>PUFA01000310.1:0-1465188 GCA_003508835.1 Eonycteris spelaea | reverse complement strand
TGGAGTTTGGGGTCCTGATCCCTCGCTCCGGCTGGCCCATAGCTCTGGTCATAGTGTCATGGTTCTCTCTGTTTCTCAGAGGGGGCATCTGGGCCCTCAACAGCTGGCTTAGGAGCAGAAAGAAGGCCATGGTTCACCCCCAGGATGCTGAGTTGGAGCTGCCTCTGACCACTGTTGCCTGCTGCTCCCGGGAGGGGTGCATCCCACAGCTTCGCTGTTGGTTATGGCCAGCCTGCAGAGAGTGTGCTTGGCTAGTACCCCTCTCTGGAAAACAGCTCACGTTAGTGGCATTAGTTTCCTATTAGAAAGTTAGCTTGTTATCGTGGTGAGGCGAAAGACCACTAGATATCTGGTGGACTGGGCCACCAACCATAGAAACAACCAAAACGATATAGAAGTAAGTGTTGCTTTTAGCAAATCACTTTCATTGTTCAATAGGCTGTTAAGTGCATTAATTCGATGGTTGCCTCAGAAACCACAACACACACACACACACACACACATGGCACACCTAAAACACCATGAGCTTCTAGCCTGTACGTAGGTACCAGCCCTGTGTGAGGTGCTTAGAAATGTGGCATTCGTCTCTTGGAAACACTGGTGTAATTTGTTGGGTTGTTTTTCCAACCTTTTAATGAAGCTCCTCTAATCATGTCTGTCGAACTAGGTTATTTGAGTTGTGGTTTTCTGGCTTCCCCTCTCTTTCTCTGTACACATTTATTTTCTTACGATCTCATTGAAAAAGACACAACAAAGAATCCTGGGATCACATGTCAGTAACGAAGTGGATGAGGCCTCCTTCCCGTGTTTCACTTCCGCTGACTGTGCTCACTGCTGGGTGAGGAACCAACTTCTACCTGTTGGAGGACATCTGTCTCTCAAGAGAGTTCACCCCATAGGGTCAGCGTGGGCCACCAGCAGACCTCCAGGCAAGGGCTGTAATGCACAAACAGGAAAGGCAAGTTTCTGCGGAGCAGTGTAGCCATCAGGGGGCTGTGCGGTCAGGTTTTCTTTGTCACAGAAACTAGCACTCCAGCGTATGGGACTATTCTATGGAGTAAGAGGCTTTCTGGTGGAGTCTCGCTAAGATGTTTCTGCCCTGCTGAGGACTCTCTGCTGGCCTCTTCCTCCTGCTGTTGTTGGAGGGTGAGGAGTCATGTCCAGGGGTGGATACCCTGTGGGCATCAGACTCTGGTACATTTACGAACACCCAAGGGTCAGCCATCATATTCGAAATATGGCCCCATAAGTGAGTGGTCATTACCTTCCTGTACTGCAGAGCGTTGCACCTGGAGTCTCTGTGTACCTGTGAGCGACTACTGCCGATCTGGTCAGTATCTCCCTTTAGAGAGAAATCCCACATGTGTAACCCACTGTTTCCCCATTCCCAGCAGAGGTCTGCTATGGTCAGTGTGCGTGTGTATGTGCATGTGTGTGTGCGTGCGCGCTCATGCATATGCATGGTTGTGTGGATGTGTGTGTACACGCTCAGTTAATTAAGGGAAAGAAATTGAGGGCTGCTGAGCATGAAGAGTCTGAAGACCTTCTCTTGTCCACATCAGCAGGCACCTGTTGGACTTCCTGCCTCTTTTACTCTTAACTTCTATTTCTTTTCAAAGCTTCAGCTCTCACTTTCTTTGGGGACAGATGGCCCAGGAAAGGAAAGGGGGAAGCCAGCTCTGATGATCGGCCACAGGCATCCTTGGGTCAGAGAGTTATTTCCTTCCAGAGGTCCCAGGAGGGCAGAGCACCCATTCTGGAAGGCAGGAAGGCAGAAGGGCTCTTCCCCGAGCTCTCTCTGATCCTGCAGAAAAGCTCCCCTGATGTTGGAATAGGTTTCTCTGGGGCCACCCACTTGTGACCCTTATATAGGAATCCCCTATATAAGATCAGTTTTGTTTTGTTTTGTTTTGTTTTTATCTCAGGACTGGGAATTTGGGATTCTGGTACCTATTTTCTCATAACTTGATAAGTCATAGTGGTGGGGGTGTCATTTCATTCTCTTTCTCTAGAATGGGCAGTTGGATTCTAAGATCCTGAGTCGTTCTCCTCCTCTGAAATCGCATGACGTGTGAAAGAGTGGCCCTGCACCGTGCCAGAAGGAGAACTCAGAAGTGAGCCCAGGCCACTGCCACCAGGCCCTGCTGCTTCCCCAGGCATCGGGTGCCATGCCCTCTGCAACCCCAGCACTGGCCTCGCAACCGAAGCAGGCCTCGAGCGGTCTTGTCCAGTCATGGCCCAGGTCTGGGTCCCTGACTAAAAAAGTGGAGAGAAACAGGCACTTCGTCTGCCTATCGTTGGGTCCTCACCTAGTGCTTGGTGCTTAGTAGGGCCTTCCTAAGAGTTCTTAAGCAAATTAATGAGTGAGGAACAGTAGATAGTGCTGTCTTCATTTAGTGCCTCAGTTTCCCCTAACGGAAACAGGAGTTCCAATAGCCTAAGAGACCAAAAGTTTCTTGGAAAAAGGCGCAGCCAAAGGTCCCACGCAGATGAGCTTGGGTCAATCTCTGATGCCTTCTTCCTCTGTCTAATGGTCTGGCATCCCAGCCTTGGGGGCGTGCACAGGGGTGCTCGGACTCCTCTACCTGGGGCTGGATGCTGCCATTGCATTCAGGGAGGGCAGAGGGGAATGGCTTGTTCCAAGATGCAAGGACTCCTCTTTCTGCTGGACCAGGAACTGCCCATGAGGGCCGGGTCCGACTTTGAACTTGCTGTCCTGGGCTCAGAGACTACTGCGGTCAGGCCAGAGCAATTGAGAGCTGCGGCTGGACTGGAGGAGTCGTCTACACCTGTTGGCTTACCTGGTTGGCCTCTTGTGGATTAGTTTGAGATATTTGTAAACAGTGATGCCTGGGGTAAGAGGGCCAGCCTGTGGCTGTAGAAGAGACTGTGTCCAAGAATTGAGCTAATTAGCCCACAGGGGGATGGACCTGTTGACCCTTAACTCATTAGCACGGCGTTTGGACCACTGAGCTTTGGCCTATTCTTAACCTTTCTATAATAAGGACTCAGTATGGATTTCTACAAAGGTGGGGCAACAGTGGGGGTGCCATCAGGAACCAGCCCGGGGCCGTGCTAGCTGGGGTGAAGAGTGATTTCAGGATCTGTCCCCACCCTGCCTCATCACCCTTGGCCTTCAAGATGGATTGGCACGGTGTCAGGGTGATGCTGGTTCCTCACGTGTCACAGGGCATGGGGTTGGGAGATGATGCACAGATGTCCCCATGGTCCCGGGGTATGCCCTCTTCTTCAGCCCTTCAGCCCAAGAGTTTCCACAGAGACCACCAGGCACTTCTGGGGTTCTTGGATGGCTGCTCTGCAGCTCTGCCCCAGAGCCTGGGGAGACCGTCCGAGGAAGGGTGCTGGCAGTGTTTAAAACCCCCTCTCCGTGGAGATGATAGAGCTTTTCAGAGCGCCAGTCTCTCTGCAGAGTGGGAGTAATTTCCCTGTAATTGGTAAAGTAACCGTAACTGCTCTGTCATTTGTATGTAGCGACACGTAATTGCACGGTAACCTTTGCCGCTGTGCACAAGGGAAGCGTGGTTAGCTATTAGATTGTAATTCGGAGTGTCAGCTCGGCTCCCCACTCCACATCCGCCGACACCTCTTAGGGAGGCCTTTGGGGAGGCTCAACAAAGCCCCACGCACGCTGGTCCAGTGGGTTTTGCTCCAGAGTGAGAATGCTTGTCGCATGCCATTCTCTAGTTAGCATGGTCGATGCACCCTCGGCTAGGATGGGACCTCCATGGTGACCCATGGCAATGCTTCTCAAACCTTAGCATGCAGCATAATCACCTGGGAAGGTGTTAAGGTGCAGATTCCTAAGCCCCATCCAGTAGGTCTAAGTGAGGCCCAAGAATTGCATTTCTAATGAATAGCACTCAATCTTCTAAATCTCCAACCATTCTTCTGTTCCATCCTTTACCCTTGTTGGTCTGATAGATCTTTAGGAAATACCACATTTACTGTTTCATCTTGTTAATATTAGCCCCTTTAATCTTGATAACATCTCTCTGAGGTACTTGCCGTGAATTTCCCCAGAGACACAAGGTTGTCCGAATTGTCTAAGATGACAAACAACAATAAGAGCACTTCCATAGCTCTTATAGAGTGCCAGACATTGTTCTGCGTGTGCTAAATCTTTTAATCCTCACCACAGCACTAGGAAGTATCTACTGTTATTACTATCCCCATTCTACCCATAATAAACTGAGGCACAGAGAGCTTAAATAACTTGCCCAAGGTCACACAGCGTTAAGTGGTGGAGCTGGGATTCAACCTAGGCATCCATGCATCCATCTGTGCATGTACTCATCCATCCATGCATTCATTCGTCCGTGTATTTAACACATATTTCTTCGCCTACTGTGAACCGGAACTCAGCTAAAGGTACACAGATGCATAAAACACGGTCCCATCCTTGAGCTCATATTGCTAGAATCCAGTGGATCACTAGCCTTAAGTTATAACCCATGCGTCCCATGAAGACATTTGCAGCAAGCAGATTGGTATCCTCATGATGGGGGCAGAGGGGACTCTGAAGGGTGCAGCCCTGTTGAAGGCTTCAGTATCTGCTTACAGAGTTGCCCAAGAAGACATGACACATATATTCCCATGCAACAGACCTTACTTCTTTCCCTCGTAAGGATGAACTTGCTCTCTAATAAGCAAGCATCTGCGGGTGTTTGTAGAGTGGCGGAGGGAGAGGCGTGACCTGAGCCTGCAGGTGAGGCTGGGCTCCTGATTACAGTAGGGCTGAGTTTCTCCCCGGCTCCTCTGGCTGCCGCTCTAATCTTGCTGTTAATGGGGCTCAGGGAGGCTTTAGCCAGGACAAGAGCAGACATCGTCCTCCCCCATCGCCCAGGGTGCTCAGGAATCCATGCCAGCTCTCACCTGTTGAAGGCTTTTGCCAATTAGTCTTCCCTTCCAGGGCCCACACGGCTCTGCATCTGCTCCCTACATCTCGGTCTCCTCGGGTCTGTGGGCCCGATGGGATCCTCTGCCTGCTCTTCGCGGTGCTATAATTATCCTGTGGCTTCAGCTCATGACCTTGGTGGCTCATGACCTTGAAGAGCCATGCTCTGGTCAGGAGGCATGCTACGGTCGCTCCTGGCAGCCATCCTACCCCCATTCTGGGAGGGAATTCCACAGAAAGAATTAATGTAAAACATCACCTTACACTGCAGGTGTTTTCCTGTTTATCAGGTGACTTCACACCTGTTACCTCACCCAGTCCTCACAATGGTCCTGTCAAGGAAAATGAGGCTCAGAGAACAGGGGGAGCCTGTACCGAGCTGCATAGTTGGGAAGCAGCTGAGCTGCTATGTAAACCTGAGTCCTGTGGTTTTTCCACTACTCCAGTGTTAAAAATCTCCACTGTCCCAGCTCTGAGGAAGCAAAGAGTAAGGCCACCTCATGCCACAGGCGAGGGACCTCAGCACCCAGGTAGACCTGGGCTGCGCCTAGTCAAAGGCCTCGAGCACCCCTTCATCACCTGGGGCCCCATTCAGAGGGAGGAACCGAGCCAGAAAAATCTGGGGAGAAAGTCACCATTGTCCCTGGAATTCAAACACCACACCAGGCACCACAGCCACAGTCTTTGTCACATTGGAATCTGATGCCAACACGAGGAGGTAGGCAATGATGGGGGTGACTGTCAGGTACAGATGGGGAGACTGAGACCAGGCAGGTGATTAGGTTCTTGTCAATGTCACGAGAAAGAATTCACGGGCAGAGAGCGAAGGCGTGAAGCAACAGCTCAAGTTCATTGGAAGCCATGTCTACACTCTTAAAAGCGAAAGTACACACTCTCAGACTGGAGAGTGGGCAATCTCGGAGGGAGCTGCCCCGCCTTGTTGTGGGTTTGGGGGTTTTATCTATTTATCTAACAAAGGGGTGGAATGTTCACGATCTTGAGTGGGCTCTACATAAAAAGAAGGTGGTTTTTCTTGGAATCAGACACCCCTTTTCTTGCCATGTTTGGGTTTTTCGGAATCGTCATGGCATCAGATACATGATGGGTCCAGCCTTCACAGCAATGCTAATGTATTATAATAGCTGTTTAATGAGGAAGGGATCTGGCCAGAGGTGAACGGGGCCTGATCTGTGCATGCATCTCTGCGGAAGGACCCCTGTATCTCTGGGTCAGGATGTTGTGGGCTTCGAGCTCCTCTAAGAGCCTGTTGGGGCTCATGGCGATCACGCCCGGGGCCCACTGGCTTTCTCACCTTGCTGCTCGTAGCTGTCTATCTGTCTACTCCAACAATGGGGCCTAGCAGGGAGCCGTCATGAGCTGAAGACAGCAGAGTCCCAGCCATCAGGCCACTAGGCCGAGCTGTCCTCACTTCCTTTTGATGAAAACACATCTCACTGGGCCCCTTAGCCATGCACGGTGCTGCAGCCGCAGGAACTCACAGGTCCCTGACTTTCTGCCTCTGAGCAAGCAATGATTCAATGATACAGTTGGTCAAATGCGCACTGTCTTTTTGTAAGTGGCTGTTTGTTTACTTGTGTTCCACCCAGCCAAGGGGAAGAATGGTTTTCAGTAATTGGCCACTTAGAAATGCATCTCTGTGGGTTGAGCGGCCTGAGCGTCCCCAGGCCAATGAAATGTATGTCTGTGCCAGGGGGTGGGGAAGACTGTGAAACATGGACTGCCTTGCTCTCTGCCTCAGTTTCCCCCGTGCAGAGTGGACAGTCAGCCTTATCTACTCAGAAAACGGTCCGTAATGGGTAAAGCATGTTTGTTGTTGGCAGGGGTCTCTGCAGCACAGCTTAGGGCTCAGAAAGTCAGGGACAAGTCTTCCTTATGAACCAGACGCAGGGGCATGCAAGGCCACGAGGGTTCCCAGCATGCTCTGGGCTACCCTCGAATTGCCTGGCAGGTCGCCGTGGTTACATCAGCAGGGAGAAGCCATTGTCTTTCCCTCTGTCTGGATTTCTCTTCCTCTTTTCTGTCCATCCCTTTCACTCTTCTCACCTGCCTCCTCTCTTGTTTCCGCATTTTAGGAAAAATCCGTAAAGATTAGACTAGACTTCGAAAGCTTCCTAAAGATGCCTATAGTTTTTTTAGGGGGAAGAGGGACGGGGTGGAAGTTGTATTTGATCTGGGGTTGCTGGACCATACCATGCCAGAGAGGCCAGAGGTGATCAGAGGCATAGAGCAGAGATGTCTTCTCTGTATATGGTCTGCCCAGGCCCACCCCTTCCCCATCCTGACTGCCCTCCACCTCATGATAAGTAGGAGGGGAGGGGTCAGAGAGGAGTTTGAAATGCTCAACACATTGTTTCCCTGAGATGAACAATGCCTGTCTCCCCCACTTCTGGGAGGAAGCTGAGCCCCCCCCACCCCACCCCTGCAGCCCTGGAAAGCTCAGGGTTAGCCACTGTCACACAGCTCCCCTGCAAGAGCCTGCCTGCTGGTTCTCCAGATGCCTTTCCCTTTGGCTGGATGGAAGCCTTTAGAAAGTGACACCTTGTATTTTATTTCATTCCTTTCTCTGAAAAGTCCAAAGACATTTACAGGCATGAGCTCTACGGGTTTTATGGAAGACCATCAAAAAGCGGAGCTGGTTTTCTTTATAGAGTGGAAAATAAAAGCATAGAAGGCAAAATAACTCTTCGAAGGCCACACAGTTCTTCCGAGAAAGAGGGGAAAATCCAGTGTAGGCAACTAGAACCTGGGAGAAACTGCTCAGAGGGGAGCACTGGGGGCTCTTCCCCAGCCATTGTCAAGGTCATTGCCGCTCTCCAGTAGGTAGGTCAGAACCCATCTGTGACCCTTTGCTTATGTGGGCATCTGGAGGCCTGGAGTAAAACAGGGAGAGAATCAGCTGAAGCACTGTGGGGAAAACATCCAGGGAATATTCTCTTTAAGAATGTTATTAGGTGTTCAGGTCAAAAACGGTTTAGGGAATGAAATGTTTTGGGAAAAGACTTTTCAAACCTTTCCTGTACATGATGGATCTCTTACTTGATTTTGGAATGTACTGTTTCCCAAAATTATTTGTCCAAGAATCCCTTTAATAGTAGAATGTCTTGGGGGTCTTGGCTTCCATGGAAGATACTTTTGGAAACGCTAGTATAGGTATGACAATGCTTTAAAATAAATAGGGAGCCTGATCCTGGGAAGAGTGAGGCACCAATGTGGCTTGTTGAATTCATTCACAAGCCTTCTGCTTTTATTTCCCCCAACCAATTGTTTGTATACGTCTCTGTCATGGTATTGTCATTCACGTGTTAATGCTTCTGGTCTCTATTCTGTACTTTTGAGTTCTCCTTTGTGTGTCTGCTCAACAGTCAGTGTGTCGATGTGTAGGCCACAAACCCTCGTCCATCTGAGCAGAGCCATCTGGAGCCCATGCTCATGGGTGCTGGCCCAGTGCTTCCTGGGGGGATGCTGGTGATGGACAGTCTGCGCTACAAAGATGGTGCCTGGAGGGGTTGTAGGAGGGACAGAGTTCATGGGAGTATAGTGAAAAGAGACTCTAGAAATCTGTGAGGTTTTCTCCATGGTCCTGCAGGCTACTTAGATAACTGGTGACAGGTCACCTGGTTTCTCTGGGGCTGAGTTTTTCATGTAAAAAAGGAAGGGTTTATGCCAGATGATTCATGTCTAAGGATTCTTCTAGCTCTCTAGTTCCCTGACCCAATACCTCTGTCAATTGCCTTAATTCTCGCCCCTAATTTTTCTCCTTTTTTGTTTTCAGCTCTTAACCATTGATGATAACTTCTGTGGCCTGGATATGAATGCCCCCTTGGGTGTGTCTGAGATGGTACGTGGCATCCCCGTCTTCACGGAGGACAGGGACCGCATGACTTCTGTCATCGCATATGTCTACAAGAATCACTCTCTGGCCTTCGTGGGCACCAAAAGTGGCAAGCTGAAGAAGGTAGGAACGAGGTGCAGTCATTTTGGTCGTTGCAAAGATGGTCTGTCCCCACTGGGATGGATGTTATCTCATGCTATCCTACTACCTTGCGCCGGGTGGATGAGTGATACAGGTCGGAGCTAAGGAGATACGTTACTGTCAAGGTCATGAGTGAAAACCTCACCCCCTAGCGAGGGACATATGAGGGTTGTCGTGGGAATCACATGGGAGAGTGTGGATTCACCTCTTCCCTAGGGCTGGTGTGCATGTGGGGGTGTTACCCCAGCTTTGCTATGCCATCCCAAATGATGTGCTCTGTCCACCTTGGGCTTGTGCCTAAGGCAAGAGCCCTGTTAGGTCTGGGCGGTTGAGGAAACTAAGTGCATTGGGGCAAGGGACACGCCTGCTCCTCTTGCTTCAGCCCTTCTGGCTGATGCATCCATCTGGAATTCCCTCAGGGAAATGGATGGAGTAAAGCATAGGTGCTGCTGGAGTTGCTGCTGGGGCCACATCACGGCACGAGGAAAACGCGGACGTAGCAGGCGCGTAGAAATCGCTTGAGGTGGAGTAGGATGGTGTGATCTGGAGACATGAGCTTTCCTCCTCTTTCCACAGAAGCTTGCTTTCGTTGGGGCCGTTGGGTGGCCTTGGTCCATCGGCGGTGTTGGGGGCACCTGTCCATCCAGCTCTGTGCAGGCTTCTGATCACAATGAGTTGCAGGCGCTCTTCTTGCTTGGATGAAAAGCCTTTCTACGACTGTAGGCAGTAGGTCCTGTGTTGTGTTAGCTGATAATCATACTTCAGGCTTGTCCCCGAGAGAGACGGTGACTCCATGTGACGCTCCTTCTCGTCTTATTTAGGCTTCCCTTGGAATCCACAGGATATTGTGTGATTCGGACTCATAAAGCAGCGCCGTGCGATCTGAGATAGCCTCGCTCCCGACTTTTTCGTTGCTGCCTTTCTGCACATGAGCTCGAGATAGTCAAGGGGAAATAAACGTTCTCTACAAACTAGAAGGCCGAGCCCACTCTGCCTGCCTCCCACGTAACAGCACGTTTCAGCGATCATTTCTTTCAGTTGTGCGTCTCGGTGGAGCAGCCAGTGGGTCGGCGTAGAAAGAGCAGAGGCCGAGAGGCAGGGGGCAGAGTGTGCGCGAGCTGAGGGAACGTGTGTGGAGTGGTTTTGCGGATCATCTCGGGAAGAGAAAACATATGCTGATGAGATGCGCGGCAAAGCACCGCCCACCTAGCACTGCCTCTGAAGGGCACCCAAATAATAAGCGCCCAATTAACAAATAACTTATCATCTATACAGCTTCAAGAATTATATTTCGTAGTTTCCCGCCTTTCCGCAAAGAACGTACTAAACGCAACGGACGGTTTTCTTGCTGTCTTGGCCCATTCGTTGTTTATTACTCATGTACGGAACTGAATTTCATGGACGCCCAGAGAGGAGGCGACAAGGGTGTAGGTCTCTCGCGCCCACACGACTCCCGTGTCTGCTGCAGCCTCTAGTTTTTTCCCCAAATGCCCACACACGGTCTGTCGCTCATCAACTCCCACGTGGTGTCAGGGACCCAGGTTGACTTCAGCGCCTTTCCTCCTCCCTCCGTGCGCCACCTCCAACCTTCAGCGAGCCAGTTAGGCAGACGCCCAAACTTGCTGAAATCGTGTCTAATAAGTCAGTCTCTGTGTGAACCAAGGAGGGCACACACGCGCTTTAGAGCCGGGCCTTGAGGGCACTTCCGTAGGTCCGTGTAGACGACGTGATTCTTCGCCAGGATTCGATGAGTTTGGTTGGCCGGAAGAGGGAGTTCTGAGCACCGAAGGCTTTTCCATATGCAATTCATACAATGCATTCATACAGCGAAATGTCCGATGACCCGCTCGGCCTGGTCCGATGGGTGGACAAGCACTACTGGGAGCAGATAAGGAGGCCAGGCAGCTTGGGGAGCTCTAGGTCTTTTCTCTAGCGAGCCCGATGCCAGTGCAAGAGAGAGGTAACTTGCTTCCATGGGCCCAAAGGTTCCCACGCACGCATCGAGTTTCCCGCCAGGTGCCAGAGGGTCATTTACTTGCTGGCAAGACTAAGTAGACCCTGTAGAAGGATTTTTTTTTTCTTTTTCTTTTTTTGCTATTGTCTGAGCTGCTTGGAATGTGGTGTCAGTGAAATAAACATTGAGAGTTCAGTGTGTAACAGAACAGACGGTTATTTTCTCTGGGGGGGAAGAAAAAAGACGTGTTTCCTGGCTGTGGCTGCACTGTAAACCCAACACAGTCGGCTTGCAAAGAGTGCTGTTGATCAGAGGGCAGACTGAGGCTGATGGGGCTGGTTCTCTCTCACCTGGCGGGGTCAGGGGCGGGGGTGTCTGTCCCCTGACGGGGAGGTCAGAGTGCAGTATGTCTCCACGCGTGTGGGCTGAGGACACTCCCAGGAGCCTGGGCAAGCCAAGTGCACAGAGACAACCTCACAGGGCAGGCTGTGGGCAGAGCTTGGCCTTGAAGTGTCCCCAGACAGAGCTCAGCTAGGCCAGCAATGACAGATAACACCCAACCAGGAAACTTATAAACCACACAGGCTGGCATTTCCCATCTTTTATTTTGGGGGGCTTATATAAGAACAGTTCTGTTTCAGCCACCCGGGGCATTACATTTAATTTCCAGAGCAGTGGTGGGACTGGTGAAGCATGAACATTTGAGAGGGAAGAGCAGAGGGTCACGTGGGGTGGGTCAAGCCAGCAGCTCTCCTGGGGGAAGCCCAGCCATCGGGACAACCGAACTTTCTGCTCCACGAGCTCCGAGTGGCAGCCTTTTTAATGGTTTTGCCGGAGCTCGGCTCCTGCTCCTGCAAACTCAGCAGAGCCCGCCCAGGGGAGCAGTCTGAGTTGGGAAGGGAAGGCCGGCCCGCCGAGTCTGTTGTTTGAAATAATAAAAAGCAAAACTGGCCAGTTTATTTATTTTTCTAAACAATAGAATTTCCCACCACCCTCGCTCACGCGAAGCACCACTCCCCTTTCCTTCTAATCACCCTGTCTTGCTTTTCCTAGAGGTTATCAGGACCACATCCACCTCTTGGGCAGAGGCCCAGCCATGAAAAGCTCTGGGGCTGCAGGAGGATTTTGCAGGAAGTTTTGTGAGCTCCCGAAAGCAGGGGTTAGAATAATGGACATCACACGGTTGCTATGAGTAATTACAGAGCTGGCTTCTCCGAGCCCTGTAATAATCTCCTATGAGTTTCAAGGGCCTCGCAGAGTTCTTTGCAATGTGACAAGCAGCTTGAGGAGGGTGGGCAGAAGGGGACTTGGGGCTTTGCTGAGAGTAAGGAAGTTTGCCGTGGGTTTCAGGGGTCCAGGAGCTAGACTGCAGCTATCCATGGGCTGCCCTCTAAATTACTGATTTCTTGTTTTGTTTGAAAGGCATGGGTCCCCATCATTTGCAACCTTGCCTCTAATGACCATAATTTCACTCCTTTCGTATACACATCACATGAGGCAGGGGAAAAGGAGGTGAGGAGAGTGCCAATTTGGGTGTCTTTTATGTTTCTGGTGCATGCGTGTGTGCGTGTGTGTGCGTGCGTGCGTGTGTGTGTGTGTGTGTTACCGCTGGCAGCCTTTCCCATGGCATGCGTTACAGGCATGGGCTGTTAAGGATACAGCAAAGAAATGCTACAGTCATCCAGAGGTGCCTAGGAACTTCAAAATAACCCACAGGCTTAAAATTTGAAAGACAGATACAAATCTAAAAGCAAACACCACCCTGATTTACTTTAAGGTGTTTGTAAAATCTGAAAACCTTTGACCCAAGTTGAGGTAATGAGGTCAGTGTCGCCCCCAGAGGGAAAAGGCCTCTTTGCTTAGCTATTTTGGCCAGAACATGCCCCTCCCTCTTTCTCTGCCTCTTGCATTCCTACCACTAGTGATCGTATTTTACGGCTGCTGTTCAGCAGTGAATTATTGCCTGACATTAGTGGGTGAGACTGATGTTCATCGTGAACCAAAACATCATAAACTTCCACTTGAGGTGTGAATGCTCCTTTCTTCTGCGATCCTATCTTTCCTGGGTGTTTTGCAAGGTAAATTGTTCACACCTAAGGGGTTGAGCACTTTGTGGATGTTGGTTAACCAGAAATCTGGCTAACCCTGATATTGGCTTCTAGTAGGATATTCACTGTGTGTGTGCATGTGCGTGCGTGTGTGTGTATATATACAAACGACAGCATACCCTCCTCTCTTGATAGAAATTGGGCGTGTGTCAGCATGGAGAATTCATGGGAGTGGGTAACACAAAAATCATTTTTATCAGAGACGTCATGCAGTTTAATCTCCTTAATTTATTTTTTCTTGAGCCTGTTTTGGAATCGATTTGTTTGTGTTCCATAGGCCCTGAGCACAGGTCCAGAAGGGAAGCCAGCAGAGTGGGGTGGGGCTGTGTCATTCAGATCATAAGTTCTCAGGAATGGTGTGTGTGTGTGTGTGTGTGTGTGTGTGTGTGTGTGTGTGCAATGCTTGAGTCACAGAACAATGTCAGATCAGAGATGGGCAGCCCCTGCTTTGCAACTTCCTTAACGTATCTGAGACTTCTTCTGAATATTTACCTGGAAATTTGAATCAACTTATTTGAATCAACTTAATTAAAGAGAAGTTCACCGTGGCAGTGGCTCCAGATGGCTGGAGGCGATACCACGTTGGACCCCAGCTTGCCCAGGAGCCCTTGGATTAGAGCAGAGGCTGAGTACGTTGGCTGCAGCGCTTGGTCTGTTAGCTCTGTTGTGGTATGAGTTTCTGCAGCCAGTTTGCATGTAGTGAGACACCAAAGCAGAACAGAAAAAGGAATATGGAAGAAATGATACCGGGCAATTTCCATGACGGGCAACGACCATCGAAGCATTTTTGTTTGATTATTTTTGTCATGTTTTTTCCCACCCCCAGTCTCGCAAGCAAAACCTGTTTAGATCTTAACTTGTGGGTTAAATGACGGGGAGGCTGAGGCTGAGGTGCTGCGTACAGGAGGCACCACGGATATTCCAGGGGTGCCACCCTCCTTCCTCTGATCTCACATCTAAGTCTACGCGGGGACAAGAGACGACTGTTGTATCATTAGCCCTTCAGACCTAGGAACCCTAAGCCTGGCCGTCAGAGCAACTTTGCCTAATGTCAACCTCTCCACTCCTCTTGGTCCTCCTCTCACCTCTTTTCAGTCTCTTCTGCTGGATTTTAAACCTTTTCGGTGGTATTTACCTGGTAGGTAGAGATGCAGAGCAGCGAAGCTGGTCAGTGTCCTCTTGGGCATATCTTACATCCTCAGACAATACTACGCCCCTGCTCGACTATTGTTTTTACATAAGCATATGTCAAAAGGATGGCACTAGTTTTTCACCCTCTCCTACTTCTCACTACACTGTCCTTGGGCCCACCCACTGTCCCTGCATGTCCCTGGGGGATCTCAAGTGGTCACTCAGAACTCTCCTGAGCAGGCATGGGGCGGTGTCCTCATGAGGCGGCTTCTGCCACAGCCATGCTCAGAGCAGCGTGATGCCAGTCTCCGGGGTGTAGACTCATTCTCCTCCGGGTGACCTCTCAAAAACACACTTTGGGACCCCCAGAAAACGCTACCTCTGGAATACTTGTCATACTCTCCAAATGATCATTGAGAGTGCCACGATTCAAGGCGATGGTTTTAAACGAGCGTTGCCAATTCAAGATTTACTGATACGTGTGTGCCACTTTTTTGGAATTGTGTGTATATACATTTATACACACACACTTTTGTATAGAATGATTGATCGTAAATTAAAATGCAGAGACATTAAAATTGGAGGAAGTACTGCAGAAACACCCCCAAATCACAGAACGCACGCAGTCAGCTGATGCTCAGATGCCAGACACGCTGGAGGAATTTATCCAGTGACACATGCAATCGAAGTAAAATATTGTACTTTACAAGAACATATCATTAAAATGAAAACTAGCAGCATATCAGGAGCCTGGCCATGTAACCAAGACGACAAAGACGGGAAAGGATGAAAGAAATGACGCATCAGAGGAAGAGGGAGGAGGCAGAGGCAGGAAGGGGAGGCGGCCCCCGGCGGCGAAGGGCCCCTGACAGCGGGGCTGGTATCTGACCGGAGGAGAGTAGAGTCGTCGTCCACACCAGTGGAGGCTCTCAAGTGAGGCAGGACCAGGGAGGTCTCCATTACCTGAAATCACTGCGGCGTCCTCGGCCGTTATGATGAGGAACGTTGTGGCCGCTGGACCAGTTGAAGCTCTGGTTGGGAGTCTGCTTACAGTCCCTAATTGTTCTCAAGTGACTTCCTGTGAACGTGGCCACCGGCTTGCTTGCTTCGTGGTGGTGTCATGGGGTTTTTTCTCCTCTAAGACAGCTCTCTCAGGGTTCCCACATTCACTCCATACCTCCTACCTGACCCCAGGGGACACAGGTATATTAGTTATGGATTGCCGCGTAACAAATTACCCCAAAACATAGAGGCTTAAGACGACTCTTATTGTCGTGCAGTCTCTGTGAGTCAGGAATCCAGGCGTGGCTTAGCTGGGTGCTCTGGCTCAGGGCTGCTCCTGGACTGCAGGCAAGGTGTCAGCCGGGGCTGCAGTCACCTCCGGGCTCAAGGCTGCAGTCAGGGAGGATCCACTTCCAGTATCACACACGTGGCTAGAGGCAGGCCTCAGGTCCTCACTGGAGACGTAGGTCTCTTGCCAACTGGCCTCTCCATTACAGCTACTCACAGAATACGGCAGGAGAGGGAGAGAGAGAGAGACAGACAGACAGACAGAGGATAAGAAAGACAGGATAAGCAAGATGAAATCCACAGCCTTTTTTGAAATTTAATTTCAGAAGCGACATCCCGTCACTTTTGCTGTATTCTGTTCATTAGAAGTCAGTCCCATGGTCCAGCCCGCACCTGGGGAGAGGAGCTTCTGCGCGGGCTTAAATATCAGGAGGCAAGGGTCTTTTAGGTAATTTTGGAGGCCGCCTGCCACACTAGGGCTTTCTTTTTTTGCCATCGAGGGCCACTCCACCAAATGTTCTTAAACTGCAAGCTAACTTTGAGTGCTGTGGCAAGGGGCACGGCCCTGCCAGGGGACGAAAGTGGCCCATGCATTAAGTGCTGTCTTACGACTCCTTGAGGTTTTGATTGTGCAGACATGTTAGAGAATCCAGAGGATGAACAGGAAGGCTAAAGTGGCCGGCCACACCCACAGGGCCACTGGGTGGGGAGCTGTCCTCAGCAGAGGCCTGGGAGCATGGAGTGGGCGGGCCCAGGTGCTCTTTTAATCTTAGGGACATGGTAGGTTATGATGGTGGCTGAGAGAGATTTAGATTTTGAACTGATGACTGATGAGAGCTCAGCATGGCCATGGAGAACCCCACCTCCTGACGCTGGCCTCCTCTGGGACTCACCTCGCTCCCTAGGGAGGAGGTCGTTTTCTTAGAGATCCGAAAGAGAAGATAGGAAGTATCGTGGACTCCCGCTGAGGCTTTGCTCTTGAGTTATGAGTAAATCTTGCCTCCACATCACGAGAGATGATATACCCGGCCAGCATACCTGTCTGCCAGAACCTTCCTTTCACGTCCTCTGCCCCTGCTCTGGCTCAGGGCCCCAGTGCTTGGAAGGTTGTAACTGGTTTCCCGGTCTCTAGGTGCCCCCCTCCCTTTAATGGTTCAGTAAATTGCACCAGGTTTTTCTTCCTGAAACAGCTCTAATCCTCTCAACTCTTATAGTTAAGAAAAAAAAAAAAAAGAGAGAGAGAGAGAGATCCCCTCATCGAGCCTTCCATGGCCGTCCCCTGTGGCTGTGCGTGTGAACAGCCCAGCCACACGGAGGACGCAGACCCTCTAGCTCAGCCTTCAGCCAGGGCCCTGGCTAAATTTAAATACCAAGGACGAGGTTCCCACCTGGAGAGAGTGGGATTTCCACCTGCACATGGCGGTTCTCGTATCAGCAACCTCCCTGCACTGGAGACTTTCCTGGCCATTTCCCCCCGACGAGCAGTTTTGCTGGAGCCCAGATCCCCCAGCAGAGTGGGTGGTGGGTCTTGGGGAGGGGCGGGAGGTGTCCCGAGAAACAGACAAGCTGTGCTTTTCCACTTACCACTGACCCGCCTTCTGGGACACATTCAGCCATTTCTGTCTTTTGGGTTCTCACTAGGATTCTCTCTCCCAGCAGCCTGTGGAACTGTGTCTAGTGGTTCTTGATGATTTTTCCAGTCGCAGGTCAACCAGGGTCCCTGTCGTTACTCATTTGGAGGATGGCTGCTTCTACTTAGTCCTATCCCCTAACTGCTGTGCGAGCCCTCTGGTGCCGGGGATCTGATTATCACATCTCCTTACGACCCTTGTCATTGTTAGCACCTATCCCCACCAGTCTGCCCAACCGTCCTCCTCCTTCTCAATACTTCTCCCCTTAATTGGAGCTTCCGGGCATTCTCTCAGTCCTATACCTACTTACCCACGTTTCCCCTCTCTGCTCTTGTCCTTTTCTTCCCGTCATTATGGAGCATTGGATTTTTACTTGGCGATAATCCATTCACACGTGTTATCTTGACCAGTCGGCCAAGGATAACTATATGGTAGTAAGTCCCAAGGCAGCTCTGGCTCCATGATTTCTTTATGGATTTGGTGACTTAAGGGACAGTGTGATCCTGCAGATCAGTTTGACAATCATTGATTTTTAGCTCTCCAACTCCCCCTGTAGGCTGCCAGTTTGGGGTCCCCCTGTCTTCAACTGCATCATATCAATGATGCAAAAGGAATCAGTAAGCATCCATAACTAGGCAAAATGATATGAATGTTCATGGCTGAGCTGGTGGCAGCAATCATGAGGGCCTTGGCAACCACAGAAAGCTCATAGGGAGTTGAACTATTGCAAAATATGCTAGGAGGGGTCTCCTTATCCTTTCCAAACTCTTCACCTTCTGTTTTCAGGTAGATAAGATGTATGCGCACACAAGCGTGACTATGCCCCTCCCACACATATGCACACCCTCACATCTTAAACGTGCCTCAACTCCATGCATAGCGGTGCACACTCACACATGCACACTTAGGAGCCAGGCCCTTTGCACTCAAGCCTGGGGCTGGCGCCCTCTGTGCTCTGCCCCCTTGGACTGAGCTCCACCTCCCTTGTGTTCTCTCTGGGAAATGAGCAGCACACCTTCTAATCAGTTGACCTCTGATTCGCCCGCTTGGACTTCAGGATGATGACAGAGTGAGCTATTTAGCTGTCAAATGCTCTGACTATTGCCTAGATAGACGGTGCCTCCAACGTCAGAATGGCTTCTTCCTCCTCCATGTGTGAGGGTATGTGTGTGTGTGTGTGAGTGTGTAAGGTGGGGAATAATGAGTCTCCCAGTTGCTTTTTTAAGTGCTTCTTGCATCTGCCTGTAATTTGAATGCCTCTTGCCTGCTGACCTCGCTTCCCGGCAGCCGGCCTAAGTGTGATTCCCATAATTAGCTTAGTGATAATTTAATCTCTCTGCTTTAAATTTGTTTATGAGGGCTTGGGTCTGGGGACAGGGGAAAGGGGACCTTTGCACCTTCCTTGACCTTTTTTTGTCTGGACTCTTTCTCTGTTCGGGCAGGAGCAGAGGGGGTAACTAGGTTGGGTGTGGGGGGGGCAGGGACACAGGGAAGGAGAGGCCCATGGCATCATGGGTAGATCCTGCAGGAAGCTAAAGTAAAACTCTCTCTTGATTCCCTTTCTGAAAGGGGATTCCCTTTCTTTGGCCCTCTTCTCCCCCAAAGTAGGAAGGCATGTGAGTTGTGGGTACACAAGGTACCTTAGTAATGAGCAGCTTGAAAATGGGACAACAATACCGTTCCTCAGTGGTCATGGCAACCATTCTCTTAAGCCAGAGGAAGGCGAGAAGGAGCAAAGGGAGCCATTCAGTGCTACGCCACTGCTTCTCTCCTCTGGGTCTCGGCATCCCTGCCACCTTCACAACCAGTGTCTGTCCAGGTCTGTGTCCAGAGTTTGCCCAGACGCCAAACTGTTAAGAACCAGACCTGCCCGTTACATGAAGAGTTGGAACTGACAGCCAGGAAATCTCAGCTTTGTTGCTGGCTGCACTTCTGATTTGGGCAAATTGTTTATCCACACGTATTTCACCTTTTGAGCAACAAGCATATTAATGTATGCACACTCCATCTCTCTTATGAGTGAACCCGTCACATCTGTAGAGCATTCCTTGATTCAGGAGGAGGACAAAAACTGATGAAAATTGAAGGAGATGGCGAAGATCACGTGACTTTCTGTGCTTAGTAAGCTTCTAAGAAGAGTCTTCGAACCCCGTGGATGTAAACACCCACGTGAACCCAGGCAGCGAGTGTGGAAGGTCTCCAGAGGTGAGGGTCTCCAGGGGAAACCTCAGATGCTCTAAAAAGGTGCACTAACCAGTCCTCGTGGGATTTAACTCTGTGTGTGCGTGTGGGCACACACACTCAAGATCCCTCTGGAAGAACTTCAGGAAGCCCAAGAAGAGAGATGAGAGATGTAAGTCATCTGGGCCAGCCCTGGCTACTCACTAAACTCCCATGACATGTGAGGTGCTGGAACTGGGGTGAATAACCTGGGTAAGAGAAGGGGGCACACGCGGGGCGCATTCAGCTCTGAAAAGCTTAGGTACCCTCCTGCCACCTCCTGTAGCCTAGAAACAAGGTCTTTGATTTATGAGCTAACTTTTAATTAAAAGGACAGCAGGAAAAACCCCACAAAACTCATTTTGCCTCTCCAGGATAAATGGTTCACTCTCTGAACTCATTTTGTTTCTTCTCCAATAACCCCAGTGCTGCAGGAGTGTGTGCACGTGTGTGTGCATGGGTGTGTGTAATGGGATGTGGCCCAGGGCTCGGGGTCAGACCCCTCTGAGGATTGTCTGCTCCCTTGGCTCTATCCTCCTGCTGAGTAGCCCTCACACCTGTTTCTTGTCTTGAATTACAGTTTCTCTTTGCAGCTTTTTCTGACATCTTAAAGAGATGCTAACCAGTTCTGTTCTAAGTTGCTTACAGAACTTGCCTTTCTTCGACCACAATGATGCTTTGCTGACTTTGGCAGAGGATGTTTTATTTTGGTGGTCACCCAAAATTCTCGATACGCATTGATTTACCTCTCTGAGAGTTCCTCATTATGTCCCGTTGGCTCACCCCAGCATGGAATTTCCCAGTCTCTCAGCCCTTGTTCTCCGGGGTTGAGCATCTCTAACATGACTGAATCTGACACGGAACTACAGCTCCACCCGTATGCTTGGATGTAAACCTGGCTTCTCTTACGGGACACCGTTTATTCACCATCGCCTTTAGCAGTGTGATATGGACCTCTTTTCTGTGAGTCCAGCCTTCTCGGAGTATCCGTTACCCATGTTCACTTCATATTTGAAAACGTATTTTCTTCTATTTAAGAGGGACCGAGACCATTCTTCTTAGTATTTCCGTACCTCCCTCCCTCAGGAAGGTTCGTGGGGCCCTGTCCACTGGCTGCAGAAGCAGGAGCCAGGGGTCCTCATGTCAGCCAAAGACACGCCCACCGCTGCCCTCCGGCGACTTTTGGGCAGCATTGGAGGAGCCACTGTGACCTCTTTGCTCCAAAGCACAAAGGAGAATATGACCATGAAACACATGAAAAACTCTCAGGGGAACTGACCATCAAAAGCCTCCGGCTAAGATAAGCCAGAAAACCAACTGCAGGGCCATAGAGAGGTGGCTTGATTCAGGAGCAGGAATTGGGGCTTGTGCTTGATGACTAATTCTCATTCTTCTCTGCCACTGACTCACTTTGAGGGACAAGTGACAGTCACCCCACACCCCACCCCCACCCCTGCCCTTTCTGCAGGGCTTTGTTATTATTCGCTGTAAACCACAGAGGGAATGAGCTCAGCCCTCCCCACCTTCTGCCTGCTGCTACATTTATAAATACTCTGTCACGTAATGTCCTGGCGTAAGCACGAGGGAAGGTTCGCAGGGGCATAAGCATCACCTCCCAATTAGAATGTTTGTAACTGCTTGCCACTCATTTCAAACTAAGCATGTTGGTATCTGTATATTGCCTTAAAACACTAGCTCACCAAACCCAGGGTCTCTAGGGCCCAGGGGAGAGCAGGGTGGCAGGCCCCAGGCCTCACCCAGCCTGCTGCCTGCTGCCTCATCCTGGCCATCACCAGCACCTGCTCCTCATTGGTGAGCTGAGGATTTCTGTGCCTCCACCTACATCATGGGACCAATGGTGACGTCCGTTTTCCAACTTGTCAAAGTGATGTTGCCCAGAGCGCTCTGAGGCCCTGGGGCTGTTCTGCAAGATGAGATCATTGTTGCTAAATTTGCCTTTGCTGACAGCCCAGAACTGGGTTCCAGGGCCCCTGGCAGGCTTGGGAGCTGGTCGGCTGGGGAGAATCAACAGTGTGCCCCAGATCGCCATGACGGCTATCCTCGGAGAGGGGCTTTCTTCTTTGACAGTTTATACTTCTCCCCTTTCAGCTGCCCAGGGTCCCTATTCTAAAGATTTGTTTTCATCACCCAAACCCCACCTTGGTCTTGGAGGCTTAAAAGACCAACATAAAAACCAGAATGTGCCCAGACCGGGTGAGAAGTGGCTTGCCACATCTTCGTCTGCTCTTGTGTGTCTTGCATCTTGCATCTTGTGTGTCTTTTGCAAGCCCACCTCTAGGGATGTGAGAAAAGTCGGGTACCACAGCCTGAAAGAGCCCCTCCCCCACCGGTCTGTGGCCTATCGTTCGGGCAAATGAGCTTGGAACTCGAAGGGTCCCAGGAACTAGAAACGAGACTTGGAGGTCCCATTGAGGAACCAGGGCCCACGGAAAGGGGAGGATGGGACGGGGCTGCCGCTCTCCCGTCAAGGAGGCTGGGCCAAGGTGTTCCGCAGACGTAACAGGTGAAGTGAAGAGCTTTCCTGCTGGGAGGACTCCGCCAGGAGCACCTTCAGCGAAGCTGGCCCTGGAGGGATAAAGGGAGGGAGTGAAAGGCGTCTTGCCAGGGTCTAGCTGTGTATCAGTTTCCTGTTGCTGCTGTCACAGATTACCACAAACTTACTTAAAAAGAACAGAGATTGACTGTCTGATAGTTGTGTGGGTCAGAAGTCTGACACGGGTCTCGATGGGCTAAAACCAAGAAGCCAGCAGGGCTTCCTTCTTTTCTGGAGGTTCTAGGGCAGAGTCTGTTTCTTGGCCCTTTCCAGTTCTCAGAGGCTGCCCACATTCCCTGGTTCACGGGCCCTCCTCCACGCTCAAAGCCAGCCACCTTGTAGCCTCGTCCCTTACTAACCACACTAGAAGAGGGTTTCCACTTGTAAAGGCCTATGTGATTAGACTGGCCCCACTTGCATGACCCTCAGCAAAAGCTGACTCCTCCACAGGGTCGAATCACTGCTCAATCAGTCAGGGCCTCTTCAGGAGGGAAAGGAGAGGCTGGAAGATGGAAAAAGTGAGCAGCTACTATGTGCCGGGCCCTTTGTTCCCCTAAAAGACTGTCTTTTCCCTCGTGTGTGCATTTGAGAGCTCATTTTGGCTTCCCCGCCAAATGCTCAGCTTTGCTCGGGGGCACACAGGGAGTCTGAGGTTCCAGAGAGGAACCACTTGAAGCTCACGTCGTGGGTAGCCCTCCATGCTGGAAGCTTCCGAGCATCTCGGGGCCTGTGTCCCGAGCCTCAGAGAGAGTGGGCCTTTCTTCTCACTGCCCGCAGATCCCTGGACCTCCCCACAGGCGTCTATACTTACAGGCTTGATCTCCACTGGGCTTGTGAAAAGGAACAGCTGATGTGTTATATAATTCCTTTTTTCTTCAAATGTGTGTGTAACAGTATGGGCCTAAATATAGTGTGTTGTGTGTGTGTGTGTGTGTGTGTGTGTGTGTGTGTGTGTGGGGGTGGGGAGGCGGGGGGATTGTTCCTGGAAAAGCCGAGGAGGACCTGTTTGCCATTTTTGAGGACTTATTCTAAAACACTCCTCTGCCGTGCAGAATTCTCATCTCCTTCTCCCTCTCCTACTTCTGCAGGAAGAGGGAGGGAAGTCACAGGACAGCAGGCACGAGAGGGGACACTCGGTGCATTGTCTGGCCTGTTCTGTTTTTTTCACCACAAGGCCAGGACTTCCCCGTCTGACCGCAGCTCTCTGGATTGTTGAGATGAATTTTTTTTTTTTTCCCTTCAGAGTTCACTGGGAGTGTGCAAACTAATAACATTATTAGGAAAAATTAGTTATGTAGAATGTGTATGATGTGTTTTCATAGTAAATCAGTTTACAAAATGATAAACGGGACAATTTGTAGTCTCCTAAATGTGCATTATAAGTTTTCAACAATGCCATATGTGCAGGTATCAGTCATTTAAAGTGTTAGAGGTTGAGTATAAAGATTTTCCTATCTCTGTTTGAATTACTTCAAACTTATATCTTAGGCCCAGTTGATACCAAACTAGAGTTTTCTGCCACTTTTTCCAGAGAATTGAGAACTAGGAGGGGCTTTACCAGCTCGGTCACACCAGAATTGATCGGGGCGCACACCCAGGTATACCTGGGAACCAGCCAATGAGCCAGCTGGCGTCTGGATGTGTAAATGTGAGCATGAGTGTGTGAGGGCCACCTGTATTCACCTCCGACGGCATTAGAGGAGACAGGTGTTTCATTAAGTTTGATAGATGTGCCACATTTTAACCACACGTAGTGGGACGTTGGCACGCGAAGTGAGCCAGCCGTGATCCCACTGCCCAGAGGCCGTATTCCTCAGAAGTGCGTGGTCCCGGGGTGGCCTAGTTCACCACTTGGACACGGCTACCCTGAATGACGAGAGTACCGAAAGTATCGGGAAGTCTCGGAAGCGGTGCCCTCCCACACCCCCTGCGAGAGTGCTTCCTGGGGCCACCATGTCATGAGAAGAGACTGAGAGTCAGAGTCCCTGGCTCACTGCTCGCGCGTACATTTCGTGATCTCGGGCAGTTACGTTGGCCTCCCTGTGTGCTGATTTCCCAGAAAACGTGCATATGCAGCAAACCTGTTTTGGGGGAGCGCAGCCTATAAGTGAGCCAGTTTTCAGAGCAGTGGGCTGAGTTGGCTGAAGCAGGGTAGGGACAAGGCCAAGGCCCTTCCCATGCCCCCTGTGGCGGGACAGCAAACAGTGACGGTGGCTGTGGCCTCAGGCAGAAGAACCCTGAGCTCTTGCCTAGTGGGTCACTTTGGCTAGAAGGGTGTGTGACTGACTCAGCTCTGGAAAAATAATGCAAGCCTGTGCCCTCCCCAGGGTAGGTCACTGAACCTCACACCTCTTTTGGCCCCACGGCCAGCCACTCTGCAAAGCTGTGGGGATGACTCCAGGGATGGGGGCCGGAGCGCCTTCCCTTGTTTATTTATTTGATGAATCGGGAGACAAGCGAGCAGGCCGGCAGATCAGGGCCTGTGGGATTTCCATCCCCTTCCCCCCAATAACGTCTCAGGCTGTCGTCTTGCAGCTTTTCCATGTGTGAAACAAGTAGTGGGACTTTTACCCGACAAGGCTCTTTCGGGACTCGCTGCCGATGATAATGATGACCAGCTAAGAGGTGGTGACAGTGCAAGTCTCTCTAAGAGGCTAAAACACATTCCAGACAGGTGCCCTGCCCCCAGCAGGAGTCTCCTGCTGATTGCTCAGAAAGCCAGGAGTCTGTGGACAGGCAACTGCCTCTGTGGACCAACTTCTTCAGGCTTCTTGTTACCGGGTGACTTCCCTGTCATCTAAAAGAGCACAGAGAGGGAGCTTGGAAAACGTCCACCAAATTTAACGGAGGGAATGGGGCCTTCAGGGGGAAAAAAAGATGGCAGGTATGGAAATGGGGCGAATGGCCCCAAGGGAGGGGGTTACGCCTGGAAAGGTTTGTTTTTGGGGTGCTAAGTGAAGCTAGCCGCCTCTTGTGCATTTTCTGTGCCTGAGATCTTGGGTAGCCAAGCTACCAATGATGGATGACTGCTCCTACCTATCTGGGTAATGGCTTTAAGCTTTTCCATGTCCCGGGGAGGAGGTGGGAAGCTGGGCCAAGTGGTTTCTACTCGCTGACCTCTGAGGTATCCCAGGCTGAGGTCAGCCCCCCCCCCACCACCCGCCAGCCCACGTGGGTACCTGGAACAGTGGCCTGTTTTGCCCATGTGCTTTCTATACTCTTTGAAGAGGATGCTCTCTAGCTCTAAGTTGGCATCTCTGCTTACTGAACCTCCGCTTTTTCCAAAACTGTACATTTTAAAAGAAGCAGATGGGCTGATGGGTGTCCTTCCAGCCCCTCTGTCCTCCAGCTCCGCAGGGGGAGGCTTTTTCCTCTTGGTCTTTCTACTTCCTTTCCTTCCCCCAAGCCTCTCCCAGGTCCCTTCCAAGTCTGTGATCGCTCCTTGCTCATTTGGGCTCATCCGGCCTGAGCTGACACTCCTAGCCCCATGGCCCTGGAACCCCAGGACATGAGAACAGAAGAAGGGCTTTTTCTGTGAACAGGACAATTCCTTGTCCATGGGTACAGTGCCACGTGCCTGGAGAAGCTCCATAGGGCATTACTGCTGGACTACATTCTCCTGATAAGAAAACATGATCATTATTCATGTGGGGGAAGAGGCCCTTAGGTAACTTTGCAGCATTCGAAGGACCAAATCCTCTTTCCCTGGACTTCGGTCAGGATTCTTACAAGCCTCTAAGCAGAGCTTTGAAGCCTTTAGACACAGAACTTTTTCCTCGAATAACATCTTCTATGGAAATCAAACATAAAACTGATACAAAATCAAGTCAGGTTGAGGTTGCTGGATGGGGTCCGTGAGGGGAAGGGCGAAGTGGTTTCAGAGCTTCCTCCTGTGTCTTCCCAGTGTCCCCCACATCCCGCAAGGCCCTAGACACCCCATGGAGCTCAAGGAGCCCTGCTGAGTTGAGCTGGAAGCCCCCACCCAACACAAGTGAACCATGAAATGTGGGCTGTGTGTCCCATGTTCTTGGGGGTGAGGCCTGGGAAAACTGGAGAGGTATCTGGATAAGAGAAGGAAAAGAATGGGACCTTTCAATACTTCACCATTACAGCCTCATGGCAGCTGTCACCTGGGCTCCCCAGGCTGCATCAGGCTCTGAGTGATGGCCAGCCCTCATGGTAACCAGTAAAGGCATTGACCTGTGTCATCGACGTCGCTACTGCCACCAGATACGGAGGGACCTCCTCTAACATTTGAATCGCACGTATATTGGCAAAGCCTTCTTTCCTGGGTTACCGCACTTGAATGGAGCACCTCCCTGAGAAGTGGGTGCTGGGAATCTCGATTCTCCTTGTGCAGATAAGGAATCAGCTTAGAGAGGCCGCCTGGCTACAGCGAGGTCACAACGCGAGTTAACGGCGGGAGCTCCGATTCAGAGGCCAGCACCACTCTCACTGTTCCACAGGTGCCTTCAGCCGGCACGTCTGGCAGCTCAGGTCGGAAGTGGAAGATGAGGAAAGGCCCTGAATTCTGGCGGGTCCTCTGCTGCCCGCTCCTCCACTTCCCGTCATCTTCTCGCACACCTCACCCTCCTTCCGAGGTGAGCCAGAGCCAGGCTCTTCCACTGCATGTTCCCATTGTTATTTTTCGCATCTCAGCACCGTGTAAAGCGCTATTTTTACCCCGTACTAGAAACTATTAAGTGAGGGAGAAATGTTAATTGGTCTTATTACAGCAAACTGTGTCCTAGTAACATCGCAATTCAGAGGTAAGCTCTCCGCTCTCCTCCCCTGCCTTTTAAGTGAAGGTAGGGATTTTATTCATTTGGCTGACAGCCAGCACAGGTTTCTGTGGCTGCTGCTGGGCCTGAGGGGAAGAAGCGTTCGGGCTCTGACGGACCCTGGACCAGGCCGCTTGGCCTCCACTCTGTGGTTAGTTTAGGAGGGAAGGATGTGGGGCGGGTGGAGTTGCGATGAAGTGGGTTCTGTTTTATCCACTGAAACTAGATTGGAAGGATAGTATGTCTGCTCAGGAAGCTCTCATGGGGTGCGGCTTGCAGAGTCTTTGTGAAAGAATCTGGGGCATTTGTATTCAAGGTCCAGCTGAAAGTAAGAGATAGCGGCCATCACAGCTGTGTTCCCCTAAGCCGGAGCAAAGAATGAACAGATTAGGAAATAATAACCATGAAGTCAGACAAATTTTGCCAAACTTCCAGAAAGAAAGAAAAGAAAGGGGATTCAACAAACCAGCTGTCCACTGGCTTACCGGGGTCCACCTCCTGACAGCTTTCTTTCCCGGGTGTGTGACCTGAAGCAAGCCTCTCTGGCCTCAGTTGCCTCATCAATAAAATGGGGTGAGTAAATTCCTGTGTCTCCCCGGCTGTTAGAAAGAGTAAAGCACATTGCACAAACCATCTAGTGAATACAGTGAAAATTAAAGCCGTTACAGTGGACTTTTTCTCAAGTGTCCCGCGAACCCCCCCACCCCCCGGGCAGGAAGTAGCAGGAGATGCAAGATGCAGTTTCCAGCCTGGTAGTGACTTCTCGAACCCAACCTGGGCAGATAATACCTTCCAGATCTTTTTGATCTCCCTTCTCTACCGTGGGAAGGATAATCAGTTTGATTTCATGGCACCCTAAAACTTTCATTTTTTAATAATGCTTATTGTTTTATAAAAATGGTTATGACTATGTATGTATAGTAGTTTGTAGAAAAGTATAGAAAAAGAAGAAAGAAGGAAATAAAAATCACCTGAAATCGTACCGCTTTCAGAAAATTATTAATGGCATGTGAGTGTATTCCTGTGTGTCTTTTTTTTTAAAAATAAACATGTCCTTTAAATATATACACAGTCGAGATAATAACATAACATATGTTATATTTATATCTTATATTATGCCTTTTCTCCACTTTTTATTCTGTGCATTTCTTCATGTGATGAAATGTCCTTCAAATACGTGATTTTTAATGACAGCCTAGTGTTTCATCACACAGCCTTTGCCCTTTGGCTCTTTATCTTTAAGCTTTCTGATTTTTTTTTAACTCATTTATTTTCTGTTTGCCTTTTTATCTACTGTTAATTTTTGCTCCATGAATTGGATTTTCTCTTTTTTATCTCCTCCTGGTGATTTGGAAAGTATTCATCCTATTTTAACTTCATAGTGGTTATTCTTAAGTTTTTAAAAGTGTATTAAAATCCATAAACATCAAAGTTAAGAATTAAACAGTATGATTCTATGTCCTTCCATTGCCCCATTTTTCAATATTTGTTAATATGACCTAGGAGTTAAGATGTTAATATTTTTGCATTATGATATTTCAATATTCATTCCTTTCAAACATTGTTTTTGACATGACCTATATTTTTTGGTAATTGAAATTATACTCAGTATTTAGATAACTCTAACAGCTCATCATTACTCATACATAGATCTGTTACATTACAAATTTCTCACCTGCGGGTTCTTAATTTTGATTTGTCTCTTGGTAGACTAGCATTCATCTTTAAGACATTCTTTGTTTGGTTTTTTGTTTCATGAGGGGAATACTGGTAATGTAATTTTAAGCCCTAGAATGCTTGAGAGTGTCATTCTGTTGACCTCACATGTAAATATCAATGACAACTTAGGGAATATTTTTCTTTCCTCCAAGTTATTGAAATTACTCCATTGTCTCTGGGAGGTGAATATAGAGAGGCTCGAAGCCAATCAGACTCTGATTCCTTTGTAGCTTGTCTTTTCCTTATACCTGTCTCAGGGTTTGTAGAATTTTCTCTAGATACCAAAAAAGTTTACCAGAATATACATGTTGATTTCATTTCTTGTGCATTGCATTTAAATATGCTTTTGCAGTCTGCAGGCTCAAGCTTTTCAACTCAGAAAAGGTTCATTATTATTATTAATTCTTATTCTTTTCTGCTTTGTACTGTTTTCTCTTGGAGGGTTCCTTATAGGCACATATTGGTTCTCTGGTTTGGGTGTCCAGGTCCTGTGTTTTTTCTCACTATCATCCAGGTTCTGGGAAAACTTTTCAAGTGTATCTTTACTTCTTTATTTTTGGCAGTGTGGTTTCTGTAGCTGAGTGCTTTCGGTGAGGTTTTCTTCAGCTGTTATGTAAACTCTCCTTATTCCAGGTCCTTCCTCCTCGGTCCCATGCGGAGGACAAACCACAGCTGAGGTCTGGATCTGGTCCCACCCATCCTTTACATATTGTCAGCTGCTTTTGTGAGCTCAGTTGAGTAGGTGTCCAAGAGACTCTATGGCCCTCAAGGCCACTAATATTTACTGTCTGGTGTTTTAAAGGAAAAGTTTGCTGACCCTTGTTCTAGATACTATTTACTTTGATTTTTCAGACAAAAGTCCTCTTGAATCTTATTGAAAGACAAATAAAAAATTTCCCAAACATTCCCTTTCTCTTTTTTCCTTATAATAGATCTATCTCATAGAAAGATTTTTTGTGTGTGTGAGCCCTTGTCTTTTTTGTATTTATGTTTTGGTCCTCTAATAACCTTCCTGCTCATTTTTTTTCTGTTTGTTCAGCCTTACAGAGGTTACATGGGGAGGTATGGTGGTTACATGGGGAGGTAGGGTGGTTTTCTGAGAAAATAGGGTGGGCTCTTCTCTGAAATGTTTATGGATTTCCAATACCTCTCTCTCTCTCTCTCTCTCTCTCTCTCTCTCTCTCTCTCTCCTCTCTCCTCTCTCCTCTCTCCTCTCTCCTCTCTCTCTCTCTCTCTTTGTGTTTCATTGAAAAACAAAATTTACCCTCATAGTGAATGATATGTGAGATTAGCAGAGGATAGAATTCCACTCCGTGCAGTAAAGGAAAGAGAAACAGAGAGGCTGTGATGACATGCACTCCATTCTAAGCTTGCACACTGCCTTCTTGCTTTGAAGCCCCCAGTCGCACTTCTCAGCCAGCAGCCCACCTTCAGTTGTCCCGACCTGATTTGGTTTCCTCCTTGGTAAAACCTCACCCACGGTTCTTTGGCACCTGAAGCTCTGGGAAGGCTGTAGCTCTGCCATTGGAGGGGTGAAACCGAGAGA
The DNA here is from genome assembly GCA_003508835.1 of Eonycteris spelaea. Classification (NCBI taxonomy): domain Eukaryota; kingdom Metazoa; phylum Chordata; class Mammalia; order Chiroptera; family Pteropodidae; genus Eonycteris; species Eonycteris spelaea. The sequence continues at coordinate 1,435,345 of PUFA01000310.1, read as the reverse complement.
GCCCCGGGAGGGAGGGGTGACCGTGCAGCTATTTTTTTTCCATGTAGCTATTTTTGAACGTATGTGGAGAATCTATGATTTGAATTCTTTTTATGTTGCACCTGAATAGTACGTGGCCTCCGGTGGTCTTGCCATCGGCTGCCATCTTGTAATCTCACCTGGACGTCCAGAAGCAGACAGTGAGAGTGTCTACCTGCCCAAAGCTGCACTCCTCACTGATATAAATACCGTGTGACAGCAGCACCCCTTCACTACGCGTGTTCCCACAGGCCAGCAGGGTGACTGTGTTGCGTGCGAGTGTGAGTGTGACCGTTGAGGAGGGATAGGGAGAGAGAAGGAGCAAAGTGTGGGTGCGCTCTTTGTACAAATGTGCATTTGAAAATCAGGCATTTTTGCAATTTAGTCAACTCTTATATCCCCACTTCTGGAAAGGAGATTTGATGCAGATCATCAAAACAAACAGGTCATTGTGAAATGATGTCCATTTCGTTTCGGGGTACTTTATATGAAGCGCAGGGGAGCCTCCCAATTCTCATCAGTCCCCCACCACCCTCCAAGCCCCTACCTGCTCCATTTGCCTTGTGGTCTGTGCTTACCTGGACTGGTGTTACAAGAAGCCCAGATTCTCTGGCATGCCGACCTGTGGTCTGAAGGTCTTGGGAAACAGGACTGTAAATTGAAAATGCTTGAGAAGAGTAAGCTCCACACAAAAATGCAGGACCAGACCCCCAGTCATCTTCTTTCCCTCTTAGGTGTCACCTGAGAGAACCTTACAAAATCAAACGTACTCCAGCCCATCACCGCCCTTCGGCCTGTCCCCGGCGTTTCTCTCTGTTCTGCCAAGGAAATGTGACCATTCCAGTTCCCATGTGTGGCCATTCAGTTTGCTCCCAGCTTCTCTTGAATGATGGATTGTAACCAAGAGGTTGAATTTCAAATAAGAAAATTAAGACTCCTTTCCCAAACAAAAAAAATCTTATTGGCGTTCAAAACACCTTCTTGAAGTTCGCGCCCTGTGCTTTTTTGCTCAATTTTTAAATTAGGGGCTCTGTCGACGAAAACCATGCTCAGGGGTGTTGTCCCCAGAGTTTTTTTTCTTTGTTCAGACAGGCAGCGCAAAGGGTCAGAAAGCTTCGTGGCTGGGCGGCAGGAGGCAGGTGGCAGCTAAGCTGTGCTCTCTGGTTTGGTTTTTCCATGGAAATGCACGGGCCTCACCTGGCCCTGTAGATGTACGTATTTACGCTTCCCAAGCTGCATATGTTAGGGCTGTAATTGCAGCCCGTGTCCCCACAACGTCCCGACGTGAAGGGAAACTGAGGGCTTTGCACGTCCCTGGGATATAATTATGGTCATCGGCAGGCCTTGTTTGCCCTGCGTGTCCCTTGGTAAGTGTTCATGTGCTGAGCTCGTCCATGTGACCTGTACACACATCAAGACATAGAGCATTCCGCGTGCCCCAGAAGCTCCCTCATGCCTCCTCGAGTCCCTATCCTCACCCTCCTCCCAAGGACAGCCACCCTCCTGGCTCGTCACAGCTTAGATTAGGTTCTCCAGTCTCGTACTTCACAGGAATGGAATCATGCACCACGTACCCTCCTGCCTCATTCGTTTTGCTCTACTTTGTGTCGGTGAGATTGGTCCGTTTCACCACACAGTTGTCGTTTGTTCATTCTTGTGGTTGTATAGCATCCCATTGTGTGGCTAGACTAAAATTTGGTTTTCCGTTTTATTGCTGACGAGCATTTGAATGGTTGCCAATTTGGGGGTTTTATAAACAGTGCTGCTCTTAACACCTGTGTGTGTGTCTTCTGGAAGTCATGTTTTCACATTCCTACGGCACATACACCTAGGAGTGAAATTGCTGGGCCATCCATCGCATATATTCGGCTTTAGTAGGAATTGCTAAATATAGACTAGGTTTTTCAAAAAGGGCTCTTTAGTTGTGGGAGGCTGGTTAACATCCTCTCCAGAAAAATAGCAGAAAGGGAATATCTTTTCTTTTAAGACAGCACAACATAGTGAATTTTGGAGTGAGGTACCTGGGGATATTAGTTCGACAAGAATTTATCCAGCGCCCATTATTCTAAGTGACAAGGTGTATTAGTTTCCTATGGCTGCTGTAACAAGTTCCCACCATGATGGTGGCTTAAAACAACATATACATGTTCTCTTAGTGTTCTCGAGGTCAGAAGTCCAAAATGGGTCTCCCTGGGTTGAAATCAGCGAAACCATAATCCCTCCAGCAGCTCTAGAGAAGAATTAATTTCCTTCCTTTCCCAGCTTCTAGAGCTGCATTTTTTTTTTTTTTTTTTTTTTTTTTTTTTTTTTTTTAGCTCATGGCTCTTTCCTCCATCTTCGAGGCCAGCAGTGTAGTATCTTTGAATCTCTGGTCTGTCTTCACATGGCCTTCTCCTGTGTGTAGTAAAATCACCCTCTACTATTCTCTTGTAAGGAGATTGGTGATTCCATTTAGTACCCACCCAGATAATTCAGGACTATCTTCCTCATCTCAGGATCCTTAACTTAATCACATCCACAAAGTCTCCTCTGCTATATAAGGTCGTGTTCACAGGGTCCAGGGATTAGGACCCAGTTGTCTTTGGGAAGCTTTAGTTAGTGGACCACACAGGGAGATACCATCCTCTCTTGATTTTCACCATATTATCCACAGATCCTGCCTTCACGAAGCATCATCGTCCTACTCCACAAAGTTGTTCAATCTTTCCGCTATTGCCTATGATTCTCGTTGCACCGTGGGGAAGGTCAGTGGCTGAGATCAGGGAAGTGTATTTAAAAGACGCCAAGATTTGTTTCATCAAATTGTAACTTACTTTTGGTGGTAATAAAGACTCTTGAATGGATAGGAAGAAAAATATCAAAATACAAAAACACCCTAAATACAATGTGGGATCTCGGTTTGGATCCTGGAACAGAAAAGAGACATTAGTAGATAAACCAGTGAAATCTAAATATAAGCCTAGAGTGGAGTTAATTTCGTTTTAGGAATTGTGTCATAATTGTGCAAGATACGAACATTACGGGAAGCTAGGTGAATGATATACAGGAGCTCTCTATATTATCTTTTTAACTCTTCTGTAAATCTAAAATTACTTCAAAAAAGAAAGTTAACAAAATACCGAGTTGATAGCTGAATACCTTTTTCATATACAAAAAAGTGCACTTACAATTTTTTTTTAAAAAAAGACTTTCATTCCATTAGTAACTGTGGTTTTGAAGATGTCAAATAACTTTAAGCTATGGTTGTTGCACATGACTATTTAAGCTTTTATAATGCTTTCATACTATCTTTGTCCTGCAAAAAGCTGTTTTATGTTCATGGATTTAAAGCATATTAATATTATCGAATCAAGGCAAGAGAATTTTTCAAAAGCCATTAAAAAATTTTAAGGGTAAGAAAAAAAAATGCAAGGCACTCACTCAAATACCACAGTGGAAAAGCTCCAAATTCCATCTGTTTATGTGACATGAGAGACAGGGTCCAGTCATTGGCAGAATTAATTTAGAAGGTTCCAGAAGGTAATGATGAGATTTAAACATATATTGAATTATATTGAAATATAAATGGAGATTGGTAAGTCGTGAGACAAAGAAGATGGCGTTTGTTCTCTCTGTGGGAACCTACGGGTCATCTCCAGTGCCACCCAGGACCTCCCAGGGGGAGCCAGAGCTGGAGCTGAGGGTGGTCCTTGGGTGTGAACGGAGAGGGAGTCCTGCCCTCAGCCCCTCTGATTGATTCGTCAACTCCTCCCCGGCCCTCCCCTCCTCTCCTCTCCTCCTGGCCCCATTACAGGGCTCAGTCTGTTTAGGGCTCCCCAGCGGCCCAGGCAGCTCACAGCTGAGTTGTTATCTTCCCGTCACACACTTATCTGGGCACGGTTAGAGCTCCCTAATAAAATTTGTCACTGACTTTAATCCCATCACTGTCCAGACCCGCTTGATTAGCCCTTCTGGTTGTTTAGGCTTTGCTTGCACCTCCAGCCTCTTCCGAGGAAATTGGTGGAGGTAGGTGTTCGAAGAGAGCTCTGAGCCCTACAAACAGAGGAGAAGCCAACCAGGGCCACCAAATACTTCTACAATAATTAGGGACAAATGGCTTTAGTCTCCCTCCTGCCTCTGGGGCCCATCAGGGACAAGAAGCAGGAAGGGGGATGCCTTCTCTTGTCCGTGCTGTGAGCTGCAGAGGCTGGCTTCTGTCTGTTCTCCCGAGGACTCTGCGTACCCCCTCCATTCCTCCTCAGCGTCCTGAGATGCTCTGGGCTGGGGAGAGGAGGCTTTTAGTCAGCTCACTGGGAGCCATGTATGCACACCCCCAAATTCATTGTGGGATATCTGGGCCCCATGGACTGTCCTGGCAGACTTCTGTGATTGTTGAATTCTCTTCCCAGCTGTATGATAGATGCAGTTTTGAAGCCCAGAAAGGAAGTCTATATAGAAAATGCAAAGGGAAATTCTCTAAGGAGCACTTTCATTCAGCAGATATACTCTGGATACCCTCAAAGACATATGGACTGTGTCTGGTGTGTCACCCTATGGTGTGTGTGCATGTAAGTGCATTGGGATTCGCTGCATCTCCAAGTGTAAATGTGAGCAGCCCCCACCCCGTGGTGTGTGTGTGCGTGTGTGTGATAGATACGCGGGTGCACTATCCTGTAAGCTCGCCTTCCTCCCTTCTCTTCCACTTTGCCGCACAGCTGCTACCTGCCTCCTTCTCATTCCCGCTACGCCATCCTGAGCCAGGTGACCCTCCCCATTCCTGAAGGTAAACCTGTTTTCTGTAAATCCTCTCCTGTGTTGTCTCAGCTCTATAGTTCTCCTTCCTCAGCCATCAGGGCTTCATGCTCTCTCTTCAGGCACCTGCCAGGAAGGAGGCAAACACCGGAACGGCCAGACCTGCCGCTTCAGGTACCTGCCGTGCATGTGCAGACAGCCTGGCTGAGGCCGGAGGCAGGCGGACAGCTTGCAGGCAGACAGTAGGTGCTGCCTTTCAGAGCTGCCTGTCTCCCTGAGGTCCTGTTGCCTCCGAGGTCAGGAGTTGGCCCCTCTGCAACCTCCAGTCCCAGCCCAGGGCAAAGGTGCACAAAGCCTGCCCTGATGGCCAGAATCAGCCTCAGCAAGGGCACACGGCAGGAGCTGCGAGAAGGTGGACAGCTCACAGTGGGGACAGGAAGAGGGCTGCCATAACAAAGTCCTGTAGACTGGGTGACGTAAACAAGAAGTGTATTGCCGCACAGCTCTGCAGACCGGAAGTTCAGGGACAAGGCGTCAGACGAGTCGATTCCTTCTGCGGCCTCTCTCCTTCGCTTACAGATGTCCGTCTTCTCCCTGTGTTGTCACGAGGGCCTTTCCTCTGCACCAGCCTGTGTCTGAATTTCCTCGTCTTGTAAGAACGCCAGTCATATTGGAATCAGGGTCCATCCTCATGACCTCGTTTTAACTTAATCACCTCTTTACAGACCCTATCTCCACATTCGGTCACATTTCAAGGGCTGGGGTGAGTACTTAATCATGCAAATTTTAGAAGGACACAGTTCAGCCCGTAACAAGGTCCACTCTGCCTCCTCTCTGTAGGGCCATTTCCCAGCTAACTTCTGCTTAGAGCCTCACAGAACCCTAACTCCTCCTCCCGCATGGGTGATGAGGCAGCTTATGCTTTTGCTGCTTGCAAACTAACTGCAAGGAAACGGAGGATTGTTTTATTTTTATTTTTGACTCTTCTTTTACTATTTATAGGATAAGGAGAAGGCAATGCCCATGTAATAGCATAATGGGAACTTCGGGATGGGACTTACAGTAGCGTGGCCTTGACCTGATTACTTCACCTCTCTGATCATGTTTTCTGATCTCCACAATGGGGCTGTGGTGAGGACGAGTTGAGAGTGTACGAAATGCCTAGGGCTGTGCCTGCACAGAGTAGCTGCTCGAAGCTACTTGCTTCCTTTACTTCCGTTTGATATTCATGCTGCTTCCATTTCTGTGGACAGTAAATTGAGGTGATGCCAGACGCTCTGGACCCAATGGGCTACTTGGAAAACAGCTGCTGTTCACCCAAGGGAGCTGGGACAAGCTGGAACCTTGCCGAGAGCTCGGTGCAAACCTAATTCTTCTGTTTCAGAATAAACCACACTCAAATGTCATCTCTGCTGATGGTGGGTCAAAGACAAAAATCTCTGGATACGAGTGGTTGTATATTCATTGACAACAATGCATAGTTTCCAGTAGAACTTTGAATACGACATTTGAAACAACTTATTGTGGGCAAAGGATGGAGCCAAAACCTGGAGTCTCTTTTCCCTACAGGGGTGGTTCTCAGACTTGGATGTGAATCAGAATCACACGGCGGCTTGTCAAAACAGTGCTGGGTCCTACTCCCAGAGTTTCCGATTCAATAGACCCAGGGTAGGACCTGAGAGGTGGCATTTCTAGCACGTTCCAGGTGATGCTGATGCCTCTGGTCCAGGGGCCCCACTTGGAGAAGCATTGCCACACAGGATTAGTTCCTATTTAAGATCTGCATCCCCTTTGTCCTCCAGTCTGTCCTGTCTTTGCTGCCATCTTGTCTGTCTGATCCAATTTCTCTGCTCTCGCCTCTGGGCGAAGGGCAGGTATGTTGAAACTTCTCTATCCTTTCCCCGATTTACACGGGGTTTTCACCTGTTAGTGGGCAACTGTTTGTTTAGCCCTTATCCCTCTCTGCTTTTCTCTTTCCTCTGGGTTTTCACATGTAGGCTTCCAGGCATTTCACCATGTTGGAGGAGCAGACCATGGCGTGCAGCGCCCACACTGAAGCCTTAGCCGATTAGGAGGAGGCAGATGCAAACAGAGCTTCCTTCCCATTGCCATCCTCATATTCTATATCCCCATGCACCTCTACCCCAATACATCAATTCCCTGGCCCCAATTCCCTGATCACTTTGCCAGAGTAAATAATTGCTGATGTGTGCTGACCCAAGGTCTTAACCAATGGAAGAATGCAATTAGGGCCTTCATTTCCCACTATCGTGGGAGCTGGCTGCCAGCTGATACTAGTGCCTGATCCCTTGTGCCGATGCTCACATCCTCCCCACCGTCCCCTTCTGAGACTGGAGAGCTTGGGTCGGAATAGGACGGTGGCTTGTGAGCAGATGCCAATACTGCATTTCTTTGAGTCTTACCCCACAGAAGTGAGAGGGCAGAAGATCCTCTTCAAGGGAGCTGAGAGCGTGGTCTTCACACCCCTCAGACCAAATTTCAGAGGATGTGAGTGTCTCTCAAGACTATTTCCGGAAGAGATTTGAGACTCAAAGCTTGCTCTATGTCATGTCTTTTTAGAGTTCCCTACACCACACGGTCACCATTGCTTTTCCAGTGTTAGGCCACCTCATTTCCTTTTCTCCTTGCCTTTGGAGCTCTGCTAATTTTTACTCGTTAGAGACAAGCGTGATGCAAGCTCCCTGGGTTGCGGAGGCCCGAGCGATCTAGAATGTGTCATGGAGGGTGGGATGCTACCGCGGGAGGCAAAGTCTTGTCTTTTATTCCTGCCTCTTTCATCTCTTGATGCTGGACCAATGTGCTTTCCTCGCAAATGCGTGGTGCCGGGATGGCTTGCTGGGGGAGATGATGACAGATAACTGCTTTTGAGTTCTTTTAGCAATGTTCCCCCTGGTCAAAGCAGGCAGGAAAATGTCTTGACTTCACTCTGACTCCCAATGCTAAGCCAGATGCAGGACAAAAATAACCCTGTGACTACTCCAGGAGAAAAGGCCAGGCATCTTTTGTGTGCACTTTCCAGCATGCCTCTCTGGAATGAGGAGGGGACGGTTGGGGAAAGAAGGGCAGTAAGTGTGATGTAATATTTGGTTGTGATGCTTTGAGCCTCATTTTGCAAGAATGACCAGACTAAGCCGGGGGGCGGCGGGAACGGGGTGGCGGGAGAAGTTAAGAAGCAGAGGCTCCTCGGCTCTCACCTCTAAGAAAGTCATTGCTACCATAAACTTGCACAGCGCCCACATCCCACCTCTGTGCTGGTGCGGTCCTCAGCCTGGCCAGTCAGGCAGCTGAGGAGACGAGCTTGCTCCCTCTTAGCCGGGCATGGCCTCCCCTTCTAGAATCCCACTGTGTCCAGGAAACAAATCTCACCTCCTTTTTCTCCTAGAAAACTCTCCACAGACAGGAATGTGTCCTTGACCGCTTGTCCCACGGCCTTTTCCCTACTGGGTACATCAGACACGGCTAAGAACAAAATACAAGGGCCCCACCAAAATAAAAAAAAAGTCATTTTCTTGCTGGAAATCAATGTAAGGGAGCCCTCTTTCAAACAGGTCTCTGTGCTGCTTAATATCTGTGTTTATGTCTATTCCTGTGTGTTGACAAAGTTCCCCAGCTGCCTGAGGACCAGAAATGTATGCCCTTTTAGAATCTCCTCCCCAAATACCTCCTGAGCTGCTCAGCACATGTTCTTGTTGGTGGAGGTGATGCTGACCAACAAGGCAGCAGCCCCTGCCTCCCACTCCCTTCCTGTGGTAACCCCCAGAAACCTCAGGGTAGGGGTACAGTGATAACAGAGCCCCAAGCAAGACCTCAGCCAGAAGGACTTGGAGGTAGAATCTGGCTGTGCCCTCGATGCTCACCAGCTGAGCATGTTGGACCAGCGTGGGGGAGGCCTCAGCTGTGGAGGGGGAGACCTGACTCCGGACAGTCGGAGCTTAGCCACCTGCTCTCCCCCTTTCCTTCCTGACATGGTCTCCAAGAGGAACAGGAGCCAATCAGCATTTATAAAAACAAGGGGTGGGTGTCGGCAAGTAGAGGCCTACCCTAAAATCGCAACTAGGATCTTTATGTTTGTACACCCTGTACCTTGAGTGTAACCTGGGGAGTTCCCTCAGGCGCGAATCATCTTACTGAGGCCTCTAAGCCTTGGGCGCTTGAGCCTTGAAAGACTTACCCCCACATGGGGTCCTGAGCCATGAAGTAAGAGGCCTAGAAATGGACTTACTCACCTGAGCCTCCGACTTGCCTGGAGCTGCTCTAGGCCATTGTGGAACAGAGTCTGTACTCATAGACATGCAGAGATTCTTCTGGAGTTTCAGGGAGAGGGCCGACAGACCAGCCACAGGGGTTATGAGTCAAGTTCGAGTCAACTTCGTGGGGCTGCCATGGCTGCCCCCACAGCAGGTTGAGCAGGTTCTCCGAGCTCCAAAGGTACGGCACTGAGGGAGGTGGGGTCCTCACCTTTCTGGCCTCCCCCAGTCAACTCTCCCCGCAGCTGTTCTGCGGGGCAGCAAGTCACCTCAGCAGCCAGGGGATCTGAGGAGCCGGGGATGGGGAGCGAAGCGAACATGCTCACTCACTGCTCATAGAACAGTGATGGGATTAACGGGCCCTTAGAGCTCCCCCATTAGCAGCAGAGTCTGTGTGCCAGAGCCACTTACGACGTCAGTCCTCCAGATGTCAGCCCGGAGAAGACACAGAGCAGCTCACTTGTCTTACCTCTGGCTGTGGGAAGACCTGCCTGCTCCCCAGAGGAGCATTCCTTTCTCTTCTGAAACGTGTTGGTGTGAACTCATGACTGAGGAGAAGTAGAAAGCCGGGGTTTTCAAATGCCTAGTTCTGATCCTACGAAAGATGCGTTATGGTGTAGTGTCGTGCAGCCGCTTTGAGTAGCAGAGGGAGCCACAGCCTCCCGGAGCTCCCAATCCCATCTCTCTCAGTAACTTGCTGCAGAAGCCTGAGCCTCTTGCCTCTGTGGAGGCCAATCTGTTCATCTGTGACCTGGAGGGTTCCCAGGGAACAGTCTTCGTCCTTCCCGGAGGAAGGAAGCGGTTTGAGAGAACAGGAACTGGTATCCTGGAAGGAAATGGGCAATGTGGCTGCGAGGCATTTTATCCAGCATCTTTAATCTGGAGTCATTGGCCTTAGCATCCAGCTGGGCTTTTTTGGAGGCTTTGCACTCTGTGAAGTCGTCTAGAAAAATAATAGGTGAGTGAGCCTTTTCCAGAGTCTTTGAGAAGAGTCTCAGGTAGGTCTTGGCCCCTGCAAGGTGAACACCCACTGGCAATGTTGGATGAGAGCGGCCTGGACTTCAGTCACTAGCTTGGAGAGGACAGGTCTCTCTTTGGAGGACGACAGGTCAGCAGTCTTGGCATCTCCTCCAGGGGACCGAGAGCCTTGCTTTGCATCCTGGGTGAAGCTGTCAGGAGAGCAGGACAGACATGGAGGGAGGAGGTCGTGTGTGACAGGAGTCAGAGAGGGACAGATTGCCCAGCGAGGGACATCTGCCTCCTTGCCCCTTCGTGAGAGCAGAGCCGGGGCTAAGAGAGCAGATGTGTCCTTTCACCTCCCTGGCTGCTGGTTTCCCTGCTGAGCGTCACCTGTGGTTTGGGGGAGATGGTTCTTCCAAGCCTCTGTGGACCAAGCAGTCCCCACTTTGTTGTCTTAGCGTGACTGGACTTTGGGTGGCCCTTATCTGGGGGTGCCCAGGTGCATTGTTGAATGTTGTTAGGGACCAAGTGGCCAGCTTTCTAAGAACCCCAATCTCAAAACACATGGCTCTGAATTAGAGGCCAGGAGCCTGGAAAACTGCAGAGAAGGAAGACAGTTAACTGGGAAAATGGGATGCGCTAGAACCGTAGTCATGGTGAGCTACGTGAAGTTACAGGTCAAACTTATGCCTAACCAGGGTCTGTCTAGCCAGTGGCTAATTTTCATCTTGTTAGAAAAAGGAAAAAAAAAGGATTTGAAAAGACTTGACCTCTGAAAACAAGCCAATGGTTCACCACCAATTCAATTCAATTTAAAGCATTTCAATGAGTTAACCAAATATTTGTGAATGGCTGGTTGTATCTTCAGTGCCTTACAAGGCACCGTCAAGGCATGGTTTCTGCTTTTGATGATCTCATCAGTTAATTAGGGAGAGTAAACATTTATACAAGGAGAAGCTGGAGAGCATCACAGCTGGGCTATATGTAAATACGTATCTAGAATTCAATCTCTGGTCAAGAGCTCTTTGCTGGTTTTCAGATCTCCAACTCATTGCTTCTGAGAAATGATACACTCCTGAATCCCATGGGTTCCCTCAACTCTCCCCGTTATAGGTCTGAAAACAGTAGCTGTTTTCCTCAGGGAAGAAGTAACATGCAGATGCAGAGGGAACGAGGTCGTACCTGGTTAGGAAAAGGGGTGATTATTAGGTTAGATGGTTGCTCCTTCCAAGAGATTAAAGACTGTCGATTTCCTGACTTGCCTTCATCTCTTCCACTTTGCTCCACCCTTTCTTTGCCTCTGCCTGCACCTAAGCTGACCACATGACCAGGCACCCTCTTTAATAAACCCCCAGTTCTCCAGGGGAATAAAAAGCTCTGATTGATAGCACATGTCAATTCCTGTGGTATAAATATTACCGCCATGGTGAGCTCAAGCTGGTTTCACCAAATTACAAAATTCCTAAAAATTTAACAATCAGCTGTCCTGAGCTGGAAAGAGCTGGCTCCAGCATAGTACTGGGAGTCCCCTCTTTTTTGAGCTGGTCATCACTGACCACTTCACAGATCTGATTGGCAGAGTGGTGACTCCACCCACTGACCACAACCATTGGGAATGGTAAGTTCGAGGAAGAAAATGTAGCTCTGTTTCATGCTAGATGATCCAACATAATTTTCAGAGCTAGAAACTGAACACTGAGAGAGGTCTGTGTATTTGTTTGGGCTCTTAAACTTAGGAGAGAAGCCCGTGTTTTTGAGATTTGCTGTGTAGCCTGGACAGCAGACTGGCTCAGATGACCTCTGAGGATTATTAAATGTTTTTAGAAAGCTTACAACTATATGAAGCCTTCTGATAGGTTAAGGGATTTAGGGCCCTGTTTACAAGATGGTATCCCAGTCACCTTTCCACCCCTTGCACTGAGCCCTTCTTCCTCACGTCCCCCAATCCATTTTGCTCCAGGGTATCTCCTTCCCACATCATAAGAAGTCAAAGACCCCAGGTCTGGTTGAAAACATCAGTACCTGGGAGGTCTAACTTACTTGGTTCCGCCTCACAGGGAAACCCATTCCTACAGTTTCCCCTGGCTCCCCACCATGTTGATGGATTGAGGAGTGCGCACCCATCAACTAGATAACGGGGAGAGTCCGGGGGCAGTGAGTCTTGGTACCTGTGTAGGAAGGAGGAGAGGAGGTCCAATTCAGCTTCTCCGGATGCTGCACTATTCCCTCCTGTGCTCCAGTGGGAGGCTGCTGACCCACCTGACGCTCTCCAAGGGGAATCAACCAGACATGTCAGTCAGGCAGCGGAGCGGGGCCAGAAAAATCAATGCTGACGTCCAGACGCCAGGAGAGCAGGAGAGAGGGGAGGTGGAAGGACGAAATGAGAGCATTTGTTTGCAATTCTAATATAACATATCAACAGATCACTGGGCAAAGATGCCTAATGAAAATGTGCGTGATGGATGTGAGTGGGCGGGGAGAGGAAGGGAGGGATGGAAAGTTCAGGCACAGGGCCCGCTGAGGAATTCAAAGATATCTGTGTCCACTACAGTCCTGCTACCCAGGGCAAGGCCCCCCAGACCTGCTAGCCTGGGAATCCGTAATCTGCTACTAACTCATCACGTGGCCTTGGACCAGTTACTTTTTCCTTCTTTTCCTTCTTCTTTTTCTTCGAAGGGAGCCATCAGGGATACTGACCAGGTAGAGTTATTTGTGAGGTTAAAATGACGTAACCAGGATGGTTGATGCTTGTTTCCTATGGAAGTAACTATTACTTTATGTTCTTGTGTGAGACACTCAGGTAGTGCCTCGTGCATACAGTCAATTTCCGTTTCCCCTTGGGGGACATTAAAGGCTAAGGGAGGAGAGGTCGGAGCTCAGATGTCACCATCCAGGCCATGTTAATGCCTTTGTGGCATTTCCTCTCTGAGGCCCTCAGGCGAAATCAACAAATCCCACTTTTCTCCGATTCGGCTTTCAAACCTTCTAGCTGTGCGACGTGGGGCAAATATTTAATGTCACTGGGTCTGGATTTCCTCATGTGTAGAGTGATGGTAATGATGCTTAGCCTACTGGACTGCCGTGGGGTTGAAAGGAGAGGTATCATGGGAATGTTTGTTGTTCTTCCCTCACTTTTACTGACATGTAAGAAGTGCAGTCTCGGGTCTGAGCATGCGATGTGTGGTGTCTCATTTAACTAGAAACAACTGTAAGGAGTTAGAACTGCTGTTCATTTGTGGCTCAGCATCAGTCTTACCTGTTGTGCCCAAGACCATACCTGTGCATCTCAGCCTGGACCCCCCAGGTACCTTGCCTCTGACCTTCTCTTCCTCCATCTGGGCCGGTGTGATCTTGATCACGTGGTGCAGAGCTGAGCTGCCCCTATCGGGGGAGACGTCAGCTCAGCTTTCAGAGCTGGGCAAACGATCCCCTTCATCAGGAAGAACTTGTGAGTTTCTGCCCTTTAACCGTGGCCTTGATTTTACATTGTTATGTGAGCCTGAGAGTCTGTGTTGGCCACGTCAGGAGGCAGAACCTCTGAGGGAGGGCACAGGGAGAGCCCAGCAGACGTCCCTGTGAGGAGAACTTCCTGACATCCATGGCTCAGAGTGTGGCTCGGAGCACCCCATGCCACGGGAAGGGGTCAGCAGACTCTCCCAGGAGATCCCAGAGCTCTTTTTCACTTTTCCTTCTGGACAGGAAAGTGAGGTACTTGAACTGGTCTGGCCATGGATTCAGGCAAGATTTATCAAACTATCAATTTACCCTTTTTTAACAACTGGATTAATTTTCAAAGCATTTCAGGTATAAAAAGATGTTACCATCTATCTAAAAGTGTGTCACAGTTATGTAGGGGTGAACGTGTGCTATAGACTGAATGTTTGTGTCCTGCCCAAATTTTCAAGTTGAAAGTCTAATTCCTGATGTGATGGTGTGAGGACATGGGGCCTTTGCGGGGGGCGGGGGGAGGAGGTAGTTGGGTCATGAGGGTGGAGCCCCCGTGAATGGGATTAGTACCCTTATTAGAAAGGCTTCAGAGAGCCCTCTCACCCCTCTTGCCCTGTGAGGACGCAGCCAGAAGAAGGCCATCTCTGAAACAGTAGACGGGCTCCCACCAGACAGAGAATCTGTCGGCACCTTGACCTTGGACTTCCCAACCTCCAGAACTGTGAGAAATAAATGTCTGTTGTTAGTAAGCCTCTCAGTCAATGATATTCTGCTATTGCAGCCCAAATGGGCCAAGATAAGACAATTGCTGATTCACACCATGGAGCTACACTACTTTACTATCTCTTCTGTCACTAGGCAACTAGATGCACCTGTGGGTCTGTGAGGTGTGTTCTGTGGACATGACCCGTAGAGGTATTGATGAGTGCTAGATACCAAGGCAAGCTCACCCCCTCAGCGAGGGCTCTAAAGACTGGAAAGAGGAAATCGAGATGGTATGGGATGTGAGTTACTCTAGACAAAACTCTTCTGCTTCAGAAATAGTGCAGAAGAAGCAGCAGGTGGCAAGTTTGAGATATTAAGCTACGAGTATAAGTGTGGCTGTGGCGAGGCAGTTTGCTTGGCTGGATCAGAAAGTTAACGAGAACCGAGCTTCCGGAGATGCCTCTTAATGGGCCCAACGGTACCGGTTTTCACAGTGCGTGAGTGGGAATGGCAACTGTCAGATCCTTCCAGACGTCTAGAAAAATGAGTTAGCAGGGATGCTCGGAAGGTGATGGACAGCAGGGCCCTCGATGGGGGAAGGCAGAGAGTATGTGTGGCTAATGCCCCCATCCTCTCACTGCACCCCAACACAAGCCTCAGCACAGAGGTGCTCCCAGTCGCCTGGGGGTCCCGGAACGTACTTTCCCCTACCAGACATGCCTGTCACTCAGGATGTTCAAAGTACAACAAATGGCCCTCTTTGTCAAGGAGGGAGTTAATTCCTGATAACACCTGAGAAAAAAAAGAACATTGCTAAGAGGGTTTAAAAAAAAAAAAAAAAGGCGAGTGTTTGATTTCCAAATTTCAAGGAGAGAAGTATGTGTGGGAGGAAATTTCAAAACAAAACTTTCAGATTCTGGAAAAGAGTATTAATGAGGGCTGATAATGCTCTTAAGTTCATTTAAATGTTTTCGATCTGGCTCAGTTTGTGAGCAGGGCATCTGGGGAGAAAGGGCTCCTGGCGTCCGCCGGGGTGGCGTGGGGTGTAGCTGACGCCTGTCTGAGGACACGGAGCAATGCTGCAGGAGCATGTGGTTCTCCCCGCTAGTGGGTACGATCGGTCTATTGTTGTGTTTCCTGGAATGGGAGCACACATTTTTTTTTTTTTTAATCAAAAGAAGCTATGCCTGAGACCTTTTAATTTGAGAGATGTGCCGATTTAGAAAATGACGGGGAACTCTGGAGGTGCTACATGTCGGTCTTCGGGAATCCTCTCTGCTGAATCCTTCAGTAACAATATTTTCCCTTCCATCTAAGAAAGAGAAGTTACAGACATGGGGTTCATTAAGAGGGGTGTCTCTAAAGGAAGGCCGTGTACAGGACAGCCTGAGGGGAGCACAGCCATGACCACCAGCAGCATCGTCGTCACCATCCTTGGTTCTCATCGACAGAGCACATGCAGGAAAACAGGCCACAGCACCCCCGGCCGCTGAAAATCAACTCTAGAAACATCCAGGCCGAGAGAGCAGAGATGTCACAGTCATTGAAAGCATCCATTTCTCTTCGCATTCAGAGGGAAGAAATAATACCCGGAGTATCAGCCGAATTGGGTTCTGGGAAGAAAAATGCCCAGTTGACCGTGACTTTAAGCATGACTCCCCTTTCTGAAGGCAGCCCAGATGACAGGAAATTTCCATGGAAGAGAACACGGTGTACAAACTATGCTGCTGCTGATTGGATTTGCTTTGCCGCAGGAAAATGGCCACACAGAAAGGTGAGGCTCTGAGCACTGGCGAAGGGTATCTTCCCGTTGGACAAAACCTCCTGCTCTTCCACATCATTTGAGGGTGTTAGGTTCTGGAAGACTCCGGAGGGAGAAATGTGGTAGAGAGGCCTGCTGCCCCCAAGGTGGGTCTCGGTGGGTCAGTCTCTTGGTGATAAAGCCCATGGTGGTGGTCAGAGGCACAGCTAGGTAGGACAGGACGAGCCCAGCCAGTCAGAACCGACACTGTCTGTAAGCAACTACTGTGTCACCTGGCTGAATGTTCCAGCCTTGGGCTCAGTGTAGGGGTCTGACCTCTCAGGGTGGTGCCAATCCCAACATACCACCTTAAGTCTGTTGGGTCTGGGCAAGGTGAAGAATGAAAGGGTCGCCAAAAGGAAGCCACACAGAAGATGCGGAGGCAGAGGCAGGGCTTCTAGGGGGGGCGGGAACCTGGTTTCTTGTGGACCACCTGTCTTTCATACTGAATTGTAAGCTCTGGAAGGCCTGGGACTGTCTCTGTCTTAGTCTCTGTCCCCTGTGCGCCTGGCCCTTAGCCCGGGTCCGGGGCACAGCGCTTAGTAAGTACTTGCCAAATGCATGAAATGAGTTTGCAGAGGGGATGTCTTGAGGGACCACATTTGGGAGGATGAAGGTCAGCAGCATCTGAAAGAAAAAGAGAAAGAACCAGAAGACGCCCATGGAGAAGCAGCAGATTGGAATTCAGAAGGAAAATGTAGGTGGTGGGGCAAGCTGCCCGCTGGAGAAAAGCAGAATTCTTGAGGCATTCCCAAGAAGACAGGGTAGGAAGGACATCTGTTCAAACTTCTGAAAATGGGTTGGGTGCTGCAGGGAGCTTCATTTTTATCTTTCTAGGTTTTTTCTCCCCGATTTGTTTCTCTGTTTACTTGCATTCAATCTTACACACTAGCTGCAGGCTCACCCCAGCTACTGTCCTCTGGGACTTCTGTGGTCCCGGGCCCTGAATCAAGTCTGGTTACTAAACATGATTCTTTCATCTCCCGCTCTTTGCTCCTGACTGATAGGACTTTCTCTACCCCTTCAGACCTGGGTCTGTTCCCTCTTTGGCCCTTAGATCTCCTAGGCTGACCTCAAAGGCCAAGTATGACCATTTAGAACCTCCTCAGATAGGCTGAGCAGATAGTCCCCCAGCCTTGGGAGATCAGGGGCCTCCTTTCACCTCTGACTCTGACAGAGTGGTGACTCAAGGCCAGGCATGTCACTCTTGCATGTAATTCCCACCCAGAACACGTTGGTGACATGCTACTTTGTGAAGCAGTTGAGCCTCCTTGCCCTGACGGACCTCTTGAAAGCTTAACCTGGTCTGGTTAAGCCTCTGGCCTCTCTAAGCTGGGTCTGCCCTCGGATCACCTTGCTCTGATACTCAGCCTTAATTGACTGTGGCCCACCATTCTTTGTGAGGCCTTTTTTTTTTCCTGACTGGCAGCCAGGCAGTAGGATTATTATTTGACAGAAGAGGTATTTTAAGTGTGGTAGAGTTGGAAGATATATATATATATATACATTACATATATATATATGTATGTATATATATATAATGTCATTTTTACATTTCATATTATACATTTCATATATATATAATGTCATTTTTACATTTCATATTATACATGTGAAATATACATGTATATGTGTCTCTATATATAAAATATAAAATGCAAAAAGGCATGGAATAAACTCCAGAAGCATCATTAGTGGAATGAACACACAGACATGCCACCATTCCCCATCCTTGGATCCGCAGGCAATGTCCTGTGCTTCCAGCAAGGGTTCCTAGCTCGGGGATGTCTGTGGGAGGTAAGAGCATTCTGTCGTTCTGACTGATTTGATTCGATGAGCGGTTATGGAGGACACGCTCTAGTCCAGACTGGGTAGCGTGAACCCAGAAAACATTCACTGCGGCCTGAGGAGCTCCCGGCCCCTCTTACAGCTCAGTCTTCCAAAATACTATAAAAGGAAGCATCTTGGTCAAGATTTCATAGCAAGTTCAGTGACAAAGCCAAGTTTAGAAATCACTATCAGAATTTGCATTTCATTGCAGTACAGGTGAGATGGGGCAGAGATAGTTGTGGGCGGGTGGGGGATTGTCTGGGACTGAGTCAGGAGAAGTGGGTTCCGTCCCTATTCCTAATGGAAATGCACCTTGTGAACTTAGGCCGTAATATTATGGTTTCACCTGGAAGGAACCCAGGGTCCCCTTTTCCTATGAGGAAGCTGGGTCTTCAATACTGTCTTAGATTTTTCCCACGTATAAAATAGAAATAAAGATGGGATTCTTCCTTTCCCTACCTTACGTGGATTTTAGGGAATAAAATGTGAGAACAGCTGTCAGAATGTTTTAGAAAAATAAGAAGTATATAGCTGTCTTCGTCTGGAAGCAAGTGTCATCTGCTCATCAACCTTCCTTGCTCTCATTCCCTTCTAAACCAGGTGCGCAAGTGAAGCCCTGTACAGCCCAGCAGGGTTGCTGCAGAGAGAGTCAGATACAATTTTTTAAAACATTCCACTTACGGGCAAAAATCCCACAGCAGCAGCCAGGCCCTGACCCCTGTATAGTTGGCTCTTTCTACAAACAAGTACCTGATAATCACCCGTCATGGTGAAATATTTGATTTATTCTAAAAGGTTCAGTGGAGGGGCCTTTTGAAAAAGGAAACTGTGTAAAAACATTTTGCTAGCAGCTTTGGGGAAAGGGAGGAAGGAGGAGAAAGAATTACGACCACACACCCTTGGAACTGTTATCATATTAAAGCCGTGTTCCATGAGTGGACAGATTTTTTGATGCAGCTGGGTATCTTGCCTCTGGACAGTGAAATTGCTATCCTCTGCCATAGAATAAATTACCTGTCAGGCTCTTTTAAGCAGTTTCAGGATGGTTAGTCTGAAGACAGCAGCACAAGATGGGAAAGGCAGGCAGGGCTTTGGGGTAAGGAGAGTGTATTTTCAAAAGTTGCTGGTTGCGTGTCATAGTGTTATTTGCTGTGTCATGTTGATCTGGTGCGATTTGACAGCTGCATGGGAAAGGCAGCAACCTCCAAGAATTGCAAACTGCCTTCCAGGTGTTTGTCTGTGCAACATGTGTCTGCGTAAGGCGGTGGGAAGGGAAAGTAAGGCTTCCTTTCAAACACAGGGATCCTGGCGTTTTCCTGCACGTCGAAGCTCAAAACTTTGATGGTCGTCTCATTGTGAGGAAATGGGTTATCACTGATTCTTATAAAGATCAAAGTGTGTTCTGTGGCAGTAATGCACAAACCCCACACAGACTCATGCACATGTACACACACACACACACACACAGTGTTTTCCAGTAGCTCACCAGAAGTGTATTATTCTAACCCCATCAAACTTCAGAAAGTACCACACTGCTCATTTGCAGCATTTGGACATTTCCTGGGGTTGGGAACCAGATTACCTGGGTAATCTTCCAGTCAGAAGAGCCTGGAGGACCACAGGTAAAATGGAAACTGTGTAAAAACATTTGCTAGTAGCTTTGGGGATAGGGAGGAGAGAACAGAAAAAATTATGGCCGCAAACTTAGGTTGATCATTTATTGCACACAATCTGTGTTCAGGGCTTGTCCCTTTGACCGGTGGTTTGCAAATGTTTTGATTCCAGAAGCTGTTTGAGCAGCAGAAATGCCCCTCCTCCTTTCATAAACATCCCTACCAAACGTGTCACCTAAGGTAAACAGGAAGTATAGTCATGCATTGATATTTGATATATGCATGTGCATAGGTTTATGCATATGTATGTATGCATGCATATACATATATGTGTGGATATGTGTGTGTGCGTGTGTGTGTGTGTGTGTGACATGGATAACCTAATGCATTACTTCTTCGTGTGTTCTAAAGTACAGTGGTCACACGTTTTGCGAGACCTGTCTGCAGACAGCCTGGGGGATCTTCAGAGATTGCCAGAGATGAACTCTTTCTTAAGGCCTGGACTCCGTGATTGCCGAGCCCAAGCTAGGTGGGCCTGTGACATCTGTGGGCCATGTGTCCGAGGCTGTGGCACCTGCCAGCTGAGCTTCGAGTGTTAGGGATGCTGGATCTGGCAGAGACTATTTGCTGCTGCTTGATTCCCTCCAGGCCAGAGATAAAAGGAGAACTACATTTCGTGAATAATACCAGGGCTGCTGAAGGAACCGGGGTGGATAACGTTCTCGCCGATAGGAAAGTATGTTATGCATGGTAATAATGAAGGTTAATGCTTGCTGCCTGGGATGAAGGGTGTAAAATGGACATGCCAGTTCATGCAGTGCTGGTGGGGGAATTATATCCACAGGTTTCACATTAAACCTTTGACACCATCTTGTAGAAGTTTTTCGACTTACTACCCAGCCGTGGCCAGCTGATTTGGAACAAAGCTTTTTGTTTTGATGTGCTGACAGTCGGTCACCAGGAAGATTGCAAAGAAAAACATTAGACCCAAAGTGGAATGGTCGATGTTAAGCACATCTAAAATGGTACAGAATTGTGGTTTAGTAAAAATCTATTGAGTCGTGCGTTGGTGCTGCGCGTTGGGTTACTCCAGGCCAGTTGCTGGCAAATGGCAAATCTGAACTACTCCACAGCCTGATGCCAGAGTCCTTGCTTGCCGTTACACTATATAACATTTTAAAATATCTATTGGACTAATACTGTTGAGATAGCTGGCTGGAAATATCATCCTACACTAACGATCATTGTGTGGCCGAGAAGTTCCACATTTATCTGGGTAACGTGAACATGAGCTGTGTTGTAAGCAATAACATTATGTATCCAACACCCCCTATTTTTGCCGTCATTTTAGACCTTAGATAAGGGGTTCCTTGTCTTCAGGCCATGGACCAGTGCCCTTTCAGGCCGCAGCCGTTCCTTCTCAGGAGACAAGTGTCATTCTCCCACAACTGCAGGCACACAGCGAATGTGACTCCAGCCACCAACCTTTGATTTGCCTCCAAAGACCTCCCTCCACCAAACCTTGGCTTCACCTTGGCTCTTGCTAACTCCACCTTGCCTTCCTTCCCCTCCTCTTCAGCTCCCTTTCTCAGTGGGACAGTGGTTTCCATCTGAGCAACCTTGTCAGGCTGCCCTCTGGAATCACACAGGCCTTCCCACCTGCTGACACTGTACGGGGTGACAGGAGTGGCTCTGTTAGTGTGCGTGCCCATGTCATCACAGTCACCACCTCTGGGTGTTTCTGTGTTTTCAGGCTGGGTGCAGTTAGTGGCGTGGGTCTCTTTTTCCTTTGTAAGGGTAAGGTGAGAATGAGACCTTGGAGAATCAGTTAGGGACAGTGGCCGCTTGGTGGGAAGGTACAGATCTGGGAGCTTTTTTGGGCTTAGATACAGTTCTTCTTCCATTCGTGATCCTGAGCTGCACTCAGTCACATGGACAACCCCCTCCGCCCACCCCTCTTGCATGTACACCCACACACCACCAATTACTGTGGTTTCATTTGTGGAACATGTGCATCTACGTGCACATGTGCGCAGACACACACACACACACACACACACACACACACACACACACTGTAGTCACAGCCCTTCCTGCTAGATTTCTGCCCCTTGGGGGTCAACTTCATCTGGCCCTTGAATGACGTGAGCCCAGGACCATGAGGGGAGAGGCAGTGAGCTGCTTTCTGGATGGTGGCAAAGATTTGGACTTTTCGGGATTTGACTTCGTATGCTCTGTGTCCTGACTATCGTGTTTCTGGAGAGTCTCTTATAAGTGCAAGACAGACACCAATACTAGTTGGTGGGTCACCTGGACTGGATTCTCTTCTCCACGGGGTCAGCCAATAGCCTTTTTCATCTGAGAACTCAGAGAACCAAGGAAGGGGGACCTGGAAGGCAACTTCCTAGCACGTTCTTCCGCATCCCTGTTGTTGGCTTCAAAGTCAAGAGGGGTGTGTTATCCCTGGACAGGTCCCACTTGTGTGGAATGGAGCATCAGGGGCACAGCAGCCAGGAAGTCTGAGAAAAGCCAAGGCAGATGATTCCGCACAGCTCCTGCGGTGGTGGCATCCGAGTGGCCAATAATCCACGCGTCCTCGGTCCTGAAATGCCTGTTCCCGTCTGTGGGGTATGGTGGCTGTGACGTCAGTCAGCGCACAGGACCACATTTCAGCTCAGGGGAGGGGATGAGGATTCGCATAGGTCACTGCTGGCTTGTGGCAGAAGTCCTTGAGCCTCTCCCTCCCCAGCTCCCGTCCAGTGACCTTTTCACTAATTTCTGTCTCAGCCTGATTTTAGGTTTCCTGATGCCTCTCGAATCATCACCCTTCAGCGGAAATGTGCAGGGGCCCAGCTCTCCAGCCACTTAGATGGGGGATGTTCGAGTGGGAATTTTTCTCTCCGTCTCTCCGAGGGCTGGAGACTAGGGGAAAGACAGCCTCGTTTTGACTGGGGTTTCCTCCCACTCCCCACCCCCTCTGGCTCCTTCTGCTGTATTTGCAACAGTGACAGCAATACTTGCAGTTCGGGTGCAGGTGGAGAGCTAGAATTCCTGAAGCCGACTGGCTCTGCCCCCATTGCTCATAATCTATGGGGCAAACCTTCCCCTGTGTCCCACTTCCCTGGCTCCGGGTTAGCCAGGCGAAGTAATTATCCCGGACAGCTGTGTAGCGTTCTCTGCCATCACCTTACCTCATCAGCCCCCCATTTTTCTCTCTAGCTGCTTAAAATATAAACCAGACCCCTTGTCCTCTAGACGGACTCCCTTCAGAGCAGGATGGAGTGTGTTGTGTCATATGTCATCTGATTTGCGATGTGTTTGGGTGATTGCCAGATGGGCATGGGAGGAGGGAGGGGCAACTCTGAGTGTGCAGAGAGGGAAGGGAGTTCAGTTTTCTGGGGACAGTCTCCAGGCTGACACCAGACCCAGCGGGGGACTTTGACAAGTTGTTTGCCTCTAAGGCTCCATCTGTGGACCAGAGGAAAACCTGTAAGTCACCAATCATTTTCTGGGGACTTGAGGAGTCTGGAGTCTGTGCAGGAAGTCCCTAAGCCATAAACCCTTCACTGCGGGGTGACTCCAGAGAACCGGAGAGCAATTGGTCTCTCCATCTCCAACTCCCCGAACAATGGTTGGAAGCTGCTGGTGCCTATTTCCTGCTGGGCACTGACCTTGGCCTTGGCCCCTAGGGGTTAGCCTTGGACTTCAGCTTAGAGCTTTGGCGGAAAGAGCATTCCCAGGTGTCAGAAAAGGGGAGAGTGGAGCAAGATGTGTATAGGCTCAGTCAATGTGTCCACAGGTAGCCGCCCTGGCATGCTGGTGAGCAGATGCCACTTGTCACATGGGTACCCAGCACAGAGATAAGCATCTCCTGACACACACTCACACAGACAACTCCTGCCTGCACGTCTGTCAGGCTGTGCCCAGACTCCAGGTCTCCCTACCACTTTCCACTCTCTTCGACACCTCACATCCTCCTTCCCTTCTCCAACAAACCTCACCCTTTAAGCTCTGGCCTCTCTTCCCTTTGCAGGCAAGTGGGGTAATCAGAGGGTTAGTGGTCCTTGTGCTCGGGGAGGAGCCAGGCCCCAGTGGCGGCCATCATGGAGTAGGGCTGAAGGCTCCATCCACAGCGCTGATTAGAATAGCCTGCAGTTTGAGCAACTGTAATAAGAAGCAGTTGTCATGGAAACCGGCTCTTGATGTTGTCCAGATTTCAGAATGTCTCCCCTCTCCCCACCTTGGTTATTTTCCTTCCTTCCTTGTCTTTCCCCTGAGGCTATTGCTACTCGTTTGGCAGGAGTATGTGGGCCCACAACTGAGCGAAGACTGCGGATCTCAGCCAGTCTCCACCATGCGGCTGCCTTTCTAAGTGAGGACATTGCCCTGCGTGGCCAGGAAGCTTGAGGCAAGACAGACACACTTTCTGCTTGAATCTCGAAGATGCAGGCTGGTGTATGTGGATGCCAGAAGCATAGTCTGAGGCCCTGGGAAGCGCCCTTTATGCGTGGAAAGGGCTGGGGAGAGGTCTGCGGGCCGGGAAGCTGGGGCCCAGCTTGCCTGCTCCCCAGTAGAGGCCCCAGAGCAAAGCAGCTGAGAGGAGGAGGTAGACTTGGGCTCCTCATCCCAGGTGAGAAATCAGAGTAAGGACTTTGGTTTTCACCACCTGCAGGGCCAGACATGCAGGTGCGCTCACGTGTTTCAGCTGGACGAGAGACTCATCCTCTCGCTCCCTATACACCTGCACTAGTCAGGGTGTCGCCAAACGCAGCAAAGTGGGAGTCACGTCCCTTGATCTGACGGCATCCATCCCAAGAACGTTATCAGCCTAAAAAGAGACAACAGATGGCAAGCTCTCGGGAAAGGAGCAAGTCTTACATAAGAGAAACCAGCACGTTTGGGAATCTACTGAGAGACAGTCGGAGTGATAGGTCTTCAGAGCCCAAACACGTGTGCCTTAGAGAACCTCTAACTTCTCAACTCAAACTTGCTAAACGCTGCACAGCGCCCAGAGCCTGTTCGCTTGCGTCTCCTTCCTCCTTGCTCGCCCCCCACCAACACAGGCAGCTGGCACAGGTGTGGCAGAGATGGCAACCAACTGGCTAATGTGGGCTGGGCCCCAGGGACGGGCAGTGTGGATACCCAAGGTGGCCAGAGGACCATGGAACTGAGGGTTGAGTGCAAATTGTGGTCAAAAGGGATTATTGAATTCAGTGCTGAGAGTACCAAATCTGATGCCAACGAGGATGCTGAGAAGGGCCTGGGGGTGGCAAAAGAGAGCAAAATGTCAGGAGCTGAGGAGATGTAGGAACAGAACGGGAGGGGAGACCAAAGGTGGACAGCGTCCCTGGAATCAGGTGAGGCTGCGTCGTGGTGGGCGGGCCCGCCTGGGCTATAGGCCTAGGTTGGGCAGTCACACAGTAATTGCATTAGAAGGTGCTGAACAAGCCTCTTTTGGTTGATTGGCACTGGTCACTAATCCCTGGGGATCTGAGTCCTCATCGGTGTCTTCTGTGTACCCTTAGCCTGGGCTCTGGCATGTTGGGCATTCATTTCTAATTTTCTCCTCTGCCTACTAAGCTGAGTATAATGAGGGTGTGGAGGGAACCTCGCAACACAGTAGTTCTTTCTGGCATTCAGGGGAGATGCTGGATGAAGGCGAGGATGGCCCAAGTCCTTTTTGCCTCATTTCTCAGAAGGCCCAGAGGATCCCAGGCGGGTACACAGGCCTGGGGGCCTCTCCTTCCAGGTGATGAATGAGCCTCACTCTAAGTTAGGAAAATGGTAAAAGATAACGCGATGTCCAGCTGATTCTCTGTTCCAAGAACAGAAGGAAAGCTTCCGAGGCGAGCCGGCCACCTCCTCTTTGAATGATATCTGTGCTGTCCCTGAAGGGAAATGAACGCTGCACATAAAACTCAGAAAAACCTCCTAGTTAGGACGGCTCTGCCCGTGGTCACATGCTTCCTCTTCTGTTTTGTTTGTTGTCCTTTCCTGCCAGCCACCTGTTCCGCATTCACTGGGAGGCGGGCGTGAAAGCCTTCCTCGGGGTTTAGGGTAGAAGGCGTTCAGGATGTTTCCGTCCACTTCAGGGACCCCAAAGGCACGTGTCTAGCATCACGTTGGTCGCCGTGATGAAAGGGCGACATCAAACCAGTCGCCGTAGTCACACCGCAAACATCACAGAGTCGTCAGAAGCGATGAATGATTTTCACCGTCGAAACGACGGATTTCTTGTTTCCTTCTTCAGAATGTGAGGAGAATGCCCATACTCGTCTGGGAATTAAATATTAGCTCCTGAGTGTGCCAGCCCGGTCAAAGGCTTCATCCTTGTCCTTGTTGTCCCTCGTGCCCATTCGGTACTGGTGTCCACCAGAACTCAGAAGCCAAATTACACATGCAAGAGCAATAGAATGATCAGCACTTACAGAGCTGGGACGGCAACACGTGGAAGAGACGTGACCCTTCTAAGAATGTATCGTGATTCTTTGCAGGGATTCTATGGGGGGAAAAGAAACACTGAAAGGGACTCAGAAGGCCTGATTTGAGTTTCAGCAATGACACTTCTAGCTATGTGACTTTGGACGGATCTCTGAATCTTTTGGGCTTCACCTGGAAGAAGAGTGAAATGAGGCTACTTTCCAGGGATGTTGCGAGAATTACTGGAGAGAGTCTAGGTAGGAAGTGCCCTCCCGTGCTAATTACTGTGAACAATGCTCTCTCCTCACGAGCAGCCTTCACAGCCTCCCTTGCCTACCCCTCCCTCAGTTTCTCCATCTGTCAAAGGGAAGCAGCTCTTCAGTACTGCCACGTCCCACCCCGCAGCAGACACACTCCCTCCCCAGATCTCCTCTACGTTAGCGAGGAAAGAATGATAGCTGTGAAAAACTGTGAGTTCCTTAAAACCGAGGAATGGGATAAATATCCTCTATTGATTATGATGATTATATCTGGGACTAGAAAAATATGATTGCCTGGTTGCCAGTAGCAACCAGAGAGAAATGCAGGAGCGTGGAGAGTTTCTCCGGGAACCGAGCGCGTTTCTTTTCTCCTTTTATTTTTAAATCCCTATTTCTACTCCCTTGGTCTGGCATTCCTGCTCTTGGGAGACACGGTCAGTTGTGAAATGGGATTTAAAGGGAGTTACAAAGAGAACTGAGTAAGGGCTTCTTTGGGAATGCCGTGAGTATCTGGCGAGTCTCGCTTGAGTCACGTTCCCCACCCACCCCACCCCACCCCACTTCAGATGCAGAGATAGGAAATCCAGATGATTGGCAGGCAGAAGGGGTGGGCAGAAACCAGAACAGGGAAGAGAAGAGGCTGGACTATGTGGATAAACAGAGACCCCATGAAGGAGAGTCAGGGGCCATCTGAGAGTGGGTTGGACAGAGTCATCATAGAGCCCCCGGGGGGGAGTGTAGAGAGGGTGTGGGGCTTAGTTAAACCCACTTCCTCCTTCTAGGTCTGAGACAGGAATTGCTTAAGTGAGGAGAGGCCCCATCCTCATCTCAGCTGGTAAACAAAACTGGGGTCATGTCACTGAAGTCCAGATTCCTCTGCCTTTATGCCAGAGGTCCCAGGAGCTGGGCTCCACTCTGTGCTGAACACACATGATCTCATGGACCCTGATTTAGTTGCTGTCCTCGTGTACAGAGTCACGTGACCAGGGAGGAGCGACAGCCAGATCGGAACTCAGAGCTCACGGCTGCCTGAGTCCAAAACCCGTGCTCTTTCTGTCATGCTGCCAGTCATTTTCCTAGCAGCTCAGAGGCCTAACGAACAGCTGCTCATCAGTCTTGAGCATGAGGGATTCTTAAAGAGGGCCTTTGAGACTAGGGAACCCCCGGACTTGCCTGCTGGTCAGAGGTCTTAGCTGGAATCCCCTGTGACACTCTGTGTGCCTCTGGGTCAGGACTTCCTCCCTGCTTCCCTCCTTCCCACAGTGCTGGGGCTGTGAGTTTTCCGTAGAGCACGTTGACTTTCTGGACAAAGGTCTCGTGTAGGGCTCTATATTTCTGGATGCTAGCTGTCGCTAGCTGACTCTGGAGTGACTGAGAGGGTGTAGGGAAGCTTCCTGAGAATGGGGCAAGGGACCCACCGTCAGGGATTGGTGAGGATTATAGAATGCTGTCGGCTAAGCACCTCTCTGCTGAAAAGAAGCCATTCTGGCCCAAATGTGACTCCTGAGCAATAAACACAATTATCCTGCTGGTCATATAGAAATATGCAGTAGTTACAAAAACATGCAAAGAGCATCTTCACTAGTTATGAATCTATCTAGCATGGTAAAGTTATTCTGGTATAAAAGTGACAATAATAGCCAATGTTTATGGAGCATCATAAGCATATCTTATGTATAACCTCATCTCAACTTCACAGTCACCCTCTGAGATTATGATTTTACTTAACAGATGAAGAAACTGAGTCCCAGAGAGGACCGACCATTTACAGTGATTAAGTGCTGGAGCCGGATGTGAACCCTGCTTATCTGATTCCAGGGTCTACACTCATAACCACTGATCACTTTTCAAGTCCCGCATCATCCCAAAGCACTCCTCTGCTTCTCCTGGTAGGGTGGCCCAACCTGTCTGCTTCTGTCTTACTTTAGGCTTTGGACTCCTTGTTGTCTCTAGTCCTTAGGTACTCTGATGACATGTTAATTTTCCTGATCTCATGGCCACCACATCACCTCTGTTCAGAAGCCTCTACACCTGCACAAGTTTCGACTTCTTTGCCTAACATCATGGATCCTCATGATCCAGATAAAGCCTAGTTGTGTGCTCATAGCACTTGTTATTCCTCTAGTTGTATGCATGAATCAGCCGGCTAAACTATCAGCGTTCTTACAGACGCCACCATGCCTGAGGCTCTTGCTGGTTATTCCTTCTGGCTGGAATTTCTTCTCTCCGCTCTCTCTCTGTCCCAACTGTGCATGCCCAAATCTCACCCATCTTGTGAGACTTAGCTCAACCATCTCCACTATCATTTGGGCCTTTGTTGATTTCCTTAGCCAGGCACAAACGCCCCCTCCTCTTACCTTGCATACGATTCTGTCTTTCTAACCATTTGCATCTTACACATAATGTTTATTTACTCATTCATTTACCCCACCTGGGTGCAGGGGACAAAAGAGGAATAGGTCCCAGCCCTCAAGGTACTGACTGCATGGAGACTGGGTGTCACTATGTGTCTGATATCCTGTGTCTGATTGTCATCTGGCATAGTGCCAGCGTCAGCATTCAATGCAGTACATTTGTTTTGAATGCATAAAGATGCTCTTATGTCCCGATACTAAAAGGAGAGGCAGTAGGAGGACACAGTGGGAAGTTGGGTTGTCCTGACAGATGGCCAGGTTAGACCTTCATTACCTTCTGTGCTGGAAGACCCTCTGTCTTGTCTAGAGGGGCACATGAGGACAGCCTCTGCTCTGTTCCCTTTTGGGGGAGGAATAGCTTGCCTGGCAGGGGAAACAAGCCTTCTGCTTGCCCAGTTTGTTCCTGGGGCCGGGTGCTCACGGATGGCAGGGATGTCTTGAGCTTAGTAGAGTGATTTCCTGAGTGAGGACTCCCTGTTGCTGGTGGTAGTCTGGCATAGTAGCCAATGTTACCCAGCAAAGACCAGCCGTGCTGAGTCCAGTGTAAGCTCTGGCTGTGGAATGATGAGAGAGACGTACAGTCGTGTCCGGTGTGCAGGGTCCATGACGCCACTCCACAGGTCACGTCTGGCTGGCCGCCTGGTTTGGTACAGCCCCTAAGCAAAGAATGGTTCTTACGTTTTTAAATGGTTGAAAACAATTATCAAAAGATGAATAATAGTTTGTGGCACCTGAAAATGATACGAAATTCAGATTTTCAGTGTCCTTAAAGGATGTTTTGCTGGAGCTCAGCCATGCTCATTTGCTACAACAGCAGCATTGAGCAGTTACTACAGAGATCGCATAGCTCCCAAGGCCTAAATATTTACAGGGTAGTATTGGGAGGCTTGTGTTAGAAGACAAAGTTCTTCCTATACCCATCCTTTCGGTCAAAAATAAAGGACTTGCCAGCTCTCCCAGTGCATAGGGCCAGTCAGCTGCTGGCCCGGAGATCAAAGGCCAGTGTTAAGGGGCCCGCAAAGGGGCAAAGCATCAGCTAGGGGTTTGGAATCTCGAGTTCTATGTGTTTTGGCAAAGAGCCTTTTCCTTTCTGGGTCTTTGTTCCTCATAAATTTAAGCTGCATGGTCTCTAAAGCTCTGTCTTCCTCCCAGATGGGCATAGCTCTCTGGTCTACCTGTTCTTCAGAATGGGTGTGCATTGCATGAGGATGGCTCTGGGCCTCCCAAACTCTTCCTGTGAGACTTTGGCCTGGGGAGCAGCGAGGGCCCAAGCCCGGCCAGCTGGTAGACACAGAAGCACCTTTAACCCCGCTCCCCAAGGTTCCAGCCCTTGCACCCTGATGCTCTCATGCTCACCAGGAATGCCATCTTTTTCCTCGCATGAATCCCTGTTTGGACTCAATTCAGCCTTTTTTTTTTTTTTTTTTTTTTTTGTTAAGCGCCTGCGATCTAGGCGGACTGTAATTATGTAATTCCTTGTTATGTTTTCTAATTGTTCTAGGAGCTGTTTCCTAAACTGATTGGAAACGATCGCAGACAAGGAATGGAGTGGGAGGTAGGCAAGGACCTGGCAGTGGGCCAGAGCCAGGCTGTCTGCGGGAGGCCTTGTCTGCGCCCGGTGGGCACAGGGCAGGGTTGGAGAGGGCCATTCCTCACAGTTCTTGTGTCTGGGCAGTGGGGGCGGGCAAGAAGAAGCACTCACTGAGGTACGGGGAGCTCTGGTTTAATCATTCACAAATAAATCTCCCTCCTGCTCCCAGTCCCCACAGGCCTGGGTGTTTTTTCTTTCTCCGAAGTCTCCATGACGTGGGTAAGGCTCCCTGGGGACTCTGCTAGTGGCCAACAGGGAGCAAGATTCGTCTCCCGGCATCGAATTGTTTGCGCTTTCTTGACAGGAAAAAAAAAAAATTGTAACTCTTGAGCCATCCATCACCCCCAGAAAGCCAGGGAAGGCCGGTGGAAGGAGGCCAAGGGGCTTCCTGCCGATTTGGGCCTGAGCAGGTAAAAGGTGAAATGGGCTCCTTGTAGTATGTCCCTGGGAGAGCAGTAAAGGTGTGACCTTCCCTGGGTCAGAACCCCAGGAAAGGGACCCAAATAAATGTTCCTTGGCACATGGCTGCTTTTAGAATGTGTTGCCTAGCTGGACAGTTCTTTGTCCCTCGCGGGACCGGGCAGAGGACAGCACATACAGGGCATGTGGGAGGGACGTGGAGCCATCTCTGCCTCCCCGGGTCTTCCTTAAGGTGCATCTCTGTCTGTGACGAGGATGTCCTCTTCTCCCCCGTTCCTCTTTTCACCTACTCCGCAGAAACCATACGAGACAGCGTCTACCAGAATCCCCGAGTTTCTTAGAAAGGGAAACGAGATGGGACTGGGGGTGGACGGGGTGCTGGGGGGGTTGGCGGGAGGCCCATCTTGCTGGTTGCTTGACAAGATTTTTAACATTCACAAAATCCCTCTGAGGGAGGGAGGACCATCATTCCCCCTTTCCTTGTGAGAAAACATTTGAGGAAGAAGGATGACATTCAATTACACAAGCGCATATGGAGCACGGAGTGTGTGACAGGTACTAGAGAAGGCGTGGGGTACAGAAAGTGGAGTCGGAGCCCTTCCCCAAGGACTTGACTTCCCGAGGTCACACGGACGTTCACGCCGTGCTCGAAGCCACATGCTCTTTCCACTAGACCCCAAGCTGCCCACTGAGGCTGGGCAGGCCAGAAGCCACACTGTTTGCTTGGAGGATTTAGCCCAGGGTCACTTCTGGTGGGGACGGGGTTAGGGGCAGGGGTCTGAGTGTGGAGGGAGGGCACAGGCTGTCCGTTCAGCTGGGTATCTCCGTCTCCTCCTTCTTTCCCAGCCTCTGGAGCCAGAGAGGGAAGAAAAGGAATGTGTAAAAGATGCCTGTGGAGTGCTGGGGACCCCAAAGTCCCTCGCTTCCCCTCCGTCCTCCACCCCGAGCACCCAAGCTCACTGACCGTTTTTAAGGCCCTGAAGCCTCTCAGCCCCACACTCCATTCCTGCGGGCGTCTAGGACATGGCCATCCGTACCCCATCTCCCTGAGGGCTTAAGATCTGGAGTGAGGCGTGGAAGAGGCCCCTGAGGTGTTCTGTGTACCAGAAGCTCCCTCCTCCGACCCGGCGGGACATAGGGCATTGCGGCGTCGCCCACGGTAGCCCTGCTCTGCCGCTGCTTCCTTCCCCTGGGTTGCTGGCATCTTCTACCGCTGTGGGAGCGTGTGGTCGCCTGCAGCGGGCCACCGAGGGCTCACGGACCGGTGTGGGGGCGGAGCCCACTCCTGTGTCCCATTCTTGTTCGATCAGCTGGAGTCGATCCCAAAGGGGTGGTGGGCATGAGGGGACCCAGCCCTGGCCTGTGTGAGCCGGCATTTCCTGACCTTTTTATTTATTTTTTTTCTTTTCACGATCACTCACTCCCTCTAGGAGAAAAAGCCAAATTTAAATCTGTTTGAATGAGAAGTTATGCCCAGATATGCACACTTGTCAGGTAGGGCTGAGCTGTGTGTGTTATTAGATGTTACAAACCATTGTAAAAGCTGGATTTGTTTTTTTGCCCTCCAATTCTCACCTGTTGGGGGGGCGCTGTTGCCCCCACGGAGAAGGCACGCTGTGGGCTTTGCAGACCACGCTTCCCAACTGTGTGGAGTTTCTCTGCAGTGTCCTTCAAAACATAGAAACCATGGTCTTAATGAATGCAAAATGTGGTTTCAAGGACTGAGTCAGCCATACAAATTTAGTGCTGAATCTGCCACCGGAGTGCGTGACTTCCGATGGCTGGGTCTCACGTTTTCTGTTTACAAAACTCAAACACCTGCTTCTGCCCCCTCAACCCACTTAGAAGGCCACATCTGGGGTCAAGCAAGCATGTCTGGCCACAGGTATGCACCTCATATGGGCCAGAGGCCAGGCAAGACAGCAATACTTCCGTTCTTCCCGGGGCTTCTGCCCCACGGTCCAGCCTGGGGAGAGGGGCTCCTGATAGATGGAGCCCCCTCCTCACTGCTTCAGTAGCTCTCTCTCCCGGTGTGTCACTGTAGGGCACCGAACGGCTGGTGACTTGCTGGTGGATGGAGTCTTCAGGGTGCCTGGGGAACATGTGTGGTCACCCTGCACATCTCCTGCTTGGCCTCCCTTCTTTATGCACCTCCATTTGTATGCAACTTCCCTCGTGTGTGTGTATGTGTGTGTG
The DNA here is from genome assembly GCA_003508835.1 of Eonycteris spelaea. Taxonomy (NCBI): domain Eukaryota; kingdom Metazoa; phylum Chordata; class Mammalia; order Chiroptera; family Pteropodidae; genus Eonycteris; species Eonycteris spelaea. The sequence continues at coordinate 1,402,671 of PUFA01000310.1, read as the reverse complement.
TGTGTGTGTGTGTGTGTGTGTGTGTGTGTGTGTGTGTGTGTGTGGCGGGGGAGGGAGGGGGGTAGGCAGAAGGGACATCCTGCCCCTTCCCCAGGTACCAAAAACCCCACTGTGCTGCCTTCCTCCTAAATGAGGTCCCTCAGAGCCCCAGGCCTGCACTTTATGAAGAGTTCTCTCGGTCGGTTTCAGGACCAGGGAGTTGGGGGGCGCTGAGGAGGGTGAGCCCGGAGGGAGGCTGATGGGCTGAGAAGCCCCTGCTTGCCTCCAGTTGGAACAGGCTGAGGGAGTCACACGTTCACGGCAGCCCAGGGTCCCACCCCAGCCACACCGAGGCAGAGTTTCAAGGGAAGCTCAAATGAGAAACAGGCTTCTGGAGTCTGGCTGTGGCTGCCGTCTCAGGTTCCTCCAGCATGTCTTTCTCCTCTAGTTTCTCTCCCATCTCTTTGTCCTCGTTCCTTTCTCTCTTTGCAGTACTTCCTGGTGGGGTATCTAGCTGCAGACCTGACTGTCCTTCAACTGAAAGGCAGGTACCCCTGATCCAGGCAGGACGGAGGTGGGGAGGGCAGGGAAGAGGAGGAGGAGTGCAGAGAGGCCCCTTAATTCCAGTAAATAGAAATTAACCCTTCCCTGGCCCAAGGAGGTCAGCCAGCCATTTCCCGCCCCACCAAGGTCATAAAATCCATTTCTAACTTTTACCAATTCCCCTGTTAGTACCAGAAACACACAATTAGCTTTAAAAGTGTCTCCAAGCTGTGGCCAGTTAGAAATTTATGACTTTTTTTTTTTTTTTTTAAAAAGAGCTTTCCTTTAAAGTGGCTAATTAGGTGTATTTCTCCACTGGTAATTTTGAAAATGCTAATTGGTCTGCACTCTGGAAGGAGGAGAAAAAACTTTCCCCCTTTATTATCTTGGCTCTAGGGAGACGTAGAAGAGACGGACAAGCCTGAGCCGACGGTTCAGCCTCCGAGGACAGGGGCCAGGAGCCGGCCCTTTTATGGACTTAGCAGCGAGGAGGGGGCCTGGGAGGATGGTTTTCTGTGCTCCAGACAGTTTCCTGGGAAGGGGATGTGGCTCAGCACATCTGCAGGGGGGCTGGGGTGCAGGGGTACCCAGACACCCAGCCCTGGGGTGGGGTCGGCCTGAGAGAAGCCTTCACCGTGGCTTCCAAGGAGGATGGGTGGTGGGGGGGGAGGGTACATGGAGGGCTCACCCCAGCTAGGATGCTGCCCTAGCACCGAACCTGACAGCGGCCATCCCCACACTGGCTGGGGGAGGCCGTTTATTCCATGGACAATCCCATATGGAATCTAAGGGGCAGAGTGCCCAGTGTAGAGTGCCCTCACGGTGGAGCAGGGGCGGGGCACAAGGAACGCTGGGGTAGGAACTCTGCAGACAAGACACTCTGGCATAGGGGTCCACTGACCTCCCGACTTGCGGGGCAGGGCGGGGTTACACAGGATCCGGGTCCCCATGGAGGGATGGAAAAAGACATCAGTTTGACCGGGGTTCCTCTGGAGGTGGCACCCTCAAAATTCTCTCCTATCTGGGCCGTGAGCAGCTCCCCAGCTGAGCTCCCTCTTCTGCCCCTTCCACCACAGTCTGTCTTGGGACCTGGGAGTTGGCAGTGGGTTCCTTGGATCTGCCTTTTTCAAACGAAGCTCAGAGATGGGGCAGCCCAGCAGAAGTTGCGTGTGAATCCACAACCTTGCGTTTCCAAAGCACGGGGCTGGCAAAGCTGGAAAGGAGAGTCAGGCTTCTTCCTTGACTGGGAAGGTCACTGCTGAACAGGAGGAGGCGCGGGGAGCTTCCCTTCGGTTTCCTGGCTGTTCTCCCTGGGACAGCCGAAGTGGAGGGAACAGCAGGTGCCCAGACAGACCCTCGGCTAGAAGTAAAGAGCATGATCGGGAGATGGTCCAGGGAGTCGCAGCCCAGCATCGGGGTGGGTGCCTGGGGTGAGTTGCCTCCTCCCGGAGAGCCGCCGCCGTGTTTTCCCCTTGGCCCCGATGCCGGTGGCTCTCGTCTGCCATTCCCCGTGTGTTGCTATGCGAGTAACACGATTATGAAGACGCAGGACGGGGGACCAACGGAACCCTTTCTGCAGCAGAGAGAGCAGGAGGGAAGACCTGTCACAACCAGATATTCTACTCCTCCGGGAGGAGTAGAATTCTTTACAACCCTGGGCTAATGCAGAAGGGAGGACCGATGGGCGACCGAACGAATGACGTAGCTTTGTTTTTTCAACATTCGCTTTTATCATGGATTTCTCACAGCTTCCCTCCTCTCCATCTGGCTCCGTCTTCGTCTCTAGGGAAGTCAAACAGAAGCACGACTGGGATTCTAGCCCCGCATCCCTGCGACCACTTCCCCGCTCTGGGCAAGGGCCCCAGTTTACCCATTCCGTCCAACGGGACGGGGAAGCCCCTGACTGTGTCTGCAGCGGCGTGAGGGTGGGTGGAACAGGACCGGAATCCTGGCTTCATGCTTCCCAGCTGGGTGAGCTTGGGAGGGTCCCTTCACCTCATAAACTTGGGTCTGTTGGGAAAAACGAAATGAAATAATGTGCAAATTATGCAAGATGGAAATAGAGACTCCATACAATTCTTGTCAAAGTGCAAGGAGATGAGCGATGCCGAGCGTCTGGCGCAGTGGGGACTGTGAAGCTCTCTGTGGGGCGGCTTGTCTCTTATTACTGACCCTTCTTGGCTAATTCCGTGGCGTTCGCGTGGGAGGAGGCGAGAGATGAACGCAGCTCAGGAGTCACGTAATGGATTCTGAGCCACCCCAAGGAGCCGGAGGGGCAGGGATGATCAATGTGCTTAATTTGAACCCACCACCTGATCCATTTCATTCTCCCCACTCCTTGGAGAGGCCCGGCTATGGGAGGGTTGTATTGAGACTCTCACCTTCAGAGCTATCCCCAGATGCTGGCCCACCGCATTCATCCACCTTCTGGGGTGTCCAGAGTAACCTAACCGTTTTGATCCTCTGTCGAATGGGGTAAAAATACCCATTTTATAGCGTTATAATGAGGATTTGGAGAGCTGACGTGTGGCCAGGAGCTCCTGGAACAGGCCTGGGATCTTGGAAGGTGTTCAGTGAACGCAACTCCGCTTCCCTTCGTGAACCCGATAGCCAATAAATTGGCATCTGAACACTGAACCAAGCACATCACTAATTAGCTTGATCCATAAAAGAGACAGAAAGGGAACGAGAGCCAGGTCATTAGATTGGACCCGTGTAAATCCCCCTCCAAATGGGTTTTCAATGGACAAATAGGATGGGTCATTATTAGGATGGCTGCTGGGGAGAGCGGAAACTCAGATTTTGGAGGCAGACAAACCTATTTGTGATCTCAGCTTTATGATATACCAGCTGTCTGACTTTGGGCACATCACATGTCCCCTCTGTGCTTTTTTACGTGCCCATACACAGGAAGGATTAAATGTCACCGTGGGTGTAGACTATCCGGTAGCACCTGGTAGATCCCCTCCCAATAGATGTTCATTTTCTCCACGTCCTCCTCTCTGAGGCAGGTGATCGGTTTGGCCTGGATAAGGCACCCATTGTTCCACAGGAAGTAAAAGTCTTTGAATCACACATGGGCACTTCTGTGTATGGCCGTGGGTCCTGGGGTCACTAGTTCATCCTTGTTTCCCAGTTCTTCGATGGGGCTTGGCATGTGGTGAGGACTCATAAAGCATTCAGTGACCAGCTGAGTGCACTAGTTCCCAAAGTATCAGCATTTGTCTGTAGCCACAGGTATATATTCGACAATGACTTCCCCATGAAGGCTCAGAGCCCTTTGAAGACTTTGCCTCATTGTGGGGAAGATTTTAGAGGCACTATTTGTTCTACTTCACAAAGGAGGAGGCTAAGGGACAGAAAAAGACAATGGCTTGTCCAGGTCACATGAAATCAGCAGTGTATTTGACACCTGAGTCCCAGGCTCTGGCCATGAAAGTTTTTGCAGTTACTCAATTGATGTCTCAGAAAAAAGGCTCTGAGATTCTACTTGGGGATCTCTGGGGTTCGTTTGCGATACTGAGAACTAGACCATGACCCTGCAAATCATGAATTGGGCTAATAATTATTATTATTACCATTTTGAGCACTAAGTTCTAAGCTTTGTGTTAGATATTTTTCATCTTTCATCTGCTTTAAATTACAACAGTCATTATAGGTAAGGTAGATGTTTTCATTTTATAGCTGAAGCTCTGGTCAAAACCTTTGGCTAATCAAGTAAAGAAGCAATGAAGATTTCATTTCAGGGATGTCAGCCCTAAATAAAGCCTGCTTCCTCTTCCTGACACCATGCTAAGCAAGAAGGAGAGGACAAACAGGACTGGGGAATGTTTTAAGGACAGAATGATGATGAGGAGATGGAGTGAAATCCAGTTGCAACATGGCTAGAGGGAATTCTTGACCGCTTGTTTTAATTCTGTCCCGCGTTAAAACTGGGGAAGTGCGAGTTCTATTGTGCCACCTACAGCCTAGCAAAATTTAGGACCCGCCTTTTTAAAAAGTTTAGTGTTCTCTCTATTTAAGAAGGAAGGAAATGCTGGCATGTGCTACGACATGGATAAACCTTGAGGACATCGTGCTAAGTGAAATAAGCCCGTCACAAAAGGACAAATAATGTATGGTTCCATTTACATGATGCCCAGAGTAGTAAATTCATAGAGACAGAGCAGAATGGCAGTTGCCAGAGCCCGAGGAGGGAGTGGCACGGGGACTTGTCTCATGGGTATGGAGTTTCGGTTTCACAAGGTGAAAACAGTTTTGGAGGCTGGTTGCACAAGTGTGGATGTGCTTAACATGACGGAACTATGCACTTAGAAATGGTGAAGATGATACGTCTTAAGTTATGTGTATCTTACCACAGTTTTAATGAAGTGAGTGTTTCTCGTTCCTATTCGAGCACTTGGAAGGGAAGAGCCTTTTTTGAGCTGGGGCACCTGGAGTGGTTTTAGGTGAGCTAACGAATGGGGCTGTGGATGGCCGGAGACTGCGAGTCGGTGCTGAGGGGCACCCTGGGGAGATCCTGGGAGTAGGTGTGCGTACGAGCCACGGAAAGGCTCAGGAAGAGCAGAGGCTCTCTTGCTCTCCACTGGACCAGCAGCTTCTGGAATTTACTAGCTCATAGCCTCATGGAGAAGATGCGCAACCAAAGAGACATTTCAAGGCAGCAAAAGAAACCCATCACCCAGAAAACACATTCCCTCTGAAAAACCCATTTGGGGGAGGGGGTGGGGCGCATAGGGACTGTTAATAAAATATGTTAGAACTCAGACTCTAACACAGGCACGAATCGACATGAGCTTGACCTTGACTTGCGGATGGCTGTGATAGGGGTTGCTGGGGCTCCTACACCCCACCCCATCGTAGATGCCAAACCCCTGGGAGAAAGATTGTTAGCATGCCACAAATATCGGCTGACATGGTGTGGACAGACTGCAGACCATAGGCCAAATATCTGAAACCACTCCTGATTTTGTACAACCTATGAGCTAAGAAATGGTTTTCACATTATTTAACGGGTTAAAAAAAATCAAAAGACAATATTTTATGATGCATGACAATTATATGAAATCTGAACTTTAGTGCACATAAGCAAAGTTTTATTGGAACACAGCCACACTTGTTTGTTTATGTATCTCCCATGACAATTTTCAGGCTGCAACAGCAGAGTTGAGTAGTTGTGACAAAGATAATATGGTCTGCGAGCTGGAAACATTTCTTATCTGGCCTTTACAGAAAAGTTTGCTGACCCCGGTCTGGTCCACTATTTTTTCAAACTGCAGGTCACAAACTCTAAGTCAGTCATGAATCAACTTAGTGGAACGTGATCAGCATTAAAAATAAAAATAAAAGAATGAAAAGAAAATATCAAGATACATCACTTAGTGTGAGGTGATTCTCTTCCTTAAGGATTTTTCTCTTTCCTTAAGCTTTGTCTCAGTGAAATGTACATGTGTATACTCAATCATGCTGTGAACTATTTTTCTTATTTATAGGTCTTGGGTAAAAATGTTGGAAAGCTACTGGTCTTGGTGAACCTAGGAAATTTACTGTTGTTCAGCAGATATCTAGGATAAAATTTGGATGCATACCTCTCAGCTACCTCTGCTCAGGGGTGTGTGTTACCTGTTTCTGCAGCCCAGGCTCAAACTAAGCTGGTGGGTGCAGGATTCTCTGCTACCTTTCTTACCCTTGTTGCCAACAATGGCTGGTGCCTGACCTCAGGTAGGGCTGTTCCCTTGTTCTGCCTAATTTTCTCCCAATTGAAGAGGGAGGGTTCCATTTGTCCAGAAGGCAATGAATGAGGAATGTTTACTCTTGGGCAGAAAGAGAAAAACAAGGAAGGCCCAGGACCAAGGACACAGAGCTCCCTTCCTGACCCCTTCGATCGACAGCTGATAAGGCGTGATGAAGGACGGCTCTCGTGCAAGGTGACAAGAGGCAAGATCCGAGAAGGCTTTGTGTTTACAGACGTATTACCAAAAGTGTCACGGATATAATTGAAAAACATCAATAGCGATCAATGGGAACAAATCACTGGTCCCGGCCATTAAAAAAGGACAGGAAGTGAAGGGGAAGAATCCATAGAGCATGGAAACACTGTTACAGCTCTCCCCCTCACTTCCTCCCCTCCTCCTGCCCTTTCTTACTCTTCGTCCTTTTTCTTTTCCCTCTGCATCTCTGCTTGCTCATTGCTGCCAGTTCTTCTTTATGCACTAGAAGGAAAGCCATTGATTTGTACAGGAGCATTTACGTTGGTCTCAGAGGCAGAATGAGGGCAGGACTACCTGCCTCCCACTTCCTTTCCCCAGCTGTGGCCATTGTATCTGTTGGATGTCAAATAGCGAGTCTGCGAACAAGTGCTTAGCCAAGCTTCATATTCTCAAAGCCATTCATCATATGTATCCTCCATAAAGTCCTTAAGCAGCCAGATAACAAAGGTCATTATGATATGATATGCTTTGTTTGAAGCAGACTATTCCAGGCCTTAAAAACTAAGCTGGATTGGGTCCCTCTTAGTTTCAAAACTTTTGGAAGGCCAAGGAGGCATATTGAGCCAGTGGCTTTTGACTTTCACATTGTAGTGAAAAAAGATTGCACAATCCTATAAATTAGGAGCAATGGATAGGTAGGGAGTCTAAGAATTTGAGATGAATATGCCAAAGTAGTCAAGAGACCTGTATAGACATCTAGGATGGAGAAACTTAGGGGTGGGATGAATGAGCCTTAATGGGCAGTGAGAAGAACCTTTCTTAGGGTCATGTCATTTTAGGAGAAAGGGTGTAATCTTTCTAAAATAAGGTAAGATAAAATAAAAAAAATAAACCAACAGTAGCAGCGAGGTGGCTCGATGCTGGTTACAGGGCTTCAGAGAAGTCCAGGAGGACAGAGTTGTCTGGGTATTTGTCTGTGGATGATCACTAAGATTCTTTCCGTGCCCATAGTCTCTCATTCTAAATCATCTCAAAAAGTCTTACATATGAGGAACAAAGGGTTAAAAGAATTTTATTGAAATAAACCAAACACCCAACGAAGAAAGACTTGAGAGTGTGAGGACCAGGCAGTAACTGAGGATGCAGTGTCACCACAAAACTGAAGAAGTTAGGTAGGGGACCCAGCAAGGAAGAGAACAGGGACCCAAAGACCAAGGATCAAGCCAGCCTTCTGGGGCTGAAACAACAGCCCACTGGGTGTGAGCCAGAGCCAGAGTAATAGGTTTAGCGCTGATTCATTCATTGATTCATTAATTCATTCTTCTCTCTCTCTCTCTCTCTCTCTCTCTCTCTCTCTCTCTCTCTCTCTCTCTCTCATTTATTCATTCAACCATTGTACTGGTTGTTTATCACGTGCCAGGCTTTTTTCTGTACATTCCAAAGTCAGATTTAAAAGATCAAAACAAAATCTCTGCCCTCAAGGAACTTGTGAGCTAGAGCATTACCTCATTCCTTATCTACCAACAAAGTCTGTATCCTGAGATCTCTCATTTTGTCTCAAAATGACTCCATCATTTAAATGTCATGGAGCAAGTGTCTAGAGAGAGGCCCAGGAGGCCCGGGCTCAGGCTTTCTTAGGAGGGGAGTGAACCTGGTTCTTCAGGTAGCAGAGGAAACAACGCACATGGCCTTTATTTATTTGTTTGTTTGTTTGTTTTTATGATGACATTGATTAATGTAATCCAAAAAGTTTCAGCTACACTTCAACAGTAAGGCATATAGATATTTACACTGTGTGTTCACCTCCCATAGTTAGATTTCTTTCTGTCACCACATATTTGACGAGAGCACCTTTTGCTGTTTCATCTCTGGCTGTCAGAGGCTCTCCCACAGCCCTGGTCCATAAGTGAGATGTCAGGAGGATGGATTGACCTCATACAATGAGACCGATAATGATCTTTGAGACCAGAAGGGAAGCAGAGATTCCTGAAGAGTGGTCACAAACTTAGCCTAAGGGAGAGTCTGTGGATTTCTAGTCTGCATGCAAAATGTCATCTGGCAGCATTCCTTTGCAGAGATTAAAACTCATATTTGTCCTGGAAAGTTAGTAGGCTATACCCACTCTTTAATGTTGGGCTCTGAATTGCAGTTGAATTTGTTTTACAACCAGAGATATTTGTCTTTCTTAGTGGTTTGTGAAGAAATACCTGTGTATGTGTGAATAGCATTGTGAAGGTCAGGGGAATGGAGCACCAGATCACAAGGTGGTTAAAGGACTTTTAGACAGGTGTCCTCTGTTCCATCCATTCATCCAACCAACCAACCATCCAAACAACCAACCAACCATCCAACCAACCAACAGACCATCCAACCAACCAACCAGCCAGCCAGCCAGCCAGCCAGCCAAGCAACCAACCATCCACCCATCCATCCATTGATTTACTTGAGAAGTATTTACTGACTGCCCAGAGTGTGCCCTAATCCATACCCTAGGGACAGGGTTTGCTTCAGGTCTTTTCAATGGCTACTCTTTTACAAAAGCTCAAGTTCTCATCCTTGGACAGCCTCGTGACATCACAGAAAGGGAAGATGCACCAATAAGGGTAATGAGAACTGCTGCTCCCAAGCAAAACTTACCTGTTTTTGGAGTCAGAATAGGGCGAGATCACAATACTAATTGCCTCTGTCTATCTGTCGCAAGAGAGATCAAGAATGTGGACAATGGGAAGGACCCAGGGTGATAGGCTGCATGGGATAGGAAGAGGCCTGGACATAACCGACTGTGTGATCCAGGACAAGTGACTTCCCTGGTGGTTACCGGCATCACTTGTAGGAGGAAAGGGTTGGACATTTGAAACCTTCTGTGACATTGAGTGAAGTCTCACTCGTTAATGAGGCCACCCTATTGCTCTGTGTTTTGCTGCCCTCTGCTCTCTTCTTTCCTTGCTGCCCTTTTTTTTTTTTTTTTTGCCTTTTTAGATTTGACCAGCTCGTAAGTCAATGCAGCCCTTCCTCCAGCTGTTGTTCCTGCAGGGCATTCCATTTTGTCAACATCTCACATTACCCTCTAACCCAGAGCTGTCCAATAGAACGTTCAGTGATGACGGCAGTGTTCCTATCTACATAAAGGACTTTTAGACCGGTGTCCTCTGTCCCTCCATTCATCCAACCAGCCAAGACTTTCGGTCATTATTGTGTTCATTTCTTCTTAAGTCTTTGGTTAAGAGCTTGGTACCTGTGGTCAGGCTTTCTTAGCTGGAATTCTCCATGAGCACACAGGAGCGGTGGGGCCTCAGGCGATTTCCTTTACCTTGCCCAGCTTCAGTTTCATCGCCTGTGAGATGAGGGTACTGATAGTCCTACCTGCTAGGATTGTTGTGGGTATGAACCGAGATGCTGAACGTGGCGCGTTTAGCACAGTGCCTGGCACTTTGCAAATGTTAGCTGACAATGCAGAGGGGGAGGAGGAAAAGGGGAGGGGCTATCCTGCCATCTGTCCCCTTCTATTACAGTGAAGTCTTGAGGACTAAGGCTAGCTCACCTTTACTTATTCTTATTTAGTGTATGGAAACAACACCATCTCTCTGGCTTTCTCTGTTATTATTATTATTATTATTATTATTATCTCTTTGCCTTGCTACCAGCTCTGTGCTCTACATCAGGTCAGACACAAGCTGAGTGAGCTGAGTGTCACCCCACTCACACATGTATACATATGTGCGCATGTATGTGAGCACACACACCGACACACACATACACTTCTTACAAAGCAGAGGGACCTGGTATTTCATTCTATCAGACACATATGTGTCTCTTATCTCTGGCTCCTCCTCCTCTGGGTGATGGGGAACAGGGTGACGACCCCATTAATTGCAGGCAGGCCCTGTTGCTCTTCAGGTCTCTGACTCTCTTTGGACCTCCCCTCTGGCCAACTCAATCTCCCAAGTGACATCTCCCAACGCTGCCCAGGAATCAGATGTCTAAATAGCAAATGAAAGATTAATGCCAGTGGCCAAGATTGGGGTGTGAATAATTTAAAGGGATGAATAAGAGCCAGCTCTGCTTACCAATAGAACAATGTGGGCAAAGGTCAGGGAGAGGCTAAGGGCCAACTCCAGTCCAAGGATAGGAGGTTGTAGAATTTAATGAATTGATCCAGTAGAGGGTTTGTTGTCATTGGTGTTGGGAAGACTTTGTAGTCACAACCAGAAATTGCGTCCTTTGTTATTCTTATCAATACAAGGGATTGTGGGGTTTCCTAAGGAGTGTCAGCAGTTTTCCAAGGGGGCACCATGTTTCCAGGGACCCCCGACTGGATGAGCTTCCTGCCACCCTCATGATGTAGACCCCTCTCACCAGTGTCTCTGTTCCCGTGGCCACCTTGACCCTGCTGGGCTACCAGACTCCACGTGACCAGGAGTTCCGGAGGCATGCCGCCTGAACTCGAGAGGGAGACCAGCCTGATGTTTGTGACTTGGGCAGATATGTTATAGACAGTGTGGTCCTTGTCCAGGCAGGAAACCCCTGTGGGTACGTTCTTCTCTGCTCCCCACCACCTGGGTCACGCCTCTGCTACCCCAGCCTCCTGTTAGGTTTACCGCAGTCTCCCCTCTGATGGTTTGGGGTTTGATAAACATTTTCCCCTCCGGAAGTCTTTAGCTAAGCAGCAGAAAGGTTACATGATGGATTCTCCCCATCACTTAATTGAAGCCATAAAAAATGAAAAGAGAGCTTCCAATAAACCAAACCATTACTCACCGGTGGATAGAGAGGGGCTCCCAGAACCGGGCCTGGGAGACGCAGCTGGGAAGCCCTCCAGCTGCCTGTCTATTATGATTATTAATCACGACGGCAACAGGGTTCATCCGCACGGAGCTTCTTAATGAACTTGGACCCATGTCCTTACAAGGTCGTAGCCATTATAGCGACCAGGGCCTTTCAGCTTCAAGTCCCCGAAGGCTTAGTTGACTAGGATGGATGTCTAAGTGGGTGCATTTGTCTCAGTGCTCCCCCAAATTATTAGATGTGCGTAGTTGTGTGTAGGCCTGAAGAGTGGAAGGGAGACAGCTACATCGACTGTGATGGGGAGATCCGGGTGGTGATGAGGAATTTTGAGAGAGTGACTGGTGGCCAGGTGCATGCTGCCGTGCGTGCCTGATTAATGGCTGTGCGCTGTGCATCCGTAGTGAGAGTTTTGTTTGTGGGTGGTCAGTGTGGGGAGTAAACTATGTTAATGGTAGTGAGTATCTATTTAAAATATATACTTTAGGACAGCAGCATCTCTGGGGAATTCCAAAACATTTGGGTTTCCAGGTGCATTACAAGTAGGAAGACTCTAGGATTTGTTGTCCAAACTAGAAGCGTTTTGACAGTGACCAGGAACATGATTAATGTGTTGCCTGGACCACTCACATGAACTAGGACTATTCCAGGCAGCCAAGGATGAGCGGTAACGGCACTTACAAGGTGCCGTCCACTTGCTTAGGTGCATTTTCCATTGCGTCTGGCCTCTGGTTGAGCGTCTGTCGAAGGCGAGTCTGTCAGAGTTAGAACCTGGGGGAGAGCAGATGGCTGCCCCTTTGGTGGCATAATGATCAGTGGCCTCTGTGCCGTGGCTGCCTGAGGGACCCCTCCCAGGGTGGTAGTGCCAGTGCCACAGGTGTCCCGGTTCTGTGCCCAGGTCTCGATGCCTGGAGAACTTTGGCATCCACGCCATGCGCCCGCGTCCCTGGGCATGAGACGTGGAGCCCGGGAGCCTGTGGGCTGCAGCCTTCCTGGGACGGCCTGAGCCGGCCCCTCCCCAGGGAATCTTCAGGGTCAAGGTCTGAGGCTTTGCTGCGTGGCCCTGCGGGCACAGCGCAGTGAGCCAGGGCCCAGACTCTGTTCTGTGGTGGTTGAGTCTGTGCATTGTCTTGGCTCAGGCCTCAGTGTACCTCCATGTGAAAGTCAGGGAAGAACAGTGTATCTCCTAACAAGAGTATGTTTGAGGTGCATTTGGCATACGAGAAACATACCTTCTTTTTCTGTTTTCCTTCCTCCTTCTCTCCTACCCCTCAGCCCCACAGTTCTTTTATTTATCGCCTGACTTTGCCTCTAAAGAACCCAGACCTTTGTTCCCGGGTCAGTGATAGCTTGCCACCCTGCTGGAACCCCTGAGGCCTGGAGGGAAGGAAAGGGGAGCCCTACCTCAATCTCGGCAGGTGTCTCCCCTGCACGGAGGTCCCTGCCCAGTGCCCTGTTTTCTCTACATCGCTCCCGAAATCAGCAGCAGGCAGCACACTCCGAGGAGAACACCCGAAAGCATGCTGTCTGGGCTGCTTTCTCCAGGGGACCGCCTCGCCCACCTTCTCACTGAAAGCCAAGAACTCCCTATGCCGCAAGCAACTCGATGTAAACAGAAATTAATCCATCTGCAAAGCCTCAACATGTCACCTGATCCTTATCAGTGCCTCATAATCTCCTCCAAGGAAGAAGCTCTTTATATTAAAAAAGCGATTGCCCTCTATGCTGGCAACACTAATAGATTCTGTGTGATGTTTATACCGGATATAGCTTTCAGCACATGAGATGCCATTCCTTTCCTTCTGCCTCTGCTGAAGCCCATTCGTCTCTGCACACGCCTCCTACAATTTCCGTGTCCTCGTAGGGCCTCTGTCTGCAAGATGATAAGCGCCATGAGGGTCTCTGTCTTGTTGGCTGTATCTCCAGGACCAGAAGAGTGTCTGGTGTGCAGTAGACATGTAATCTCACCTATCCATCCATTAATTAATTCTTTCTTTTTTTTTTCTTTCTTTCAACAAAGAGCCAAGGTCCAGAGGGGGAGACAACAAAAACCAGACAATAATAACATAATGACAGGTGGTTATAAGGGCTTTGAAAGAAACCAAATAGGGTGTTGAAATAGAGGACAATCAGGTGGGAAGGGGTGGTGTACTTCTACTGGAAGGCAGTGATGCCCTCTCTGAGACCTAAAGGATGACAAGGTGCCAGCCACGAGCACAGGTGGAGGGCAGAGCTTCTGAGCAGAGGGAACCGCTCTTCCTGGGGCTGTGAGGTGGAGAAAAGCTTGAGAGCCCGGGAAAGGTTCCCTGTGGACAGACCTTCCAGAAAGGGGGCATTTGTTGGGCACAGAGAGGTAGGGAGGGGTGGCCAAGGCTCTCAGTTAGTCTCATGGTGTGCTCAGTGAGTAGAAGTTGGGATCCTTTATTCTCCAAGCATAATGATCGATGTGATTCAGAAAAGAAGCTGCAGCGAAGGTGGTGAGGAGTGTAATTTGAACGTATTGGGGTACTGGTCAGTGGGGCGGATGCCACAATTTCTGGGTCTCCTCTTCTGCTCCCACTTTGGTTGACACATCTGCTTGTCCTCTGTTACTCTATGTTTAGAACGATGCTGTAACTCCAAACAGGGCATCTGGATTCACATGGCTCTTGCTTGGATTGCCACCGAACCTGAAATCAGTCCTAGCTAAGACTTATGATGAATGGACAAGACCCAGATTTCAATCGTAACCACAATTGGACAGGGACAATAACAGCGCACGTTTACCTTCTGGGCCCTTTGGAAAATTGAAAGCAGTTTCGAGGTGAGATAGATTTGGTGGTGGGAGCCAAGCCCATAAAATGTCCTTAATCGGTTATGGCCTCGTCCATTAAGTATCAGGATCGTCGCTGACGAGGGACTTCGGGGCTGAGGCCCAAGAAGCGCCAGCGCACACTCGACAGGTGGGAGTCACGTCAAAGAGCCCCGGAAAGTGTAGCCCGTGCAGAGAATCAGTGGGCTCAGGAGAACTGGGCCTTCAGCTGCAGCGAGGGAAGAGACGGGAGAGCTGTTTGGACAAGGGGAGCAACTTCTTCACTGGAAGTTAAATATCCCCTTTCTCTGCCAGATCGGAATACCTTCAAGGGAAAACATATGAGCACAAGCCTGTTTCGTTCATTCGCTCTCTGTTTCTCAACATTTCCTTGCATTAAAAGCCCCTGTGTTCCTTTAATCCATGACAGCCAGATCATATCATGGGCAAACACGATTGGGATGAGGGCCAAGGCACCAGACTTTTCCTACACGATGCTGCGGAGGCCTGGGATTTGCCTCTTGGGCTCTTATCTCCTGGGGCTCCCGTCTGAGGTTTTGGCTCTCAGTGGGGTCCCTGCGGGGCAGGGATGCTAGCCTGCAGTGAGGAGATGGACAGACGACAGATGGACATTCAAAAAGGGAAAGACCTGGAGTTAAGGAAGGTCTCTGGCGTAATCTACATCTCTTGCTGGAGATTAGTAAATGTATAAAATGATGATGTCTTTTCCTGCCAGGACCTAGTGCTGGTGGGGGGTGAGTGCATTTGGGGGGAAGGCAGCCGGAAAGACAGAGGCTTTATTATCAAAAGGCAGCACTTCGACCCCTCCCTCCTCCCCCGGGAAACCTGTCTCTCTGGTCTCCATCTCTTAAACTTGTCTCCCGCTCACAGAGAACAAAATGCCATCCTGCCAGAGCGTTTCGCACAGTCGGAATGGCGGGGCAACCCTATGATTCTCTTGCGAAGGGGAAATGGCTGGGCTGGGGTCTGTCCCCACCCATGCATGTGACAGGCGGGGTGACCTGGGACCGCCTGCTCACAGCTTTCTTCCTCCCGCCTTCGACAGAGCCAGGGCGAGCATCCCCACTTCCTTCTGGCCTCTGCAGATGCCACGTGGGAAATGTTCAGGAGCTTGGTAGCGGCTTGCGTTGCTCAGAAGGATGGAACTGTGAAGCTTATGTGATACCAAGGTGTTGGCTTCACTTAGAAGGACCCGCAGCTCAGTCTGTAGGGAGAAAATGTGAGCCCTCCAAATACAGCGGGGGCGAGGCGATGGACATATTTCACCTTTCCCCACCTCCTTGCTCGTTACTGCATTATCTCACCCTTCCCTTCCCCAAGCAGTAGGGCAGCTTGGTGATCCAAACCCTGGCGATCTCCTACAACTCTCCCAAAAGGATTTATAGTCTTAGCTTCTCTCAACCCAATGGGCTCCATTTAGGAGAGATGACATTCAACTTTTTACCACTAAGGGCATAAAGCCTAATGCTGGGTCAGGATCCTGCAGGCCCCCTGTGGGGCCAGGCATTAAGCCTCTCAGTGACGGATCTTAGGGATGTTCTGGCAGGATGTCCTAGGGGAAGAACCTGTATTGCCAGGGCGGTGGAGGAGGCGTTGGAAGGCAGTGGCTACTTACTAGCCAGTGTGGAAATAGTTCACTGTTTTAACTTTCATCCTTCCTGGTGCATACTGGCTAAATATCATGTCTAGGAGCGAGTCATGTTTTCTCCAGATTGTGGGAAAGATGGCCAAGGTCACAGGGAAGGACACAATCATATATAATTATCCAATCGTAGAAATCCACCTCGGAAGAGACCAGGGAGATCCATTAACCTCTCATCCAGGTTGGTAAGCCAGTTCAGTGTGGATCTCCTCATTTCTCCTCCCCCGTGAACCGTCTAGGTGCTGTTGATTTACCCACAGAGAGGGACAGAACCTCAAGGGTGACAGATGCCACTGAGGAAATGGGACTCAGAAACATGAGACAATCACACAATGTGTGAGGAAGTGTCCCCATGCTTAAAACATTAAAAAAAAAAAAACATTGGTGGCGTTTGGTCAAGGGGAGATATCTGGAGGATGGAGCTGCCGAAGAGGTGTAGGGTATGAAATTGTCCTGCTGTCCCAGTGGGGGTCATCGCACCATCTGGCCTGGCCCCAGGAGCCCAGCTACCGCCGGGCTCCTGGGTGGAGACTCAGTGCTACGGACCCACCTCCCCCCACCTCAGTTCCTGGCTTCACAATGCAGCTGCCAACAACCAGCTTCATTTAGATGTTTGGCTCCAGATGTCCAAACCCGAGGACATCGTGTCAGCATGTTCCTCCGCCGACTGTAAAGGAACAGCTGCATCTTCCAGAAGACCCTTCCAAGTCCATCACTTGTTAGGATGATTATAGTGTTTTACTCGTGAGATGGTTACGCCTCTTGGGCCCCTTTTGGAGATCTCATTCTCACAGGGAGATGATATTTTGAGACACAGAATGTTAGACAGAATGGGTTTCAGAGATCATGTGGTGCTGCACCCTCATCATCGAGATGGGGGCAGAGGAGTGGGGAGGGGTGCTGGCTGGGGTGGGGTGGGAGGGAGGCAAGCAGAAAGGTCACGTTCTTCCCTGAGGTCACCTTCAGAGGTGGTGGAGGAGGTGTGACTGGACTTTCATCTCTATCATGTACTTTATGGGTCAAAGATGAAAGAAATTAAAAGTACTAGTTTTACTTGGAAAATACAGAAATGTATAAAAAAGAGAAAAGAAAATACAAACTTGAGTGCTACCCTACAATCATTGTTCAAATTTCCGTTCAAGTTTGTATGTCAGTTAGTTTTCCTAGTTAAGGTTATACTATGTATGCATATTCACTGAATAGACTGGAACTAAAATCACATACATGTGATTATACATGTATATGCGTATAATCATATACATGATTTTCTCATATATGTATTTTCATATGTGACATGTATATATTTTATATGGATATAAGTGTATATATAGAATTTTCTTTCCAGCCTGTTCAGTAAAACCTTGTGATGCAAGTAATTTCCCCACTTGCTGTAAACTATTCATAAACATAATTTTAAACATGTGCTTAACTATTCTATCTCATGAACGTTTCATAATTTACTTACCCACTGTCGTACTGTTTTATATTTAAGTTACTTCTCATATTTTCAAATTTTGAATAATGCTAACATAAAAATGTGCATAAAGGTTTTGCTTTTCTTTTTTAAAAAAATCCCTGTATTCCAGACTATTTCCTTTGGCTAGAGTCCCAGAAGTGGTGTTTCTAGGTTAGAGGGTATAAACATGTTAAAGATTGGCTATCTATTATCAATTGTTTTCCAAAAGTATTGTTCCAATTTATGTCTCCACTAGAAAGCTAAGAAATTTTATTAAACCTTTGTTAATGTGGTAGACGGTCCTCATTTCCGACGTGAAAAATCTCAGTGTTCCAAGTTCACGTGCAGCTATGAAGCAGTAGAGATTGTGATATAAATACACAGTTTTGGTGACCATTTTTTGAACATTCACCAAAGCTTTGGATCTACCCTGGAAAGCAAACAATTGGCCCCATTTAGTCCCGCTGGCTAGGACCAGCCTTCTGAAGCAATGCCTATACCCTGGACCAGGAGAGAGGTATTGACATGGCCCCAGGAAGAATAAGAAGACAAAGCAGAACAGTGCCCGGGGGGGTCCATGTGCTTGTGTACGTGCACTGTGTGCGTGTGTCTGCGATGCATCTCCATCCACAGAGCTGGATCTATGGACTCATAAACACGTGTCTCACAACAGAAAGTGGGGCTGGGGCACTATCCTGTGAAAATCACCAGGGCGGATCATTTGGCTTCTCTGATGGTCCATGTCAGTCCCTCTCAGCCCTGCTGTTCAAAGGTCCTCCCAGGCCCGGGGGTGGGGTTTCCCAGTACGGGTCAGGCCGTGTCAGCTAGGCTTAGGGAGAAGGCCAGCTGTGATAATGCGCTCCTGCATATCGCAGGAGGTCTGTCAAGCAGGGGGCACACAGAACAAACGGGAGCGTCAACATCTGTGTCTCCAGACCCGCCAATCCAGAACCGTAAGCCTAGTGTTTCCGGAGCCCTTCTCTCCTCACCGCCTTTCCGTAGGAACATGATGCCGGAATGATTGAACCTTGTGCAAGTGGGTATCTCATTGGGGCTTATTTTTCGTATCTTGAGCGAAGGAGGAAATGAGGCCTAGAAGGTTGGGGTTTCTCCTCAAATCATCGCCCTCTCCGTTTCAATTTTCTTGGAACATGCTCGGTCTTCTCTGCTAATGCATAGATGGGCGAACCCTAGTGTATTGGAGACTTGGCCCTTCTTTCCTGCATTTGCAGAGAAGTTTCCCGGGATCCTGGTGCCTGGGAGACAGATCACCGGAATTCCAGCCCTAACGTCAGTAATCTGTGCCACCCCAGGCAAGTCACCAACTTCCCCAGGTCATGTTCTTCGCACCCGTGAAACAGGAGTCTGTATTAGGAACACTCTGGGTTTTTCTTTTAAGTCTTATAAATCTGTGATATTATGATAAAAATCAAAAATGCCTCAACAAGTGAGATTTGGGCGAGAAGGAAGAAGCTACTCTGAACCCAAGAGGCCGGAGGAACAGTCCTCCCTCTAACTCCTGTGCTCAGAGGCGCCTGGGTGTCCACGAGCATCCAAAGGCAGAAAAGAGTAGAAGGTGACTAAGGGCTGGATTAGAAAGGGCCTGGATCACTGCATTCCGAAAAATCTTAGAAGAGAGGCAGAAAACCTGAATTGAAATTGTTTAGTAACCAACTGCAACTTTTTTCCTTATTTTATTTTATTTTATTTTTAATTAAGTTGATTAGGGTAACGTTGGTTAATACAATCATGTAATTTTCTGGTGTACATTATCATTTGACATCTGTATATTCTATTGTGTGATTACACCCAGAGTCCAGTTTCCTTCAGCTACTATATATATATATATATATATATATATATATATATATTTGATCCCCTTTACCCACTTCACCCTTTCCCTACCCCCCTATATTTGACCCTCTTTACCCCATCTACCTCCTCCCTCCTCCCCCACCCCCTATCCTCTGGTCCATGAGTCTCTGTTTCTCTTGTTCATTTGTTGCTTTTAGGTTTATATCCCACATATAAGTGATATCATGTGATTTTCTACTTTTTCAATCTGGCTTATTTCACTTAGCATGAGTATCTCCATGTCGTTCCATGTTATCACCAATGGCAGTATTTCATCTCTTCTTTATGGCTGAGTAATATTCCATTGTATATATGTGCCACAGCTTCTTTATCCAATCATCCTAGGACACTGCGGTTGCTTCCATGTCCTGGCCACTGTGAATAATGCTGCTATGAACATCGGTGTGCAAATACCTTTTTGGATATGGGTTTTCCAGTCTTTGGATAAATATCCAGTAGCGAGATGGCTGGATCATATGGTAGATCCATTCTTAGTTTTTTGAGGACCCTCCATACTGTTTTCCATAGTGGCTGGACCAATCTGCAGTCCCACCAGCAGTGTCTGAGGGTGCCTTTCTCTCTGTATCCTCTCCAACATTGGTTATTACTTGTCCTGTTGACTAGCGCTACTCTAACAGGTGTGAGATGGTATCTCATTGTGGTTTCGATTTGCGTTTCCCTGATAGCTAGCATCTTTCAGACTGCAATTTTTAAGAAGTTCCTGGAGAGTGTGACTTACCGAACGCAGCTTCATTCATGTTGCACAGAGAAACTCCGTGAAACAGCGTGTGGCAGCAGGAGCATGCCATCTCTTTCAGATACATCGACTTCGGTCTGTGTTGAGAGTTAGTCATTGGAATAACACGAAAGTCGTTCTCGGAAGTGACCCAGGCATCTGGAAAGTTCTGTTCCCGCTGTAATTTAACCCTGGGTATATCTAGTCTCTGCATTTGTCAGGCAGTCTGTCCATCTGCAAACTGCGGTCTTCGCCTGCTTTGTACCCATCGAGTCATTGTCACTTCCCTACCTCTTCCCTCCAAACCCGGCGTCACAACCTCTTAGCATGCCATTAATTCAGTTTAGTGGGCTGTGACCAACATTAAAAAAAATTAAGTAGAATAAGAAAACATCAGAGCACATTGCAGATAGCAAGGGAAAGACTTGTTTTTTCTGAAAAGCATTATTTTATCCTGGGTTGCAATGTGAGTAAGGTCTCAATCGAAACAGTTAAAACTTCCCGTAAGGTGGAGAATCTGAGGGAGAAGTCTTCAAGGCTTTTCCATACATCCTAACACTTGTTTTTCATGCTTGCGCGTGTATGTGTGGTGACAATAAGAAGTACCACTGTGCAAGCAACGGGCTGCAGGGCCTGGGGTGCATCCACTCAGCTCACTGGGCCCCAGACCCCAGAGACCTGCCACACCATTGCCTCCTCCCATGGGGGACAAATAGCTGTCACCTGGCAGGTAACTAGCTCTCCATTTCCCCTTGTCCCTACTCCTCTGGCCGTTTTCAAAACTAAGAAAGTTGAGGCAAGGAGGAGTAAAATCGGTGAGAAAAAAGAGTGATTGATTAGCTCATCATGGTGAGTCAGATGTGGCGGGAATGGAGTCCGTGTTCCTAGAATTGAATAACTAGAAGGAGCTGCAGAAGCAGCCTCGTCCTGCCCCATCATTTTGCAAGGAACCTGATCGTCGGCGAAGTTCTGGGCAAACAATGTGCAGTAGTCAGGTTGAAACCCAGGCTTCCAATCAGCAAAGCTTGCTTTCCTCCTGCTGTGTGCTGCCCTTGTCCTCGCTGGAAGCTCTACATGTTAGCAAACGGCTCCTGGGAGCTCTGGGGTGAGAGCATCCATCTCTGGGAGGGGGACGTGCATAACGCCCTGCCCCCACCCCCCTCGAACGTGCACCTCCAGCTGCTCCTTCTCATCGTCTCCGGGAACGACCAATAATAGCCTGATGTTCTCTCGGAGCAAAATGGCAGAATCAGGTTGCGTCCCAACAAGCAGGACCAGCCCTGGCGGAGCTGGGAGGGGATGTCAGGGTGACAGATGGCCACGAGCATCCTTCCCTCTGCATTGTTCCCTTACACAGACCCAGTAGTCGTATTGTCCCACCCCTCCATCCCTCTGGTCTCAGCTGAGAGAGAATAATAATAATAATAAATAATAACGACAACAGTAACAATAACAGGCATGGTAATCTGAATAGTAATCATAACCTAGCATTATATGAATTTTCTCTTAATCTGTTGTCATCATCCCCTTTAACAGTAGACAAAATGAGGCACAGGAAGGCTAAATACTTCATTGTCACACAGCTCCTCAGGGGCGCCACCACGCAGTCTGGTCTGACAGCCCCATCCTTAACACTGCCCTGGTCCGCGGCCCCCCTGCAGCTGGTTCCTGGCTGGGCCCAGAAAAACAGGGCCTGAGCAGCCCCAGCTGAAGCTGCAGCACGAGCCACACTGGCCGTGCTACTGTCCTACTCTGTCACCCACCAGGGCCAGTGACACCCGCCAGTGCCTTCCTGGCTCGGGGCCCGTAAGAGCCAGTATACAACCGACGACGATGCATCTCTCCATCCGGCCTCTTCCTCTGCCCCCTGAGGGCCAAGGGGGGCAGGCACCTCGTCCCCCATGGGGTTCAGCAGTGAAATCGCTGGGTGAGTCTCCCGTAGCTCCAAGGAGGGGGAATCTTCCAAAAGATTTTGTGGGGTGTTTCCTGGAGTTTTGCGGGTCGGCACCCTGCAGAGACGTGGCATCACACGCAGCCTCACGTCGGCCTGCTGGGTTACTAGAGGCTTAGGAAAGGTGCAGGCTGCTCACAGAGCTAGTTAGGGTCAGGCCTCCCAGTGAATTCCTCAAGAGGATCTGACCTCTGTGGTATCACAGAGGTGCCTGGGGACCCTAGGAAACCAAAGAAATTAAAGAAGCCCTTCTCCCCAGGCACCCACAGAGCCCGGGCCGTCCTCGCTTCTGAGAAATGGCAAGAGGCAGCTACAGAGCCGTCACCCGGCTTAGCTGGGTGCTCTGACCTCCCTCAGCACACTCCATGAGTCTTGCAGAGAAACAGGTGTATCTGCTGCACACTCACCCTACCCTGGTTGCGGAGAGGGGCTTTGCCTGGAAGGGTTGCTGGACAGCAAAAGTCTGCGGGTCCCAATGGCCAGGTGCCGCCCCAGCCCGCACTTATGCCCAAACACCCTCTTCCTTCCCTCTCTGGCCTTCCGCAGAGTGAAGCCGCAAGCCTACCTTTTGGAGTTTGCATTCCTCTGTCATTACTTTCGGAGGGGGTGGGGGACGAGGTTGGAGAGGAGGCAGAGAAAAACGCAGGAGGGAGCAGAAGTCCCCGTTTAAGCCCCGGCTGGTGCAGGAATCCAGCTGACACAGCAAGGAAGCAAGATTAGTAACAAGTGAGAGGGAGATGATTTATGTTTTACGCCTGAGGACCCACGAAGACCTGCAGGTGTCACCTGGGCTGCCCAGCGATCTTTCGCAGCAGTTAGAGCCAGAGACGGTCCCGAGGCCCCTCCCCCTGCCTGATTTTAGGCTAATGCGTGCATCTATCCCCGTGGGCATAGGGGCATCTAAGAGCCTCTCTCCCTGCCTGAATTCTCTTTCTCAGCTTTTGTCTTTGGATGAAAACAGGACACGGCACCCCTGAGAGAGAACACGATCAGGCGGTGCGCTTGTGGAGGAGGACAGGGCATGGCCGCACACCAGGAGGCCTGGGTCTGGAGCCTCTGTCTCCCTTCCCTGCTGTCCTTGGGACCATGAGCACTCATCCAGGCCTCTGAGTCTGGGGCAGAGGCCCGGGGGCTGTTTAGCAGGAGAGGCCAGTCTTCTGTCTGCTCTGAGCACTGCTGCTTCTTGCAACGTGGGCATGGATGGGGGGCCGCCCAGCTTGCCTGGTGCCATCGCAGGCAGCCATGCCTTCCGGTGTTTAACCACAGAGGGCAAAGGTGCCACAGCGGGAGGTGACGCTCAGGGTCAGCCCCAAGAGGAGGAGCTTTCTGGTCGTGGCACGTCGGCGTGGCGGCACGGAGCCAGCTGAGTGGTTCGTGTTTTGGTGATGAGCTTCTTCTAAGCCAGCTACCTGGAAGGTGGGTCAGTGCTACGAGTGATCAGCACAAGAAGCGAAAGCGGGATCCAGGACACAGGGCGCTTCTGACGGGGTGGGGTTGGAGCTCACGCCAGACCCGTTGCATGTGACCCTGGTGCTGCAGTCACCACATGGGAGGGGCTTCTCCGGGCCTTCCTCTTCGGTCCACTTGACCCAACAGACTGAGCAGCTTGAGAGCAGCCTGCCCTGTGCCCGGCACGCCCTGGGAGGGCAGTTGGTGGGTGCCACACGGGAGAAAGCAAACTTCCAGAGGGACACTGGTGTATGTGGCAGAGGGCAGTCTCTGGAATCAGAAAAGGCTAGCCAGCTGTCCCTCCCCTTGTGGCAGCCTGCAGCAGGACACAGCCACTTGCCACTGTACGTCCATCGGACAAAGTAATAACAGGCACATGAAAAAGCGAGGGGAGGCTCTGTAGGGCCCTTAGAACTAGGGCTGGAGCATCTTAAAGCCCTTCCTCCACCTTTACGACAAAGCCTCTCCGCCTTGCTGAGGTGGCCTTCTGTCAGATGAGTGTCCCCGGTTACCTTTATAGATTTCTGAGATTTTGACCCCGCCTACTGTTGGGGTATCTGTCATCTAGCACTTT
Organism: Eonycteris spelaea; assembly: GCA_003508835.1. Taxonomy (NCBI): domain Eukaryota; kingdom Metazoa; phylum Chordata; class Mammalia; order Chiroptera; family Pteropodidae; genus Eonycteris; species Eonycteris spelaea. Next base: position 1,378,963 of record PUFA01000310.1, on the reverse strand, counting down.
GCACTGTTGTCAGTGATGCTGTCTGATGCCTCACCTGTTCAATGTTTTTCCTGTTATTTCTGTGAGCTTGGAAACAGATAATCAAGCTTATTAGACTTGTTTGTAAAATGAGAATAAAGAGGCATTAAGCAAGTTCTCAAGGGACCTGCCAAGACAAGTGCATTAGCTTCGGTGTGTAGACACTGAGATTTCTATTTTAGCGCTTCCCAGGTCACTTCTGATATTTTCTGATGCTTGGCTGGGTTCTGGGTTGGGGATATCTAAGACCAGCTGAAGTGCAGAGAGGCAAGGGGTGATGAGCCATGAGAAAAACTGCTCTTTTTTATACCCATCCAAACTATATGTGAAGCCTCTGCAAGTACTCTACGTTGTGGTTACCTGAGAGATGCCAAGTGTCCTTTGGAGAGAATGGTCTTTTTGCTGACAATTGCTCTTGGCAATTTGCGAGGACTTAATGCGGGTTCAGGCTGTTGGGAGACCTGCCCAACAGAAGGGGCGGGCCAGGTAATTGTTAAAGGTTTCATCCACCCTTACTCCTTAACTGTGCCCAAATTCAATCCCTCTCCTCCTCCCCAGGATGGCCACGAAGTCTCTAAGCCCTTCTTTGCTGGCTTAGAATGCTCCTTCCCGGTGCCTCTGCCTGAATTCTGTCAAGCCCCGGCTTGACCCCTTCTGCCAGGAAGCCTTCCTTCACGCTGTATCTTGCCGTTTCGTCGAATGCCTGTAACACGTTAGGTAGCTGAACCGCAGTTAATTTATTTATTTGACAGGCATTAATTAAGCCTTTGGTACAGAGCAGATGCAGATCGTTTCCCAATCTTTGTCTCGCTTTCTCAACCAGCATCTCCACTTCCGAAGAGCCGTTCTCAGCCCTGGCGGCACGTTAAAAACACCTGGCGAGACTTTGGAACTCCGAGGATGAGCCTGCACCCTAGAGGCGGCAAATCAGACCCCAGCAGGACTCCTTAAGAATTTTCCCTGGTCCGAAAGCATTGTGGACTTGCAGGGCATTGCAAGAAATCACGCAGAGAGGTCCCTCGTACCCTCCACTCAGTTTCTCCCCCACGGTGACGTTTTGACACAACTCTTGTGCAATATCACAAGCGGAAAATTGACGCTGGTACAATCCACCAAGTTCCCCACTCGGATTTCACCAGTCTGATGTGTGCCGGGGTGTGTGTGTGTGTGCGTGTGCACATATATTGAGTTCTACGCAGATCTTCCTCACACCTACGTTTGCGGAACTACCTTCGGATAGCATTGCTTTTCGAAGCTCCTACTAGGTGATCGCGGGGTGTGACCAAGGCTGAGAACCATGCTCTCTGCAGGTGACATCCTGTTTGCATGTGATGTGTCCTGCAACCGATGCTCCCGATATCCTTTCAGATGCAGAGTTTCTCCTCCAGATTCGGAGCCCCACCTGATCCATCGGGAGCCACCAGGCTGTGCGCACCATCCTCACTCCCGTTCGCTCCTTCTTCCTCAGCCTAAGACCCCAAGTGGTGACGGTGTGTCAGGTCGCTGGAGTCCTCCTCTGGCCTGCTTGCACAGATAGCTATTTCCAGAGCTCAGGAATTAAATTGAAAATAGACCAAACAATGTGACAGTTTTCTGCTGCTATTTTTTCTTCCATGAACAGAATGTTCAGCATTATTTTTTTTCTTCTCTCTCTTTGTGCAATACTGCAAGTGAGAAGTACTCAGATTGGAATGCTGGCTTATGCTGTTTATAAGCCTGCAGTCTCCAGCAAGCTGTGCAAAGGGAGCTTTCCCAGGGACTTGGAGGGTAAAAGTGTTGGCAAGGAGTTAGCTATGGCCGCATCCAGGTGCGAATTACGCTAGGAAGGAAATGGGCCACATGCATATGGATGGTCCTTCTTAAAGCTTCTCTTTTCCCCGGAAGTTGTGTAATGCTTTTTGCCTGAAAGCGTTAGGGGTTGTCCTGAGGAAAGTTGTTCTGATCCACGGATCCTGGGAAGAGGCTGGGAAGGAAGAGTGGGAACGTTTTGTCTCAGACATTGTCTATTCAATAGCTTAGGGAGAAGGTAGGCAACCCTCACTCCCCAAGTTCACGTTTCTCGAGACCCTGAAATTTGAGGTCTAATGCGAGCTGGTTTGGGGGTCAGGGGTGGGAGGTGTGTAACAGGAAATTACTCTTTTACATTCTTCCAGGGTCTCCTGTCCCATCTCCAGGGAGTAGACAGGAAGATTTCGTGACTGCGGTGTCATATGGGAGCTTAGAGAAGGTAGAGTCCGTTAGTTCCTGGGAGATTTACTCGGGATAGTCATTCTTTCCCTTATTTAAGAAACACATTTGGATCGTCTTGTCTGGGCCACATATCGAGCTTGGTTCTGGGGATGCAAAGATGAGTAAAACAAATGCTCGTTAGGCACTTGTCTCTCTAGATGTGGCTTAATTTTATTTGATTTTTTTTTTCCTCCTGGGATGGAAGGTGACTTGGAGTTGGGCAAAAGAGAAAGTTGATCATATTGACTTATTCCAATTCACAAATGCCCAGAATATGTAGCTACCGAACACCCAGAAGTCACCTTTCTTACTCATCATGCCCTCTGGACGTGTTCTAGATCTTGACTGAGGTGTTAGTTACACAGGCGAGTACATTTGTTAAAAGCTTATTAAAGTACACGTAAGATCTGTACATTTCACTGTGTAAATTTCACCTTAAAAAAAATATCGCATTTCAGACAGAAATGGAAAAGCAGCAGTGACGCCGTAGTTAAGAGAAGGCAACTGTAATCAGGAAGAAACCCCTAATTTTGACATTTCACCCTAACCACATTCTCAGGGGCTGGTGCCTGCTGCACATCATGGCCTCGGGCCTCCGCCCTCTCTGCATGGGCACGTGCCCTTCGGGGGACTTGCTCCACCCTTGGCCTGAGTGTGTCTGGTCCTGCCTCCTCCATGAAGCCTTCCTGGATCTTTCCAGTCCGTCTAAGTGACCTTTTCTTTTTCTGCTTCACTTCATTGACTGCCTTGATGTAATTTGACCCTCTCTTACTCAGTATCTTTCATTTTTATTTACTAAGTAAGTTAGCACATTTAAAACGCATAGAACAATGCATGGCACCAAGTTAAGTGCTCGATCAATGATCATTGTTATTTTTGTTATATTTTGTGCTTCTGATTAGTCTCCCTAGAGTCTGTGTCCTCGATTGACACACAAGTCTGGCAGGGGCTGGATTGTGTGTCCCTTTGGTGCTGGCACTTCTTCTCATTAAAATCTGCACAGACGTGTGTAAACTGCAGGCAAACTCTAAACCCATGTATTTGGAGACTCTGACTATGCCAAAGATGTGACTGAGGAACCTTCTAACAGAAACTTTTGCACTTAGATACAGTACCAACCATGTGACGTGGGGAGAGAGGGAATACCAGGACTCTAAAAATTCTCTCCAGCCCCACACTTGAGAGACCTGGAGAAAAGCCTGACCCACCAAACCAGCAGAGTGTGGGGTGTGGCCCCAGAGTACCTGTTCTTTACATGGTCTTTGAGTCTCCTGTGGCACCCCAGGGTGTGGTAATGAGATGCCACTCGATGACAACAGCCCGGCCTTTCAAAGTGACACTCAGCAAAGGGCAGCATGACAATGACACCTGCTCATCAGCCCCGCCCCACCCCGAGTCTGTGAGGCTGGGCCACCCTGCTCATTAGGTTTGCATCTGCCCCACCAGCCTGCCTGCAGCTGATGCTCATTAATCCTGGAGCCCAGATCCTGGTGGGCTGAAAGAGGCTAGGCTTTTAGAGCCATTTATGGCCATGGGCTTGGCAAGAGCTGCTAGATTGATTTATAATTGGGCTGAGGGGTGCCCCTGCGTCCCTGGGGCCAGGCTCACAACGAGGCCAGTCCAGGAGGGTGGTGTTGGCTCACTGGCTTCATGAAAGAACCAGTGCACAGATGAGATTCCTGCCAGACCAGCACAGTGGCAGCTCCACAGAGCTGATTCAAACACACCCTGGGGCCTCCTGGCTTGTCCCCCACCCCAGGGGCAGGTCATCCCTTGTTTGGGAGACTCAGCAGAACCTACCGTGGTGAGGACACAGTCCCCTCGGGAGGACGGAACACTTATCCGGGTTTTCTCTGGCCAACATTAGGCTGGGATCAGCCTTCTGAACTCAACAACAGTTTTGCAAGAGAATAGCAAAAATGAAAGTGCACGCAGCAAATAACAGGATTGACTGCGTACTGTCTCGTTGGCACTGAGCTAAAGGCTTCAGGTGTATCATCTCGTTCAATCAGGCGTAAGGACTGTTACCAGGCCCATTTTGCAGGCAGGCAACTGAGGCACAGAAGGTTAAATAACCTGCTCAACGACACACCTCAGAAGAGGCAGAACTCAGCTCTGGACCAGGTGGCCTGGCTCCGGTTTGGGCGCTTTTGCTCTCTACTGCTCCAGCCTTAGCTTTTGCACGTGGCATTACCAGCCTAAGGAAGACATCCGATGGGCGTCAGAGATGCTAGAAGCCTCCGCCGTGAGACAGGGAATCTGGCTGATGGAGGAGGAGGCGGCTGGGTGTCGAGAAGCTGGGATTCCGATTTCGTCCCAGCCACTAAGCAGCCATCTGATGTTAGTATATAACCTCCCGGCTCTGTGCCCTCAAGCCCGATGGGCACACTGTGTCATTAGCTGATTTTAAATAAGAATACCAGCCTACAAGAACTGTGAAAACACTAAGAAGAGAGAACAGCAATAGCAGCAGTAACTGCCCTCGGCCCAGCAGGACGTCCCCGCCACCGGGAGCACCCACCTGGAGGACCGCGCCACATCGTGGGTGGCAGAGAACACGGGCATCTGCCGGCTGGGTGCTGGTCCGCCCCTCGCCAGGGTCGGTTTGCGGCTCTCTGACGCGCTTCTCTTGCGGCGTGCGGACACGGCTGGACTTCCAGGACGCTCCCGCCGGCCTCCTCCCTGGGTTCCTGCGCCTTCCCTCTGGAACGAGAACGGGCTTTCGCCAGCGGTGGGAGAGGAAGCAGCTCATCGCGCTCCCTTCCCCTAGTTCTCCCTGCTCCTTTCCGTGCCTCCTTGCCTCTCTCTCTCTCTGCTGGTTCTCTCTCGTCAGGGACGTGTCTCGGCATCCAAACTGTGAACCCAGCTGTCTCCATCGCCGCAGGAGCACGGGGACGGTGCTTTTCTACGGCGCCAGGAGCCGCTGGTGCATAATGCAACCAACAACCCAGGAACGCATCAGAATCCAAATTACTCACGTCGGAAGGATTTTGATGTTAACCACTGTCTCTTAAAAAACCCACTCCATTCATTCATGACGGTCTCTGTGCTTTTATCTTGCAGAATTTGTAGAATTTTCAGGAAGGCTGGGTTATGGAAAGGAGTTTTCACTTAAAACTGATGGCCGGGCATCCCCCCGGAGAACGTGGGTGGTGTGAGGCCCCCAGCCCCCATCCCTGAGCCAGCTGTCAGTGGCAGGTGCCTGGGGCTGGGTCTCAGGGCTGGAGTCCCCAGGCCCCAGACGAGTATGGGCGAGGGCTAGCCCTGGGGTCTCCCGTCCCTATAGTAGGTTCACCCCAACAGAGGCAGGGCCCTGCCCTGAAGAAGGGCACATGCTGATCACTGTGGAGAGGCCGTGCTGCATACCGGGAAGCACACGGGCTTTGGAAGGAGACTCCCGAGCATTCAAAGTCTGACTCTGGCACTGATCAGCTGTTAGACCTCGGGCATGTTACTCAACCTCTCTGTGCCTTCCTTTTCTCTGTCACGTGTGGGAAATAATAGTGCCTGTCTTACAGTGCTGTTGTGAAAACTAGAGTTATTACATATGAGTGCTTCATAAATGTTGGCCGTTATTATTATTATTATTCTAGAAACATCCGTGGATATCTGAAAAACGCCTGGGTTTCCCCATTCCTTTTATGGTGCTCCAAATTTCAAAGCACTCTGCTTCTGCCCCAGTGGCCCACTGCACATGACCAGGGATGAACTACATGGATTGGAAATGCTTGGCGGCCTGCAATACTTTGAAAACAACATCATGCCCTTAGCCCACGGATGCATTCCTCAGATGTATCTCAGTTGGCACTCTTCCTTAGCAGGACTCTCTCTGGGGTCTTCTCTCCCAAGGTTTATATTTATTTCCTCCTCTCAGCCTGGACGGCCACCTTGTCCTCAGCCACACCACCTCGCCTCCATATACCCCACTGCTCCGTCCTCTTGCAGCAGACACACTCGTGCATTTTCTAAGTGGTGGAAGGGCTGCTGTGGCCAGCCTGCACTAAGCCCAGACCTGAATGCCTAACTGGGTGTTTCCTTCACTCTTTCCCGGAGTGAAAAATGGGGTTATCTGATCAATAGCCCTTGTGGCTGCTTATCGGTGGCTGTGGTTGTTACACATTAGCTGTGGGGCTGCAGATAGGCACAGCTTCACCTCTGTTGAGTTTGCAGCTGCCCCCAGCTGCCCCTAAAAGGCAGGGCCACGTTTGCATGGGATGTGGACCAGGGTCTCTAAGCCTAAGAATTCCCAGAGATGTTCCTTGAACCCACTGGGCTGGTAGATCTGAGCCGCAGGTGGCCACAGAGGACTCTGGCTAAGCAGAGGGAGATTGAAAAGTGTGGTGGAGGAAGGGCAGGAGTTCAGAGGACTGAGAAGGCAGTGGGTAGACCAGCTGCTTCCTCGTGACTGGCATCCCAGGGCAGGGCCCCTGGGAGAAAGTGGGGAACAGCGCTTCATGGATGCTCATGATTTCTTCCTTGGTTCTGTATGACCCTTGCTTTACACCAGCTCAGTCTTAATCCCACGCTGTATGCAAAGTGCCTTGTAAATAATGGCTGACCTTAGCACAGAGAGGTGAGGGAATTCACTCAGTGTCACACAGTAGGTCAATGGTGGAGGTGTGAGGACCTGCTTTTCTTTTCTTTAAAAGCACTGCAAAGCACGCTGTGCCATCCTGACAGCCAGACTCTCAGACTCAGACAACAGGAACACCCAGGCTCAGAAAGGTGAAGCCACCTGCCCGATGTCACACAACTTATTAGTGGCCGAGTTGGGACTAGACCCCAGGTTTCCCAACTCTGAATCTAGTGTTTATGTCACTTCCCACCTCCAATCCCTTTCGTTGGTCTTTTCACCTGCTCCCCTCATTAGCCAGGGAGGCGGGTCCTCCTAGGGACTGGCATCTGCCAGTGCCATCTGCACTGAAATCAGCCTGGGTGTCTCAAGGGGGTAGGACAGAGGCAGCCCTACTGGCTGGGCATCACTTCAGAAGGACGCCGGCCCCATCCCGGCACACGGGCTGAATGGAAGAGCAGGCTTTGCACAGGCACAGACTGCTCTCTCTCCCTCCCATGTGTTTGGGCTTGGAAATAAATCCATTCTGGATGGCTGCTAGCCAGGCAGACACCCAGGTTGTCAGGGGATTGGGGAAGGTCAGACAGGGATGCCAGTTAGCGTGACGAAAAAACAAAAAAGAGGGGAGTGTAAATTAGTGGCCTGTGTCTCAACAGCTCTGTGCCTGGAATCTGCAGTGGGCCTCACCACGAGTTGGCTGGGGATTCTAGATTCTAACGCAACCTTCCTTTGGAGTCCAGCCCTGGCTTTGCTGCCATATGCTGAAGATGGCATGAGTCAGTGACCTGGTACCATCCGCCCTCCCAGCTTCATCCATCCTGAACTTGTTGTAAGCTTCTAATCACTCTAGGTTCTCTCTGCTCCCATGTGCAGTCAGGCGCCTCTTCGGTGGATGTGACAGCCCCCTCCACTTCCCCTACCATGTCTGTTTACTTTCCTATCTCTCCTCCTACTATAAGAGTTTGTAGAGGGCCAAGGTTGTTCTCCTCTGAATTCCCAGTGCTGAGCACAAAGGCATATAGCAGGTTCTCAATAAATATTTCTTAGATGAATGAATGAATGAATGAATGTTTAGCTAACGAAATTAGGTCCGAGAGATGAGCTGGTCGGGGCTTCCAGCAATAACCAGCCTTGTCCAGAGCTGATATGTGGTACCGTTTGTTCTCCACATCTTGCTCTGACATCCAGGTCAGAGCCAAATACACCACCTCTACTTTGTGGCCCCTCAAGGCTAAAACCAATTCAACAGACTACTGAACGCCAGGCACTGTCTTAGGGGCTGGGCTGATAATAAAATAGAAGAGATGGTTTCCTTGACCTCAAAAGGATCCCAGTCTGGTGGAGAGTCCAACACAGATTCGCCCCCGGGATGTGGAACAAAGATTCTTCTTGGGAGGCTGGGGCTGGCTTAGGCTTTGGGGTCAGCGGTGGTGAAAAGTGGTCCTGATACAGAAAGGGAGCCCTGAGCTAGATAGACCTGGAGGGTAAGTGAAACTTTCCAAACAAAAAGTGGGCGGGTAGGGAACAGCACGGGCCAAGTCGGAGGAGTAAATTGGCAGCCTGAATGGGGAACTGCCATAGATTTCCTTGGCTGGAGTGTGGGGTCAGGAGGCGTGGGTCAGGATGTGGCAGGAGAGAGGCTTGCGAAGTGCCTCCCTGTCAACCCAAGAAGAGCACCTTGCTTGGACCTGACCTCTGGGCATGGGTGCTCCAACAGATGAAGAGTGTCAGCATACCTGGTTTACAGGGTCACCATGGCCTCAACCGCAGGGCTCTGTGGGACAGTCTAGAGCGGGCTGAGTGCTGGCTGTCACCACAGTAGCTGCTGAGCAGAGAACAAGGTAACATGCAATGCCCGGCTCCCCACCTCGCTGCAGGAGGGCACTGAGGCCAGACGGTGACTGCCAGGGCCTCTGGCGCACCTGGCGCTGGCTGGGAGCATCGCCTCGGCTCCCCAGAAGAGGCTCTTTCCAGCTTGACTGTTTGCAGCAGACCTGGGGACCTCAGGGGGTGATTTCCAGGGAAGAAGTCAGAGGACGGGCTGAGAGAAACACCTTTGTCTACATGTAGGAGAGCAAACCAGAAAGGCAAGTTACAGCCTAATAATAACCAGGTTCATATGGAGACACTATATGTGAGCTATTTAGCTTTGTTCCTGCCCTTGGTGACATTCCTTCCTTCATACATTCATTCCTTCATATGCATTCACTTGTTAATGTTGTAAATATTTGTTGAGTGTCCATCGTACGCTGGGCACAGGGACCCTGCCCTCAAGGACTTATGGTCTAGAAGGCGGGTGGAAATGTGAATGAGTACTTCCCATGTGTGGTGATGTGTGCCTGCGCGCCTGTCTTCTGTTTGTGCTCCAGACCCTCTGCGTTCTCTACGGACTCTTAAGACGTTCCCCCCTCTCCCCTGCAGTGGGCTCCCTTGCCTCTTACTTCTGGTGGAGTTGGGCAATGAGGAGCGTTGGCAGGAGCCTGGGGCGGGAAAGAGAGGGGTTGGGGGATTTGTTCCTCAGATCCTCACCCTCACTCCTGCCCCTCCCATTCTCTGCTCGGTCACCTCGGGCTAGCTGCGTCCTTTACCTGAGGTCACGTCTCTCAAGCCAGGTACTGGACTCTCTCCTTTCAGCTTCCCGTAATCATTTCCACCCACTTCTCTTTCAGGTCACAGGGTGGCAGGTCCCTCACTTTTATCAGCCCCGGGATATGGCTCTCTCCCTTTAGCTCACTTGGGGGAGTCAGCAAAAAGAATTCGAGTATATCAGCACAGCTCATCCCAGCTGGAAGATGGACCTCGCACAGCTTTCACTGTCCTCTTCCACACCCTCTGCCAGTCTAGCACTTCACCCTCATTTGTCCCCATGAGGGAATGGGGAGCAGGGGACACTTGTCAAGGGAAGTGAAGCGCATTCTCACAGCGCCTCCTTTCTCTGTCTTGGCCCCCGAGGCTGGACGTTCTTCCGTGCATTTCCTGTGTGTCATCCGTCCAGCGGACGCCACGCTGGGGCCTGACCACACACACACACACGTAGATGCCACACGTCTCCCACCTGCATCTGGTGCTCTTCTGTCCTCCCGGCTGGGGATGTAGTCACCTTTCCAGGGGGCCAGCTGTGTTTTAGAAGGGAGCAGGACCGGGATCTGTCGCCCCTTTGCTCCGCTCAGATGGAGGGGGCGCGAGCAAAATGAGAACGTCCTCCCGAGAAGGGGCTCGAGCTCCCTCTCCAGGTTCCCACCACACACGGTCTCTCTTCTCCCTGGCTTTAGAGTTGCCAGAAAAAGAGTTCCCCTTATTATAGGCGTTGTTCCCCAAGATTAAAACACAAAAGGAGAAAGGGAGAAAGCCTTTGCCTGTCTCAGGCCCAACCTCGTGAGTAAGTAAAAGCTAAACAACGTTCAAGTTGTCCCAAGGATGTGCTGAGGTGCGGGGTGTGGACGGGTATTTCTCAGGAGACCCTGATGGTGGGGTGCTGCTGGTGAGAATGCATGGGGCAGAGAATTTGGGGTCGTGACATGGCACGTCCCCGGGGCTCACTCTGTCAAAAGGAGAAGTTAGCGGTACCTGTGTTTGCAGCTGGGTTTCCTTTGGAGAACACTGTCACTTCCAGCCAGAGCTCTAAGAAGGCTGTCCCCTCTGCTCTGAGCTGCGTGTGTGGTGATTCAGGTTTCTCTCATATGCAATCGGACTTGACAGGAAGAAGCCCCGCTTGGAAGCACGGAATAATAAAGGCCGATGCTCTCTGGAATCAACCAGAACTGGACGGGGAGAGAGAAGGGGGTCGATCTGAGGAGTCGCAGGCTAGAGCGGGTCCTGAATTCCACAACCCAGAGGTCAACACGCTTCCTGCCTTGGCCACCCCAAAGCCAGCTGGGGCTCTGAGGACTCGGGGAACCTTTTAGAGAAGTAATTGGGTAAAGGTCCTCATGACTTTACTCTCCAAAGAATTGGATACCTGGTCCCTTTCGTTGGGTAGGTGAGAATACACGTTCAGGACCAGAGGAACCACGTAAATAAGGAGACCTTTTTTTTGGAACCAAAAAATCAAGATCGAGTGGACTGTTATAACTTAATATCAAGTAAAAAAAAAATTGTCGCTGGTGAAATAGCTGAGGACTGGGATTCATATGAGTGCTTGGCTCAGAAATCACTGATTTTCTTGCATTATCTTCAGTAGCAACACAAACCAGCAGAGAACTTAGGGCAAGAACTTTGGAGAGACTCCCCAGCTCTATGAATCGATGATTTTAGTGGGAGAGGAGAAGATGCCTTTAAGGGTCAGACTGAAGTGACAGTAACAGCGCAGGTGGGACATGAAGGGATGGGGTGGCACCCGGGAAAGGGAGCCCAGAAATGACTGTACCCAGTCTGCACCCAGAGAATGAGGTCTTTTTGGGGGGGGGGGGTCAGCGCTCTCCTCTTGATTTCCTCGGGCTGGACTGGTGGGGCTCTGACTTTTCCCTCCCTCATGTGCAGGTTCCCTGTGTTCATTAAGGACCGGGGCTGAAGCGGGTCTGCCGCCCTGGACAGGCATAGACACGCTGGGGGTGGGGGAGGGGCGCAGACAATAGCCCTCTGGGGGCTGCCAGCCTCTCTGGCACCTGCTGGAGACAGAGCAGGATGCAGAGTCCTAAACAGCCAAGCAGATTAGGAACTTCGCTCTGGCTGAGGGCTCAGAGCCCCGGAGAACGAGAAGCAAACTCCTCGGCAGCCAGCCAGTCAAGCAGCTACCAGACCAGATCTGAATACACATGCCTCTGCCTCCAGGCGGGCCGGCCCCTCTCTCCATTAGGAATCAGGTTGCCTCCTCCAGCACCCTGACCTTGGGCTCGCCACCTGACCCTGGCGAAGTGCCAGATTGCCCAATATCACATTCACAGACATCTCCCACCCTTTGCGCTCGCTCTCCTGGCCCATTCTAGATCCGGCTCGCATGTGCGGTCACTCTCCCGTGGCCAGAGAGTAGTCCAGCCACAGCCGGGCGATGCCGGCCTCTCAGCCTTTCTTCTCCACTCGTGCCCAGCTACCCAATTCCTATGCACGATTTCAGCTGAAGACCCTGCGGAGTATCACACCCACCTTCCACTCTCCAGCCTAGTTACGACACCTCCCCATTAAGTAGCGCGTTTACTCACAGACGCTGTAAGGGCTGGAGGTGGAGAAAACTTTTGTAATCCATGAACGCGGGAGCCCGTCCGTCCTGGTGCTTCTCGCACTTTGGCGTGCACTTAAATCGCCTGAGGATTTGCATGCGATGCAGATTCTGTTTCAGTAGCTCTGGAGTGGGGCCTGGGACCCTGCATTTTCAGGAGCTCTGGGTGGTGCTGATGCTCTGGGTCCTTGAACCACACTCTGAGGCCCAACGGTCCAGGCCGGTGCCATTCCAAATGCGGCCTGTGAACTATCGGTGAATGAGCTGCAATGAGACAGGTGCAGAGACTGAGAACGAGCATTTAGGAACTGTATCGCCGTTCATATTGCTGTGACATCCAGAGCGTGGTCAGTGAAATGACATTTTGCATCCTTAAATTTTGTTTTTCTAGTACTTTGTTGTTCTGAGAGTGGACAAAAGTATCCAATGACCATGGATTGGAAATTTTACGGAATGTCTCCTCAGCACGGGTAGCGTAAGAAGCAATGGACTTGAGGACTTCCGACATGTTGTGGCTCAGTCCAGAAGTGTCCCGTCTGTGGGGGACTGGCCCGTGTGGCCCGTGATCCCAACGGAGGAGCCCCAGCTGGGAGCCCAGGTTCTTGGCATTTCCTCACCTTGCCTGTTTTCCAAGTTTAGCGCAGTGTTCTCTTTCCCGGGCAGATTTCTGGGTATTTCAGACACAGGTTTAAAGTGTCAGGGAGTCGGCCTCCATGATGCCAGGAAATGCCAACTGACAAGAGAGATTGGCATCCACGCCAGGTCTGAGCAGCCCACTCCCTTCGTCTCTAAGCAGGGTTTGATTCTCCTGGGCAACCACCTGCCCCTTTCTGAGAAGGGAAAAGCCAGACTGCAAAACAGGCCAGGGAGAAGGCTTCCTGCCTTGTGCCCATGAGGGAGGACTGGCTATTAATGAACCCAAGTGCAGTCACAACAGGAACGGGGCCAGCTGGAGCCCGCCCATGTTGGACCTGTGGTCATTTGGCCAGGACCCAGACTGCTGGGGGAGTGGTCAGAGAGGAAAACACAGTCTGGTTTGCTCCCTGTAGAGGCAGTCTCTGTTGTTTTTGGCCCGCCACGGGCTGTCACACATGCTGGACAAGGCTGGTGGGGTTGACCCTGGGGAGGCAGAGAGGGCAGGACTCATTTCGGATCTCACTTGTTTTGTTCTACCCAACCCCCCCCACCTTGGTGCATGGTCCAGAGTTTGGAGACTTGTGGGGTCCCCCTCCATCAAAGCACTTTCGTGGATTGATTTTATATGGCCCCCTATTCTGAGCTGGAGGTAATCTCTCAACTTTGGAACACCTTGCTATCTTTACTAAATGTTAATTAGGTTTGAAAGTCATAGAGAAAAGAGGTTGGTGTTGAATGACCATGTGTTGAATGAGCTTTCATTCTTTGGAAATCAGCCACTCCAGTGTTCAAATGGATATGATTTCAGCTAAGCCGGATTTAATTGGGTAGATTTTGCTATGTGCCTGTGACTTATTGGATGACCTGAAGCTGCTTTACCTGTCAATATCTGTAATTGGTTAATGAGGTTCTGGGTTGGCCACGGAGGACTTGTCATTGAGAATGTGTGTGTGTGTGTGTGTGTGTGTGTGTGTGTGTGTGTGTGTACGCGCAAGTGCGCACATGTTCACCTTTGTATAAAAGCGGACTTCTGAGTTGCTCATCCAGGGATGGAGATGAGCTGATGTCCCCTGGTCACCTCCCCTTGCTATCTGAGGCAGGTGCCACTGCACACCTTCCAGAGACAGGTGCCTGGGACCGAGGCTGGTGTCTATGGCCAGAGAACCACAGCGAGCTGTTTGGTTGATCCAGGCTTCGGACGCATGACCGTGGCCTCATCAGCCCTGTTTCACTACCGTTGAGCCTATTAACACATTTTTTGAAACTGAACTTTAGTGCACGTGTTTACAGGAAGGACAGGGGGAGGAAGGGCTTCTGTGGCCAGATCTCATGTACCACGGTCCAAGTTTGTTAAGACACTAAAAGAATCCACCTCGTTTAGATGCCTGCTACTAGCCTCTTCCTTACCCCCCAGCTACAGATGGATCCCCAGATTCCTCAAAGTAATTCCCCAGAGCAATAATTGTTCCAGAAGTCCTACTCTCCAAACCTGAGAGTGGCATGGACTTGTTTAGCATTTTGTCTGCATTGGGGGTTGGGAAATGGAGAGGGAGGAGCCACCATCTACTCAGCGTGACCCTCGCCAGACATCTTTAGTTCATCTCCTGCTACCCAAGTCCTAGGGAAAAAAAAGACTTTCAAGAACATCTCCCACTTAGCTTGGATAGGCAGTGGGTCTCTCTTCCCTGCATGAGGCACCCTGCGAGCACTCCTGGACACTGGAGTTCAGGGATAGTTGACTCCTGTTGTGTATCACTCATGAACTTCGGCAAAACTGATTCCTCCATTGGAATACAGGTGTCTCTTTGACCTGGTTTATATCTTTTATGATAGAAGTGGATAAATTCATGCTCATTTCTCCACTTCTGCAACCAAAGTCACCTGAACACTCTGTATATGTGTGTGCAAGACACACGTACAAGACAGGGAAGATGGAACTCACCTATTGTAGCATTAAGTAATGAACTCACTGCTCAGAACTATAGCAGCCTCTGCAGTAAGAAAGAAAGTACACGCTAAGGTTGATCATACGTGCTGAAGCTCTCTTGGCATCTGGAGAGAAGCTAGTCAGTGTCATCTAGTCTCCTTTCCTTAGCACTATGAGCTGCAGCTGGATGTGGCTGCATCTCCTACATGATACTGTCTATCCTACAGTACCCAGCACAATTCCATCATTCTCAATCGGGAAAGCTGGGGAGGAGGAGGGACGTGGGGAAGGAGGGCGGAACAGCTGGTGTCCTATGCTCTCATGCTTTCTACTAGTTCACCGGGAAATAAAACGTGGTAAGGTGCTTGAAGGCGAAATGTAAAGCTAGAGGCTGATGTAGTAACCTGATGACTTGAATACCAGTGGTAATTCTGCAGATTCGTTCTCTTTTTAAGAACCACGTACTACATATACCTCAGATGATTTCTGTGGGGTGCACAGTGCTATAGTGTAGTTCTTGCTATGGTGGTCCAGGGGTTCCCGGCCCGTGGGGCGGGGTGGGGGGGGAGGGAAGCTGATAGGTCAGGAGCATTTTTGAAAACACTGGCCTGGGTAATTTATCCAGAGTTGGGGGAGAAATGAGGGGAATGTATTCCCAAACTGGAGATCTCATGAAAGGGGGTCCTCCCCGCTGTGCCAGACTGTCCATATCAGGGGGGTGGGTAGAGGTTCATAACAGCGTCTGAGCCTGCACGGGGATGGGTCAACAGAAACTTTGGAGTAGAAAGGCATTATAAACAGTTCTTTAGAAATGAGTCCCAGGAGTGTGATGTGAAACGGGCTCTGTTTGCATTTGAAGCGTGGCTGCTGGGAATTCTAACTAGCACAACACTGTTGGAAAACAATTTGTAAATATTTAGCAAGAACCTTAAAAAGATTCAGGTCTTTGAACTAGTGATAATTTTTTTTTATAGGAAACAATTCTAAATTGTAAAAATGCTGCTAATCACCAAGATACACATTTCTGCATTGTTTAACTAAATTGGAATTGATCTAAATATCCATTTATAGGGGAATGGTTATGTAGATTTGGCATATTCTGCAACCATTTACAATTTAGTTTGTAAAGGCCAGTATTGTAACAAATTTTTGTGTGATAACATTAAGTGGAAAAGCATGATACAATTGAAACTTTTTACAATGCATATAATAAAAACTGGCAAGAAATTCACCAAAATGCTAACAATAGCTATGCTTAGAAAATGGGACTAGATGTGATATACTTATTTTTTTTTCTATTTATCTACATTTTTCCAAATTTTCTGTAATGAGCATTCATTGCTTTGTTAATGGAAAAATAAAATTTTAAAAATAGAAAGACTCCCAGAGAATTTTTTAGATAGTACCTAGGTCTGAGAACAGAGAGATTTTGAAATATCAACATCAACCCAAAGGTCTGTGGCCAGCCAACCAATTAACTCAGTGGGGTGGGGGTGTTTTTCTGAGTGGGTCAGTGGTTTGCTTGGTGTTTGGGCCAGCTCCTGACACGTGCCTTAAATGGGCCTCAGAGAGATGGCGTGTGGGTAGAAGGATCAGCATGAGCCTTTCCCCACTGCTGAGAATAATCCAACAGCCAACTAGAATTAAGGGCTTCCTACAAAGAATGCAGCCTGTTTTGAATTAAGGATGATACAGAAGTGCAAAGGAAAATTGAACTCGCATTCTTATCTAGGGACAAAATACTACTAACGCACATACACATAAAATAGTTCATGAACATAACTATATTTATATACATATGCTACACATAACTACATTCATTCAGGTATATATCTCTGTGTGTCTAGTTATATGTATATTTCAATATACACTATATATATATAAATTCACACACACACATAGAGCAAACATTCTCTCAAATATATTGATAGCTCTGACAATATATCATGATTGGGCAATGGAAAATAAGCACTTATCGTACTGTGTTAGTAGCATTGTCTTTGAATACAGAGGACAGCATGTCATTGAGATCATTTCGATAGCAATAACAATGATTGCAGACCAGGCCGGTACACTCCCTGTTATTAATGAGCTGATGCGGTGGCAATCTCCATTGGCAAACCGCCACACATAGCAATTTTAAAATCTTGATCATTTTGCCCAAATGAGTAGGGTGAAAGGATCGTGGAGGCTTGGGAGGCCCTGCCACAGGGATCTCATGTTTAGTGATCACCCGGGTCTTTCCAGGTGAGTTTGAACAGCTCTCCTCGTTTTCCCAAGGAAGCCACCAGGCACAGAGCCACCCGCATGACAGACGGGAGCCAGCGGCAGCATGCTGCACTCCTCTGCTGGTCAAATATGACCCAGGCTGACGAGGCGAACAGCTGTACGAAGTGCTTGGGATGGCACGGTTCTGTCCCCTGGGATCAGCTGTGATCTTAACTGTCTTCCTGCTTCCTCTTCCTAGACTTTTTGGGACTTCAGGGAGCAAAGGGGCCTTCAATCTGTTTGCTTAATCCAAGAGGGCAAATGCAGGGAACTGCTTAGAAAGCGCACCTAAGGGTCTGCTTTTACACCCTGCACAGAAAGAAACCCCAGGCTTCCTTTTTCCCCTTTTCCCTCATATTTTCTCAGCTTATGATTTTTTTTTCCTTTTTTTCTCCCTTAAAGCAAGCAAACAGAAGTGTGAATGATTGATTGAGAGAAGCTGCAATGACTAACAGTTCTGGTTGAAATCTCTCTTGTTCAGAAAGCCTGGGAGGCTCAAAGGGGAGGTGATCTGAATGACACCCAGACCCCTCTGGCTCCAGCCCTAGAAGGGCTACAGGCTGCAGGCAGACCCACAGAGCCAGCGGTATGACTGACTACCTTGCCATGTGGGCGCCCTCCACTAGAGGCCAGTGCCCTGGGAGAATGGAGCAGGATCCTGGAAAGTTCTTCTCTGTTCTAATCTGATTTGGTTCACACCAGATGTGGCCTACACGTTCCCCCCAAATGTGTGAGTGTGCGTAGAGAAGAATACAGGCAAGTGGCATCCACCTTTGCCTTATTAATATTGATGCCGGATGATGCCAGACTGTGTTCAACACAACTATACTGTCGCTTGAAATGTAAATAGTTGTTTTGGAATAAAAGAGTCTCTGGTCAAATTGGGAAATGCTATCTAGCCTCCTCTTTGAGATTCACTATGCACGTAAGCATTTCAAAACACCTGAGGAGTCTAGCAGTCAATTCTCTGTTTGCATTTTTGCATTCGTTTTCTCCAGACTTATTTGGCCATGGGATCACCTTTTGGATCCCCATTTTTTTTTTTAGCCTATTGTAGGACCCTGTCCCACAGGATACGGTTTGGGGAGAGGGAGATCGTATCTACACTTCTGCCCTCCACCTCATAACGTAAAAGAAGATACCGTGAGACTAGAGAGGTGAGTTTGAGTCCTGTTTCTGTGTCATACCAGCTGAGAGACTTTGCAGGGGTGTCCGAGCCTGTTTCCTCATCTCTACCAGAGGTTAAAATTAACCAACCATCCCCCGATTGCATGTGCTACTGCATGTGATGGTGCCTATCACAGTGCTTGGAATGTAGGAGCCTCTCTCTAATCTCATATTGAAACTAAACATAAACATCATCCATGGTAGATAAAATTACCTTGAAGCTAAGCAGAACTGATTCGTATCTACTGTGGAGACATGAGTGTCCAGCTCAGGAGACTTCCACACTGTCCTGGGTAACCTGATCTCCTGCTCCTGCCTTGTTCCCAGCCTTGGCTATAAGAAGTTCTTCCTGGTATCTTGCTAAATTCACTGTGTTTGGAATTCACGCCATTTCCTCCTCAGGCAGTGCCTGTGGACCAGCAGCGTCAGCATCACCTGGGCACATGTTAGACATACACATCCTGGGCCCAGATTACAGAGTCGGGTTCTCCGGAGTCAGGGACCAGCCATCGGGATTTTAGCAAGTTGTCCAGGTGATACTGATGCTCACTTAGACTTGAAAACTGTCGCCCTAAAGCATTATCTCTCTTAACTTTGCCAAGAACCATTGGAGCTCTCTCCCACATGGCCCTTCTCCTGAAACTTGCATCTGTCTGTCTCCTTTGCAGCCTCCCCCAGAAGATTGCTGTCTATTCCTCGATTCTTAGACTAAATTGGCAGGTTTCTCAAAGTCAGGGACGTGAAATTCTTCCAGGCTGTCAACTCTTCGTGCTTAGGCATAGATGATGGGGTGCAGGGCCACGCCACCTCATCTGCTCCCTCCACGCCTCACCCCACATCTCTGGGCAGGTTCTTGGATCCACCCACCTGCTTCCAGTGCTGCGGCCCTGCCAGGGCCCAGGCGGATTGAGCCAAGAGGCAACAGTGTTGCAGTGGAGGGCAACAAGCTCTCAGGGGAGAGGTACTGGATAAATATGCCTCCTGGTCGTTACCACAGGGCCTGGCACCACCCTCTACACGGCACTGCAAATTCCACAGGCTGCTGTCTGTGGGGAGTTGAGCAATAGATAACAACCATCCAGAGGGTCATTTCTTTGGTATTTTAGTTCATTAAAAAAGTTGTCTGTGGTTCCCAGCAGCCCCAAAGCGTGGGGCTGCTTCTACTCTTGGAATCCCATATGGGGCCAGTTTCAGCAACTCTTAGCCAACTTTCAAGCCATTAGTAAGTCAACACCTTTATATTATGTGGTGAGCCCTATCTTAGTGCGTGTGTGTGTGTGTAGGATAGATGGTGGTGGCTGGCTCCAAGATCGTGTGTGCAAGTGATAAAGTTCAGGCAAGAATTACATAACTGGCCCCTACCCCATTGGCCTTGAAATCTATAGAGAACAGATAGACTAGGGGTAATCTATTGAGTGGTATCTTTCAATGCTTGTGAAATTCACACTTAATATGAAGGGATAGACCCTGGGTTTCAGGCAGCCTGGGCTCTTCTATCAGCTTTGTCACTGATGGTTCGTGACCTTAGGCAAGGTTGCTCCTTCATTCATTCTTTTGTTCTTTCCTTTAACATGGGATTTATGCCAATTATGCTCTTGGCACTATGCTGGCCACGTGGGGGCTACATCAAAGAGTAAAACACAACCTCTGTTCTCAAGTCGCCCACAGTCTAAGGAAAAGGAGCCAGAGAGCACGGGCATCTGTGGAGGTGCTGACAAAGTCCGGTGGCGATCTGGAAGACAGAGCCAAGGATGCACTGGAGAGCTTGAGATGCTACCTCCATTTCTTCCTCCCCCCCGCCCCCCAGTGACTTTGTAAAAGCCAGGTCTCGTCAACACAGTGCTAGTTCACTCTTTTGCACCGTAGGCTCCCAGAGTGAGACGGAGATGCAAAGATGCCTGGTTTAACCACTTGTGGGATGCTTGCATACGCCCTCTTGCAAAACACACCACCCTCGCCCGCACACGACAACCCAGCCAAGTTTCTGTCCAGCCTACGCTTGAACATCTCCAGCCATGGGGAGCTTTTGCACCAAATTTTATGGACATCTGTTACGAACAAGTGAACTAATGGCCATTTAACTTTTAAACAGAGGACAGATAGCCATTTCAGAATTGCGTCGGCTGCTGTTTGGGTTTAAAGTAGACTACATCTCAGCTAGAGGTGTATCCTGATACGCTGAAGTAGAATTCTAAATTTCAGTGGCTCAAAGAAAATTAGGGGTGGGAGAGACTTTTCAATAGTCTAAATCGTTCTCATTCCCTCCTTAAACCCCATTTTACAAATGAGAGCTCTGAGACCCAGAGAAATGAAATGATTCGCCCAAGTTAGTCCTTTGCCTTGGCTGCTAGCTGTGAATCTTCCTGGAATGTTAGTTTTTCAGGGACTGGGAAGCTTGCGAGGGTATTGCTCTGGTCTTCGGCAATCAAGGATGGGCTGTCTGCAGAGACAGTCCACCGTGGGGCAGCCAGCACAGCCCACGGAGTGGCACGCATCACGTATCCTCCTCAAACCACTCTGCTCGCCAGCAGTCACTCCGTGCCAGAGAAGTTTGGCCTTTTGGCCTTAGGCAAAAACTCGAGAAATTATCCCTCAGAACATCCCGTGTGCCAGAGGTAGGGAGAAGCTAGAACCTTGAACTAACAGCTCCTCCTCTTTGCATCTCCACTCCTCAATGGGAAGAATAACTGTTTCCGTGGCTTGAGATCACTAGGCCTCTGGCATGTGAGAGGAGAATCACTTCTGCTGTGTAAGATACTGAGCTGGGACGATCAGTGCCCCTGGGCGGGTAGCGTGGTGACTCGTGAAGACAACTCGGGGCCTCCGACAGAAACGCGATAACTGGAGCCCTTCGGTGACAGCATGGATGGCTTTACCAGGAGCACGTGATGGTGGGGTCAGAGATGGGTGTCGTTTCCACCTTCTCTCTGATATTCAGGGGAGCAGGGCCGTGTTGGCAGAAGCAGGCGGATTGCTCCAAAGGCCCCAGAAGCCCCTCTCCCGGCCTGGCTCCCCCGTCTCAGCACCAGTCCTGAAGTCCGAGTGCATTTCTCTTTTCTATCTTCCAAGACAGCGTGGTGAGGAACAGAGCTTCTTTCACACCAGCTACTTCGGCTCTTTACCCGGGTCTCTCCTGTTCTGATCATTACCGCCAGCCGCATCTCCCGCTCACAGAGGTCCCCAGGAAAGCAAAGCGATTTTCAAATGGAAGGCAGAGCCTCCTCTGCTGGTTCTGAGCTGGTGGTCACTGAGGGGGCGAGGAAATCAAGGGGTCACTCCGAGTGGCGAAGCGCTGAGGCGGAGAGGGGGTGGCCAAGGCGTTGGGAAGAGGCTGGTTGTGCAGATGCTGTGAGGATGAAGGGCTGGGCCCCAGGGGATGCCCTGGAACCCCTGTCTTGAGTGCCGCCAGATCAGATGTGTGGGTACCACAGGTGGGGAGGAAGCCGCTTCTTGTAGCTCAGTTTTCTTCCCTTCGCAGAAGTGGTCTTCCTTCTCTTTCTCCTTTCCTTTTTTAATTTTGAACTTGAAGAAGCCTGTGTCCTGGAAATCTCTGTGCTTATCAGAGAGGCACATTCTGTATGTGCCATCCTAGGAGAGTCTGAGGGTGTTCGGTTTGGAAAAGTGATCTTTAGGATTGAAATCATTTGAAGCGATTTTAGTGAGAAGATGAGAGAGAGAAATTAGTCATTTTTGGACCTGGCTCTTTTCCAACTGGGTCCCAGTAAACAAAGATACTGGGCTGCTGTTTTATAACATAAGCATCTCATATTCCCGAGCTTTTCTTAAATAGCCTTTCCCAGCAGAGGGTGCAAAGGGGGTTGCAGAGAGAGAGACAGAGAGAGATGAGAGACAGAGACAGAGAGACAGAGAGAGACAGAGACAGAGAGACAGAGAGAGACAGAGAGAGAGAGACAGACAGACAGACAGAGAGAGACAGAGAGAGACAGAGACAGAAAGAAAGAAGATTCCAGTTGTCTCATAGAGAATATCTGGGGAATACCATGTAGAATTATTTTTTGCTGTGTTTTGTTTTTTACAAAATTCATGAGGCTGGGAGAGGAGTTTTTGCTGGCATTTATGTTTGATGAAGAGAGAGCAATGCCTGCAAAATAAGTTTCTGTGTAAGCAAACATTGCCCAAGGCAGGATTCAACACTTCCCATTGAAAGCAGGGAGGAGATTAACCCTGTTTTGCCCCCAAAGTGAAGGTCGACTTGGAAGAACAGTGGCTCAAGGGAGCCAGGGTGCAGGTGGGACTCGGTCGGAGTGATGGCCAGCCCGTGTCCTTTCTAGGGCAGCCACAGGGACAATTCCTTCTGATCCCACACCAGACCAAAGTCGCGCGTGGGCCCTGCTGGATGAAATTAGAGGCAATGGAGACATGAGGAGGCTGGGAGGCCTCTCCTGCGAGCAGTGATTGATCGGGGCTCCTGAGAAATGGTTAGCACCGAGCAAATCGCTCTCTGTGAGTGGAGATTTAACAGCAGCAATTTGTTTCCTTATGGTAGCTTCTTGCTGAAAGCACCTTGCCTAACACCATTGTTTATAGTCAGGGAGTTTGAAAGGCCTTTAAAAAAATCTTTAAAGGAAGGTATTTGAGGAGAGCTGAGTCGAGTATAAATGAGGAGAAACAGCCACCCAACGGGGATGCGGTGGGCGTGGGGACTCGGTCCTCAGGCGCACAAAGCCACAGAGACTGGAACACCTTCTTCCCTCCCCCGTATTCGTGGCTGGTTGTGCTCTGCCCCACGGAGCAATGAAGAGTTTTCTCCTTGGTGTGAAAACGCCAAGCAAGGACTTTCCCGCAAACTTTGAACAGTCCCTGGCCCCCTGCTGGCATGCCTGGAAATGAGCGATGATGCCTCTTTGGGTTTCCTTAGCTCCCTACAGTCCTATCTAAATTTGGTTCCCACAGAGACACTGAGGCAGACAACGGGTGTCCATTCCTACATAACAGAGATGAAGAAACTGAGGCTCTGTAAGTTCACGTCCGTGGAACCGGAGCTCAAACCCTACTGCCCACCCTTTTCTGTCACATGCACGGGAAGGAAATGTTGCTCCTTGACCCGACCCTTGGTTCCTGCTCACCTTTCTCCTCTCTAAACTGTATGCAAGGTCTCCGCGTTCCCTACGTATACTCCGCAGTTCTGAGTCGTGTTTCGTCCCCTCAACACGCCATCCTGTTTTCCACCTCCCTCATTGAACACATCTTTTTTTCTCTGTTTTCAGCGTGTTTTCCTCCCTTTTAACTATTCTTGCATCTCCTTCTCAGCTCAGATGTCAGTCACCTCTTCTCGCAAGCTTTCTCTGATCTGTCCCTCCCTTCCTCCTTGCCCCCACGCAGAACAAGTCACTCCACTTCCTGGGCCCACTGCGAGGCCCCTCACATTTCCATCTTTGCATAAATCACACCGTTGTTGTAGTTATTTGACCAGCTGGCTGTCTTTCTTACCCGGCCTCACGTGAGCCCCTCTGGGGCAGGGGTGTTGACAGGTCTTTGGGGTCCCAGGGACACATACAGAAAGTGCGCATAGCATTCGTTTTTGATGAATCGAGTTGGGGGCTGGGCTCCCCTGTCCACCTGGCATTTTCTTTGAGCTTCCGAAGACTTTTCCACTTCTTGGGATGACCAGATTTCTGGAGCCTCAGGAGGATGTCTCTGTGAGTTTAATGACGTGTCTTAAACCCTTCTGAGGGCTGAGTGAGGATGGAGCTGGGGAGTGGGTTCGAATCTGGAGATGCTTAAAGGTAAGGACCAAGAAGAAGAGGGGGTGAGTAGCACTAGTCAAGAGTGGCTGGAGAAGCCTGGCTGGACGTACTGGCCAGCACCTTTCCTACCCCGGGCCTGCCCAGGCCCCCACTAGGACCCAAAATCCCAGCTAGATTCTCTGCCTTGAAGAAGGATACTGACAGGGCAGGGGCATCAACATTCGAGATCTTACTAAGTGAGCTTGGGACATCCTGGACAGTCATGGGCGGGCGGGGAGGCAGCCCTGCCTCTGCTGGTCTTCCTCTAGCTCACTTCAGCGTGTTGTTTATCACAGTAGCTCCCCGACACCTCGCAAATGACAGGAAGCTCATCCCAAGGCAAAAACGAACCAGTCAGTTAATAATGCCTGTAATTGACTCTTGGTGTCTTACCTGCTCACGTGTTTTGTTTTGTTTTGTTTTGTTTTTCCCCCTGGAGAAAGCTAGAAGATTTTTTGTGGGTTTAAAAGTGAGCATGCCCGCTCGAATTGATAATAAAATTGCTAGATGAAAATGATTGCTCTTTTTGGTGCAGGCGCCTCACATAGATTTGTTTAGGAGTGAAAACCGTGCGGCTAGTCACGCAGTTTCTGTTTGTCTTGGTGTTAGGGTTCAGGAGCTCAACAAGTGGTGCTCCTTTTGCAGAAGTAGAAGAAATGCACAGAAGCCACCCCAGCCCCATCGCCCACAAATCTCTGGGCGTGTTCATCCTTGTGGATTTCTGATGGGTGCATTCTGGTACCCACC
Organism: Eonycteris spelaea; assembly: GCA_003508835.1. Classification (NCBI taxonomy): domain Eukaryota; kingdom Metazoa; phylum Chordata; class Mammalia; order Chiroptera; family Pteropodidae; genus Eonycteris; species Eonycteris spelaea. The sequence continues at coordinate 1,354,496 of PUFA01000310.1, read as the reverse complement.
GTGACTTCTACACAAGCTGTTCACCTTCATCTTCCCTCCAGCCTCTGTTGGCTCAGGCCTGGCATCTCCCGACAGCTTTGCCTTCGACATCCTGCTTGTCTGTGAGGGAGTCCGTCGTGGGGTATTAGGCGCCGCGGGTCAGCCCCTCAGTTCAGCCCCCCAGATCGAAGTCCGTGTGACAGGAGAGATGAATCCATCACAATCCACGCGTCCTCCTAGACAATCACCCAGTGCTGAGGGCACCTTAAGGAATCAGGCCAACATTAAAGCCACAGGGCCTTTCAAATGCAGATGCCCACTAATAAATCACACGTTGGAACTGGTCGACTTACTCCTTGGATCCACTCTTAATGAAAACCAGGATGAACTTTTTCTTCCTCGAAGCGGGAATGCACCAGAGCCAGGCTGCCATCTTTGTCTGGCCTGGGTCAGCATCAAATGGCTCCTGATTACTCTCTGATGTTCACTGAGCTGTGCGTTAGTGGACCAGCAAGCAGCTCTACAATCAATTCCAGCTGCTGGGCTGGAAGGTGGGGGGCCCCAGCCACCTGAGCCTCAGGTTGGAATCATCTCTTATATCCCCATTAAACTCTGGGCCTCTACCACATGGAAGAGTTTAAGGGGAAAATGAGATTTTATTAAAGCCAGGAGACCTCCCTGATGGAGTAGAAAGCCTCATAACAGCCATAAGGGTTTCTTATCTCGTATGAAAGTTTCTCGTTTCTCCAGATTCCCCTCTTTTGTTGCCGATGTATCGCCCCTCCTCTACCCCCTCATTACCATGGGTGCCTCATTATTTAAAGCCACTGCTAAAACGCCAAAAAGCCGTTAGTAGCCAAATCATCCAACAGCTCTTTCTCCCCCTAATGAAGGCCAGCGGTTCTGTGCGTACGTGTTTTATAGTCTGAACACAATGACTTCAAAGGGCTCCCGAGTTTCACAGCAATAATGTGGTCTGCGTTTCTGGGGGGAAATAAGACAGGCCAGCAGGTGTGTGCACATCTGTGTCTCCGGTGACCCAGACGCTCCGAAGCAGCCACCGTGGTCTCAGCGACACGCTCTAAGCGCTCTGGAGCTCAGCAGCCTGTCCTCAGGCGTAGCGTCCCGGCATGTGAGAAAGGAAGACCCATTCTTTCCCTGCCTCTCAACTTCTCCTGCATACCCTGGACATCAGAAGACAGAGCTTGGCCAATGCCTAGGTCACACTGGTTGCTGGGGCGGGGGATTAACAGAGGCGAGTCCGTCTAAGACTCGAGGGTGGCCCGGGTTAGTGCACCCACCCGACAGACCTTCTCCTGACTCACTCTATCTGGTCTTGTCACACCCGGCCATTTTCAAAACTTTGAGCCGTGGCCTGTGTGAGATGAGGATGATATTTACCAACCACAGAGTATTTTAAAGATTTAAAGAGATCATGGATGCTAAGCCCTTAGGAAAGTACCTGGCTATGGTTCGTACGGGTAGTATTTTATAATGGTATTGCACTAAAGTATTTTATGAGATTGCTGGTAGACGTTTAAGGAGTGCTGGTTTCTGTGGTGCTTTCCTGCTCTGCATGCCAAGTCCTCTAGTGAGCCCATGGACACGTTATCTCCTTTAAGCCTTCCAGCCTGCCCTGTTTGTAGGTGAGAAAGTTGAGGCTTCGAGAACTTACACAAAAACATACTGTCGTGCGTGGCAGAGCCAGAATTTCGTTCCTCAAGTATTTATCGACTGCTGCCTGTGTCAGACACCCCTAGGCTCTAGGCATTTGAACCTTGGTGATTTAATTCTACAAGTCTCGGTCTTTTCTATGCATCATGCTGGTTTCCAGTCTGTGAGATGTGTGAGGTGACGGCTAGCATCTCCTGACCTGGGGGTCATTCAAGACAGAGATGACACCAGGGCTGGCTCCTGAAGGCAGGGGTGCAGTAGCTGAGCTGAAGTCATTAAGAGGGAGGATCTGCCATGAGCCTGTCTCACCGCTTTTAAAAGACCAGCAGCCATAATTCCCGCTGGAAAAATCCACGCAGGTGTCAAAGACGCCTTCCTGCATAAGAAACAGCTTGAGGAAACAGGAACAGACTCGTGGTGACTCTGAACGCCCTACAGTTTTTTTCCGGGGATATTTAAAAATTAAAACCGCAGAACCACTCAAGTTTATCATCTCTGGCTTAGCTTAGTCGTTCCTTTCTTCTTCTTTTGGAGTGGGAACTTACGCTCTTGGCTGGCAGGAGAGTCACTTGAGCTCAGTACCTGGCCCCGCAGCCACTAACATGGTGCCACATGCACAGAAGATTTCCCAAGGCTTTCGAGTGAGCCCGGTCCCACCGCATCGCCATGGGTGATTTATGCAAGTGAAGAGCCATGCTGAGGCCAAAACCATGCAGATGTCTGTCTAGAGGCAATGATCAACGTGAACTGTTTAAACGGACTGGTGACAAAGATAATCAAAAGATCGTGTCTTGATGGCTCTGGCATAGAAACTTCTCACCTTTCCAATCCAGCTTCCCCAGGGTTATTTCTCAGCTCATTTGTGTGGACTGAAGCACTCTTCAGTGGCTGGGTGGGCCCCAGACTTCATGGGCGGTGGGAGGGGAGAGCTGGCGGGACAGATCAAGGGGGCCCCAATCATGGTGTGATAAGAGCATCGCTGTCCCTGGTTGATTCTTTCACTTCGAGGACTACTATGACAGTCCCTCACCTCCACCCCAACCTGAGGCTCCCTCCTGAGGAGTCCGCTCCCTTCCAGGCTTACTGCCGCTTGGGCGTTTGCCACCAGGCCTCTTAGTGTCTTTGAGGAGGGCTTCCTTCATGGAGCTATGTCCAGAAATATGAGGACTTTGGAGAGAAATTTTCACCAGAAGTGATTCAAGGCCCTAACAATTATAGAGCAGGCAGGGGAAGTTGATGGGACCACTTTTTCTTTGAGAGTCATGGGCGCATGGGGCAGTTTTGGTAAACTGTGTTCTCAGCCACCCAATGGCCCTTGTCTTAACTTCCCGTATCCTCTTCTTCCTTCGTCTTTGCCTACCTGTATGCATAACACAGAACCAAGGAATGTAACCTGGTTGATCATCTCTCTCTTTCTCCTACCCTGCCTCCCCACCCCCGACTCCAGTGGCACATTGAGTTGCAGCCCAATCCTAACCGCAAGGCACGTCCCCCACCCCGCTCTTCTCCTCTGGGACTTCCTTTCCACCAAGGAGGCAATTCCCATGTAGCCACTCACGCATTCAGGTGCTCCAACAAACAGTCACCAGCTCTCACGTCTGCCTGGGGTAGTAATGCATCTTCACTGGGGGCCCTCTGGGCAAAAATGGGCCTCAGCTCCTGGGACACACGATGCCCTTTGCGAATACAGTTGTGCTCTTAAAAGCAAGGCATGGTCTGACTCAGTCATAGCACCCAGGGGCTGGAGCAGGGTAGGGAGAAAAGCTCTAAGAAGGAGGCAACAGAATCCAAGTAAAGGATCTGCTCACAGCCACTGAGTGAATTTGCTACCCACAGGCATTTATTTATGCTCTATTATATTAGTGATATGAGAGGGATGGAAATAGGCGCACACACACACACACACACACACACACACACACACACAATCCAGGAGACTTGGCACTGATAAATATGGCAAAGCAAGGCAAGTTTTATTAGGTAAATATATATATATATATATATATATTTTTAAACAAATGGATGTTTTTATAAAAGCCATCTGCAAGGGTTAAGAATTCTAAATGGGCAGGGCCATCGCTGAAGGCCGTGGGCTGGGTGTCTTCCAGCAGTTGAGGGCCACGTCCCAGCTAAACGAGCACGGCGATGCCAGCGTGGAGGCCTGTGGGTTCTCTGGTACCTTCACTCCCTGCGGGCTGCCTGGACTCCCCTGGCCTCTCGGGCCGGGGCAGGGTCTGTGACGACAGAGCAGTGTGCCACCTCTCAGAATCCACTCACCGAAAGGGCGCTTTGGGCAGAATGTGTTTGGATTGTCGACACTCTCGTTCCCAGACAGGGTTAGGACTGGGAAAGGACACTGACGTCGACCCTCGTCACGTCAGCATCGAACGGTTGGGTTTTCCTGCGGGAGAGCCATGCCTCAGGTGCGCAGTTCCGTCTGGGCCGCATACACCTTTTTGTACCTACTTCCCGGGGGCCCGTAAAGGACAGACGAAGTATCAGAGTCTTTCCCCCTGCAGAGTCTGTAAAACTGCCTTGTCTCTGAGGGGCTCATTGTCCAAAGCACTGGTTTCGGGGGAGGCATCAAGAGCCTCCTTCTCGGCCGAGCCTATGGTGGAATGTTTTTCTCTGTGCACACCGATGCGCTCTGTCTTTCGGTGGAAGTCACACCCGCCGGGGGCTTCCCCATTAGTGGAGCCAGTGGGATCGCTAGCCTGTCCCATTGGGCGTCTCCTCAGGATGGCTGCTGAGAAACTGGAGCCATCGACCGGCACGCCTCTGTTCTCACCAGGCCCGGGGAGTTCTCGGCTCACTTCCTTCACTTCAGGAAGCCCATCCCTCGGCTTTGCTGAGACAGGGAAAAAATGCTTATGATATCAGCGAGGGGTCTGGCGCGGCATCTTAGCGGGTTGCTGGTGCCCAGGTGGCTCTGGGGTCTGAGAATCAAAGGAGAGGCTTAGGCCACCGGGCTTAGTGCTGTCTTTGCTGCTGATTTGGCCTGAGGGGAAGACAGTGGTTGAAAGAAGCTGTCTTGGTCAATGGCAGAGGCGCTGGGGATCCTCTCATCTCGTGTTAAAGGGCCGGGAGAGGCCCTGGACCCCTCAGAACAGCCAGGCTCATCAGGCAGGTAACCCAAGTGAGGAGTGAGACACGTGGGGTGAAGATGACAGACAGATTTGGACTAGGGCAGGGGGGATGGAAAGGAGGCCGGCCGGGCAAGCCCCCTCAGATGGGGCCGAGAGCTGCAAACATTCAGAACGAATGTGAGGTGCCTGCAGAGGGGCTGCTACAGATGATGTAGGTCCCAAAGTCGGTGCTGGAAATCTAATGGCACTGCGTGGCCGGAGGCTGGCGACTGCAGATTTCGCTGTGGGAACCGAGCTTTTGCAGGTCCAGGCTGTGCTCCTTCGCGACAGTGTCTGGCGCGTCAGATACATGCCTGTCAGCTCTCCTCGGCCCCGGCCTCGTCTGCAGCTGTTGGCTGAGAAGGGCACAGTGCCCAGTGCCGGGTGAGGCGTCCTTGGTGAGTCAGGACAAGCCGCACCTATGCACGGGTGCTCTGAGCCCATGTGGCAGGGCAGGGGCTGCTGAGCATCCCCCGGACCCCTCCGCCTGCCAGCCGGAGCAGGGGCAGGGGTGATAGGAGAGAGCAAGGCCCTGGCTCCTCCTCCAGTCCCGGGGTCAGTGGGGTGGCTCTGGACTTGGGCTCACACAGCTGCTTCTCTAGACACCTGGCGGGCCCACTGAGCTGCTGGCAGGAAGGAGAGTGACAGGGAAGTGAGGCCTGTGTAGCTACAACCCTTCCCTCCCTCTCCCCTCCCCTCTCACCTCCCGACATTGTTTTGCTCCTCGCTGCTTTTCTTTTTTCCCCAGACCTTAATAATTGATCAGGTTTTGCATGTTAACTTAAAAAAAAAAAAAAAACTGGCATAGAATAATCAAAAATGCTCTCGTTCTGCTCCCTTCCTTGTTGCCTTGGCTCTCTCTTCTCACCAGGGCCACCCTGCCCCCTCCTCTGACCACGCTCAGTGCTTACTCTGGCTCCGTCAGCACCCTGCTCTACATCCCACTTCCCAGACGTCCTCCTCCCTTGCCCATAGTCCTTACTGTACGTGCGTGTTTCCTCCGCTGTCACAGAAAGCTCCCTGCTGCAACCCCTTTTACGATCTCTGTCTTCTGTTGGGCCTGGAGCATCAAGAGGAAAGTGTCACCATGGAAGGAGAGGGGGCTTTGGCCAGCAGACCAGGGAAGGAATGGCCATGCTACTGCTCACTGCCGGGGGCGCTACGGGCCAGCTCTTTCATCTCTGGTCCTTGGCTTTCTTACCTAATCCACACCTGTACTGCGGATCTGTTGTGAAGACTCCACTCGAGTCAATTCCGTTAAAGGGCCTGGCTTCTAGTGGCCTTTCAGTTTCCGCTAATGCCCTTTACTCGTTCCTTCCTTCCTCTCTCTATAGGTTCCCGTGGACATTTGTTCTCCACAGACATGCTGCTTCCGTTTGTGGTCATCTGTCCCAACCAGATGGGTCCTATATCTGGACTGAGTCATCTGTGCTGTTCCCTGCAGATGGGGCCTCATTATTGGTCCCTGCCTCCTGCTACTACTCATTATCCTTCCCTATTTCTCTATCTTCCCTTTTGTTTCTTTCATCCTTTCCCACCTACCCCAATAGGCCCCACTCCTTGCCAATCTATCCTCCATCCTTTCTTCCTGAGACTTCCACCCCTGTATCCTCTTCCTCTGCGTCTCCTTCCATCTCTGCCTCCTTGTCACCCGCCCACATGTGCATGTACCTTCTCGAGGGCGTAGGGGTCACGCTTGAACCAGACAGATAGGAAATGCCTCTTTGATCACTGCCCGTGGCAGAGCCACCAGCCCACCCTCCTTAGCAGGCTCCTGTTCCAGGCAGGGATTCTGTGTGGTCCCAGAGCCCAGCCCACTGCCACTCACCTCCCTCCCCCGCATACATTTCCAACCCCTAAACACAGCCAACTGAGTTATTGGTTTGCACCAACCCACTTGCTCTACGTCCACATGTAGAGTGCCATAATTAGCAGGGGTTTCATGTTGGGGTGACTTTAGATGTCTTTGTCTTGGCTTCTTTAAAGCTCTCACCACCATATCTTGTCAATGTGTCTCCATTATCTTTCCAACTAATTTTTCCAATTATAAGGGGCCCTTCGCTGGAATCTCTCTTTTCGAGTACCAGCAGCCATGCATCTTCTTGCCAGATGCTGACGCTTGAAAGCCTCTACCTTCGAAGTTCACTGGAGAAAGAGGTACTTCTTGTTTAAATCTCTCTCCTGCTCTCGCTCTCGCTCTCGCCCCCTCCCACCGCCCCACCCCCACCCCCACTTTAAGGGAGGAAAACTAGGACCTAGAGGGCACAGGTTTTCTCGTCTGAAAGACAGGCCCTCTTGGCCCCGGAAGTGGGAAAAGACCCACGGACTCCTTCTCCAGGTACAGAGCATGGCTCGTAGGGCTGTGAGCACAATGAGAGTGTTTCAGGAGCCACACTGGCCGTTCCCCGTGTTTCCTCCTGGGGTACAGACTTCCTCCCGCGTCTCTCCGCGTGAAGCCCCCTGTCATATCTGAGACAGGCTCGCAACTTCTACCTCATCTCACTGTTCCTCTTCGGGAGTCGCCAAGTTCCCCGAGAGATGGCGAGGCACCCAGGGGACCGAGTGATATGAAGGAGAGGTGCCAGGGCCACCAGCTTTCCTCCTTGCCATATGCGCTGCAAAGACGTTGTTTGTTTGTGTGTTTGTTTTACGTTCTCGAAGGAATTGGGTGTCAGTAATTCCCGAGGGATACAGGTTTCTATCTAAGAGGGCCTGGCAGAGGGACGTTTTCTTGCGATACCCGTCCTCTCCCTCTGAATCTTCTGCTCCGCTAGGAGTCAGGCATCCTGGCTTGGGCTCGCCTTCACCCTCTGCCTCCTAGAGATGGACCCTCTTTCCTTCCCTGGCATTCCTACCTATCACCCACAGCTCCAAATTATGGATGCATTCAACTACAAAGCATTCTCGAAGTGAATCTGTGCTGCCTTTTATTTAAGAGACCAAGACACTGAGCCTGCCAAGGGGGTGTGGCTTCCTCAAGACAGAAGTGTGTCTAGGATCCAGCATTCACCATCAGCCCCCTAAAGGCCACAGCAAAGATAAGGGGGCAGGGCATGGAAACACTCAAAAGGAGGCCTTTCCCCATGCACCCAAAAGAGCCATTATTAACTAGGATTTTTTAAAATTAACTTACTACTAACCTTTCTCAGCTTATTGACAGAACACTTAAATGAGCAAGATACAGACTTTGATGAGACGAAGCTTCAGGTTTGATCCCTAGACCTTCAAGTTTTTCAGGGAGCCAGTGCCCTCCTACAAATTCCCAAATCCAGCTCTTGGAAGCAACGTTAGGAAGAGCATCCACCGAGGTGGACATTTGTCCAAGTGGCCCAGCTGCCACCTTCCCCAAGGTGGACCCCCCACTAGGAGAGATGTAACCCTCAAAGCTTCCACTGTACTCTTACATGCCAGGCACCTCATATCACTGAATGAGATGAGGCAGGCATCCTTGTTTATCTTTAGTTTACAGGTGAAGAATGTGAGGATTAAGCAATGTAGTAATTACAGTAATTTCCCTAGATTCACAAACTAGTACATCTCAGCCCTGGGAGTCAACCTGAGTTTGTCAGATCCCAGAGCCTCACTGCTTAACCAGAACATTAAACCGTGACGATGGTGCAGAAGAGAAGCCACCTTTCTCCACATCCCCAAAGCCAGGCCACAGAATGGGGATTTTTGATAGTAAGAAAAATTCATGCTGGCTCAGGATGGTTTTGCTAGTGTCTGCTCTAAGCCAAATGACCCTCGGTGAGCCTTGTTGAGTCCAGTGCCTTCTAAACAACTTTATGGAGATGGAAAGAGGCCACCAAGTTAGTTGCCAATGGCATCCTAGGGTAGGATGTGCCCAGGCAGCTCAGCCCCTTAGTGGCTGTAAGCTTGAATTAAACCACTGCCCTATCACAGGGAGGACAAGAACGCGAAAGCTTTGCACTCTGGCAGGCTAGCTCCGATCGTGCCAGCTGCCAGGCCTTTGTGGAACAAAGAAAAGCAGTGCATTTTTTTTAGCTCATCATTTGAAAGCTGCATGTCTATCAGAATATCCTGGTATTTGCTCCATATGACAAGCTCTGAGCATAAACACGTCACGATCGAAATGCTAATGGCTTCCTCCCACCATGGCTGCCCATCCTTCCCCCTCTTTCCTTCCCCGCAGCCCTTCCCGTGGTTCGGTCGGCATTCCAGAAGGCGTCCGAGCCACCCCACCCACTGCCAAGGGAAACAGTACTGCCAACTAGTGGAATGTTCTTTTTTACTAGAGCATTGATCTTGGCCCAGAGACCACACGCTCTCTGCACACCAGGTGGGCGGCAGAGCAGATGGGCTCAAAATGTTGCTTCTCTATTCTGGTCCTCTGCTGGAGCAAGATGTTCTATCAACTGCAGCCTGGCAGCAGCAGTAAGTGGGGGAATTCGTCACATGCTCTCGGCCAGGCCCAGGTCACCCATACCTGGCTGACTTCAACTTGAGTTTGAGCAACCTTTATTGTCTTTGTGATCTTCAACTTTGTCACGAAAGCTTCCAGACAGGCATTACTAATTAAAATGTAAAAAGAGATAGTGACAGCATGGCAGTTCCTCAAAAAAATAAATATAGAATTACCATATGATCCAGCAACTTCACTTCTGGGTACATAGCCAAAAGAATCGAAAGCAGGAACTCAGATATTTGCACACTCACGTTCATAGCAACATTATTCACAATAGCTCAAAGGTGGAAACAATCTGAATGTCCACCAGCAGATGAATGGATAAACATAATACATAAAGATAATGGAAATATTAGTCAGCCCTAAAAAATGAAGAAAAGTCTGATACATGCTACCACATGGATGAGTCCTGAGCATATTATGCTAAGTGAAGTAAGCCAGACATAAGAGGACAAATGCTGTATGATGCCACTTTTAGAAGGTACCTAGAACAGTCAGGTTCATAGGGACAGAAGGCAGCATGGTGGTTGCCGGGGCTGGGAGGAGGGGAAGATGGAGAGTTATTATTTAGCAGGCAGACGAAGTGTGGGAAGATGACGTTCTGGAGCTAGGTAATGGTGACCGTTGCACAATGATGCGAATGTACTTAACACTGCTGAACCGTACACTTAAACGTTTCGCAAAATGATAAATGTTGTGTTTTATAAATTTACCACAATAGAAATGACATACAGGAACACATTTCACAAGTCGCGAAGTCCATGTACAATTATCAGTTTTCCTGCCATTAGCATAATTTCTCATGAGAGGGCAGTTATGGCTCAGAAGGTCATGGATCATGGTCTTTGACTGCACATCTAGTGCTCTGTTCAATGGACCGGGCGTGGCATATGCATGGCATGTGGTACCAGTGCTTTCTTCTACCCCTACGGCAGATAGCAGCTACTTGACCGCTATCCTTTTTTTTGACCAATGGAGCCCCCTGGGCGTCAGGCTCGGTCCGTCGGAGTCGGCGTGCAAGTGGCAGCTGACCTCCCGTCCCTGTGCTTCCGCATCTGCGTCGGGCTCTTCAGGTGCCCACGGTTTCTCACCATGTCTTCAGGAAGTTTTGACGATGCATGAGATTGATGTAGAGAGGCCAGTGGCTCCTTTCGGAGAGCAATGGGGCTGGTTGCTCAAGCTCTCAACTCAGAAAGAGTCAAATGCTCGCAGGCCTGTTTCCTTGATTTCGCTGCCTTTGGCCACCCCTTCGAGATTGTCGTAGCAGCCCTACCACGTAGAGGGTACCCATTCCCGCAGATTTCCAGAAAATCCATTAAAGAGGGAAATAAGAATTGAAAGCTTCTTCATTTCTTGCCCGTCCCACCTTGGTCTGACTTCACTGTGCTACCAAGGCTGCTAAATTGTATCATGCTGTATGAGGGAACACAGGAGGGGAGAGGGCCTGTGATTGAGAGAGGGTCCTTGGTGACCTAGTGGCCTTTTGAACTCCCTCTTGTTCCCTGCTCCTGGTTTACACATTTGCGGGCAGCCTGGGCTTAGCAGTTGCTCATCCCTCCCTTCAGATCTGGCCGAGTTATCAACGCAAGTAAAGGAAAAAGGAAACAAGATTGGTGTCAATTTCGCTTCTTTCTCTTTTTCTAATGTTTTTCTTTACTTTGAAAGATCAAAAAAAAAAAAAAGGGCCAAATAGAACTCTGATTTTATCCCCCCCCCCCACCTTTCCTCCCCTCTCATAATAGAACACAGGGAGGAAAATTCCAGCAAACAAAATTGTTCTCAGACATCTTTTTCTTTTTGCTTTCAGTGGCTTTGACCAAGGTCCCGTGGCTTTAATCAAAGTGTTCAAGGGGGCACAGAAATGGTGCTGTTAAACCAATTCCTCGCCTCACTCACTCTTTCTACTCAAACCCTTTCTCCTTCCACCCTGATCTTCACACTTTTTGTTATTGTTTTTTATTAATGCGGGCTAGAAAAAAAATTTTCTCCCAACAAAGGACCAGGTGAGGACTGGAGAGAATTTTTATTTTCTGAGCTAATAACTGGATGCTGCCTCAGCCACTCTGCAGCTGACACAGACCGTTCTCCAAACCCAATTGTCCTTTCTCTCCCTTTCTCCTTTACTAAATTCATCCATCATTCTGGGCAAAATAAATAAAAGGCCCAATAAACAAATCAATCAATCCATCATTTGCTATGAGCTCACGAGGCACCTACAGTGGCCACACAAGTGGGTTTCTGTTCTCACAGCAGTGAGAGCTCACGCCAGGCATGTTTGGCCTGAGGGGGCCTTTGGAGATGCTGGCTTCTGTCACTGGATGACACAGTGAACAGCCCCCATGGTTGTCAACCCTGCCTTATGCCTATGTAAGACACTCTCTCTCCAGCTCCTCCTGGTTTTCCCTAGAAGGTACCTGTGAGTTCACATCTCAAGTGCAGCACCAGCCCTGCCCCTGGGGCTCATTATGGCTGGCCCCTTGGGGAAAGGGGTTGGCACTGTGGACCATCTGTGTTAAGGCCAGTTCTTGGAATAGGCTGTCATGCAACCCGAAGTAATACAATAGATTTTACTCAACTCTTTGCTCCTTTTAGCATTCATTCTGCAAACATTTAATGAGTACCTATGTAAGGTTATGAACCGGGCCAGTATCAGGGATAAAAGGTGAATATGGCAGGTGTGGCCCCTCTTCTCAACTGTATGCATTCAACAGACTGACTTAGAGGGGCAGGGCTAGACAAGGGTGGCTGTCCAGGATGGTGAGTGCTAAAACCAGTAAGTCAAACACTATCCTCCTCTCCAAGAAGACTTCTGTGCCATATTCTAAACTCCAGTGTGGACAAAGGTATTAGCCATTGTCAGCAATTCTATGGTGGGTTTGGGCTTCCTCGGCTAATTGGCCCATTTTTACATATGTGTGTATGTATATATCTATATATACATATAGATATATTATATATATGCATGCTGTGTGTGTGTGTGTGTGTGTGTGTGTGTATTCGGTTGAGATGCATCATTTACTTCTGAAGGCTATTGCTAAGCCTATCAAGAGTATCCAATATACCTGGTAAAGAAAATAAAAATCTGTACCCTTATTATCTTTTATCCCTATAGTGCAGTCCTGGGGAATAACGAGTATCTTTGATCAGTATTTCTAAGGTGAACCTCACACTGATTTTGAAAGTCTTATCCATGGTATTGTGGAGGGGGTGATGGCTGGGACCTGGGTCAGGGGTAAATAATTGACAGAGCATATTCTCCCAAGCTTCCTTGGAGTTCATTAGGAAGGCCTGAGGGACAGCGGGAGCTCTCACTTCTATTTATAGATGAGAGACAGACCCCGCCCCCCAGAGGTTCTGACCCTGATTTCTCTCCTGCTCTCTGAGACCATGAATCACTGACCTGGCAGAAAGGTGAGCTAAGGAGGAGAAGGCATCCATGTTCTGGGGTATGTAAGGGCTGGGTAATTTGGTCAGATGGAAAAGGGATGTTGTGTCTTTAACATCAGGTCCCTGAAGGGAATATATTTGTTAAACATTATAATTATCCTTCAGCAGCTGAACTCCATGGCAAATGAGAACTCAATAGCAATTGAGAACTGTATAGCAATTGAAGCCACACCGAGGCCCATTACTATTTCTCAAATGATGCTTTCATTTAGATAAGGCAGATAATTATACATCTTGATTAGGTCACTGCTCCCAAGAGGAAACAACAGTATTTCAGAATTGCCCCCCTTGCTGTAAATAATGCTATAGAACTGTAGCCAGTTTCCCAACTCTCTTTCCTCCTTTCTCTCTGGATCTAGGTAATGAGATAAGGATATGGATACACAGACACCGACCCACACACGCACGCACGCACGCACGCACGCACGCACACACACACACAGGCATAGCTTCATTTTTCTTTCTCTTGTCTTCACACCTAGGGACACTAAAATATGTGTGAGCCTGTGGCCAGGGTGGAAGAGATCAGAAATAACAATAATAATACTTAGGTATATTTCATTCTTTATTTTACAAAATGTGTTTGCATGTACTATTTCTTTTGATCACTGCTTCAATCAAATGAAGCAGACAAAACAGTATCAGAAGCCTTGATTTTTTTTTCTTCTGAAGGAGGAAGGAACTAGATTTTATATATATATATAAATCTTTCTCCAGTGCCTCCCAGCTCTAAGTTTGAATCTACTTGTATTATTCTTTGGTAAACAGGAAGGCTGAGTCTGGGAAGGTCACATGGCCTTCTCAGGGCCACCTGGCTAGTTAAGACATTGGGCTGAGCCTAGAGCCCAAGTCTCCTGATTCTGCCATTGTTTTCTCCTTGTGATTCTAAACCCTTCAGTGCATGCTTCTTGCATTTGTGACAAACCCGAATGGCACTTATGTGGCTTACAAGATCCTGGCTGCTCCAGGCCCTGCCTGGGGCCCTGCTTGCCTCCCAGAGCAGCTTGTTGGGGCCTCCTCCTCTTCACCTTTCCAGTGTTAGCTTACCTGCCTTGTCCTGGAGGAACCCCACCCTCTCCGTGCTGATGAGAGCACTGATACTCGTTGTCATAGCTGCTTTCACTTTTTCCACGACACTTGCCACAGTCGTAATTACTAACTGTAAAAGTGAAAAAAAAAAAGTTCTCACCCCTTGATCTCTAGCGCTTACCAGCTCCTGTCCCATAGTAGGTATCAAATTAATATTTGTTGAATGGACACGTGTTAAAGAATTAACTGTGACTAAATAATAGCTTGGGACCTTTAAAATTGCCATACCCCAAGATCCTGTACTTAACTTTCAGAGAATTTAATAAAGCATAGTCATCTCTTTCAGTTTTCTCTTCTCCAAATTACTTGGCCAGTCACTACTACCCCTAGAGATCCCACTGCTATCTAGTTATATCGCCCACATATATTCTTAAAGGTTTCTTATTCCCACTGTGTACGGGTATGTTGCTTCAGGGTCACGTGTTAATATAAGGAGCATCCCTTTAGCAAACTGAGCTTGAATGCCCCTGCTTTTCAGACGAGAAACCTGAGTTACAGAGACCCTCTACAGATGACAAACATCTGGGTTAAATTAGAAATGAAGAAAAAAAAAAAAAAGGATTCCTATATTTCAAAATATCTGGATAATTAAATAAACTTCTCCGTTTCCTTCCAGATGGTCGATGCCACAAAGATGCAGCCGGAGAAAAATTCGTTTTAGAGTCTAATAAAAACAAGTTAGTGTTCGCAGGGTAATTTTGAATCTTTTTCACAAATCTTCATCTCCGTCGGTACACTGACTGCGTAATATATATGTTGTTGCTGTGCCTTCCTCTGAACGGAGTGCCGTGTGTCCCGCACACTCCTGCTTTCTGGCGTGGTTTTCTGTGCAACTTCTTTCTCCATCTTTGGCCTAACAAAATCCTTCCCTTTCACTCAGGCTCAGCCCAGCAGCGTTATTTATTTAGTAGTGTGGCCTGCAGAGTTCTAAGACCACCGGGCCTGTGCACAGATCTATAAAAACACAAAAGCAATTTCCAAACACTGCAGTAAACTCCCCCTGAAGAGTCTGCTGTCATTGGGGATCTTAGACTGAAAAGTAGGTTTATGTGGAGGCTGGCTTTCTATGAACCGAATGAAGAGGGAGAGGTGACGCCCTTCCTGCTCTCTTGGTAAACTCCTGCTTTCCCCATGTGCCTGAGGTGAAAGGTCATGGCTCTGGCCAGCCGGTCCCCTCTTCGTGGCAACCTGGGTAGACGACAACACACTGAAGGGCAAGTATTTTGGTGTCTTGACATCTTAAGATTCCGAACTGTGCATGGACTCAGGGTCAACCGATTGCACGACTCCAGGGAGGATCATTTGCAAGGAACGTATGAATTGTGTCCCCAAGAACTATGTGACATGGTGGCCTCAGGGTTCCTCCCATTTAGCTGGATTCTGGATAAGAGCAGCTTTCCTTGAGTCATACACCCTTGGGCACCAGAAGACGGTGCGTGCGAGCAACCCTTTGCTGAGGGGGATTACGGAGGTGAGAGGACGTGAAGGAAAGGGGGGAGGGGACATGCGAGGCTCGCTGCACCAAGGGAGGGCACAGCCACGCTCATAGAGCTCTCCGTGGAGCAGATCCAGCCCCCAGCAGCCTCCTCTCTTTCCCCCATGGACCCTGCAAAGATCAGCATTTCCTAAGGCGGCATTGAAAACAGTTGGGGCGTTCTGCTGTTTTTCGATGGAGGTGTCTCTGGACACAAGTGAAATCTCAAGGCTCTGATGTCTGGCAGAGACTTCTGGCTGACAAACTTCCCATCCCCACTATCAGTCTCTCCCTTTCGACCCTGCACCTCTCGTGAGCAGGGATGGTGCCTATAATGTTAAGGCCTCGGAAACGGGTAGTTTCACAGCCTCTTTCTTCTTGGGAACTCTTCCCTGCATGCCTGCATTCCCCGTGAGTCCTTGTGGAGCGTTTTGGACTCCTGCACATGGATTAGAAAGAAGATGGGGGTTGGTTACCATCGTTTCTACAAGAGGCCCGCATGGAGAGAAACTGTTCTAAATCAGTGTGCCTTTGATTTTTTGTTTGGGTTAGAGCTCTGAGAGGTCCTCTGTTTGGCCTTTAAAAGTGACCTTTGCTTGCCTCTGTGCTTCTCAAGACTTGGTGAGGATGTGGAATGAATATTTCCTGGGCCAGAATAATTATCCTGCTGTGTGTCCTTGCTCCTGGGTGATGACTTCTCTAATACCCCTGCCCGGATCTCACTTCCATTAGCAGTGGACTGAAATCCATCCTTGTGAAATGACCAAGACAGCTATGGGTGACAAAGAATGGGCTGTCCCCCGGTAAGGGTTTTCCCTGATGTGATGCTCTTGGTTCCAGGTTGGAGTGGGAATATGGGACTATTTAAAACACGGACCCTTCTACTCTCGTTTTTTAAAAACAGCCTTGACCCAACGCAGGAAGTTCATCTTTAATATCACTGTTTATAAGCTGCTCGGCGATGTTTACCGTGGTTCTAATTGGTATCATTAAGCTTAGGTGACATTATTAATGCTGCTGATTAAATTGCTTTAAACCCAACGTCACCCTTTACACAAACAGCCACATCTGAGCTTCCCACATTCACCCTTGAGCACCAGGGTGGGAAAGCAGGCACAGGTGGGATGGAAAATGGGACCCTGGTTTCTCACCTATCTGTCAGGTCAAGCTTTTAAGATGATCTGTATTAAAATACCTTCACCCGCTATTAACATGCAGAATATTTTCCCTTTCAAAGCGGTTCCTTCAAGAACTGGACATACCGATTGCATCAGTGCTCTTTTAAAAAGGATATCAGACATCTCCCTTCTTGCTCCCCTATGCCCGAACCCCCACTTCTTCCTCTCTTCTTCTGCTGCTGCATCATGCTCATTTCTCAGTCCTCACTCTCGTTTACCTGTCTGTCTACTACTCGGTCACTTAAAATGATTACCCCCTCCTTCAAAAAAAAATTATTGTAGTAAGAAACACACGCATGATATCTGCCCTATTAACCGATGTTTCCGTGTACAGCACAGTATTATTAACGACATGCACCATGTTGTACAGCAGATCTCCCAGGCTTTTCCATCTTGCAGGGCTGCAATGTCTGCGCCCGTTGAACCGCATCTCACCATTTTCCCACCATGTCCTCCTCCAGCCCCTGGCAAACGCCATTCTCCTTTCTCCTTCTATGAGTTCGACTACTTTAGATACCTCGTATAAGTAGAACCATGCGTTGTTCATCCTGTGATTGGTTTATTTCGCTTAGTATCGTGCGCTCAAGGTCGACTCATGTTGCAACATGTGACAGAATTTCCTTCTGTTTAAAAGCTGAATAGTATTTTGTTGTGTGTATATACTACATGTTCCTTATCCATCTATCCATGGATGTACATTTAGGTTGTTTCTACCTAAATTATGAACGAACATAAGAATGCAAATATCTCTTCAAGATATTGTTCTTGATTCTTGAATTAACACCTCAAAGGGGGCTTACAGGATCATATGTAACTACTTTTCATTTTTGACCTCCATACTGTTTTCCATAATGACTACACCGTTTTATATTCCCAACAACTAGAGCACAGGGATTCCAATTTCTCCGCATTCTCAGCAACACTTGTAATTTTCTGGGCTTGTTTGTTTGCTTTATAATGGTCATCCTAACAGTATGGGGGATTTTCTCATTGTGATGTGGATTTGCATTTCTCTGATGATGTTGAGCATCCTTTCATAGTGGACATTTGTATGTCTTTTCTAGAGCATGTCTGTCTATTCAAGTCTTTGCCCATTTTTTAATTGGATTATTTAGGGGTTTTGTTGTTGTTGTTATTGAGTTGTAGGAGTTTCTTACATATTTTGGGTTGCATTAACTCCTTATCAGATGCATGGTTTGTAAATATTTTTTACCATACCTTGGATTATCTTTTCACTCTATTTTTTGTTCCCTTTGCTGCACTGAAGATTTTAGTTTGATGTAGTCTTACTTGTCTATTTTTGCTTTTGTTTCCTGTGCTTTAGTGTTATGTCTAGAAAATCATTGCCAAGATAATGTTATGAGTATTTCCCCTTATATTTTCTTCTAGGAGTTTTAAAGACATTTATGTCTTTAGTTCATTTTTAGTTGATTTTTTTTATGGTTTAAGGTAAGGGTCCAATTTCATTCTTATCTGTGTGAATATCCAGTGTTCCTAACACCATTTGTTGAAGAGACTATCCTTTTCCCATTGAATTGTCTGAATTGTCATGGCATCCTTGTTGAAAATTATTTGACCCTATATATACATGCAAGGATTATTTCTAGACTCTCTATTCTGGTTTGTATGTCTGTCTTTATGCCAGGATCATATTGTTTTGATTACTGTAGATTTGTATTATATATGAAAAAAATAATCAGGAAGTATGATACCCCCAGATTTGTTCTTTTTTTTCCCTCAAGATTGTTTTAGCTATTAAAGGTCTTTTGTGTTTGCATATGAATTGTTTTTTCTATTTCTGCAAAAAAAAAAATGTCATTTGGATTTTGATAGGGATCTCATTGAATCTATAGATCACTTTGGGTAATTTAGACATTTTAACAATATTAAATCTTCTAATCCATGAGGACAAATGCTTTTCTATCAATTTGTGTATTCTTTAATTTCTTCAACATTGTTTTGTAGTTTCCAGTGTATAAGTCTTTTACCTCCTTGGTTAAGTTTGTTCCGAAGTATTTTATTCTTTTCGATGCTATTATAAAAGGGATTTTTTCCTTTTCACATAGGTCATTGTTATTGTACAGAAAAAAATGGTTTTTGTATACTGATTTGTAGCTTGCAACTTTGCTGAATTCACTTATTAGTTCTAATCTTTTATGTGTGTGTGTGTGGAATCTTCAAGGTTTTCTACACATAAAGTCATGTTATCTACACACAGTTTTACTTCTTCCTTTCTAATTTGAATGCCTTTTATTTATTTCTCTTACCTAATTTCTCTAGCTAAAACTTCTAATACTACATTGAGTAGAAGTTGTAAGAGTAGGCATCCTTGCCTTGTTGTCTTTTCTTAGCAAAAAAGCTTTCAGATTTTTCACCGTTGAGTATGATGTCATCTACAGGCTTGTTGTATATTGGCCTTTATTATGTTGAGGGAATTTCCTTCTATCCCTAGTTTACTGAGTGCTTTTATCATGTTAAGGTGTTGAATTTTTTTTTCAAATACCTTTTCTGCATCTATTATGGTGATCATGAGATTTTATCCTTTGTTCCTTAATGTGTTATCACATTGATTGAATTTTGTATGCTAAACCATCCGCGCATCTCAGGGATTAAATCCCAGTTGGTCATGGTATGTAATCTTTTTGCTGTGCTGTTCAATTCAGTTTGCTAGTATTTTGTTGATGCTTTTTACATCTATATTCATCCAGGGATATTAGTCTAGTTTTCTTGTAATGTCTTTGTCTGGCTTTGGTTTCAGAGTAATACTGGCCTCATAATATGAATTTGGAAGTGTTTCCTCCTCTTCAGCTTTTGGAAGATTTTGAGAGGATTGGCATTATTTCTTCTTTAAATGTTTGGTAGAATTTTCCAGTGAAGCCATCTGCTATGGCTTTTCTTTGCTGGGAGGTTTTTGATTATTGATTCAATCTTCTCACTAGTTATAGATTTGTTCAGATTTCTGTTTCTTCATGATTTAGTCATGGTAGGTTTTATGTTTCTAGGAATTTATTCATTTCCTCTAGGTTGTCCAATTTGTTAGCATATAATTGTTCATAGTAGTCTTGTGATCCTTTTTATTTATGTGGAATCAGTTGTAATATTTCCTCTTTCTGATTTTTATTTTATTTAAGCTTTTTTTTCTTAGTCTAGCTTAGGGTTTATCAGTTTTGTTGACATTTTGTAAAAATAACATTTAGTTTCATTTATTTTTCTATTGTTTTCTATTTTCTCTATTTTGTTTATTTCTGTTCTGATCTTTATTTTTTCCTTCCCTATGATAACTTTGGACTTCATTTGTTTTTTTCTAGTTCCTTGAGATATAAAGTTATTGTTCTTCTGAGATCTTACCCCCTTCTTCTGCAAACATTTTTGTCTCTTGGCCTCAGAGAATCTCTCTCTTTCTGTGTGTCTGTCTTTCTCTCCTCAATCCCCTTCCCAGTTGCTCCTGTCTCTTTCTCTTCTTTCCTCTCTTTTCCTCTCCCACCCCTTCTCTCTCTCTCTCTCTCTCTCTCTCTCGCCTACCTCACTGCTTCTTCTCAGCCCCATTTTCCTCTAACTCACTACCTAGGGGATCTAATTTAGGTCCTTGTACTCAAACACCATCTAGACGTCAGCGATTCCAAAATCACATCTCCAGCCTCATATCTTGTCCTTGAATCTCACACTCATCTACCCACGTGCCTCCTCAACATCTCTACTTGAAAGTCTAGTAAAGATTTCAGACTTAATATGCCCAGCATTAAACCCTCAATTTCTCTGTAAAATCCTGCCCACTTCCAGTCTTCTCCAGGAAATCAATGGCAATGTCATTCTTGCCGCTTAGGCCAAACTTTGGAGATATCCTTGACTCCTCTTTTTCTCTCACACTCCACAGTCAATGTGTTACAAAAGGCTGCCAGATCTGTCTTTGAAATGCATGCGGGCTCTGACCACTTCTCGCCTTCTCTCCTGCTGTTGCTTTAACCCGAGCCACAGCAGTCTCTTGCCTGGACTGTTGCAATAGCCTCCTCGATGGTCTCCTTGCTTCATATCTCCCCCACCCCCAAATCCATTCTCAGTACAGCGACCAGAGCTTTTGAAACATCGTGGCATCGTGTCACTCCTGTGCTCAAAATCTTCCAGCATTTCCCATCTTACTCAGTGCAAAATCCAGGCTCCTAGCGCGGCTCTCGAGGTCCTTCTCACGAGCTTCCTGCTCTCTCTCCACACTCACCTCCTCCCATCCTCTGCCTTGCTCAGTCGTCTCCAGCTGCATGTGGCCGCCTTGCTATTTCTTCAACAAGTCACAGACTCCCGCCAGCAAGTCTGCGTCCTCGGTCCCTTCTTCCTGCAGTTCTCTTCCCCCATGTGTCCCCGTAACTGGCTCCCTTCCTTCCTTCAAGCCCCGATGTCACTTTATCAGAGGCGTCTTCTGAAACCTCGCTGTATAAAGCAACCCCATCCCCATCTCCACACTCTCTATCCTCTTTCCCGGATTTCTTCTTCTTCACGGCACGTGCAAACACCTGACACGGGAAGTATTTATATGCCTCTTTATGATTGCTTCTCTCCTCCGCCACCAGGATATAAACCATGAGAAAACAAAGATTTTTCTTATTCATTGCTCTATCCTCTGTTCCTAGAACAGTCCCAGGCACATGGTTAGTGCTGAATAAATGTTAATTGAATGAATGAAAGAGTCTGCCTAGCACTCAACGGTTTCATTTGTCTGGATATTATATGGAAATGGAGAGGGCTGTTAGGTGCATTTCTTGCTCATAGCCTGTGGGACTCTCCCCTTCAGCTAATGAAATCTGACGTCAGCTGTCTTGGGGATTTATCAGTTAGGATGTTTTGGTTGCAACTAACAGAGACTGACTTGGGTTATCTTAATCAAAAAGAGAATTTATGGGGAAGGATATCAAGGCCTCCCAGACGGATGGGTAGCTGGAGGAGCAGGCTTGGATGAGTACAGGAATTGGGGCGCTCTGACAGCTGGAAGTGTGACAGCCGGAAGTGTGAGGGCCATCTTTTAGCAGGAACAGTCTGCAGGATGTGCTGTCCTTGCTGTGACTTACCACTGCCATCCTGAACAATTTTGAACCATCCTTCCATGCGTTATCATCTGTGGAGACTCAGTCATGGGAGCAAGACTCCATTGACCAGCCCAGGGTCCTAACTGCCAGAGGCAGGAAGAGGAAGTATTTGGCTCTTTCTGCCTCCAACGTGCAGCCACGGAATCCTTCTTGCACCAAGACCCCCTCTCCCCTTAATGAGAAATTTATCCAAAGGAGGGGGTGCTTGGATCCTGGACTCATCCCAGAATAGGTCCAGTAGAGGAAAGCATGCCCTCGCCTGATCTTTTACCATTGTTTCAGAGCTACTCAAAGTCTCACATTGTTGCCGAGAAGAAACTCAGGCACCTTCTCCCTGCTTTCCTGGGGCTGTCAGAAAGTGGCCTCCCAGGAGGCCTTTGTGGAACTTCGGGCCACTTCTCCAATTCTACGCCTTTGCCGCCTTTGCCGCATTTGATGTGCTGGTTGCTAAGCAGAGGGAGGAACTAGAATATCTTCTTTTCTGAAGGAAAAGAATCTCTCTCCAAGAGTTTCACTTGCCCAGATTAATTAGAACCATCTGCAGAGCAGGGGTGCACTAGGGACACACATATATGTGTACAAACAAACACACCCACGGAGCCAGGAACTAAGCAGCCTACCCACACATCAGAAACCTGCACGTGTTAGTGCTGAACAGCGCTGACAATAATGACAATGCATTCTGACACAAAGGTATTTTTATTAAAGACTCTAGCCTACCGTCCTCCACCATCTGAATATTCTATTCCCTGATGGGAAAAGAAGAGCTATAGTGATGTGAATTTAAAGCACTTCTACTCCAAATAACCAAGTCCTGAAAAGATGTTAGACCCCCAGTGGGTTTCAAATTGAAACTCTTCTTGCCTTAATTGTGAGGACCGTGAGTTCACAACGATACAATGCACATTTGTGGATTTGAGCTCATTCCTGATTTAAACCCTTTGCTATGAACGTGTTTAGCAGTGTGTGCACGCATGCGCACACACACACACACACCCTGCCAGTGCCCCCAGCTCACAGGCATGCATGATTCTGGCTGTAATGATTCAGATGCCATTAATCCAATCCCACCAGGACAGCTGCTCCTTTGATGTTCCCTTGGGGAACATTCCAGGAGGTCCCCACTCTTACTGATGTGGAACTCTCTGGGGGTCAGTGAGCAACGAGGACATATGTTGGGCAGGGAAGAGAGAAAAAACCCTGGGCTCAGCCTCCATGAGGGAAACAGACTTGAACAGAGCACAGACTTGCAGGACATGGAAAGCCCTCAAGAAGCACGACAGACTTGGTTCATGCAGACTGAGGAGGCCTTCCCTGAATAAAAGGACAGCAAGATACCTCCTGTCCTGCCTCAGTTTCCCCCCTTGATCAAAGGAGAGGAGTACATGCTTTCTCTGCCTTTCGAAGATAGAGCCAAGTCATTCACAGACTTAGTCAAATAGGAATAGTAGAGGAAGCTACGAATTGCAGAGATAACATCATGTTTGTCTGTTTCTCTTTGTTTTATAGTATGGCTTCCCACCAGTTTCAGGAAATTCAATCCCAACTACAGTGAACTTGCCAAATAGACATTTTAAGGTGTGTTAATATGTATTAGTGTGTTGGGGAGGTGGGGGGGAAGCGGGGGGTGTCTTCCTAATGAATATAAATGAGATTCGGTTTGTAAATATTTGATTTACAAGCAACTTTTCCTACATGCCTCTGTTGCATAGAATTAAGTACACAAACTTATGATTGAGTAATAACGATAAGATTACAGCAATTGGCATCATATTAATGCTAAGTTTATACCATAACAATTAGCCCTCAAATGTGAGTTAATAAGGGCATAAACACATATTTAAGAATGGATCGAAGAACAACTTAGAAAGTAATCACAAAAGAATTCTGGGATGGAGCCATAAAAACCAGGCCAATAAATTTCTGCCAGCCAACCAGACATTCTGTTATTTGATAAAACTAATAATGCAAAACTTATTGCTATAGCAGAGAAACGTCATAAAAATGTAGTGAAAATAAACAAGCACATGGCTCTGGCAGAAGAGCTCAAAACAAGTGTGGAAATTGAAGACATCAAAGCGGAGCCAAGAGCATGTTGGCAGTGGGAGCAGGCGATGTTCACATACATTAGTGGAAAATCCTAAGGAATTTGGGATTTTTTTTTTTCCATGTTTGAGCAATATTTTGGGACGTGGTATTTCATAGATACTTGTCTCAGCACCAAGATCTCTCTCTCTTCCCAACGTTATTTTGTAATGTACTTGTCTAGTGAGGTCTGTTACTGTTACGATGCCTTTTGGTAGACGGTTTGAAATCTGTAAGCAAAGGAAAGGGGAGGAGCCACCAGTGTCATTCAGCCTTATACTCACCACTTGCTCGCATTACCTCAGTCCATTCTCCAAACAACCCTGCGTGGAAGGGAAGGGCGTCCTCATTTTACAAAGGAGGTCGATCACACAGCCAGATGGCGGCGATGGGTCTGTCTGACTGCGAAAGCCATGGCCTTGACCATGGACACTTGCTGTGTCGTATTCCTACTCTTCAGCAGACACTGCAGGGGAAAGCAGGGAAGTGGGTCCCCTAGAGCTCCATGTGTTCTGAGTGTCTGGGACCTGCTCAAGTGAATGTCCGTCTCCCCGCCCTGCGTGTGGATCTCTTTCCACGTTTCTTCCCTAATTGGGCTCCACCACCAGCCCCTGAGCAGTGGTCAAGCATCGGCCAGGGAAACTTATTTCCCAGGATCTAGCAGGTGCATTGGAGGAAGGGATGGGAGAGATTCAAAGGCCCAGGCCAACACTGCTTCCAGCCCGAATCTCCTCCTTCATTAGCACCCCACGAGAAACCCCAACACCTGCCACTGTCGGCCAGCCTCGTGTCCACAGCTGCCTGGAATCAGGAAGGCGAGGCCATCTCTGTCCCTGGTGCTCTACCCGCATCGGAAGTCTGCTGCCCAGCCTTGGAGGTGCCCAGAGCTCTGAGAACCAAAAGCCCAGCACGTATGTGCCAGAGGGACCCGCTACGCCTCCGGGCAGCTTATCAAAGGAGGAGGAGAGGGAGGAGGAAGAAGAGGAGGGAAACAGCTGTGTTTTGGATCCGAATGGGTTACAGCCCGGCTCGGGGCCCTCGGATGGCCGCCAGCAGGGAAAGTGGGAAAGCTGTGAGGAGAATACCAAGTTTCTCCTTGCAGGGGCCTCTTCCAGCTGAAAGCAGCCTCCTCGCCCTTAAATCCAATTAAAGGCCAATATTATGTCAGTGGAAATGTATGCCAATCCTAATATAGTCTAATAAGCCTTAAAATAGCACTCTGTAAGTGGAAAGCCCTGTGGTTTAATTTGATTCACAGCCTAATAACAGGCTTAATAAGAGGGAATTGGCCCCCTTTTATTTTCCAACTGGTCTCTGCATGCTCTTTTCTTCCCTTCTTTCTTTGCCTCCTCTTTCTCTTTCTCCGGCACTCACGTGACAGAGCGAGGCAGAAGTGAGGGTAGGTGGGCACCTCTTTGCCCTCAGAGCTTCTGGCCAAAAGGCTCCTGGCTCTTGATACCCGAGGGACCTGGAGCGAGCACGTGGCCGGGACCCCAGGTCCAGGGTCCTTTGCTTGGATAGGTACCTGGATTTGGCTTTGCTGCCTTCCATGGGCTGTGGGAAGGCAGGTGTGGGATTGCTCAAGGCACGCGCCTTGGATCTATGCCTTTGGGTGAGAGCGGCCTCATCACTTCCTTCTTCCCGGGCCTGGCATCTCTCTGCCAGGGTAGTGGAGCCAATGGCCATTCTCACACACCCACCACTGGAGGCGATGAGATGGATAACAATGGGTAAGTTTCATGAATCCAGTCCTGAAATTGAAGCAAGGACCTGTTTTATGGAACTCTGGTCCGGTTCTTGGGAGAGCAAAGCATTCCCAAACGTTTAAAGAACAGACTTTGGGATTAAGTATACTCTTTTTTTTTTAATGAGATATAATTCACCCATTTAAAGTGGACAATTCCATGACATTTAATATAATTACAGAGTTGCCCAACTGTTACCACAATCAATTTTGGAACATTTTCATTACTCTGAAAGGAAACCCCGAAACCCTTAGCCATCACCCTCCCCAAAGCCCGTGCCTCCCAGACGTAGGAAGCCACTAGACTTTCAAGCTCTATGCCTTTGCCTATTGCAGACACGTCATGTAAATGCAATCATACGATACGTGGTCCTTCGTGACTGGCTTCTTTTTTTCAGCATAGCGTTTTCAAGGTTCATCCATGCTGTAGCATGTGTCAGCCCTTCATCCATGTTTATTGCTGAGTAATATTCCATTATATGACTGTAGCACATTTTACTTGTCCATTCCTCATTTGAAGAATATTTGTTTCCACTTTGGGGGTATTATGAGTGATATTGGTATGAACATTTGTGTACAGGTTTTTGCATGGACATATGTTTTCCCTTCTCTTGGACATATACCCAGGAGTGGAATTTTAGTATAATATAGTACATCTATGCTAAACCAGTTGAGGAACTGTCAGATTGTTTTCCAAAGTGGCTGTATTATTTAAATTCCCACCAGCAATGTGTGAAGTTTCAGTTTCTCCACATCCTCATCAATACTTGTTATCGGCTGTCTTCCATTATAGCCATCTCAGTGGGTGGGAAGTGGAACCTCATTGTGATTTTGAGTCACATCTCCCTAAATGGATTTAAAGTACTTTTGGACTAAACTGGCCTGCGAGTTAATAAACAGTGAGTGATGAATTCAAACCCCAGCTACGGTGATTATGAAGCAGATAATGTTGAACAGGTAACTTTATTTCTCTGAATCTCAGTTTCCAAATGTGTGAGTTTGAGGTTGAGATACCTCCGGGGGTTATACAGACTAGGAGAATGTAGGGGAAGCAGGCAGCTTACAGAGGGAGGCACACGATATGTGTCTTTCCCTTCCCCCAATCCCGATACTTGTACCTCCATTTTTACGGGAATAATAGTTATACATACTCCACCAATTTTACAACAAAGTCAGACGAAAGAATATAGCTTTAAAAGGAAAAGAAGGTGATGATGCTTTGAGTTGGGACAAAGAAGAAGAGCGTTTTTAATACCGAGAAAAAGAAATTGGGGTTTCGTTAGCAAGGAGAAGCAAAGTGAGGAGCGACAGAATAACGATCTCTCATATCAGGAGGGTTATTTCGTGGAGGATGGTGACCGGCTGTTGCCCAGCTCCACTCAGGCCACCCAAAGGAAAATGCGATCACACCGTGGGAAGCCACCTGTGGCTTAGGGCTCCTTCGCTGTCAGGGTCCTGAGACATTGGAATGGGAAATTATCAAATTTCCTGTCCCCGAAGGCCCTTCTGCATCCCGGGAGGGTGAATAAGACGCCCTGAGGCCGTTCCATCACAGAAGCACTGCAGTTCCTGGCAGTGTTTGGTGGCCCTGTGCACCCAAGGAGTGCTGTGGTGACCTCTCCCCCCCACCTCGCACTCCTGCCCGTCCCCGCCCCCACACACACTCCCGCCCCGGTGTTGTGTGTGTGTGTGTGGGGGGGATTCAGTTGCTCTCTTCTCACCCTGGATGGTGTGGGGGCGTCGCTGCCCCCTGTTTCAGTAGTGAGCGATGTGGTTTCTATACATAGCCCCGGTTTATAACTTCTTTGGCAGCTCCTGGGTTGAAAGGTGCTGTTAAGAGAGAGGGAGAGGAGAGAGCTAAATAACCCTCTTATTTTTTAAAGAAGAAGAAGAAAAAAAAATCTTACAAGTCAAGCTCAAATGTTTGGTCTTGTAATAGATGTCTCACTGTGGCTGTTATTGTCCTTGGCTGATCCTTCAGGGTTGAGAACTTGGCTAGCTACTCCTGCATTACAGATGTGCAAACCCAAGGGCGTATTGGACGGCACATCATTAGGGTCACAGAGGGACTGTCCCCAACTTCGGGTGCTGCTCCCATTAGGCATCCTGTCCGTGTCTGTCTGTGGTAGGCCCAGCGGGACCTTCCACACAGTCATTCCAGCTTCTTCCCATAGTACACTGGCCGGAAAATGTAAGGAAGATGGCCCTCACCCCTCAAGGCCACAGATGGCCCCCAGTGTCCTGAGCTCATCAGGGTGATCCTACCTGCTTTATCTGACACACCTTGGTTCAGATCATCTTAAACCAGGACATGCCCAGAATTTTCCTGGCCCCAGGGGTCAGGGCCTCTCTCAAACTGCCCCTACCCCACACCCTATATTGGAGCCTGGGCTTGCTTTTCTCTCTCTTGGTTGTAGGGCACCCAGATACTGATCCCACAGCTCTGGGAGCCATCAGGAGGGGCCTGGGACAGCCAGAGTCCCGGGGGACCCTCCACTTGCCTCTGTGGCTCCCAGCTTACCTCAGCATATACTACAAATAAGACTTTTCTGCATGTATCATGCTGTGGAAAAGGTTGGAAAAAAACGAGCTGGAAGGTTTGGAGGGATAAGCTAGGCAGGCATTCCTTCACCACTCCCTCTCATACGCATGGATTGGTCAGCCGTGTCCTCGGACAGGGTTTCCCTTGGGGTTCCAGGGGGGCTGCTAGCAACATCTTACTTAGGTCAAGGTGGATATTGTTATTGTTTTTAAAGATTTGGAAACTGTGGCAACGAGGTTATCTGGCTAAGGTTAAACGCTAAGTGGCAGCGCCAGGGTTTGAACCCAGGCCATGTGGCTCATCCACCTTCATCTCTCCAGCTGAGATACGTACGTGCAGGTGGGAGAGAAGGGCCGGTTTGTATCCGATACCTCCTGCCCCATGAATCACTTCTCCAGCATCGACCAAAGGAAAAACTGCAAGGCAAGTGAAACTCCCACCCCTTCCCCTTCATTCTTCCTCCCACATCTGTCCCAGAAGAGCCATGCCTCAGAAGACACTTCAATCATAGTGTCCGGCTATCTTACATCCATGCTTCTTTGCAGGGGAAATCTGATCGCATCAAAGCGCCTCAGGGGGTCAAATCCATCTGGAAAGACTGGAAAAGGGAAGAAGGATAAAGCAAAACCAGTCTCAGGGACAAGGATAGCGCTTGCTCAAGGGTTAGGGTTTGGGATATGGTCTGGGCTGTGCTGCTCGCTGTGATCTTGACAACTGCCTTCCCTCCCAGACCTCAGACGTGGTGCAGACTCTTCTACAAACACGGCCGCCCATCCCCCTGGGTGACCGGTTCAATAGGCACCTTAAAACTACCTCAATTTCTTTGATCAGCCCTGCATTTATTGCCTGGACATCTTGGACGGCTCTTTCAGGGGAGCAACAACTCTTTTCCAGAAGTACCTGTTCACTGAGCTAGCAGGATTTTGTCAGTTTCCTAGTCCCTTTCTTGATTTTTATGTTCCCCTTCCCCTCCCCCCCCACCCCCGCCAAACCACCACATACACTCACCCACAAACACATGCACACGTGCAAACAGGCTCACGTTTAGGAGAATCTGAACTTCCCGACAGATACCCTGTTCACGTTTTGCTTAGTTTCCAGGTGATGAAACTGGCCTTGGGCCTGGGTGGTTGTCATGGAGACGCATCCCAGCTTCCCTCCCCGCATCGGCCCTTGAGCTCTTCCCAGCAACCTTTCTGGGCTAGAAAAGAAAGATCTAGCTTTGCCCTCTCTTTCCCCTTCTTTGAATGTTTTGATGCTACCTAACCCAAGTCATTTGACCAGGGTGGGGGCGACAGGCTGTCAAAGAACCCACGAGGTTTTCTATTTGGTTTGTGTGTTAGTTAATTATCCCAAGTGACAATCAGAAAAAAATATGTAGAATCGGGTCCATGTTATTTATATTTTATCATATTTCTCCAAGGTCACAGAGGGATGCAATTTTATTTCTTCCTCTGACTCTTCATTTAATGTTCTTCCTACCGCTGAGCAAATCTCACCACCTATTGATATCGCCATCAAAAATTCCTCACCTTTTTATTCAAGGCCCCGAATGGACAGCTCATCATCAATAATATCTCCTGAACCTCTGCAAGGGCACTTCTTCCAGGAGCTTAGACTGGTTCAAATTTCTAGAAAAGTCTGTTTATGTGTGCGCATGTGTGTGGGCGTGCATTTGTGTGTGTGTGTGTGATTTATCCAGAACTGATCTCTAAGCATCTCAGAGGACTTTAGCCAGTGCCTTACATTCTCCTAACCACTTTCAATAGGGAAGAGGCACCTACTTTTGCTGCAGTGGACAGAGGAGGGAAACTGAGGCACAAAGTGTAAATGAAGGATGCCATGTCTTCTCAGAGAGTTCAAGAAATTAATCAGGTTGAAATCTAGTGACCAAAAGTGGAAAACAATCTAGGTTTCTTGATTTCAATGTGGACTTTCTGACATGTGTAGAAAACAGGCCTACCACAAAATTTCTAGTCACAGGACTTGCTGTACAGAGAGGGGGGACTTAGCACTGTCTGGGAAACCTGACAACCTGGGTTTTCATCCTGCCTCTTCTATTACTGACTTGACTAACTCACAAAATATTTTTGAACTTTGGTTTTAAAAATTTTTTTCCCCCTAAAAATACTGAGTTAAAATGCCTACCTGCCTCCTCTCTAGGTGATCCAAAGATGTAAAGATACTTTATAACCTCAAGGCATGCTGGAAGTATTAAGTTTAATTAAAGCTCTGAGTTATCTCATTTGGTGCTCGCAACCATCCTGTGAGGTTAGCATTATTTTCTAAGGTTCAGAGAGATCAAATAACTTGCCCAAAGTCACCCAGGTAGCAAGCAGCAGTGTCTGGACTGCTGACTTCAACTTGAGTGCTTTTCATCAGCCCACAGCTGTCTGTGGGAATGAGGTTAAACCAGCACTGAGACTCAGACCCAGAGAGAGGGTCATTTCAAGGTCATCCCAACAAACAGCCTGCTGTACCAGCTCAGAAATGATATGCAGCTCCACTGACCAGGAATTATAGGAACATTTTGGCTCATGTAGCAGATGGGGGAAGAGGAGAAAGGGACAGGGTGGGAGAGGAGAAATCGTGGAGGGAAGGGGAAGGCATGTAAACACCCGCTGGCCTAGAAGAGGGGAGGGTAATGTGCCATGCCGAAGGCTTTTGAGCCAGGAGAAAATGTGTGTCTTTATCTTTGTCTGTACAATTTATGGTCCAGCTGGGCTCTTTCGCGAGGCCGGGCCTGTTCTGGCACTGCCAGAAGAGTTACTCTTGGGGTGAGACACTGGAGGCCGTGAGACCCTGCCAGGACATAATGTAGTCATGGTTATTGGAGGAAGTTTCCAAAGGGGGTTGGCTGGCTGAGCGCAGAAGACTTAGAAGGCACAACTCCGTGGAGTTCCCAGAGCAGCAGACTGACCTGAACTCATATGCGTTGGAAGTGCGGATTATGTCATTTCCTTCCCCAAGAGTTTGACAGATGCTCTTCTTGACAGAGTCATTCATTTATTCGACAGAGATTCATAGCAAACTAGTAGTTGTTATAATCATAGATGAGACATGACATGTCTTTTTACAAGAGAGCTCAATGTACTGGGTAGAACAAAGTGTTAATGTTTAATGCATGTTTAACAAGCACCTATGGATGTAAAAATTATTATAGTTCACCATTATCCAAAAACATTTTGAGTTGTTAATTTACTGAGGTTAAGCTTTTCGGAGTTGTTGGTTTATTTGGATTTAGCAGAGAAGTTAGTTAACCAATGCCATATAATTGTCTGTGTTCTGAGAACTCTAATCATTAGTCAGTCAAAGTAACAGGTCTTAATGTGTTAAAGGGTCTAAACTTTAATGCCTGTGTTTTCTTAATTATTAGTTTAAACACTCTGCTCATTGGTGGGATTTCCTGCTTTCACATCTACACCCATCCCCAAAAGGGGTTACTCTAATGATCGAAGATCTAGCCAAATATATGTATGCATTTATTCAGTTGTTCATTTCATCAGCATTTAAAAATTTCTGGTACCTATTCTGGTGGGGGAAATATTTATTACGTACAAATTTCCAGTGGGAACGCTGAGGTGAGATGCACCAGAGAGCACATCAAGCCCACAGTGCCCCTGATCTCTCTCATTGGAAAGGGTTCTCCCCACTGTCGTGGGTATTGCTGTGGCTTTAGACACAGGGTGCCTGCGTGCCTTGGAGATATTAGTGTCCCCTAGTTCCATTGAAAAGGAAGTTCTTTCTAACTCATCCCTCCCTTAACACATAATTAAGTCGTGATGCAGAAAGTGACGTGACAGCCCTTCGAGGACAGAGATGGACACACAGGAGGCTTTGATGGGCAGCTGCTGGGGGTCTGTATCCAACCCACTGTGTGGATAATGGAATAATACAAAGGAGAGAAGAGGAAGGAGACAGAAAGCCGAAGACGAACGCGGAGCGAAAGGGCGACGTGTGTGGATCCTCGCCATCCCGCGCAGGGGCTCGCGCTGACTGTTTCTGAGTGCCGAAAGTAGGCAGAGCACACAGTCTTTGCCCTTCAGGAGCTGACACTCTAAGGTAGCGCCTTACTGCACTGGTCTCCCCTCCCCACCCGAGAGCTCAGAGTCCTTGTGAACTTTTTGTCTTGTGAAACGGGAGGATCCGTGCTTCAGCTGTCCTTGATCTCATCGTGGCGCGCATGGGAAGTGATCATTTGTATGGGGCACCCCGAGGCTACACGAGGGGGCAGACAACGGCCTCCCAGCAGCCGAGGGGAAATACCTGCACCTTGACATGCCTGTAGCCCATTGATGGCGCGCCTTACGTGCTCTGGATGCTGTCGGGATGCCCTCACTTCTGGGGAAAGGACAGGTACTTGGAAGAAGGCCTGGAATTTGTTCTTCTGCCTCCAGGCGACAACGGCACTTGCGTCGTCCTGACAAGGTGCTGTAGCCACGTTGGTGGTGGGTGTTACCGGGGTTCTGAGTGGGAGGGAAGTAGGGTGACAACTGTGTACCTAAACCCAGTGTTGTCACAGAGGTGTGCCTGCTTGCGCGCTTCGCCTGTCCGTCGTGTGTCCTAAGGGAAGCCTCAGTGTCCCACTTGTGCCCATACCAGTGACTCCCGCTAACGGCAGAGGACTCTGGAAGGAGGACGCTTCCCTTTTCAAAGGACTTTAAGCTCCCTAAAAGAGCAATGCAATAATGATTATAAAATGGCTCATTTAAAAAGGACTTTCCAGACAGACAGTAGAAGGGTAGCTGCCAGGGTCTGGGAGGAGGGAGGAACAGAGAGTTATTGTTTAATGGATATAGTTTCAGTTTTGCAAGAAGCAGAGTTCTGGAGATGGATGGTGCCAAAGGTTACACAATAATATGAATGTTCTTGATACTACTGAACTGTATGCTTAAAAGTAGTTAGGTAATACAATTTTATATGTGGATTTTACTATAATTAAATTTGTTAAACAAAGGACCTCTCTGTCTACTCTTTACCATATCAAAGTAGCGTGCTCTCTACTTTTCATAGTATGTTTCTCTAAACCTAAAGATAATCTTACTCTTTTAAATGGACCTTCAGCCCTAGAACTTTGAATACTGTCCTCCTTACCTTTTCCCAGGTAATAGTGTCACTTACACTTCTGCCAGATACTAGTGTCCCTCGGTCCTCTCACAAACATCTTCTGAGGGAAAACGCGGCTCAACCAGGCTCCCTTCTCCTTAAGCCAACTTGCAAAAGTCAGGGGTCCCCTACACGCTGGCCTGTGAGGTGACCAATAGGAACACTGGCCTCACATCTACATCCACGAACATCCCTGAGCCAGAGAAACAGGACTCTGGCTTCAGGTTGAGCTTTCGAATTTATTAAAACTCACCATTGTCTATAGTGTGATATTTTAAAGCCCGGCTTAATTTATAACAATAACACCAATCACAGAAGCTTCTCATTTTATAGCGGAGATGAATCTGTTTGTAACTCATTATATTCACAGAACCTTTATTTGCCTGAGTATATTACTATGGCTTGTGAGTTCTATTCTTATTATTGACATTGTTATTCATACATTTAGTCAATGTTATTATTCTTATCAAGTTGCCTTTTTCTTTAGTTTTCAGTAATGTCTTAAAGGCTTTGTGTTATTTGTAATCGTAAATTCTCTAACAACAGGAATGATTTTTCTGATGTTATAGGAAGAGGAATAGTAAGAAACAGAGCAAGACTCGACGGTCTCCACAAAGCCATATCGATACCAAAGGGAAAACCCAGATGGATTGATTCATGTTACACGCATTTACTGAAGGTTCCCTTCATGGCCCCGTAATGCTGGTGCTTAGGCCGCTGAGATCCAGAATGATTAAAAACGGGCGAGTGGTGTCACCCAGACCTGGGTTTGAATTCCATTTTGACTCAGTAATGTACTTAGTCCATAGCCTGTGTGAATTTGGCAAAGTTACCATCTATGTCTTACTTCCCTCATCAGACAACATTAGCACCCACTTGCATATGAAATGTATGCAGCATACGCTTATATTATCTGGCACAGAGTGAAGAACTCAATAAATGTGGACTATCGGTCGGTTTATCTCCCTCAAGGAGCTCATAACCTAGAAAGAGAACCAAACCCTGAAATACCCAGAACTGCGCTCCGAAGGGACAGCGTAAGGGCCAAAGTGAGGATGAATCAAAGCGTGGGGCCCAGCACAGGCACAGGGGGGAGGCTGGGGCCAGGGGCTGTCTTCCAGGAGAAAGGGGCAGCATCAGCCCAAGCCCAGAACCAAGACAGGGCAAGTGGGCCGACAAGGAGCACCAGGTCTCGCTGAAACTCGGGTCCATGGAGAAGGGTCAAGGCGTGAAGCTGGAAAAGTTGATGGGGGCCGTTCGGGGAAGGGCGTGAATGCCATCTTAAGGGATTTAGATGTTTCCGTAATTTAACAATCCCCAGACACACATTTTCCCTCCCATTTCCACGTCTCTGAACTGAAGGCTTCTAGCAACAATGTGTTGTCTTAGTTCATTGCCAGTGTTTTCTCCTTCCTTAGTAGTACACAAAATTACAGTGTACCGTTCAGCTGGTGCTTCAGATTAGATGAGACGTGGTACCTTAAAGGCTGGGTGACTCAAGGCCCAGTTGGAGAAAGATTCGCGTTGCTAATCGTTGCCTGTTCGTCTTAGTAACTTGTTCGGTGCTGGTAAATAAATGCCCAATTGTGTTCAGATATAATTCAGTGCAGCTAAAGTCCTCTCAGCTCTTAATAGTCCTCATCTCAGTGGAGGGGTCTCGGCTGGGGTTCAGTCCCCACCCAATATGAACTCTCTTTCTTCAAAGAGCCACACGTGGGGAAATAAGAAGTGAAGGTAAAGAGGCAAAACTGAGGAGAAAATATGCAGCATGTTCCAAAAACAACTTATGCACAACACTCAGACACCTGCTTCCTTGTCCTTCGCACGGGCTCATCCCCACGCTTCTTAAAATGTTGCACAACTTTCTCCCACACTGGATCCCGCTGTCTGTGTGTAACTGCTGTGAGTTCCACAGAATCGAGTTAAGAACCTAGGCAGGAAGCTGGACCTAATTAAGGAATGATGCGATGGAAGAGATCTTTAGTTTTCAACTTCTTGATTATTGTGTGTGTGTTTCCCCTCTCTTGTGCTTCCTCCTGTTCTTCTTTATGCCTCTCTTTCCTGCTTCTCTCCACAGAGCAGAACTGTCTTGGGGCACAGTAGCTCACCTGTGGTGGGGACAGCGGTGGGGAGGCAGAGGGCAAAGAAGAGCCTGGAGAACCCACCAGCTGATGCTCGGAACTGTCTGAGGCTCATTTACATGTGGTCCTCTCTGGTGGACTGGGGTTGGTTGCCTAGCAACAGTGCCCTCTGCTCTTTTCATGCATGTTCCTCATCTTAGCTTCTCCTTCCCCTTACTTCCCTTCAGCCAAGTTCGTGAAGTTCATTTTCATTCAATTTTAACTTAAGCGAAGAGGGGCGAGAGAAGTGTGTGTGTGTGATTTTTCTTGAACACTCAACCCTTTAAGTTTAACCAGGCCACTAAGGACTCGGAGTGGATGCCATTGAATTCTCAAACTTAGCTTTACCACAGACTCACTGTGTGGTCAAAAGTAAAAGTAGTAGACAAGCCCTAGAGAGTGAAGAAATCCACTTGGGATCTGCAACATTCAGAATTCCACTTTATCGTCATTTCCCTGCTAAAGCCAGGCAGGAAAGCTGAGTATTTCTAGTCCAAGTCTGTATTATTTGTCATATATGATGTGTATGTAGGTTACAGTGTCTTTGGTGGGGAAAAAAAATCTTCAGTGTTAGCTTCAGTTTAGCAAACTTCTATGCTAGGTCCTTTCAGTTAAGAATCTTTTAGAGGAACTTGTCAATGTTTTCAAAGAAGCTTCCAGTGAAAATCCAGTCTTCTATAGTCTTGTCGCAATAAGTCTTGAACGTCAGCACTGTACGTGATTCAGCATCTAAACCAAGCGTGAGGGCCTTTGAGTATCCTCCCCAACGTGAAAAGATAAAAAGCTCAAGTCGAATCAATTCTAATTATTGTATCCAAGGTGGCGGGGGTGGGGAGAAGTGGAGAGAAAAATTGTGTCGTTAAGGTTTATTTATTTATATGTAAGCAAATAGATTCATAACTACTACTTTTCAAAAAAATGGACCACTTTCTCCTTTTTTACCTTTGGCCTTGCATGTGATGGATACACTATATCTGAGAAAGGAAGACTTGCTCGAGAGAGGGCTCGGGCAGACAGTCAGGAGGACTCCCCGGCTCTGTGGCCTTTGCAAACGCAGAGTCATTCAGCCGCAGACTCACTCGACTGCTCTGAGTGGCTTTCTGTCCTCACACACCCGTTCTTTCCCAAAGTGCAAGAGAAGCCCTGTTAGTGAGCAGGGCACGTTTGCCCAGCCTGGAAATATGTGTTAAGCAGCGCCTCAGATCCTGCTGGTTGTATCATTTTGAATCAAGCCAAGCCTGTGGAAATCACTGAAGCTATCCACCCTGGCTGTCTGTGCTTAGCAATAGGTCAGGAAAAGAGTGTTCCGGCTTTTAAACCTTGTTATTTGGAAATGGGCTGAACTTGCTACTGCTGGGGTGCGATCGATTGCTGAATTCTGCCAGGTGGTTAGTGGTGACATTTCTATGAAAAGAGAATGAAACACATCCCTCTCCATATGACGGTCCATTTGCACACGCGTCGAGAGAGTTTGAAGGCGTGCATCGTGGGTCCATGTGCCCTGTTCCAGCGGGTAGTTCTGCGCATGCATTTGGGTATTCATGTGCACAATTGTGTGTGCTCCCACAGCCGGGGGACATGTGTAGACATGGGATGTGTCTGTGCGCGACCAGGCACACGCGGCCCTGGTCCATCCTTATTTCCGCGTCACCCATGCCTGCCTATCTGGACAGATATCTGCAGCACATTTGCAAGTGACCACTCTATTTTGGCTCATGCCATTCCCCCTGCCTTTATGGGAGAGGAATTGTTGGATGTTGGCAATGCAATAAAGAGCAACTGATTTCAACGAATGTTCCCTCGCCCCACAGACACATTGCCACTGCTTTTATGCTGCACATTACACTGTGGTGAAATTTAGTTAATGTTATGGTTTGTTATTACAACAGCAGAGTGGATTGAGAGAGGCAGCTTTTGTTGGCTCCGTGTCCCACATTTCCTGGGTGTGATGGGAACGAATCAGAGCAGGAAGCTAGCCGTGATCAGCAACGGCGCACACAGGAGCAGAGTGGCTGCTCTAATTGACTTTTCACTTTTGTAACTACAAGAATTACTTCATTAGCCAGCAGGGGCTTGGCTGCTGCCCTCGCCGAGTCTATATTTTGGTCAGAGAATCCGAGAGGAACGTGACAGGACACCGAGAAAACACCCAGGTGCTCAACTGTTTTGCTGAAAAGCAACGTGTTTTGGTGGAGAGAGAGAGAGCTGTGTGGTCCGACTGTTCTATGCTCGGTTCCCAGCTTGGTCAGCAGCTGCTTCGCCTCTGATCTTCATCTCTGAAGTGGGGGATGGGAATGTCCGCCCTCTGAGGTCCCTGGGAGGTGAGCACCTGGAA
Source organism: Eonycteris spelaea (assembly GCA_003508835.1). Lineage (NCBI taxonomy): Eukaryota > Metazoa > Chordata > Mammalia > Chiroptera > Pteropodidae > Eonycteris > Eonycteris spelaea. The sequence goes on along the minus strand of PUFA01000310.1, from coordinate 1,317,097 downwards.
CATAGTAGGCGCGCAGTGAGTGTTCCTTCCTCTTCTCACGTTTTCGCCTGTTCCAGAATATCTCTGAAGGCGAGAGGAAGTCAGAGCAGCTGGGGTGTTTAGATCATACTGAGTACCCAATGCGAAGGGATTAAGAATACACACATAAGAGCGCCCGTGATTTTTGAAGCCCCAGATCAGGATATACAGTCTGAGAACTTTGAAAGGACTATTCTGGAAAATCCACAACGAAAACCGATGTTGTCTGGATCGATTCCATGTGTCATAGCTTGAGCCTGAGCGTGACTGAAACCCGTGAGCTTGTTGGGAGGTGTGCCACCAGTCACTCTGAGTGAGGCAAAGCTATTAGCATTCTTATTTATGCTACTAATGAAGCTAATTAAATCTTAAATCTGAAACAGAGTTGGTGGACTAGAATACTTGGAGAGCAGAAGCTATTTCCATAAGAACATGGCTTTCCTTGTTATTCTTCTCAGCTGGGTCCTTGGATCCTGCCACCAATGGTAGGGCAAGCAGATGACGAAGAATATGTCAGTCCTGTTATCATTCCTCCAAGGCCTGGCACCTTGTCCCCCGGGCTGGGAGGCTGTTATCTCTCTAGTGGTGGCTCCTTCATTCTCAGCAGATAGGAGCCCCGCAACTCCCATTGGTCTTGCCAAGCGGCATGTGCTGGGTGGCAGGTACCACCAGGAGGCCCCTGCTCCCCTCCTGGCATGCGAAAAAAAAAAAAAAAAAGTCTTGCGAGAAGATGACTAAACAGATAGAGCAAAGACTTACAAATTTAGATGCTTGGGCCAGCTTTTATTCCTCCATTAATTAGTATCGCATCGTTGGGAGCGTGTTTTCTGGCAGCTTCTTTGCCCTGTTCTGGTTTATAAGAGCTCGGAGAGCACTGAGATGCCACAAGTTCATGTTCTCTGATGGTCTGGGTGAGAGGACAAACAGTGATATCTTTGTTTTCCTGAGTTGAAACTCATCATTTCATGGATAATGTCAGAACTCATCAATTTAATACATGCTTTAGGGCTTACGAAAAAAAAAAGAAAAGAAAAGAAAAAACTTTCTATTTTGGCTCAGGAAGCCCCAGAATGAAAGCGTTTGTAAACCACCCAACAAGGCTGACTCATTTAAGAAGAATTAAATGCTTCGGGGCAGTGAGGAGAGGAGGGTGGGACTCGGGAATGTATGTCCTCTGGAGCAGGCTCCTGAGTGAGTCAAAGCATCACAGAATAATTAGATTTGGGCGATAGCAACAGTCACTAAACCAACCCCCTGATTGTAGAGAAATGGGAACACCGTTATCTAGTGTTCTCCCTTCCGACTCGACATTTGCGTATTGTTTATCATTTCCAGTCCTCACTCCTGATCAAGTTCATGGTCACTGTGAAGCATGCTGGAGAGAACTGCTCATTTGTGAGGACCAGGCTCGGGGAACAAGTATCGTGAGCCACTCAACCACAGATCTGGGGCAAGGGGTGATGAATTTTCAGAAGCCTTCACAATGAAACTATGCCGAATATAATGTATCTTTGAAAATTATGTGAAAGCAGCCAAGATTTTTACAGTACTTCGCGTAATCTCCCCAGATGTTGACCCGTCAATGTAAATGGGCGAGCATTCTGGTTAATAGAAAAACTGGGTAAATAGAACAACAAAAATGATGGACGGTACTGCATTTTTTTTTTATTACAGTGTTTCACAATCTGTTTTATCTTCCACTTGGAACATTAGACTCTAATCAGAGCCACCCATCACATCCCCATTCAAGACTGATGTCCCGTGCATAGTGGGTCTGAAGGGGTGGGTTTGAAGAATATCGGGAAGATTATTTCTCCTCTAGTCCAACATCCCTACATGAATGGAGAAGAGCTGCAGCCTCCCCGCTCCCCACCAACGTCACTCATCACGTTTAACAAAGTCCAAACCCAGGTCTGGCCCTAAGATAATGTGTGGTCCTTGAATCCTGGTTTTCTCATTGTTCGCAGTCAGGCCACAGAATCTCAGGTGTCCCTTTCTAAAGGAAGCACAAATCTCGTCAAACGCCAGGGAGTCATTCATAGCGAAAGATCTACCTGTTTTTACATATAATCACTGAGACTGTTCTCTGGGCTTTAAAAAGAATAAAAAGACTGCTTTCCAGTCTCTGCCACGTAAATATTTTCCACTGAGCCTCAGAATTCCATTAAAGAGATGTTACATAGCGTAAAATATTTACAGATGTTATAAAATTATCACAGTATTTGAATGCATTTCATTAGTGGAACAACGGTGGCTAAATATATGTACACAAGACTGCTGTGCCCAAAGCACCTTATAAACAGGGAAGAATTAGGTCTTACAGGACCCTGGAGAGGGAGTGAAGTTCTCTCAGTATAGAAGGGGAAGGATAGAGGGGCCGACAGCAGAATGAGTCCTGTGCCGTGCCAACAACTGGTCCTCCTGAAAAGTGCCACTGTCAGCACTTACAAGACAAGGTACAGACGGTGGCAAAGTTTGGGATTGTGTCTCACAAGCATGTCCCCACAGGGTCCCTGGGAAGTGGGTCCCTGTGCTGATTGCTCCACAAAGTGGAGAGGTGCTTTCTCCTACCAGATCTCTCCCGGACAGTCAAGCCCCCCAAGCCTGACTCTCATCTCGGCATTTCCGCCCTCCAGGCCTCTTGAAGGCCACAGTGGCCATGGCCCTCCGGCAGCTGAGTCCCAGGCACAATCAGGCAGCCTGTGCTGCTCCAGCCACACCTGCTGTCCCAGTGGGGCTGTTAGCAGCAGGAGCCATGGAGGAGTTGGGGAGGGGGACCCCGACGCCTCTCCTCATGCAGCCTCCCCTGACACTCGCCTTTGCTCGGTTACCCCGTGGTTGCCTGGTGCTTGTTGCTAGCTTCCCACCTCCCAGCTTCCCTCCCTTCCTCAGTGCTGAAGATCCAGGAGAGCACCAGCCCTGGGCTGGGAGCAGGTGCAGGACAGGGAGGATCTGGGGGAGCCCATCATCGCTCTGCACACACGTTGTCTAGTGAGCATCAGGCCTGGAGTCCCGGTAACAAGCTGGTGGTGGAGACCCCTCCCCACACCTCCCGGCCAGCCATGCCCAGGGAGGTCTGTCATGCGGGAACACGTATCTGAGCAGCACATCTGTCCTGCCTGATTTTAAACCACAGAATCGGAAACCAGTAATGTCCTTTTGAGCTCATCGAATCAATGACTTTTAAATTGTGGCACGAGACACTTTAATGTGTCCTGGAAATAATTTTAGTGGGTCCATAACCAGCGTTTTATTTTTTTAATGGGAAAGGATCAGAATGCATGTCACATATAAGTGGAACTTTTCCTTCAGTTGTCTATGAGCACATGTGTCCTGGGCGGCAACGTGTTCCTGACTATAAATCTCAAAGAAAAAGCTAGAGAAAGGCTGTGCTAGCCCAGCGCCGCCCCTGCAAGCTCCCTGGGCCCATGAGAACCTCTCTGTATGCAAAGGTTCCCGCGGAGGAGATACCCCGCCTTTGCTGTTCAGCTCGTCCTGGTTCTGTGAACGCCCCTCACTTCCTGCAGGCACTTCCCTCCTGTCCAGGTCTGAACACCCATTGGGCCATTTCTCGTACTTGGTTACAGAAATTTGACCGCCCCCCCCCCCCCACATGTAATAATCCTTGACTAAGTTATCCCACTGAGGGATTCGAAATCCCAGCTCCTCGGATAAGAACCAGTACCTTTTCCACCACATGGATGACTTCGCTTCCCGACGCCATCACAGCCGCCTTTGGATGAGGCCCCTGCACAGGTTAAACAAGATTGGGATGGAGATGTCTTGCTTCCCAACACAGCCGCAAAGGCCAGGGGTCACAGAGGACAGGGGCTGGGGGGCCGAGGAGAAAAGCCACAGGATTTCGGAGCAGACTACGCTCCCAGGAATGGACAGGAAAAGGCTAGGTCCCACGCACAGCATCAGCCCAAGTTTCCACTTAAGCAAAAAGGTCGTCCATTCCCTGGCCCAAAGGTCTCAGGCGTTATGTGCAAGACACTGTGACATCTTTTCCACGCCCAAGGTGGACACGTGGTTTCCTTCTTTCTACTCCTTTCACAGGAGCATGAAGGCAGAAGGAGAGTCGCATCCCGGAGGCTTTTGGAATGTCCGCTTAATTAACTGTTAACTCATTGTTAATAAGATGTGGATGCTTGAAGGGAATTTGAAATCATGTTTGTATATTTACAGAGGAGCTATACACATTGCCCACTGAAGTTCGTTGCCTGGCCCAAGGTCTCCCAGAATTCTGTGGCTGAGCGGGGGTCTAGAACCCAGTTTTGACACCCAAGTATTCCTTCCACTCTCCCCCAGATCCTCAACTGTCCCTGCTGGTTTCTGGGGCACTGCTCCTTCTGGAGAAAGGGAAGACCGGGATCAACAGCCCTGACCCGCTAGGACCCTCACTGCCATTCAGGCAGCACACCCAAGGCTAGAGGCAAGTGGGCCGACTCCTGGTTCTGCCACGACTCTTCCAACACTGGTGCCTGAGCAGGTGGGATGGTGAGCTGGTGCCTGGAGACCCCCGAGGAGGAGGCATGGACGGAAAGCCTGAGAGCAGTGGCCAGGCATTATTATGACGAGAGAGATACTGTAAACTTGAGGTTATTACTTCTATCATTGTTATTATTAGATTTAATGGCTGAGTGAGCAATTCACTCGGCTCTAATAGAAAATTGCTCCTGACAACTCCCCATAACCACAGGATCTGGGAAAGGCGATTGTGAGAAATGCTCTCACCTTTGCTGGGGAGTGTTGTGTGCAAGGCTCAAGGCTCAGACATGGATGGCCCGGGTCCCTGAGCAGCAGATCAGTGTGTCTTGTGACATCCAGGGATGTGACTCTGAGCAGGGGCGGGTGAAGGCAGGGAGCAGCGAGGGAGGCTACAGGCCTCGATGACCCTTGGCAGAGGCAAGCACTCTGTCCTTGGCAAAGGTGAGGCATGTGTGTGTGTGGAGGGGGGTGGGGAAGGGTGGCTCCTCCCCTAACCCCAGTTGGCAGGTTCAGGGACTGGGGCCAGGAGAGGCTCCCACATCCATCTTCTTTCCTCTCTCAGCTGAGCCCATTAAGGATGCATCTCTGCTTCTTGATTGCTCTTCTGTGCTGTTAATTTGTGGTTGTATTAACTCCTGCTGTTATCGTACAGCGAGGTGATGCAGAACAAAGCTGCTCGTTGGCGTGGTTGGTCTCAACTGCGGGTTGGTCTCCACCCCAATCTGGTCCCACCCCAACCTCTGCTCTGTTTTGACGTGAGTGGAGTCTGGAACCTTGGGAAATGACTGACAGATCCTGAGCCCCAGGCAGCAATTTGGAAGTCAAAGGTGACTTGGGGGTCGCAGTGAAAGGAGCAGCTTTGCTCTGTCTGTCGCAGCCCTTGGTTGCCCTTCCCCTTTATTTAAAAATGTTTTATTATGCTCTGAAGCACTACAACCCCCATATGACGGGCGTCTTAGGCTGCGTTTGCGATGAGTCGGGAAGCCTGGTGGACCAGGTCACTTTTGCAGGATGACTGCCAGGGTTGGTGGTACTGCGTGCTCTTGGAGTGTGACCATGGACATGTCTATCCTTGTGAGCTCAATTGACTTATGATCCAGATCAAATTCACAGCTCAGCTCAGGCCCTTGGCCCCCAGACTCCCGTGTCATTCACGTAAGGATTTCAATTGGAGCCCCTCACCTCCTCACAGCCAAACATGGGTACCATGTGGAATTGGAAGGGATCCTTGGTGGGACCCTGGCTTACCGATGTCTTTATGTTTTCTCGTTTTAAAGTATGCTGTAAAGAAGTACTCAGGACTGCTACAGGCAGATGGCATATTTTATTTTTAAGGACTAAGGATCCTTCTTACCTTTTCTCTGTTCCTGTCCCCTCTAAATCATTCATTGGTAAGAAAGTTTTATTTCACTCTGGGTGCTGAGTACTGGAAAAGCATGAAAGCATCATTCTGGTGGTTACTCTTGCCACTGTGAGACAATCAGTTAAACCCCTACCTGTGTCCCTGGGCCACCTAATGAGGTGGCCAACCTCGCTGTCACCCAAACACAGCAGGTCCTTGCCACCTCTAGTTTTTACACGTGCAATTTTTTAAACTAGGCTGTTCCCTCTCTTTTCTGTCTGCAGAATGCCCACTCATTACTTAGGAATCAGCTCAGGGAAATCTGCTCCGTGACTCCTCCCCTTACCTCCCCAAGCACACATAGTACTTTCTAGATTTTAGCCATAGCCCTCAACTCCCAATGCAGAGCACCCTCAAAAGCGTTATGTTTCATATATATTATTCTTACCCCATACCTGCCTAGCACAGCACCTGGCTTCCTGTAAGCTCAAAAAAGATCTGTTGAACGAATGATGGAATCCGCCCTATTTTGTAAACAGAAAAGCTTCATCATAGGCTCAGAGCAACTGGGTCAAGGTCACCGAATAAAGATTCGGGGGCAGCAGGACTAGAACTCGGGAACCCTGGTTCCTGGGTAGGGTCCCACTCCTCCGTCTGCACTGCCACATTTCCAGAGTGCGCCCAGAGGCCGGGAGCCGACCCATCTGTACTTCCGTGTCCCATGGTCCCTTGAGAACGGCTGGGGCTTTGAACTGTTATTATTTCGGTAATTAAAAACAACCGAGGGAGCTGGAAGCCCGTGACGCAAACAAGGAGAAGCAGCTGGAATTGGCCCCGGGTCTCGGGCAATGCCGCGCATCGAAGGCTTGTGCTTAATCGATTCTCTCTGCTTTCTGTCAAGACAGTGCGTGACAGTCACTGGATCCCTGGGGCACGGGGCCAACAGTGGAGACAGGCAGGCACGTGGCCGGGTACCCTTGGGTAGGGAGGGTCCTGCGGGGGCACAACCATCTTCTGGAAGAAGGGTACCACACATAAAAGGCATAAAACTGCACCAGGGGTCACAGTCGGGCCTGGGTAGGGGAATGATGATGGTGGGTTTCCCAAAGACCAGAGCGACTCGAAGGGTTTGGGGTGAGTATGAGACTGGTGAGGTTGGAGCTGGACAGACCCTCCCTGCAGTGACGCGCGGGTGGGGGGTTTGACCCCTAGAGGCGTTCAGTGTGGGCTGGCGATAAGGCGTCCCGTGAGTAAAAGTTCCCCAACTGGAGTGTGTGTCCAGATCACCTGGAGGGCTTGTCACAACACACACTGCTTGTGCCAGCCGCAGCGTTTCTGATTCCGGTCTGGAGCGGGTTCTGAGAACGTGCATTGTGCACAAACCAAGTGATGGTGATGCCGCTGGCTCAGGAACCGATTTGAGGATCAAAGCCTTGGCGAAATCGAACCGAGCTTACCCTGGACACCTGACCCTGCAATCTCTCTGGCCGGGCGTGGCATCCGTCACGGTCGGGTCTTGGGTAAAGACAACCTCTCCGTATCTGCGGGCATCTCCTCTGCCTCCTAGAGTTGCCGTGAACGTGACCTGGAACACGGCAGTAGTAATTCTCGTCGCTATGACCTGCGGCAGCTCGCACGGCTGTTCCGGACCGTCGGTTAGGCGTTCACGGGGAGCCCCGGTTCTGAGCCATGCTGACGCCCCTCACTGAGTCAGCATGGGCAGTTGGCGGCCCAGGAAAGACTGTGAGTGTCCCTACGCAGGCCGTCCCCGGGGGGAGCTAAACCCAGACGGAGGGCGTCCTTCCCGCTGAGGGCTGCGTCCTCCACCACAGTCATCAGGAGTCCTCCCTCTCAGGTGGACGCAGAGACGGAAGGCTTTGCTGTCCTGATAGCAGGAGCATGGCTGTCCCTCTCCCACATTAGATGCTGCCAGCGCAGCTAGAGGACAAAGCGCTCCCTTCACCCACACGTCGGTTATTCCACTCGGCAGGCTCCAGGCTGGTGCCCAGGACACACCCACCTCCCCTTCTGGACGCCTGCCCTCTCTGTCTGGCCGCCACACCCTGCGAGCTGCTTCCTGTCCCCCAGGACCCCCCCCACCCGGTGCAGCCTCAGGGCCCCCTCTCACACCCCCAGCTTGCAGAGGAAGTGTCAGGGGGACAGCGCAAGGGCCTCCGTGCGGACCTCGGTCTTGAGTGAGCTGTGAGGCTCCGTTGGTGGGTGTGGCATGGGCAGGACAGCGGGAACCAGTGCTTGTGAGATATGGGCATGACAGATACCTGGAAACATAATGGCCCTCTCCTACAAGCTGACTCCTGGGGGTCCCCCTCGGGGCTGCGGTGTTTTTCCAGCCGGCATGGTGCTGGGCACTTCTGGATAGTTCATAGCCTTCAGGGATGCTGCCCGGCTTTCTCCAATCCCCAGGAATTCTGTGGGGCAGAGCTAGGCAGGGAACACGCCCTCTCTTGTTCCTCATCTCAGCGGGGCGACCATGATATCCGCTCCACGCAACTTTTGACGCTTTACTTTTTCCGAGGCAAGGACTCTCTTGAACGTGTTGGTTTCTGGTCCTCACCTCTCCCAGAGTCGAGACCCGTACCCCCTGGCCCTTGCCCACAGCCACTGGACGAGAGGTAGGAGATGGGGAGCAGGGTTAGGCGGCACCCCCCATGCGGCTGCCCTCGAGCATCTTGCGCAAAATGCTCCTTTTGTCCAGCCCTCCCCCAAACCTATGAGCCCCAGTGATGTCATGATGGAGGGACTTGGTGGGGAAGGGAGTTACATGGGCCAAGAGGATCAGGAATGCAGCTGAGAAGGTGGCTCAAAATAGCTCATGGAGAACAGGCTTCTGCTTGACAGGCTGACAAGGATGTGCCTGGAGCCAAACCCTCCTCTTTGAAAGCTCTGTCTCCTTCTAATTATGGATCTGTCAAGAGGAAGAGACCGCCGGTGCCTGCTCGACCCGGTGACCCTTCGCTTTATGTGCAGATGGGAAAGGAAAGCTCGACCCCCATCAATGGGGCCAGAGCCTCATTGAGAAGACTTCTGCCCACCCCTCATGCCTTCCAAGGGGACCGGAAGTTCTCTTTGCTCGGCCTCTTGTTCCCTTCAGATGGACAAGAGAACTCACCTGTGCCCCCAGGCAGGGGCCCATCTCCCTGTTCTCGAAGCCCAGTAGAAAGAGCAGGGACCTCCTCCTCATCCAACAGTTAGATGGGAGGGAGAACTCGCTAGAACTTTCTTTGCCATCAGGGACTAACTTCATCTCCCTTTTGCATATGCAGGCCAAAATGGACCACGTGCTCTGATAAATTTTGTTGAAAGATTTGTTAACTTATACACAAAAATTATAAGGATTTAAATTTACTGTAATTTGGCAACAGAATCATACAGAAAGATTTGTTAACTTACATACAAAAATTATAAGGATTTAAATTTACTGTAATTTGGCAACAGAATCATACAGACTTAAGGTGGTATTTCCTCACACAGAGCGCTCACCACTGCATCCCAAGGACCTAGATAGAGCATAGCGAGCCCTCAGTGTCTATTTACAAATGTGGCTGACTCTGGTGCTGTGAGGTTGACCAATGAAATGTGTTCAGAGAGGCCCTTACTTTCCAGACAAGTGGGATGTATGTTGATCTTGTTCTGGAAGAAGAATTTACTGCTTCAGTAGGTTTGAGGGTAGGGATGAAAATGAGAGATAGATATATATTATATACATATATACATATATGTATATATATAATTATATGTATATATGTATAATTTTGATTTACACAACTGACCTAGCTCTTGGCACGTCTCACCCCTAGATTCCACCCTCCTCTGGGGAATATCAAACTATGGGATGCTCAGTGAGCAGACCTCAGGGGCCATCCTTAGCTGGTGGATGGTGGGCTGAGGGCTTGGGCTTGCACAGCTGCTCCCCTTTCTCTCTCCTTCCTCCTGACATTCCTTCTTTACTCTCTTCCTGCCGTGAAACTTACTGAGTTCCCACTCTGGGCTGAGCTCTAGGCATAGATCCTGGAGGAACACTGTGGAATAAGACAGACATGGCTCCTCCCTACAAGCAGTTTACCTTCTGGCAGGAGAAACAGATAGATAATCAGCTACAATTTCAAGTTGTGTTATAAAGAAAATAAAACCAGGCAAGGGAATGGGGACAGACTAGGGCTGGGAGGGAGCCACTAGAATTGGGACGGGCAGGGAGAGCCTCTCTAAAGAGAGGTGCCATTTGAGTACGAGGCCTGCACAAAGTGAGGGAGCAGCCATGAGAAGTTCTCTGGGGAAGCATCCTAAGTGGACAGAGGAGTCCTGAGGCAGAGCCAGAGGTTGGAGGCATAGCGAGGAGGCTAGAAAGACAAGAGTGAACTGAGCAAGGAGAAGAGTGGTGGTGGATGAGTGTAGAGAGGAGGCCGGATCACGTAGGTCGTGGAAATGCCTGGAACCCATTATTCAAGGGCTTTCTTCAGTGTGGGTTCAGAAGTATATTAGTTCTTTTGGTCAGAGAAGCAGATGATAGATAATAGATGGATAGTTGATAGATGATAGATAGATAATAGATAGATAGAGATGGATGGATGGATGGATGGATGGATGGATGGATGGATGGATGGATGGATGGATGGAAAGATAGATAGATAGATAGATAGATAGATAGATAGATAGATAGATAGATAGATAGATAGATAGATAATACACACACACACACTATAAGGGATTGCCTCACACAATTATGGAGGCTGAGAAGTCCAAGGTCTGCACTGAGCAACCTGGAAACCCAGAAGAACCAATAATTAGTTCCAGTTTAAGTCCAAAGGCCTGAGACCCAAAGAGCCAACAGTGTAAGTTCGATTCCAAGTCTGAGTCCAAAGGCAGGAGAAGACTGATGACCCAGCTCAAAGACAGACAGAGGGGATTCTCTTTTACTCTGCCTTTTTGTTCTTTTCAGGGCTTCGACAATATTGGATGAGGCCCACCCATGTTGGAGAGGGCCATCTGCTTTTAAGGGTTTCGATGTTAATCTCCCCAGAAACAACCTCGCGGACACACCCAGAAATAATGTTTAACCAAATATCTGGGCATCCTGTGGCCCAGTCAAGTTAACTCATAAACTTAACTATCCCACAAGGCGACTCCATCCAAGGTCTGTGGAAGGGAAGAGAGACTGGGTCAGGGTGATGGGAAGGGCTGCCTTGTCTGAGACGTCAGCTTCTGTGGCATCCACTGCCTCCCCGGGGCTCAGCGCACCGTGTCCATCCCCTCTCCATTCACAAGGCCAGCTGTGACATCAGAGAATGACCCGCTGGGCTTCCTGATAGTCCTTTCCCAGGGCTGCTGTAACGAAGTACCACAAACTGCGTGGCCTGAGATAGCAAAGGTTGATTGCCTCACAGCTCTGGAGGCCCGCAGTCTAAAATCGAGGTGCCGGCAGGTCCGGGATGCCTCTGAGACTCTGGGAGAGGGTCCTTCCTTGCCTTTCCAGCCTCCGATCATGGCCATCCCTCCTTGGCATTCGGCGGCGTGTGGCCACATCACCCCAACCTCTGCCTCCGTCTTCACGTCTTTTTATAAAGACGCCCGTCATTTTGGATCAAGGCCCAGGATGAATAACCTCATCTTGTCCCGATTCCATCTTCCCAGGCCCAATTTCCAAATAAAGTCACAGTCACAGGTCCTGGGGGTCAGGACTTCAACATAGGTTTTGCGGGAACACGATCCAACCCATAACACGTGTCTTCCTGAGCTCCCCATGGGAGCCAGAGACATGTCCATTATTAAAATGGCAAGAGTTCTACTTCCGTCTTTCAGTTCTTGCCAACAAACCTACTAACCACAGAGGTCCGGGTACCCTAAAACTTTTTGACTCTCTAGATCCTCCTTGTCCAGACCCCAAATCCAAAGGAAATTGTCGCACCCTAGAAACTCCTCTGGGAAGTGGAATGGTGAAATCGGAGCCACACAATGAGGGTTTCTGTCTTCTCCTGGGCCAGCTAAAAGTTACCCAGAAGAATGGGCAATTTGGAGGAGCCCTGGAGGTGACAGTTAGTGGGGACAGATGTCTGAGCTGCCAGACGAGTGTTTGGGGGCAATTGGCCTGTCGGAGAACCCCACCAAAATTCCAGCTGGAGAAGAGAAGGCTGCTGTCCGTTTATGTTCTCTGTGGAGGGCTTGTGTTCTTGATCTTAATCTTTTTCCTGAGGACATGAGAAAGGCTTCCCAGTTGGAGTTTGTTTCCTGTCACCCATCACCCAACACTCAGACACCTTGCAGGAGTCTGTGATGCTATGTTTGGGCAAAATTCAGTTCTCACTCATTTCCTGGTGCCTCTGCCATCCTGCAGCCTTCAGAGAGAATCCTCCCAGAATAAATTCTGGGTGCAGGCATCTCTTCCGTTAGCCCTGGAGAAAGGCTGTTTAATCTGCAAAATTACTTTTTAAAGTTATCAGGAGAGGCTCTCCAATTCTGAATGTTTTTAATAGCTAACACTCATTCCTTTCCCAATGCAAAGAAGAGAGATTTATTCTGGCCAGCTTATCCCAAGTAAATCTTGGATATCTCAGTTTTACATTTTAACAAGAAACAAGCACTTTATAATAACTGCTCAGATTAAACTCCAGCATACGCTCAAACCATTAACCTGAAGGAATTGTAACGATAAATTAAACATATTAATGAAGCTGTACTACAAGCTCAAAATTTGTTAGGTAAATTGTAGCATTATTAACAACCAACTTGACTTATCACAGTCTATCATTGAAGGGAAATGAACTAAAACAGTGATTACATGACAAGCAAACCATGCTAGAATAAATAAAAATAGAAATGATTATTAACAGGAAATGCAGATCTGCTAGGACATTTTCATGGAAAGGTCAAACCTGGCAGATCTTATCGATTTTTCTCTTTTCCTCTCCCATTTTCCCTCCTCTCCTTTCCTCTTTCTCCTCTTTTTCCCATCCATCCGTTCCTTTCACTCTCCTCTTAGGAGGATCTTAGAGTCCCAGTTTGTGGTGAGAGTTCGCCTACCTGGCCCTCAGTTTTCCATGAACTTTGTAGAGGGAGCCTGGGTTTTGTGCACAATGTAAATCTCTCCAGGGCCCATGTTGCCCATTGTTTTCCTCTCTCTGATGGTCCCTGCAGGGCTCAGCCCAGCCAGGCTCCTTCTCAACCCTCAGGCAAAAGGTTGTGATTATCTGCAGCTGAATGAGTTTGGACTCTTTGTAGAATCGCAGGACCTTATGCCTGGAGGAACCAGAGAGATCTGAGGTCCTCGCTTCTGGATGAGGGAGCTGAGGCACAGAGGGTGATATATCTTCCCCATAGCCACCCAGATACCGAAGCGGCAAAGATAAATAAATAAATAACTTGCCAGTCTTCCCAATATGGCATATCTATACATGAGATCACAAATGTCTCAATCTCGGATTCAGAGAATTTTTCTTTTCAGAACCTGGCAGACTGAGTGGTCACAGTCTGAAGATAGCCCGTGCCATAGTGGCCAGTCCCTGGTGCAGTGCACAGGCCTTGTCTAGAAAGGAAGCCCTGCTTTGCTTTGGCGGGAGGGTCTGCCTAGAATTGTCATGCGAGATTTCAGGTGGACCCAGCTCAGGTTTCTGGGTTGGCAGTTGGGTGTTGAAGACTTTGGGGACACCAGTGCCGAACTCCTTGGCATCGTGAGGGTTGGATGAGATGATACAAGTACAATCCGCTTTGTAAAACTAAAACCTAACTGGGCCATGTGGTTTCAGGGCGGTTCTTACTGGCACGTCCCACACCCCATCGCTACGTTGTCTGAAGAAGAACTAAGTAAAAATTAATTGTTTTCGCCATCATTCCCATCTCTTCCTTCCCCTCATAGGTAGACTAAGGCAGTTCCCCAACGTAGGGGCAGGGTGATGAGAGAGAGGGAAATGTTAGGACAGCAGAAAGGAGAAGAGAAGAGATGAGAGGGAAATAAAGCAACGGCGAGCGGGGGACGTTTCTGTGTTGTCTTCTGCTGGAGCAAGAGTCTGAGCCTCTGCAACTGGCCAACTGGACCACGCTGGCAGGAGCTCGAGAAGCCAGCAGTCAGGCAAGACAGAGCCTCGGGCTTCCCAGCCAGGGCCACGAGGCACACAGAGAGGTGTCGTGCAATCCGCAGTGCTAGAAGCTTTAGGTCTCCTGCTTACACCCCTCGACCTGTCAGCTTCCTGTTCCCACCACGGCATCTGTGTGTTGGGTTTCATGAATCATCCCCTGGCTCTCAGCAGTGTACACATACAGGTGATTAACGGCCAGGTTGGAGGTGTGGGAGGGAGACGGGCTGAACAAGGTGAACTCGCAGGATCACAGCTCAGTGGTCACCTGAGTTATGAGGCTCTCTTCCCATAGATCTCTTCCCTCCATGAATTTCCATTATGTCACCCAGTGTACTTCATCAGTGCCAGAGGAGAATTCACCAGTATAAGTGGTACCCCCCTCCCCAACCCTCGTGTTTCTGATCGCAAGGCCCCTCTGCCTTACGTCGCCTGGAGGGGACCTCCAAGAGGTGATGGATTAACTGTCCTGTTTAAAGTCTGAGTAGATCTGTAAGTCACAGGAAGTCGAACCCCAGAACGGTGATATCCAAACCTGCTTTTGTGACAGCCCTTTCCTCCTGAATGTCTCTGGTTGATTTGAAAAGTAACTCAATGATCGCCTCTATCCCCAAAGCAAAATAAGCCACAGTAGTTTAAAAATGCATGTAGCATCTCATGTTCTTAAGAGGAAGGGACAAGTGTCTTAAACTAAGTGAGCAGTAATGACAGAGTGACTCAGCTCCTAAATGGCCAGACACTGTTTGCGGGTTGAGCTTGGAAGAAAGGCTCTGGGAGGTTGGAATCGAATCAGGACTCACTTGCTGGGGAGGGAGTTGTGGCTCAGGACACTCAGCCAGCAGTGCTTCTTGTCCTGTGATAGAAGTGGGGCCTCGTGCATCCTGGGCCCCATCTAAGATAATGGAGATGAATAAGGTAGCCTTCTCAGGAAATATGAACTCAAGCTTCTGTCTATTGGTTTCCAGACTAAATGCAAATTGAGGCTCAGACCAGAGTGCCTACCTGCCAAGATTTTCGATTTCTCTGGCATGTTCCTTTTACAAACCCTTTTCCTTACTGTGTTCATTTTGAGTGCATGTTGTTTTTTTTTTTTTTTTTTTTCACTATGATTCATTCCACAATGACTGTGCCCAATTTGGTGATTGGTAGAAAAGGCGGCGGGAAACGGAATGGTAATTTGCTCAGATATCAACACAGTTGGACAGATAGACGAATAGACCAGCCTCTGCTTGTTCTTCTGGGGGTGGAGCTCTAGGGCTTCCTCCTGTGACTCCTGCCCACATGGCTCCCCCATGCTCAGCTGGGCAACCTCTCCGGGCACTTGGACCTGTGTGGGAGGCTGGCGACCTGCACACAGGTCTCCTCAGTGCTCGTACCTTGGGTCTCTCCAAAGTGCTTTCTGCAGCTCTCCGCCCCCAACCCGTAGACATATCTTTAAAATCTAGTCTTGAACGTTCACCAGACTCCGACACGTGTCCCCAGGGCTTCCTCCTGCCTGTCGACCTGCCTTCCCGCAGGTCTGTCTGCCAGTGCACGCCGAGGTAGCAAACACACGTGGTGCACCAACACTTCAGCTCGGCGCTGCTTTGAACGAGCCCTGCCGGGCGGTCAGAAATGTGGAGAGCAGATGTCAGAGGTGACCCACCATCTGCTGTTTATGGGAGCTGCTCATTCCCCAGGTTGGGGAATGTGCTCATGTGTACGGAGCCTACCACAGCCAGTGCGATGAGCATCCAAGAGGTTGTCACCGGTATCTCTCTGGGAATTGGACCGTGATTTTTTTTAAAAAAAATAAAAAAGCTTGCCTAGAACACAGACACGCTAGGGTAGCTGGAGATCTTACGTTCATATAGTTCCTGGGTTTGACATCCTTGCCTTCAGCGGCTTGGCAGATAGAAAAATAGCAGTTTGTGTTGTGTGTGATCAGAGCTAACTTAACCAACCCCTGCCAAGCTCTTCTCTTTGTCAAAAAAAAACTAGAGGGAAGTGAGGGTATCATAAGTGTGTGTGAGGGGGGCTGCAGGAGAGCCAGGTGAGGGGCAGTGGGAGGGAGAGAAACACAGAGAAACGCTAGTCACTGGGCGTGGAGTGAGTGATGTGCTGGCGTCCTACAGCCTCTCCTGGATGGAGATGAGGAGAGGGGCTGGGAGGGCATTGCCAGGAATGAGGAGATTTGGGGCAACGAGCCGTAGAGCCAGCCGCCGGCTCTCCCTGGAGACCCCCTGGCATCCCTTTCTACTGGAGCAGTCATTCTCACCTTCAGTGAGCATAGCGATCGCCTAGAGGATTTGTCATATACCCATTGCTGGCCTCCCCTCAAAGTTTTTGAATCTGTAGGTCAGCTGCAAGGCTAAGAATCTGCAAGTCTAACCAGTTCCCAGATGCTCCTAGTCAGGGCCCACACTGAGAACCGTGCGATAGGCAAGCCGGGAAGCCGACGTGCCTTAAACGCTTCTCATCCACGGAGTCACAAAGGGCCGTGTGTTAACTGCGCTCTCACAACGGCGTCCACTGGAAGAAATACCTTTATCCATGTGAAGTGCTTGGGAAAGCACTAAGCCTCTCGACCCACTCTCCTCTTTCACTCGGAAGGAAAGACGAGAAAGGAGTGCTTTCAGTCGGGGTGTGGTGGGTTGAGTTGGATGCCCCCAAAAGAAATGTGGAAATCCTAACTTTCAGTATCTGAACGTGACCTACTTTGGAAACAACGTCTGCAGGATGTAATCACGTTGTTTAGATATAATCAAAGTCATGAAGAGTTAGACTGGGATCTCAATTCAATGAATGACGGGTGTGGTTTATAAGAAAAGAGAGTGGGAGATTTGGACAGAGGGACAGAGAGACACAGTGAAAAATGCACGTGATGATGGAGGCAGAGATTGAATTTATGCTGCCACAATCAAGGAACGCCAAGGATGGCCAGCAGCCGCACACGCTAGGACCAAGCAAAGGAGGATTCATTCTTCCTTAGAACCTTCGGCGGGAACATGGCCCTAGCAACACCTTAATCTCAGTCTTCTAAGCTCCAGACCCGTGAGGGAATGAATTTGTTGTTCTAAGCTACTCAGTCTGCAGTAATTTGCGATGGCGGATTTGCTCAGAGGACACCAGAGGAGTGGAAGCTTTGTCAAACTGGGTGGTGGGGAAGGCAGGGGACGGAGAGCGGGGGAGGGAGGGCATGGAGCGTGGCTGCCGCCTGCACCGTTCTAGCCGAGCCCTGACCAGCGTCAGGGGCAGGTGCGAGGCTCTTCGGGAGTTTTGACAGAGCGGAAGGAAGGTTAGGGTGACAGCTGGGCAGGCTGAGAAAACCTACTTAAAGAGCAAGGAGCCCAGTGATCTTAGAACACCAGGAAATTCGCATAAGGAAGAAAGAAAAAAAGGGGCTTTGGTGAACGCAGAGCTTAACCTCCATGGCGGAGGAATGCAGCAGTGATGTGTTTGAAGAGTGGGAAACAGGTAGAGAGAACCAGGAATTAAGCGAGGCCGGAGAACGGACTTTAGTGTGGAGAAGGCTTCGTCTCAGTGCCTGAGATGGTAGTTTTCTGTGTCTCCGTTGGGGGGTCCATGGCCCCTCGTGGGCATCGCTTGGTGCCTTGTTAAAAGGCAACTTCCTGGGCTCTGCCGCGGCCATGCTGAGTGAGAATTCAAGTGGACGGGGCCCGAGAATCTGCCTTGTCCCCAGCTCCACAGGTAGATTTCATGCCCCCAGGTCTGAAACGGTGGCCGCAGATGCGTCGTGAATGTTAACAGGCGTTCATCTTCTAGATAAAACTAGGGGAAACAGAAATGGGAGAGAGAGGGCGACGGAGTCTCAGAAGAGTTTTTGTTGAGCTCGCTGCCAAATTATCTTGCCCAGGACCTCTCTGTGGGCCACCCTGGGGTGCCTGTGGCCACACCGTCCCTCCCGTAGTTGGACCAGTCCTGACCAGTGTTGCAGGGCCAAGCGCCACAGAACTGGGATCCCTGGCCTGTCGCAGCTCTGCCACCTACTGGCTCTAAGAGGAGGTGCAGAATTCAATGCCAAGTGCACGCGGGATAAGGAAGAGCTTGATTGAGAATGATACACACACACACACACACACACAACACGCATACACAACACACACGCTCACCCCACACACCAGGGCCCCCCTGGCCTGGGCAGAGCACAGCAACGGCTGTTGGTTCACCTGTTGTCACGGATACAGATGTATTAGATTTCTCCCGTTCAGGGATGGGTGAGATTGGGGGACGGGGGGATGGAGGGATACGAAGGAAAAAGGAAAGCAAAGCGCCTGGTGATAACCAGAGGCTCTGAAAAGACTTCCTCTTCTTCCTTCCTTCCTTCCTTCCTTCCTTCCTTCCTTCCTTCCTTCCTTTCCTTCCTTCCTGTTTTCCAGTCAAGAACACAGGAGTTAAAGAGTTAGTGAGAGTCATGGAAACAGTGCTCGGCAGGGGTGGGGGAGGGAAAGGCAAGCAGCCGAGGCCTTCCTGGCTCTGGCCCAGGGGAAGGGGGTGAGGAAGGAGGGTGTGAGCAGAGAGGCTGGGAGCAACTGGCCCACCCTGAGCTTGGCTCCCCTGGACTCCAGAGCGAGCGAGCTAAGCCTGCTATCGTGCCCTTCCCTTGAGGCTCTGGCCGCTGACCAGTATGTCAGCCTTTTCTGCCTCAGTTCCCCCTTTAGTGAGCAGACAGGGCTATGGCATGAATAAGGGATGTCACTGCCTTCAGAGCCCTGCCCGGGTGTTAGGGCCAAGGCTGACCTTCCCTGGTGCCCAGAAGGGCAGAGATGTGTACGGGTGTCACCTATCTGGCTACGGAGGGCTCCGGACCCCTGCAGCTGCTCAGAAGAGTGGTGTCCCCCGACCGTTTGCCCTCCTGTGTGTCCACCTACAATCCCACTTCTGTGCATGATGAACTTCTGACCTTGCCTCATCTCGGGCCATGACCTTCTGTTAAACCACCCAGTTTTGAGTTTTATTGACTGGGTTGCCTCAGGTTTCAGGGAAAACACAGATCATAGCCATTTCCAGGAGTTACAGGTTCTGGCACTCCGAGAATGCTCTCGGGCCTGCAAACTCTGCCCACCTGCCTGCCCCGCCCCCTTCTCTCTGCCAGGCGCTTCCTTTTCTCCGCCCCCTGCTCCTGGCTTTCTTCCCTGCCCCTTTCTGAAGCTGCCTATGATCTGAGCCAGCTCAGGGAGGGAACAGACTGAGCGGGTCCCTGGGGCTGGTTTCCAGGCAGTGAGTGCTCTGCTTGTGGTGCCTCACTTTGCTCTTGCTGCACACGATGGGGTCAGTGTGATATTACTGTGGGTTGGCAAGGACAAGCAAATAAACACTGAATGCCACAGAACAAGACAGTCAGCGCGAACTTGGGATCCAGCTCTTCTGAATTGCGGACCAGTAGGTGCAGTCCAACTCAATCCAATCCTACCCAACTCAACCCAGCCCAACCCAATCCAACCCAATCCAATACAATACAACCTAATCCAACCCAACCCAACTCAATCCAACTCAACCCATTCCAACCCAACCCAACCAAACCCAACCCAATCTAATCCAACATAACCCAATCCAATCCAATCCAACCCAACCCAACTCAATCCAACCCAATCTAACCCAACCCAATCCAATCTAACCCAATCCAATCCAACTTAATCCAACCCAACCCAACCCAATCGTATACAACCTAATCCAACATAACCCAATCCAACCCAACCCAATGCAATCCAACCCAATCCAACCCAACCAAATCCAATCTAACCCAATCCAATCCAATCCAACCAATCCAACCCAGTCCAACCCAATACAACACAACCCAGTACAACACAACACAACACAACACATAACAATTCAACCCCACCTAATACAAAATAAAAGAACTAAGCCCAAGCAACAGGAAGTTTTATAACACTCTATTTACTCATCGCCCTCTGAACTGTTGGAACTGGGGAGATGTAGGACCAAGCACTGGATTTTCCTGGTCATGCCTTCATCCCTTACTTACAGGATTGTTGACAGGAAGTGAATGCCAAGACAGCATGGCGAGGGCGATAGGCTCAGGAGTAAAAAGACCTTATGGAACTACAATGGTGGCATGAATACGAGCAGTCATTTAAGATCTGGGTTTTCGCTCCTCATCTGTCAGAGGGCTGGGGCCTAAAGACACTACGAAATTAGCTTCGACACACCAATATGAGGATGCACTACAATAATGGACATGAAACCTTTTTCGACGTTAGAAATGCGAAGCTATTGTTAGTTGAGTAACTGCTGTATAGGCAAGCGTTAAATTTGGGTTTTAATTTCTTGGCCCGGAGGCTGATGAAAGTTTAGGATCTCAACAGAAGAACTGCTAAATAAAATGCTGTTACTGAGACCACTCTTTTCCACGATTCTAAGTTGGTTGATGCCTTTCATGTTAAGAACGTCAAAGTTTTCCAAAACTCCAGTCAGAGAGTTCGTTGGGAAGAAATGTGTTGTTCCCTGAACCCAAACAAGACATGGGCTGTAAGAGAACTGGGAGAAAGTGGATTATTTAATAATATGGTCCACCTACCGGCACGAAGTCGGCAGCCTCATGCCGGGGTAGTAGCGTTTTGTTTGAGACGATCCGTAGTTCCCACCTTTGTGAAAGGGATGAAAATGCTCATCTTCAAGGTCTGACAGCGGAGTCTCCAAGTTGAAAGCATAGGGTGAAGATTATCACCTCCATTGTGCAAAACTCAGATTGTATCAGAAGATGACGCTTCCCCTTTGCCTACAGATTAGAGCCTGGTGCTTTAAAGAGTATTCCAGGGTCTCTCATAGCTGCATCCGACCTGCATCCCGGGCCTCCCTCCTACCGTGCCATTTTAATGTCGCATGCCCTGGCCATAGCTCCCCATTGCACACAGTGACACTCTCCTCCGTCCCTGCCTTTTCTTGTGCCAGCCGGTGTGAGGACACATTCTTCCTCACAGCTCCTTCTTTTCGAAGGTCAGCTCGTATTGTGATTTCTTAAAGGGCCCTCCTCAGCATTAACCATCCTTTCGTTTTCATGGACACACGCAGCTTGGTATTTCCATGTGCTTCATCCATCCTCTTACTCTCATCAGAATTGTAGGTCACGTCTTAAATCCACAAATGGTTATCGTGCACCTACTATGTGGGGGGTGTGAATTAGATTAGCAAATAAATGCAAAACTGCCTTCTACATTGTGTTTTGTAGCTTAGTTGTTTTAGACAAGAAACCCGTAAGCCGAATTACCTTTGAACCCTTTGTAATACTCCCTTTGAGTCCTCTGTAGCGGGATTTTACACGGTAGGTGCTCAATTAAAGTTCAGCAATGATGTGAACCAGAGAAAATGAATCTCTCAGAGGTCGCACGCAGAAGACCAGTGTGAGAGACCCTCTGGTCCTCTGTCACCCAGGCCCCAGCCACAGAAATCTCTCCCCTGCTCCCAGATGCTCTGACCTGCTCATCTCAGGCACCAAATTAAAAAGTCAGGGAGCGGTAGCTATGGATGAAGAGCATGGTTTTCAACTGGATAAACAAGAAGCTTGGGAGAATGGGGGATAAGATTATTCTCAGGTATCTGACACCTTTATGTAGTGATGATAATAATAATAAGAAGAATAAGAATAAGAATAAGAATAAGAATAAGAATAAGAATAAGAATAATACTCTCCAAAGTGCTTGCCATCCATTGGAGGCCGAGGAAACAATCACCTGCTAAGAAATCCAGGAGGAAATTAAGCGACGCGAGACCATTTCACCCCAGGTTTCTTTTCTCTCCCTCACTTGGCAACACAGCAGGCTGACATGCGCAGAAGGCCAGCAGGGCTGAAAAGGAGCAAAGAGGTGTTTCCATTCCCACCTTCTGCAGGTGTCCCTACGTTGAGGGACAGGACGTAAAGTCCAGTCGATGGGCTCCAGTCTGCAGACCGGGGCGGAGGGGCATTCTGATCCAGGCCCGGGGCCTTGTGCTATGGAGAGTCAGTGGGGCCTCTCTAGGAGCCTGGGGAGTCCTGACTTGTTCAATCTCCTTCTTTCCTGAGGTTTCCCAACCCTCAGCTCCCCCACCTTTTTCCTCCCCTCCACCATCGGACTCCCTGTCCCCTTCAGGCTATTGGGACAAACTTTGGAAGGCCCCAAGAAGCAGAAGGGGACCAGCGACCCCTGGTGGTGACCACGGGCATGCGCCGACCATAGGTGACCAAAGGGAAAAAGTCTGATAAGGAGGAAGGGCCAGAGCACAGGCTCAACCCCCAGGGTGTCTGTCTGTCTGTCCTTCACTCGGTTTTCAGTCTTCGGTCAGTGTGGAAGGTAAACCCTGGGATTTTTTTTTCATAGTGACAGATAACTTCAGATGTTGAAAATGACACCAACTTTGAAGAGAAATGCCTGAACCCAGCCATAGCAAATTGGGGCACAGAATGAGACTTCTCTTTGCTTTCTCACAAATGCCGCCTCCTTCTCCCTCCTGAACCATCCTAGTTTGTGTTCTTCCCTCCTTTAACTTCTCACTGGGCACGCCCGTTCTCTCTGGTCATGGGAGAATCAGAGCTAACAATAAGTGTGTGTGTGTGTGTGTGTTGTGTGTGATATAATTGTATAATCTGGACCTTAGAGGGAGTGCATCTAAACTCATCACTTTGTTGATGGTCCCCAAGAGTTGGGGAGACTTGGCCAAAATGGGGCCTGTCCCATCTCCTGAACCACTTCCGGGCCAGATTTTTCACTTCACCACGCCCATTTCTCGTCAGAATATTTAAAACTTAAAAGATGCTTAAGGCAAAGCGGAGTCCCTCGAGTCGGGAATTCAAGGCTGGCGGTGACTATGTAGAGAAGAGACCTGGGTAGGCGTGGCTTCGGTGTGTTCCTCACCGTGACTGTCCCTTTATTTGTCAGTTCGTGCAGGTCAAGGCACGGAGCCTGTTTAAGCAGCTGGGTAGGAGAGAGGAGAAGAACGTCCTCATGTCTCAACCGAGTGAGCCCTTCGTGGTTGTTTGGGTGCCGCATGAAGGGAGGCAGGAGAAGGTGACTGTGTGTTCCTCCCTTTCGCCGCTGACTGTCCGACCTACGTTCTGGAATCTATGACATGGGCCAGATTTGACCCTCAGAAAGAGGATGAGAGGTGCCAGCCTGGCACGGTGGTCTAAATTCTGGCTTCGCGGAGTGTTTTTGTGTCATGATTTCGGAGTCCACATCTAGAATGGCAGTGACAAAAGACAAGTCGTTAGCCATGAACTTTCTACCCAAGCGACGGTCCCGAACCTGAACTTCCAAAGGCGCGGGACACAATTAGACGTGCCACGTCATTTCCCATTCCCAGACTCACTCTTCAGTTTCCCGCCCACGCCAGCTTTCCCTCCCAACCTGCACCTTGGTCCTGCCATTCTCTTGGCCATTCAGCTGTGACAATCCAGATTTGTTACTGATTCTTCAAGCTCCTTCACCTTCTACCTCTATTTTCCTCGCAATCCCCACTGCCTGGAGGCTAGACCAAAATGAATGTCACAGTCTGTTACAGACACTTTGTTTCTAGTCTCTCCCTGTCTACACCACCCAATGTAAGAAACCGTGTCCTGGGAACATGCCACCTCCTATAGCAAAAAAGTGTATAAAGGGAAATTATTTTCATCCAGTCCAGACTCCCATCATCCAATACATTTTACCCCTTAACATATCCTTTTAAAAATACATTAAGTAATCCTTCAAATGCATTTTAGAAATGAAACTTCGTGTTGCCATTGTTAGCTTAATATTGGCTCCGGGCTTGAGAAAAATAATGGAGACAGAGAGTCTGTTTCTGGGGTGGAGTGTGCTAGTCAGGAGGTGGGAGTTCAGGAACCATCCTCACCCCCATCCAGGAGGCCTGCTGCAGAGGAGGTCCAGAAGAATGCCACTCGCCCTACCAGAAATGTCAGTGTTGAGGCTCACAGGAGACCAAGGTTGTCCTCTCTTTCTTAGCAATGATGTAACTAACCAAGAAACATGAGTTAAGATAGATGTGTCCTGGGTGAATAAGTATCTTGTGAACTTCTGATGATTACAGCTGAAAACTTTCCTTTAGCCCTGATTATGTGCCAGGTGGTGTGCTAAACTCATTTCCTTGGCCACACGTAGCAGGTACTGTTACCCTTTACATTTTATGAATGAGGACGCAAGGAGTCGGAGAAGTGGACTCGTTTCACAAGGTCACATAGGTGGTTCACGGCAGAACTGGGTTTGGGGCCCATGTCAATGGCCTCTGAAACCCATGTGCTTCATCACTACACTTACAATTTCTTGGCCAAGCCCAGAAAACAACACCGTGGCAGAGTAAGTGCTGCCCAGACGCAGAAAGGAACATATTATTACTATGTTAACATATCATTAATATACTGTATCAACATATTGATTCTTAATGTTAACATTCTAACCGAGACTCTCGCGCTCTTGTTCACTTCTGCCTTGGTCTCGTTTCCACATCTGAGTGTGTGTGGGGGGGGTGGGGGGGGGGGAGGGATAACTCCCGCAGGACCAGGAGTGGCTGCTGTGGGTTCCTCTGCTCAGTGCCTCAGAGCTGCTAGATCAATAGCTTAATTGCAATGTGAAACACATGGACCTTGGCGATGCCATATAAATAATTGTAATAACTGTGGCTGGTGACGGAGAGGATGGTTTTCCAATATCTTATTTAAAATGCATTTCTCTACAATTAACTCCACATGCTTCTGGCAGAAAGAGTGGCCCATACAGGCACTGATTTTTTTTTTTTTTTTTTTTTTTTTTTTTTTGGTCTTCAAGGCTCTTCAGCCCCCTTACTTCCCGCTTTTTTCCAGACTCCCCTCACTGGATCAAAGGTCACCCGGCTGATTGGAGGAGTGTCTTTAGGCCCCTCTGCTGAGGGTGGGGGCGGGTCTCTGTGGTTTCCTCGGGATGAAGAGTGCTCAAAAAGACCCTTTGTGATATCACGGCCAAACTCCCTCCTGTCCCCGGGGCCCCTCAGCTTTCTGCATCTGTGCATTCCAGCTCTGTCTGGTGATGTCATCCCCAGACAGGGACCCCCTTCTCCACTCCAGAATGCTCAGCCCGGGGAAGTCGTTCCTCGCCGTGTCTCTGGGAGAGGACTTTCTGACTACAGACCATTCACATGCCTCACCCTGGGCCTCATGAATTCCTGGGTTCTCATTTGAAATCGGTCCAAGTGTTTCTTTCTCAGAGTAGCTGCTGTTTAAAAAAAAAAAAAAAAAAAAAAAAAAAAAAAAAACAGCCAAATGTGGGCAGTGGCTGCCGGGGGAGGTGTGCGGGAGAGAGGAAGAATTAAGGAACGCTTGGCACGGAGTGAGGTGCACACTTCAAAGGAGCCCCAGTAACATTTTTAACAGAGGATAATGAACATCGTCGCCATAGCACGAGGTTGCCGAGGACAGGTTCGAAGCCAGGCACCTCCAGTCTGGGGCTCCAGTCCCTGGCTGTGTGGCCCTGGGTGAGAGGTAGGCAATAGGGCCCGGCCCCCGAGAAGCCCAGAGGCCAGGAAGCACGAGGGCACACGTGATGACCCGTATGGGGAAGTGCCACTGGTGCCATCATCACGGCACGTGGGCAGTGTCTTTGGAGCCCAAGGGGGCAGCCGCGACTCTCTACCAGGAGACGGCGGGGGAGGATTCTTGGGGACGGTGACGCTGAACTGAGTCTTGCGTAAGTCTCACACGTACTTCTGACCCTCATTGGACCACACACGAAAAATCCTGGATGGCCCAGGAGGAGCTGGGACTAACTTTTAAATCCTGGGATATACCCCCCAGGTGAACAAAACTTGAATCTCTGCCCGTTTCAGGACTTTGCGAATCTAGCGGCATGGCCCTGCCCCTCCACCATTCCACCAGGAGTCAGGGGGACGTCACCCTAACCAAGCTGCTTCCCAAGGATGTACCACGCGGTCAGCACTGTGAGAGCTGGCTGGTGGGGACTCCGCATCCTGTGCGAGGAATTGTGTTCTCCACCTTCTGGGAAGCCTGTGCCTTCATTTTTTTTTTTTTTTGCATTAAGTAAACATAGGCTGTTTTTAACCTCACAGACACACACAGCTGTCCTTGGATGATGCCCACGAAAATGCTGGGTGAGATGCCCAGCAGCTTGGTGAGGCTTCAGGGGAAGGACCCAGAGCTCATCAGAGAGAGAGAGAGAGAGTAGATGTTAAGGTGAAACACACTTGTCTGATGCTCCCTGGGTTATTTTTGTCAAGGAAATTGCCAAATGGTGCCCAGGGGCTGAGTGGCAGTCCCATGGGGCTTCCCCGCAGACAGCAATGAACAGTGTCTGATGAGGGGGAACCTGTCGAGCTGGCTGCGGCCGCTGCTGCCCTTGGTGTCAGAAAGAGGGCTGATGGGCCTTTCAGGACAGGGCGTGCATGGATGCCAGCCCGAGAGAGTCTCTGAGGATGCTGGGACCCGTTTGGTTTTTTTTTGTGGTTGTCGAGGGAACTCATGCGTTCGTCCGTTAATCTACTAAACGCCTATTAAGCAACTCTGGCTTCACAAAGCCACTGAGGACCTGGCTATAAGGGACTGTGCTCTGCTGCATTCTCACCATCCACGCAATGTCTCATCGTCGCCTTCACACCCACTCTCTGAGCACGACTGCTCGCTACCCCGCCATGACCGCCGTGCGCCCTGGCTCCCTTCGACGTCCCAGGCACCCTTTCATAACAGCGTCTCGTAATCCAGCTGATGGCACCCGGGCAGCACTCTTGACCAGGGAACGCGGCACCCCGTATTTCCGCTGAGGGTATTACTAAGCGTGAAAAGCTCTTTCCGAGGCGGCCCGTGTGAACCACAGAATCGGGACGCCAGCGTGGCGGGTACGCAGCCCTGTGCGCCATGCCGCGGCCCCGCCCTCAAGGCCCTGGCATCTCAGCGGCGAACGGGGCTCACGCGTCGCGTGGACGCAGAGGACAGACTTCGGCACGAGCGGAAGCGCGCGGCAGGCAGCCTGAAGTGGCCGCCCGTGTAGCCGCAGGCGACGTGGCGTGAGGAGGTGGTCGGAGTGAGGCAGGGGTTCTGGGAGCGCCTGTGGAGGACTGTACCCGACTCAGAAGGACTGATGGCCGTGGGGTCGTCGGCAGAACACAGAGAGGACTCATTCGCGAGGGAACAGGAAAGCCTGGCGAGAGAGGCAGGCCACACGGAGGAAAGACTAGGGTGTGCCTCCGGCCGCTCTCGGTGGCAGGGTCCGGGATCGTTGGGGTGAGGAGGAGAGGTGTCCTGTGGTGGGGGAGGGCCGGTGAGGAGGCCTGGGGGCGGAGAGTTTGGCTCTGCTCTAGGGGCACAACGACAATATGTAATAGACCCCCTGAGATGGAAACGGTCAGGGCAAAGATGAGGAAGGGGTCAGAGCCAGTCCCATCCGCAGGTGGCAGGAGGGCGTGGACTTCGGCGCGGGAGGGACGGGAGCCTGTGGTGACTGGTACAAGCTGGGAGGTGAAGGGGTCGGGGCAGGTGCAGCCGCGTCCGAGCCTGGCACAAAACCCGGACAAGCCTAAGCAAGGGCCACCTTCCTCCTTCCGTCCACACTCCATGATGGACTCCCTGCGCCGTGCCAAGCTCCGTGCCGGAAACGTCCAGCCTCTGAGTTAGGACTCGGGATTGCTCCGGTTTCTCTGGGTGCACCTGCTGGATGGGGGTTTTCTCCTCGTCAGGTCCAGCCGCACTCAGCGGCTTCTGGACCCCACTCCAGAGGAGGCTACGCTTCCAGCGGGAGAGAAACGCTGGCTGCACGCCGCCCCGCCTGCCTGCCCACCCGCTCCCGCTGTGCCTCTGTTCATGAACCCATCCGTGGCCGCCGCAGTTGTGGGGGCCACGGAAGAGAGGAGCTGGTGCCCCCCAACCCTTCACTTCACAGGAAAGCCCAGAGGGTACGTGGGAGGGCAGGAAGTAGAGGGCTGCCCCCAGGGCTGCTGGGGAGCGTGGGGCAGGAATCGCGGGTCTCGACTCTCGGTCTGAAACCGTCACCGACACCACATAGGGCCCCTGCCTCGTCCTTAGGAGCCCAGCCCTGCTCCTCCTCAGCGCCCTGCCAGCTTTCTCCCCTTAATGGGTGCTCAGTGCTCCGTGAGGCCAGGCTGTGGGACTCCACGTCCCCAAACCACAGGCCTGCCGCTGCGTCCCCATTTCTCCCTAAAGTTCTGGCTTTCTGAATTGTAGCCAGTTCACCCAGACGTGGGGCTTCCCAGACAAGCCCTCCAGTTCTGAGGCAGCCGCGTGAAGGTCTCTGGGTCCCCGTGGTGGAACACCCACCCCTCAGATCCTGCCATCCGTGCCCTCGGCTGTGCGCCCAGAGCTGAACCGTGGGGTGCCTTCTCTCTTTCTGGCCGCCTGGCCTTGTCACCTGGTCACATTGGCACATTGGTGGGAGCCCAGTCTGGGGGCCACATTAATCTCTCTTTCCATAGCACACAGGGGCGCTGCTTCCAGTGGGGCAGAGCGGGATCGCGGGGTCTCGGGTATTGAATTGCCTCCGTGGTGCTCGCCGAGAACGTTTGCGCCAAGGACCAGCCGTCGGCCCCTCACTCCGCGGAGTGTGGTACGTGTGCGCACGCGCTCACCGTGTCCGAAGCAGCATTAACAACGCGCGTTGTTCTTCCTGTTTCATTTCTGTTTCTTATCTGAGAAAAGTGAAACTCGGGAAAGTTCGGGAGGTCGTCTGAGGCCACCGAGTTTTGTTTTTAAGCGGGATCCACACCATCTGCGATAACCCCTCGCCCTTCTGCCTGCCCGCCCCCTCCCAGGAGCCAGGGGGTTCTGGCCTTTGGAAACACGCGCGAGTGCGGCTCGTTTGCCAGACGCCGGAATGAGCTGATGTGTGTGTAAAGCACATGGCAAAGTGTGCGGCAGGTGGCAGATCAACTATCTATTCATCTGCACTTGTTTTTCTAGGATGGGGAGCCGCCTGGCAGGCTCCTCTGGGGCCAGATAAACGTGGAAAATGGCCAATCAAGGCTTGGGGTGCAGGCTACTCAAATCAGTGGTGACTCTAGGGTCACACTCGGGCCGACCCGCCAAGGTTTCAAGCCTGCACCTTGCCGTTCTCTCGAATGAGCCTCTTTGGAAGGGTGCAGCCAGAGAGGCAGATTTTTAAATATTTCGCATTTAAAACCGGCTGGCTGGAACCTGTTCCTGGCCCTTCCTTTCCTATCAACCCTATTGACTTTCCTTTACGTTTCTTCAGCATCTTTTTCCCCTGAAGTTTTATTGTGTTCCCTGGGTCACCACCACCCAAGCAGATAGGGCAGGGGTGGAAGGCCATTGTCCCTGATCCCTCTGATCTGTTCGGTACGGGGCGAGAAGTCCTGGCGGCAACCTAGAAACCACTATTTGGCTTTACGAATGTCTAACAAGAGACCCGAAGGGACCCATTGTCCCGACAGTGTTCGGTAACACGGCGCAGGATTTGTGCACGCACGGGGCCTGTCTAATTAATTACTGTTTACACTCGTGTGGTCCCCTTTGCATCCTTTTTCTCCTGGCTGGAATCAGGAAATCAAAACAAAGTGCCCTCATTATGCTCTTCGGGGGCAGCTTAAGGAAGCAGTGCGCACACGGGTCTATGCCCGTTTTCCGAGCCCTGGGACTCAAGGCGAGGGGCCGTGGCTGCGGCATGTTGTAGAGTCTACTCTGCGTGACACAGGGCACCTCAGGCCACTGGGGTGTGTGGGAGGGGGGGCCGGGGGGACACTTCCAGCTCCTCTCCTGCTGCCGGATCTCCAGTGAGGGCATCCCCAACTGCGTGGTTCCTTCACGGTAAAATAAGGAAGATGCACGTCATGAGGATGGGTTAAGAGGCCGATGAGTATAGTTCAAGCGTTTCCATCATTCATTATTCAACAAATATTTATCGAGCACAGACTATGTGGTTCAAGGGCCTGACACACGTCAGCGAACACAAGAGGTGAAGATCTCGGCTCTTGCGGAGCTCACCTTCTAGCGAGAGAGGAAAACCATAACCATAATAAATGAATCGGGTCTGTCGTAAGGGGTGGGGAGTGTGTGGAGGGAAATAAGTCACGGAACAGGGAAAGCACTGGGGTGGATTCGAGTGACATTTAAGCGAAGTGGCATCACCACCCTCGGTTTGGGATAGGAATATTGACAAGAAACGGGTGCTTGGGGCAGGGTGAGCTGCCCTGGGCAGGAGATAAACTTGCAGCCCCTGGGAACCTGGCGGGAACCGAGAGGTCATCCCATCCGCCGCCCTGCCAACCTGGCGTCTCTTCCATGAAAAGAGCCCCTTGCCTAAAGAGATATAAATACCTCCCCACCAGCAAGCTGCCAACATGCTCACACCTTCCACTGTGTCTGTCTTCCTCCTGGCCTGCCACACCCCACCCGGAATAAGCAGAATCACCCGCCCTCCATCACGTCGTCTTAAGATTATAAAGGGGAAGTTCTAGACTCCCGCGTTTGAGACAGAGACAGAGAGAGCATGTGTGTGCATGCGTGTGCGTGTTTGTGTCTCTGCGTGTGTACATCCGGTCATTCCGACTGCGGCAACTCGGGCCCAGCGTTCATGTCTCAGATCATTCGTTCATTTATTCATTCATTCGGCAAAGGAGCCGCTGCTGTGCTCCTGGGGCCGGCACTCTACAGTGTGCTCATTCATCCTGTCTCCTGATTTTCAGCCTGTGTGGCAAGACGTTGAGTGATAGCGACCAGGGTTATGGCAGTTAGAACCTTTGGGAGCCCACTGCATAAACTGCACAAGAAAGATCCAAAAGGTACATTATTTGTTCCCTCTTGAGTGACCCTGGAGCCTGTAGCAAGCCAGAGAAGAAAGCACTAGTCACCTATTTCCCACCAGGGGACCTCACCACTTCCTCTCCCTCAGTGGGAGGCAGGTTGAGGCCAGAACAAAGAGCCAGGGGACCGAAGAGCCCCGAAGCCGTGTGCTCAAGGCTCTGGGAGGAGCAGAGGAGCCTGGACCCACCTCCCTCCCTGGGCACCTCACCGGTCTCCCCCGCCCGCCGCTACACGGTCCCCATGCTGCAGACGGACCGGTTTGCAGGCACCTGTACAGGAGCCCGTCAGGATTCTGAGCACTTCACAGACTCCCCTGAGGGAAGAACAGGCCTGACTCTGGCTCCGGCACCCCATGAATGTGAGGCATGTCTCTCCACAAACCCCGTCACCCCTGGCTCTGTGAGGGAGGCCTGAACTGCCCACCACCCGTTCCGCAAGGTGGTGTGAGGTTTGAGGGTCTGCATGGAGAATTCAGAGGCCCTGGGACACTCGTCTCTAGGTCCCCACTCCAGCCTGCCAGGTAGGACCCCATCTTCCCATACCTGGGCCCAGCCCAGAAATCTGGCCGGTGTGACCTGGACCAGGAAGTTTGGGGAGGAGGTGGCGGGAGACAGGAAAGGGGGGTATGCCAGGCGTGGCCTGCATCTTTAAAGATGAATAGTGCTGTTGGCTCATTAGGGAGATTATTCCGAGCAAGACGGCAGCCAGAGTGCTCTATTGCAAGCATCTGCCTGCTACTGGGAGACGATATTTATTGTTCAATCCGTCAATGGATGTAAATAAACAGCCCAGCCCAGATAATGTTCCAATAAACAAACAAGCAGCTGTGAGGAGCTCCCTGGATGGCTGACCTTGGTGGAGGCCACCCTGCTGATGTTTTAATAGCAGTCTGCCTGGCAGCACAGACACTCACCATGCCAGGGATGGAGAGAGGTGGCCGTGCTGCCTGGCGGATGGGCCGGAGAGAAGGGGGCTGTGCTGCCTGGGAAGACCCCAGGCTGGAGACCAAATGGCTGGGGAGGGTGAGTGGGCATGCCCGTGTGTGCCCTCGGCATGTGTGCCTGTCCCTGGCAAGCCACGTGAAGGGGGTGGTGCGGTGCCCGCCGAAGGCTTTGATGGAGGTTTCTACCTGGTCCAGGCAGGAGCGATGCTCAGTCATCATGTCCTGATGTGACCTCACCAGTTGTTGTCTTCTCATCTTTACTGAGGTATAATTAGCAAATTGGAATTGTGTATGTTTAAGGCGTACGGCTTCATGTTTTGATATACACGTATGTTGGGAAATAATCACCACCATCAAGCTAATTAACGTGTCACCTCACACAGTTGCCATTTCTCTCTCTCTCTCTCTCTCTCTCTCTCTCTCTCTCTCTCTCTCTCTCTCTCTCTCGTGTGTGTGTGAGTGAACACGTAAGATACACCTCCCTAGCGGATTTCACGTGTGTGGTACGGCATTTGTTAACTACGGCCACATTGCTGCATCTTGGTCTCTGGAACTTATTCAGCCGTAGCTGGAACCATTCATCCATCAACACACGTTAAGATTGTCTCCATGTCTTGACTATTGTGAATTACTCACCAGTTATTGAATATTGAAACAGTTCTCTCTGATTGTTAGTTACCTGTGCCCCCAGGCCCCAAGTACCCACACCTCCTAGTACCCCCCTTTACCCCTGGCAGTATTACCTGGTGCAGCTGGACGCCTCTGAAATCCCCCTCCCCACCCCCAGCAACTCTTCTGATTGGCTGGTCCTCTCCCTTGAGCACTCGTTAAATGTTTTTGCCTATCACACAGGGTAAAGGGGGTTCCTGCTGAGTGCTAGCCTAGATCGGCATCGGAGCCACGCAGCTGTGCTTTATAACTTGCTGGGGCTGATGGGGACCCTACAACTGGCTGGAGCTTACAGCCCGTCAGCTCCAAAAGAGTGAAGGCGATGGGGCACGGACGTTGTGCTAGAAATCAAAGGTCCTGGGAGACACCGGGTGATTGAATGTGGCAGGCGAGCCAAGTGGGAGAGATCTCAGCTGAGAGCGTCCGTCGGAGGACAGTCACCAGCCAAATTATGAGCAAGGTCACTTGGTCAATGACAGCAACCTCGAATTGTGCAATCCCGTATGGTGGCCGCTGGGCGTCCATGGCAGCCAGCCCCTGAAGTGTGGCTGGTTCACATGGCGATTTGCCATACGACGTGAAATACACATACATCAGGTTTCGAAGGGTTCATGTGAGAAAACGACTGAAATATCACACTCACTTTTTTTTTTTTAATGCTGTATACACATGCACGTGTGGACATTTGGGGCACAGTGGATTCGGGAAATCGCTTATTAAACTTCATTTTGCTCATTTCTGTTTTCAAATGTGACCACTCCTGGTGAATTTAATATTGCATGTGTGCCCCATGTCTGTGGCCGCCGTTATATTTCCGTTGTCCAGCACGGGCCTAGAAGAAGTTTCCTGAGACGAAGCCTGAAGGAGTATCCCGCCCTCCACAGAGAACACCCCGCACCACACTCATCCCCCGCAGGGCAGTGCTGCAGGAAGTTTTCCCCCAATATATTTTTACTCTTAGCGCCCTCTGCCTGTGTGTTATGTAAAATCCGCTAGTACCACTATTTTTGCTACTTCAGATCTATGCTCTCTAGTGACTTCAGAGATTTCAAGGTGGCTCTTGACTAGGTCTGATATTACCCACCAGTTGTTTTATCCACCGAGCTCTCAGAGGGTGCTGTGTTGGTAGCGCTTATGTCCTGTGGCTGACACGTGCTCCCTTGAGCCTCGCTTGGGGCCGGGCTGGTAATTCCCAGTTACACTCCAGTCAGCCTGATCTCCTGGAAAGAAGGCACAGAGCCTTATGGACACCCCCCTTGCAGCATTTGTCACAGGACCTTATTCGTGTGAAATCCGAGCCCTTCAGGACACAGGCCTTTTGGAAGACAGAGCCGAGACGCACCTTGCTTCTCCAGAAGCTGTCTGAGAACACCGTGGGCATCCCATACACAGGTGTGAATGATGAAGGAGGGTGTGGGGCCACCCTGTCAAGGGGCCCACGGGGTTAGGACGCAGTCTCTCCTTGGTTTCAGCCTCAGGGATTAACATCTAAACACCCAAATTGACATTAGCGGCTTTTTAAATATTTTCTACCAGTATAAAAAAAAAATGCATGGCGGTTTTCATTCTTTCACTGCTTAGGTGATCCACGAATAATATCTACCCTGCATAAATAATAAATTTGGTTTGTCCTATCGTGTGATGATACATCTTGTCTGTTTTAAGCTGTCACTTCCCAAGCTTCAGGGTGGCCCCTGCCCGGGTGGCTGACCCACAGCCACTGGGCACCATTGTCTCCACTGCTGGCTCTTAGGCCATCGTGGAATATTGAGAGTGGCAAACAGTGACACTGAGTTCTCCTTTTTGGATCCTGCCTCTTCCCTTGATCAGGCCTCGATCATTGGAGTTCGTCATCTGATTGGTAAAATTTGGGTTCTTTTTCCAGAGGGAGCTGCTCATTATTTAGGTTACTAATTACTCTCCCCATCTTTGTTGGGATATAATTGACAAGTAAAAATTCATGCCTCTGAAATTAAGGTACACAACTCGATGTTTTGATATACGTATATATTATAAAACAATCCCCGCGATCGAGGGAATTAACATACCCATCACTTCACATATTTCTATTTTTTTGTACGTGTGATGAGGACACTTCAGTTCCGCTGGCAACGTAAAGAACATCCAAATCTGTAAAAAAAAATTATGTCCAACTTGTAGAGAATTTTTATAAGAGTTTATTTGAGCCCAAACCGATGACAGTTTCCGGAGAAGCACGCTCTCAAATGCTATGGGAAATGACAGCTTTGCTGTTCCTTCATGCCTCTGAAATTAAGGGGGGAACATAAGGAAGATTACATGGAGGAAGGGGAAGGCAAGGCGGGGATCGGCTGCAGGTTAGTTAAGACCATGTGCCCTCCTGAGGGTGGTTACGCTTATTCCAAAGGCGTGTTAACCTAGATGCACAGAAGCAATGGACAGGGCTTGCTCAAGGCAAAGCTAAAGCTTTTACTAAAGAAGTTATAGGCCTGGGGCATGACTACCCACCGTAACCTGCCCAGTTAGGAATTTATGATCAGATCCCCCGGGAGGTGACTTGCAGTGGAACCCCTTTATCCACCGTCCTCTCTTAGCAGATTCAAATATACAATTCGGTATTATTAACTATAGTCACCGTGCTAGACATTCATCTTCTAACTGAAACTTTGGACCCTTTGACCGACATCTCCCTATTTCTCCCACACCCCAGCCCCTGGCAACAACCGTTCTACTCTCTGCTTCTGTGCGTCTGGCCATGTCCGATGCCACGCATAAGTGAGCTCACGCACTAGTCGTCTTTGAGTGAGTGGCTTATTTCACTTAGCACGGCGTCCTCCAGGGCCATCCCTGTTGGTACAAATGGCAGGACTTCCTTCTCTCTTGATGTTCTTTATCCATCCATGTCTTCATCCATTGACAGATGCTTAGCTTGTTTCCAAATCCTGGCTGTTGTGAATGGTGCTGCACAGAACACACGAGTGCCGATAGCGCTTTGAGATCCCGATTTCATTTTCTTTGGAGATATATCTATGCAGAAGTGGGATTGCTGGATCATATGGCAGTTCTATTTTTAATTTTTGGAGGAATCTTCATACCGTTTTTCGTAGTGGAGGCACCATATTACATTCCCTCCAACAGTGTGTGAGGGTTCCCTTCTCCCCGCACGCTCACCAATGCTTGTCAATAACTGCTTACTGTGCACCAACATGTCTTGGGTACTGTGCTCAGCAGTGGGGCAGGCTGAATGCTGCCGGCATGATCTCTGTCCCCAGGGAACTCTCAGTCCCAGGTCTGTTAGCCCACGGGCACCCCTCCCCATCCCCCCAGGCCCTACAGAGGGTGTACCATCTTTCTGCAGTTCATCTCCTTGCTGGCCTTCTTGCCATCCCAAAGAGCTTAGAATATTCTGCACATTTTCCTGTTTCCTCCTCCAGGCCACTTACAAAAATATTAAATAAGACTAGTCACAACAGTAGTGCTTGGGGAGTCGCCCAGTTCCCACTTCTCCACACACAGAAATGTGCTTTTTCTATCTCTAACTCAGTTCTCTCACCATGGCCAAACTGCCCAAAGTCCCACGGAGACTCATTATTTTAAAATCCCTTTTTCATGTAGAACCTTGTCAAAGGCTTTTGGAAAATCTAAATAGCTAAGAGGCAAGTGCTGAGCTAGGAATCAGGAGACCTGGGTTTTTGTCCTTGATGTCATTGGGTGAGTCCCAATCTGTTTCTTCATGGTTAAAACGAGAATGACTGCTGGCAGTCAATATCGTAAAAATTTTACAACCGTCAGAGACGATGTTATTTAAAAATATTTTAAAATACTTGAAATGCATAAAACAAAAATAGAAGAGATTATAATTTTTGAAAATGTACAACAGCATCTTTTTCATTCACATGCATAATTTTCTCCCAAAAGAACTGTAATAGCTATGTGCAGCAATAGATCGAGCTCCTCCAGCCTTCCCAGGGTGATGTTTGTTTAACATCAGCTACTGTCGGTCCTTGAAAGGATTCAGGTTTATCTAACCAATAGTGTAGTATGTAAACGCACAGAAGCTCAGGGGCTGGAATCAGTCAGACCTTGGTACGCATCAAGGCCATGCCGGGCACTAGATGTGTGACCCCGGACAGGTTATTAACCTTCTCTGTGTCTCTCCTGTAAATGGGATAATATTAATGCTTACCTATGGAGTTACGAGATTTATTCTTTAAATTTTATTAAAGTATAATTGGTGTGCAGTATTATATTAGCTTCAGGTGTACAACATAGTGATGGACATGTACATACCTTACTATGTGTTCACCACACCAAGTCTTGAACCATCTGTCACCATGCAAAGTTATCACACTATTATCATTACTATTACTATTATTATATTATTATTATTATTATTATTATTATGAGATTTAAAATGAGAGGTAAATACATGTAGAATGGCTAGGACTGTACCTGACACATAGTACCACTGCGTCATCAACAACTATCGTTGCTATTATTTAGATAAGGGCCCAGAGCTGGCAGCTGGTCCATTTTACCTAAATTTCATGATTGTTCATCATTCAACAAATCCCACCACAAATTCCCTTTTTCCATGTCTCGTATGAGAGTCTTTCAGCAGATGGGTGAATGAATGCTTACCTTTCTATTTTCCAAAACATGTAGTGGCTTGGGTCGGGGGAGAGGGAGGCCTGTCTCTCCAATTACTGACTTCCTACCCCTAACCTTATCCCTCCTTCCTGGGGAAAGCCACACTGTGAGAACCGGCCATATTGGTGCTCCGGGTCCTCCCTCCGTCCCTGCTCTCTCCTCTTATGTCCACCTACACCCAGCACGTCACCACATCCTAAAGAGCAGGGGAGTGAGAGCCAAATGAGAAAGAAGATCACTCAGGCACCAACTCACTTTCCCTTAGAGATCAGAGCACACGGGCACCAGCATTCCCTCAATGAGCCGTCTCCTGCCCGAGGCCCGAGGGTGCTGGGGACAAGCGAGGTTGCCCTGTATCACTCTTGTCATTCTCATGATGCTGCTCCAGAGGTGACTCATAGCTGGAGATGAAGCCTGGCTGGCCAAGGGCCAAAGCCATCACCGTGCAGTCAGACTCGGGTGATAATCCCAATTGATTTTACATAAACTCTCATTTCATTCAGATTAAGGCAGGGTCTGTCCAGGTGGCTGTCTGCTGGCTTGCAGGTGGACACAAAGCAGGAGGGCTATTGGAATTTGAGTCATTTTGATTTTCAAAGCTAAACATAGTTCTCTTGAATGCTTTTACTAGGTTTGTTTTTTTTTTTTTGAGTTCAATGGGAAATTAGCAGAGGAGTTTTAACTTTATCCATTTATGTCTTCGCTTTTAAAATAAACATTTGTCAAGCTCAAGTATTTGAACGTCGACATCAGGAATGACTGACAAAAGCCACAGGAATTGTATAGACCAGAGACAGACACACTATCCTCAGTCCCCTGCCCTAGGCCCCCCCCCCCCGCCCCTAGGAAGTAACGGTGAATCCCATCAAGGGACCCGTCTCTCATGTAACAGGTAAGAGGAAAAAAGCATTGACTTCAGAGTCCCATCCCCCGGTTTTATAGCTCAGGCCAGTTGTTTAATGTACCTGGGTCTCATTTTTCTCATCTATTATCAGTGTATCAGTTAGGGCTTTTGATGTTGCAAAAAGCCGTTTTATTCCTTTAACAATAAGGACGTATCCTGAGTAACTACAAACTCCTAATGTAGGGCAGACTTTGGGGATTCAGTGGCTCGAGGACATCACCCAAAAAAACAACTCTTTTGCCATCTCTGCTCCTGACCTTCCCTGGTTCCAGCTCCCCCTCTGAAAGCATAACAGGGCTGCCGACAGTTCTTTGAGCTCCCTGTCTCTCTGACCCATAGAGATTTTTCTCCCCGTCATGAAACGCGGTGTCTGCTTTGCTCTGATTGCAGGTGTTGATTGGCTCCGTCCGGCCTGCTTTCTCTCAGTTGCTGTGGTCAG
Organism: Eonycteris spelaea; assembly: GCA_003508835.1. Lineage (NCBI taxonomy): Eukaryota > Metazoa > Chordata > Mammalia > Chiroptera > Pteropodidae > Eonycteris > Eonycteris spelaea. The sequence continues at coordinate 1,278,834 of PUFA01000310.1, read as the reverse complement.
AGAGTGAGATTAAACTGATTTGCTCATGTCCATCAAGGTCACCCCAGCAAGCAGGGGTTGGGTTCCAATCTCACACCAAACATGAGAAGGCGGAATGATCTGGAGGGGTCATGCCAATCATGAATCTCCGAGGATTGAAGGATTAAATCAATAAGAAATGATGGGCTAAAGCATCTCCCAGTGCCTGATGTCTGGGAAGGGCTTAAAAATGATGCTTTCGAGGAAAACGAACAAACAGAGCCTGGGATGAACCTTAAATCAAACACTTAAATCACGGAATACCCTGGTGTCAGAGTTCAGTGACTTCAACAGAAACAAGGGTCAGCAGGCGCTCAGGTGAAGTGATGTCATCGCTTGTCACTAACGTGGCGTCCCTGCTCTCGCTCAGCTCCTCTGAATAACTCTTCTAGTCTCCTCGATCTCGTGAGAGGTTTAAAAGTAAATATTAGAAATTGTCTACGGCCATGCCACCCTGAACAAGCCCGACCCCGTCTGATCTCGGAAGCTAAGCAGGGTCGGGCCTGGTTAGGACTTGGATGGGAGACCACCTAGGAAGACCAGGTGCTGTAGGCGTTAAAAAATAAAAAAATAAAGGATTGTAAACTGACAAGGTTTGCAATCTGTAAGGTCGACCGAGGGTTGCCTCACCTAAAAAAAAAAAAAATTAAAAATGAGAGTATATAACGGGACCATTTAGATTATAATTTTTTTTTAGTTTTATCATTAAAATCTCTAAAATCACACTGCGGTATCATACAGATTCTTACACAAATGGCATCTAATCGAGGCGTGGGGGGCCCCAGCTATCACTTCTCCCCGCCTTCCGCCGCGTTCCCTTCATCCTTCCCACGTCGTCCGTGACGTTCGCTTCTGACCTTAGTGTGAGGGGCATTGTTCGCACCGGGTAGCGATCATGCCGAATCTGTCAGCTCAGACTAGTGATGATTCTGATTCTGGAGTGGAGGCCAGCTTTTCTCGATTGGTCTTCGGTCATGGTGGGGGCCGCCGGGGGGTGAGGAAGGCAAAGCATTTTTCCCGTTGTCGCCACGTTGTCCAAGGAGTTCTAGGAAAGACTTTTGGACAGCCCAGGGACGATTTACCCTGCCGAGTGTTCTCGGAAGACTGAGGATGACTCATGCCCAAAGCACGTTTTCCTGGAACACCCACATCCCCTTCCCTGGGGACACGAATAGAACCTCTAGGAGGTTGGGGGACCCTATATCTACTCCAAATTTGAGATACGAGCCATTAATGGCCGGAATGAGCCCGCTTGGTGTGAAACTTCTGGGGTTGGCCCCTTGCCTGGTTCCCCTGGACTGAAGGTTCGGCAGGGATCGTCGGGTACCAGTTTCAAGGTGCCAGCCCACGTCCTTATGCCCCCATGTTTTCTTCTGACAAATGTGGCAGATACTACTGCCTTTCTGTCATAGGATGGTACTTAGATCGGAGGCAGCTTCAATTATCTACTGTTCCCCCATCCCTACACCCCACTCCCCGATACCAGCCCCATCCTCTTTTCTAAGAACACAGCAAGCAAGGCTGCAAAACTTAAGCCTGAGGCGCAGAGAACCAGAGAGAAGAACACCGGTTCCTGGTGAAGTCCCATTTGGGCTCCTCTTCCCTTCTCTTTGTCATTCCCCACATGAGGCTCATGATGGGCTATGTCACTCCTGTTCCTTTGGGCCTCACCTCTGGACACTGGCCACAGCGCTCATTGCCTCTGACCTGGCGGTTGGGAGGGTCCTCGACTGAAGCTCGACTGTGGGCATTCAGGATTGACTCTCACCTCGGTTCTCCTCTCCCTCTTCTCTGCAGATCCGGGTGGACGGGCCCAAGGACAATGCTCTCCAGTATGAGACGGTGCAGGTGGTAGACCCCGGCCCTGTCCTCCGGGACATGGCCTTCTCCAAGGACCATGAGCAGCTCTACATCATGTCAGAAAGGCAGGTAAGGCTCTCTGGGCTCCGTTAGACACCGGTCTTGCAGCCGAGTGCCAGCCTGTGGCTCAGCAGAAACCCACAGGAGGCCAGCTGCAGAGAGGGGTTTGACTCATGGCTCAGCAAGTATCCTTTTGGTTATGCTGCCTGTAGACTGAGGCTGAGCGTGCTGAGACAGGGAATGAACCCTTTTAGGTAACCAAATATGTGAGTCTAGAATGAATCCACTCACTTCAAAATGCTGGTGTGTATGTGTTCTGTGCCAACACTGACTCTCTTCTGAAGACACGTTGTACAAATTCTCAAGGTTTTTGTCTAGACTTCCCTACACAAAGGGTCGTCTCCTACCAAGGTACCCTTTCTACCCCTGGAGGCCTGTGGTGGGCAAGGATTGTTGTCTAAAAACCCCAAGTGAGGGAACATCACGGAAGAGTTAGACGGAGGGAGATTCAGAAAATAGGGTCTGTGTATGAGAGAGAAATGATGTAATGTGTCCTGAGCCTTTGGGTGTACCTGTACTCTCACATGGAACTCCAGAAAATGTCAGAAGGCCAAACCCAGCAGAAGGATAGGGTGCAGGGATTACTATCAGCTGGTACTGAGTTAGAAGGTGCCAAATTGGGCTTGCTTCTGGAACGCAGCTGAGGACTAAGTAAGTTCTTTAGGGGTTTCCGAGCTCATGCCGGGACTCTAGGTCTGCAGCAGGCGAAGGAATCCATTTCACCTTGGAAAGTCCATATTTAAGGGTATTTCCTGGAGTGCCCTAATTCACTGTCCATCGTGTGCCACAACAACGTACCCCACCCCGACGTGCATTAGCACTGTCATACCTCTGCCCCTGTCATCTTTATGTAGGATGGGTCATTCCTAGGAGCTGTCCCTCCAGCCCATGAATATGTATGTGGCAAAGGCAGCAGCCCTGAAGGGCAGATATCCCCTCTTATTCATCTTCATTAGTGAGGCCTGAACTCCCCCAGAAGACCTTGCCGACAGAGTCTGGATTGTTCCTCGTGTCCCCTCTCTGCATGGTGAGGGAGCTAAACACCCCATTATGCCACCCACAGGCTTGTGCATTATGCTTCGGCAGCCCCCCGCAGCTCCGCCCGCCCCAAGAGCTTGATGACATCTTCTCTTGATGTGGGACTCCACGTTCATACTAGGACCCATTGTGGTACCCAGCTGGAGATTGCTGTGCCTTGGAAAAGGCCTGAGGTGGGGCCAAGAGGGATGCATTCTCCCCCAGGAGTCAGGAGCGGGTCTGAGGCTGCTCCTTCGCTTTCATTCCTGGCTCTTTCAATGGGGCCCGTACTCCCCGTGCCCTGCCTCCCAGGCCCTAGGCACTGAGAGGAAGTAGCTTTCCTTGGTGGAATGAGTCCTTTGGAGAAGACCCGAGACCTCCCTAGGGAGGTTATGTGCACAGGGTAAGAGGTCTCAGGTCTTGGACATGGTTAAATGCACAGGTCTGGGTGTCAGACTATCTCAGCCTGCATCGTGGCACTACCATTTCCTGAGCGTGATCTCAGATAAGTTTCTTAACCAGTTTAAGACTCAGAGTTCTTCACTGTCATGTAGAAGTAATAACGACACGCAATAGCATTGTTCCAAGGGCCAAATGACATAACACGTGGAACAAGCATGAGCCAAGCCTGGCAAAGAGTAAGGCCTTGGTCAACGGAGGCTCTTTCTTGTGACATTGCAATAGGAGTGTCCAGACCCCGGCTGCGTTTGGAGTCAGGCAGGTGGTGGCATCAAGCGTCTGGGAGATCTATCAGGTATGAAGCTCGGGAATCCAGGTCAAGGCCAAAGCCAGCAGGGAGCAGAGGTTCGGTCTCAGAGAGAACAAATCAAGAACCCAGGGCTTGCTTTACTGACCAAGCACACCAAGTAGTTCTCCGGGCAAGAGCATCTCGGTCACTATACTGAGGATATAGCAGCCCAGGGAGTCAGGACTCTTTCCAGACTCTGTCGCTGGTGGGTCGGTGTCAGTCACGATGGGTAGGACACTTTGCAGGACCGAGTCTGCAGGCAAAGGGCAGATGCTCAGCAACGGGGTCCGCTCTGCCTTGAAGGCGCTTCCCTTTCTGAACTGGCTAATTTTTCCTGTCCTTCAAAACTTAGCTCTGCCGTTGTATTCCAGTCAGGGCCTGTGGGCAGACACTTCTACTGTAGCACTTCTCGGACTGGGCTGTGCCGAGGACTTCTTTGTCTTTCTGTCCTACCAGACCCTCAGCAGCTCGGGGCAGTCCTGTACCGTCTTCATCTGCCTACACATCACCTAATAGCCCCTTGATAAATATTTGATGATTGAATGATTCACTGAATGAATGAATGAATGAATCCCCAGTGTCTTCACTGAACCATAATTTAAAAAGGTACCGAAATTACTTATTGCTTAGCTTAACGCCCAAGTTCAAATATATGTAATTTTAAAACTACACTTTGTATAAAGAAGGCATCTCCCAAACTTCCGTCATCTGTTTACCACTGCCATGACTTTTGCCCTGTCCTGAACTATACTTTGTGTTTTTATTTAAAAAAAAAAAAAAAAACAACTTACCGTTTAAACATAAATAGCCTCCTTTAGCCATCGCTTTAATAGTAACCTTCTAGACAGATGTGCTAGTCATATATATAATGCCTAATTGTGATATTGTAATTTACGATATTGTAATTGTGATATTGTAATAAGAAATACTTATTTGATCTTCACCCCCATTTCTGGCAAAGAGCGGCCAAAACCCTTGGAATTTCCTGAGTGACAAGAGCAATGGGAACGTTTTGTGTCATAATATTTGGTCTCTTGTCCTCACTTCTAAAAATCTCTTCAGAGCCATACAGGTGAAATGGGGTTGTTGTTATTCCTAACAAGCCCCTTTTCGCCACGACTGAGTTTATGTAAATGAGGTGATTTTTGGAAAGCCCCTAAAGATGGGAGAGGGCGGGGCCGGCTGCCAGGAGAGCCGATCACGTGATTAGAGGGTTGGAAGAGGTAAGGATTGTATGACGAACAGAGGTAGAGCATGAAGTGTGGCGCACGTGGGTGTGCGTGTGTGCGCATGCACGCACACCTTCCCCCGTCTGTCCCTGTCTGTGAGTCTCCATCAGCCTCCTCCTGGCTTTGCCCATGTCCACGTTTATGTACGTGGTATGTATTTACTATCATTCTAGTGCTCCCAAGGGGACGTCGACACACACGGAAGCCACTGTAATAAAAACCTAGCAAGCCGATGGGAGGGAAGTGAGGGGAATGTCAGTGAGGCAGGTAAGCGAGACGCCGAGGTGGCAGAGCCGAGTGGTCTCCAAGTGCCCTGGAATGACCTGCTACCGGGGGAGAAGCAGCCGCCCCACACCCAACACAACTATCTTCTTTGATAGGCCCAAGAGCAAGTGACAGATTTCCCGGTAAATTTTAGCCTCTCTGCCATCCCACACACCAGTTTCCCCTGCCTGCAAGCCAGAGGCCTCAAACGCGTGTTTCTGCTTTTGAGATACAGTTTCGGCTGTGTCTGGGCCAACGCCTCTGTCATGGCTTTCTTCGTTTTACTGACGCCTGTTGACAGTGGGTCTGCTTCCAGGTGCCTGGGGGCACTCACAGCCTGTCCCCCTCGGGAGCTGGGGGCATTCAAATCCTGCTGTGATCCAGCACACAGATGCCTTTGGGGGCTGAGGAGGTGGGTCTGGAGGTGTGTCTACCTGCTGGTCAGAAAGCAGAGCCAGCCGGGGCAGCTCTGCTTGGCTCCTTCGAGCGAAATCCAGTAGTGAAGGAGGGAGGGCCATCTTGCTTTACAACATATTACGCAGGCCTGACTCCTTCATTCACGGAGCAGATACTCACTAAGCACCTACTGTGTGCGGAGCACTAGCCTAGGTACTGGGGAACAGTGAAGACACAGATGAATATCTCTGACTTTAGGAGCTCGAAGTTTACCAAGAGGAAGCAGCAAAGAAGCAGTCGACGTACTAGATAAATCATGCAGTTGGTGAGCAAGCGCTAAGTACTATAGAATAAAGAAATGGAGCAGTTTTAAAGGGGACGGTCACAGAAGGCTTCCCAGAGACGCTCAGGGCCGGCCTGTCGAGGGCACCTGCCCCTTTCCTGTTCTTCGTGTTTCTTTTCAGGCTCTTTGCTTGGGGTTGTGAAATTGAGAGATGGGTGAGCCTGCGCTGTGGGAGGGAATTGTGCAGAGATGCCGTTGTGATCGTGACACTGTTGAGCGTTTCGGAGGGAAGTTCAGTTCAAGGGGAAAGTGATACTGTGGTCCCAGACAGGCTCGTGCCACTGGGGGCTCGGAGTCCTCACTGGATGGTGAGTGCCTCTGCGGTGTCCCCTGTGTGACGAAGGGGGCGTTATTGCTTCCATGTGCCTCAGTGTCCCTCCCGTCCCTAGCCTGCCCCGCAGGGGGGTTCTGAGGCTTCTGAGGTGCTGATGTCTGACGATCTTGGAGGTCTGCTGACATCTATCTCATAAGGTGCAACTGTTTCTGCAGCCGGAGGTGAGGGCCTGCGGTAAGGATGATTCTCATGCTGACCGGCGCCGGTCCCTGGGCACGGCGCTCTCGAGGTGCGTTTGTGGTGACACGGTCGTCTTTCCATTGCTCTGCCTGCCCCTGCAGGGGACCGAGCTGTACATTCCAGTTTGCGTTTGGATGGCTGACACTGTGACAAGCCCATCTGGACATTCGCTCCTGGCACCCAGACCGGGTCGTTCCCGATCGCTCCTGGGAGAGGGAACTTGAAGAACAGGCCTGAGAGTGAATGACGGGAATCAGAGCCACCTGGGGCGCTCACAAAAGAGAAAAGCTGTTACAGTGTTTTTCACCCCATTTCGCTCAGGCAAAAGCCTTGCCGTTTGTCTGGAGCTGGCTTCGCAGTTTCCGGCATGTCATGACCGAGATGCTCCCACTTCTCACTTCCTTCTCAGTGAAGGCAGAGCACCGCCATCCCACCATCGCAGACCTCGAGGGAACGAGGCCGGGGAAATGACTTCCTGCTCTAGTTTCCTATGGCCACTAGGGGCTGGTAGCCTGGATTCTCCACTGTACCGCAGAACCTCAGAACTGGAAAAGCTCTCGAGCCTTATCGGGCTCAGCTCTCTCCCGCTGCCTTTTCCCTGCTATGACTGATGAGCCAACGGAAGCCCAGGGAAGTAAATAGCTTGTCCAGAGCCACACAGGTGGTTGGAAGAGAAGCTGAGTGAGAATACAGCTCAGGTCCCACTGTCATGTCTTCTCCATCCCCTCTTCCACTGTGGGGCCGAGAGACTCTCCTCATCCCCTAGTCTTCCCAGCAGGAGAGTCATGTGCCTGGTTCCTCAGCCACCAGAATGAGCCTTCGATGCCAAAAGGACTTGCCGCGGGCAGGGAGAGATGATGAATGGGTCATGAGGGATGAGAGTGAGAACTCAGAACTGACCTCGCCGATCTGTAAGATGATAGTGACTTGACATTTCGCAGAAAGTCAGGGGGGTGGCTGGAATCAGCAATGTGTGCAGGACAGAAACCACAGCTGGTCATGAACATGCTGTGAACTTGGGTTTTCATCCCGGCCCTCAGTGCCCACCAGCTCTGCCTCCCGGAGCAAGTCATCCAGGCAGTTTGCGCTTCTGTTTCTTCATGCATAAAATGCAAATAGTCGTGTCAACCTTTTGGGACTTTTAGGATTAAAGTTAACATGTGTAAAGTGCCCGCGTGTAGTAGGCTCTCAGCAAGTTTAGGGTTATCATCTTCATATTATTATTACTAATACTTTTAGGAAAAGCATTGTCGCTAGGGGTAGGGAGGCTTGGACAAACGACTGCTTGGTGGCTGAAGGTCATTTCAGCTCTGGGCAGCAGCTCCCCCAGATCCTCCAGCACCCCCATCTGTTTGAAGCCCCTCAGACAATTAATAAGGCTGAGTGTCCCTTTCTTCCTGTTAGCCCTGCCCTTGAGGAGACAGAAGGACTTGGAGCCTGAGGTCGCCTTTCCCAGTTGGAATCCTGTGACTTCTGCAGGGCTTGGCGGGTTTTTCTTTGTAAACTCTACCTCTGCTCTGGGGAAGGAATTGGAGTCCGTCTGCATCCAGCCGCTCTGAACTTGAGGGTGTCACAGACTGGGCAGCTGACATCGCTTCTGGCTCCTCATGAGTCAGGATTTCCAGGGCAGAAGGGGACAGGGCTGGTTCCCCCTTCTCTGCCCAGAACAAGAGAAGAAGAGCAAGTGTGTAAAGGTGGTGGGGTGGATGAGGGCGGAAGTGGAGCAGGAGAAAGGCAGGACATCTAAGGGGCAAGTGACTATGGAAAAGCCCTGGCCGCTCTCCCACCCTGAACTGCATTAAGCATCCGTCTCCAGCACTTGCCCTGACAGTCAGATCTCTCCACTCCGCGCCGCGTCTGCACACTTTCAGGGCACTCGAAGTGCCGTTTTTAAGGCAACCACCTACACTGTTCCACTTAGCGGCCTGTGGGAAGACGCTACCGCGTGGGCGAACAGGGCAGGGGCTGTGTCTCCACGCTGGCCGTGTGCTTATCGTGTGCCCAGCGCAGGGCTAAGCACTGTGCAGTGCAGAGACGAGAGGAAGGGAGGCCTGTTGTGGGAGCTCTCTGGGGCGCGTGGGGACACCCTCCAGCTTTCGGGGCGCTGCAAAGAAAGCGACCCGTGTCGAGGTTACTCTGGGAGCCCAACTTCCTTGTGAAGTTAGGGCCTGAGGAGAAAAAGGGTGTCAGCTTGAAAGGTCATCACTTTTGGTGTGTTTCCTAAGGCAACACCCTCAATTCTGCGGGCTCACCTTGCCCCCACCCCCCACCTCCTCTTACGCAGGTGGGTGTGGACGGATGCTGGTCTACACAACCCCTGACCTCTAGGGACTGGGATGATGTCCGAACGGAAGTGTTTAAGTTCCTAAGGCCTGACCAACTTGTGCTTGAGTTCTGCAGAAAGAGAGGCTGGAAATATTGGGCAATGGAGTGACCATGTCCTCAGTCTGGCTATTGATAAGAGGTTTTTAAAAAGTAAACAGATGCGTGTTCGTTTGTACCATTGTTCAAGACGACTGGTTGGTATTGGCGATGTCACGCGACTTTACCAAACGCAATATAGGAATGAAAGGAGAACTTACGAACAGCAGAACTGTATCTGAACTGAGTCTCTTAAGTGCATTTCAAATATTATGCGTGGACAACGGAGGCATGAATCTGAGACAGACTCACAGACACTGCAATAAGTCCGAAGGAATGCGTAATGGTTGAGGAGGAGATTGGATATTTTTAAAAGAAAGTTCCGCAAACCAAGGAAGGAGGGAGAAACGGGTTCGGAAAGAGGCGTCTCCTTCTCAGAAAAGAGGGAGGGCTGGTGCGACGGCTGTCCAGTCGGTCACCTGCTGCGGGACCCGAAGGTGGCACAGAGCCTGAGCCGGAACCACCAGTCCTGGTTTCCAGTCCTGACTTTGACATTTTCTATCTATCTCTGTGACCTTGGCCAAGTTATTTAGCCTCTGGGTACTTCATTTTCTCAATAGTAACACAGGATATGCTAGTGCCATTTTCTGGGTGTTTACAATGCGTAGATTCGAAAATGTATGTAAAATTCTCAGTGCAGGGCCTGACACAGAATGAGGGCCAATAAATCTTAGCTTTCATCTTTGTTAGTTTCAGGATGCTGGTCTAGTAGATTATCTATATTTTACAGAAAAAAAAATTCACCTACACTATTTTTACTTCTAGCATTCATAAACACATCCCTATCTCCTCCAGGCATATTGGACCCCCGGTTCTTTGGTACCTAGAGTGGCAGAGAGCAGACCAGGTGGCCTTCATCAGCCACACTTCCCAGTCAGCCATGGCGCATAGCCTGAGGCTGGGGGTGTCAGGCCCCTTGACTGTTCTAGTGGACTGTGGGTGTCCACTTGCTTCCCCGAGCCACCGCCTTTAGCGGAGGTCACCACTAACACCTGACATTGCTTTCCAGGGTGAGATAATAGGCCCCTAGTCCCCTGAAGCTACCTTTAATCCACAAGAGTTGGTGATAAATGCTCACCCTTACAAAGGTAAGGGCGTCTCAGGACACAAGCACTCCACACATGACATATGACATTTAAATGAGGTCTCTCACCTGTCCCTCACCTTGAAAACACTTTAAGCATTAGTTAGATCAGGATGCTGAATGTTGCTAAGAATGATCGGATGGGACAAGAGAATAAACTATTAGAATGTCTTTTTTTTTTTCTATTTAAAACAAGAAATTAGGCTTCACTCATATTTAAGGTACAATGATACTGGATACTATTTCCCTGCCTCAGTCTACAAATGAGCCATTCATGTGTCAGGAAGGCATGGCGGTGCCATGGAGTGCCACTCACCACCGGTGGTCGGCACTGGTGTTCTTACCGGCCGAGTCAGTTTCATCATATGACAACAAATTTGCAATTTATGTCTCACAAATATTAATATTATGAAAACAATCCTTTAAATAGAATCTTTGCTGATAGTTTGCAATGAGGTGGGAGTGACCATGAAAATTTTTGTACAGCACAGACATTTGCTGGTCAGAGTAGCATAAATAAATGTTTTTCTTTCAAAAGAACCAAAATGTTTCACATTTGCTGACCTTTTCTGTTCTGACAAGCAGCTGTCAGAAGCAGCTGTCAGAGTATGCCACTTAACTGATAACTTTGAAAAATTACATATTTCAGCTGCCCCCTCAATATAAAGTCAATGTGCTAGCAATGAATTAGAAAGTAACTACTTTTATAAAGAATTTATGGCATGGAGAGACTATTTTTGATGGGAGGAAAAAAAAGATATTTAGAAATAGTGCATCTAGATGTGGTTTTATAATAGTTTATCTAGATGTGGTTTTATTGTTGAAGTGAGTGTGACACTTTAGTAACATATACAAAAACTTAAAAACTTTGGAAACAGAATCTGCCTAAAATTCTTCCAACTGAAGAGTTTTAAAGGGTTTTGACCTATTTGTTTAAAAATACAAAAATTCAGCACCTTCCAATTAGTTCAAAGAACACTGATTGACATCAGAGAAGATAAATCTACTAGCTGAATCTCAACAACAATCTTCCCATAATTGGTGCATGAAACCGAAAAAAAAGTGTTGTGATTTAATCAGCATAACCAACAATGTGCTTTTTGCACCTCCGTGTCCCCATGAGGTGTCTTTTCCCATTATGACAGCCATTGAAACAAAGTATCGAAATAAATGGGTCCTCACATTTTAGAACCCCATGTCACTAAGTGCTAAAGAAAGATTTTCAAAAATAATGAAACCGGTCCTAACACATTCGTCTCACCATTATTAATAATACTCTTTGGGCTGATAGTAAAATGTTTTATATTATTTATTAATAAAATAAGCCAATGCTATTTTAAAATTTTTTTTTATTTATTTATTTATTTTTTATGCCTACAGCACCTGGTATTCCTAGGTGGTCTCTCATCCAAGTACTAACCAGGCCCGACCCATCCTAGCTTCCGATATCAGATAAGATCAGGCATGTTCAGGGTGGCATGGCTGTAGGCTATTTTTATCTTTCTCACACCTTATTCCTACTTTTGTGTAGATTCGGTAATGCAATGATGTCAATAAGTAGCACATGCATATTCTCTATAAACACGTATATGTGCTTTGTAAGTGCATGATCAAAAAGAGTTTTACTACAAGGCATGTAATTGAAACTCTTTAGAGACCATTGGAGTAAGTAAATTTGCAGCTGCTTCGTATATTAATCTCATCTCAATCTTTGATTTTCACTTTCCTGTTACCTCCTAAAACTATCTCCTTTGTACCCCAGAGTCTGTTGTTTAGACCCAGCTGAGCAGTCCACAGAGCCCACTATGTGCAAGTGCACCGATGTGGAAGGAACCAGAGTAGCCAATTTCTTTATTTCTGGGTAATTTACCCACTGTCTTCTAGGATCTTTTAGGGCCCAGACCCCTGGACAGCAGACAGAAAATTCTCTCTGAGAGCCACCGTAGTAATTTGAGATGGTGCCGACAGATAAGAAAATCTTCAGGCAAGCAAATAGCATTATGATGGCTCTGACCATCACAGCTGGCAAGGAAGATTCTTGTAAAAATATGGCCAGGATGACGTAAAGCTGTCAGTCAAGAGTCGGCCCTTTCTCCTGCTGTCTGCCATTTCTCATTCCTTTCTCCTTTGTCTCGTGTCATTCCCATCTACCCTTTAACCTATTTCTGGTATCTCTCCCACCTTCCTCTCTGTTTGTCTCAATCTTTGTCTCACTCTTCTCCACATTCGCCTCCCATTTTCCCAGTCCCTGAGGAGGAAGGGGGTGTTGGATGGGGTCAGGCCAGTGTTTTCCAAACTGTCGGTCATGACACATTAGTGGGTCGAGAAATCAATTTAGTGGGTCACTAAATCAATTTAAAGGGTCACGACCCGATTTTTTTTTTTAATGGACTAGAATACAATGGAATAGAACAGTGTCCATCAAGCAGAGTAAAGATAAGTGCCATGGTGAAACTATTAGTTGTGCATGTCTGTGTGTGCCCACGCACTGTAAAACACATCTCTTGCCGTGAGTCACGGTCAAAATGTAATCCGCTGGTCTCAGGGATACTGTCTGTATACAGTGGCAGTAAGTCGACTTCAGCATTGGGCATCCAACTCATATTCCAAGCATCGCTAATGACATCATCTGAACTAGTTTTCATTTAAGTGATTTCTCGGTTTCAGTAATTTGGCTTCCACAGTTACTGGTTGACAGTTTAGTGTAACGGCTGTGGGGGTACTGGACAGGTGTTGGACACAGAGTAAGGCTCACTGGAATCAAGTCCTTGACTTGTGAGATCTTGACTTCTGAGTCTCAGTTTTCTCATTTTTGGACTTTATCAATGCTTTCCACCCGTTATTTTGTTAAGGCACACATAGAAAGTAAATGTATTTGTACAAATTACTGGGGCGACGGAGGTCCTCTCAAGACCAGAGGGACCAGGTTCTGGGAGCACTGTCCTCTCCAGACATTTCCCAGCTGCCCCAAGGGCTAAAGGATCAAAATGTTAGCACACCTATGGCCCACCACAGCATCACAGAGCATGTCACCCTCACCAGTGGGAAGCACCGTCTAGCTGACCACAATGTACAAATAGGCCTAGAAATCTTTGTCCTTGCAACCTGGTACATAGGCCCCCATGCTGGGAATATACAAACATGCACAAGATGTGCAAGAAACACAGAGATGCCGTTAACAGGCACATTTACCAAGATGCCTTCTAGGAGTTGACGAGTTAGTTAGTGGTTTTGTCCACCTGCATGTTGCAAGAGACGCCGCGTGATGCAGGGCCGGCGGGGCCATGGTTAGCTTGCCTTTTTAGCGGCCTCTCCTTGCCCAGAGCCCTGACACTTGAAAGTTTCTTTCCTCCACATGGGAACTGAACACGACCCCTGAACTGCCTTGCAATCTTGATGTTACTTAGTTATAGACATAAACCTCCCCTGACACTTGAAAGTTTCTTTCCTCCACATGGGAACTGAACACGACCCCTGAACTGCCTTGCAATCTTGATGTTACTTAGTTATAGACATAAACCTCAGACAAGTCCAGATGAGAGGGGCAGACGCCAATGGCTCTCTAAATGCCAGCTCCCGCTGCATTCGCTGTGTGCACCGAAGCTAATAAAACTAATTACTGCCTTCTTAAAGGGCTGAGCATGGATGGATACACCCTTGAAAGTGGCCAGCAGAAATGCTTCTTGCAAACCAGTCTCTCTGCTGCCCGAGGACCCCTGCCTCGGGCCATTAGTGAAGAGACCGGTCGTTATTAACTAGTTGGCGTTGACTAATGACACCAAGCCTTTTTTTGGCCACGCATGGTCTAGTGGCAGGTGCTTAGTTGACCCCTGGAATTTGGAATTTATTCTGCCATGAAAACAAAGAAATAAATTAGAGGAATGAGCAGAAGCTCCCATGGTTAGACACATTGGTTAGACAGACAGCTCAGCAGCCTCTGCTGCCCACTCCCCAAGGCCACACCCACCAGAAGGAGCCTGCCTTGGTCCATACATTTCCGGGTTCCTGGCACCGCTCTGCTCCAGACCAGCAAATGAGGAAAGACATTCCTGTCCCCCTCCCCCTTTTTACCCCTCTGGAGCCTGGTGTCATAGAAAGAGATGTTGTCTGTGCCACATCCCGCATACTGGAAGATTCAGAAATCCCTATGTAAGGGACCCATTCTATCAAATACCCTTATATGATAGATTGTATGTTATGAGTACCACGGGAATCTTTCTGCCTAGGAAATAGCTCTTTTAACATGTTTGGCAGTCATTTACATTGTCAGGTCATATTTGACTTTTTTTTCTTTAAGTGAGATGCCCTTGTTATCAAATGATACCCTTTCGACTTAATGTAACAAGCACATATTGCAGACATACTAGAGGGGCTGGCAAACTATAGTCCAAATCTGATGGACCACCTGTTTTTGTAAATAAAATTTTACTGGGACCTGATTATGCCTATTCACTTGCATATCCTCTATGGCTGCTTTTACCATGACAGCAGAGTTGAGTAGTTGAGATAGGCTATGTTGCTTCTGCCAACTCGAACATGTAAACTCTCTGGCCATTATAGACAAAAGTGTCCTTCTCCTGACCTGCTATGTGTTAAACCTCAAGGTCAGGGAACAGAGAGGAAAGTACAAAAAAAAAGTCTGGCAGGGTCCTTGCCCTCAAGGAAGTTAAGTTCATGGGTGAGAGGATCTTAAACACACAAGCGTAAACTGACCACAGTTTCCAATTTGGGGCTCAGCCACACAGTGTGCGTCCTCACCCGTGGGTCTCTGCTTCCATCCTGTCCAGGAAGCCCTACGGCCATCTCCCTGGGAAATTATGTGCTTGCTTCAAAGCCTACATTGCACTTTGAATCATTCTCCCCCAAACTCTCCAGATTGCATGCTCCTACCTATGTTTGTCTTCGCAGTCCCAGGATCCTGGTGTGGCAATTTGTAACATACAATGCTTAATAAGCATTTGATGCACTTAAATGGATCCTCACACTGATTTGGGAAAGATGGTAGGAACCTACATGAAATGACCTTCTCTGTACCAATTAAAATTATATATATATATATATCCCAAATGGAGCTTGAACCAAACTCCTGAGGTCAAAGTCTCTACATCTCACTTCAGGGCAGGACCTTGGCTTTGACTTTAAGCCAAGTTCCAAGGGTCTCCCAAGTAATTAAACCATTTTGGTAATTGACTTCTATGCAAGTCACTGTTTCTGGAGACTATCTGTACATGTTGGTCATATGGGAGAAAAAGAGCCAAGTAACTTATCCTTCTCCTGCTTTCCCTCTAAACTCTACTGAGTCCCACCACCACACAAAGGACATTTTTTAAAAATCAAAATGAGAACAATAATTTTAGTGACAGGATTATTTATGTGGCTGTTCACCCCATGATAAATCCATCCACGAGCCCCGCACCATCTCCAGATGCCAATCCATAAATCAGGAAATATTATTACCCACTGGCCATAAAAACAGAGCCCACCCCAACACAGAGCTCTAATTTCAGAAGTGGCTGCCCCATTTCAGGGCAGAAATGAGTTCAGGAAATACACCTGGCTGTCCAGAGGAAAGAGAAATGTCTTTTATTTGATAAATAATCAGTCTTTCCTTCCTCTCAATTCCTTTCCCCTAGAAATATATAGAATTAATGGCACAGATATATGCCATTCCACAGAAATAATAATAACAGGGCTAACTAGATTGAGATGGGGCAAAGGGCAAGAATGAGCATGGCGAGAAGCCTGCAGATTTTCCTGAGAAACCTTTTCTATTAGCTTACATGCAGTTCATGAATACACGACTTAGAGACAAGTTAGTGCAAGTCTTCCTTTCTGGGCACTTCTTCTGCAAGCAACCATCAAGAACAGGTAGCGGAGCAAGGGAAAGGGCTGGGAAGGAGGGATTCACTGCAGAAAAGATGGGAGGAAGCAGATGGAAGTCGCTGGATCTGTTTGTAATTCCTCCAGTGTGACCATTTACTTCATTTTTATCTCAAAGGGTGTGTGTCGAAATGGGAAGGGGATATAAGGAAAATTAAAGGAAGGGGAAGAAAGGAGGAGGAAGAATGAGAAGCAAGGCTGTGGGAAACCTCTTCAGGAGGGGTGTGGCCATGCTCACTTGACAAATAGGCAAGCCACAGCAGTAGACAGAACAGACAATGCCCACGCATGCATTTATGTAGCTTACATTCCAAGGGGATGAACAGTAAACAAGTCAGCATATAAATAACCAAGATATTTTCTTCTAGTGATAAGCGCTATGATGGAAATGAAATGGAATCACATGATAGAGAGAAGCTGAAACCAGCAGTTGAGGATTTAGACTAGGTGGCCCAGGAAGCAATTTCTGAATAGATGACATGCAAGCTGACCACTGGATATCTAAGAGGAGAACATTCTAGGTGGAGGGAACAGCAAGTGCAAAGACCCGTGAAGCAGGATGCAGTTGGTATATTCAAGGAGCAGGAAGGTAGTCTCCATAAAGACAGAAGACAGGAGACGGAGAACCCACATGGGCGTGCAGTAGACAACTTTGGGACTCTCCAACAGTGCTTGGGCAGTGCTAGCCCCAGATGATGGTGACTAATTTTCTATCTAATCCAACCAATATAGGAACAGTCAGGGAGTCATACAAAAACAGAATAGGCTCCTTCCACCCTTTGTTTATTGCTTGGACTGGCCTTTGCTTGAGCATCTTAGTCCACTAGCACCCCAAGTCCAGGAGAGAGATGCTCCATGAGAAAACAGCAACAATGAGAGCTAATAGTCACTTACTGTTAAAGTAATCCTGGCAAAGTTTGCAGGGTTGTGTTTTGTGTTTTGCCAGCTTTATTGAAGTATAATTAGCATATGGTCACCAATTTTAAGTGTAGAATTATATGGTGGTGATCAAATAGTTCTGTATCCTGATTGTGGTGGTGGTTACATAAATCTATATGTGTAATGAGATGATGCAGACTGATATACACCCTTTACACTAATGCCAATATCTTGGTTTTGATATCACCGTTTTGTAAGATGTAACCATTGGGGAAAACTGGGTGAAAGGTACATGGGACCTCCCTGTACTGTCTTTACAACTTCCCCTGAATCTTTAATTATATCAAAATAAAACGTGTTTTAAAAACTAAAAACCAAAATAAAAAAATTAAAATGTAGAAGGTAAAAGAAAAAAACTTTTAGTTGTATTACAATAATAATCACTGCAGAGAAGATCCACTATTGGATACAAAATTAGTAAGCAAAAGTTGGAGGAGAAACAGGATATTTGCAGAGTTTCCAAGTATTTCCTCCAGAATACTTATTAGCTACAAAGGGAAAAATAGTAACTTTATAGTTGAGAAACCACATACAGT
This sequence comes from Eonycteris spelaea, assembly GCA_003508835.1. Lineage (NCBI taxonomy): Eukaryota > Metazoa > Chordata > Mammalia > Chiroptera > Pteropodidae > Eonycteris > Eonycteris spelaea. The sequence goes on along the minus strand of PUFA01000310.1, from coordinate 1,261,525 downwards.
GTTGTTAAGAACAATATCAATATCACAAACCCCTTGATAAGATGCACTGAGCACACAACATCACTTCTGTGACATTCTTACCAAAAAAAAAAAAAAAATGCATAATCTCAGTCTAATTATCTGAGAACCTCAGACAAATCCAAAATGAAAAATATTCTACACAATAACTGACCAGTATTCATGAAAAGTGTCAAGGTCCTGAAGATAAGAAAAGATTGTTACAAATTAGAGATGACTAAGGTGATACAATAACTAAATGGAACGTGGGAACCTGGAACAGAATTGAAAATTAAGTAGAAGAACTGGTGAAAGTGGAATAAGGCTTAGAGTTTAGTTAATTTTACGATGTTAGCTTCCTAGTTTTCATAATCGCAACATGATTATGTGATGTGCGCTGTTAACATTAGAAAAATCTGAGTAAAGTGGATATGGGAACTCGGTACTATTTGGACAACTTTTCTAGAAGTCCAAAATTAGTTTAAAATAAATAATGGCTCTTAAAATTGAAAAAAAAAAAAAACAATGTATGCAATAATGCAATCACCACTACGGTTCTGATATAGACATTTGTATCACCCCGAAAAGTTCTTTCAGCTCCTTTGCAGTCGATCTCCTCCCCCATCCCCGGCCCCTGGATATCACTGATCTTTGTTCTGTCACTATAGTTTTTCATTTTCTAGAATTTCACATAAATGGAATCATACAATATGTAGTCTTTCATAGCTGGTTTCTTGTACTCAGCACAGTGCTTTTAAGATCCACCGACATCGTTGCTCCCTTGTATTGCTGAATAGTATTCAGTGATACCCATTCACCGATCGAATGATGTTTGGGTTGTTTCCAATGTTGTGTGGTTGTAAATAAAGCTCCTCTAAACACTTACATCCAAGGTTTTATATGAGCACAAGTTTTCATTTCTATTGTATACCTAACAGTGGATTTCTAGGTCATATTATAAGAAACTACTTAACTCTTTTCCAGGATGGCTGCACTTAGCATTTTAACCAGCGATGTATGATGTTTCAGTTTCTTCCCCTGCATCTTCACTAACGCTTGGTGATTTTGTTGTTGTTGTTTTGTTTGTTTGTTATTTAGCCATCCACCTAGGTGTGTAAGGGTATCTCGTTGTGGCTTTAATTTTCATTTTCCTAATGACTCATGAGGTTAAATGTCTTTTTATTTGCTTATCTGCAATATATACTTTTTTCCTTTGGTGAGGTATCTGTTAAAATCCTTTGCCCTTTAAAGAAACATCAGATTGTTTGTTTCATTAGTGTTGGGTTTTGAGAGGTACTTATATATTCTAAAAACAAACCCTTTGTCAGATATGTGATTTGTGATCACTTTCTCCCAGTCTGTGGCAAATTTGGGGCCTATCTTACAGAGTAGCAAACTGAGGCACAGAGAGGTTGAGCAACTTCCCCAAGATTAAATGGTATATTGAGGATAAAGATAGGAGTCAACCTATCTTTATCAAGAGTATCTTTATCAAGAGTATCAAGAGTATGCTTTTTGCCGCTCTCCTGTACTTCCTGGGTAGACACTCACTGGGCCAGGTGGAGACTAAGCTGGATAATCAGATGACCAGGTCTCAGAGTAATACTTCTCCCTTTCCAACTGAGGGAGCTTCAAAGTGACCCTGGAATAGCCACTGGGAATCTTATCAGTGGCATCAGCCAGAGGTCCTGCTGTCTTTACTCGGATAACTTCACTACAGAACATTTATCTATACATGGAGGGCAAGCCTTGGCAGCCTTCTAGATTCCATAAAGCTAATCACTCATTAATTAAAATATCTTAACCACATATAACAACCACTTCTTCAGAAAATAAAAGGGAAACTGTTTACAAATGATAACCATTTCCTGAATTTATTTTAGTCTCCACTACTTAATTTTTATAGAGCGTAGCTTGGTAAGCCTGATTCGGTATTTCTTCAAGTGTTCAGGAAGTCAGAGCCTTTCATATACTTCTGTGGGGGTGCAGAAGATGAAGGACTCTTGCAACTTGATGTTCCACAGGTAGGACACTTGGAATCCAGTCCCTGCCTGAAGTCACTTCCCTGGCCTAAGGTCTAGAACCTGTCTCTCTTCACTTTGGATCTTTGTAGGTAGGTGCAGTCTAGAGTTACAGCATACTCTCCATTTTATATGTAGGGAAAAGAAAGTAGGGAAAAGAAAGCCAGAGTTGCATAGCAAGTCATGGCTCTGGAGAGGAAACACATCCAGAGGTCCTAGGTTCTTTTCAGAGCCAGTCATCAGCTTCCCTGATACTAAGTAGTCGTCTGTCTTCCCTCTCCTTTTCACCTCTAAACGTGGATTACTGTACAGCATGATAATACCCCAGTAGACACTAAGTATAGATTCTATTACCTATTAGTATTACTTTCTATGTATCCCAGAACCCAGTCCTCAGGTAAGAAGATAAAATGAGAATTACATATTAGAGTTAAGTCAGCAAAGCTGGAGGCAATTTTGAAGGCATGACTTAAAGAACATCAGGTGTAAGCTTAGTGTATTGAGTTTACCCCTAATTTTAGGTCCCGATGCCTCTCCTTTCAACAATTCCAGAAACACAGATATCACTTAGAATAGGTGATGTCTGTTCCATGAAGAGGTTAAACTATGCAGGGATGATCCTACCCCTTCTACCCTTTATACAACTGGATTACTTTGTTATCATTCCACACAGGCAAATGCATTTGATTCAGTCACCTGTTCATCAAACATTTGATGAGCTCATACTCAAGACTAGAAACTGTTGTAGACCGGGGAGTTATGGAGTTAAATAAAACAGAGCTCTTCTTCAAGGAGTTTGTGATATATTGAAAGCCAGAATATAAACACTTAAGTAACAATATGAGTTCGATGTGACAACAGAAGTGACTACATTGTACAGAAGTAGCACAGAGAAGTGGGTGATGAAAAAGGACCTAAAGGGCGCTACATATGAACATGGGTTTGAAGAACGAGTAGAAGTTTGCCGAGGGAACCGGAGAGAAAAGAAACAACATTGCAAAGTCAAGGAAGACTTTGAAACATTATGAAATCTTAAGGGACGCTGCAAGGAGTTTAATGTTGTTGGAACGTGAAATAAGATGAAATATTGGGGAAAGCTGAAGATTTGGGCAGGAATGAGATCTGCTTCCTAAGTCCCATACTAAAGAAAACTTGGATTTTACTTTATAAACAATAGAGATTCATCGATGTGATTTAAGCAGGGGCGAGACAGTGACAGACTTTAATGTCAAGCAGATCATTCTGGTGGCAAGTAGTGAAAAAAAAATTTTAGATGAGAAATCTAGAGCTAAGGAGACCAAGGAATAAATTTTTTGCTGGCACTATGCAGCTATTTATTTAATTTAATTTTCATAGCAGTGCTACAAAGTATTTACTTTTATGTTCATTTCACAGATGAGAAATTGAAAGATTCATAATGTGCCTTAGATCATCCAGCTAATAAGGGGTAAAGCTGTGATTATAATAGTTTTGTCAGAATTAAGGGTCTGATCTAAGGCTATGGAAAAGTATAGGTTTAAGGGATACTTAGGAGGTTAAATGGCTTTGTTTATAACAACACATTTTGGGGGGAACTGAAAGAGATAAAGAAGTTCAAGATCCTGGGGTTCTCAGCCAATAGAAATTAGTTGTATGATGCCGTGGACTCAGATAAGAAATGATATAAGAGGAAAGCCTTTCCTAATCCTCATATGTTCCCTCTCTTTGTAACAAGTGTATGCCATTTATGCTCTGCATCCTACTTTCTTCAAACATATAAGGGATTTCTGTCTTCATCTTTATCTTCTATTTCTTCCTATAATCTGGTTCTTGTACTTCCATCTTCAATCAAACTAATTCCACTTTTCTCTTTTCAACTACAGTCCTGTTTCCCTCCTTTACCACCAAATCCTTTGAGTTTTTGGCTTAGGCTTTCTACTTTTAGTTCTTCCCCTCTCTTTCTTCAACCCTCTGCAATCTGGACTTTCCAATGACACGCCTCTCTTTAGAAAGGTAGCCCATGACTTCCTCTTGACCAAATCCCATGGTCTCTTTTCAGTTCTCACCCTCTGTGACCTCTGCTTGATGGTTATGTCCATCATTTCATGGCAGTGATGTTGACCTTAACTTGGCTTCTTCATGCACCATAGAACTCTGATATCAGAAATCCAACATAGATTCTTTCACCGTTTTAAAAAGGAAGTTCAGAAATATATTTCTATGCCAATAAAAACTCCAGCCTCTGGAAATATTACTTTCATAGCTTTCTCAAATAAACCAACACACAAGTCAACATACAAGGCCACTGTCAGGTATGTTTCCTCCTCCACACCACCCCCCCCCACCCCGCCAAGGGAACAAAGTTCCTTTCTTTCCTATATATTTATTTGTTGTCTTTGGTAGCAGCATAAGGTTTTATTGTGATGGTTTTGTTTTGAGACACTAACAATAAGTAACCAGGTGTATCAATTAAGATGAGATAGTATAGGATAAATAAGCTTCAAACTTTCAAGGTCCTAAAACATAACATTTCATTTCTTCCTCACTCAGAGTTTACTCTGAGTCCAGCAGCTCTCCAGGGAAGATCTTTGGGATTTGGGAAATAGAGGGAACTTGGGAATAGAGGCTGATTCCATCTTTTCCCTGAGCTTACACATGGTCTGTGTTATTGTTGCAACAGAGAAGAGAGCTGGAGTATTATTATCTTAAATGTTTTGGCACAGCAGTTATACATATCACTTCTACTCACATTCCACTGGCCAGAAGTAGTCACATGGCCCCACATAACTGAAGGGGGACTGAGAAGCTCAGTTCCTATGTGCCTAGGAAGGAAAGAAGAACCAGACATGAGTGAGTACTACTCATTTCTACCACATTGAAAAGGGTCAAAGAATATTTTTCCATGATGTCTCATAAAATCCTGTCCTCTAGTGATGAGACAAGTACTCTTTGAGCTTACATTTGTCCTAAATGGTTGAGCAGTAATTCTACTTCAGGGCCAGGAAAAAGCATTAGTTCTTCTAATGGGGGCACTTCAAATGATACAATTCTATGGAGCTACATTTCCGCACCAGAACTGGAGGACAGTTCCCCTTTGTTGTAAGTGATTCTGCCTGGATACCAGATTTCTTAATAGCAATTTCATACAGACATAGCCATATACACAGTCAAACATTATAATTAAAACCCTCCTTTCTTTCATTCCTCAATCCCACAAATTTGAGCAACTTCTTTAATGAGCAGGAAGAGACCGTCAAAATGCCATCCTCTCTAAGTGTTTGGTTGACAAGTCCATCTAAATTTTAAGTGACGGCCTTTACTTGCTGCACTTATGAGGCTTCACGGCCTTTCGCCCTAAAGAAACTGCCAAGTAATTTTGGAACCATGGGGGAAAGTCTGGCTCTAGCCCTAGGGGATATATTGAGTAACTTGTTTCTTGCTGACTTCAATCGGTCTATAATTTCTGGATGTTTTTAACTAGCATCTGGGAATCTGTCCCTCTCTCCAGGTTCTTATTTGGACACCATCCCCATGATAACTATGACTTAAGGAGTCACAAGGCACTGCAATTACTGATGAAAGAAATTCACATGTGGCAGCCCCCTCCGTATGTGGTATAGAAATTAATAAGCATTTATTTTATAGCAAGGTAATAACAAAACTGTAGGTAGAGCTATGCCTTTATTTATCTGTATATACATAGCTCTTTAAGCATAGTATTTTCTCTCCAAATCAGCATTTAAGAAGATGAGTTCAGCTCTTAGAAAAACCTGAGGGTGAACACAATGGATTTCTGAGCATGCTGGTTTGCTCAATTATTACTGTCAACCCCTCAAGCACGTTTCTTTATGATTCCCATTAAAGGTGGGGTCCTCAGCCCTGACTTCCCACAATGTGCTAAGGGCAGCTCCTGCTACCCTCTGCAGGCCTCTCAATTTGCCTCATTCCTTTTTCTTTTCTCTAGTGATAGAAATATCAAATGTCCCAGCAGTGTGTCCCTGTTTATCCAAACCTGGCAGCATCTCAGGGAAAAGGACAACAGGATAAAGCCACTCTCTCAGAAAAAAATAAAACCAGTAAAAGGACATGTTTTTGGAAGGACAATCGTTGGTAGAAAACTGCCCTTTTTTTTCTTTCTTTCTTTTTTCTTTTTTTTCAAGAAAAACGTGTCAGAGCCACGTCAGCTTTTTGTTATTTCTATAGTAGGTCTACATCTGCACCTTCAGGTCTAACTGGCTTTTTCAGACACACCTAACCTGTCTTCAGAACTCTACCCAGCTCTGAGGCAGAGCTGATGTGGTCTCCAGGTCTGCTCTCGCCATCCGCAGCAGAATCCTTCAGCGCTCTCTGAATTTTTATATTCGCTCACCAGTCAGCACACCCAGACGCATTTGAAAACTTAAGAACATAAGCTAATAGAAGAATAACACCTTGTATTTATATAGCACCTTCCCTGGAGTTACTCCACAAGTGTTTCACCAACTGTATCTCAGCGAGACCCCTGCTCGGCTCTCAGTGAAGTCTGACTCCCTTTGCCGTAAGTAGGCACACGGAAACGTCAATAGGAGTGACTCAGGAAAGGCGCATGACCTTCCTCTACCCCACAACAACACATCTACTGGCCAGGCCAGCGGTTGATATGCAAACAAAAACAAGCAAAAAAAAAAAAATACCTCAGTTGACTGAGGAAGCAACAGATGACACTCAAGAGAAGCGGGCAGGGACCTGTGTTCCAGCCAGTCTGGCAGCCTGCCTCCTCCAGAGGCACCTGTCTGTCTGAGTTGTGCGATGGGAGTGGATGACTCCACCTGCACGTGCGTATGAGGCGGAAGCATGAGGCCTTTAGCGACTTCCTTTCGCAGCTCATGGAGCAGTCTCCTTAGCCCCTAGTAAATAAGTCCTCGATCTTCTCCTCCCACAAGCCGTGCTGTTCTTTGCTTCAGGTATTTTTGTAAGTATTTCATGATCAGATCATTGTGATCCCAATAAAGTTTCAAACTCATGACGAAATTGAGGAGGCTAAAACAGAGGGTTACAGAGAATGGGCTGGGACGCCAGTATTGTATTAGGACTGACAGGTGTGAGGCGAAGGGGAAAGGGTCATGATGGTCCCATAGAGCTGTAGGTATCCCTCTCCAATGTTTCACACAGGAGCTGTGGCAAGCACAGAGTAGCTCTACTCGCAAGGACAGACCACCTTCTGTATTTCCCTGCGTAATAATTTCTTTTTCAGGAGACCAGGGCCATCGCAACAGGTTAGGGAGCTCCATGCCAGCCACTTCGCATCTCAAGGCCCCCATAAACCACGGTGCGGCACTAGAGGCTGGCAAGTTCATAAATTATTCTCTCCAGTCGATGGCATTTTTAATCAAGGTGGCACCATGATCACTAATGGCACTTGCTATAGGACGAAGCCTCCAGTATTTATCTTGTTTTAATTATATTAGAAAGTAGTGATATTCAATTAACCAACTAATCAAGCAAGCCAATCAATACTGGTCCTAGCAGGATTCTCCATTGCCCAGCTCCTTGTTCTGGGTGGTAGTCTACGCTTTAGAGTCAGCTGGAGTTAACTCTCGAGGGTGAGGGTCATGTTGCTGAGACATAGGCAAGAGCAAGGAAGTCAGGATTCAGATTTCAGACACGGCCAGAAACCCCATAGGTTCCTTTCCTTGCCTGATTATGGTGAAGGTTTGCAGCACCTTCCTGTTAGATTAGGTGTTATTTGTTCTACGATATATATAATATATATGTTTTTCAAGTACATATAAAGAGCCATTATTTCTAACCCGTGGAATAGAGATCTAAGACCCCTATATTCTATAACAAGGCAAGGGCAGAGCTCTAAATATTAAGCAGATCTAATCATGGGGTGACAGCGTGAATTATCTTGCAGCATTCTCAAGATCTGCCACGTGGTTCCTAACTACACTAAGTAGTCCTAACAACAGGTGGGCCAATCTGTAAAGCCTCCACGAGGAACATTTTGGGTATGTGTGTCTAGACTCATGGCTGGAAGACACAGTGAGTCAGGAGCAGAGCTGCTTTAAGGGCGAAGGCTCAGTGAGCCAGGCACACCCTTGGCTCCATTTACATGTGTCCAGGGACACCTGTCTTTGAGACTATGTGGTTGTCCAAGGCTAGGGAACAGTTGATGGCCAGAGAGGAAAGTGTTTCCCTTGAGCTATGTTCATTACCCCTACCTTCATCAGGCTCCTCCCAAAGACCTAAATTCATAGAGCAACCCCGTTTTCCAAGGTAAGCCAATGACTGAGATTTGAGCAGCATTGCCTAGGTATCTGATTATTTTTTCTGACTTGAACGACAAGAGTCATCATTGTCTGCCCCTGGATGCTTCCCAGTTGGGTTGTTATGCTATTCACTGGACCCCAAACCCTGTGATGGTTTTAGGAATCCTTACTCTTTGAAAAGCTGAGGATCTCAATAGGAACCTCTATATTCTGCTCCTAGATGAGAATGGCATTGGAAAAGTCCAGGGAAGATGGGACAGTGGGCTCTAGGATACTCATCCTATCAGCTCACAACTGCCTAAAGGCAACATGTCCCATACACAAGTTTGATCTCTTTGTAGGCCAGTCAGTTTGTCCTAAAAAGGGAAGTAATTCTGTTTGATAACCACAGAACATACCCATAATGTCTTTTCAAATGCATCAAGGTTCCCAAGACATCTCCGAAGGAAGATAGGAATCACTTTGTGCTTATGCAGAGGAGATAGAACATTGCTCGCTGGAGGAACCAGCCAAGCAATCAAGTCCTTGCACCTCTGTGGGCCCTGATGCTTCAGGGTAGCTAAGAATCAAAACCTGATTCCCGATATGAGGCTGTCTAAACTTGAGTGAGTTATGGGAAAGTGAGACATTTCACACAGAGATACTTTAAAAGGGAAAGACTCTTAAGACTGCCTTTTGCTTCCAAACATTTGATGAGTTCAATTTATTAAGAGTTTTGTAAGCTTGTTAATTTAATAAGAGCAAATGGGGCCCTAATGTCAGACAACAATCAGTAATTTGAAAGAGGCAAAAAGAAAAAAAAAAAAGAAGTAAAACAGTCATTACCTAGCACAATGTTTAATCAAAAGACACCAGGAACTTTCAACTTCATGGTAATGTTTCAAAGGTTGGAGATTTCAAATGCACACAGTCTCTGACTCTGGCTGGCAGGCTGGAAAAATGGACATAGTTGTGATAATAGGCTCTGATGAAATTGAAAAATTCACCCCCACACACATGCAGACATACACATCCTCACTGCAAACCTTCTCTCTTTCCCTCGAGCCGGATTCACTTTGGGTTCCAGCCCAGTGAACATCAGGGAGCAAGGCTTTATTATGGAATCTGAAGTCCATTGAGCCCCACATTGATATTGAGTCAAGTGGTTCTTGACTTTGAACCATTCAAAGACCATTCATTGGCTAATGAACTTTTCCCTGATCATCACTTCATTCATTCCCATGGCATCATTAAGATTTCTGTGCCTCTCTGTGTACCCTGCTCTTCGCTATCAAGGGTGTGAGCATATGGTCTGTGAATTTCTCAGTCTCTTTGTGCCTCTCATTCTGCCCTGCTTTTTGACGATTTCCCGGGATATTCGTGCCTGTGTAAGTGGCCCAGCAGGGGCATGATGCACAACACTGGGAGCCATGTCCTGTCCTATTCTTCAAAAACCATCCAGCTCAGATTTCTATCTGCCAAGGCCTGTGTACATTTGCTTCAGCTACACAGGATGTTTAGGTTGGGAGTCAGAGATTTATAGATGCTGAGGAAAGACCCCTCTGTCTTTACCTGCCCTATTCCTGCACAAAACTGAAAATGGCCCCAATTCTGGCTTATTGCTGCTCTTTCCCTGTCCTCCAGTCCTTCCTACATAGCACCCTGCATATAGCTACCCAACTCTTAACTATTCAGTTCATGATGCCAGTTGATGATCCAAGAACGAATAATGGTTTCAAAGGCTTTGACTTTTAAGATGCCCTCTTGCTTGACCTAACCAGTATAGCACTGTGCTTGGCCTCAGATAGAGACCCAACCAATGCTTAATAATTGATAAGCAAAATATTATTTAAAGAAGTATGAAATCAACCTATCTAGTATGATCCAGACACTTCAGAATGGCTTTGTACCCAGGCTGAATCAGGCAGGCCTCAGTTGACCTAAAGCACAATTCGGAATCAACACCAAGAGTTTCCCAGAGTTACAAACCTAGTAAATGGTGTGGTCAGGACCCAAACCCAAGTCTCTCCAGGCTCTTTGCACTATACCAAACTGCCTCCTGCTGCCCCCACTCATTGCTTGTTGTATTTGTTCTTTTGAGCATGATTAAAAGCTTGCTGTTTTATTTACCTCTGGGATCTAATTGCTGTAGTGGCATCAAAAAGGGTCAGGCCAGATATTTCCTGAGGCCAACAGGTGCCCAAAGAGCAGGTGACAGTGGCTCAGAAGCATCAGAATCTCAATAGAGCCAATAGTTTGGGTGGTGGTAGAGACTCAACCCTGCTGTGTACAGCAGAAGCAGAAAAATGGCTCTAGAGGCATCACCTACTTTACGTTCCCCTGACAACCAGACTCAAGAGAGAGCATATGTATGTTGCCCTTGTGCAGGAGAAATGAATGAGGTTGGGGTCAGGGAAGTTCAAGGATGAGGTCAGGTTTGGACCAAGTTGTTCTCTGCTACTATCCAAGCCCCACAGTGGTCAGTCACCCCACAATCATCTCTGGGTTCTGTGACTGCATCTGCCCAAAGGTAGGAGCAATTTTGCTACCCACCTGATGCAGAAAAGTACAGAGAACAAACTCCCGGGGAGAGGGTTCTGATGTGACGTAGATTCCTCAGTAACAATTACCGCAAGCACTCAAGCTTTCAATTTGATTAAACCGGTTCTTCAGCTTGGGAACTAACTCTGGGCTCAGTTCCGTTTTCTTCTTTTTTTCTGTCCTTTCTTTTACATATATATAATGTCCTTGCCTCCTCGGTCTTGTACCTCAGTGTAGCGAGACATCGAAAATGATGGTGAGCGAATGAAAAAAGAAAACTGATTTCTCTTCTGGTGCCTTAATGGAAGGAAATGAAAGAACTGAATCAAGAAGTTAACAGTTACTTTCACTGATGCGCCCTAGAAAGCTTGAGACAGGCGAATTCTAAATTATCCTTGCTAATGGGACCGTGGTAGCAAATGAAGTGATATCATGGGTCCGTTTAATACTTGCCATCTCCCAGGCGCCTCTCCACATAGTATCTCATCGCACCTGCCCAGTAACCCTTTCAAGTGGCCATCATTATTTTACGTAATGGTGAAAAAGGTTAAACGACGTCTCGCAAGTCACACACGGCTGAAACGTGGCGCAATGAGTCTGGAATCCGATTTTCAATCTTAAGCCTGACGCCTCTGCAACGGCTCCATAAACAATCCTAAATGCTCCTTGAAAGTGTCACTTGTCATTTTCCCTCCCACGAAATCAACGCGAGCAGATGGCCGGTTGGGTCGGTCTTGAGCGTCGTCTCCTCTTCGTTTTCAGGAAGGGATGCTGGTGAATAGTAAAATACTCCAAACTGAACTTCCTTATGAAATGCTCTCATGGCAACCAAGGCAGGGATTTGTAGCCCCATTTTACTGTGACAAACCGAGGCTCAGCGATACTAAGTAACTTGCCCAAAGGCACGTATCTCGTACGTAGTGAGGGGAGCTGCCTCAGCCTGTTCATGGATGATGTGCTGTCTGGCTGCTGGCTAGCTGGCTGAAAATGCGATAGATGCAGACTTCCTGGTCGCCTCGTGCCCGGATGGCAGCGGATTGAGGTGACCAGAACACAGTTGGCTTCCTCAGTCCTGCAGCCTACCTCGCTGGTGTAGGGCTAGCCACACACCTTCCCTGCCAGGCAAGCTTCGTGTTTCTAATCTCTGCTGATAGATTTATGGGAGGGGAGGACAGGAAAACCCTGATACCCAGGGGAGACGTCCATCCGCGCTCCTCTGCAGGCTGCAGGCCTGGAAGTCTCAGGGCCTGGGCTTGACGGGAAGTGCTGCGGGGCTTGTGAGGAGCTGCTCTCCTGAAGGAAGTGATGCTGATCTCACCTGCTTCCAAGAGCCAACCGCTGTTTGTTAGCTGCCCTCCCCCATCTCCGTCCACGCCTCTGGGTGCAGTGTCACATGTAGGTGTAGGTGTGTGAACTCAAATCCTTGGCCTTAGCCAGGGGGTCACGGATAACAAGTGTCCTCTAGGGCCCAGCAGCCCCCTGATGCTTTGACGTCCTTATACCCGGTACCTTTCCCTTTCTCTCTAGGTATGTCATTGAGTTCATGCCAGGATGGGGTCTCTCCCCTGTCCCCAAATGGCCTTCTGGGACCCCTTTCCTTAGAGCTCATAAGGCATAATCCTGACACCAATAGTAATTGAACAGTTAATTGAAAAGACTCTTAGCTCTGGGAACCTGGTATACAGGTAACATTTTGTTCTCTCTCCCATTTGTGCCACTGGCTTTTTCAGACCCCCAGACATGGAGCTACCTCAAAGGACAGTCCCATTCCCCCATTACGTATCATCCCCCACCACTGGGAAGGGGGCGGGACACTCACGAGGGGTCGGCTGGAAATCAAGTTACAACCAGCACGATGTGTATGATGTGTATCAGAGCATCTCAGGGCCGTCAGCCTGGAGCGTTATTCATAGTCCACGGCCTAAGGGCGGAGATGAATAAAGGAGCTGGAGGAAGGGAACAGCCCCAGTGCAGTGAGGCGGAGGCAGAGAGTGACTTATTAGCCCCACTCCAGGTGTAACCTCCCCCAACCAAGCCGGGGGCCAGGATGATGTATTGGTTCAGTAAACGGATTTTTATAATGAAAATTGATTTTCAGTTTTAGCCTGGTCTGGAAGGACTGGGTCAAGTTCAAGAGGAAAGGGGGGCCATCTAGGGAAAGGAAGGGAAATGCGCTCTCAATTTCCCATGTGTCTGAGATCGTGAAAGCAAGAAGGAGCCTCTCATTTTACAGGTGAGGGAACAGCAGTCCCGGGAGGTTGCCCTCTTTGGCCGGCCTCCGATGGTGGGGTAAGGCAGCGCTGGGATCTCACCTGGGTCTCCTGGACCCCCCGAGAAGCACTCATCTCCCTGGGACTGTGTGTGTGCATTTGCTCACAGAGGCGTGGCAGGCTACAGTGCAGGCTGCTCACAGCCCAAGGATGTCTACCCCAGGGCATGTGTGGGACTGGAACCCAGCAGCATCCTGGATGTCAGGGCCGGCTGCCGCTACCCAGACGACGGGTTCGGAGGTACCATCTGGGACCATTTCCTTTAGGGGTCAGCTCTTGGCCAGGCAGCAGCTGCCTGGGTCCTTCGGGGTGGGCCCGTTGGACCCTTACCTCACAGTCCAGTGCCTGGAGGCTGTTTATTGAAAGGCCTGAGGGGCCGTGCTGTATACGGTGAGACACACTGGGCCGCCCTGTTGTCCAGCCCCTGTGTAAATTGATCAGGCAAGGAATGTGTGACACCGGGAGTGGCAGAAGCACATTTGTAAAGGGTGCAAGTGTCTGCATAGTCAGGGGCCTAGACCTAGAAAACGAGCTGGTCCTGCCGGCAGTATCGCAGACACAGCTTCGCTCCTGATCGCGCTCTCCAGGGCAGGCCCAGCTGAGAGAGAGCAGGAGAGCCTCACGTCCGTGGGCAAAGTCCACTTAGCCGCCCCCTCTGTTCCCGGCACCGCGCGGGGCATCCGTCACAGGACCCTGGGTCCTTCCCCATCCTGGGCTCCCGGTACCAGGGGCCTCAGCCACTGCAGCTTCCCACTCGTTCTGGGGCAGCACTTCTCTTGGGCTCCCAAACACACCCCCTTCGCCGTGTCATATCTGGCTGTGCAGGAAAGCGGGGAAGAAGACATGAATGTGGGCATATATATTTTTTTAATGATAGAAGAGTGGTATATTGCCTCTTCTTTTAGCTTAGTGTTTTTTTTTTAATAGACTTTATTTTTTAGAGCCATTTTAAGCTCACAGCAAAATTAGTCAGAAAGTGCCGAGGGTTCCCACAGATCCCCTGCCCCCACAAACCTCACCCACTCCCACCCGAGGGATCCATTTGTTACAGCTGATGAGCCTACACTGACATATCACCACCACCCAAAGTCCAGAGTTTACGTTAGAGTTAACGCCTGTATATTCTATGCATTTGGACAAATATATGATGACACGTAACCACCACGATGGTATGACAGAATATTTTTACTGCCCTAAAAATCCTGTGCCCTGCCTATTCATCCTCTCCCCTAGCCCGCCACCCACTAATCTTTCACCTCCTGGCAGCCACTGATCTTTGTACTGTCTCCGTACTTTTTCCCTTTTCCAGAATATCATATGGTTGGAATCGTACAGTATACAGGCTTTTCAGATTGGCTTCTTTCACTGCGTAAAATGCATTGAAGCTTCCTCCCTGTATTTTCAAATCTTGATAGCTCCTTTCTTTTTACTGCTGAAAACTATTCCATTGTCACAGATGTACCATAGTTTTCCACTTACCTACTAACGGAATCTTGGTTGCTTCCAAGCGTTGACAGTTATGAATAAAGCTGCTAGAAACCTCCACGTACGGGCCTAGTTTGTTTTCATCTGCCCACTGCAGGGGGAAGACCTGACACACAGACGCACAGGGACTTCGGTCAGTCCAGACTGGCAGAAAGAACTCGGGAGGGCACCCCTCGTCCCACAGGTACCCTGCCCACGCCCTGCACTCAGAAAGGCCTCAGTTTCTGTCTGCTGCTGATGGAGGAAGGGCCTCTTTCCAGGCTAAGTTACCGAGAGATGTGAAGACTGCTCCCGGTCCTTTGTTTTTGTAATTAGGAGTAGATTACCATGGTACACGAGCAACAAATTAGATCACCAGAACAGATAAGCACAGTTTAATGCTGCGTCAAACCCTTTCATAAGTCACATCTAATTACATTTAATGATATGCAATTCTTAACGTTTTCCCTCGGAGTTGGGTGTAACTGGCAGACACATTGCATATAAACGGCTGACGTGAGGGCTTATATCCAGCAAAAGGCTGGATGAAGTGGCCCGAAGTTCTCATCCAACGCTGGGATTCTTTGGATTCTTGCTCGTCACATTCGGTTTGAGCGGCCAGAACATGCTTTTATCGTTATTTTCTCTCCCGTGTTTCCTTGGAGCTGTGGTCTGCAAGGGTGTGGGTACCTTTTCCAAGCATCACGAAAAGTCTAAGCTTCGGCTCCTACAGCCTTGCACACGAGGGTCCCCGGAGCGTGGTCACAGGGGACACGAAGGAGGAGAGGAGGGGAAAAGCCAGTTTCAAAGGTGGAGGCTGTGGTCGGGCGGTTCCTGCTCCTGGCGTCATTGGGAACCCAGAACTCTCACTCCTGCCCCCCATTCTGCTCCCAGGAAAAAGCCTTCAGTAGCCACTACCACCAGCAACAGCTCGTTCAGGCTGACGTAGGCATGCAGGGTCCTGCCGGGCAATTTCTGATAACGAGGAAAAGGGAGGAGAGGGAAGATCCAGGTGGGGGCTGCTGAGGAGCTGACGAGGGAGACGCAGACGCCCCTCCCCCCTCGCGGACGCCCCTCCCCCCTCGCGACCACCCGCCCTGTGTTCCCCGGACCGCCCTTTTCTCCGCCTCCAGCCCTCCTCCGAGGGACATGGTGCTCTTTGGTTTGTGCTGTGCTCATCACTCCTGGAGGGAGCGTAGAGAGAGAGGCACCAGGGCTGGGGGGCCCTCTCCAGGTCTTGCCGGTTCTAAGGGAGCAGGGCCTACGGGCCAGGGCTCGTGGAGAGACTCCGTGGGAGCTTCTCATCAACTCTTCGCCTTAAACGCCCTCTTCCCCAACTGCTCCACCACCCCAAAGAGGGGGGTGATACGGGACTTGCTGGCCAACAATGGCTTTGGGTGTCTGTGGTTTTGCCGATCCGCCCCGTGTCTAGAAAGCTGAGTGGGCGGGATCAGCGGAACAGCACAGAGAGCCAGGATGGGCCCCCCCAGACCTCCCCATCTCCAGAGTCTGGGGTGTGAGTGTAGTTCCTCAGCACGGCTGGGACAACTCTCAGGACGCGCGGCCTGGAAAGCCGGTCCTCTGTGTTCCCTCGGACCTCTGACTAGGGCTCAGAGCAAGCCCCCACCAGTTCTGACATGCTGCGAGCAGTGTGAAGGTCACGTTGTCCTGCTGTGTGGCTACTCTGTGGGCTCAGGCTGCTCCATGTCCCCTAAGCCCCAAGACAGGCCATGGATTCACGGCCAAGCTCTGAGGTACAGCTGCCCCAGGACGGAGGCCAGTTCCAAAGTCTACAGCCCCCAGAGCCAGGGAAACAATCCCATAATTGGTAAAACTTCATGAAGTCATGCACACCATCCCCTCCCTGCTCCCGCCAGGGGGACATCGTGCCATGCCGAGCCATGGTCTCGAATCGGGCCGGGGCCCAGATGCTAGAAGCCTTATTTGGAGATGTGAGTTGTGCACATTAGATAGAACTTGCCATGGAAACAGCCTGGCCAAAAAGCAATTCGTAGAGGTATTTAGAAGGGGACTTCTCCCACCCAGTTCTTCCTTCGTCAATGTTTGGAGCCAGTTCAGGCAGCTGCGGCTCTTCACGGGGGAGTTATGGCCACTTGGCCCCTGCAAGAGACAGAGTCCCAGGGGAGAGGGAGGCTCGGCTAGCTGTGGAGCAGGTGGAGGGCACAGACTCACAAGCCCTGTGTCAGAGTCCCGGCTCTGCCGCTCACCGGCTGTGTGACCTAGAGCAAGTCGCTTCACCTCTTCCGACCTGTGTCCTCATCTGTAAAATGGAGGCTGTCATCTCCCGCCTGGCCACCTCACCGGCTGCGGTGGAGGGGACACGCTTCATGCCTGTGGACGGGCAGTCTGGAATTGTGTTACGCCCAAGCCACCCGTCCCACGCTCAGGAGTCTCTAGCCTTCTGCAGTTTTCAGACTCCAGGGCGAAAACACATCATCCCTAGAGCCCAACGCCTCAGCTCCCTATGGCCAGGGACAGTTGTCCCAACCCTAGCCCATTATCAGTGTCATCATTAGTGGGAGCCGAAGGGAGGAATACAATGCTTCAAGAAAATATAGATACCCAGCTCCTGAAAATTCTGGCCTTGCTGGCCTGAACGTGGCCTAAAAGCTCCACACTAGAGGCCCAAGCTCAGATAGGTTTGGAGCTTTCACCGAGACCCCACGTCCCTGCCCGTCCCTCCTCTCTGGCACTTACGGGGTGCCCTGATTCTCCGCTGGGGTTGTAAGGGTCCCTGAGGTGGCCCCTCAGCAAGTGGTGGTGTGGAAGCTCGCGAGGGGGTCACCGTCCGGATCCAGCCCCCAGGGTGGCCAGACCCTCTTCACAGCAGCACCCCAAGCAGGCGTAACGGAGGAGAAGAGCTTGTGTAAATGAATTTCACTTCTGGCGGCATGCCGCCTGCCCCGGACTGCCACATCTCGCTTCCTCGCTGCTGCGTCAGTCCCACGTCGTGCAGGTTTGTCTGCAAACTCAGCAAACGTCCCGCGTTTCATCACGTCCAGAGGCTGCATCCTCATGTCCCTGTCACAGCAGGGTCTGCCAGACTCTGTGCCAATACCACCATGCTGGGCCTCGCTGCCCGACCCTGGCCTGGCACAAGTGCCTTGCCAAGCGCTGTACCCACATGCCGGCACACAGCACGGCCTCTTGTGCTTGGCCAGGAGCCAGCCCGACTTCCTCTCTCAGCCCCACAGCCAACTTTTTGGAGCACGCCTGTTCACAGCGGACAGGGGAGAAGCTGCATAAATTAAGGCCGCAGATAACCTCGATCTCATTTTATCTAATAGTCAGGATGGCTCCCTAGCCGCATCTAACTTTCTCTGCTGCTGCAAGCAAGGAAATTAATTCACTGGGGGTTCCCCTCCTCTTCCTGCCCCCCGCTGTTCAAAAGCAGAGAAAAGGCTGTCCGAAAATCTAGAGAGGGGATGGGACATGGGGAGCTAGTTGGAAAGTTCTGGGCTGGCTGGAAAGCCCAAGTCCTATTGAAAGGGAGGGAGCTGCAGGCTTGGGGGGCTACAGGGGTCGGTCATGGAGACGGTGGGTCAGGAGTAAGATCATGAGGTCCTCCTGCAAGTTCTCGCAAGTTCTGACTCCTTTCTCAGCACGACTTATAAGGTAACCAACGGCGGAAGTATTCGGCTCTCCCAGGGACACATCTGGAAACCTTTAAAGTTGAACTTTAAAGCTGAACTTTTTATTTAGGGGAACGTTATCTGTTCCAGAAGAAGCCAACCCAAAGGGCGAGTGGGCCACGGCTGTCATCACTGTCAGGATGGCTGCCACGTACTTGGTGCAGATGCTCCAGGAACTGTGCTGAGTGTTTTACAAGTATTATATTATTTAATCGGCCGCATAACCTTTTGGAGGCTTGAAAATGTTAAGTGCCTGACCAAGCTATTAAGTGGCAGGGCTGGACTCTGAATGACAACCCCTCGGATTGTGAAGCCCAGATCCTAACAGCTGTGCTGCGTGCTCGTCACTGACCCGCCACCTTCACGGGCTCTGAGCACCGAGATCTCTCTCCCGGGCTCTCCAGCTACGTGCTTGTCTGGCATAGGCAATGACGTTCGATATTGGGGGCTGTGTGTGGCTGCAGCAGAGAGAGAGAGGGTGTCTGAGGCTCCTGGCCTTCCTCCACGCCATACCCTACACATACTGAGAATGGGCACACATTAGCCAGGATCAGACACCGCCTCCCACCCCACCCCCCACCCCAGGCAAGGAATCATTTCTGACCTCCCCGAGTCCCCATCTAAATATAGCCCTGACCAGCCGCTTCTCATTTCGGAAGGGGAAATCTATTCCTGTCCTCAGTCTGCTGTAGCTCAGATGTCCCAGCTGCACGCAACGTGAAGCGGATGTACCACCACCGCCACCCCGCCTCTCCCCTGGACGATGAGCTTTCTTAATGGAAGCCAGCTGACCCAGGGCTACAGTCCAGTGGGGTCGGCTCCTGGCAGTGGAATTGGGAGACTCCGCCTCATACCTGCTTGGCTCTGCCACCTGGCAAACATGAAGGCTGGGGCGGCACAGCCTGACCACACTGTCATCCCGCCGAGAGAAAAGCAGGGACCGACTCTGGCAAACACCGAGTATGTGCCAGGATCTAACTGTCACCTAACGGCTGAGTGCCTGTATCATTCCCATAGGCACAGAAGGAAACAGAGGCTCAGAATCATAAGAAACTGGCCCCAAGTCACACATTTGACAAGCGGCTGGGCCAGGATTTGAAACCTAAGGCCGGATTCGAAAAGCCTGTGCTCCTTGCCTCTCCTCAGGCCGGCCTCGGTGCAGCCACCGCTCCGCTGCACGGTGACCCCGACCCCGCAAATCGCTTATATTAACGATAGATGGACATGGTCGTAAAAACACGGATCGCAAGTTGTGGTGATTTTCTGTCTTCGAAGACGACGTAGATTTCAGATTGATAGCATCTCACATTTTCAAGATCACGGAAAATGAGGCGGGGGAAGCGCTGAACCCGCCCATTACTCAGACAGATTAAGTAACCAAGATAGGAATAAAATGGGGAAAGATCTCGGGGTGAACTTCCTGGAGGCTTTTCTAGCCTTAAGATAATTAATTATGATGGAATCTTCCAGATAGAAAGAGCAATAGAGATCAATTATGTTTGGAGGACACTTACAGCAAGTTAAGGTCTAGGGAACCCCCCCCCACCCCAGCCTCCAGCACACCAGGACCCCTCTTCGCGGAAGCTGAGCTGACCCACACATAGCCGCACGATGGAGTCTGAACCCTGGTGGCCATGGCAGAGGTGTTCCCGATCCTTTCTTAGTTCACCCATGGAGAAATGTAGCCCTCTCCGTGTTGGGGTGGGGCAGGGGAGGCGGGGGATGACGTGGTTTTCCTGTGGGGGGCTTCGGTTGGGCAGATGGGTCCCGTCAACTATCAGTTACCTTCTCAAAAAATGACCATCACCCAACACCCCCACCCCGGTCCCCAATATGGGTTAGTTAATTTTGCAAGGAGAAACCCCTTCCACGGCCCTGGGTACACTTCCTGGGTGCTGGTCACCCTAAGGCAAACTGAGGGAGACAGACCAATCAGCCATGGAAGTTTTTCGTCGTTCCCAAGTATTAGAAATCATGTGCTTATTATGAAAAATCAAAACTTTGACCCTAGAAGAAATTTGGGGCTGACTAGTTAATTTGGTTTAAAAGACTAAAGGTTAATGCATCTTTTGAAAATTATTTGAATTCTCGAGTCAAGAAAAAATGTTTAATTATACCCTGTCTGTGAAGAATTCAAACTCTCCAGAGCTGACTACTTTTAGCAGTTTTACTATCTCTCCAGAAGTATTCTTCATGTAAAAAAAATATGTCTGTGTGTATATGAATACATAGCCACAGAGTTGTCTTTTTAAAATAGAAATTGGGTCAATACTTTTTCTGAAAATTGCTTTTTTTTTTTAACTCAAAGATGGTCCATGGCTATCTTTCCATGTCTGTGGCGAAGATGCACATTCCTTCAGAATATGAATATAGCACATTTATTTAACTGGTCCTATATGGTTAGACATTTAGATTATTTCCAAGTAGTCAGCATCACATAAAAACCACAGTGACTATCCTTAGCATGCACCTGTACCCAGGTGCTAGCACTTCTGCAACAAAGATTCCAAAAGAAGACCTGCTGGATAATTTTAGGTTTTATTAATAACTACCAAATCACTCCTCAAAAAGGTGGTACCCATCTAAGCCCCCACCTACAGTGTCCAAAGCATAGAAACCCTTTAAAAATGCTATTATGTTAACTGTTGTCCTTTTATTTATATTGGAAGAATTACTGGAAAATGCCCTTAGGGCAGCATCTCTTAATGGGGAAGACAAAATTGTCCTTGTGGGCAAAGATGACCCATGCCCAAGGCTACTTAGACATCAGAGGAGCCTCTTCCTCTTCCCCAGCAGCAGGCTGGGTCCTAACCCCACACAGGGAGCTCATATAGATTTGGGAAAGTTAGGTAGCTACGCTGAGGCAGAGGGTGAGGGCAGAGGAAGAGGAAGAGGATTCAGGCTCCTTCGGGGTGTCTGTGGTGTGTGCGCTGCCTCTTTCCTCGGCCAGCAGCGCTGGCTTCCTGAGAAGGAGCCCTATATTGATGGGACCTAAAAGGCTCCATGCTGATCTCAGTTTCCATTCATTTGGGCACCACGATTTTTCCCAGGGTCAAATTCCTCTTTGAAGGAAGATATTTGTCGGCAACCCAGACAGGGATGTCTGCAAGGAAAGCATGTGTATCTGCAAACGTGCTCCCATGGCCAGGAATAGTCTCTGCCCACAGGTGTGTGCAAACAGCACTTCTATTACCAGACACGCACGCTCAGGCCACTTGCGTGCTCATCCACCTCAGTGTGCTGTTTACACACAGCCGCTCTGCTTTGCACAGTCAGATCATTGCTGGGGACTCTGGCCAGCAGTGCCCTTGACAGAAGGAAGTCGGAGGAAGTGTTGGGCTCTGGGAGAAAAGAGAGTGCCCGCCCAGCCTGCCCTGCCACCTCCCGCAGAGTCATGCCAGGGAACCAGAGGGCCTCCGCATACGTCTCGGAACTGGCTTGGCTCCGTGTGGGCTTGGGTTGAGGTGTCACTGTGCCATCCCCGCCCCTCCCCCTTCTCCTAAGCTGCTGGAACAAAGCCCCGCCCTCCCCACCACCACCATTGAGCAGACTGAGCTTGGGACACCCACCAGCAGGTCTCTAGTCCCAGCTCCGATGGGGAAAGGTGGCTGGACCAGAGCAGCAGCCCTTTGATCCCCAGGACAAAGGCACCTTCCCACCTGCTAGGCCTGGGGATGGAGAGAAAGGCTCGCATCCTCCAATGTGTGTGTGTGTGTGTGTGTGTGTGTGTGTGTGTGTGTGTGTGTGTCCTGGAGGCTCCGCCTCGTCCTTCAGCCCTGGCCCTAGGGCTAGGTCTCGTAGGGGCAGGCATCTGTATCTAGAGATTGGGTATAAAGAAATAGAGTTGGTGGCCATGTGGCTTTGGACAAACCCCTGCATCACTGAGGTTCACTTGAAACGTGATAGACCGGCAGCTAGATTGTATCCATGTCTCTTTCTACTTGTTAACTCTGTGAATGCCAGAACACTCCTCTCTCCTTCCTGGGTAACTTCTAGCCTGTATGTTGGTGGTGTGGGCTCTCTGGGTAGCATGTGGGTGTGGCTGTCAATTTCCTGAAATGCCCTGGATTAGCCTGCCTAGGAAAACTCACCTTGCAACTCACCCGCTGGGCAGGCCTTTGAGCCCATAGTGTGAATGTGAGCATGATAGCCCAGAGAGGGGAGAGAGTTTGACCTAAAAAACGAACTTGTGACAATAACACGGAAATTATAGGTTTTAAAGTAGAGCCAACATTTATCAATTATCTCCAAATATATTGGAGATTGACAGAACCAAATTCATTCATTCATTCATTCATTCATTCATTCATTCATTCATTCATTCCTCCATGCAAGCAATCGCTCTTTTGTTCGTTAATTCGCATTTACTCTGCCTGAGCTGAGTACTAGGTGTGGTGGGATAAAGAGAGATGACTTCTCCCCGCCTCTTGGGAGTATCTTATCTGAGAAAGAGACCAAAACAACAGATACAGCGTTGCTATTGGCTTTGCACAGACACATGTTTCATCTTAATTAATCCTCAGGGTGCTTCCTGTTATTCTCCGATGAAGAAAAGAGGGTTCAGAGAGGTTAAATAAGTTGTCCCAGTCACACAGGAAGTGGCAGACCCAAGAATTCATACCCAGGTCTGTCTTCTCCCTCCCCCCCGCCCCATTTCAGCTTCTCACTTGGCACTGAGATATAAAGCTCTTCTAAACTGTTTTTCTTCCCAGCCACATTTGAGGGACCCAGGAAGTCTCCCTGGAGGAGGAGGGCTGCATGAGGTCTGCTGTCAGTCTCTCTTTAGGGCTCCTACACATGGGCCTCTTTGCCCACTAGAGGGGCCCCTTGGCCCCTGAACTCAGCCAAACCTCCTTGGTTTACAGTGAACAGCCTGCGATACTGTGAAATTTCCAGCCCAAGAACCTGGGTTCAGCAGAGGAATAAGTGTTTTCAATTCCCTGGGCTGTATGGGCCAGTCAGCGTGTGCAGGGGCCACTGGACTGCAGCCCAAGCTTCATTTGCATTTCCACCTTTGCCACCTCCCTGCTGTGTGACCTTGGGCAAGCTGCAGCCTCTCTAAGGTGGGGCTCTTCCATCTGTGCAGCAGAGCAGGGGATCACTCTCCTGCTTGGTGAGGGTCTTGGCTAATGACAAAGGCATGCCTCGGTGGCGCCATCCAACCGGGGAGGAGCGAGGATGCGGTGATTTCTCCGGGCTCTGCAGAAAGCCTGCGGAGAGCGCCTCTCCCAGCGACTGCCATTTGCTAATGAGGAGCAGCATATGTTGATGATTCCGGCATCGACGCTCACTCCTTGGCTGTCCGAGGCTTCCAGAGCAAACTGGCTTCCTATTAGGCGTTTACGCTTATTAATAGCAGCAAATTGCAGCCCTCCAGAACATCTGCCACTTTTCATTTGCAAAGAGCTTCCCGGGCCATTTGTATCAGGAGTATTTTGTGACTAATTCTCTGAGGCAGAGTAGGGTCCCCCTATCTAAAAACGAGTCGGTGGAGACATAATGAGGGGAAGGGATTTGTTCAAGGTCACCCAGACACCCTGAATGGTTTGGCGCTCGGCACCTCACCTCCCCACGCCTCGTCCTTGCTGTTCTGAGCATCAGTGACCTTGACCCCAGAACTCCCGCCTAAAGGCAGGTGGGGACAATGGATGACAGCCAGCGCTGCTGCCTTCAGTCAGCTCTCAAGTGAGGCCCCTGCTGGATTAGCCCCCATGGCCAGAGAACAAGCAGGAGGAATTACAAAGTTCAAGGCAAACATTCTGGAAGACCTCTTATTGCTGCCAAGGAGATAAAATTATCTCCCAGCACTGGGGCAGCCAGAATGTCAGCAGAGAGGGTCCTATGAGCATCTGTTCTTCCACTCAGCTAGCCACATCTGGAGAGCTGTAGTCTCTTTCCAGAATCTTGTCCGGTGCGTTACTCAGAGCTAGGCCTGCCTGAGATCTGCAATGTATTATCATAGGATCAAGAGAGCTTGGTCAGCATGGGAGATAGTGGGAAAAGTCATCTGTCATGTTAGATCCAGTTTTTAATAATCTGCCTGCCAGGCAACCAGGAGCTTATAACCTCATGTTTATCTAGACCTATGTGATCCTCAGGTTAGAAATGACCACACTGCAACCTTACCCCTCCTCCATTTAGCCTTTTCCCTCTACCTTTCATGAGACTGCACCCTGGTGTGACTTTCTGCCCAGCACCCGTGTATCAGTTAGCTATTACTACAATAAAGCTGTGTAACAAACCACCCCCAAACTCAGTAAGCATTAATTCTCATACTCATGGACCTGAGAGCCATTGCGTATCAGGTGATTGATCTAGGCTAAGCTCAACTGGGCAGTGCTGCTTCAAGCTACTGCATCAACTGGGTTTATCTCCTCTCTATGTGCTGGGCTCAGGTCTGCCCTCTATGGATTCTTTTGGAGCCCAGGCTGAAGAGGAAGCAGCTGCATGAGGGGGTTCTTTTCATGACAATGACAGACGCACAGGAGGGCAAAGCCAACCACATAAGCATATCTCAAGCCTTTGCCTTATACTCACTGCCATCCCATTGACCAAACCAAGTCCTGAGACTAAGCCCAAGGGAAGTATATATCACCTCTCCGTTCACCACAAAGCCAGGTGGGGGATTAGGAGGCTACTCTAGAGGAGTAAAGAAGTGTTGGGACTCATGACGTAATCTGCCATAGCCTATGACCAGCCTCCTGGCCTCTGCCTCTCTTGCCAGTTGGCCACATTCGAAATTACCTGCCACCTCTAAGCAAAGAGGAGGTGAGGACTAAGTTTCAGACACCTGGAGTGACTTGAAATAAAGCCAGATTTCTGAGCCACAGCTCACCTACCACAAGTTCAAGTCCGGGCAGTGAGGGCTCTGAGGCTATCATGGGGAGACAAGAAGGCTCTGCAAAACCCTGTGTGGCCCCAGGTAAGCAAAACAAGACCCGAGAGGTGACCAGAGGCTACCAAAGGAAAGGTCCCTGGAGAGGCCTTGAAGGGCTCCCCAAGACCATATGCATTGCTGAGTTCATTTTCTATGAAAGGACTGACTTTGCCCAACGCTGCTTCCTGTGCTTGGGGACGGGAGCTGGGTAGGACAGCAGGGAGGGACGGTGGGCACCAGGCGCAGCATCCTCACAGCTTGACAGCTCCCCGGCAGTTTCTTGGAGTTTCTTAATGCATAGCCTTGCCTCTTTTTGTTTCTTCTTTGACAATTTTGAAGGAAATTGGGTACTTAAGAAGCCTTTTGGACATTTAAATTAACTCCCACCATCAGGCTCAGTGTACCACTGTAGCATTAGCATCCAATTATAAGAGGAGAGATGGAGTAATAACTCACATTTTGACCAGAATGTCAAATGCTTAAACAAATTAGAGACACACACAGAAACTGTACATTCTGTCTATGGAACATTTCTGAATGTAATCAGCAGAGCAGCAGGCACCCTTTGGAATGCTAACGGCAACAGGCAGGGTGGGACCCTCCTGCCAGAGGAAAGCATCTTTCAAAATGTCAGGGAAACCAGGCAGGGGCTAGATAGTGGGGTCCAGGGCTCAAGGGAACTAGGAAAATTTCTCCAGCTGCCCTGAGCACACCTAGGCCCCACGCTCTCCAGGCAAAGGGCTCCGTCGATCACCATGCAAAGCTCATAAGGACCAGGACCTTGGGTTGAAATCCTACGTGGACCCCTTTGCTCTGTTCTCAGCCACTTTTCGTCTTCCTGTCCCAGGCCGTGGTTTTGTAAATTCATGGCCTTGGTCACGGCGCTGGACAAGTGAGGGAGGAGAGATGATGAGTGTACCTACAACAGTCCGAAACCAGACAAAACTACACTATATTATTGAGGGGAGTTTATCTACCTTAGTGGCAAGAGGATAAAGCAGACCAATGCGGATCCCAGAAAGGTAATGGAAGGGAAAGAAGGGGGATGGAGACCGCACGAAGGTGCGAAGGTGCGTTCTGGTCACACCTGGGAGTGAGGAATGACAAAGCAGAGGCTGAGCAGTAAGAGGAGAACTGCTAACACCAGGGGCCGTCTGACCTCCCTGGAACTGTTTGAATCCTAAGCCCCTTTCCTGTGCCTCCTAGGGGGGTGAGAGGTGAAGAGCTGTTCCAGGTAGAACGAGGCTGTGACATTATTTTCCCCAATCCGGACGTGGAGGTTCAGAGCTTGAGAATGACAGATCCAGTTGTATAACAATCCACGATAAGAGACATTCATCCAAAACCCTTTTGTCCATTCGAGATTAAATTAGAAAAGAGTAGCGATGCCTATCTTTTCACTCAAGAATCTCAGGATCTTTCATAAACATGAATTTATTAGTCTACCGCCAAAAAGCTTCTCCCCCTTGATGTGGGGAGCTGAGCAGGGAATGGCCATTCTCTCATCAACCCAATGGATTTTTTTTTAAGTTTTATTGTAGTGAAATATACATAACACAAAATTTGTCATCTTGTCCATGTTTAAGTGTTCAGTGGCATTAAGGGCATTCTCCTTGTGCTGCAACTGTCACCA
This sequence comes from Eonycteris spelaea, assembly GCA_003508835.1. Classification (NCBI taxonomy): domain Eukaryota; kingdom Metazoa; phylum Chordata; class Mammalia; order Chiroptera; family Pteropodidae; genus Eonycteris; species Eonycteris spelaea. Next base: position 1,234,860 of record PUFA01000310.1, on the reverse strand, counting down.
CCATTTCTCTCAAAACCTTTTCATCTTCCCCTGCTGAAACTCTGTGCCCGTTACATACTGACTCCCCGTTTCTCCTTCCCCCAGTCCCTGGCAAGCACCATTCTACTTTCTGTCTTTATGAATCATGTAAGCGGAATCATATAATATTTATATTTTTGTGACTGGCTTGTTTCTTTTAGCATATTGTCGTCAAGGTTCACCCGTGTCGTACCATGCGTCAGAATGGCCTTCCCTTTTAAGGAAGAATGATATGCCATTGTACGGATAGGCCACCCTTTGTTTATCTATGTATCCGTCGGTGGACATTTGGGTTGCTGCTACCTTCCGGCTATTGTGAATAACGCTGCTGTGAACATGGGTGTATAAGTATTTGTTCGAGTTCCTGCGATTCTTTAGGGTATGTGCCCAGAAGTGGTGTGACTAGATTGTATGGTAATTTCGGTGTTTAACTTTCGGGAGACCTGCCATACTGCTCCATAGGTTTTTGCACAAAGCCACGAGAACCTACCAAGAAATCCATGTGCAGACCCCACCCTAATCCCTCCCCACAAGGAGCCCTTCCCCACCCCATCCCCCACCCCCGGCCCTCGGTAAGCACACACGGACGTCTGAGAGGTGGCAAGGCTCCTGCCTTAGACACAGTGAGGAAGCTATTGCAGCCACATCAATCAACTCCTCTCCTGGGGTCCAGTGGCCAGGGGACAGACCTCAATCTTGTGTCGTCTCTGGGACCATCCATCACTGAGATAGCTCAGGTCACATGGCCATGTGATTTGTTCCCAAGCAGAAGCACCGTGACTCTTTTTTTTGCCTCTTCCTGTGGTCTGAATTCCCTCACTCAGTTAATTAGCATGCCTGGCACTGTAGCTTAAGACTTTAATCAGCGTGGGGTGGTTTTAATTAATCGTGTGTCTCTGCATCTGGAGTGGTTAGTGTTCCAGGGTCAGGAGAGGAACCGGAGATGGGGGATGAGAGAGGCGGCTTTGTCTGCTATACGGTGTGGGTGGAGAATCTGGATATCTGGGGAGAGAGAAGCATCATGTCAAGGTGGCTCAGAAACCATCAGCCACCTGTGCAGCTTTCCTAGCGATGTGCGGAAAGTAACCAGAGCCATTAGGGTATGGAATGGCACCAAGATAAATGGTGCACTAAATCTAGTTTTCTAAAGTGATGTAAAGTGTTGGGAATATTTCTGATGCTTTCCAGAATTACCTATGGGGTGAGAGTGAAATAATGCAATGATACAGATTGGGATCAGTCTGGGAGAACTCAGCCATGCTAGAGAATATTGCCTGATGGCATGATTTGGCAGCTTCCCCTGGGCCTGGCCTTTCTCAGGAAGGTCCTGGAAAGGTGTGTGTGTCGGGGGGAGGGGGAGGGAGGGACACCTAGCTCTCAAATGATGGTAACCTTTCCACTTGGTCTGTCAGAATACTGTTGCCTCCCTACCCCCCGTTTTAGCATCCATGCTCTAAACAGAATAGAGAACCCCTAGATAAAGTTCAGAAGAGTAATCTTTTTAAAAATGACTGAATACATAGATAGAAAGATCCTCAAAGTAAAAGTTAAAGGAAGCTGGGTCTCGTGATAACTGCCCAGGACTTATGTCCCTGTCTCACAGGAATTCACCCAAACCAGAAGCAAAGAAAAAAACGTAACTGTTACAATAGTTGTAAAAAGCACGAAATAAGTCCAGGAAGCTGGCATAATGGCGGGGTTTCATCCCAAAGACAGAGCAATGGACAGTTCAGGGGTAGATATCGCAGTTTGAGGAGAAATGACGCAATCAAGATACAAAACGAGAAACGCTCTTCCCGGCCTGTTAGGGTCCGACCAAGTGCAGGAGGCCCAGGGAGGCCGGCAGAGCAGTTTGCTATGGTGTGGGGGAGAGAGAAAGGGACAGTGTAATGAAGAAGGGGGACATGAGTCACAATAAACAAGAATAATCCCTGGGGACACGTGCGATCATTTACAAAGCAGTTTCGTACCTTTGGGATCATCCGTGCTTCGGGAAATTCTGTGAAGTGGGGGAGATTTTTATCTCTGCGTTTAAAGATGAGAAAAAAAAACCAAGGCTCAGAAACGATAGGATCTCATCTCGTTGCCAGTTAAGTGGTGAAGCCAGAATTCGAACCTAGCTCTGCAAGCTCCTGGACCCTTTCCAACCAAGCAGAAATGCCTCTTGTTTAGAATGGAGACAGGAAGGAGTGTACCATTTCAGGTATTAAACACCAGTTGCAAGATACTCGCAGAAACCTGAATGCGAAGGCTTTTGATGATGTCAGATTGGCCAAGCAGCTGGCTCTTCATGTTGCACACCCTGAAACCCCATGGCATGTCTATCCAAGACAGATTATAGAACATGTCAGTGGGAGAGCCTGGGAGGATATTAATTAAGTTCAGACCAAGAAAATGCTTTTGATTGAACAGGCCATGATTTTCTCTTTAAGACCATGCAAAATATGGAGTGCTAGACAAGCAGCTGGGACATAGGAAAACATTATTATGTACTTATGTTACCAACCTTCACCATCTATGGCCCCTTTTATTACTTATTTTCCCCCTCTAGGCATCATGTTTTGAAAGAGTTTTGCCTACTAAACAAACTGCATTTATTAAGTAATAATATATTTCCCATTCTTAATATGGGACAGACATCATCGGGTATGAATACAAACAGAAAAGAACAACAATTCAATTTCCATCCGGCTTTTGGAAATATTGAAAATAGCTTGTGGACCTCATTACCACTCATGAATTCCTAAGAGTCCAGGTACTTTGAGCTGGGAAACATTATTTATGTGCTTACATGACCAGCATGTCTATGCCCATTTAAGGGGTGGGGAAAGAAATTTAAGGGGGCAACAGGAAGAGGGTAAGTTCCTAGCTGCATGTAGAGCCAGCAGGGTAATTTGCGAGAAACTGATTGTCAGGATTAATTACGAAAATGGGAAAGTTGTATATAGGCAGAGCCGAGGCATGACTCATGCTGATTACTTGAGCGGGAATGAAAAGAAAGATAAAATTCCAAATGTCCAAAAAAGACAACTGAGAACGTAGGGAAAGGGCCCCCAAGGCCAAGAGCAAAGCTATAAGAATGAGAACAGGAAGCCGAAAGGTAAATTGGAAGAAGCAAACGTGCAGTGTGGTCATTCAGAATGCAGAATCTGTACTTAAGAAAACAAAAAGGGATACGTAAAGGGAATAAGAAAATGAAGGTAGAAAGGAAAAAGAGATCGAGTGGGGGTTGAAATTAATTATTAAGTAATTCCAAAAGGGAGTTTCGAGACAAATTGAGCAGGCACCGGGCCCGTTCACCTGTGCATGAGTTACAGGTAGCTCCTGCCAAATGGTGCATAATTTCGCAGAGGCAGATGCCCTGTGAAGCAGCGGGGAAATTACAGCTTCTGCATTTGCTCATGAAGCTCAGAGGCTCGGTCAGGTCAGCATGGTTTATACTTCTCAATGCCTGCTGTCTGCCGGCGAGAAATTTAAAAAGATGACCACGTGAAATTCTTGTAGCTCAAGCTAAAAGATTAGGTAAGAAATCCTCCCCTGAGATATAAAAAAGTATCCCAAATGGAAAAGAATGATTAAAAAAAATTTTCATAAAGAAGAAACTGGCAAAATGAAGACTCAAGACCAAGACTATGGAAAGAAAGCTAAAATTTCATTTGATCCTGTGTATTGTTATTTAAAAAACCTCCTATGTGTCGGGGCTCTGAGAAGTCACGTAAAAAGACATAGGCAAAGGGACATTGGAGAACAAGGAACTGGAAAAGAACTTAGGAACGTTCGAGAAATGGAAGCATTTGGGTCAAGCAGAACATTTTGCATTAAGAGGCTGGTGAACGCAAATACAGAGTTTTGGGGGTTGCAGAGGACTCTCTCATCATGAGAAGGGTGTGGGTAGGAGGAGAAGTAGCAACAGCTGCTCTTGGAAAGCCCCACAGTGAAAAACTTTCAGAGCCAGTTGGCCAGCAGGACGAGAAAAAGAGAGGAGGCAGGTAGCAGCTACAAAGCGGGTTTATTACACCTTGTCAGAAGGCACAGAGAGTAAGTGAAGGTCTTGGCCTTGAGTTAAACACCCTCTGGGACCACAAACGTTATGAAGGGGGACTGGGAAGACAGCTGGACGCTTTATGGCAACAGAGAAACAAGCAAGGGAAAAGAATAAACCTTTGCGTTTATAACATGGTTAAGAAACAAATACGTGGTGAAGGTGGAGATATTTTGGGGGTTTGGGTGGTGAGAAAATTCAAATGCAGACCATGTACGTATCTTTAATAACAATTTAATACAAAGCCTATGAAATCTATTCCCAGAGGTTTCTAGAAAATAACAGGTGTTGTCTCCCTGAGGGCTTAAGCGGCCACCTGCTCGACTATGGTCACCAAGGTCCCTTTTGGGTCTGACGCTCTAACCAGGCCCTTCATATTCCTACACTGTCTTAGGGGATACGCCCGATAGCACACCATCTCTTTCTGGTGAATTACGGTGTGTTCTGCAAAGTGTTGACCGCTCTCTCCCTTGTTGTCGGGTCCCAGCTCACCAGAGTCCCTGTGGAGTCGTGCGGCCAGTACCGGAGCTGCGGTGAGTGCCTGGGCTCGGGCGATCCCCACTGCGGCTGGTGCGTCCTCCATAACGCGTGAGTACCGCCCGCCGCTCCCCCCTGCCTCCCGCTTGCCCCTGGAGCTTTCTTCCCCCGCGTCTTCTCTGTCACCTTCGCTCTCTCGTCTCGGCCCATCTTTCCTTACGCTTCCTTCCTGACATTATTTGCACATTTTATCTCCCTTCTTCTGTTCTGATAGCCCCTGAAATCGCCAAATTTCGTTAAAAACTATGGGAATGGCAGCACGGGACTGATGAAGGGCCAGGATGGATGTAGAATCGTGCGGGGTGATTGCACACCGGGGGCTCAAGGGGGTTCTGGACATTTATGACTGTGACTTGACTAGAGACTGATTCCAGGAAAGAACAGAAGAAAAACAAGGCACTGGACTTTTCCCCCAGGGCTCACACGGGCCACTCAATCGTGTGAGATAAGTACTATCTGGGTAGTGATTCGACGCCCATTTAACAGACTCTTCGATGCCCCCCAGAATCCTCTGGTTCTCGGGGTGTACACTTCAAGTGTGCAGCCTGAGAACCCTCTCCCTGCTGTCCTGACACTCATCTGGCTGTTCTCTACAAGTGCAAGAAGGCAATGGTATACAGTGGGGACAAATAGTAGCCTGGTAAGTGAACTGAGTGAGGATGTAGGGTACAGACAACCAGCCCAGACATGTGCGGAGAGGTGAAGGCCTCTTTGACGGGATCTAAAGACCTTGGCATTGCTGACTAGAGATGCCCATAACCGTCGGGACACTCGGATGAAATCTGGTCCCAGTCCATCTTCGGCTGCTGGAACCCCAGGCCGCAAGGCAACACTTGAAACTCGACGCTCCGTGAGTGTGACACGAGCATTATAAATGAAGGAGACGGACTTCCTACTAAGAGGCTGAACTGAATATGACCAATGACACTGAGCGGTCATTTTCAACTGTAGGAAGGGAGGGGCAGGAGCTTGCCCCACCCCCCACCCCAGATGGCCTCCGAAAGTTAGAAACACCCTTTCAAATTCTCATACGTTCGCTCCAAGGGCACGGGCACCCTCCCACTCCTGGGTGACCATCTTAGGCGTAATGAGTCCTTGGTTCTTTGGGGGAAAAGTCTGAAATCCCTCAGGTATGCTACGGTGGAAAACAGACGAGACCGACCGATGTGCTCTGAAATGCGCGTAGCTCACAGATGATAAGAGACGGGGTGCGGGAGTGCGCACGATGCCATGTATGGTGACAGCAAAGGGAAGCCTAAGCGTGGCCGTCATAACAGATGGAAGAGGCTGCACTCAGATCGGCTGTGGTCCGTCCAGGATGTCATAAAAGCCCAAGGTCAAGGTGTTGTTCTCTGTAGCCTTAAGCCTCCTGGTTGCGTGGCGACCTTGGTGCTAAGGTCTGTTGCTCTAGCTTTATAAAGCCCAAGTCCTCGGGAAGATTCAGCTCATCAGCACCCCTGGTACAAGGCTGCCCAACCACCACGACACTCAGCAAATCCCTCCTCCCAGAGTTAATGACCAAGAAAGCCCCTGACCTTCATGGCCAAGTGAAGAAGAAGTAGGTCTCTGGAACTTCTAAGATGTTTGTAATCAGGATATAATGTTTAAATTTACGTAGCGTGAGATGCCCAGATCCTAAGAGTACAGTGTGAAAAGTTTTGACAGATGCAAACAGTCAGATAATCCACATTCCAATCAAGGTATAATCATTTCCCTCATCTACAACATTCTCTCATGCTCCTTCCTATTCTTCCCAGTGGGCCTTGCTTCCCTAGTTGCTCAAGTTCAGGTCAAAGCCAGACATTGCCTTTCCTGCTATACCCTCCCTTTTATTTTAAATCATTGCCAACTGGACATTCATGGCTGGGAGAGATACATGAGGACATGGGCCGAGCAGGAGGGAAGGGAGAAGTCTGAGGCAGGCAGAGCAGGTTCAGAAGTTCAGGGAGGACCAGAGAGAGCCTGCGGACGTTTACTCTGGTGCCTCAGCTTGCTAGGAAGAAAGCATGCTGAAAAGTGCAGGTTTTCATCATGGCAGGGGACAGCTGTGCCCATTTGCACAGACTTGTCCGTGGACTCACATGGGCCCTGCCCCTCTGTGCCAGGCACAGTGCTGGGCTTGGGGGACACGAGGGGACTATGTTACTGTCTGTGCCCTGAAGCTTCTTGAGAACTGGGCTTCTGGTCCAGTAGGGATGGGGAAGGGGGTGCCATCTCTGCTATAACAGCACACCCGATAGGCCCGCATCACGGACGAGCCCCTGTGCTGAGTGCTCCAGGGCCCAGGGCGCATGTCCTCCAGGAAAACCAGGGCAAAGGGCAGCAGGAAGAGGGTTCCTTCGGTGTCAAGATATGTCTGTTTTATCTGTCACATTTGCCAGCTTTTCTCATGGTTGTAGAGAGTATGAGGGTGGGAACTTTGTGGGAAGGGGAGGCAGAAGAAGGTGTGTGTGTGTACAGGAGAGAGAGAGAGAGAGAGAGAGAGAGAGAGAGAGAGAGAGAGAGAGAGAGAGAGAGAGAGAGGAACAGGAGGAGAGAGGGTGAGAATGTGCATAGTTCAAGGGGGGCCCCTGCTCACAGGTGGCTCAGGTGGCTGAAAGGGCCATTTGTACTAGCAAGGGCACAGGTGGGTTACAGACGGAACAGGCTTAAGAAATGCTCGTGTAATTGAAACCCTCCCGCGTTACTCAGTCTCAATTGCCGTGAAGCCTGACCTGCCAGCCCCAGTAGCCGAGGGTCATCCTGAGGCCTGTCTCACAGTCCCCCACCCCAGCCCACAGACTCACTAGCTTCTAATGGCAACAATAGCTTCAAAAAGCTGGGTATTCATTTGTCTATGACTCTTGAGCCTTTATTCCCATGGCATTCACTTCGTGCCTGAGCCTACCTGTTCTGACTTGGGCGAAGGTAAAGGGAAGCCTATAGCCCAGCCTGCCTTCGCCTGTCCTGGGCCTGGAACGTCCCTCCAACCACCAGGCTTGGCAGGCCCCCAGGCCCCTCTCCATCTTGCATCCCAGGCCAAGAAGCCTATCTCAGTCTCAGGAGGTAACAGGACCCGAAGCAGACACAGCCGCATCGATTGGCCCAGACGTTACCTTTGTGAAGAAGGGTCTTCAGAGTCGCTCCTGGGAGTCTCATGTAACCCAAGACATCAACAGGGGAAAGATAAGATCAGCTTTTAGAAAGTCTCCCCCTGGCCCCCCCCCGGCGAACCCTCCTCATTGCAGAGTTTTTTCTGTTGGAAGAATGTCCTCCCCAGGGTGGATTGGCACAGGTTACTACTGTTAGGATTCATTTGGTTTCTTCTTTATACAATTTCTGCCAAGATGGAGAGAGTGAAGAAAGGGAAGGGAAGGGAAGGGAAGGGAAGGGAAGGGAAAGGGAAGGGAAAGAGCTGCTACTCAGAGCAGAAGGATGAGTTAAAACTAAGAACCTGTCCGTGGACAGACTCAGTTTGTGTTCCGTTTCCTCAGCTCTAAAATGGCAATGAAAACGACATTAAAAACATTAAGGGAGAGAATGTGCATGAAGGCCCCTCCCTGTGCCAGGAAGTAGCCCTGATTTCAACGACTGTGTAAGCAGAGGCCTGGCCTCCTCCACGGTCCCTCTCCCTTTCCTGTCCTCCCCAAGCCAGTAGGCTATGGCTGGATGGCTGGGACAACCCCACCACTAGAAAGTCTTCCCACCTTGGGCAACTCCAACCAGCCATGCCATTGAGGCTGTCTTCAGTGGCCTTGTGTGTGGCTTCCCACCAGCCACCTGAGAAAGTACAGAGAACAATTTGTCCCACAGTCATGGCTGAGTGTCCCCTTAATGAAGTCCAAACTGATTCTAAAGTCCAAGTCCTTCCTTGCTGCTTCTAAGCGTCTCCCAGAGCCTGGTATCCAAGGGCTTCTCATCACTGACCTGCTAAGTCGGTGATCTCTCCCAGGGCTGTTTGCAGAATGTCCACACAAACACGAGGGAGTGTCGGGAGCACTCTGCCCGGCAAACTCTGCCATCTGTGCAGTGGTCTTCCCTGACTGTTTGCCAAAAAGTTGTCAGCTTCCTCTCCAGAGGAGAGTCCCAGACTAGATACTAGTACGTTCAAATTCTCCTTTCTGTGGCTCAGCAGATACACAGTGCGAATTAAGGAAATTTGCTTTTCCTCTCTTAACCACTGCCTTCTCCCCCTCCTCCCCACATACGTGTAACGCATGCTTTCCTGACCAAAGGATGCTAAATCAGCAGAAGAAGCTAAATCCTCTCATAGGAATTAGGAAAGTCCTGTCATCCATCCTGAATGCCCTTCCCAGTCTAATGACTTGGCTCTCTGGGCACAGCCTGAGGAGCTGGGCTGCCTCTGAGGCTGAAGTCCAGACATGCACACCCTCCTACCAGCATTCGCACGCTCTGTGCGGTCATGCCACCCCGGGCCACGTGGGGTGGAGCGGCCCAGCATGCACAAAACAGAGTGCTTCTGTGCACCAAGCCTGCGGGCCTGGTGACATTAAAGGACATGAAATCTCCAGGCTGGATAAAGTATAGTGCGAAAGTTGATCAGACTCAATCAGAGAAATGGCTGGCTGTGTATCTCAAGGAAGAGACAGCATCCTCCTTGTGACCGACTGGATTATGAAGAAAATGGATCTGCTGCTCTGATGTGGCTTCGCTGTCTCCTCTTTCTCCTCCTTGTCCTCTGTTCCTCTCTCTCCCTCCATTCCGCTCTTCTCTCCTAACCTCCCCTCAACCTCAGTAGAAATAAATAGACCGGTACCTGCCTGTAGCCTGTTAGGAACCAGGCTGCACAGCAGGAGGTGAGTGGCAGGTGAGCGAGCGAGCGAAGCTTCATCTATATCTGCAGCCGCTCCCCAGCGCCAGCCTCACCACCTCAGCTCCAGCTCAGATCATCAGGCATTCGATTCTCATAGGAGCACCAGTCCCCGGTGCCAAAAAGGTTGGGGACCGTGGCTTTACTAAATAGTTCTTCCTCCGAGCCACGGATGCACCTGTCCATTTCCGTGGGTGTTCCTGAAGAGAGGGGTAATGGCGTTTGGAAGCCAGGTGTCTTCCCTGGTCAGGCTTCCCAGATGTGGAGACGCTGAGCGAAGCGCCCCATGATCTCCTACTCGAGTAAGCGATCTGAGTCTCTTAACTTTCCTACAGAGCTCATCTGGGAATTCCCACTCCCACCCCATTTGTTTTTTTTTTTCAATCTCCTCACGTTTTAAACACAGATTCCCCAGTGGTTCACCTAAGCACAGGCTCTGACCAATGTGAACTGTTCAGGTTCGGGGGTCACCTGTGGGGAGAAGCGAGGAGCAGTGTCCATAACCAAGGCTGGTGGACCCATGCTGGTAGGCGTCAGGGGCAGACCAGCAACGACCCCCCGCGTGGCCGCCCAGGCCGGACTCACAGATAGTCCCATTCCCACACTGAAATTTGCTTGCCCTGCTGGCAGCACCGGAAGTTAATATTTCTATCATTGTATTTTAGAAATTAATTTTGGGGGAAGTTAATCATCACCTCTTCCCCTCTCCCGCGCCCCCTTCCTTTCTCCACTCCTCTCCCTTCTAATTTTCCACTTGGTTGGGAATTCTCCAGCAGTGGAAGGAAGTTCGGGCTTAGGGGAGGGCAGAGGTAGGCTGCTTCATTAGAGAGGATAATCTCATTGGAACCACTGACTTGAATAATAACCCCTCCAAGGGGCCAAGGCCATTGTCCCCAAGGGCTTGTAGCACCTCTGAGCTGGGGCTGGAGGGACAAACTGCAGCGGAAGTAGAATGAGAAAGGGAGGTAAGATGAAGGTGAGCAGGGCAAGACTCCAATTATAGGGGCCTGAGGTATCTTCTTGGGGCCTGCATCCTGCTGGCCATCTGCAGGTCTGCATTTGGGGGGGGGGGCGGGGTGACAGTGGTGAAAATGTCCGAAAATGCAACGTCACATAGCATGCACTGTTTGCATCCTCATGACATTTTTTGAGTCCTGCCTGGAAAATGGGTGAAGCAAGATCTTCCGGGGTGCTCCCACAAGCAGACCTGTAGGGAATGTTTACACAGTGTCTGGAGCCCTGGGAAGGACACATCTAAGTTGGTCCCGCCAAGAGTCATGAATTAAGCCTCTGCACATTTCCTGGCTTTTGCCTGGGCTAATGAGAAATCACAGTCTTAGAAGAGCAGGAGGCCTTTACCCTGACAGACCCCGCAAGAACCCAGAAGGAATTCATTCTCCTCCCTCCATTATCCTATCACATCCAAGGTCAATTGTCTGTGCTCTTGAACACTGCAGCCTCCACCCTCGTGGGCACTGAGGGGTAGTAGAAATGTCAAAACATCCCTGACACTGACCTTAAACTTGACTTTCCTCTAAGAGCTCGATACCCTGGGATGGCTAGTAGTAAAAAGACAGAGCTACAGCCCAGACCACTCATTCTCCCTTTTCCTCCCTCCTGACCTCCAAGGCTCCTCCTCCCTCATTTAGAAGGAAACTACGCTACCCATCCCTGACTTTTTGTCTTTGATTGGCCCCAGGGGCCAGTCTGGGAGAGGACTGGTACTTTGGAGGGGTTGAAAGAGGAAGGATGAGAAGGGATGGAATAATACTAACATTTATCGAGGGCTTATGTCTGAGCTATGCCCTGTTCTAAATACTTTATTTGCATAATCTTTCAATCATCATAATAACCCTATTAGGTAGATACGATTTTGTCGCCATTTTATAGAGAAAACTGAGGCACAAAGAAGTTAATGTGGCCACTATTGCGTAGCTAGATGGGATATTGAAAATTGTAAGCTGTAGGTGGCTTCCCTAGTGAGACCTAATGAGATGTTAGTTTGGGGCTCTTGGGAACATGGCAGGATGTAGCCACATGAACTTGGGGAGCGGCAAACCATGCAGGTAGGACTTCTCTTGAGATCCCCCAACGAGGTTCCTTTGTGCCCCCCCGGAAGAGGGACGGAGGCCTCTCTTTTCTATCTGGATCTCTATTTGGTAACCACTCCAGGTGTTGTTTGGCCTGAAAGCGGCTTCATTTCCCCCCCCCCTTCATAATTTAATCAAAGACATTTCTCACACTTACTGATTGCTCTTAGAAATAGGAACATCAAAGTTGGGGAGAGAGTGAATAATTTAAGCCTGTCCCAGCTCTCTGGGTCTGCTGTTCACGGAGTTCAAACGCTATTAATAGCGATGTCAGCGTAGACCCTGGAAAAGTCTATAACATTAGCTTAATGGCCGGAGGTAATGAAGTCCTTCCAGAGAAGCTAGCCCGGTAAATTAACTTCCCAGCCTTGAAGGCAGACGCCCATGTTGCCACAGATCTGTGAGGGCAGCTTGGGAGACAACCACATGCGTGTCCGACCTTTCACTCTTGGAATGGGAGTCCTAGAAGGGTCCTGGAGAATGCACAGGTCACAGGTCGCTGCTTCTTAGTTAGTGGCCGACCCGAAGAGCCATCAGCCTAGAGAAGAGGATCGAGGGGACATTTTGTCATTGCTCCAAGCGCATGAAGGCAGCATCGCGACTTACCACCCTCTCTGCAGTTTCCTGATCTATAAAGCGGGGTGTAAAATGGTACCTACCTCGCGGCATTGTCGAGAGACTTAAGTGACGTAGACTGCCAGCCCCTCATCACGGTGCCTGATACGCAGGTGGGCACTAGGAGCCGTGACGGCATTATTCACAATTCAGTTGTTCACGTTCGCATTACACATCCAACCTATTCCAAGGCCATCCCTTTTGTCCCTGATCTCCCCAGGGCGATGGCCCTGGCCCCGGCAGACGGCTTAAGCACCTTCCCCCACGTGTGACACGTGAACTGGGGTGAGGGCCACGAGGTTTATGTGCACTTTCCACAAGGCTCCATCCGTTAGGATAACTGCGAGATTCCCAGGTCACCCTGGATGTGGTCCGCCTGTGACACAGTCCGCTTTGAACGGCACCGGACTCTGAGCGATCACAGCGCACCTCCTGTGGCAGACATCCTGTGCTGCGATTCCGACCCGAAGCCGTCGGGCTCCGGAGCAGCTTTGAACTAGTGCACTCGGCTCCTCTGATCCTGCCTTCTCTCCTTCTACCCGCCTGTGTTTATCTTCCGTCTGCCGGGCGTGAGGATTACAGGGGACACCAAAATAAGTCGGGGGGGGGGGGCTTCTTCTTTTGAGCAGCTCACGCTTGGCAGGTGAGGGCTGCGCTCAGCCCAATAATTGCCGTATAATCTGAGAAGTTCTAGACCGCAGGAAACTCAGCAGTGCTCTTAACTTGGCCTGAGGTGGGGGTGGGTTAGCGCGGAGGGGTGAGGGAGTCCAGGTGCGTGATAGCTGAACCATGTCTGGAAGGCTAGATAGATGTTAGACGGGGAAAGTGGGGAGGGGGCGGTGCAGACAGAACTGGCAAGCACAGCGACAAAGAAGTCTAGAAGAGAATAACATGCACGTGCAAAGAACAAGTCTCAGTTTGCCTGAGGAGCGGGGAGAGCGGCAAGGGCCGAGGATGAGCGGGGAGGTGGAATAGAGAGGACTTTGGAACTCTGTGGATGAGGAGGAGGTGAGGGGATGACTTAGGATGGCTCTCAATTGGGATGACTTCCTTTTTCAAATTCATGCATGATGAGGGAGGACCAGGCTGGCGGAAGGAAGCAAAAAGGTCGGTCAGAGAAGGCCGAGTTTGGACTTGGCTTGGCAGCCACTGACAATGCTCCGCCTCTGCATCAGACCCTTGCTGGACCAGACACCTTCTCCTGAGGCCCTCATCATCTCTCCCAACCAGGTGCACCCGGAAGGAGAGGTGTGAGCGGTCGAGAGAGCCCCGCAGGTTTGCCTCCGAGATGAAGCAGTGTGTCCGGCTGACCGTCCACCCCAGCAACATCTCCGTTTCTCAGTACAACGTCCTGGTAAGGGCAGTGTGGCCAGGGCCAGGGAGGTGGGCAGAGCCCTCCCCGCCAAAGAGGGCCACGGCCCAGCGCCCTCGGGAGGGTGGGGCCCAGCCTGGCCAGCCAAGCTGCTCAAGAGCAGCACCAGGTGTTGAAGACGCTGCCCCTGGGGATGGAAGAGGTGGGCATGTACAGGAATATTCGAGAAGAGGCCTTATGCATAATGGGTAGGAAAACAAGGAGAACCGATACCGAAATGATCCAAAGGATGCCAGAGAGGGAGAGGGTTGGGAACAATATCTTTGTCTATAAGATGGGAACGGTGTGTGTGCAGAGAGACACAGGGGTACGATGGCTCCCGCATTCTTGCACTGGACACTTGGTGGCTAGTGTTGACATTTTTCTAAAACGGGGGGCAGTGGAAGAGGAGCTCGATGAGCAGTGCCTCAGTCCTCCTCTCCTTCTTTTCTACATACAAATCCCCTAGACAGTCTGCTTCCTGGGGCCGGCTCCATTCATACATAATAAACTTCCTTTCTTCTCTGTCTCTTTACATCCCACCGCCTTCTCTATATGCTCTCGTAATAAACTGGGTCTCTTCTTCTCGTTATCAATATTGCCTCACGTCGTGCCTTCTCTTTTCTTTCAATCTGGTCTCCCTTGCTCTCCCTCTTTCTTCTTTTATTCCACACCTTTCTTTTCCCCCTTTTCACTCCCCTTCTCTCTCTCCCTCTGCCGGGGTGTTCACAGCTGGTCCTGGAGACATACAATGTCCCCGAGCTGTCAGCCGGCGTCAACTGCACCTTTGAGGACCTGTCAGAGATGGATGGGCTGGTGGTAGGCAATCAGATCCAGTGCTACTCCCCAGCGGCCAAGGAGGTGCCCCGGATAATCACAGAGAACGGTGAGCGGTCCCCGAAGACAAAGCTGGGTGGTACGTCTTTCCTCCCACCTGCATGAGCACTCAGGACAGACGTGGGGGGATTGAGGGAGCCTCTGGGTTGGAGGAAGTGGTGTAGGTAGGTGAGTATGTTACAGGAAGAGGGGGGAGGCAGTATGTCCCTTTGCTTCCCTTGGAATTGGCTGTTGAAACCAGCTGGCATCTGAGAGTCAACCTCATCCTGGGTGAGAAGCAGCTGCAGAGCCGGTGGCTAGAAGGCAAGGCCAGGATAGCGTCAGACTGTGCCAGCAAGGTTCATGGATCGTACTGGAGCTTGAGAGGGTTGGCATAGAGGGGCAGCAGAGGAGGAGCAGGAGTGGGGTCCTGGGGGTCATTTGTCGCCTTACCCCACCCTCACCCTGACCTTGGACCACTGCCCCACCTCGCCCTGCCCAGCCTTCCCAGAGCTGCCTGTTTGTGGCCAGCTATACTGGTAGGGACGGGGGCCCAATGCTGTCGGGGGACAGACCCAGCCTGGGCAGATTGATTCCATGCTGGCCTCCCACTTGGGCTTGCCACGTTTGTTCCAGGCAGCTTGATTAATGAGGCTTTGGGGGAAGGCACAGCACAAGGCTGGAAGTGGGGCCTGGGGTCAGGTCTGTGAATTAAACATGGGCTCCAGCGCCTCTTGGCACCAGCTGAGGATTCCAGGGGTTCCCATTCAAGTGGAGCCCCGAGCCCACCAGAGGAGGGGCGTCAGAACAGGGTCTCTCTTTCCAGAGATGCAGATTAAGCACGTGTGTGCACGCGCGCACACACACACACACGCACGCACAAGCCTCTTGCGTAGTCTGTGGCAGCATTACTGAGCGGCATCACATTTCTCCTGGTAGCTAATCAGTGTGTGTTTTATACTTCTGCGAGTCTGGCACGGAGATCATGCGTGTGCATGAACGCACACTGGAATCTCTGTCAGCGTCTGTGTATGTGCACATTGAGGAGCTAGTGAGCAAATGAGGGGTAGGTGCCAGGGGTGGAGTGTGGAAAGAGGAATGGACCAGAACTGCCTTCTGCAGCTGCTCTTGGGGTTGCCCGAGGCTGGGCCCACTGAATCAGAGAACTGTTAGAGCTGAGAGCACCCCGTCTCAAGGTACAGCAGGCTCCCCTTTCCCAGGGTACCTGACTCTCAGTGGGAACCCGCCACAGGGCCTTGGCCTTACCCCTGACCTCCTGGCCGGCTCCCCTCTGCAGGGACCACCATGTCGTCCAGCTGCAGCTCAAGTCGAAGGAAACAGGCATGACCTTTGCCAGCACCAGCTTTGTCTTCTACAACTGCAGCGTTCATAACTCGTAAGTGCCCCCAGCCCCCTCAGCTCCCTGTTCCCACAGTCAGGTTCATCAAGCGATCGAAGCCGCCAGCACCGTTCGCAAGAGTTAACACTGAGAGGCCCCGCAGGGAGCCCTCCTTCACCCCTGAAGCAGACAGGCCCCTCCTCTAGTGTCTAACCTGACTCACTTCCTACCATCTGTTGAGGAAGGGGGTGCAGCCAGCACCCGAGTGAGGGGAGGGGCCTGAGGTGGGAAAGAACCCCCCATGTGCATCCAGGTAAGGGCACGTGGCCCAGCGCATCACTGAATGCCCAGCTCTGCACAGTGCCCCACAGGCTGGGTCAGGACTCCGGCTGGAGAGGGTCAGAGTGGGGAAAGGTACTGGTGGGTGGGCTCCTGCCTGGCGGCCCCAGCCCAGCTCTAGCTCCAGCTCTGGCCCTGTTTGACTGAAGCCTCCACTTCCCAAAGAGGCCACAGAGGGCAGAGGCTCCAGACAGTCTGTGCCCCAGTGTCCTCTGTAAATGGGGACGGAGAAGTCCTTCTTCGGGGACGGCATATGGATATTTAACAGCTGGCGTGGCAAGGGCACTGTCCCAGGAGAGCAGCATTGGCCAGGATGCTGCTGGCGGCTGCCCCTGCCCATCGACCCTTCCTGGCCCGCAGCACGGCGCCAGGGCCAGAAGAGCTATGGCCAGGAAAGCGGTTAGAGGTGTCTGGCCAACCGTGTGGGCGCTGCTCACGTTTTTGCTGTTATTACATGATGCCTTCCTCTCTCAAATGATGGGATTGGACTAGGTTGAGAAGGCATAAGCCATTCTTTTTTTCACCATAGAAACCTTTCTCCAACCAAAAATAGGTGTGGAAGCACGATATCCAAGATAGATGGGAGTAGAAGCTACTCGGGTAGAGGATTGAGGGGGTCTGGGACCCGTCTGCCTAGGAACCCCACATGTCTACCCCCTCATACAGTCTCCAAAGAAGCTTCATGGGACCCCACAGGGTTCCAGAGAGCACAGTGTGAAAACTGTAGGACCCATCTCGAAAAGCCTTCCCTGCTTTCATACGCTGCTCTATTTCCCTCTCCAGACAGGTCCAGCTAATTAACATAACCAAAGACATTTTTGGATTCTAGCCTGGTGGAATGTGGGGGTTTAGATCTCTGGTTATGGCAGCAGTTGGCTCTCTTTGGAGCCCCAAGTATGAGGCAACCAGACCTCGCAGCCAAGATCAAGTGCTTTGACAATGGAGTTCTCTTTCTGCTTCTTGCCACTGACCTTCCCATGGCTTTACCACTTGGTGACCTAATCCCTCACTCCCCCTTTGCCCCATAGCAAAGCAGAGTAATGGATGAAATCATGTGTGAAGTTTCCATTCTGTCCACAAAAAAAAGACTGTGAGTCTCTACTATGGACAAGGCAATGTATGACTCATTAGACAGATTATCAAAAATTAGTAAGATGCAGAGACTCAATCCTGCCCTCCAGGAGTCATGGCCTAGTGGACTAGTGGATGAAGTAGATGGCGAATAAGTGAAATATAGTACAACAAAGCCAGTACTGCCCCAGAGACATAAAGCAAAGGGATTCATAGAATAAGGGCCTAGCGCGACCAATTCTCCGTTGGTCAAAGAAGGAAGATAAGATGGCCAAGGGGGAGAAGCGGAAGTGGTACTCCAGGTAGGACGGCATGAGGAGAGCATGGCCTGTTCGTGGCTGAAGCACACACACATGTGGGGACATGGATCTGAACATCAGGAAGAGCTTAGCCTGCATGGCAAGGCCTTTGGGGTTTACCCTTCGGAAGGCGGAACCATGTTGCGTTTTTAAGCAGGAAGGAACTCTTACAAAGCTGCCTTTGTTTCCTGAGGGTGAAGTGTAGAGGTGGGGTTGCCAACTGTATAGGAGGAGCCCAACCCACTCAGAGAGCAGCCTCAGGACCTGCCTTTGCCAGGGTGGGTTTGTGGGTCCTTGTCAGCCAAGACCCGGAGTCGGTTTAAATTAAACTCAGTTTCTTTGTTTGCCCTAATTCTCATGGGTTCTCTGGACCAGCCCCTCTACTCCAGACCTTGTTGTGCCCCAATTCCACAAAGAAGAGCAGCATCCTGTGGAGATGGAAGGTGGTCGATAAGGCCCTTGGCAACCAGGGTTGTCACTACCTGGGTGAAGGAGAAGAGGCCAGAGATTCTTGGCTTGCTGAGGACTTGGAAAGACAGGGAATGGATTTAGATAAGATTTGCTCTTCCTGAGTGTTTGAGGGTGGTTTTTCTTACTACTAAAAAATGTTTTGCTAGACCCAAGAGTCTTAAGCTCTCTGCTTTGGGTTCACCCAGGTTCTCTGATTTGTGCCTCTCCTCCTCTGTGCCCAGGTGCCTGTCCTGCGTGGAGAGCCCATTCCGCTGCCACTGGTGTAAATACCGGCACGTCTGCACCCATGACCCCAAGACTTGCTCCTTCCAGGAAGGCCGAGTGAAGCTGCCTGAGGTAGGTCCCAGCAGCCAGAGTGGTGAGTGTCACTCGCAGTGAGCATGGGACATACAGGCAGGCCTTCCTGAAGGGAGACAAAGGCAAATCCTGCAGGACCACCCGCTTCCTCCCCAACCCTGAGACTCAAGGGGCCACTTTGTGCAAATGGTAAACAAGCAAAGCTCTACACTGGGGCTGGTGGGCTCTGAGCCAGTCCTGGGGGTTCAGTTCCAGACAAAGGGTGTACTCCAGGTCACTCCAGCCGAGGGAGTTCTAGAACAATTCCAGAGAGACGATGTGTGTGTATGTGTGTCCTAGAAATAATTGTAAGTACACAGCAGGGCTACGTACAGCTTTTAGCTGTCCCTCACAGCACTGTTCACAGTGCAGAACTGAGGTCAAAGGGATCAAATTAAGTAAAAGGAAGAAAATTGAAAGAACGGTCAACTTAGCAGCCCAAGCGGTGTTCTCGACGTTCGGCTCCCAGACCAGCAAGCAGCATCGGCAGCACCTGCGGACTTGTTCGAAACACAGTCTCCAGCTCCGCTCCAGCTGGATGAGACCCTCCGGGCTGGGGCACAGCGCTCCGGTTCTGCTGCACGGTCCAGTGTGGGCACCGCCGAGGTGAAGGTGGGCTCCACAGCTAAGACGCTGGGTTCCTAGTTCCTCCTAATCTGTTCTCTTATCCTTGCAAACTATTCATCAGCATAATAGAAATACTCTACTGTGTTGGGACCATGTGTTTTTTAGCATGGACGTCTGTGGGCAAAGACTCCAAAGAGAAGCGAATATAAAAAGACTGTGGAAAAGTCCGCTGTCGTTCAAACATTACGATGCTCGTGTGCTTCCAACCGTTGGGCCAGTGGTTCTCAACAGTGGTTGCTTTGGAATGCTGTTATTTAGAATATGCACACACTCACACACACACGCATACATGAAGAGGTTATGGAAGTCCCCAGACAGGAGGCCCGCTCCCTGTACCATGGTGTCTGTCTCTGACGGGAAATGGCCAGACAAGACCCAAACCTAGATTGTCCCTTTATAGGGAAAAGGAGAGAAGAGGTTACATCTGGGCTTTAAGTCAGACTGTGAACCTGATGTGTATGTGTCTGTTGCCTACTCTCTTCAACTAAAACAAAATGGAGCTAAAGCTAATAGGACAGACTTGGCTCTGACAGGAAGGGAGCACACCCGTGGCACGAAGATCCCGATAAAAGGCTGGACAGTCTCCTTGATCTTTGGCCTTTAGTTTGGGCCATGAACTCGGGAGCAGAAGGGCTGGTTGGTACACCAAGACCAGGGGCTGAGCACCCAGGAAGCCACCTCCTTTTATTTTGTTCAGAAACCTGCAAGTTACTTGACGGGAGTGAGACAAAGAGGTTTCCGGCCTCTTTCCAGACTGGCGTACCTGGCAGAGGTCTCAAATGTGGAGAGGCCTAAGAATGAAAGGAAAGCAGAAACAACTGAGCTATCTGGTGGCGTTTGAAGGCCCCCAATCATGTAATTACCCTGAAGGAGGTTTTCAAATCTCTGCTTTCTCTTTCTCGTGCGCTAGCCCTTTTCCCAAGTTTCTTTCTTTTAAATCTATAAAAGGAGCTGACATCTGCTGCTCAGAAAGAGGGAGAAAAAGAACTAGAAGAAAAAAAATAAGAGCCCACCACGTTTCCCGGAGCAATTCAGGAATCCCCATAGAAGAATGATGTCTTTAAGGGCCCAGACTGCAAGCGAAGCATGAGGCCCCATCTATACCGAGCACTGGCAAAGCCTGCTGGGGATTCGCAGCACCTCCCAGGATTTGGTGCTTAGGACACCCAGGAAAGAGAGAGGCCTGGAGGAATATGGCCTGTGGAGAGACATGGAGATGGACTAACTTTCGATTCTTCCCAATTCACGTGAGCTGATCTGTGGTGAGCCTGGAAGGCTATTGCAGTGAGAGGCCTCGGCATGACATGGGATCACCATGCCTCCCTTATCACTGAATTGAATGGAATTAACTTTGGTTCCTAATTTTCTTGTGCGCATACTTATTCTAAGAGAAGGAAGCTTTAAGTCTGTGCTTCTGACAAAGCTTGGGGGTTGCCTCCCACCCAGCTCCATACGAGGGCCATTTTGAATACAACACGGAGGAGAAGCCAGCGTTGACCACCTTGTGATGGTCATAGCAGCATCGTTCCGGAGAATGTTCCAAAGGGAAAAGAAGTAAATAAATGTGGGCTATTGACTGATCCAGCCATTTTGAGTCGGTGGAAGGACGTCATTGTCTTCAGAGCTTAAAAGAAAGCCCCTGGCTACTAAGGGAAATACAGTAATTTATTTTTTAAATTTTTTGTTTGTTTGTTTGTGTTTTTTTTTTTTGTTGTTGTTGTTCCTAGGAAGAGATAGTAGCAAGAGTAAGGGGTAACAAAGAAAATCACACACTTGAAGGTGATTTTGTAGAAATTCCCAACACACACATCCCCTCTCTACACCAGCTGAACCTTTGCTACATGTCACCATTGTCCTTCATTACCCAGTTCCCGAGCATTCCCCATATGCAAGGCATTGTGAGAGACCTAAAGGTGTATAAGAGATCTGCAGATCTGTATTTAGAAATGTGTGACATGGGCCCTGGTCTACATGATCACTGAAGGTCTGTGGTTGCAAGTGGAAGTAAGCTGGACAGCATCTAAGGGAAGCCCATGCCCGCAGAGCGGTCTTACAGGGTGAGTGTTCCAGCTGAGGCCTAGGTCCCCCAGTTTTACCCAGTGAGGTGACTTACTTGGCCTGCAGCAACCCTGGATGCCCAGGGGCATACCTACCCTCTTGGAACGAAGGTGAGACCCCAGCCCAGTGATTCTTCTGAAAGTCCCCAGGTTTTCATTTCCCTTTCACCTCTGAGTGTAGGATGCAGACAAGGTCCTTTTGTTAGCCAAGAGGGATGCTGCCAGGTGGCTTTTCATCTGCCCAGCACCATGCTGTACCCCAGGAAGGCTTTCATCTGTGTGTCTTCCAGTTTCAACACTGGAGTCGTTGACTATCACCAGGGATGTCGAATTACCTTTTTATCCCCCCTGAACAAACAGTGTATTCAGGGGAAGTTATTGGTCCAGAACAGAGGACTGGTCAATCATTGTTGTTATTATATTAATGGCAAGTATTCTAGCATAATTACAATTATGAGAAATAGAATGCCCAGTAACATATGTTGTTTACGGTAACTATACTCCAGTTACAAGGAAAGATTTTGTTTCAGCTCCCGATGGCATTGTGTGAACAACCCCGGGTCTTTAGGTCAGCTGCCAGAGCCTGGGTACCAAAGCGAGGAGGGAGAGGAAGGCGAGGGAAAACTGGAGTGGGACAAGAGGGTCGTCCTGCTCTGAGTCCTGTTCTCCCAGCATCTGCGGAAACTCTTGCTTCCCGATGGAATGGTTTGTCACTGGGGCAGCCATTAACAGGGCCATGCCCGCCCTCACCTCTACCAAGCCGGAGGAGCCACTGGTCCCCGAGTGGCTCTGGAATCCCCAGGCTCATCTGCCTGCTGACCCGAACACCCCATCATGCCCACACACTTCATAATGGAGATTTTTAGGGAACAGAGGTGAACCTCCACGGAAAAGCATTGCTATTGGCAAAAATGTGTCCTCGACCGATTATCGTACTGTTTTTTCCCCTCATCGAAACTAGAAAGCGAAGTGGACCGCAGCTGGAGTTCTCTTACGCAGACGCCAGACTGGAAGGGCTTTGCTCGGAAGGCGAAGCACATCAGGCCCACGGGGCACAGGCGCGGAAAGGGGGTTCCCGCAGCCCGTCTCTTCTTGAAGTTCAAGCAGAGCTTACTCCAGAGAACAGTTGTAAGATCAGAAGAGGCAAAATTAATTCTATTTGATTTCCAAAGCTGTGCTTGAATCGTTCTCCCAACCTCCCCTACCCCCCCGCTACTCCCGAGGCGCCGTCCGTAACCGGGATGGATACCACGATGCCCGCCGATCCCAAGGGTCAGAACTCTCCGGGACTGAGGAGCTGACGAGGCGAGGAAGATGCTAAGCCCAGAGCTGCTGCTTGGCCCCTGGGTGCTGAAACAACCCCCGGCCAAGGGCACGTACCCCGGCACCGGGACTCGGGAGAAATCAGCCAGCCCATGTTGTCAGTGATTCTGTTCCCCTTGTCTCGAGGGGCCATCGCTGGGACCCAACCCAAAGCAAGGAAACCGCCCTTGCCATGCCCTTCCCCCTCTTTTGAGACAAAGAAAGCCAAACCTGGCTAAAGGGCTTGCTTTCCATCCACGCACCGCCCCTGCTCCGGGTATCCCATCGCTGAGCTGCCGTTTCTCCAGACCATTGCACTTTCCATCATTCTCACCTGCCCCGCCCCCCCCCCCCCCAGGTTATGGGCATTTCCTCTCGGTATTATTACTTTGCTCTCTCCATAAGCCAGCCCATCGTAGATCACGCTAATGGCATTATAAACTTGGGGAACAGCAAGAAAATATATGGTGCGTTCCATTTCTGTATTGGGCACCACGGGACTGAGGAGGGGAGTGTAAATTTGGGGGACTGGTTGGGGCTAGAGCTGGCTCGTCTTTGGAATTGATGGGGGCTGAGGTGACGTGAAAGGGAAGGGTGACCTGCAAATCACTTATTTCTCAGCTGCCCCTAGATGCTGCCCCAGCCCAGCTCTCCCCACCCCCCAGAGCTCCACAGTCCCGTCACAACCACTAGGAGAATTAGAGCCATCATCTCGTGAACACGCTAGGGGCTGTAAATCCACAGGACTGCCAGCCCCACTCCCCCCACCCCCCACCCCGGCCCTGGCAGCACCAGCCCCAAAGGCAGCCTTTCCTCCCCTAACCCAGCGGCAGACTTTATGTCCTTGTTCAATTATTTAAATATGCAATGAAACCTCAGCATAAAGCAGCCACTGACATACTGGACATGGGAGACAGAAAGGCACCCTTTTTCCTTTCATGCTTAGCCTGGTGTCCATGCTCTCTGCAATTAGCAGTGCTGTCTTACTTCCGTGAGCATTTAAGTGGAGGACAGAATATTCACAGGCTGGCCACTTGACCTGGAGCCCACTGGAGCTACCTCCTGAAGCCAACACATTAAAGATTTTCCTTGTGCCTCAAGCCACTGCTCCTCCCTGCTCTCAGTCCCTTCTTACAACTGCAGAATGTAGCCACAGGCAAAACAGCCTTCAAGGGAATCTCATCCTTTACTGCCGTTGTCTCCAAATAAGCTTGCTAAATGCAGGTATATTCCACCCTCCAAGAGCTGGCCCTTTCAAACGGTAGTTCAGAGAAATATCTTCCTTGAAAAGAGAAGGGCAGGACGTTTTGGGGGAATCCTGTATGGGGACTTGATAGTTATCTGGGCACAAAAGTCAGTTAGATGATCGAGGCGAGAATATTTTGTTCATTGTCCTTGTGGGAACAGAGTAAGGTAACTGATGTCCTTAGGTTTGTTGTCGTGAACATGGGGGATCGTATGTGTTACGCTGTGAAACAAGAGAACAAATGAAAAATATGTGTGAGGGGATGGAGGTGGGGATATGCACTGGATTGAATCCGTGTGTGCCTTGTACTGTGTCCACCAGCTTCACTAGAATTATAACAGTTTCCCATGCTGCCTGCCAGATCATGCCCGCCTGTTTGGTGGTACTGGTGTACCAGTTATTATAATATTAAAATAGTTTCCTCCTGGTAGATGAATAGCCACTTCCAGGAGGCCCATCTCCCGCACAAGTCCCCAAGCTCCTCTAGCATGCATTCGATAGGTCAGGATTTTAAATACTACGCTTAGAGTTAGTTGAGCTGGCGTTATGACCCCCAATTTAGAGCTGGGAAAACTGAGCTTCAGAAAGATTGTATAATGATTGTCCCCGAACATCCACTGAGTTAATAATAGAACTGAGATCATAAAAATCATTTAATCCAAACCAGCCTCTTTATTTTATGGACAAGGAGACCCAGAGGGTTTGAGAGACTTGCCCAAGGCCCCATGGTTGGCTGGTAGAGCCTGTGAAACATATAGCTTCATGATGTCACCTCCCAGAAGATGAGACTGCTTTTAGGAGAGCAGTGGACAGAACCAGGACCTTCCTATCTGTCCCTCTTGTGTTGGGGGCACTTGGAGCTGTTGAAATCGTCAGGCTCCGCATAAGACCTGAAGCCGAACAGTGAGAGACAGTGGAAAAGCACACAGAGGCAGGGGCAGGGGAGATGGATGCTTCATTCAAAAATGAGGTAGAAAGAGAGTAGATGATGAACAAGGGGCAGCCTGAGCTGAGGGGGAAGATAAAGTAGAAACAAGCATTGTTGACGACTTACTTGCTCTGCGCCATGGTAGTTCATGGAAAGCCCCCGGTGCCCCGTGGTGGAGAGGTTGTTAATCCCCACTTATAGTTAAACCAAGCAATGATCAGAGCCCTCTCAGACTCCAAAATTACAGGAGGAACATAGACTTGCACTTGAAATCACGTGATTCCCAACTAGGTTCTCTAGTTAAGGAAGCTCAAAGGTGAGGACAAGGTCCATGTGGCCTGAGCTCCTGGACCATGGCGGAAGTGCTCAAAACAGGGCTTCAGAGCTGTGGAAGACGTGAAGGTTTCTTTGAAATTTCCCGTGAGCATTATTAGCCTTGGAGTGGCTTTGTACCTGGGACCTCAGCATGAGGCAGGACAGGATCTAGGGAGCTGAAGTGGGAGGAAGGGACAGCATGGTGGCAATGGTCCCTTCATGCCTTGTTGCCTAAGAAAAAAATTGCCATTTTACATTTCAATTAGGAGGGTTACTGAGGTCAATCAGCAGTGCCACCAGAGGAAAATGGGCCCAGCCCAGCCCTGGGCCTCTCCAATTATAATTAATGAACTTACTCTAAGAGCTGCCAACCTTTTTATATGCAAACTAAGCCTTTATGAGGCCACTGGCAATCAGGACTCATTAAAGAACTCATAACAAGCCTCGGTGAGAATCTTACAGGGGAAGAGAGAGAGGCTTATGCTTTAGTCCATATCCTGGACCAGAATTAGTCCAGCCCCCAGGCGAGGTTTCCGAGAGGGTTTCCGAGAGGGTTTCCCAGCTCCCTAGTGCTGCTGGTCTCAGGGAGATCCTTGCTGACCTACCACCCCATTCTGAGGTGGTCCCCCATGCCGGTAGGAGCGGGTCTGTTTCATTATGGGGAGGAAAGATAATGGGTTGCAACTGCGTTAGTCAGCTGCCGACACATCTGCTGACGCCGACCCATTATCTTTCCCCTCCCTGCCCCAGTTTCTCCTTTGCAAAGTAGAAGGGATCCATTAGGTTGGTTCAGAGGACTGTCAGGCTGCAGGCACCCTCCGCACACCATTCATGAGCAGCAGCATTTTGCTGTAGGAAGTGGAGGTGAGAGGTCCCAGCACTTCCACTCTTGCTCCAAACACAACCATAGTCCCAGCTTCTGCATGCAAAGGTGCATGTAGCAGGAGGAAGGTCAGGCTTGTGCATGTTCTGGGGGAGGAAGGGCTCCCCAAGGCCACAGGGAGAGCGAGGAGCAGAGGCAGAACTGGCCTGAACCCTCAGCTGACAGCTTCCCACTGTTCATAGATCCTCTCTCTTTATTCTCCAACATCACACCCCCACACTTCAGTCCTGAGCATCTTCCTTTTCACAGAATTGCTCATTTTTCCATGCGTCCTGCGTTCTCATCTTGCCGGAGCAGGTGGTTGGAGTGGGGAGGGATATCAGCTGAGACAGGGGCACAGGATGGAACTACTAAGACTCTTCTCCCAAGGGGACCTCAAAGTCTCCAGGGATCCGCTCACTCACAAACCTCGGGGCCCCATGCTGGGTTCAGGCCCCATCCTCACCCCATCTCCTGCCTACTGCCTGCCTCCCTGCTGCTCCTCTTTAATTGTGGTAAAACACATACCGTAAAACTTACCATCTTAGCCAGCTTTAAGTGTGCCATTAAGTTCATTGACATTGTCGTGCAACCATCTCCACCATCCATCTCCAGAATTTTTTCGTGTTCCCAAACCCAACCACTGTCCCCACTAAAACCTAACTCTCCATCTCCCTCTCCCCTAGGTACCACCATTCTACTTTCCGTCTCTGTGAATTTGACCGCTCTAGTACCTCATAGGAGTGGAATTGTGTGCTATTTGTCCTATTGTGACTGGCTTATTTCACTAGCATAATGGTTTCAAGATTCATCCATGTCATAGCATATATTAAAATTTCCTTCCTTTTTAAGGTGGAGCCATATTCCATTGTCTGTGTATATCACAGTTTGTTTATCCATTCAACCATTGATGGAAACTCGGCTTGCTTCCATCTCTGGGCTATTGTGAATAATGCTGCTATGAACATGGTATACGATTTCAAGTCCCTTTTTTCAGTCCTTTTGGGTACCCCCCTGGAAGAGGCATTGCTGGGTCTGCCATTCATTGTCTCCTAGCTGCTCTTCAGGATAAAAGTGCCGGTGGCCTGGGGGTGGGAGGAGGGATTCGTTTGACAGTGCTGGGGCACTTTCTTCCCTAATGCAATGCTCTGGGTACTCAAGAAGGACAAATATGAGGCCACCCTCAAATCATGGAATCAGGACTGGTTGGAGCTGAATGGGTCCTCAGGTCCCATCCAATTGACAGTTAAGGGAGTCGAGTCTCACAGTGGGGATGCAATGTACTCAGGGTGCCATGCATGGCTCATCAGACGCTCAGCGGGCACCAGAGCGCAAGTCTTTCCCAGCGTTCAGAGACAGGGGGCTCGCGTTTGCTCTCAGACCCAGTAGCGATGGCTGGCCCTTGCCTGATTGCCTGGGCCCCTTCCCGTCTGCCATTCCCCCACAGCCTCTGCTCTGCCTTACTCTGCTGGGGGAGAATTCTGGGGTTGGGCCCAGCAGCCTCTCCGGAGAGTCAGCAGTAAACCCATGAGGCAGCATCCCCAGGAAGAATGTGTGTGCTGTGCTTTTGACATCCAGCCTACCCAGATCCATCTGTCTCAGCATGCCCCCTAACAGTGCCATGGGAAGAATATGAGGGACAGTGGACCTGTCAGACATGGGGTGCCCAGACTCTGCTGGGATGCCAACTCTCTTCTTCTACCCAGCTCCTGAGCACCTGGCTTCTACCTCTGGCAGAGCACCCACACTCCTTGTCTGACCCCATTCTCCCTGAGCCTTTTCTGGCAGAGCCGACTGTCCCAGGGAGAAGGGGCCCAGAGACCTGTGTCCTCCAGAGCCAGAGGCCCTCTGGGCCCCACATGGCACCAGGGACAAGCATGCCCACTGCCAACATCTGAAAGGCGCTCAGGGTCTATCCACTCTGAGGGGCATTTCCTCAGGGTCAGGCCATCCCCAGAGTTCATTTGGAAGCTTCTGAATTTAAAAGGCCTCTGGGCTTGTTCCAGAACATTCCCAAATGCCAGAATCATCCTGTGTATGGATGGCCCTGCTGGACCCGCCTGCGGTGGTCCGGACTCACGCTCCAGAACCTCGGCCCAGGGTTTCGCCTGACAGTCGTGCTGCTCACGTGGGTCCTGCTGCCCCCAGTCTCGGCAGCCAGGAACTTAGGCAAAGGGGTCAGCAGCCCAGAGTGGGGTGGGACACCCTGCCAGCAGCGACCTTCTCTGCTAGGGTACCAGGAGGGCCAGGAGGAAGCCACCAGGAATGTCAGAGTCAAGAGTGCATTAAAATGGAAACTGCAGAGGGCAAGGGACTATTGCAGTGAGAAGTGGCCTCGAAACGGAGACTCTGGGACCCAGGATTTCTCAGTCCATTTCCCTCCCTCACGGCGGCTGGGGTGGGCACCAGTGCCCAGGACCACCCCTGCCTGTGTCCCTGGGAGGGAGGGGCAGAGCCAACATCTGTGTTAAGTCTGCGAAGGCTCCTCTACCTTTGGCTTCCCGCTCCCAGCCTGAGCCGTGCTCTCTGTCCCCAGGACTGCCCCCAGCTGCTGCGAGCGGACAAGATCCTGGTGCCCGTGGAGTGATCAAGCCCATCACTCTGAAGGCCAAGAACCTGCCGCAGCCGCAGTCGGGGCAGCGCGGGTACGAGTGTGTTCTCAGCATCCAGGGCAGCGAGCAGAGGGTGCCGGCCCTGCGCTTCAACAGCTCCAGCGTGCAATGCCAGAACACCTCTGTGAGTGCCCCGGCCCGCGGCCCAGGCCGCCGGGCCCCGCCCCGCCTCCGCCAGGCCCCGCCCCCACCCCCGCCAGGCCCCGCCCACCGGCCCCGCCCCTATCCGCTCCGCTGTTCTCTTCTAGAGCCTGACCAGCGCAGTTCCCAGACACCCACAAAACTGCTCAGCTTTCCCCCGCCCCGCTCCTCCAGCCCAGCCCCTTAGGCCCGATCCACCAGGGGGCTGGGCTCCGAGGTCGCGGAGTGTCTGCCCAGAGGTGGGGCCCTGTTGTGGCCAGGAGGGTCCTTTGCCCCAGATGAGGGACTGTGGGCAGAGGGGCTTTGGGACCAGCCGTGGGGCTGCTGAGCACTGTTTACCAGTTTGTCCATCCTTCCTAAGAGAAGTCTGGGCCCTTCCTTTCTACCGGGCGGAGCTGAGTGCCTTGGTGTGAGCCCACGAAGGCCCCACGCTGCCTTCACACCTGCGCGGAGGCCATTTCCCAGCATGAGAGGCCTCTGCGACAGACCATGCTCCTGCAGAGGGGCTGGCGGCCCGCGTGTCCTGCTCGATCAGCACAAACCCTGCCCGCTGTTTGTTTAGAAAATTCACATTAGGTCCATGCTCAGGCTGCCGCCTGGTTCCTAGGTACCGCAGTGAACCCTCACGGTGTACCCCCTCCTGCCTGCCTGTGCCCTTCCCAGTCACTCTTCTGCTGGCGCTCACTCTCTTTCTGGGCGACTTCTATGCACCCCGAAGCTCAGACACAAACATCTTACTTAGAGACCTGTAATGTTTTCAAGCTGTGAGAAACCTTCATGCTCTTTCTCTCTGTGCAAAAGAGAGACTAGAGGCTGAGAAACAAGTACATCTAGGCTTGTAGGGCTAAGATATATCATTTGGGGAACCCTCTTTAAGAATGAAATATAATAAATACAAGAATAGACGTTAGCTCCATGCACCTCAGGGTGCCCACCCTGCCCAGAGGGTAAACGAGGTGCACGAGGGCACACAGCGAGTGAGTGGCAGGGCCAGGCCTGGGTCTGAGGCATCTCCTGTATCATACCCCCCCCCCTCATCCTTCTCATTGCCTCTGGGTGTGCATAAGCAGTGACTGGTTTTAGGGATGTGGTGTGGGACCAGGAGAGTCCTGCACAAAGCATGTCGTGGGAGCGCTTCACTCCTGCAGGAAGCAGTGCAGGGGTCATCGGAGCTCAGGGAGGCCCACGTGTTGGCCCAAGGTCGCCTCGCATCATAGGGACTGAACTAACAATTCATCTCCCAACCTCTGTAACCCGGATGTGTCCCCACAGCTCCCCTGGCAGTCAGGCTGTTTTGCAGGTCTCTCTGCAGCATTCCAGATTAAATGTGCAAGCGAAAGGGATATTAACACCTCCTGTTTTTCTCAGTCCTGAGGCTAAGTGGACCAGCTCCAAGGGTTTGGGTCAAGTGGTTCTCCCCCGAATAAGCAAATCCCTGTGGGCAAAAAGCTTCCAAGGTGCACATTTGATTCAGCAGAAAGCGGCTGGGGATTTCTGACCATGGAGAAAACAGCCTCATGTTCTCAGAGAGGCTGCTCCAGGTGTCTGGGCCCCACAGGTGTCAGGAGGGAGGACAGAGCCTGCGGCCCCTGACAATGAGTCCTCAGTTCCCAGAGGCTACAAACCTGGGCCCCGTACTTCTGCTGACTCAGTTAAATAGGCGAGGGCACCCCAAATGACAGACAGCCTGAGCTCATCCTGTGAACCCTGGCTCGTGCCTGGGGGACTGGCCACGAACGTCCTTTTGTGACCCGCCGCCTTCCTCTGTCCTTCCAGAATTGGAAGTTGATTGTGTTCAGATGTCCTCAGCATTCCCTGAGCTGAGACCTAACCCAAACAATGAGCCTTTTACGGGTCACAGGAAACTCCTCAATGTATGGGCAAAATCAGAACCTTCTGGGCACAGATGGCAGCTCAGCAGCCCTGACAGGTGAGGGCCAGGCAAGTGAGGGCCAGTCTCCTCCCTGATGCCTCCACAGCACAGAGTCCCTGGTGCTGGCCCCAGTCATTACCCGTGGGACAAGGTAGTGCTGGGCTCATAACACACACACACACCCCCAAAGGTGGAGTGGAAATTAGCAGCTGGGCACTTTATCCCCCAGCCTCGGTGTTACCTGTGGGAGCGGGGTCTGATCTACCTCCGAGAGGACTGCGGAAGACAACTTAAACTGTTGTTTTGTTGCCTCTGTGAGCTCTCTGGAATGGGCGTAGGACGGGAGAAGGCTCCAACAGAGAAGTCCCCTGGGTTTGCGATGGCAGAGGGAGGCGGGTGACAAAGAGGTCTCAGAGGAGAGCACAGAGGGAAAAGAGATGCAAGAAAACGCATCACGAATGTGATGCTGGCTGGGGTGGGGGCGGGCGACAGGCAGGTCACTTCCAGTGCACTCTTTGGGGACAGGCCAGGGGCCAATCACTGCAGCTGTCATGGGGCCTGTGGGAGGAGGACAGGACAGCGCACAGGCAGCAGTTGGAGAGGAACAATTGAAGGATTCCTGGCCTCCTTTAACCCAAGCTTCTAGAGAACAAATGTCAAGTGCTATCAATAATAGTGGTTGGTATCCACCCCTTGGTCACCAGCAATCACCCGAGTAAGTGGGCCACAGTGGGCAGCTGACTGGCCGCAGTGCTGGCCGAGGCCCCGGGCTCTGGTCCAGCTTCCACCGACCCACAGTGGCCTCACGTTTTCTCTTGGTGACCCAGTTTACCACATGCAAAACAGGGGTGAGGTGACGGATGGTGAGGTTCCTTGTCCCTCTTCCTACTCTCCTGGAAGGCAGCTGGGAGTGAGTCTGCTGAGCCCTCTGGGGTCCTGGAAATGGACAGATAGGCTTCTCATGTTGTTCAGGTTTGTTTGCCCGAAAGGTAGAACTTTTAAGCAAAATATCTCAGAGCTCGGGACACGAGAATGGTTGGAAAGAAGAATGTCCAAATTATAGAGGTCTTCTCTTTGCTTCAGAAGGTAGAGAAACTGAGGTTCACACCTTCCCAAGGTCATGATCAATGTCATCCACTAGCTGGACCATGGGGTGCCAGACTTGACTGAGACACTTAACCTCCTGGTCCCTGGGAACCAGAAACACTCTTCCTTCAGCTCTGGGCTTTGTGCAGATTAACTGCTAGCTGATTACAGAGAGCTATATAAATGCTAAGTGTCATGGAGGTGGGGCATCCTGGGGGACGGGAGCCAGTGGTCCCAGCTCCCCAGCTGTCTGGTCTCCCCCTTTCCCTTTGGGGTACGAGAGGGTATCCAGGAAGGAGAGTGACTTCCTTAGACATCAAGGGGGTGGAGCAGAGCAGCTAGGTATGATTTCCATATTTCATAATCAAGATACCAGGAATGGAGAGAGAAAGAGAAAACAACACCCAGCACATTCGATCCTTAAGGTCGTTTTTATTTTCAGTTTTCTTCGTCAGGAAAATGTGCGCACGCACACACACGCGCGCGCACACACACACGCGCGCGCGCACACACACACACGCACACCTGAACGCACAAGCGTTCTCATATGCATATGCTTCCAATGTCTGGCACATAAACACTCAATAAATGGCTGCTATTATTATTCCACATAAACATAAACACAGGGAACACAAATATATTTTGCACAGCATCCCTAAGTGTACACACAGATTAAAATACACCGTAATATCTGGGAGCTCATTCCACATGACAGGCACTCTGCTCAGAGCATTGGATGGTTGTCTCGAATGCCATGAGGTATGCGCTGTTTATAATTTCCACAGTGCAGATGGGGACACTGGGGACTTAGATCATTTGCCCACATTCACACAGCTGGCCACCGCAGAACCACTTCGTGACAGTCTGTGTGAGTGCGTACATACGTGTGAACACATGAGAGAGATGTGCACTGACCTCATCTCAAGTCAGCATGCGTGTGA
Source organism: Eonycteris spelaea (assembly GCA_003508835.1). NCBI lineage: Eukaryota > Metazoa > Chordata > Mammalia > Chiroptera > Pteropodidae > Eonycteris > Eonycteris spelaea. The sequence continues at coordinate 1,202,736 of PUFA01000310.1, read as the reverse complement.
ACACACTTGTGCACACAGGCACACGCATACCACGCAAAATGTCTTGCCTTCCTCTCTGGGGGATTTCAGGTCCTTCTTGAGAGGGGCCTGAAGTTGCTATTAATCTTTGGTCAACAAGCTCCTGGTCACCGCCTGCTACTTCCTCTCTGGGTCCTGGCCAGACCCAGGTCTGAGGGGCAGGAGCCCAGTGCTACCTCGCTGGAGCTGGAGCAGCCAGCCCTGCCCAGAGCTCTCTAGCCAGTAGCCTGGGGCCGCCCTCACCCCACTTCCCCTCAACTGTCCCTGCAGAGGAAGGTGGCAAGGATGGGAAATGGAGCTTGGCTAGAAGAAGAAATGGGAGGGGAGGTTTGCAAAAGTGTCCTCTTTCCCTCTCTCTTTCTCTGCCTGTCTGTCTCTCCCCGCTGGGCAGTCCAGTATGTCCTGCTTCTAGCAGCCCAGAAAGAGCAGCGATTCGTAACTTTGGCCAGCACTGGGAACACGAGAGTTGCTTGTTCAAAATGCCCCCCATTTCCTAAGACCCCAAGTCAGTAGGTCTGGGGTGGGTGGGGCCCTAGAATCTGCATTTAGCAGGCCCCCTAGATGATTCTGATGTAGGTGGTCCACAAGAACCACCAGTATAGAGCAGAAGAGGTTTTGTGAAAAAACTCAACATAACTTAGAAGGACGCAGCCTGACCCAGACACAAACACTTAATCTTTGGGGATTTGATGACTGAGCTGTATGGCAAACAGCTTATGGATCACCAGCTGAGTTATGCACTGATCAAAAAAAAAAAAAATGCCCCACCATTGTTTCCGCAGGGCTAGGGAGCTTTGCTCTGTCCTGTGGCTTATGCTCTGACCCCGGTTCTAGCCCAGGTGCCATAGTCACAGGGAGATGCCATGAGAGAGTGAGTTGTGCGGTGCAAACCACCACCATTGTGGCCAAACCAGAGAACGTGGCTCCCTGGCCTGGGCGTGCTCACCGGGGAGATCGTGAAAAATCTCAGAGCCCAGGGTCGGGCCTGAGGATAGCTAAACTCAATCCCACTTGTGTTGCTGTATCAGAACATCACAATATATATTCACGTTCGTGCACGTTCTGGAACTTGGGAATTTGGGGCGATTTCTCAGGTGAGGGTTATAACTTCTCTTTGCGAAGCCTCTACAAGTGGGCCACAGAGGTAGAGGCACCGGTGACAGGCCCTGAGACCCTCCTCCAGCGCACGCGTTCCCGAGCTCCTGGGGCTCCGTCCCCTCGGTGAAGGGTGCCACAGCTAGCTGAGGAGGGGTGGGGAGAGGCGGGCGTGTCCGCTGCCTGCCGTCATGAACCACCGGCATCCCCACGTCCAGGCCCCTCCAAACCTCAACGCGGAGTTAAAAGAGCCCCTCGGCTCTGCAAATACCACGTTAGACCAAGTCCCCCGCCCTAGATCCTTCCAACAAGTCGCCAGCCCTCACCCCTCCTCTGCAGAAAACCGGTCTCCGCGCTGTTCCTCCATCCACCCCCCATGGTGGCAGAGTCTGGTGGAATAATGAGAAAATCGCCAGGTAGGGACTGGAAATGCTGCCCAGGGCAGACTCGGAGCTCCCCCGCCCAGCCTCCGCTGCGGGTTGAGAAGCGTCTGCCGTCAGAAGACAGATGGCGACTGGCGTGCCCGAGGGCCGCCCCTCCGCCCTGCACTGTCCGCAGCACCTCACCCTGCACCAGCTCCCTGCCTCTTAGCACCACAGCCCCAAGGCTGGGACCCAGCGACACTTCCTGGGGAAAGCCCAGCTGATGGGGACGTCCGTGGAAGGTGGGCTTGCATTCCAGCAGGCCTGGCCCTCCCCGACCCCAGCTGCCTGACCCCTGCCCACCCACAGGTGTGCACCCACCCCCCACACCTGCACGGTCACGGTCAGTCGTTAGCCCCGTGTGCTCGTGAGGGCCCCGGGAGGAGCACCCAGCCTCCCTGGGAATCTCGGTGACCCCGCGTTCTTCCTTCTCTCCTCCCCGGTCCGGCCGCAGTATTCCTACGAGGGGATGGAGATCAACAACCTGCCCGTGGAGCTGACAGTCGTGTGGAACGGGCACTTCAGCATCGACAACCCGGCTCAGAATAAAGGTGTGGAAGGCGGCCGGGGCGCGGGCCGGGCAGAGGGAGGGGTGGCCCTGCACTCCCCGGCAGGTGTCACTGTGGGCGTCCTCTCCCTCTGGCCCCAAGCCAGCCCTCCAGCATCCCTGCTGCTCTGCAACGTGACCTTGGACTCAGCTAGGCAGGGGGCCTCGGGGAGTGGAGCGGAGTGAGCTGACAGGACTGTGGATTTCAGATGCACTGCCCAGTCCTGTCCCATCCCAGAGGCTGGGACGCGCTCCTTGTCCACACCCCTCGGCCCCTCCCAGCCCCTGACCCCACCCCAAAGCGCCTCTGCCTTTCGCCCTGCAGTTCATCTCTACAAGTGTGGAGCCATGCGTGAGAGCTGCGGCCTGTGCCTCAAGGCGGACCCAGACTTCGAGTGCGGGTGGTGCCAGGGCCAAGGCCAGTGCACACTGCGGCAGCACTGCCCCGTGCACGAGAGCCAGTGGCTGGAGCTGGCGGGCGCGAACAGCAAGTGCACGAACCCCCGCATCACCGAGGTAAGCCGCGGTCCCGTGGGCCGTGCTCGGGGCTGGGGCCGTGCGGGCTCGCGGTGCCCGGCCGTGGCGTGCGTGCCCCTGGTAAAATAAGGAAGAGGTACCCACGTCTCAACAAAGGGACAGTGCCTGCCTCATATCTACGCCTCTAGCACAGGGCTGAGCACGCAGTGGGCGCTCAGAGCCTCTTGGCCACGGTGAAAGCTGATTATAACCACCAAGCAGAAGACGTTGGAGGGAGAAGGAAGCTCAGCGTCCGCCTTGTGCAGGCTGAGGATGGGCTGGGTGTCTGGCTCCGTGCGAAGTTTCACAAACGCACATGTGTCTGGTCATTGAACAGTGGCAGTCACAGTAATAGGCTGAATACTTGTGTGGTGCATTCCCGCTTGCAAAGTATCTCCGCACCCCTTACTTCGCCAGTCCTCACGATGTCCCCACCACGTCGCTCCCGAGGGCTGTCACCACCACAGAGCATAGACTGGGCTGGGTGGCTTACACAACAGAACTGTACAGTCTCTCCGTTTCGGAGGCTGGACGTTGGAGATCGAGATGCCAGGCGTTGGTTCTTCCGAGGGCTGTGCGGGGAGGACATGTCCCAGGCCGTTCTCCTTGGCCTGGGGGTGGCTTTCTTCTCCCTGGTCTTCACTTCGGCTTCCTTCTATGCGTGCCTCTCTCTAAACTTACCCTTTTCCTGAGGACACCAGTTGTACTGGGTTGCAACCCACCCTGATGAACTCATTTTAACTGGATGACTTCTGTAAAGACCCTTTCTCCAAATAAGGTCACATTCTGAGGCACTGGAGGTTTGGACTCTGACCTACAGATTTAGGGGGGATGCGGTGCAACCTGTCATGCCTGCCAAAGCCAGGGCCATCAGCACCCTTTCTCAGTAGAAAGATCAATGCTCAGAGATGCTTGTCTCCTCCAAGCGAGTGTAAATCCAAGGGGTTCTGAAGCCCAGGTCTCTCGAATCCTAGGTTAGTGTTCTCCTCACTGCCAAGGCGAGACACCCATACACATTCATTCCCTCACCCCAGAGGTCCACCGGAGTACACATGGGTGTCTCACCTTTGTGTACACACTCCAGGGATACGTAAAAGCAGGAGGCTGACGTTTCTGAGTGAATAGCCTCCTGCAGCAAAGTGACCTCTTGCAGATGGCCCTCTAGATGTGCCCCCCACATAGGCTACTTATCTCCCACATTCCTGGTTTTCCAGACACCGGGAGCTTCCTCAGCCCCTACGTCAGTCCCCACCTGGGTAGGAATCTCAACAGTGATTCTTAAACCAAAGGAAAATGCTTACTCATTTAACCTACAAAATCATCTGGAAAAGCGGGACCGGTGGGCACCCCTCTTCTGCCCACTGCCGCTGGTCCCACACCTGGGCCTTGCCCGCCTCCCTTCTCAGCCACACCCCCTCCCATTCCCCAGAGGCCTTACCCAGCAACCACACTGGCACGCAACAGTGCTACCCGTGTGTCTGGCAGAAACGGTGGGACTTGCTTTCTTCTTGGCCCGAGACCAGGAGAATCACAGGGAGGAGATGGTGAATTAAACAAACCTCCTGTAACGGAGGCTGCTCACTGGCCCCCACTGGTGTCAGCCCTCTGGGGATTACAGAGAACCAAGGACTGGGCCAGAGAGAAAGCTGCTTTCTCAGGACAAGCCAGGGCTGGAATATCACGCAGCCACTGCTACCAGAGGCCAGCGGCGTTCTGGGGACTGGCTGGGCGGGCATTTGGGGGAGAACACGGCCTCCCTGTTCCCGCCCTTCCTATATATGCCCACCTCCCCCCTCACACACACATGCACATACACACACACACGCACACCACACACAGAAATGAGTCTGTGTCTCCAAAGAACCTGAGTTTCCAGTGCAATAGAAACATGCTCATGCAAACTCTTACACTCATGTGCATGCTTACTCACAAACATGCACACCTGTATGCGTAAGCAGGACATATCTTGACTTTTGTAGGCTGAGCCTCCCCCTGGCAAAGCTGCCACTTGGGGGTGGAGGGCACCCCAGCCTAGTTTCATTCCCTTCCCTCATTTTTCACTGTCAGCCCAGGTTGGAACCCCAAGTTGTGACCTTTGGGAGGTAGAGAGAGTAGGGAACTTAAGAGGTGGCCTATCTGGGCTCCTTCAATTGTGATCTCAGTGACATGGGCCAAGACCCAAGTTCTGGTATTCGGAGGCCCCGGGAATGGCATCTATCAGATGCCAGGAGAGGCTGGCATAGCATTTTTCTGCCACCGAGATCACTACTGTGGGATGTCACAATTAGATCATGTGGCCTGGACAGAGCCCCCTCCTTCTAGTCGTGGGTTTTAACACCAACGGCAACATCTCTGGAATGAAAGCCAGCCATTTTGGCCAGTGCCTGAGCGTAAAGTCTAAGTTAAACCCATCTTCCTTAGAAACCAAGCTAAACAATGAAGGTACAGGGGTTGTGACAAAGCCTCTGCTCACGCCAGGAAGAAGCCTGGATAATTGGGGTTTGCAGTGCAATCACGACTCAAGAAACAAATATGGCTCTGTCACTGAGAAGTCTGCAAGGAGAAATGAGACACTGTTGCTGCTCTCAGAGACCCCAGATCTGAAGAGGAAGTGGGTGGGGGATGGGAGGATGGGAATCACACAAATGTTACCATGAAAGGAGCTCAAAGAAGGTGCCTGGCAGGGGAGTGAGCAAAAGAGAGTGAGGGAGCAGGGGGAGAAAGAAAGAGAGAGAGAGAGAGAGAGAGAGAGAGAGAGAGAGAGAGAGAGAGGGAGAGAATATGAATGAATTAATATCTGGTTATGGGAAGTGACATTTGAGAAGGACCTTAAAAGATGGCTAGATTCCCGTAGTATGGAATGCCATGGGTTCACAGGGAGCTTATTCATTTTTGGAGAATGGAAGCAACACAAGCAAACAACAGAAGGCTGTAATCCCAATTTTCTATGGCTTACCTAGCAACGTTGTGACTCCATCCTCTCTTCTATGAAACGGGAAGATGAACGAGGGTCTTTCAACACTGCTCCTAAAACCGCACACGAACTTGACTGTTCTCCAGAAGCTCCTGCCCGTTCACAGTCCCAGACCTGGGTATCCGGGTGGGCTTGGACCCCAACTCCTGGAATCGGGTGCAGATAGGACGAGCCTACAGCCTTTCCTTGCCTCATCGGCAAGTGGGTGACGGCTCTCTCTTGGTGCCTGCCAAATTACCATGCTTCCTCCCTCCAGATAATCCCAGTGACAGGCCCCCGGGAAGGGGGCACCAAGGTCACCATCCGAGGAGAGAACCTCGGCCTGGAGTTCCGGGATATCGCCTCCCATGTCAAGGTGGCCGGCGTGGAGTGCAGCCCGCTGGTGGACGGCTACATCCCTGCCGAACAGTAAGTGGCAGTGCCCTAGACAGAGGAAGGTGTAGGAAGGGAGGGACAATAGCCAACAACAAGTCATTGACTTGTCATCCCTGGCCAACAACAGGTGATCTGAAACCTCTTGGGAGTGGGGGGCAGGGGGAGAACGCTGCTAATATTCTAGGGCATTGGGGGGACGCCCATAACTCCCCAGTGCCTGGACTAGCCGGCTGCCATACTGCGGCAAGCATCAAAAGGGGAAAAGGCTAGGAGAGGAGAGAAAAGTGACTGTCACCTCCTTGCGCTGTGGGGGTGAGTAGGAGTGAGACAAACCAAAATTAAAATCCGTAAGAGAAGTGTGAGTTCAGTTCGTTACCCCAACTCCCTCTGCTGTCCCTAACTCCCCACACATGTCCTCCCTCAACTATACAAGAAGCCGACCCTGAGCTATGGAAGCTGAAAATGAAACTCTACACTCACTTAGATTGTTTTTTTCTCGGCAAAATCTGCTGGTCCACTGAGAGGGTCATTCAGTGAGTGACCTTGACCTCTAACCTATGTGGTGGAGGAGGTCTGTGAGTCATGGATTGCCTTGTAAATAAGTAAACACAATTTTCCAGCCCAGCAAACACAACCATGAAATGTTGCCCGGCACGATAGAATCTATATTCTATACCCTCTTTGCCGTCCCTCCTGGAGAGAAACCTTGCCACTTGTCCTGTGTGTGTAAGTTATCGACTCTTTGAAAGGTCACCTTTAGGTAGGTCAGTGTGGCTTACATTTCTGCTTGCTGCGTTCTGCCTGGATTTAATGATTCTGAAACCATAAGCACTGGTTTCCATTTGGGCTTCGTGAGATGCTCAAGGTAGATCAGGCATTTAAAGGTTCCAGTCTTGGGAGGACTCATGAACCTGGTCCATCATCCCTTATTGACCCAAAGATCTTTCTGTGTCTCCTTCAACTCTCTGAGTCCTTCCTAGAACAAACGAAGCAGGCTGCTACAGTTACAGTGGGAATCGGGGAACTTTGCAATGCCTTATTCAAGACCGAATAGTCAGATATAAAAAAATATACATATTATTATGAAGCCATGTGATTGAAATATTGTGATCCTATTGTGGTCAGTGGAAAAGAATTTTTATTCAGATATTTATATATCAGAAAAAGAATCCTGATATATAAATATTTAGCATGTAATAAAAGTAACATTTCAAATCAACAAGGAAAAATCATTCAGTAACTGGTACTGATTAACTCCTTGTAAAACATACAATACCTGGTCCTTATTTCACATTATAAACCAAAATAAATTCCAGACAGATTAAAAAGTTAGGTGTAAAAATGAAACTGCGAAAGGATTAGAAGAAAATGCAGGTGAGGACTTATCTGATTTTCAAGAAAAGGAAGGTGTTCTAAGTATAACCGCAAAAGAAAAAATTATAAAGGAAAAGATTAGAAGATTTGGACAATAAGACTTAAAATTTGTGCATCAAAAATCATTGTAAGCAGAATAAAATTATGAAAGATAAGCTGGGTATATGGTTATACCCTATTACAGTTAAGAAATACATTTTTTTAACATATAAAGAGGCTTTATAAATAAAAGACAAATATCAGGAAATGAGCAAAGAACATGAATGTATAATTCATAAGATATGCAAAGAACCAAAGGTCATATAAAAATGTTTACCATCAATAATAATCAATGAAAGGCAAATTGAAACAATTTTTAAAAGTCAGTGCTCAGTGCAGATGAGCAGCATGAGAAAAAGCACATTCATACATTCAAACTAGGATGAACTTTCTGGAAGGCAGTTTGGAAATGTGGGTCAAAAGTGTTCAGCCTAGCCATAACACTTCTAAAATTTCCCCTAAATATCTAGAATGCACGAATGTTTTTTATTTTTGCAAGAATGCTCATTTCGGCCTTATTTATAATAGTAAAAATGTAAAGGCAACTTGCATGTTTGAAAATAGAGAAGTAATCAATTCAATAAGTTATTTTTTCTGCGCAGGACAGTAAACTACACAGCCTTGGAATCTGATATTATAGATGAATCATGAGCAGGAACATACTTAAGGTATATTAAGTGAGAACACAGGCTCCCAAGCAGAATACAAAATTTCTAATTCATTTATTGAGAGAAAAGCCAGATGGAAACATGTACACAAAAATGTTGACAATGGATAGTTCCGGGTGATGCAATTATGGGATGGATGTATGCATGGCAGGTGTTAAGTACTTTCTCTTTTTTTTACACGGAAGATGTATTACTGATGTCATCTGGACAGAAAGGCATACATTTTTGTTGGATTCTCACCCAGAAGTTCTTTCTAAGAGAAAGAACCCAGAAGCTAGGAAGTAAAGGAATGAGCAACTGACCCACATTGATTTGCAAAACGATGGCCGAAGGCATTAGAACAGGGTTGAAACACAAGTGAGCGACCGGGAGAAACCCATGCAATATTTATCTCAGACCAAAGTTAATATTCCTAATTTAGCAGCTCCTACAAAAAGACAACCCATGCGCAAAACAGAGGGCTTCCGACAAGTCAAAGGAAAGGCTGTCTAAACATTTTAAACACAGACACACGCACGTGAAAATATGGCATCCTCACAAGTAATCAGGGAAATCAAAATTGAAATACGATCATTTTTTTCCTAGTGGAAACCTTTCAAAGGATTGAGAATACCTCGTGTGGCAAAAATCTGAAGTAATCTCATTCGATTGCCTCTGATGGAGGTGTAAACTGGTAAAGCCCTTCTGGGCCATTATTTTTGGTCCTACCTATCAAACAGTAAATGCACAAACAGTGGCCCAGCAGTTCCCGCCTCAGAAATCCGTTCTAAGAAACATGTGATGCTTAATGGATAAGTTGGTTCGCTTTGCAGGATTATTTGGAGTAGGAGAAAAATTGGGGTAATTAAATGTACATCGGTAGAAGGGGGGTTGAAGAAACATTGGCGCAGTCACAGTGTGAAATACTAGGAAGCTGCGAAAAAGAATAAAGCAGAGTCGTGTATACAGGGACACGAGGGAAAGTCCACGCTGTGCTGCTGAGTGAAAAAAGAGGGGTTCAGAACAATGTGTTACTTTCATTTGAAAAATCATATATAGGTTTTTTATATATGTGTTTGTATATAATTGTATGCATGTGTATATATGTGATATTTATACTTATGTGTGTATAATAGCAAACACAGATATATACACTCATGTGTATGTAAGTGTGTGTGCAAATATATATAGAGATATTTGGGCAAGTTGCCTATATTTATATATTACACTTTTATATATGTTATATATCTGCATAGGTCTAGAAAAAGGTCTGTGAGGATATATGCACTACTGCAGAGAAGGGGCCTGTGTAGGTGTGGGGCCCAGGGGAGCAGCTGGGAGTCCCGTGACCCTCCTGTGACCCATGGGGTCTGTCCTCTCCCCCCTGCAGGATCGTGTGTGAGATGGGGGAGGCCAAGCCCAGCCAGCACGCCGGCTTCGTGGAAATCTGTGTGGCCGTGTGTCGGCCCGAGTTCATGGCCCGGTCCTCGCAGTCTACTACTTCATGGTGAGTCCTGGCCACAGGTGGCCTGGCCCAGCGCAGGCCACAGACCTCCTGACTGTGATTGCCGGCCCCTCTAGAGCTCTGTGGGCAAACCCAGGGCGCAGTGACGGGAGTGCTGCCCTACAGCTCGTGACAGCACAGCCTTGGACGCCTGGAACACCTGCTTTCAAGTTCAAGCAGCGCTGTGCCTGGGCTGCAGCTCCGGCCGCCGCTCGGGCCCGGGCGCCAGCGCCCCCTCTGTCCGAGTGGCAGTGTGGCGGGGAACGTGAGGGTGGGCTGTGCATCAGGACGCCTGGGCGTTGAGGCCTGGACTGAACCCGGCAAGGTGCTTAACCATTCCGTGCCTCGGTGTCTCTATTTCTAAAACAGGGAAGATAACAATAGCACCTTCCCAGGGTATTGTGAGAATGACGTCAAATAGGTTTATCCCTTCTAATATAATTTCCCTTGTGATTTCTATGATTGTCCCCAGGGCTACTGTGCCGTGCCCCGCCCTTCCGCTGTACACTCGCTCCCCGGCATTTCCCGTCATCCCCACTCATCCCACCTTAATCCTCACCATCACCACGTCTCCTCCGCACCCCGCTCCGCATTCCTCTCCCCACAGCATTACCCCGTTCCCTGCATCTCCCTCCTCATCCCATGGCCTCTCTGCAGATCTCACTCAACACTCCATTCCCTCCAGCTCGGACCCACCCTCCCTGGCCCTGCAAAGGCTGCCTGGCCAGCTCCTGGCCGTCCTGGGTGGAAGGTTCCGTGGGGCAGCAGCTTTCGAAACCTCTCAGCCAGGCGATGACAGGGTGCTGGAGACAGGACCACATCCCCTGCCATGCACGCGGCATCCTTTTCCAAACAGTTAACTTCTCAGGTTAGCAAGAGCTGTGATGGCATCATTTCCTCAGGATGCTCTGGGAAGCAGGAAACCCAAGTCATGGATTTTACACCTGAGTCAGATACCCTGAAATGTGTCATGGGGAGCTCTCTCTCTCCTTCTTTCCTTCCCCCTTCCTTCTTTCTTTCCTTCCTCACCTCCTTACTCCCTCCTTCCCCTTCTCCCTTCATTCATTCATTCATTCATTTTCCTTTTCTTCTGCCTTCCTCCTCTTCTTTCTCTGTTCAACTGACAACCATTTATCACCTTGCACAATACCTCTCACCAGATTATTTGATAAATACTTGCGTAATTGGCTGCATTTTATAGTCTAATTGGATGGCCCTGGCCTGTGTGTCACGATGATGAATCAGACCCCAGACAGCCCCTCCCTCAGGAGGCCCACAGTCTAGAAGGAGAGATAAGGTGGAGGACTTGCATGCAGACATGAATGTGGTGGGACCGACCTCGGAGGACTGTGCTTCAGACGCGTCTTCCTGCCCGGGCCCTTTCCTCTGTGCTCCCCTAAGTCTACCCTTTGAAAACCATCTGACCTTATCAGCACAGTTGGCGGTCACACACACACACACAGGAACTCAGACAAAAGAAAACACGTATGTAATGGATCGAATGGATGTGTAGTTTTACCTATTTTTTAGAATTTGTACCCCTCCCTTCTTCCGGAAAGGTTTGAGGGAATTTTTAAGTTCAACCCAATATACCTTGGGACAATTCGTGATAAATGCACACATATTTACAGAGCATGCACGTATATTGTACATGACATATATATTTGTATATACATCAATTGTTATTCCGGAGAGCTGAGAGAAAGAGAGTTTGAGATAGGGAGACAGAAACAATGCTCACCGGGTACGTGAGTCGTGTGGTCTGACACGCTAAAATTGGGCATGAAATTTGGCTCTGAAATTGTCTGGCAGCTGTGGCAAACGGCAGACCACACTGCATGGCCCCAGCAAGTCAACGGCCAGGAAGAGAATGTATCCTGTGGTCCCAGGGCAGTGACAGAGTAGTGGCTAGTACCAGGAGCAGCCACCACCTCACTAAGCAGATGTTTCCTTTGGGCCTGAGCTGTCTCTCCCACCTCTGTGATCGGCTCAAAGGGCAATGCCCCCTGGATGTGCTGCCGTCACCGCCACATGACCCACCCAGGCTGCCAGCCCTAATTCTGCTCCATTACCTTGTCCTGGAGTTTGTTTTTCCCACTGTGTGGACCACCGTAACGGCCTCCTTCGATCCCTGCCTTTGGTCTGAACTCATTCAAATCGTCCACCAACTGCGGGGTATCATTTTCATCACGTCGGCCCCACCTCCAGAAGAGTCCCGGGGGCCCGCTGCCTCTAGCTACTGTCCAAGTTCCTTGGTGTCCATCCAACCCTATTGTCCCAGCTTTGTGTGGCCCCCTTTCTTTCTCTGCCTTATCCCCTCCCCCCCCCCCCGTATTGCCACAAGGTATGTCCTCTCATTCTCCCGTGCCCTGCTGACGACCCACTCCTCAGCCGTCTCCCCAGGGTGGCCCTGCTCCTGCCAGACCAGTTGGTCTCGGGAGACGAAGCTCAGTGTATTGCCTCCTTTGCTAGCCCCCATGGTGCTGAGGCAGTTCTGAGCCTGCCTGCACGCTGGAATGTCTTGAGGGGCTTTAAGCAAAATGCTCTGGAGCCCTCTGGAGCCATTCGCACCCAACAGGTGGGGCGCAAAGCTCCCCAGGAGTTTCTATCTGCAGCCCGGGCTGAGGTCCACTGACCTAGAAGTAACGATGTTAATTGAGTAGCTGCCATGTGCCTGCTGATATCGGCTCTCAGGCTTAATTCATACACCGTCTGTATGGTAGTTATTCAAAGCCCCTTCTGATCTCTGAGAAGGCCAGTCTTGCCTACAGGATGGTTTCTGCCCCGGGCAGCAGGGTGTGGCTGAATGTAGGGTATTAAGCGAGGCTTCCTGGGAGGAGCCAGCAGAAAGGGAATACAGTTTTCTAGGTGGATCTTGAGGAGTGGGAGGCTGTTCCTGGGATGAGGTGTGACAGCGAAGTGCACCAAAAGATGGGAGCAGAAGTGAGGAAGAGGAGGAGGCTGACCGGGGTGGGTGGGGAGCAGCAAGCAGGTCAGAGGGTTGTTCATTGAGTTCAGTGAGTCCCTAGGACTCAGATTTGTGTTGCTTTTCTAGCGAGGGGCATCTCTGAAGAAGTGTCCTGGTGCTTGCTGGTGTCCACTCAGGAAGAATTTGAGGGAGAATGAATGGTAGGAGGGACCTCAGTCGCCTCCCAGACCCCAAACTGCATTTAAGGGTCAGTCACTGAGGCTCCCCCACAGGCTCCTAGGGGTTTCGAGTGGGAATGAAGGGCAGATGTCCCCATGAGTCTCACCAGGAAGTCGTGAAGGGTCGGAATGACCCTCTCACGCATGCCCGCACCCCAGGGCCCTCATTGCCTTTCCGCTGTCCTAGGCAGCTGCAGGCAGGACAGTCTGGGCCACCCAGAAGCCCGCAGTTCCTCCGGAGTCCCGATGCAGCTGGGGAGCCCATTTCTGAGGGTGCCTCTTAGGACCTGGGGCATGCTGGAAAGCCCTTTCGCGGGACCAAGGGTGGGGGCAAGGTTCATGTGTCCCTCAGTTTCCTTCCACAAATCAGGCCAGACTCTGGGATGCATCTTGGCCTTGTCACCAGTTCTGTCCCTAGATATGTCCCTGGAGGCAGTGCTTTTCCCTTCCCTCTACCTCCATCCATGGAGCCACGGGAAGAGGTGGCAAATAAGGTAGGGTTTGATTTCCCGTGCAAAGCCACCGTGAAATATTTATGAAGCACGTCTTGAATAATTAATACTTTTGCACAACTTTACAACTCGTCTCCACACCATTTTCTCTCCGACCTCAGAACAATGCCCCCTCCCCACCCCTCACTCACACACACACACACACCAGCCAACACTGATAGGAGTGTCAGGGCAAAGTTAGCAAGGGTTACTGGCTTCTATGCCTTCTAAGACCCCTCCCACGGCCGCCAGGGAACCTGTTCTCCTTTCCCGTTGCCCCCTGTCCCGGCCTATCTTAACTTTCCTGGTTTTAACTATATCCCTGAGCACCTCAGTCCCTGCCTCAGCGCGTGCGCGTGCACGTGCACACACACACACACACACACACACACACACACACACACACACACACACCTTTCCCTTTTCTCTCTGGGGAGTCAGTAGGACTGTCTGAAAGCGCTCCCTTTACAGAGGGTGGGGGCAAAGACACCACTTGTGGAAGGAGACACCATTACAGAACCCAAAAACCGTTAGGTGGCTTCGAGAGACCCACTTTCTGACCCAGCTCCCTGATTCTGGGATCAGAGAGGTTAAGTGACTTGTCCCGAGGCACACAGCGTGACCTAGGCAGAGCTGAGAAAGAAAGGCTCCTTCCGCACCTCACCTCATACCGTCCGGGTGTCGGGTGGAGCCAGTCGCACAGCCAGAATAAGGCTGGGTGTCCGGGCTGCGAGGCCCAGGATCCGCAGGGACCCGTGGGCGGTGCACCCGGGCGGCGCGCGAGGGCGACGCCGGGCGGGCGCAGCAGTCGGTCGGCGGGAGCCCCGCGCATGTGCCCTGCGCGCGGAATGGGGCGCGCGCATGCCAGGCCGCAGGCTGCGGGCTTCTGTTCTCAGGTGTCATCGATCAGGCCTCTCCGTGGGGATGCTGCCTGCTGGCTCCGAGGAGCCGAGTGGGTTCAACGTTCGGCGCAGAATTCTTTGAGGGGGTAGGGAGTGGGCACGGGAGAGGGAGAAATCGTCATTTAAATGCAGATACGGACTTCTCACCTGGGACCGCAGAAAGTTTTTTCCATTAAAATGCTAATGAAAGAACGCCCTGCAACTCCAAAGCCTCCCGCCCCACCCCCACCCTTCGCTTTCCCCAACGACTCCTCCTCACTCCATCCACTGGCCCTTCCTTGCTTTCCCCCTGGATTTCTCTGGGGGCACTCACGTCCCACCGCTCTGGCCCCTGGGTGCTTTGAGCCCCTCTCTGAGAGGCCAGTGGAAGGAGCAGATCACTTCCAAAATCAAATGACACTGGAAACTGGAGAGGGGACGAACAGCCAACCGAGAGTCAGATCTTAGTCCGGGCCACTTTTCCGCTGTGTGACCTTGGAACCCTTACTTAACGTCTCTGAGTCTCGTCTGTAAGATAATACCGACCTTGTAGAATTCATAGTGCAAATTAAATTACTTATATATTTCTTATATATTCAATTATTTACATATATGAAAATATATAGCCTGCCACTTAAAAGTCAGTACATAGCACATTATCATCATCATCATCACCATCGTCATCATCATCATTGAGATGCAAACTCCCAGGGGGCAGAATGGTGCCAATCCACACACGCGTAAGAGAACGCGCTGGCTCTCTGGGAGGCCACCATTAACAAGGATTCCAGAAGCTGGCGCCGGGGCGTGCCGTGCCGCCTCTGGCCTGCCCAGAAGCCCCCTCAGCTCCCTGGGGTTGTGTCAGGCCAGATGCTTTCCTGCGCAGACGCTGACTCTCTCGGACCTGAAGCCCAGCCGGGGACCCATGTCCGGAGGCACCCAGGTGACCATCACGGGCACCAACCTGAATGCGGGCAGCAATGTGGTGGTGATGTTCGGGAAGCAGCCCTGCCTGTTCCACAGGTAACTCACCGCAGGGCAGGCCGAGTCCTGGGGCGGGGGAGGGGCAGGGGCAGGGAGGCGGCAGGCCCCCCCACCGCCCCCACCCCCGCCCTCCTCCCCTCTGGAAGCGCTTCCTCCCCCCTGGAAAGTGGCTGTTCTCTTTGGGAGAGGGCCTTCTGGGCACGCCTGGCTACAGAGGTTTGGCTCAGTCTGGGGAGACCCTCCAGGCACCCCTTCCCCAAGGGGCCCTTGCGCTGCTGCCTTATTGCCCTGTACCGCCCTCTGTGCAGAGCCCCGGGGTTCCACAGGACATAGTTGTCCATCTAGAGCCTCTGCCCAAGCTGCTGCAGTCAGCTAGGACTGCCCGGAGCTGGTGGGGACAGCAACCCCAGCTGGCTAAGACTGACTCTCCAAAGGCAGACGAACTTTCTCTGCCCTGGTTCCACTATCCAACCCCAGAAGGGCCTGCCTTCCATGAGCCGGGAGCCTGGGGGACAGGAAGAAGCTGGGAGGTGCGTCTAGTGACGGACCCTACGAGATGTGGCAGGAGACATGAGGTTCCGTGGAAGGAGTTTCCCCAGGGTAGCCAGGCTGAGCGCTGTGACAGATCCGAAGTCAGGCCAGGCCAGGCCTTGCATTAGTAATGCTGAAGAAAAACTTATTGTGACACTCGTGACCATGGCAGAAAAGAATACGTTCAGGACTGTTATAGTAGGTGTCACAGTAGAGAAGAGAGCTGGGACTCAACTCCAGATACGGCAGACAGCTGGGGATTTACAGCCAGCAAACAGAGGGGTCACTGGGTAGGAAATTACTGAGAGGAAATGCTAAGGGTAGGGTGATCCTTACCAAACCAACTTAACGGGATTCTTCTAGCTGAAGGCCGGCCAGGGTGGGACATTATTATCATGGGTGGGGACAGTCTTGCTACACTGATTTAACAGGATTATTGCTAAGAATGGGGCTAGGTAGGACCCAAGGGCGAGGCCTAGTCTCAGAGAAGGCTCGGAGGAGCCTGTCATTATATCCGAAGCAGTGCCGCCCCTGCCTCTGAGTGCCTGACGGGCAGGGATGGGGTGGGAGGGCCCTGCGGCAGGACCACCGTCCCTCCTCCAGCCCCGGAGCCCAGCGCCATGCTTTCCCTCCCTTCAGGCGCTCTCCATCCCACATCGTCTGCAACACCACATCCTCAGATGAGGTGCTGGAGATGAAGGTGACAGTACAGGTGGACAGGCCAAGGTCCACCAGGACCTGTTCTTCCAGTACGTGGAGGACCCCACCATTGTGCGGATCGAGCCAGAGTGGAGCATCGTCAGGTAGGAGCTGCCCGACCTCACCTTCCTTCCTCAGCTCTCAAAAGCCAAGGAGAGTTCTGGGGGCCCAGTCCTGCTGTGGGGACTGATGGACTGGGGTTGGCCGAAAGCGACCCCTACATTAGAAGACCTTCCTGCCCTGGCTGCCTCCTTCCACTGAGAGCGCCTCTGAGCAGGACCCGGCCCTGGAGGCCAAGCTCTGCCCCGTCAGAGCCCACAGCCTCGAATGAGAGGCTTAGTATGTACTTGCAGGCTACGTTCCATCTCACAGTGACTGTCCGGGGGAGGAGTCAGTCCCACTCCCCTACGCCTCACAGACATGGGCAGTAACTCAAGTCCTGCTGAGGAGAAAGAGTCAGATCAGATCCAACTTCTTGGCCCGCTCTGGGAGGAAAGCCATGTCCTGACCATCGGGGGGCCAGTTCGGATATATCCTCTGTGCTGCTGTGGCCTCCTGCTGTCCGTTGTCTTAGTGCCCATGACCGCTGGTTGTCTACGCGCTTAGTCCTTCTGCAGATCCAGACTGGGTCTTGCTCCCTGCTTTTTCCCCAGTTTTTCCCCAGTGCCCGGCACAAGTGTACGGAACACGTTTCCTATTTGGAGGGAACCAGCTCACTGATGCAGAAAGACCCTCAGGCTCTGCTAAGCTGTCTTGGGTCATTTGCATAATCTTCCAGGGTCTCCACCTGGGGCTTTGGAAACTCCGGATCCCTCGGGACCCCCTGTGCACCGGCTTGGTAGGGCCTGAAATAGCGGTGCCTCTGCCTCACCTTGGGGAAGGAGCTGCAGGCAGGCAGCGCGAGTCTGCTTTTCCAGGCCCTGGCGAACATGTGGGGATGAGAAGGTGCTGCAGAAGGCATCCTGGCGGCAAGGCCCCTGGTGATAACGTGAAAACTGCTGTGTCACCGGCCTAATGGGGACTGGAACAAGGGCTTGGACTCAGAAGGAGTGGGCTCAGCCCAGCTCCACTGCTTGCCAGCCACGTGACCTTAAAGGTTCCTTACCCTCCCTGAGTCCAGGGTTTCCCATCATTAACAACAACCTCTCAGGGCGCTTGAGAGAATTAAGGAAGGTGCCCATGCACAGAGGAATGCTGGGTCAGCTCCTTCCTGCTCCCAGCCCCTCGAGCCTCAGCCTTCCACTGTCTGCTTCGGCTTGGGTCTGGTGTCAAGGGGAGGGGAGAGCACGCAAATATGGTTTCCACCAGCTGAGGCAGGGCTCAGGGATGAGTTCAATCCAGGGAACAACCTTTTAAGCCAGGAGTCAGCACACTCCAGCCTGGGGCCCAAATCTGGCTGTCGGCCTGCTTTTGTAAATAACGTTTTATTGGAACGCAGCCGTGCTCATTCGTATATGTTTTATCTACAGCTGCTTTCTCACCACATCCGCAGAGCTGAGTGATTATGACAGACCTCATGGCCTAGGAAGCTTGAAATATTTATTCTCTGGCCCTTTAACAGAGTTTTCTGCCTCTGGCCTTACACCCAAGGAAAGGCAGCCTTTCCTGGGATGAGGCTTGGTTGTCCTTAGTTAACTCTCTAAGGCCCAAACCTTATAAGCTTTAACCATAATCCTAAAGCAGATGAAGAATATAAGGCACAGAGAGGGGAATAGCCTGTGAAACAGCTGCCCCCAGAGCTGGGGAGTCCGGGCAGTGGGCAACTCCCTGAGAAATTCACAGCCTGGTTTACTCCATTCTTCCTCACGTCACCATCACAGAAATAGAGGTGCCTTCTTTCCTGGCGCTCAGCAGATGACCCCGAGTCGTGCACACATCAGGAGGGAACTGGAGGCACATTCTGGGTCTGCCGGCAACTCCAGCATCTCAGCGCGGTTAACAAAGCCTGCGACGGGGTGGGATTCTGCGCAATGCTTGCCTCTTGTGTTGCTCACGGCAGCCTGGGCTACTAAGGAATGGCGGTGGGGAGGCGTTGGATAAGTGTATGTCGAACTGATGATTGAGATCAGGAGACAGCTGGCCAGCAGACGCTCATTCCTGGGCCGAAGAGCCTCTTAGTTTCACAGGAGTCTTCCTGCATGCATGTACACGAGTGTGTATGTGCGTGTGCGCATGTGTGTGTGCATGTACATGTATGTGTGTGTGTGCCTGAGGGGGCAGGTGGAGGCGAGAGCAAGGGAGGAAAGTAACTGAGTGTAAAGATGGGTGACGGGAAAGGAGTCTAAATGAATGTGGGTAACCAGGATTCAGTACCCACCAAGCTTGTAGCTACTGAACTGTTACAGAGAGCAGGATTCTTCTCGAAGATGCTCCCTTGGCTGTGGATAAGGTGCTTCCTTACTTTCTTTGAGTCCCTAGGGTGGTAGCTCTCAGGCCCTGTCAGCTCTTTGGCTGCCCTGCAGTAGGACAATGACATTCAAGTTTCCTTGAAACGGGACACAAAGGTGGATCTCCTGATCTGTCCCTGTCAGCAGCCTCTGGCTGACACCCCAGGGCACCGGAGACCTGGGTCCAGGAGCATATCACATTTGCATCCCTAGAGGAAGTGCCTGAGTATCTGGGCCCCTGCCTTGCCCGGTCTCAGGGGACTGAAGTCTGTAAGGTGGAAATTTGTGGTAGGGTTGACCTGGGCGAGGAGGCTGTGCTCAGATCCTGAAGGGTCTTGTGGGCAGAGGTCTGGTCCATTAGACCAAGGCCAGTGTGAGGAATTTCCTGAGACTGGTGAGGGCTGGAGGGAGACACCCCAGGGGGCTGCCCAGAGGCAGCTGGCTGGGGTCAGGAAGCCTCGGGGCGCCAAGAAGGCTGTGCTGTAGACCCGGCCTCCATGGGGTGTCCCTGCTCTGAAAAGCTCTGCGCAGGATGGCCAGGGACATCTGGTCATCACTGTCTTCGCCTGGACTGCTGAGAGCCCATCCTTATTATTATTCAGTCAGCTTGTCATCGTTGTCCCCATGAACACTGCCATGCCTCTCGGTTTTCGCTGTCTTTAATGTCAAGCGCAGCTGATTGATTATCATCATCGTCATTGCCGAGTGCCATTGCTATTCCTGTCCTCATGTTTACATGCCTCCTTCTTTCTTCCTGGTCAGTGGGAACACACCCATCGCCGTGTGGGGGACTCACCTGGACCTCATACAGAACCCCCAGATCCGTGCCAAGCACGGAGGGAAGGAGCACATCAATGTGAGTCCGGACTTTCGGGGTCACGGGGCCTGCCCACTCAGCATGTTGCTTCCTTGAAGGGTGTGGGGCCCCCAAGTACCAGGAGGGCCCGCCCCAAACAATGATGGCCCATCTCGTGTGTCACCCTGATCACTGGGATGGTGGGATAAGTAGTAGACGTGAGGGCATATCCACACCTTGAGGTACAGCCATGGAGGGGCAACCACTTCTGGGGGTTTTACACCCTTATTCCGCATCCTTTTCAATCCCCAGCCCTGCCCTGCGTCACTGCCACACCCACCGTGGGCAAAGCGGAGCTTGGTGCCAGCTGCAGAGCTTATTTCTTATTGCCCTGGCTGCAAAGGACCCATGACCTGTGCATAAATGTCCCAGGTCAACACCATGCCGTATGGCAGTACCGGGTGACCCAGTGGGTACGGCGGGGGGCCCTGTGTGTGCAGAGATACGCAGCATGGTCCTCCCTGTCTGCTCCCCCACAGCTCTGCGAGGTTCTGAACGCTACTGAGATGACCTGCCAGGCTCCGGCCCTCGCTCTGGGGCCCGACCACCAGTCTGACCTGACAGAGAGGCCCGAGGAGTTCGGCTTCATCCTAGACAATGTCCAGTCCCTGCTCATCCTCAACAAGACCAACTTCACCTACTATCCCAACCCCGTGTTTGAGGCCTTTGGCCCCTCAGGAATCCTGGAGCTCAAGCCCGGCACACCCATCATCCTGAAGGTAGGCAGGCGGGCAGAACAAAAGGAGGCCACTGTGTGGCAGGGGGTCTGTCTGTTCAAGGCTCGGAAAGAGGCCACACGCCATGGGCTCCTGCTACATATTGTGGCTGGAGCCCCTAGCAGAGGTCGTGTTATAGCCCAGAGTCTCTCTGAGTTTGTAGCGACAGGCACACTCTCTTCGCAGGCCACGGAAGTCTGACCCAGCCTGGCCACCTGACTCCCAAGCTTGGTTTGTCCCCTGAGTCCAGGACCTGGCAGATCAAAGGCTCATACTGCTTCCTCTGAGGCAGCCCTTTGCAAACCACTGTATAGGGGTCCTTGGGCGCATAGATAGCAGATTTTAATTTTAACTGCTATGACAATTCAAATCAACTGGTAATGACTGACTATGGCTCTGTGTGGAGAAGGATTTCGAGGCTGCATTTGGGATAAGCTCCAAACAGTGCCTTGGTTATTAATTTTCCACCGAGGAAAAGGGAATGATACCACATGTGCTATGAATTTTTTGGACTTATTACAGAAGGTGGTTTCTCCACCAGCTCACCAGCAGGATGGGACCTCTGGGTGGGGTGGTGGGGGCGGGGACGTAGCCCCCAACCTGTGGCCATGGCCCTGACTCTGGGGTGGCAGCTGAGGTTTTCCTGTCCACCCAGGGCAGGAACCTGATCCCGCCCGTGGCTGGGGGCAATGTGAAGCTGAACTACACGGTGCTGGTCGGGGAGAAGCCGTGCACCGTGACGGTGTCGGATGTGCAGCTGCTCTGCGAGTCCCCCAACCTCATCGGGAGGCACAAAGTGATGGTGAGGCTGGCGGGACCCCATCCTGGATGGAGCGAACAGGGGGCTGCTGGGCGCGAGCTGTCCAGCTCCATCCTGAGCCACCAGGGCTCCCTGGGGGCGGGGGCCGGGATATCCTGGCCTGCTTCCGAATTTCCTCCTAGCCACACGCCATCCCTAGCTCCTTCTCCCTGTCTTACTTCCAGCTTCTTTTTTCTGTACCGTTATTCCTTCCGTGCTGGCCGGTGCCACAATGAGGGTGATGCGAAACATTCAGTGATCTGCCAAATCACCTATCGGAGGCCAGAGGACCTCCCAGGAAAGGGCCGCTGTTGACCTGGGGAGGTCCATAATGTCACGTGCCTGCGTCATCCACCCTTAAAGTGGGGTGACTCTTCGGAGAGCTACTCATTGATGTCATGGCAGACTTTTCAGATCCCAGTCGTTGCGGGGTCCTCACGAAGATGACCACGTTAGCTCCCGCATGAGAGAACGTGTGGCTTTTCCACTCTGGCATGGCCCACGCTGAGCTATCCAGACCCCCTCCCCCAGCCCCTCCATGCCCTCTTGTTTGCTTTTACAACCAAGGACGACCCTGCTCCCTGGAGCCATTGTCCTCTTCTGACCCTGGTCGCCGGTCCGTCGGTGACTTGGGGCTGTTCCCTAGGATGTCTGTCCCCACACCCAGCTCCCTCTTGCCTGCTGCGTCCCCAGGCCCGTGTCGGCGGCATGGAGTACTCGCCGGGGATGGTGTACATCGCCCCGGACAGCCCACTCAGCCTGCCCGCCATTGTCAGCATCGCTGTGGCTGGCGGCCTCCTCATCATCTTCATCGTGGCCGTGCTCATCGCCTACAAACGCAAGTCCCGGGAAAGCGACCTCACCCTGAAGCGGCTGCAGATGCAAATGGACAACCTGGAGTCCCGCGTGGCCCTGGAGTGCAAGGAAGGTACTGCGTGGCCGGATGGCCACAGCCCCATGCCGGAAGCTGGGTGCACATGTGCGTGCATGTGCGTGTGTGCATGTGTGTACATCCATGTGTGTGTGTGTGTGTGCATTGTGTGCAAATGTGTTTGCATGTGCATTGTGCATGTGCGTTTGTGTGCGTGCATGTGTGTGCACGTGTGTGTGCGTGCGCATGCATGTATGTATGTGTGTGCATTGTGTGCACGTGCATGTGTGTCACACAAGCAGCACATTGGGCAGCAGTGGGCGGTGCTAGGGTCTGGGTGTCCACCTGCAGAACCTCTAACTCTGGTTGATGAGCCTGTGCCCAGACCAAACCTACATCCTTGCGGGCCCCACTGGGCAGAGCCCAATAAGGCTATGGCCTCTCGTTCCTCCTCCTCAAGATGTCCCCCTGCCTTCTTTCCCCAAGTCAGACTGGGCTCATTTCAAAGCCCACTAAGCCAGTTTTCAGCCCCAAATCTTGGCCGAGTAGGTGTTATGCTGCCCTCTCAGGGAGACCTTGGGGTGTCTTGACATGACACATTCAAGCAATGTTCAGCTCTCGTCCTTTAGGAGGAAGATAAGGCCGTAGGGCGATCTGAGATTTGGAAGGGAAAGTTGTTTCGCAGCTGGTATATTTAAAAACATGACCAACCCCACCATGAGCGAAATCAGGTGCACTAAATCCAAGAAGGAAATTAAGGAGTCAGACTCTTGTCACCCTCAGGATATCATTTCGTGAGTCACCCGGGAGGGCCGAGCTGGTTCTTTGCGGTAGATTTACACATGGAGTAAATCCGGCCTGTACCCGGGGCTCTCGCGTCCCCACCAGGGATTGCCCGCGCTCTCTCTAACGGGGAGGTGGGTCCGTTCCAGCCCCTCTCCACATCCTGTAGCATCCACCTTGTGGGACTGTTAATTACCACCTTTTTATTATTTTACGCTGCTTAGGGTTTTTTTTTTTTCCTCCACAATGTACTCTTTCCTCTAATTAGGTGTAGCGATTAGAATCTCTTTTATGTGCGGCAGGCAGAGGCTTTGAGGGTGGGAGGCGCTGGGTGACTTGAAGGAAAGCTGCAGCCTGATAAAAAGCCAGCTCCCTCCCTCTCTTCCCACCAGCTGAACACCCCAGCTGGGAGCGGCAGCGAGGGGGGATCGTCAAGTCGGGTTCCTCTCTGAGGTTCCAGAGCGGGAGGAATTAGCAGTCGGACAGGGAGGCCAGCCGGGTGTCAGCACAGGCACCAGGCGAGGGGGACAGCCATGGCTTCCTGCGCAGAGCCATCCCACACAGGCGGGAAGAGCGACACACAGAGCAAGACACAAGCACGCAGGACTCGCCACAAAAGTATCTCCCAGCGGGTGTGCGCGGCTGGCCCTTGAACCCCTGCGGGGCAGCTTGGGTCCAGGGAAGGTGCCGTCCTGACGGCTTGGCAGTGAGCAGAGACCCAGCCTAGGCCCTCCACGGGCCTGACCTTCCAATAGAGAAACATACACCTGTACGTCACGTGTGTGCACACACACTCCCAAGCACTGATACACTGACACTCAGACGATCCCTCACGTACTCACGTGCGTACACACATACACACTCACACTCATGCTTGTGCGCACAGCCCATGCACTCCCACAAATGCACGTGTGTGATCCTCGCTCAGGTCAGTCACGAGTGTTCATCAGGGCTTTTGGTGACAGTGCTTGCCGGAAAGGCTTTCCGACCCTGCTTTCACGCACGCGTCCATGTAAGTTCCGCTTGGATGCGTCGGGGTTGCTGTCTTCAGAGTCGCTTCCCTTGACGGGACCCCCAGTGTCAGTGTGAGCAGGGGGCAGTTTTAGGGTACAGGAAGAGAGCAACGGGAGAGGCCACAGTAGCCTCTCTGTGGTCCAGGTGGCATCCTCGTTCTTCGGTCAAACAAGAAGTATTGGTATCCTCACACCCAGAAACCCGAGACCCCAGCCCTGACGTCAGCACTGCACGGTGCAGTCAGGCCCTGTGCACAGGGCTTGTGGGTCCGTGTTGGGTTCTTGGGATCGCCAGAGCCCACTGGACAAAGGGCTTGCGTTTTGAGGGCTTTTCTAGAGCCATCCAGGGCTTGTGGAGCTATAAAGTATTTTCTCCCTATTCTTTGTTTAAATAAATAGAAAGAAGTGTTATTCGGTGAACGTCCACTGGCTGTTCTTCTTTGCCAACATGTGTTAATTTATTCTCGTGTGTGCGTGTGTGCGTGCATGCATACGTGCATGTGTTTGTGTGTGCACGCATTGGTGTCTGCATGCATGTCCATGTACCAAGGAGGAAGGCAGAGCAGGGAAGGGCTGGGTGCATCGCCTCTGACTACCGTCCACGGCAGACCGCGGCCCGGGCGAAGTGCCATGCCCATGACAAGGTGTGATCACAGATTGGAGGCTGTGTAACAACCTCGGCTCGTGCGCTGGACTTTCCCCGGGCCGGGGGATCTTGCAGCTCAGTGACCATATGGAAGTCAGAACTGCCTCCACAGACAGGGTTGCCCACGCACAGCTCAGAATTCACTGCTGGGTAGCATCCCCTTGCAGAAGGAAGGACAAAGATTTACCCTGTGTGTTTATACACACTCATATAGTAGCGTAGCAGAGCCTCCATCTGGCCCCGTTTGGTGGTTTGATGGCTCTGGTGAGCTGCATGGCCCAGAACTGGGACTTCAGAAGGAGTCGTTCTTAACTCTTATAAGGGAACCCATCATACAACACAGGATCGGAAGTGGACCCTTCACCACCCAAATCTCCCCTTTCCCTCCCCCTCTTCCTCTACAGCCCCCAGCCCCGCACACACGTTGCAAACCAAAGCCCTTCGTTTTCAGATGGGGACGTGCCCTGGCCCCAGCAGCTGCACAGATCTGTGGATGGCTCCACCCTGCCCCCCCCCCGCCCCCCATGCTGTGGAAGGCATTTGCCCCCAAACCAGCTTCTTTGTACTGCATCTTTCTTCCACGCCTCTGTCATCCACCCCAGCTACTTGAAACATCCCTCCTTCTTATTTTTGCACATCCGCAGTCCATCGCTCACGTCCGCTCGGGCCTGGGTGAGGGTTTTGAGCCGTCCGAGTCAGGGTAGCTCTTAGGCCGGCCCCGGCCAGCAGTTTCATGGGCTTCTCTTTGTGCCAGCCTTTGCCGAGCTGCAGACGACATCCACGAGTTGACCAGTGACCTGGATGGAGCCGGGATTCCCTTTCTGGACTATAGAACCTACACCATGCGGGTGCTGTTCCCGGGAATTGAAGACCATCCTGTCCTCCGGGACCTCGAGGTGAGAAGCCTTCCCCATGGCCAAACCCTTCCTCACCACGGTGCTAGTGCAGAGAAAGACATGGGTGACCTTTATGTCAGCCGCCTCACTCAGAGGTGAGAAAGCAGCGGTCAGGAAGGGGATGCGAGTGCCCAAGGTCCCCCAATCGTCACTGCCAGCCAGTCCCTCTGGAGGAGGTAGGAGGTGGGGCCAAGCCAGGGGATGTCAGAGCAGAGATGAGAGAAGGGTTTGGGACTGGAGGGGGGCGGGGCGCGGGTCGTAGATCCCTTGAGAACTGAAAGGAAGTTGAAGACCCTCTCCCCAGAAACTCTGTGCTCATACACAGAACTAAGAAATCTGACGAACAGATGTTGGGACCTCATGGCTCATGTTTAAGGAACCACAACGTAAGGATTTCATCACTTAGTAGGTGCTCAATAAATCCACATGGAAAAGACCAGCGATGCCCTGGGAAAGGAAGTGGAAATGTGACGGATAAGAACGTAACTGTCTCTCGTACCGACAGCGACCTCATCTTTTGATCATTTTATCCCTTTTACAGTCTAGCATAGGACCTGGCTTATGCATCTATTCGTATTATGCTTCATTCCGAAAGGGATTTAAGATGGCTTATAAAGATAAATGCCAGGGAAAAGCGAAAAAGATAAACGAGGAAACCAGGGCAAAATCATAATCATAAGGCATAATCGCTACTAGTTGACCGCTGACTAATATCTCGGTCTGGTCTTAAGTAATTTACATGCATACATTCATTTAGCCTCCCAAGAGCCCTCTGAAGTAGGTACACTCCTTTTAAAGGCGACAGAACTAAGGGCACAGAGAATGCTGGGGCCACACAGTTGCGAGGGAGCGGGCCAGCATTGGGGTCCGGGCGGTTAGACTTCAGAGCCCACCCTCCCAACACAAGCCCGTGCGTTTGACGTCTGAGGTGCTATGTCAGCGACATGCCTTATGGCTCTGTATACTTATTACGATGGATGGAAGATTGTGGCCAAAGCAGCAACAGAAAATAAGGCCAGTTCTAAGATTTGCATTGGGACCCATCGCTCAGGGGTCACGCAGTTTTGCGGGACGGCTACATGTGTCCTGCAAAGGGGTGTAGAGGCTGGGTACCTGTGTGGGAACTTATGTCCCTCTGGCCCCCGTTATAAATCGCATCATGTCCTACCATGGCCTTATGTCTCGCCTGGCACCTTAAAATTTCCGCTTAAGTCTGAGTACTCTCACTCTCCCTTGCCTTTAATCACAAGGAGAGACTTTCTGATCCAAGCCTCTGCCCACGAAGGAGTTAACAGCCAGCTTGACTATTTTTCCTGAGTTGGAGCCCACGAGATGGCAAATTGTCAGGCATGGGCTTTGAATCAAGCAGGTCATACAGCTTCAGTTTTTAATTGTGGTAAAAAATACGTAAGTAAAACTCAACCGTTTCTAAGTCATGCAGCTCAGTGGCACGAAGTATATTTACATTACTGTGCAGCCATCACCACCGTCCATCTCCGGAACTTTTGCATCTTCTCCAGCTGAAACTGTCCCCGTTAAGGGATCACTCCCCACTTCCCCTCCCCCAGTGCCTGGCACCCTCCATCTACCTTCTGTCTCCATGAATTTGACTACTCTGGGCACCTCATATGAGGGAATCATACAGTATTTATCCTTTTGTGACTGGCTTATTCCACTCAGCAAAACGTCTTCAGAGTTCACCCGTCTCGTAGCATGCGACAGAATTTCTTTCCTTTTTAAGGCTGGATGATAGTCCATTGTGTGTATGTACCACGTTTTGTTTATCCACTCATCTCTCAATGGGCACTTGGGTTCCTTCCACCTCTGGGCTGCTGTGAACCACGCTGCCGTGAACACGGGTGCACAGATATCTCTTCGAGGCCCTGCTTTCAATCATCTTTGGGTATATAGCCAGAACGTACAACTTTTCCACTTCCATTAAGCTCACAAATTAATTGCTTACAGATGGAAATCAACTTTTACTCTCCCACCTTAGCCTGGGGTATGTGAGGTGCAGCTTTCTGGGTGAGATCCAGGGATCTTGCGTGGATCATCATGGCCTCATTTTTTTCTGACCGCTCTTTGCCACCAGAATAGTTTCTCCCTGTGGGTTTTGTGAGGGAAGCCACCGACTAATCTAAAGCAGTGTTCCCCCACCTTGTCAGCCTCTGGGATACCTGCCCACCGGTTGGACATGAGTGGTGAATGCGTAGGAAGAAGGACGTGTCCTTGGCTTCAGGCTGTCCTGGAAAGTAGGCCACCAGGCCCTTTGGGATCATCTGGGTGAAGTCGGGTCATTTGGGGAAGGGGGTGCCCAGGCATTGGTCACACGCCGACCCTTTAAAAACAGAAAGCGAACAGTAACCACACACCCCATTTCAACCTATCGTTGCCTTCTAAACTCTACCTTATTGGGTTACAATTAAAATTTACTATCCCGTTTTATACTCACAGACTTCAGCTGAATTATCGAACCATCTGGTGAATAAAGAAAGTCCTGTTTCGCAGGGGCATCTGCGTAGGAGGCAGGGTGGCCAGTTACAAAGGGGAATTGTTCTGGATACTCTTTCCCAAGATACCTCACTTCCGTCTCCCCCTTCATCACATAGGGAGAGATCCCTCCCTTCTGCACCCACGATGCTGCGCCGGTGCGTTAGTGATCTGGGAAACCCTTGGGCAAAAAGGCACCCGTGAAAAGGAGCCAGTGAAGTAGGAGAGGCAGGTAATAAAACTGCTGTTTAAGTGCTCGCTGCATGTGCCAAGCACTTTACATACATTATCTTATTGAACGTCCATAAAACATTATGACATAGGCACTCGTATTCTCATTTTATGGATGAGGGAATAGAGCCCAGAGGTGACAAGCTTTCCTCCAGGAACAAGCCAGTTCGTCTCTCTGAGTCCAAATCCCACGCTACTGCCCGAGATCTTTCTCCGCAGGTGGCTTTGCTAACCCTTCCTTCCCAGGGCCCCGGGCCTTGCTGCCCAGAAGGACGTCAGGAGCACATCCTCACGCCAGGCGTGCCATCTGGCTGGCCCTGTATCCTCTTCCTTGTCTCCACGTGGCCTCAGTGCCAAACCAGCTCGTGCCCTCGATGGCCATCCTGAGCTGTGGGGAGGCCCTGCACGGGAGGCTGCAGGGAGACCTCAGAGCTGGCTTGCAGTCACCTCCAAGGCCCAGGATAGGACTGGACATGGCCAAGGATGTGGAGGATGGAAGGGGAATCCGGAGCCAAATAAGTGTGGGTTTAGGAATCCAGCACCAGCTGGCTGGCCTTGGGACAACTGCCATAGCTTCTAATGACCCTGCAAGAGTTAGCGTGACCATTAAGACAGCACACCATCCCTTGCAAAGTCATTAGAAGACTTAGTCAGAACAATGTACGCACTGTGCCAACACTGCTCATTGCCCATGGTGAGTGCCCAAGAAATGGCATTAGTGACAAGTGGTGGAGGAGGTGCTGTTCGGAGGGGTCTGAAGGACAGAGGAAGTAAAATGTGTGCACGTGTGTGACGGGGTGGTCACAGGGGGGAGGGAGATCAGTGGGACAGCTGGGCAGAGGGAGGCCGGGCTGATGGCGAGGCGAGGCTGCCAGTCTCCCTTGTACTTCCCTCGTCAGCCCCCGGGATGGGGGAATGGCGTGGGGGCAGGCAGGAGGCACACTGTGGCTGCCCCCACCCAGGGGAATGAAGGGTGCCCCAGGATGAGCTTCAGGGGGCCCTGCTTTGCCAAGTTCTCATCCGTCCTGAGACCTGCATGCTGACACTGCCTTCCCAGTACCAGTGCCCCAGGGCGGGGAACGGAAATGGACTTGACCTAGGACCTCGCTTGTTTCCTCCCTGCTCCCTGACCTGTGGGAGCTGCTGGTGCCAGGCAGCGAGGGTCCAATGAGAGCGCTTCTCACGGAGTTCGGGGATGGACCCACGGGGCTCCCGCCACCGAAAGGGCCAGCTGGCTGCCGTCCAGAGGCAAGGCCCGGGTCTGACTGCTCCCTGCCTCCAGCCAGCACCTCGCCCTGAGCCCGCAGCCCAGGGGGCTCGCAAACGAGTGGCAGAAGCGTTCGATTCCACATCTGTCAGCTTTGTGGACCTTGGGCAAACACGATTTCTCTGTCTGTCACCGTCTTCCCCAGTTCAAAACCTCTAGAGTAACGCAGGGTAAATTTGCTGCCGTTCAGTCACTTGACTGTGTGTCAGGCTGCGCAGTGCGGGCTTTTCACACGTCGGCCGTGACCGCTCCCGGGGGCCCCAGGGGACGGCAGGACAGGCGCCAACGGCCGGGCTCACAGCCTGGCTCCGACACTTCTCCGTCTTGGGGTCTCGGGGAAGCTGCTGACCCTCGTGGGGCCCTGAGCAATAATAGCGCTCGCCTCACGGGGCACCGCGTGCAGCAAATGGGTCAGTATCTCGAAAGCTTGCAGAACCGCGCTCCGCACAGGGCGAGGCCGGCACACAGGTGAGCTGCGATGCCTTCGCTTTGCGGGTGAAGAACCCGAGCGGATTCAGGGTCTTACAGCTAGTAAAGGACTGTGACAGAGTTACCCCAGGCGTCACGGACTCTGCAACTGTGTTCTTTACTGCTCCCTACGTGACACTTCTTCCCGGAGACCTGACGCATCTAGCCCCCGGGGGAGACACGGCCCTCAAGTTGCGGCCGCGATGGCACCTCCTTTGGAGGCCCCTGCCCCCCCGTCCCCAGCACCACCCCACACCTGTGTCGTGTTCTCGGGCAGAGGCTGTGCTCCATGTAGGTAAACGTGTTTTCATGGAAGTTCACATACCGAGCAGCACACGCATTGTCAGACTCGGCTCAGCGCCTGTTCCCTGAGTGGACACGGCCGTCCAGCCGGTACCAGACCAGAAGCAGAATGTCAGCAGCCTTCCAGAAGCCCCCGTGAGCCCCTTCCTTTCCCCTCTCAACCACCCCCCAGAAAAACCATTTTTCTGCCACTGTGGATTCATTTCTTTTTAAGTCTTTATTTTAATGGCATTGTACAGTGGGCCCTCTTCCAAGTGACCCTTTCCATTCGATGCCTGCAAGATGTATCCCGCTACTGTGAGCGGCAGTGGGTCCCCCGTTGCCATCACCGTGTGAGTGCCATTGGGTGCACGTCCCCCACTTCCCTGTGCCACGCTGCTGCTGCCGGACGCCTGGCTGTTTCCAGGCTGGGCCACTCGGCGCAGCGCCACCGTGCCATCCTCGTGCAGCTCAGAGATGCGCCCTCCCTGCCTGGCTCCGTCGCTGGCTCCTGGTTGCTGAGTGGGTGGTGCGCCCTTGCACCCAAGCACGGATTTCAAAATGAGCAGAGGATGCAGGCAGGAAGATAAACCTTCTTCCCCTTCTCCACGATGGAGCCGGGTCTCAGGAGTCTCTAAGAAAATACCAGATGGTAGAGTAGGGAGTGCCTGCGAGACAGTTAGGCTTAATCTTCCCATTTATTTAGGTGGATGAACTTGGGCCCCCAGGGCAGCGAGGGGACTTTTCCGGCTCCAAGGCCACTGATCTGTCAACAGGATCCACAGGGCTGGAGATGGCTCAGGCCTGGTGATCCCTCAGCCAGGGTGTAACCTACAGCAGCCCGGCCTCCCGGAGTCCCCACAGGGTGCTCAGTCGTGGCATGGGG
Organism: Eonycteris spelaea; assembly: GCA_003508835.1. Lineage (NCBI taxonomy): Eukaryota > Metazoa > Chordata > Mammalia > Chiroptera > Pteropodidae > Eonycteris > Eonycteris spelaea. The sequence goes on along the minus strand of PUFA01000310.1, from coordinate 1,171,901 downwards.
GCTCCTCATCAACTCTGCGTCACCCTCAGGAAAGAGCTTAGGCCATGGAGCTGGCGGAAGCGGCTTCAGATCCCAGTGTCACCATTACTAACAGTGGTGTCCTCTCTGAGCCTCACTTGACTCATCTCTGAACTAGAGACAGTGACCCACTCGTGGGCTGTGACAGAGACTGAGTAGATAGATACCCGGCACGAGATCAGGACTTGATGGCCTGAGCCAGGTGGGCTCTGGCCAGAGGTGAGTGGTGGGGCGGGATGGTCAGCCGTGCTCACAGCCCACCCCATAGGGGCGTCACTGGGGCCCGGCCAGCTTCATCCTCACAGAGGGCAGTCAGGACTCCCCCCACCGGGTCTCCTCTGCAGGTTCCAGGCTACCGACAGGAGCGCGTGGAGAAAGGCCTGAAGCTCTTTGCCCAGCTCATCAACAACAAGGTGTTCCTGCTGTCCTTCATCCGCACGCTCGAGTCCCAGCGCAGCTTCTCCATGCGTGACCGTGGCAACGTGGCCTCGCTCATCATGACGGTGCTGCAGAGCAAGCTGGAGTACGCCACCGACGTGCTGAAGCAGCTGCTGGCCGACCTCATCGACAAGAACCTGGAGAGCAAGAACCACCCCAAGCTGCTGCTCAGGAGGTGAGAGGCGGACGAGGGCTGGCGGGGGGGGGGGGGGCGGCACGGTCCGCGAGCTCCCCGAGCTTGGACCCCGACCTGCCCAGAGGGGGGGCTCCCCGCTCATTCTTGGAAGACCTCGTTCGTCCTGTTGGTGCCTGTAACTGGCTGAGGCGCCTCTGCTCACCTGTGGTTTTTCTTCTGCCCCTCTATCTGCTCTCCGTCCTCTCTCTCTGCCTTTACACTCCCCGATTTTGACCCTTGTTGCTGGAATTCTTCTCTTGTGGACTCTTCGGATCATTTTTCTGTTCCCTGGCTTTATCCAAATCAGAACTTGAATTAGGAGAGATGCCCAGGGCCCCTCTAGAATCCCACCCCGCCACCTCAAGATCGGAAGTGTTAGCCCCTTGCGACTTTCGGTGCTGTCCGGGACCCGTGGTAGACGCATCACCTGGGAGCTTGTTGGAAATGCAGCACCTCAGGGCCTTTTCCCACATCTCCTGGGGCAGAACCTTAATGAGAAATGTAGGTTATCCACATGCGTATCAAAGTTTGAGAAGCACGGGTCCGGCCTGTATTTGATTTAAAACCCTAATTTAGCGGCAGCTATAGCCTGATGCACCAGAGCAAGAATTTCCTGGCACCTGCTGGCTCTGCACGGTCCGGGGTCCACCACGCGGCACAGCTGGATGTCTCGTCCTCGACACTGCGGACACTGAGGGGTCACACGTGAAGACGTAACCAGATCCCGCGGCTTCGGCCCTGTAGGAAATAAAGACTCTCTGACTCTACTCGCACTGCCCTTTGCCCTTTCCACCTCCTGGAAGGCCATTCCTCCTCTAAGCTGTTACTGCAGGGTCTTTAGCCTTCCCGTGGATGAAGGTGGCAAACTCCCAGGCCAGGCCCGGGCCTGGACCGCCATGTACCGTCTGCCTCCCATCCTTGGTCTCTGGGTCTCCCGCCTGGGCCAGTGCACAGATTGGAGTTCAGAGTGTTGCCTCCAGGCTTTCCCCGGTGCAATGGGCATCCGCCAGCACGAAAAGTTGCTGCATGTCGCAGCAGGCCCACAGCTTCGGGAACAGCAAGATAGATCATTTCGATTTTTGTTGTACCTCCACCACGCAGTCACCCACCGGCATAATTCTGGGGTTGCCACCGCCCGCCAGAGCTCCCACGGGCAATTTCCCGGCGTGGTCTCCCTCTGTATCTGTGTGTCTCCTCCTCTTGTTTGCATTCGTGCTCTCTCACATGCCCTCTCTCCCTTCTGCCCTCCTTCCTCGTCTTTTCTTCTTGCCCTTGGCTGACCTGCTTCTTTCGATGGTCTTCCTCCTCTCTCCTCTCAGCTTCATTTTGTGCTGGCAGCTGGGATTTTCGTTATTAGTATCTTCGGGCAGCTGCAACTTGCAACGCTGCCTAAATGTGCCTGGATGGGCTGGTTTTCTCTCTGGAGTTGGCCGCACGCTCAGCGCAAGTTTGAGATAGTTTGTTTGCTCTAAATGGATGCACGCAAAAGTGATCTTTGGCAGGAAACACGGCCGCAGTGCCTCACTTCACACCGTAAAAGAATAAACAACCTTCGGCAGCAGCATGAAAGATGCAAGTTAGACTCGAGGGAAAAAAACACATCCTGTCACTGCAGATGAAAAACTGGAAGGGTTTCCCAGGGGCAGCTCCAAAGTACGTGGAAGGCTTTGAAATGGGACGATTTTAGCCTTTCTGGGCACGAACTAGGTATAAAGCTCCACGCCGCTGTCAGCGGGGGCGTCTTCAGCTTAGGCGATGGGGTCGGTCGAATCTCTCTGGCCATTTTCCCGTGACCCACATCTCCTGCCACCTTCCTCTCCTTCTCCTGCCAAATTAGTATGTCCCCAGGTTTTTCGAACTATAAGGTTCTCTAATGCCGCACTGCTCAATGTGATAGCTACGAGCCACATGCCCCTTTTAAATCTAAATTATTGGAAAGAAGAAATCAAAAATTCAGCTCCTCAGCTACACTAGCACATTTCAAGCAGGCACACGTGGCTGGTGGCTGCCATATTGGACAGCGCACAGAGAGCATCTCCATCATCGCAGAGACGACATGGATGTTGGATGGCAATGCTCCAGCCCCTTCCCACCGAAACCCCTGGGAGCCTGACACCCAGAATGTCCTCTCTCAGCATTGTAGGCAAAGCTTGTCTTATCACTGTGGGGTGCCTAGGCATCCGTGGACTCAGACACTCTGGAGGATCTCAAGATGTGGCCTGAGAGACAGGCGCAGCAAGACCCACGCAGACTTCTGCCCCTGCTTTCCCAGTCCTTGCGTCTGACCAGCCGCTTCTGTCTTTGTCTTCCTCTGCTGGTTCCCCTGGTGACGGGTGACAGAACTGAGTCGGTGGCTGAGAAGATGTTGACCAATTGGTTTACTTTCCTGCTCTACAAGTTCCTCAAGGTACGATTGGCTGTGGGGGTATCTCTGGCCTTGCCTCAGTTTCTCTGCAGCTTGGCAACAGCCTGCATCCCCCCCAGCTTTGTGCATTTCCCTCCATGGCCCCCAAGTCCACACTCCCCAGGGCCAGGCTCTTAGAACCCTACCAAGAAACACAGTTCCCCCTTGTCACTGAGGGAACGAACTCCCGACCCTCTCAGGAGACGGAGCCTCACAGTAAGTCCCAGGCTGAGACACAGGCTCCTGCGCGAGCCCTCAGGCTAAAAACAATTCACCCCTTATCACCCCGCTTTCCTTCTGCCTCTCCCAGCCCCAGACTTACTGAGGCCGATGAAGGTCCCAGGCAGGTGCAGAAGCTGCCTGTGTTGGCACAGAAGCTGACAGTGTGCCAGAAGGCAGAAGAGCTGCCCAAAGTCCAATTTATAACTTTTGCTAAAGAATTCACACCTCGGGGGCAGCAAGTGTGAGCAGGAGGCAGGGAGCAGGAGCAAAGAGGGGCGAGAGGCAACGAAGAGAAGAGAGCTGTAGGCCGGTGGTGGCACGGGGCAGATGGGAGGGGGCACCGTGGTCAAAAGAGCCAGGAAAGACGCACCTCTGAAGGAGGGAGTCGTAAACCCAAGAGTAAGCAGGTGGCAGCAGGAAGAGGGACTGGACTCAGAGGAGCGGACAGACAGCAGCCCTGTGGGGCAGCGGGGCGTCCGGGAGGCGGGGCTCTGCTCGCCTGCAGCCCCGCACAGCTCCTGTCCCCGTCCGTCCAGGAGTGCGCCGGGGAGCCCCTGTTCTCGCTGTTCTGCGCCATCAAGCAGCAGATGGAGAAGGGGCCCATCGACGCCATCACGGGCGAGGCGCGCTACTCCCTGAGCGAGGACAAGCTCATCCGCCAGCAGATCGACTACAAAACCCTGGTAAGCCAGCCTCGCAGCTCTTCCCCGTGGCCCTGGGCGGTGGGCTTCGGTCCCACGCAGCCCCTGACCTGCAGAGGGGACGGTGAAAACGCTGAAAAGCCACCTCTGCAGGTTTGCCCTCTGTGAGGGTCGTCTACCTGTGTCTGTCACCCCAGACTTCCTCTCTACCACGGGCGCAGGGCATCTGGATTTGGGGACCAGTAGTAGCTCAGACATGTCTGAGCAAACCGAACGGCGGGGTCCTAAGGCCCTACCAGAGACTGAATGGGACGGACGCCTTCTCATCAGTTCTCCCAGGGTGGGGAGCAAACAGTTTCATGCAGGTAGCAACTGGGGGGCACAAAGCAGAGGGAGCCAGAAGGGGTTCCTCATGATTCTGGAGCCCACCTCTGCCCACTGGTCTTAGTTCAGATATGCTCGTGACCCGGGCTGAAGACATGAGGCCAGGAGGGCCTACTGGTGTTTGTAGGTGTTTGTCCAGGGAACACGGGGATCCCCTCAGTCAAGGTTAGGCCCCCTCTCCTGTTAAACTGTCACCCTAGGAGGCAGCAAAGCTCAGCATGTAGGAACGAGGGGCTTGGAAACAGGCAGACCTGGACCGCAGACCTGACCCTCTGCGCCTGACCAGCTGGGTGGTTTGGCCTAATCTTAAACTTCATTTCCCTGAGTCTGGGTTTCTTCGTCTGAAAAAAAAAAAAAAATAGGGCATAACATGACCTACTAAAACAGAAGACAATAGTACGTAGCTCCCAGAGCTGTGCCGGGGATGGACTTGGATAGGTGTGCAAGGCGCTGAGTCCAGTGTGAGTGCTCAGTGCTGCTGGCCCCCAGGGCTCTGCCACTTTGCCTGTCCGCTGTCTCTCCAGGCCACGGAGCTCACTCTCAGGCATTTTGGGGAGAGCTGTGATCTCCCACCAGGCCTTCTCTAGGAACAGGGCGAGGAAGTGGAAGGATGGGGTGAGAAAATAAAAGATGAGTGCTGGGGGCCTGCTCGAATGGCCCAAGAAGGGAGGACAGAGAACAGATGAGGTTTCAAATGCACTGTGGGAAGATGGAGCACACAGTCAGCCAGGCCGGGGCACGCAGTGAGCCAGCGTGAAGCCCAGACCCCGAGGCCCGCTGCGGAGACCGTTTCTGCCGCTCTGAACAAAGTCGTCCCTTCTCTCTGAGAAGGTGACCGTGACGCACCCATGCCACTCCGTCGTCAGAGGCCCAACCGCCGTCCGAGCAGAGTTGCCAAAATTTGTTCAGTTGATGAGGGTTCGGTTGATGAGGCTTCGAAGGAGTAGTGTGGGACCGGGGCCCCTATTTCCTGGCCGGCACGGTCTGCTCCGCAGGACAGACTCAGAGGCTCCGATTAAAACGGGAAAGGGGAAAAAATTCCTGCCTAAAATAGAGACCGGAATAGACATCTTAATGAGCTAGAACTCCTGTTGAAACGTCCCCTGCCTGATCTCTCCCCTTCATTTCCTCTCTTGCCCATCTCGTCAGTGGCGCCCTGATATTGCATCCAACACAATGAGTTGTGTCACAGTGCTCTGTCCCCAGATTGCAAGATCCTTCATTCCAGAGACCAAACTATAGTTAGCGCGATGAGCTCAACTTAGCACGTGAGGACCTCGGAGGAAGTCTGGGAGGCACATCCATCGGGTGGAAGCATTCGGGACAGAGGCAGCATGAGGAATAGGGAAGGAGATTGCAATCGTATTTTCCCAGAGAAGAAAAGGCGACAGGGAGATTGAACAGCCACCGTAGGGCCTGCGAAGGGAAATTCCCACACGCCGAAGCGGGAGCAGCCCCCGTGCTGCCAAGGAGGCGAAAGAGAGGAAGAGTGTCAGACAGCAGCAGGTGGGGCGGACCGGAGGCTCCAAGAGAAGGGGTCAAAGAGAAAGACAGGAGGTCGTGGAATTTGGCAGCGGCTGGAGGAGCCCAGGGCCCTTTGGGCCAACCGGATGGTAACCTTGTCCTTGGCAGGAGGGACCACGAAGACCGAGACAGGTGCTGAGAGGCTCAGGGATGCATCGCTTCGTAGCAGGTGCCCCCTCTTAAGGACTGGGTGATTAACAGATTGATTCTGGAACTTGGGCTAGGGCCCTGCTGCTGGGAGTGCCCGTCAGCGTCACTTGGGAGCCTGCTAGAGCAACGGTCCCCGACCTTTTTGGCACCAGGGACTAGTGCTCCTGTGAGAATCTATGCCTGATGATCTGAGGCAGAGCTGAGGCGGTGCTACTGGCGCTGGGGAGCGGCTGCAAACCCAGATGAAGCTTTGCTCGCTGGCCCGCCACTCACCTCCTGTAGTTCGGCCTTTTCCCTAACAGGCCATGAACGGGTACCAGATGCCCACCTGGGAGCCTGCTACCATGCAGAAGTTCAAACCCCATCTGTCAGAATCTTAACAAAACCACTCAGTCGTTCTACGCATCTTAAAGTTTGAGCAACACCAACCTAGCAGAAAAAAACACCAGGAAGTTTACTCAGAGACTCACCAAAGGGCATGGGACTAGGGGGTGGGAAGGGAACTTCTGGCTGGAGCTATGGCTTGGCCCGTGGCCAGGGAACCCTGCACCTCGGTGGGGCCACTGCTGCTTCTCTGGATGCCCTGAGCATCCCATGAAGCTCTCACAGGGCCGCCAGGAACCCCTGCAGCGAGCAGAAATGTCAGAGAGCATGTCAAGTGGCAGCCTGTGTCTCATGGTCCCTTGGGGAGAGGAAGCCCAGAGCGAGCGGCATCACCACCTGGGGGAGGCTGAGCCACCCACTGCTGGCCCAGAGCACAGGACAGCAGGGGAGGCCGAGGCAGCACCACACAGCAGGCTGTGCCTGGCCACTGAGAAGGCAGGGAGGGCCCAGGAGGCTTTTACAGGAAGGGGTGGCCGAGAAAGGCCACTCAGAGGGTCACACGGTCCTGAGTTCCTTCCATCATTGTTCTCAGATTAGGCCATTCTGAGAATGAGCGTTCAGGTTTATAGATTTGGGAGGTTTTTTTCTTCTTCTTAATGGAAGAAGCATGTTCCCATCTGAGCTCATAGCAGTCTGGTTGCTAATGAAAGGCAGGCGTCCAGGGGCCAAGGTTCTGATTGCCAACACATGGAGCGGTGGGGGTTGGGGGGGAGGGGGAGCGGTAGGAGGGAGGCTGTTGTCTGAGTCTGCAAACCAGACATGCAATTGGGAAATGGTTGGGAGGGAGGAGCCGTGGGAGGGCGGAGAAGCGGAGGGCACAGAGGGCCCGGGCAGCAGGGTCGGAAGGAGGCGCAGGAGCCCAGAATGGCCTGGCCGCTGGGTAGCACCTGTGCCCCACAGCACCCACCTGTTTCCCCCTGGTTCACCCAGGATTCCACACGGCCTCACCCACGTAGGCAGAGCCCACTCTGAGAACAGCAAGAGAAAGAACGCCTTTGGAAACAGCCCAGAGCTCGTTAAAAGGAAAAAAATATATAGTTTGGTGCTTTAAGTGGAGTCTTAACTTTTCCGCCTCGTTCCAAAAAGAGAAATTGAGGCCCTGAGCCAGGGTGGCCTCTTCCCCAGCACAAGGTTTCAGGGTCAGAGCCAGGAAGGGATCTCAGGTGGCCCGACCTGCAATTTTTAAAGGGCGCCTTTTTTATTTTTAAAGAACACATTGTGCTTCTTAGCGCCTCTGCAAGCTCCTATCAGCCCAAAATCCTCAAAAAAAAAAAATCAAAGTTTATGAAATCTTTTGAGAAAGGAACCAGATTCCTGTTAGTGTGCATGTGAGTATGAGAGGCAGGGACAAGAAAGACAGACTGACACACACAGATGGAAGCAGGGGGTTTCAGAGGTGGGTGTGGGTCTGGGTGTGCGCCTGAGAAGGCACCGTGTGCACATGGGTGTGTAAGAGAGTGTGTGCGTGCATTAGTGTCCATTCTCATGCAGGTTTCCCCTCCCCGCCTCCTCCGACTTGGACACTGTTCTCTTTGAAAAAAAATAATATATATCAGGATTTTCCTGACGTTTGTGAATTGTGCAGCTCCTAATCCTGTGATGACGCCTACGGCACCTTCCTGCCGCTTGTAGGATGGGAAGGGCAGAGGGCTCGGTGGGGACACTGTAGGGCTGGGCTCCCCAGCCCTCTCTGGTCCAACCTGTGGAGATGGAGCTGGGCAGGACAGGACAGGAATCCGCACGCTGCTGGGCATCTCCAAGCTCTTGCCGCTGCCCTCCCCCACGCACCTCCTCTTCCCGCCCCCCAGGTCCTGAGCTGTGTCAACCCAGACAATGCCAACAGCCCCGAGGTGCCCGTGAAGATTCTCAACTGTGACACTATTACTCAGGTCAAGGAGAAGATTCTGGATGCCATTTTCAAGAACGTGCCCTGCTCCCACAGGCCCAAAGCTGCAGACATGGACCTGGGTGAGTGGGCTGCCCGCCCAGGGGCTGTCTGTCCTGAGACTGTTTGGAAGATCTTCTTACCCACCGGGGGAGCTGGGGTGCAGGGGACAGGCGTGCACAGCCGCCGGGAGCCCAGAGGGTGTGCCTTCATGCCACTTAGTAAGCAATAAGCAGAGAGGGGGCTACAGCCTGCTGGCCAACTGACCGCCTCTGGGGTCTGCGCGCAGCTGAGGGGTGGGTGTGGAAGCGTCATATCTGCAGCACGGGGATTTAGTCTGCGTCCGTGTGGCCCAAGGTCTTGACACTGCCTTCGTCGTGCCCCAGGCTCTGCCCTTCCCCTCTGTTCTGTGCCTCTAATTTTTGCTGACTACCTAAGGCATGAGGGATCTGGGTCAGGGATGGAGGATGGAGGAAGAATAGAGAAAAATGAGCTCTGACAGCCTACTGGGGAGCGGGGTGACATTCCATCTGAATGTTCCATGAATAGATCGCATAGCCTATATAAACAAGGGCATGGCACTTAGGGCCAGCTGCATCTTAGACCCAGTTCCAGTTTGCCCGAGTGTTTAAAAAGGTATCTTCCTGGAGAAATCCTAGCAGGGAGCCCCAGATTCTGAAAAGGCCAGGGCTGAAGAGAGGCAGTTTGGCATCATGGGTCAGTGTCAGACACACCCGGGTTTGAGTCCTGGAGCTGCCAAGTCCCAAGTCCCAGTTGTGTGACCTTGGTCGAGTTACTTAACCTTCCCGGAACTTAGCTTCCTTGCCTATAAAATGGAGATAATAGTGCCTGCGTCACTGTGGGCGTGAATCGAGGTGATGCACGTGACGCCCCTGTGCGCAGCGCCTGGCCCACAGTGCACAGGCGTGAGTGCTGGTTACTGCTGTCACCGGTCATGAGGATGACGGTGTGTGGAAACGGTATGTGCCTCTGTATTGATCCTGGGCACGGAGAGAAAGCCATTGATGTGTGTGCTTGTGTCTGGGGGTTTGAGGCACGTAGAGGTGGGAGGACCTCCAGGGGCCCCTAATCCATCCATCTGGCCTCTAAGCTGGCTTCGGCTAGCCATCCAAAACAGATGGGCATCTGTGCTGTTTTCCAAAATCCACCGCAAATTTTCGTCCCCTCCCACCGCAGTACTGCGCTCAAGTCCCGATGCCCAAAGACGTAGGACCAGGAAGCTCTGCTAACTCACCTCATTTCTTCCTGCTTCCCTGTAACCCTGTCTCCTCTTGCTGGGCTCTTGGCGGGATGGGTTTGGCCCTGTGCCCAGACCTCTGCCGCCCAGGGAGAGAGCTTGGGCGAGCATGAGCTCCCCCTCACGCTGGAGGTGTTTGTGTGTATGTTGTTTCAGAGGGGAGGGAGGGAGGGAAGGTGAGAGTCTGTGTTGGCGGGTTGCGGGTGAGTGTGTCCACGTGTGTGTCCAGGGACACTGGTCCCAAGAGTTGGGTTGGATATCTGGATTGCATGCACGTGAGTGTCCTGCTGTGAAAGGCCCAGACTGGTGCAGTGAAGGGACCTCTCACAGACTCTGGGAGAGGAAACGGTCACCGGGAAGGAAGGCCCTGTATCCCCACACCCAGGCAAGTGAAGGGGTGGGCCGGGCGCTGCTTCATAACAGGTTTCCCGGGAGGGCTGAATTTACGCGGGTAGAGCTGGGTAGCACCCACCATTCCTTTTGTTTTTCTGTGGGAGCCACGGCAGGGGCCACTCTTGGCTTCTCAGCGTCTTTACCTGCCAAATGGGTGGGAGGATAATTGGACAGAGTGGGGCCAAGGGGAGGCGCCATTATAACATCCTGCCTGCCGGAAGCTGAGTTCGGAAGGTGGGCAAATGGAATTGTGCCCTTCCGGTGCTTAAAGTGGGTGACGCCCCAGGACAGGGAGCAGCGGACAGCCACATCAGTCTCCACCTGAAGTGTCAAGACTCAGTTTTTGCACTGCAATGCCTACTTTTCCTTCCCCCAAAAAGGGCAGGTGGGTGGCGAAAAACACAGGTATCCTGTGGTGGCTTAAACAGGGATGGATCTCAGGAAGGGCGGGAGCCAGCGCTCATCACTGTCCTCTCAACCCAAGCTGAGGGGACACCCTGTGGAAGCAGATCCAGACACCGCCTGTCAGTGCCTGCTTGGTTTCCTGGAGAGACCACTTCATCGCTGGTAGATGCTGCTGGAGCCCAGGCCACCCCACCTGGGATCTGCACACCTCGAGCCTGGGAAGGGTAGGGGGTGGTTATTAGCTTCAGAAAAAGCAAAGGCCTGAGCAGGCCTGGGGTGCAAGCCCAGGGAAGCAGATCACTAACGGAAAGGTGTCAGGCCTCTCACAGCCATGGACGGGAGGCAGCAGCATCCCGAACAGCCGCGGCCACTTCCCGTTGCCCACCGTGTCCGGCGCAGCAACCAGGACCTGAGGGTTGCACTCTCTCAGGCTCAGGGCTCCTGGGGCCAGGAAGCGGCCGCCTGCTTCCTGCGGGGGGCTGGGTCTCCTGCGACAATCGCGCTCCCCGTGACCGTTCACGTTTCAGGTACAAAGAGAACAAAAGGGCACCTCCCCTGCCACAGGTGCTGCTTGGGAGGACCCAAGGTCTACCCAAGAGGGAAAAGGCCTCCACAGCAAGGATGCATGAAGGGGAGAAGCCACAGAGGGGGTGTCGGGCAGTTCGAGCCTCAGGCCCCCATCCTCCTGGGAAAGAGGCGTCATGCTAAACCCCTCACCTTTCTGTGATGGGTGGTTTTCTGAGGAATATTCTTTTTTTTTTTTTTTTCTACTAAATCCTGGTTTGGAGCTGCCCCCAACACTCTGGCTGTCTTTCTGCCAAAGCCAGAGACTGCATAACGAGGAAAGCAGGGCCTCCTCGGAGACCCAAATGCTTCTTCCCCACAACTAGACTCAGCCTTGAGACCCCAAGGGGACAGGGAGGCAGGGCGAGTTTTTCCCACAGTTTAGGTGAAAGTGCTTTGAAAGTCTAAAAGCAATTTACAAATGTAAGGTGTGATTGCTATCAAAAATGAATGTATGCTAAGGGACACGGAGCACAGAGGCATGGGGGGGACTCACTCAGCCACTCGCTGGACGGAAGCAAGACAGCCGGCCGGCCCCCTCGTCACCCCTCCCCACCCGCCCATGTCTCTCCGCCCATAGCTGAGGGTGTTGGGCAAAGACTGCCTTCCCCTCCTGATGTCAGCCCCCGGTGAGGCCAGGACACCTGTCCCAGGCCAGCTCAGAAGGAAGCAAAGACATTCTAAGCTACCTCTGTAATTGTCCCAAGTCAATCCAGTCCAACACCCTCCCCCTGCCTTTCATCATCACTGGGGCCCCTGGCCCGGCCTAGCCCCTCATTCCGGACACTTGTGTTCACTGATCGTTAGACCAAAGCTCTCCCACCCTGCACCGCCCTCCAGCCTTTCACCAGACTTTCTCAGGCATTAAGAGACCAAGATGGGGAACTGAGTTAGTCAGGGTTCTCCGGGAAAACAGATGTGGGTAGGTAGGATGTGTATATACACATGTGTAGAGAAACAGGTAGATGGATAGATGATAGATAGATAGATAGATAGATAGATAGATAGATAGATAGATAGATAGGTGGTAGATAGGTAGAGATAAAGTATATGTGGCGTGTGTATGTGTATATATTATATATATGGGGAGGTGGGGAGCAGGGGATTGATTTTTAAGGAATGGTTCACATAATTATGGAGTCTTAGTCCATCGGCTGCCTATAACATATCGCAAACTAAGGTGGCTTATAAACTACAGTTAGCAGATTTGACATCTGGTGGGGAACACTTTCTAGTGGGTGCCTTCTCACTGTGTCCTCACATGGTGGAAGGGGCAAGGGGTCCTCTGGAGTCCCTCTTAGAAAGGCACGGAACACGTTCATAAGGGGTCCACCCCCCGTGACCTAACATTGGCGGTTAGGATTTCAACATGTGAATCGTGGTGGGGCACAAACATTCAGTCTACCGCACGGAGGCCGGCAAGTCCAACTTCTGCCAGTCGGCTGGGAACGCAGGACGAGCCAGCGCCAGAGTTCAAGTTCGAAGGCCGTCTGCTGGCAGAATTCTTCCCTCTTGCTGCGGGGTGGGATTTGGAGGGGTTAGTCTTCTGTTCTCTTCAGGCCTTTACCTAACTGGATGAGGTCCACCCACATTATGGGGGCAACTCATTTCATGTTCAACCTTTAAATGTTGATCTCACCCAAACACACCCTCACAGAAATTATATTCAGAATAATATTTGACCACATACCAGGTGCCTTGGCCCAGCCAAGTTGGTACATCAGGTTAACCATCACAGGAGCCAAGGTGAAGGACACAGGACCCACCTTCTTTTCAGTCTGTTGGAATCTAGAGAAGGAAAGAGATCACAGGGCAGGGGGTGGGAACTGTGTGGGACCCGTGGGCCTTCGGGGGTGCTCAAAGCACAGCAACAGGGGCACCCCGCTCTGCTGTGTGTGGGCTGTTCTCATGGGGTTTGGGTCCCTTCCCGCCCACAGGTGTTGGATCTAGGTACCCCCTGGCGTCACGAAACTCATCAGCAGTGGGTGTGATGAGGAGGAGTCCCTCATTCTCACACAGCAGCAGGAGGCAGGACACTGCTCTTTCTGAGCCATGGGGATCTTTGTCTCTTCCCTAAACTCCCCAGAGGAAGTAATAGGTGCCATTCTGGTCCACTGCACAGAGGAGTATCCGGAGCTCAGAGGGGCATGGTGCCTGGGCCCTGGTCACACAGCAGGGAGGTAGAGAGAACACTGTTCTCTCCCGCGCACGAGGCCCCTTCAGCAGACCTTGACCTCCAGAGATTCCTCTGGTTTAATGCAAATGCTCTATCAATAGCCCCTGGAACTCCACCATCCCCTCTGTCTTGCCATTCAAGTCCTGCTGAAAGGGTATATTTTTTCAAATAAGGAATTCCTGTATGCAATAAAAAGATACACTATCTTCGGAGTGAAATATAAAGAGTTCACAGCAGCTGTCTCCCAGTTTGCATTTTCCGAGGCACCTGATGGGAGGACAGATAAAGATAATGGGATTTTTTTTTCCTTTTTTCTTTCACCTCCCTCTCTCCCTGGAAGGTGGAAGTGTGACAAATTGGTTCGTGAGTGCGTCTGTCCTTTGTGCTTGGGGGCCGGAGCAGGGCACAGGGCTGTGGGCAGGAGCTTCTGGAGGTCAGAGCTCGCCATTTTCTCTCGGTGCCAGGTGTGTGAACGCAGGGTCCCCTTTCGCCTCCCGCCACTCGCTACCTGCCTTTCTCCCTCGTCTTGGAGCCGGTGCACTGCCAAAGTGATGCCAGAGCCTCTGGACTCCGTATGCACGGGGATTGCTTACGTTCTAGCTCATCGCTCTTGAATCGAGTGGCGGAGCACAGCCCACTTTTTCTTTTCGGCTCCCGGACTTCCCCGAATAGCCTGTGCAGGCACTTTACAGTTTGCAAAGACCTCGAGCCTGGCATGTGGACTCACAGTTCTATTTAAAAACATCTCATAGTTCCATTGTTTTGTGGTTTTGAACTGGGTCTCATAATAAAATTATTCTTTTTTTTTTTCCATAAAACATATTTGGTTAGTCTCCTCTCCTGTTCCCAGCTCAATGTTCTGACCTTGTTTGCAGTGACACTGGCCCTTTCATAGCGCCTCCCAGCTCCTCTGTGATGGACGCAAGCTCCCCCACTTTGCAGTGGCTGGGTGTTGAGGGTCTCAGGGTTCTGGACCAGGTGTCCCTTTGGGCTCACCTGCTGACAGGTGTGCAGCAGTAGGGTCATGTCTCCTCCAGCCTTCCGCTCGGGCCCCTGCTGTTGGAGAGAGAGCGGGCCCTGTGCAGGGCTGGCGTGCGCTCCTGGTGAGAACACGTTCTCAGTGCCTTGGTGCCGTTGAGGTGAGGAGAGGTGGCCTGGGATGGAGTGCGGGCATCTAGCTGTGAAGTCCGTTCCTCGTGAATCATGAAGGCTGATTCAGCTGGTTCTAACCAGCCTTGTGGGCTTCTCCTTCCTCTCTTGGCCTTCGAAGTCTGCTCTGCCTAAAACTGCCTGTGATGAGTCTGAGGAGAAATGTTGGTAGCAAGACTGGACCAAGGCTGGAGTGCAGGGAGGGTTGTAGTAAAGCTTTAAGGTCCCCGCCTGGGTAAAATGAGGTGTGCGCATGAGTGTATGTGCGTGAGTGCGTGTTCATGAGTGTGTGCCTGCATCTAGCGTGTGTGTGTGTGTGTGTGTGTGTTTTGTTCTCACCTGCACGCACCTGCCACAAGGCTCAGAGCTCACGAGGGGCTGTGCACCCCAGGGAGGATTTGCCTCTTGGATGGCACCTGCTGTGGGTCGGGGACCCTCCAGGAGCCAGGCCGGTGATCTGCCTGGTGTCGGTGGCTCCGTCCAGGGTCAGCCTACAGAGGAACCGCCCTCTTTCCCTAGACGCCGCTCACAAACCCGGGGGCAAACCATGGTGCTCCCACACCACCTACCCCGCTTCGAGTCTCTAAGCACCCTCTGGTCAGTCCTCCAGACATCACTTTTACACCTGCATCCTGCCCCCACCGCCTGAGCCCAGGCCCTATGGGCAGCTGTCTTCGGTGGGGCTCTCCCACCCCTTCTCATTCACCCTGTCGCTGTAGCCCTCGGCTCAACCCCAGATGTCTTAGCATGGCATGCCAGCTCGGTCTTAGCTCACTCTCCTAACTTCACGTGCCTCTCCACTGTCTCCCACAAGGACGCATACCCATGGATCCCTGGCATGTCACAAAAATGGCACCTTTGGACCTGAGTGCCCATCTCCCTGACAGTAAGACAGACACCTATGCCTAGTTCCCTTGGGCATTCAGCTCAGGCAGCCCCCACCTGCCCCACGCCCTCCTGGCCAGCCCAGCTCCCTCCACCTCCTGTCACCTAGGCCGGGGATTCTTCACTGTCCTGCACAGCTTCACACAGGCAGCCCTTCACGGGCTGTGGCTTTTATTTTATTGTTTCTCTGGTCAACCCTGTAGAGTGTCCCAGTGGCACAGAGCCTGGCACACCAGGGGCGCTCAGGAAGTGTGTTCGAACGAGCGAATGAGCATGAGGCTCCAAGTGTAGACGTTCAATACGGAAGCTGCGGGAGATGCCTCTTCCCAGACGGGACGGCAGAGGCCCTGCTCCAGAGCAGGAGCCACTCTGTCTCAGGATTCCTTGGGGACTGTCACCAGGTTTGGTGCCTCAGATCATTTGGCGCCTTGAGGTATTTTCCAGTCCCTCACTGTGCCCAAGGCAGGCAAGGCTGTCACCTGGAGGACACTGGCCATTGACCGAGCTGTCACATTTTCTCTAAGCTGCTCTAATGGGGTCACCTCATCCATAGCAAGGTGTGGACACAATAGAGAGATATTTTTAGTGCTGTTTTTGTCGGCGAGACGGAAGGAGCCTATCTGGCGAAAGACATGCTTAGGAGGAGGACTTAGGATTAGGAGACCTGGGCTCTACTGATTTCTCATTGCTGTTGTGAAAACGAAGCATATGTGAATATGCAACAGTACACAAAGCACAGAATTAGATACGCCCTTGCTTGGAGCCTCGCCTAGCCAGCCGCTCACACCGCCAAGGGCACCAGGCTGCCGTCCTTGATCCGAAGGTGGCTTGTACTTAGGGTCCTTGGCAGGGATGAGATCCCATGAGCGTGGCCAGGTGGTTCGGGGTAGGGACTGCTCGGGGGCAGGGAGAAGCCAGCTGCTTCGGCCTTCGACCTTGGCCTTTCCTGGTCCCAGCTTGACTTGTGGAACTCCACGGCTCACACCTCTGTCAAGAGGAGGCCAGGAAGCGGTGCGGAGAACTCCAGCAAGCGGAGCCCACCCGCCGCTCTGATTTTCCTGAGGCATGGCCTGTCGAGTTCGGGGAAACAGAGGCCGTGGCTAGCCAGGAAGGAACGGAGAGTGGGGAGAACATGGACGTGAAATGTGTTCTGGCCGACACGTAAAGCTAAGGACCCCAGGCAGAGAAGCGTGAGTCTTAGGGACGGATTTCCGCGTTAGTCCACTGACCTGATTCGGTGCCAGGGAATGGCCTGCCCTCCTGCGGCATTCCACACTCTGGGCTCCATCCCGGGTCAGCTGGCTGGGCCACCCAGGGCCTTGCTTCTTTCCCGCGGGCCCCCCGGGGGGAGCTGCCAACCCCAGGCTCCCACCCTTCTGGGTTCATCCGTCAGGACCGGTGTGCCGATGGGACAGAGAATTTTACTTCTTGAGATTTCTGATGTTTCAGCAAAAACACAGGAATTCTTCTATATAAAAGGTAACAAAAATAGCAGGCTCGAATGAGTTTAAAGCAAGCTACGTATTCTCTTTCGTGATTCCAGCTCACTGTTCATGTTAGTTTTGGGGGGAACATTCATCACTTTTGAGATAATTGCCCCCAAAACAACAGTTGCTGCCTCCCTGCTGCCCGCTGGTGCCCCATCCGAGGCGGGGCTGGGCTGGAGGGACTGCAGGACCGGGACACCAGGATGCCTCTTCCAGAGTCCATGAACCTATGAGAAAGTATTGGCATCAGTGAAGCACGTGCCTCCTGCCTGCCCCAGACCATCCTTCCGCCCACTGCACGTCTTCACTGCCCGAGCACTTCCGCCAGCGGGGAAAAGCCTATGCCAGCCCCTTGGTACAACTCATGTAGCGGACAAGAAAGGGCTGTGGCCCGCGGAACTGCCAGGGGCACACCTGGACCCCTGGAGCTTCAAGGATGGAGCTGAGTGGAGGCAGCTACCTGCCAGCATCACGGCGTAGCCGCAGCTCTGGGTTCCAGTCCCGCCGTCACTCTCCCTCCCACCCCCAACGCCCGGTCGACTCGCAGATGTGACGGGCCCTGGGCTGCACTGCCCTGAGCAGTGTCCACATCCGCCGGCCCTGCCGAGAACGCCCAGGAGGGTGGTGGCGCGGGTTACCTGTCTTCGAATCTGGATGACCTAGACCAGCACCCCACCCAGAGGGGGCGGCCCCGTTGGTGCTGGAGGAAGAGAACTCGGCGGGTTAGTGGGTGGCGCAGTGGCTGGTGACGACGACCTCGAGGTCTGGCTTCCCGTCCCATTGCTTTAATTTTCCGGTTGTAAAGTTAGAAGGATGAGGGACAATAAGACAGCTTTCATTTCTGGCAGTGGCCATCCCCGATTGTGTTTTTGAGAGGTTCAGATCGCCACGTTGTGCCACGTTGTGCCACGTTGTGCCACGTTGCTCACCGTCTGCCTACCGTGGAACACAGACACACGGGTGAAACATCCTCTTTTACTGCCTAGAAAACAGGCCGCCGCACACTCACTCACTCATTCATTCATTCCTCCATTGATACATTATTCCTTTAATAAACACTCATCTGGTACCTACTGTGTTCTAGACCCTGGACTAGCCCTGCTGGTAGGCATCTAGTAGCGTCATTTTTCTGTGCCAAGAATAAGCGCTCATTCCTCGGCTGCCGGGGGCGGGAGGGGGGAGGTATGGCCATACTCTGCCCTAGATTTTGCAGCTGGGGCACAGAGGCAGACTGACTTTCATTTGCTGACATAATCCCTGGACGCAATCAGAGCCAGGGCTGCCGAGTGCAGCCGCACGGGCTGCACGCTGCACAACTCAGGGAAGTCCTGCATCGGGCTCCAGAAAAAGTCACCAGCTGCCATGTGCTTAAGCCATCAGGCCGGGCGGCTTGTGCAGACCCCACTGGGATGTGTCACGATGCCATCGGCACGTGGTGCCAGTGCAGCTGCCGAACCAGAAAGCCGGCCCTTCGCTGGTTTCTTCTCTGTCTAGTGCTGGCAAGCCCACGGCCGCTTTCGTGAAGGAGACCCCCTCCTCCCTTGGACGCAGCATCCAGAGCGCACCCCCTGCCTCTCCTCCAGCCCCCGTGTGGGGAATGCAGAATGCTGACTGCCTTCTGTGCTCCAAAGCTTCCTCTCTGCTACGCCCAGACCCCCATGCAGCCTCTGACGTAATGGCCCTGGCACCATTCACGAGGCAAGAGGGGAGACCCAAGAGGCTCCGTCTTATGACTGGGATAAAGCCTCAAAAAATACATGCGTGATACATCCATACATAGCTACACAGAATTTTAGAGCCCATAACAGAAAACAGATCACAACAACAGCAAACAAAACCCTAGGGACCAAGTGCCTCTGTGGGGCATTTCTCCTTTGGCTCACCACCCCACCTGCCCCGAGGCCCCAATCTCCACGACCAGTCCCAGCCCTGTCGTCAATAGCACTAAGGAATGGGTGGTCCCAGAGGCCTACTGCGGCTCCTCTGCTCCAGTGAACTCGTGTGACTTCCTTACGTTTTCATTCCGGGGATGGCCAGATGCTACAGGAAGCTCTAAACCAAGCAGCAGGCGAGCCTGGGGCTCGGATGCCAGGAGCACGTCTCCTCCTTCTAAGGGCAGGCGGCCCCCGGTCTGGGCCTCTTTCTCCTCAGCACTGGCCATGCCAAGTGCACATGTCAGGAAGGCGTCAGCGCCCTCCACGCCACAAATGTGGCTGGGGTGGCCCGCAGCTCAGCCTTGGCCGGAGGGAACCGGAGGGAGGGAATCGGAAACGTGTCTCTGTGGGCCATAGGAAAATCCACGGCGGGGTCAGGCAAGGACGGCGGGTGACTCCTGCTAGCTCCTAACCGCACTCGGCAAACCCTAGCGCTCGGCACGGCTCGCAAGCATCGGCACCCGTGAGGTGTGGAGGGCAGTCGTGGCTCTGCCTGCAAACCAGATGCCTTGCTTCCTGGCTGGAACGCATGTGGCATTGGGATGCGAAAGCCCGTTTTCCCCTCTGGCGTGTGCGCGTGCGGGTGCGCGCGTGCACATGTGCGAGAGCTGGTGTGTATCCGGCACGCACCTGGGTCCCCACGCACGTACGCTTCAAGCCTGGAATGTGCACTCTGCGTCTCCACGCTGCTGGGGATTCGGTTGATGAGAAATAGTCTTCGATTTGGCCCATGTGGGAGCCATCCGCGAGCCATGGGTTGTAAGTGTCTGGGCCCACAAGGAGAATGTGGGGACGTAAGCATATACCTATGGCGTCAACTAATTAGGTGCTGGAAAGATCCCCAAGGCGCCATTATCCACATCAGCTCTGCGGGACGGGGCTGTTCCTGGCAGGAGAGCAGGTCTTGCTGATCTCGCCACAGCTTTCTCACCCAGTCTCCCTGCCGAGGGCGACTCCCCTGCTGGCTGGCGTTCGGGTGCAGGACACACCCCCGGAACAGACACAGGGTGCACAGTGACCGTACCTGCAGCTCTGGTTCCATGAGCTCCAAGGCCTTACCATCAAGTAGACGAGGGTGTGACGATACGGGCGCCACTTTGCATCTACTTAGCGCTTCCTTACGTGCTTCCGCCTGCCTCGTGGTGCCCTCAGCCGACGTTTACTAAGCGTCGACTTCTTGCAGATATGGCCACTCACTGAGATAGGTGGGCGGCGGGGGAGGAGGGGGCGGACAGGTGATGTTATCCCCTGTCACAGGGTTTGTTGCCAGGAGAACCTGAACTAGAGCTCAGGGCCCCTTTGCACTGAAGGCGTCTGCACCCCCTCCTCAGGGAGTGTCTGCGAGCACTTGTCCGTCCACGGATGTCCCTCGAGGTGGCGCTGTGTAGGTGACCACACAGGGGTTCTGAAGGTCCCCACAGAAGGGGCCCGAGGGCCTCTCTGAGCTGCCGCTGCTCTTCCCACAGAGTGGCGGCAAGGAAGCGGGGCGAGGATGATCCTGCAGGACGAAGACATCACCACCAAGATTGAGAACGACTGGAAGAGGCTGAACACCCTGGCCCATTACCAGGTGAGGTGACTGGGGACGGGAAGTGGGGCTAGCTCACTGCGCAGCCAGGTAGTTCCCTGCAAGTCTCAGCCCTTGAACAGCAGCCCCCTCCCCCGCCGCATGAGGCTCCACTTCTTCAGCGGCACCGCATGTTCCCTTAGCGACCCAGGGACATTGGATGTCCTTAGCCAGGAAGCCTTCGCCTCCTTGCGGGTAGATAGGATGCGGACGGGCACACTTCCTGCAGAAAGTAGGCGGAGTCTCCGAGAGAAACAGTCTCCTATTTCCCCATGTGGGATCCACTAGCAACCCCGTGTGTTGTAGGTGTCCAGCCCTTTCTTGGAAGGCCATTTCTTGGGAGACCATGAAATTCAAGGCTGGGTGCTCCCTGGGGAAGCATTGGGAGAGAGGGTGCTAGCGAGGAGCCCCCCCCCCCCGCCAGAGTCTCTCCGAGAGCGAGCCACGACACAGAATACTTACTGTTCAGTGTCAGATCTGCCTCGTCTCATTCAAAGGAAAGCCAACAGCCTCCCAAGGCCCCGAGCTCTCCGCCAAGGCACTGATGGCCCCTGAGGACCAGGTTAACCCTGGTTCGTCCTTATCTCCCAGGGTGGCAGAGTTTCTGTGCCCAGGCCCAAACGAGCCTTTTTCCTATAGGTGCCAGATGGTTCCGTGGTGGCTTTAGTGTCCAAGCAGGTGACAGCCTATAACGCAGTGAACAACTCCACAGTCTCAAGGACCTCGGCAAGTAAATATGGTGAGTTCATCGAATCGTCCCGGGGAGGAGAGGGCGCCCTGGGCAGCTGTCGTCAGGACAGCAGCACCACTGGAAGGCCCTGGACCCCTGGGGCGGGGAGTGGGGGCAGTCGGGCAGGCCGCCCATCAGAGGGGAGAGCAGGGCTGGGGAGGAGGCTCCTGGCTCCCAGTGGGAAACTCTGATGCAGGCACAGAATCTTCATCCCCCAAGGACAGGAAGAAAATCTAACCTTCATGAGCGTCTTACAGGATAGACGATGCTTTGGCTTCGTGGTATTCATTAACGTGCATCGTGTTCATAACAATCCAGTGAATTAAATAATTATTACTTCCTATTATGCAGATTAGCACATTAGAACTCAGAGGTGCAGAGGCCGTGCAACGTGTAAAGGTCACGCTGATGGAGCGTTTGAGGGAGGGGACAGGGGCGGGGCGCTGGGCATGGGCTGGGAGCCCGGGTGCCGCCCTGTTCTGCCACCCTCTGGGGACCGGGGGGCCAGCTGCCTGACCACTATGAGACCTGGCTTTCTTACCAGCAAAACAGGGATTGAAAATACTGCCGATGTCATGGGATCATTCTGGGAAATAAATAGAAGAGAACAGAGAACAGTATCTGCAGCTAGTAGGACCTTCCTCTTCTTTTCTGCTCAACACTCATCTCACCAGACCTCACATTTCAGCAAATAGGAGGACGAAGTGGCCCAGGCCAGCAGGGAGGGTGAAGCAGGTGACACGGCGGTTACTCAGCTGGCACAGAGTCATTAAGGGAGACAGGCTACCGGCTCTTAACGCTGGTACCTAATTGGCTACACAACCCATCCCGAGACATGAGAACTCTTACAAGGAAAAGCGTAAAAAAGGACAAGCTTATGTTTTTACAAATTGAGTAGTTAAGGGCTGGAGATGCACGTCCAGGAGGGAAGGGAAGGGAACTGGGTAGGGGGACGAAGCAACAGGGCGTCCCGGAGGGGGCGGGAAAGGCACCCCGGTTTCCGGGAATGAGCTACACCGAGGCAAGGCGGCAGCGGCAGGGAACGGCAGGAAGGGCAGACAGACGCGGGCCTCGGCTGGAGTGCGGGTGTGGCGTGGGAACGCAGCCGGAAGGCTGAGCGGCCTCACGCCCCTGGGCCCGTTGCATTGGCAGAGAACATGATCAGATACACGGGCAGTCCCGACAGCCTCCGCTCACGCACGCCCATGATCACCCCCGACCTGGAGAGTGGAGTCAAGATGTGGCACTTGGTGAAGAACCATGAGCACGGAGACCAGAAGGAGGGGGACCGGGGGAGCAAGATGGTGTCTGAAATCTACCTGACGCGCCTGCTGGCCACTAAGGTATCGGGCTGCACACAGGGCTTGGGACATGGGAAGGGGCTCCACCGCCCCACGGAGATGCCCGAGCTGGCACAGACCTCGTTCACGCTCTTAGCCCCACGTGACAGGCACTGCTCATCAGCCTGGGACTCTTTCTCGGCACAGAACCTCAGCATCCTTCTCAACCCGGTGCTCTGGGCCAACGACCCACTCACCAGCACTGGCATGCAGTCTGAAGTTTGGTGTCCACCCCTTCCCTGTGCCCTTTCTCAAATGCAGAGACAACAGCCACATCGGTTCACGGTCTTCTACCATCCTTGTGAAAGCACGATTCCTCTGGGCCGGGGTGGGGAGAGGTTCATGTACAATCTCTAGTGATGGAAACTGGGCGCCCCATCAGTGACTTTCTGGGCACCATCTCTAATCCCGGTCCTGGGGCCCTTCTGTGCCTACAGTTAGTTTTTCACTCCTGAGGCTGGCCGCGGCCTGCTCGCTGCAGAGCCAAATGGGTAACTGTTCATTAGCCAGAGTGAATAATGCCGTAACAAAACCAGCAGATTGTGTTTGTCTGCTCTGACCGAGTGAGTTGTTCATTAGCATTTGTGAAAAGTGCTAAAATAACACCGCCAAAGGGTGTGAAACCAAACCATGTTGTTGGCAGAGGAAGGCTCACTTAGGTCCAGTCGGCCGTGCTAGATCTATTTCCCACGTGCAGAGGGAAATTTAAAGCTGTTAGAGACAGATGAAGGGGTGCGGGAGAGCTAACACATGCACGTACCCGATTTCGCCCGGGCCGGCCCGGCTGCACACACGCCATCCTCCCTTCCCCGATCTGATAGGCAGATTTTGAGAACCCAACCTCAGAGCTCCCCGGGGCAGAGCTGGTGTGAATTTGTGCCACCTCCTGCCCTAGGGCACACTGCAGAAGTTCGTGGACGACCTCTTTGAGACCATCTTCAGCACGGCACACCGCGGCTCTGCCCTGCCCCTGGCCATCAAGTACATGTTTGACTTCCTGGACGAGCAGGCTGATAAGCACGGCATTCACGACCCGCACGTCCGCCACACCTGGAAGAGCAACTGGTGAGTGCCGGGAGAGCCGAGGACGCGTCGGGGGCGTCCAGGCCCATCCGCGGTGGCGTGGCGGGCCTCAGGCCATCGTGAGCGCAGGCGGGGTCGCGGGTCCTCCGTCGACAGGGACTCGTGCAGGCTCTCTCTCTGGGCCCCCCCCCCCCCTCCCTCCCACTATGTTTCTGCTCATTTCCTCTCTCACTTCCGACTAGTCAAATCCTACGTCTTTTCTAGCAGTCAGTCGAGTAGTTAACACCCATTCATTTATGAGCCAAAAAGAGATGCGAAGTGTCGCGGCTAGGCCACTGTCACAGCTCGGTCCCTCCTGGCGCCTGACTTGATGCGAAACGCTGAGTGTACAGAGACCACCAGGCGCGGCCCCTGCCCTCGGCGGGCTGACAGACGCAGGTAAGAGACAGGAAGGCAGCTGTTTGGATGAGAGACACGTGCGTGGCTGGGTTTCAGAGGGGCGGCTGTGACAGTGACTCTTCAGCACATCCTGGCGTCGTCCAGCGTGCAGGGGGTATTTCTGTCCTATTCAAGAAACGACGGTCTTTCCTTCCCACGAACTCCTTTGCCAGTTCTCTAGGGGAAAAGGCCTTCCCGTAACTACTTCGTCTGTCTTTGAGACAGCAGGATTCTCTAAGTCCTGATTGCCACTCCAGGTGCCTCCATTATGGTCCCTCTCGCCTCTGACATGTATCATCCCTTCCTTGGGTTTGTGAGTAATTCGTGTTTCAGGTTGAGAGGGCAAGGTCAGGCATCAGTATTCAGCACCTGGTATCAAACCTTGCACAAAGCAGGACTCGATACATATTAATGAGGGCGCGGGGCCAAGATGCTCTCTACCTGTGAGTTCTACCTTGGGCAAAGCTGGCTAACCTTTCATCTCGTCAGTTCCAGAACTGCCTCCCCGTTGCTTTTAAGTGGTTCCTGTCCCAGGCGGTTCTTCCCCAGAACAGTCTTCCAAGGCAGCACGAGCCTGCTGCCCAGCACCCGCCAACTGCTAGGCCTGGCATGGCGCGAAGGCACAGCCAGGCACCCCGACAACCAACCTGGAACCCCAGACCACAGCTCAGATGAAGGCAGAAGTCAGCCTGCAGTGCTAAAGCTTTATTCAATGTAGTATACTCTGCCTCCTTATCTCCTTCACCTGAAATATAGTATCGTCTCTACTGAAATGGAAAACTCAGGCAGGAACAGAGGTGTGGACCACAGAGCTGGAGAGAGGGGTGTACTCCCGCACTAATCCTTGGTGAGAGAAGAGCATCCATCACACAGGTGTTCCGGCCTTTCTGAAACGAGACTGTTAGAACCTGGATTCTTCCTTCAGCACAACAACACCGGGAGAAGGCCACTCCTTCTCTCTCTGAAAGGCCTGCCAGGTGTGCGGTCTCCCAAGGCCTGCCTCCAGGCAAGACTGTTGAGCAGTCTTAGGCAGAGCCGTTCCAAGGGGCACGTCCCCAGCCTACTGCGTTTGCTTCTCTCTGCCAGTGAGCCTTCCTCCTCACCACCCCATCCGAATGTCCGCAGTCTTCAGAATGCTACAAATGCCCTGTCCAGAGCATCTCTTGGACCTTGCCGGGGAGAGCGGGTATTTCCAAAATATCCCTACGTGCCTTCGTAATGCATTCCACCTGAAAAAGCATCCAAAACATGTGTTTTCAGCCCGTACTTCCTACAGTGTTAAGGCCACTTCCAAGGATGCCATAATGTCCTCGGGGCGGGGCAGAACCTCCCTTTGGGCCAACTCTTCCAAGCGCTCAGATACTCAGTTCACAAAATCTGGTCTCTATTCAGGGAAGCTGGTCAGTAGACAGCGTTACCAACTCAGGGTCTTTCACCGAAGGGTGTGCTCCTGACAGTCACCCTTGCCCTGTGGGCAAGAAGCAGTTCGTCTGGGAATTATGAGATTTGCATATTGACTTAGAGTTAATTGTCCCTGATTGAAAAGAGATTGTTCCTTTATTCCCAGGCCAAAGTTGTAACTCGCCCCCTCCCCACCAACTTCCTCCACACTTCCCTACCTTCTCTCTTTTAAATGAACCTCCTGCTCATTTAGCCTGAGTGGCTGCAATCAACCAGAGATTAGTGCCACCACTAATGTTAATAATATGCTAATATTTCATTAGGCAGGAGACTCAGTGAGATGCCCTGGCTTCCCTGTTTGATTTGCACACCCAGCTTAAGGAGAGGAGTGTTGGGGAGAAATAACCACGCAGCAAATATGGACTCCCAGAGTCTCTCCTCCGGGTAGGACTTCTGGAAACAGGAAGATGTGGACAGGAGACTGTTAGCTGGGCAGCCGGGAGTCCTTCATCCAGAGCTCTGAGCCCAGGTGTCAGGGCCTCCCCAGGGCAGCTGCCATGACCCTGACTTTCATGCCTGTGCATGACTGTCTGTGCTGCCCCTTTATTTCCTATCTGGATTTCCCAGGAGGCTACAAGTGCCACTTAACATTGTGAGAACTCAATGCTGCCTGCAGCAACCTGCACGGCACAGTTCGTAGGAACTTAATAAATACTTGTGATTGATTGGCAGCCTCGAATATGAGGTCTGACTGTATTTATAGCATCTGTTGTATGTACATATTGACTGCTGGGAGATATAACAGTTACAGAAATATTGTACTCGCTATATTGAAATAATGTAATTCAAAGAGTTTAAGTTCTCAGAGGCAAGCCAAACACCAGGAACATTATAACTATTACGACGGTGAGAGCAGGAACCAACAGGGCAATAAAACGTCAGGCGACAGGAGAGGTGGGTGAGGAGGGAAACCCTGACTCTTTGCTCGATGCCACCCTTCCTCACCTGCGTCTCGGTGGCCGAGTGGAAGCCACAGAAATGGAGAGCCAGCAGAGGACAGCCAAGCTGGGCAGCACCCTTCCTGTCTAGCCACCGAGAGAGTGACCTACGGTTTCCGGACCGCATTGGATGGTTTCTCTCCTCTTTATCTTGGCCTCGCTAGTCCCCAGCCGGAAGCCCCTTCCTCCCCACATCCTCCAGCTGAGGAGCACCAACCT
Source organism: Eonycteris spelaea (assembly GCA_003508835.1). Lineage (NCBI taxonomy): Eukaryota > Metazoa > Chordata > Mammalia > Chiroptera > Pteropodidae > Eonycteris > Eonycteris spelaea. Next base: position 1,145,709 of record PUFA01000310.1, on the reverse strand, counting down.
ACGCATCTTTAAAACTCAGACCATTGAATGCTGCCCCGTCTGTGAAGACTTTCTGGGCAGACGGGATGCCGCCACCCCGTGTCCCACACGGAACCCCGACATCCTTCGGTTCTGCACTGGTTGTTCTCAGAGCACAGACTCGATGGCATATCTGACTTCCCCCACGAACCGCCAGAATGCAGGCTTCCAGAGGGCGAGGTCACACTGTATCGCCATTGCCGGCACCGTCCCTGGCTCCCCGGCGTGTGGTAGACCCCAGCTGGAAGAAAGGGTGGGGCAGATGAGGTGACCGAAGGCGGGTTTTCTAAGCGCGCAGCTTGGAGGTGAGAAACACCTTAGCTTCACTTACGCTGCTCTGCTCTGTGCTTTCCCAGATAAGGATGAGCTGATGTTACCAGGCAGGGGGAAGGGGTGTGACTTCTTTCACGTCGTACAGTGAGTGGCAAAGAGTAAGAATCAAAACCTAGATTCCAGGCTATTCTCGAAGGTTCGCCAACTGGCTATGACTTGCATCTGGCACAGGGGGCAGACAGCAGAACAGAGAGTGGGGAATCCCACTCGGTGGCCCCATCATGGCCGCCGCTGACCCCAAAGCCTGTGTGTGAGGGAAGACTGTGGGTTGCCCTCCCCAGTGCCCACCCGCATTGGGTGTCTGGATGGGTCATTCGCCCTGCTGGTCCTCAGTTCCCTGGAAGGTAAACTGGTGGCACAGAGGAGCCCCCTGAGAACTGTTAGTCCCCAGCCTTTTCTCTTCCTCTAGAGAATTCTCCAAGCCAAGCTATGACCCCACCCCTGACCCCACCATCCCTGACCCTCTGCCTCTTCCCTCCCCACAGCCTGCCGCTGCGGTTTTGGGTCAACATGATCAAGAACCCGCAGTTCGTGTTCGACATCCACAAAAGCAGCATCACGGATGCCTGCCTCTCCGTGGTGGCCCAGACCTTCATGGACTCCTGCTCCACGTCGGAGCACCGTCTGGGCAAGACTCCCCCTCCAACAAGCTGCTCTACGCCAAGGACATTCCCAGCTACAAGAACTGGGTGGAGAGGTGAGTGCCGGGCCGAGCTGCCAAGGCAGGCCCCTCGCGCTGCAGCCTGCAGCTCCCCCTGACTAAGGGCCCCCCACCCCCACTCCCGCCTCCAAAACTGGCTGGGACTTGCATCCGGGTCATTCGCAATGCCCGATCCTGCAATCGCAACACCCACAGCCCCTCGAACCGGGAAACTTGGCTAGGAGTTGCCACTGTGCTTTGCTTCCCCACGTGGGAGGCTCGGATCTTGGTGGCTGAAATTCTCTCTGGGCCCAGGAAGGAAATACAGTGTTAGAGCCTTGCTCCAATCCCCACTGAAAACAGAAGAGAAAAGACGTTGAGGGACAGCATCACCAGCATTGGAGGCCGGAGGCCTTTTCCCATCTGCCCTGTCCATCTGGCGGTTCTCCCCGCTGCCTCCTGTGGGGATGTCATTGTCACCCTGAACAGCTTCTCACTCGCCCAGTCCCTTGACTCTCACGCAGTGAGCCCTTGATGCCCTGGGCCGCACAGTGCGTTCTCAGCCCCAGCGGCCCTGATCTAATCATAGCGTCATGCAGCGCACCTGGGCCTGGAGGGCCACCTGTCTGCTGTAGGGTTGGGTTGTCTTGGCGCAAAGCTAACTCCGGGCAAAGAACATTTGTGGTTTGTCTGGGCCACAGCAGTTCCATTGCCAAGCACCTGAGCTCAGCAGGCAGGTGACGCTGTATTTTTCATTCGTGACACTAGCCCTGGAATATAAGAGGATAGAATTCATCGCCACATGTTGTGCCCGTGACGGTGAGGAAATACACACACACAATGGCTAAGTGATGAGCCCAAGATGACGTAAGTGGCCAAGATGAAAGGTAGATCCCCAAACTCGGCTGACTCCCAAGTCTCTTTTCTACTATTTATGATACTTTTAGGACCTCTGCCAACCTACACGTTGTCTCTGTGTGGATTAAGGGAAGTCCACCTTCCTGTGAGGGGAGATGGTCCCACCCCAGGGAGCATGGTGTTCTGAGAGACGGGCCGGTCATCAGCCCCAGCACACCCTACCGGCACAACCCTACGTGGCAGTCCTGAGTTTAGAGTCCCTTCCCCCTTTTCCCAAGTAGCTTAATGATGGGAAACCCACCTGGAAGCTCAGATTGGTGACTTTTTAAAGAGTAAAAGAGACCGGAAATTGCTCTTGACTTGGCGACCAGAGTCAAAAAGAACAGTGTTGTGTTGTCTCACTCATGGCACAGAGTCTCCATCTTTATTCCCCCCAAATCGCCTTCTCTTGTGCAGAGGAAATAACGGAGAGGGGGTGAGGGCTTGGCCGCCGCAGTGACACGGTTCTCCTAAAAGCGTTGAGCTTTCTTTTCCCTCTCCCCTGTTCTTAGATATTCACCTCACCCCCTCTTGCTAATGCACGTGGTGGGCAGCAGCCTTGGCCGTCAGAGAGAGCTTGCTCTTTTGTCCTTGTATCCGATTGTGTCTGAGCAACCAAAAGAAGCTCTTACCTCCTTCTGCGCGGACAGTGGCTCATTCTTCTGCCAGGAGAGCTGCCAGGAGCAGGCCCACCCATGGGGTCAGCTGGTCTGTGACAAAGAACGAGAGAGAAGGGGCAGCAACTGGCTCTTGGGATCCCTGCACCAACGCAAGGTCCCAGTGATAGGACTTCAGGCGGGGAGGAAGGGAGCAGAGATGCGAAAGGCTGGAGCATTTATGAAACATCTGCACAGAGGACACTCCCCGGAACAGGACCGGTTAGTTGGAGATCAGAATAATGCATGCGCCCAGCTAATGGGCCCCCTTTGACTTGGTGCTAAATGAGATTCGTGCCATGCAGCTGCTACGGGTCACGAGTCACCCTGGTCCCTTAGGCTATTTTTAGGAGTGGCTTGATGGTTTCCATTTCTTATCCCACCAGTTTCTTAGCAACCAATGGCACTCTCAGGAAAGTCATCTTTCTCTTGCTTGAGGTCCCGGATTCCTTCTTCTCTCATTCCGGGATAAGAGTACAAAGACAGAGAGATGCGGGAAACCGTGTGGACAGGTCTAGAGATAAGCCCAGAGTGCTGCGTCTGGTGATACAGGGTATCACTTCCACTCTCACTCCCCAGGAGGCTGGCCTCCGAGCTTGTCTGGATCCCTGGATGGGAAAGTGAGTCCAGAAATAGAGAACGAACTCGGGATCCATACAAGTCTGGTCTTCCACCTCAGGGCCCTGGCAGCCTCTAGTTCAGAAAAATGACGGCAGAACATACTACTCTTGTGCCCAGGGCTTGCCCACCTCGGAATGTGCTTGCCCAGGACTCGGGCTTAGCGACTCCCTGTGGTAGAGTGCACCCCACACACCTTCAGGGAGGCCTTCCCTCCCATCACAGCTGAGGAACGGGGTTTACCCTGGCTGGTCCTCTCTCTAACGCGGGTAGGAAGCATATGGATTCAGGGGGCCTCATAACTCTGTTGCTCGAACAGCCTACCTGGTTCTGTACCAACCTACGATGGTTTGCATCTCCTAGTTCTTTGTCTACCCTTCCCCTCACTCATCCTTTCACCTGCCCTCCTGCCCATCCTCCCATCTCCTTCCTGCCTCCAAATTCCTTGCAGCACCGGTGGTCGGTGGACCCACTGCAGACTCCCCGTCTGCATCGTCCCCACTTAAGGGTTAGGGCTTTTCCTCGTGGCCACATCCAGAGCAGGGGAGAAGAGCCTCTTGGTTTCCCAGGAGCAGGACTCAGCTGCACTCACCTTACAGAGCAGGACTCAGCAGTGTGGTCCCCACGCACCGGCGTGCCTTGCTCAGGTCGTCATTTCTAGTCCATGGCCAATGGCAGTAACGTTTTCACGTGGGGTGATGGTTGCCTCTCGTTTGAAATCGGAAGAGCGTGGGTGATGTCCCTGGGACAACAGTAGCCTCGCTCACTTCAACCACAGGCTCTTCACACAGGACTGAGGTCAGTGGCGCCGCAGTTGGCCCCCTGGAGATTGGCCTAGGAGTAGCCACACACATGAATGCCATCGCCCACGGGCGTCACCGCGTGACAAAGGTTAAGATTTTCAATATTTAAATATGCTTCCTAAGGAAACCATCTATTCAAAATATAAAGCTGCGGCAGCTCACCCCGGGAGCAATACTGGAGATGATGTCTGAGATTTCATGAACTTGTTCATTAAATCCTGGGTCGAACATTCCTGGTATTCATCATGGGTGCTCTGGGCCCTCGGATAGACTTGATCACTTAGACTTGACCTTTCCCTGTGGCTCTCATGAGGAAGGAGGCCATACAGACAGGCACTCAGCAAGCCCCATGAGCCAGAACAGCGGGCGCTGCGGTGAGGTCAGTGAATAATTCACAGAGGAGGAGACTTAGTGGAGAGCCTTGAGCAGCAAGTATCTCGGGACATCAGAGCGTCAGGCTCCAAATGTTCTTTCCGTGGTCTGAATCTTATCCTTGAAACATTTGAAGGATGGCATCACTTCGTTCTTCTCTAAGAGTTCAGGATATTGGAGGCCACCTTCTTCTCAACCATAGAGCCATTTGAAAGGCAGAGATGACACATCTACCTCAAACACGGGGCCAGCCCCATAAAAGCCCGCAAATGTAAAACTTGCAGACTGGTCAAAATTGGAGAACCAGCTCTCTGGGGTTCTCTCCCTCTCTAGCAGCTCCCTGAGGCCTCATGTGGGGACCATGAGGGGACAGGCATACACCCGGTATGAGAAAATGCAGCAAAGAAAGCTGGGCAAGGCCCAGTGGTGGGGCCCAGACCTCAGTAGGCTGGGCCTCGGCCATCTTGCCACCCTGGCAGGCCTCGGCCAGCTTGAGGGGTGCTCTGGGGACCTTCTGAAGAAGGACTCACTTGTAGGCGGAGACCCCATAGAGCAATTTCAAGAACAGGGGCCCAGGCTGACCTTTCCCTCCCTCGCTGTACAGCCAGCTAATAACACTTGTTTGAAGTTTATTAATGGGGCGTAATTGCATTCTTCACAATCAATAAGGCTTCTCAGTGGCAGGGCCCAACACAGAGGCCAGCTAGGCAGGAGCTGAGAAGAAAGCAATCATGCACGCAGCAGAGAGGTGCCAGGGCAGGGTCATTATCAGGTTCAAGGGGTGCTGGCAAGGTGGCAGGGTTGGGCAGAGCCCTGGAAGGGAGCGGGAAGAGGTCAAGGTAGGGTCGACAAAGCCCTACAAGGTGGATGGACCCACTTAGCACCCAGCGAGGCTGGAACGAGAACGGACAGAATGTCAGCCGAGGCCGAAGCCCCACACGTATCCAGGGTGGTGTGCTGTCCATGACCACCCAGCGCAGTGATTTAGAGCTTGCTGGAGATGAAGATGTGGTCGATCCACTGGTGGGCTACTAAGTGGCCAGAGACACTCGCCGGTCTGACCAGCAGACTCTGCACAGTTGGGAGATGGTAGCTGGGCAGTGGGAACCTGACCTCACTGTTGGAGAGAATATGCAAAGCACGGCCGGGCCTGCGGCCACCCCTTACGGCTGGGCCTGCCGCCACCCCTTACTTCCTTACTTTGGAGGAGAAGACAGGGCCCCCGCCCTCTCCCCACTCCATCTCAACCCTGCCCCACCCCACCTCTCTCTTCCTCACACACAAACACACTTTCTGGATATTCTCTTGGGAGAAATGGACTGGGCTTTCAGTGCGCTGCAAGGCAAGCTGTTGCAAAGGGACGGAGTGTAGGCATCTGCTATTTCCGGTGCAGACGGCGGTCCCTAAGCTGGGCTCTCATGCACCTCGGGGACCAGAAAGGCAGCAGCAGGGGCTCTGGTGCTGTTTGCAAAAAGCCTACCAGAACCATCCATCCACCTAGGAAAGGTTCACAGGCAGATAAGGAAGCAGCAGGAATCTTTGCTTCCAGTGACAGTCATGTCCTATCAGGGGGACCTGGTTTTTCATCCTGGTCAGTCGCTGTGACTGTCCATGGGTGACAGAGTAGAACTGCCCGGAGGGCGGTCTGGACCCAGCCGCATCAGCAGAGGCGCGTCTGGCTGCTGGCCATGGAATAGGAGTGACAGAAAGCCTTTGTGATTTTTCCCAATACGACTTGAGAACATAACCCTTCACCTGGCAAACATATTTCGCTCGGTAGGCCTGGAATCCGCGAGGTGACGATGACACACATCCCTTGGGAGTGGCCAGGTTGGGAGCCAGCGCTGAAACTCCTGGGTCTCTGCTATAAACTGGAACATTGGCATTTATTGTGTTTCGGAAATAGTGGCAATGAAGCGAGTCTCTGGCTGCAACTTTTATACCTGGAACCTCATTAAATTACCCAGAACCCCGAGGAGCGTGAGATGTCTCTGGGCGGGCTGCAGGCCTGGCAGAGCGGGTTCTTCATGGACGGAGCAAAGGAACCAAAATGAAACAAGACGAGGAACCGAGGCCTGAGCGGAGGGGCCAGGAGCAGAAAAGCTCACACTAGAGGAGGGCGGAAGTCCAGACGAGAAGGCAGGGCGGCCTCACCTTAGCCCCTGGGCTCCTCTGAGAAAGGTGGTTTCATTGGGCCCGTGTCCATGTCACAGGCAGAGATACCTCCTGCCAAAATGCTGTCAGTTCAGCAAAGCGGTGGGCGAGTGGATCTGTGTGACAGGTAGAGCTCTCGGACTAGTCCCTCCCCCCGCCAGAGGGCACAGACGTCGTCTCCTTCCCCTCCCTCGTTTTCCAAATAGAACTAGGTCCGCAATCAGTGAGGCTGAGGCTCCGAGCCGGCCATCCAGCAGCCCTCAGAGGCCCGGGAACGCCCTGGCGGCAAATGGAACTGTCGTCTCGTTGCAGGCCCCTGAGTGTGATGGCTGGAGTAACACAGGAGTGCCACCTCTGCCCGCCTGTCACCCAGCTCCTGCTCAGCAGTGGGAAGAGGTGGAGGTGGGGGACCAGGCACAGGACAGATGGGTTCCTGGTCTGTGCAGTGAGGAATGTGGTCTGGGAGAGACACAGGGCCAGGGTGAGGCTGGACTGGAGCCTCTGAGAATGCCCCCTACACTCACCTGCTCAAGCCTTGAGTTGTGGGAACTCCCAGGGCCCGTCACTGTCCCCCCCCCCCCCCACTTACAGAGGTGAGAGTGAGTCCCACTCCTAAAGCTTTGTGCCCTGGATGCTTCACTGGCCTCACCCCAGTCCCTGGCCTGGCGACCGTCCCCACTCCCTCCTCCTTTCTAGGTTCTCAGGTTTGCTTTCTCCAGCACTGAAGCTGCAGGCATTCCATGTGGGCTGAGCTGGGGTCTTGCAAGGATTTCGGGGTGTGCTTTCCCAGTGTCCCGACACCTCCCTGCCTTTGCAGGCACCGGGTCCCTTTTATGTAGCCCACACCCAGAAAGTGCCTGGGAGAGGGTGGGTCATGGCTGTCTTTGGGGCACTGGGGACCTTCAGTTCCTCATTAGAAACTGCACAGCTCCTCTCTGGTGGAAGGATTGGGGTTTGCTGCATAAAATGTCAAGTCGCAGAAATTAAAAATGTAAATGCTGGCATCTAATTAACCAGTTGACAGCAGTGCACAGCTGCAAGTGACAGTGACTGATTGCCTTCTGCCAGCCTCTCTCCCCAGGCAGCCCCAGCTCCTCCCAGTGAACCCCAGAGAGGGGAGGACATCAAGGCAGGGTAACTGCTTAGAAGCGGCTTCGGGGCCTGCGGAGGGGACCTCTTACGTCCATGGGCGGGGGTGTCAGAGGGACGCAAGGGAATGAGGGCCCACTCTGGCAAGAGACAACCCCTCCTCCCTCCTGGTCCACCCGCGTCCGCGCTCTGACAGTGTTCGGGCTGCTCCCCACATTCCCTTCCTGTGTGTGCCACAAAGGGCTCTTCCTGGGCCAGACCCAGAAGCCCAGATGGGAGAGCACCCAGCACGGTCCCCAAGGGGCCGCACGCAGGCACCTGCTGGCCTCAGACACAGTGCCGGCAATGTCCCTCTCTCCTCCCCACCCCCGTCCCTCGGCAGGTACTACTCTGACATTGGGAAGATGCCGGCCATCAGCGACCAGGACATGAACGCGTACCTGGCCGAGCAGTCTCGGATGCACATGAACGAGTTCAACACCATGAGCGCACTCTCGGAGACCTTCTCCTACGTGGGCAAGTACAGCGAGGAGGTGAGCCCCGCCCCGCGGCAGGGCCGCGAAATCCCGGCCGGAGCCACCACCCCGACGCCCCTCCCTCCGCTGGGGGACTGCCACCCAGGACGTGGGGCTGTGCCCCAAACACGGGGACACTGGAAACGTCCATTTGATACATTCTACATGAATCCTGGGTGTGCTAAGTCTTCTCAGACTTAGAGATCAAGTGTCTTTCTTTCATTTTTTTTCTCTTTTTATTCCTTTTCCTTCTCCCACTATTCCATCTCTTTTATGTTTGTTTGGGTTTTTTTTTTTTCCATTTTTTCTCTCTGATCTAACTTTCTTTAAACAAACAGTTCCCCACTTCCGTGGGCAGGCCACGTGGTATGGTACGGAGTGGACCCCGAACAGAGTAGAACGGAATCTGTTTTTACTTGCCGTGTCCCCTTAGTCGGAAAGCTTCCCCTGGGGTCATTGCCGCTTAAAGACCGGCCTTCTCTCCGGCCAGTACAAAGGCGCTTATGGGAGTTTTCCTCACAGACTTCGACCCAGTGGGTTCTGAGCCAGGCTCCCCGTGTCTGAGCAGTGGCATAACCACCCCCTCTGTGCCCTGGCTTCGCCACCCTTCTCGGCGTCATCACCGAGACAGGTCTAGGAAGTCCAGGTGAAGGAAGGAGCCCCAGCAGGGGCCAGGGCCTGGTGGCCCACGTAATGCTGTGAACCTCACGTAAAGGGGAAGCCAGAGGTGGGTCCCTTGGGGAGGGACTCTGACGCCGGCCCTCAGGCCAGTGCTGGCCCTGGGCAAAGTTTCCACCTGTTCACGGCCACATGAGAGAAGCATGGCTGCTGGAGAGTGTGCTAGTTTTCGAGTGCGACTGTCTCATCTTGGAAAGGACCGTCCCTAGAGTACAAGTACTCTCATCTACTCTTGGTGTTCAAAATGCCCCATCTTTGTGAAACATCGGTGCCGGGAACTGGAGGCCCTGGGCCAGCTGAGAGGTTGGTGACTCCATCGTGGTGTCCCCGATTAAAAATACACTAACCGGGCCAGGAAGCCCAAGGCCCAGGAGCCCTCAGCCTCCTCCCACTGCCCAGGCTGTGCTCTGCCCCCTCGGACCCCAGCCCCAGCGGAGCCACCCTGTCCGCTGCCCGCCCTCGTGGAGTGGGTGCAGTGTGGAGGGCGCTCAGCTCACCAGCGTTATCTGACTTTGCCCTCTCCCCGGGAGCAGCTGGGGACGGGGGCGGGGGGGGGGGGCTCGTCATTCCCACATTTTACAGATGAGGAAATGAGGGTGCAGAGAGGCCACACGTGTCACCCCCAAGTTGCCCGGGAAGAAACGGGCGGGCCCCTTATTCAATCAATCCCACGTCTCCTGAGTCCGAGTCAGATGCCAGCACATTGTTTTTCATGCACCACCGTGTGCCCTGTCACCGTCCTCCGCTGACCGACCGACCCCAGAAAAGGCTTTGGCAGACGTAGGTGTCAATGACCAGTAAAACGTAAGCCGTATGAAGATTTCAGGGGTGTTCGCTTCCAGACAGACAAAGCGAAGCCAAATGAGTGCGTGAACGGGGACTCTTGGGCCTCGGGGGCTGACGGGCAGCCGCACAGTTACGCGGACAGGCCGATGTGTGTGCTGACGGCCTGCGCTCGCGGGCACGCGGGCACCCACGCGTCGTGCCCCAGGCCGAGTGCCCGCACGCCTCCCCATCCCGGTCACCCGGGCCGTCGGCTCACCCGGCAGCTTTGCGGGTGCGTCTTCACGTGCGCGCGCGCTTCCCCGGCCCGCGCGCACCCTGAGAGCACAGACGCGCACGCGCAAACTGGTAACCTCCCCGCTCTCGACCCTTCACCAGATTCTCGGACCGCTGGACCACGACGACCAGTGTGGGAAGCAGAAATTGGCCTACAAACTAGAACAAGTCATAACCCTCATGAGCTTAGACAGCTGAGAACCATCCTTCCCGGCCCCCCCGGAGGGAGGGACACACCAAGCCGTGCCTCAGTCTAGATCATCATCTTTACCAAGTGCAAGTTCCGACTGGTGTAAGCAGCATCCCCCGAGCAGCGCTGCCCCCACCCCCTCTCTCTCTGTGTGTGTCTCTCTCTCTCTTCACCCCCTCTTTCTGTCTCTCCTTCCTTCCTGGATCCCTTCTCTTTCAGTTGCTCTGTCAACACCATTGAACCAAGCCACCAACCCTCAGCTAGTCTAGGACAGCCCCACAGCAAGGGACCTACCTGACCAGAAGGTTCCAGAGGGGGCCTCTCTTCCCAAGCTGACCCCACCTCTCAGCAACAGGACAAATGTGGATGAGGAGCCCTGGACAGAGGACGTTTGTTTCTATGCTGCTACTTCACCTCCCACTTCTTGAGAGCCCCCACATTGGTCCGAACCTTGGCCTGGAGAAGAGGCAATGAGCTCAGTATTATCTTTGCTGGGAAGACATCACCTGGCTCTCCCTTCCCACATTTCCATCTCCAAGGGTCGGTGGGTGGTATGTACGGTCCCTTTGCAGCTAGGAGAAGAAAGGCCACACCTCCTGCATACGGCTGGCCCTGGGGGCAGGGGTGAGGAGGCGGGCGGTGCTCGGCGAGCTGCCTCTCACTGGCTGGGTTGGCATCCTGAGGCCTCCTTGTCCCCTTCCAATCTTCTTGGAGCTCTTCCAAGTGCCCACAGGGACATGCCTGCCCAGTCTCATGCTGCCTGTGGAAAGCCAAACAGGAGAAAGAATAGCGGTTACATTCCACCATGGAGACAGTCTTACCTTCTGATCTGGCTCTGGTTGGTGAAGATATAAAATGGAGAGAGAGAGGAGGAGCGTTCGTCCATCCTGAAAGTGGAGTGTGTTGTTTTCCATTCGCCCCCCAAGTGCACATGAGTCACGACCACAGTCAGAGGTGTAACCCACTGCCAGACCCTCGCGTGCTGTCTAGAGAAAACACCGCCATCCTCCTTGGTCATCTCTCATCAAGGCTCAGCATCGAATGCCGAGTGCATCCGGGCATCCAGGGGATTCTACCTCCAGCTGTCTCCATGGCCCCATCCCCACCGTCCTTCCCGAGAACTCTGTGCAAGGCTGGGGCACACAGCCTGGCCTCTCCTCCCTCGCAGAATCTGGTGCCATTGCTATGCAGATGACTTTGTCGCTGAACTGTCCAGACTTCCTAGGGAGTTATTTCATCGACATCTCGGCTCTCTCGTTTTGTCATTTGCCTCCCTCATCTCTTCAGCAGTCATCATTGAAAGAAATGCACTCCAGTACAGCACGAGACAAACCAAAATGCCAGCCAAACTCAGCCCTCAGCTTGTCATGTCCGGGAGGGCTGAGGAGTCAAGCCGAACGACATGGCCAGAGATGGGAGGTGAGATAAACAACTGATCTCCCCTGGCATATGTCTCTCCATCTGTCCTTCCAGCTACGGACACATTCTAGCCATCCAGGTAGAGGTGTGTGTAGACATGGGTCCTAGGTGAGCAGGGGCTGTAGTGAGAGATGGTCTAATGAGGGTCATGGAGACCTGGAATCCTGAAGGGATCTTAAGATGCCGTCTGGTCCAGTCTCCCACCATAAGCAAAAATATCTCCTGGCAGCCCTGGGGTCAAGTTCTGCACGGCTCCGGAGACAAGAAGCATCCTTTAAGGTGGGATTGGGATGAGTTTTGCCTTCACACCCCCGCACCAGACAGCATTCCCTGCAGCCACTCCAAGGAGCCCCAGTTGGAGAGGGGACGGGACCACACCATTTCCAGCAGAGTCTGTGGAGCATCCTGTGCTTTCAGGAACGCTTGCCCCGTTGGATATGACTGCATGTGTGTGTGTGTGTGTGTGTTGTTGTGTGTGTGTGTGTGTGTGTGTTCACCCTAGGAGTAGGTGGAGAGCTTAGAAAGATTTCTTTTCCCATGTAGGGGGCTTCCGAAGTGTTTCCCTTCTCTGCCCCTGCTCATCAGTTCATTCTGCAGCTCCGGGACATTTTGACACCTGCTTTCTACACGAAGTGCTGGTGGGTGGACAGAGAGCTCACCTGTCTGTAGGCAATCAGGGTGATCACTGGCAAAGTCACTGGACTTGACTAGAGGCCAGGCAGTGGTGGCCCCAAGTAGGGCATCACGTGACATCAAGGAGGACACACAGTGGATAAAATGCAAGTAACCTAACCAACAGAGCAAGGTTTCTCCTTAATCGATGGGAGAAAATGCATGTGGAGGGGGCAAAAATAACCAAAGTTTGGGCAAATGAAGTGCCAGGTGAAGACACATGGAATTTCTACCCCTGATCGCTTGATATCCTCCCTCAAATCCAGGGGCCTGGGCAGGCCAGGCAGGAAGCATGTGGGAGATGGGCTAAGGAGGCAGCTCAGACACAAATATTTTTGCACATGTGAAAGGTTGGACAGGAGAGAGACACAAACATATTTAACACAGATTTACTGAATGAAAGCTGTGTGTGTATGTGTGTGTGTGTGTGTGTGAGCGTGTACATGACTGAGTGTGTTTTGATTTATTTTTAAGTTTTGCACAGAGAAAAAAATGAACAAGCAGAAAAGAAAGACTCATGGTTCTGCTGAAGCTTTTATTTTTTACTGGATTATTATTATTGTTATTGTTCCTTTGCCGGTACAGGACTTTTTCTTCCATGTTTTTGTTATGAGAGCAACTTTGAACACCTCAGAGAAACGTAAATGTCAAGAAGAAAGAGGTGAGAAGGACGGACAAGTTTCCTTGCTCTCCTTGTTTCTCCTGAGGGAGGCGTTGGGCAGATTTTACTTTAATTGGTGGGGTGGGTTGTTGCTGGTGCTTTGTTTGCTTGGCGTCTCTGTGGCCTCGGGGACAGAGAAATAAGACAGTCACTCGGAGCCAGAACCATCTCGCCCGTAAAAATGCTTTCCCTTTGCTGGTTGTTTGTCTTCCATTCCTTTCATTTGGATTCTTGATGCACGTGTGATAGGTTTCAAAGTAAAGACGGGCAGCATTGTCAAGAGCTGTCCTTTTCCCCAAGTCTTCCTTCCAAAACTCCCCCGAGGAATCCCCGATGTCCCCTCGGCAGGCCAGAGAGCTGTCCGGCGGCATGGGGGCCGGCAAGCGCCAGAGAAGGGGTGGGGCACACTCGGGCCAGTGGAACAGGGTCTCCTCCAGGCTTTCTCCTCTCTGGCATGTTCATCAGCAGGGTCACAGTTCTGTTTAAGGCGGAATCTTTATCTGACTCCTTGAGTCTTGGGCAGAGAGCAGGGAAGAAAAGGCCACCCTCCCCTCACCTTCCCCCCGCACCCTCCTCCCCAGGAGACCACCAAGATCAGAATGGTACCAGAAGGAGATGTTATCAAAATAACCAGCCTAGGTTAGGTGGGGGGTTCAAATGGGAAAGGGATGGGCTGAAAACTGGGAGGGGTGGGGTGTGGAGGGAGATTCGTGGGGCCCTGAACGTAAAAGAATGGGTAAATAGAAGCCAGAAAGAAAGCCGCAGGCTGGCCTTTTCTCCCGGGAGTCACAAGTGTCCCCAGGTGTGGGCTTGGCCCCTCTTTGTTCTTCCTTGTATGGAGAGACCCTGACCTTTGTTGGTAACTACAAATAGTGCCATTAAGTGAAGTTGGCTATTGTGTCAGTAACTTCCTCAGGAAAATCCCTTTTCTTGCCTTCTTCTTTCAATGTGGTTTTAAGTTCGAGGACCAGCTGAGTGTCCCCACAGGCCACGGTACGTTCACACCCCCAGAATGACATGCACACCCATAGGCAACCCCCAGAGTCTCCCTCTTATGACCCTGCGGGCCAGTGAGCGAGGCCCGAGATGCTTGAGAGAGAGAAGTCATTTCAAATAAACCCTAAAGTTTGAGGCAGACTGTCCAGGACCGTGCCCGGGCCGACGCGGGGCGTTGTTGGCAGGCGAGGTCTCCAGCCTTGTCCCCCGCTCTGACCGCCCAGCCTGGGTTAATGTCCGTGTCCTACCCTGGAACCCTACCCCGTTCCCGTACCCAGGTCCTCATGCTCACGCCCCCTTGCATGTCTGGCTTCTAAGTGTGCTGCTACCCCTTGTCTCCCTTGCCTGCCTCCTGCACGTGTAGCCTCTCCCCAATGCCACACCGGAGGCCCTGAGCCGCTCTGTGGGCAGCTCCGCCCTCACCGTCCAGCCTCTGGGACGGCTGGGCCCATCCCGCCCTCCCCAGGCTGCCTCCCTGCGGAGTTGGGCTCCGTCACCCAGCCGGGGCCCTGTGGGACCCGTCGAAGGAACCACAGCAACGACTTCCTGAACGGCCTCCACCCTAGGTCAGAGGCAAGTCCTGCCGATGTTTCTGGAACCCTAAAGAACCACTCGCTCTGACCTAAAAGGAAAGCCCTGTTACCCATCTGTCTCCTTTCTCAGGACCGAGGGGCGGGGGGCACTTCCAGTGGCTTCACAGGAGGCAAAGTCCAATACTTATTCATCAAGAGAAATTGTCCCAGTCTCAGAAAGCCAAGGAGAGAGGGAGGGAGGAGGGAGGGGGAGGGAGGGAGGGAGGAAGGAAGGCGCTCTGCAGGCAGAAGGCCCGTGGACACTCCTTTTGCCCTTCCCAGAATGCTCCTTGCCAGGAGCAGGCTGAGCTCCGGTCTCTGAGAGGCATTTCTGTGAATGAGTGACCTCCAGGTACTGAAGCCCCACATGCTCCCAGAGAGGACACCCTCCCCACCACACACACACACACACACACACACACACACACACATACAGAGACACACATGCACACGCACGCGTGGACCCTGGCTCCTTCCTGGCCTTTCCTTGCTCCTAGTTCACGTCAAGGACCCTGTCTCAGGACGGCGACCGAGGGCCCCTCAGTCCTTCCCTTTTCCTTTACACTGTCTGTGGGCTGTTTCTTTGGAAGTTTGTAGTTGTTGATGTTTTATTTATGTCTTTTAAGAGTTCGAGATTAAGGAGGGAGGCCAGGTGTGGAGATACGTCTACATGGCTAGGAAGGAGAAACAGAACTGTTTACCTGTGACTTGCGAGGGGAGGTGGGGGGAGGGGGCAGCCTCCGCCCGGTGGTTACAGACATAGGTCAGGACACCCCCTGGGCGTGGAGACGCCGGGGCAGGCGTCATCTGTGGCTGCTCACGTGCTTGGTGCTTCGCCTGCCACTCGGATGGCTGGAGCCCATGGTGCCACTCCTTGTCCTCCTGCCTGCTGCCACCTCGCCCCCACAGGTGTAGCAAACGAGAGCCTTACTTTACGGATGGGAAGCTGTGGTATAGCTCCCGAGAGAGGCCAGCCCGTAGCCCACCGCCAGCCTCTTCGGCTCATGGCGCTCGGAGGCTGGCGAAACCCTGACCAGAAAACTAAGCGGAAAAGAATCTCTAAGCAGGAAAAGTTTCAGACATTCGAGAGAGACCTTTTGTTTGTTTGTTTGTTTTGTTTTTTGTTTTTCTTTTTTATTAGAATTTTTGCTCCCCAATAAAATTATGTTTTATTAGGGGGAGTATCCAGCTTTATAAAGTATATAGGATTTTTTTGGTTGTAAAAGTAATATGTACTTCTTAGCGTCCCAGTTAAATTCCTCGCCTAGACCCGTGACTACCCCAAAGCAAATCTAAACAAAACAAAACAAAAAAAGCCCGAATGAATAAAAAGAGCTTTCTTTTGCATGGGCAGAGACAGTGAGGTGGGCCAGGGGGTGGGTGGGGGTCCCGCCTCGGTCAGTTGAGCACCCCTCACTCTGACGAGCCTTGGCTCCAGACTGCCCTGATGTTGCTGAATCCCACCCGGTTCTTGTCAGCTTCCCCAAACTGCAGGGAGCCCCATCAGGGATCGGTCATGGAGACGCCTGCTCCCTCCTCCCCCGCCCACTGAGAGAATGCGAATGCTCTTGGCAAGTAGTGTCTATGCAGCTCATCTTCCACGGGCTTCTTTATCTGGAATTAGAACTTCTTTTAGTCTCCAGGATCTTACAACTCAAGCACATATGGGAGGGGCTCCCTTACCAGGGTAGAATTCAAAACAGAAGATTCAGTTCAAGAACGAAGCAAAGGACACTAAGATACTGAGACTGCTTTACCCAACGGGACTAGCGAACGCAGTTCAAGCCCGTGACCACGGCGGGGTGCATGCCCTCGTGTGTTTCCCCCTGTCCCTTCCCCGATGTTCCCGTCAGCTTGTTGGCTCGTCAAACCTTCTGTTCTTTAAAAAGAAAAGCTAGTTTACCTCAAAGAATCTTGTTTCCATTTGGAAACCAATGACTTTGTGCTTCAGAGTGGGCCTGGTGGCCTTGAGGACCGAGGCCGTGGCTTGGCCAAGCGTTGGCTGTGCCAACCAAGGACAAGAACTCAGGCCTTGAGATGGGAAGGAAGGATCGGATGTGGCCACCCTCTTCCCCACTTTAGCTTGTAGGGACCAGCCTATCTCTTCCAGCAGGGTCCTGCCAAGTTACCATAGCAAC
Organism: Eonycteris spelaea; assembly: GCA_003508835.1. Taxonomy (NCBI): domain Eukaryota; kingdom Metazoa; phylum Chordata; class Mammalia; order Chiroptera; family Pteropodidae; genus Eonycteris; species Eonycteris spelaea. The sequence goes on along the minus strand of PUFA01000310.1, from coordinate 1,129,229 downwards.
CAGCAACTCCAGGGTACCACAATAGACAATGGCTCAGTGAGCCGAGGAAGAGGAGGAGAGTCGGCTGGGGAGAGGAGTCTGGCCTGGTCAGATGACCCAGGGCTAAGTCTCCAGCATGAGTGGGAAGAGGAGGAACAAGAGAGAATAATGGGTAGTTTAAGGAACAGGGGCCTTTGAGTCTCAGAGAGAGGCCACTGAAGGAGATAGGGCAGGTCACCCCTGCTCTAGTCACCCCCTCCAGCCCCATGTTTATGTTTCCATAAAGCCCTCACCTTGAACACTGACCCTTTGTTCAAACAAAGCAAAACATATCTTTAGACAACAGTGTTATAATGAGCCTCAGAGATAGGTGGGTAAAATCTATTAGAGAAAGAGGGTCCTCTGGTTTTGATTTTTAAAGAAGAGTATCCTAGTCAGATTTAAAGAAAAGATTTTAATAAGTTTTTCAAAAGGAAACCTATGCTATTTAAATTGGAGACCAGTTGTAACTTGGTAAAGGCAAGCTTCTGTACCTTTGTTATAATTAATTGTATACCTGTGTATGTAAATATAAGGCATTCCTATTTTGCAGTTCAGAACAAAAAAAAAACCTATTTGTAATATAGAATAAAGTTTATTAAAAAATAATGAAAATGTGGTTTCGGGTCTTGGTGTGACTGGATGGAGGGGGTGGGCGAGAAGGTTGACCATAAGTGGGCGGTGGTACCAGCTCACTCCGGCTACGTGATGTCAGAGATGCCTCCTTTTACTTAAGGCTCTGCCCTGAGTCACAAAGCAGAGGTCTCTGGAAGCGATAACGCTTCAGATGGTGGGAGCAAACGTGCCACCAGCCAGTGCTGTCAACAGACACCACCTTTCTGTACAGACCGATCAGGCTCTGAGTCCCTCGTAGCACTGTCTCCCAGGCGGGCATGGCTAACCTATTAGAGTTGGCTCTGGACAGGACTTAAAGTGACCTTTCTGCCAGGGATGGACGGAAGCCATCCCCACTTCGAGTCTTCTTGGCAAGCTACACCCAAGCATAAATGATTTTATCAGTCCCCGCTCCCCCATTTCAGTAGAGGGTGGAATCGTAAACCCAACGTCACCTCTAGGATAGAAATAAACAGAGCAAACGAGAATGAAATGGGCGGCAGTGCGGTCAGGAACAGGGAAGAAAACAGCATTCCTGCCTGCAGCACCCTTCTGTCCATGGTCCACACGGTCCTCAAGGCGGTTGGTGGGTTTGAGGAAAAAGGAAGCAAATGCAGATAGGGCAGCATCAGCCCCTGCCTGGGTCCAGGAAAGCTGTGCCCTCGGCTGTCCCTACGGCTGGCTTCCCGTGGGCAGATACTTCTCTCTTTCAGCCTCGGATCAGCAGGTGGAGAAGGCTGGGCTGGATGTCTCCAAGAAACTCCAATGTTCTCATTATTTCAAGGAAGAAAAGAACCAGGAGAGAGGAGGATTGGGAAGTAAGTGGGACAAGGAAGGAGAGACAGAAATGTGGACAGGGGACGAGTAAGGAAGAAAGTGAGGTAGGAAAGGAGTATGGGGCGACGTAAGACAGACCCCAGCGGCACCTGACGGCAGATGAAACTTCCGGCACATTCTCCCCTCCTGTGTCTTCCTGCTGCTCCCCAGCCCCCAACCTTAGGCTCCTCCGGCTTTCAAAGCAGAGCCCTGAGGGGGGAGTGGAGAGCATCCAGCCGGACGGAACCTCTGGGGGCCACAGAGAGAGGGTCAGGAGGCGGCTTGCTGAGTGCCCACAGGGACTGACTCCTCGCCTCGTCTGCAGTGCTCTCCTGCCTTCCAGAAGAGACCCCTTCTGAGACAGGGGGGAACGACCCAGGAGGAAGCAGCTCTGAACGATGAGGCTGAGAGGCAGCAGCCTCCAGGAGCCCAGCCAGTGAAGCCAATGATGAGGGCACCCCTCAACCTTAGGGCATGGGCACCCACGACACGACGAGGGAAAGCTAGAATCAGCAATCAGGTCTAGCACAAGCTGAAGGCGCTGAGATCGGCAGACTATTCTTTAGTGTGTCCGTTTGTTGTTAGTAGTTCGGACGCAAAGAAAGTAGAGTTCATGAACGGAAAGGAGATGTGTTCTCCTCTCCTCCTCAGTAGTGACACAGGCTGCGGTGAGGACAGTGACCTTGCTGTGAAAGGTCAGATTGGAATTCCACACACAGTTACGTTCCGGCCGTGCCCTCCGACCCCTTTACCTGTGTGATCGCATACTTTGCCACCATCGGCCACCATGACCTACAGCAGATCACGTCTTTGTGATTGTGTGCCCTTATCCATAAACTGAAGACAGTTTTAATGCTCTGTGGAAGCCTGGAGGTTGTGGGGAGGGTAGATTTAGATAACTAAAGTGAAAAAACAACCTGGTATGCTATAAAGGGTCGTACATACACGGGGTCTTCCTATTAGCGATAAAAACGATACAGTCCCAACAACAACAAAAAAAAAGCAGGTGGCTTGGGCCTCAAAAATGAATGTACTGGACGCTGTATTAGCCTGCTCAGGCTGCTGTAACAGAATACCATGCCCAGTGGCTTAAACGACAGACATTTATTTGCTCACAGTTGTAAAGGTTGGAAGTCCAAGGTCAAGGTGCCACGTTGGTTTCTGGCGAGGCCTCTCTTTCTGGCTTGCACACAGCCACCCTCTGTGTCCTCACATGGTTGTTCCTCTGCACGTGCACGGAGAGAGGTCTATTGTCTGTTCTTATAAGGATACCAGTCCTATCAGACTAAGACCCCACTCTCGTGACTCCATTTAAATAACTTTAGTAATTACCTCCTCAAAGACCCTATTTCCAAATTCAGTCACATTAGGAGTTAGGGCTGAATGTGGGAGGGACACAATTCAGTCTATAACAGGTGCCTTATTTATTCATTGCCAAAACGGAACACCTTATGAAATACGTATGAGTCTGATAAAGCTCTGATGGCCCTCCCTCGTAAGGCAAGGGAGGAACTCATACCCCGCAACAGGAGGGGTCCCTTTTCCCTCGGTTCACACTAGAGGACGGACCTGGACGGCTGCTCCCTCACCTTCGAATTCCCGGGCGAGGCCTATCTAACTCTAGTGACCCGAGGGCAGGGGGGGGGGGGACAGGGAGCAGAGGGGGCAGGGAGGGGAGACTGGCAGGTCACTGGGGATGTGCTCTCGGCCCTATTCGCTAGGGGCACATCCCGCGTCCTCAACCACGAGGACCACATCATGATGTCTCCCTTCAGTAAGCACCGCCCCCAACTCCACAGAACCCCTCTCGCTCCTCTCCCACTGTAAGTTGCCTCTGCTTCGTAATTCCCATGGGCGGCACAGGCTGGATACGCCATGGACTCCGAACTGGGGGAGCCCCTCACTGTCCACACTGCAACGGCTTCGATCCCCAAAACCAGTTTCCCACTCCCCACCTCCTCCTGTTTTGTGCCTGAACATGTTCTCTACACAGAGTAATGGTGAGGACCCTGCCCGTCACTGTCCTGCCCTGTTACCTGGGGCAAGTTCCTCACCGTCTCCAAATCTGGTTTTCTCATCTGTGAAGATGAGACTTTCTCACCGTTATCGAGAGGATCGAGTGAGGTACGGATTATAAAGCACCGAGAGCAGGTCTTGACATCTTGTAAGTTTTTAACGGATGGTAGGCAGCTCCTAGCAGCAAGCGACAGACACCCTCCTTGGAGGATGGCACCAAGCACACGGTAGTTTCTCTAAAAATGTCTGATAAACGAATGAAGTGGTCGCTGCAAGAATCTCTCAACAGCCCAAATCCTGAAATGCAAGTATAGCGCTTAGCTTCGGAACAAAATACAGAAACGGATAACAAAATGGGTAACAAAAAATGGGAAGTGCCTGAGACAAGGGCTTGGGAGCTGCCGGTTTGTTTTGGGACATGGTCCTGAGAAACAGGAGTGCGGTAGGGGTGTGAGGACAAGCCAATTCAAGGGTGGACCATCAAGCTGGTCCCCACTGTGAGCAGCGGATTCAGTCCCCCTTGGGCCTCTAGGAACATTAGAACGCACCTCAGAATGTGTCCCCCGGCTCCTATGACCTGCTGCTCAAAGTTGCCAAGGGCCGTTGGTTCCCTCAGGGGTGACGAAGTGGTTCCTCACAGCGACTCTAGTGGTAGAAGCAGAGGGCTCCTGGGGCAGAAGGCAAGGGGTGCGGCATCTGTCCCTAAAGCAAACGCTGTCAGGCTACACTGCGTGCCACTTGGTTGCTATGGCAACAGCTGGGGATGGAAGGCGGGTCAAGAGGGTCTGAGGTAGGACACCAGGGAAATCTACAGCACAATATGGACTCCTTTAAAGCCCTTAGTCATTCCGTGACAGCAAGATTAAAGACATTTCAGGAAGTGTTTTCTCGCTAAGAGCCCTCAATTTCCTTCCACCTCTTCACTTTTCCGTTCCTTCCATCACCGGCTGCAGTCATGGCCTTTTCTCCTCCTTTTCGTTACTCATAAGGACACGAAGTTTTTATTCCAACTTGAAAGTTGTGACACACGCAAGGTAAGGAAAGAACATCAAAGCAACACCTCGACATGGATGTTGGAGGGGTGGGATTCGCCCACCGGCTCTGTGACTCATCAGAGTCACAGATGACTTCTCACCGAGACTTGTTGCTGTGGAGCCTGCCCTGTCCCCTTCTGCCTCTCTCCTCTGTGCCACACAATTAGCACCTTCTCCTGGGGGCCTGTAGCCTCTAATTGCCTGTAACACACCATTCAGCGCTTTATCTCAGTGGAATCAATGCTGATATGTACGCGATAATTTTCTTCCCTAATAATTTCAGCTGTTTATGCCCTGTCTTCTCAAGTCAGGATTACACCAGGTCTTACTTTTCTTTTATTCTGAGCTCAATGCTGGATACAAGACAAACATCCATTGTTTTCTCGAAAGCACTGTGATATAAGATTGTGTACCCGAAGACGATTGTGTAATAAAACCCAACTAATCCTGAAGGTGAGGTTTTCTAAGTGATGTTAGTTGTCTGTATCCTATCAAGTAAAAATATGAGGTCCCTTCAGAAAATGCGGTATTGATAAGATACTTGAAGGAAATAAAGAGAACACAAGTGTTGGGTGGGACTGTGACCCCGATTCAATGCCCTGTGACAGAAGGTCATCACCTCCCAGGCCACAGGATTTCCTCAGAGATGATTTCATAAAGATATATATATTAAGATATACATACATACATATATTATATATGGCTTTGTGTATATATATATATATATTATATTATATATATATATATATATAATCTCATATGCCTTTCCTCATCCAATTTTCAAGATCTAGCAGCCATATTCGGTAGTTGTCCTTACTATAACCATTTTATGGATGAGGGCACTCAAGCTCAAAGCAATAATGACTCTAGTCCCACAAATGGTGAATGATAGAGGTAACAGAGCTGGGATGTAAGCCTAGGTTTCTCTGATTCCGAAATTTATGCTTTTGATTGCGCTATATTACAACAAACACTAAACGAGTTCTCTCTCTCTCTCTCTCTCTCTCTCTCTCTCTCTCTTTCTCTTTCTCATTGATGGGTGATTGATTGTCACCATAGCACTGGAAATGCAAAGGACATTGCAGAGAAACTGAGCAAAGAAAGGCATTGGGTTGCAGTTGTGAATTAAAGCAGAGAGAAAAACATAGAATTTAAATAGGAATTTATCAGGAAAATGTAGGGGCTGCCATTCATGGGGATGAGACACGGGCAGGCTTCCTGGTGGTAGACAAAGGGTTACAGGGGAATAGGGTTCAAATCTTAGCTGTTTGCAAGACCTTAGACAAGCTAATTTACATGTCTATGCCTCACTCCCCTCATCTGTGAAATGGAAATAATTTGTGAGGAAGTGTGACAATGAAGTGTGATTATGTGCACCACAAGGTCTGAGCTTAGTAAGCACACCTCAAGAAAGGTCCTCAGAAAGGTCGCTATTTCTGACAGCACCTCGGACTTGCCATTGGAAGCATGCTTCCTGTGGCCCCTTTTAAAGCCCTGGACGTGACAGAGGGCACAGCTAGAGTGAGGGGGAGGGTCAACACAGCGCCCCCTCCCCCTCAGGCACATCTTCCCAGCGGGAGGAAGGACGGTGCCAGCTCCCCCGGCAAATGGTCTGCTCTCAGTCTATGAGCTCTTCTGCAGCCCTGCTGTGTATTTGTGCCTAACGAGAAGCTGATGGTCACCATTTTGTAAAAGGGCCAACCGTAGACATGGCCCAGACAAGGGAACAGCAGGGCACCCTCGTGCCACACCATCTTATCCAAAAAGATTCATCCGGTGTACTTGCCTTGTGGGTTCCTAGTATCTTGCGGAATGTGACTGCCCCCCCCACCCCCCACCACCACAGGGAACCCCACAGAACCCCTTCCCTCTAGTTTGGGTCTTCCCACAGCTCAGCTGGCCTCTTTACTTTCCATCCCTTGGAACTCCTTTGACAGAACCTCACAGAACCTCTAAAACTGAGGCCCAGCTGCCAGCACCCAACACATACACAGTCGTCACTGCAGCCTCCCTTTGTGTCCCCCTGACAGCCTAAAAGGCCTACTTAAGGTCTGTGCCGGGAGCGTCTCTCATCGCTGGCACCCCATTGGCTGTCCGTGGTGGCGGTGGAGATGGGGTGGGGTGGGGGCGGGTTGGGGGCTGACTAAGAGCTGAGGAAAGAGCAGGCCCGGTGACTTACGAGGCTGTAATTCCATCAAGGGCTTCTGGAGGATCATAAACTCATGTCCCAAGTCTCCCCGTTCCCCTGGCTCTTTTTTCCACCCCCCCCAGAGTGATTTATGAGCCTATAATTCTGAAGCGGGACTGCTTCTTATTTCACATAATCCAAATATTTTCCTAAAGCAACACGGGTCCTTCTCTTGGCTTCCAGAAGCCCCGCTCAGAGCTAAGAAGCTGCAGCAGCGCCCTCTCGTGGCTGGAGGCCCAGGAGGGCTCCTGGGTGGCATGATATAGACTGTACCCCTCAGGCCTCTTTGTAAAAGGAGGGTGACATCTGCCCTGAGCTGGCGTGTGGAAACTCAAGTCATGCCTGGAACCAAGTGAGTAAGAAAGGCCGCTCTGGAGGTCCAGACATATGCAGATGTGGGCCAGGAGGGACTTGCGAAGCCATGATTTCCGGGGCTCCACAGAGTCAGCTGACACGCATTCATTGAGCCCCAGCTGGCGTGACGCTCGCTGCGGATTCTGTGAGTCTCATTGCCAAGCCCAGTCTTCTTCCGTGGCAACATCTTCGCCCTTCGCATCCCTCCAGATACTAAAGGCTATGTGTAAATGTTGCTGCCGTCACCACCGTTCCTCCGCACCCAACATGCCACCCTGAGGCCAAGGGACAGTGCCATCACCTGACATTATGGTTTACGTTTATGCTTCTATTATCTGTCTCTCCCATTAGAATGTAAGCTTTGTGGAGGCAGGGACTTTCTCCGGTTGGGCTCTGCTGTACCTTCAGCATCTGGAACAGTGTCTGGTCCCACGCGAAGCTCTGGAAATGCTGATTGAGTGAAGAATGCACGAAGGAATGAGCACATGACTGAACATGTGAGGTGGCGGGTGATCTACAGCACCGACCCCGATCCATGGCGATGGAACGGAGGCTTGCCTCAAGCCCGAGCCTTAAGCTTGAGCGGGACGGATGGTGGGGCTGGTACAGGAACCTGCCTGTCACCCTTCCCTTATTACCAACTTGGCTTCGGGTGGAGGCCCATAGGCAGTGGGTTGCATGGTGGAGAAAAAGGATGCCTCCCCTGGGGGCTGGTGCTGGGACAGGGCCAGAGAGTGGCACCCCTTGCAGGGTAATTCATCCTGCCTGCTGTGCTGGAGGCCTATTTTCAGCCCATCTGGTGTCCTTCTTAGGAAGCCACAATGGTGATGTGCCATTACTGGGTCCCCAGGGCCTCTGCCCCTGGGATCGAGACAACGACTAATGTCTCCAGCTATGTAGCAGTGGCCACCCTCTGTGGCTCAGACTCCCCTGGGACCCAGCATCCTCCCTACCTGACTTCTGCCTGTGCCTAGCTTTTCCCTTTAAGATCTGCTCATGCTCTCCTCAGTGGTGGCTGGTAACTATGGAAACTACAATTAGGCTGTTTTGCTCAATGTCTCGAAAAATTGCCAAGTGCAGGCAGCAGCCGCCCCTGACTTATTGGATAGCCAACCCGAGCTCTTCCATATGTTTTTCTAGGACATTTAAGAAAATGCTCCTCAAGCTACCTGTGATGAAAGATCAGTTTCTCGTAGTAAACATCCCCATCCATCACAGTTCCCATGTTTTCATAAACTGTAATAAAAGTAAATTAGAAAAATGAAAAGAAAAAAAAGATATACAACATACAAATCCCAATTTTATAATGATAAATTCAAAAGTATAATAGTATAAAAGTTCCTCAATGTTTACTCTCTATTTCCATACTATGTCTTTGTGGGTCCATATCAGTTTGTGGACAGGCTCAGTCCTGGACCACACTTTGGGTAGCTCTGCCCAGGAACCCCAGGAAGATGACCTGGGATGCCACCCAAGGCCTGGCCCCAGCCTAGATGTGCCCAAGTCTGCTGACCCAGTCCAGCTTGCTTCAGGATCAAGTGGGGGCTTCGCTGGGAGCACCGACGACCACGTGGAAATGTCTGCCCATGAACTTGAGCAAATGTGTGTGAGAGAGGCAGCTGCAGAGTCCTTGCCTTGCTCAGAAGTGCTCCCCCAAAGCCAGGAATCTGGGGCTTGGTCATCCAACCATGAGAAGTTTTCCACCTACACTGGACCCCCTGGGTGGGATCTGATGGCACAAACAGGGGTGACTAGGAAGGCATCCGACAGAGTTTGCACTGCCCCATGATTCACTAAGTAACCCCCCCTTTCTCCATGTCTCCTAATAGAACAGAGGTTCCCCCAGGAGCAGCCACTGCCTCTGCCCATCTCCCCTTTTGCAGAGACAGCCCATGCATGCTCTGTGATGCAGCCATGCACCTTGATGTTTGCAGGGGACACAGGCTTGACCTCAGGAAGCAATGGCGTGAGTATCCAAAGCCTATCTAGTTACATGTCAAAGCTCCAGAAGCAGGGTTTTTTTTTTTGGGTTTCTTGGGGGTATTTTCTCAAAAGAAAGAATGATAGCGCCACGGGAAAAGAGATCAATAAGACAAGAGAGTGGGAATGAAAGGAGGAGAGAGACTTTTCTGTATGAAAGCGATCCATCCTCCCAGCTCCCTCCCAAAACCAGGTTCCAAATTGTGAGCACTCTGCTGGTTCTCAGGGATCGAGAGGCTGTCAGCTGTCGTGCATGGAAGCCATCATCCATGGGCTCAGGCCTGGGCCCCCTCTACTGCATCAGGGGCTCTCCCACTGCTGTGTGGGGAGCTTACTAGTGCACCCTGTGAAATCTTGGATTTGTCTGAACGTTTCTTCTTCTCCATTTTAAAATATAATTTTGTATACCTGGAATTTCTTCCCACACAAATTCATCGAGAAGCTAACTCTGCCTTCTGGGACCAAGATAACAGCCTACGCAAGCAGTGGAGGATGGAAGGAAGTACCAAATAAAGCCAACTTACCAATCGTGGATATGTGACAACAAAGGGACATTTGTGAGCAAGGCTGCTGCTGGGAGAGGCAACCAACCCGGCCCTTCTCACTGGGACGTGGGAATGCAGGACAGGGCACAAGAGGTACATGTAGTGGATAGGTTCCTTCAGGCCAGTCCTGCCCAGCTGCCAGCCCCAGACACTCTCCTCACAAAGGCTACGCCTTAGAGACAACTACAAAAGGCAATCTTGTTCCCGACACTACTTCCGGTGGTCAACCCAGTGTGGAGGAAGTTTACCTGTGCACCTGCTGGAACAAGAGTTTTACGAGAAGGCTGTGTCACATAGAGAGTCATCGTTTGCTGTGCCTTCACACCAAATGTAACATCGTTACCATCTGGGGCACAGAGTGGAATTCTAGACCATAGGAGACCTGGTCCTTGCCCTTCGGAGCTCACAGAATAACTAAATAGGCCATAAACAGGATGAGGGTTAAAGAGATGACTTAACCACGCTTTGATGATGACAGAAAGAAATGCTACAAAGCAGTCTATAATTAATTGCTAAATGAGTAGTCAAAGTGTAATTGCCGTAGGAAGCCCAAGGATGGAGCAGATAGCAAAGGTTTTTCAGGGAAGCTGAGATGTGAGATGTACCTTGGAGGGTGCATACGTTGTGAACAGAGAAAGGAAGGTGATTAAGCCACATCACAGGAAAACCAGCAGCCACCCCAGAGCTCAGGGTACGCAGCCCCAGCCCACCCGTGTCCTCTTGACATCTGGGTGAAGTGAGACCTTGCCCAAGGTCAGCAGTTGTTGGGGCAGGTCAGCTGGTAGAACTTCCAATTTCCTGTGTTGGCCCTGATTATGTCCCCTGGAGTCTTTCTCTCTCCCATTTTCCCACGATGCCCTGTCACCTACCGCCCCCCCCCCGCCCCCACAGGAGCCTGAAAGGCAGTGGCAGGCGGGCCACCTTCCTGCAGGCAGAGGCAGCAGAAGGGGCATCAGCAGCCCTCGTGCGAGCGTCTGAGGACCTCCTGAGTTCCTCTGTGCAGTTGCATGGCACCTGAGCCCGCCCCCTCATGCCTCTCGCCCCTAGTTAAGTGGCATAAACTGTTTTGGCTGCTCTTTTCTTCTTCTTGTGCCCTACCGCTTCCAGGAAAAAAAATAAAAGACACAGAAGAAAATTGCCACTTAATGTTCCTCCCCTCCCTCCATTAGAGCTGGCGCTCAAATATTGAAGGACCAAGCTCCCCGAGCTGTGAGCCATTGTCTGCTGGCTGTCCACGCCCCTCCTCCCTCTCCCAAGGCAACCCCTCCCCGGAGGGGCAGGGAAGGACTCTGCCTGAGAACTGGACCACGGATGGGGCAGGACAGCCTTGTCCCGTTGGGGTAGCTGGGGGCCCAGAGGACAGGTGGTCAAAAGAGGCTACGGCCCTGAGCCTCTCAGGGAGGTAGAGGACAGGAGTCAGGGGCCTTGAAAGGGAACTGAAGTTTCCTGGAGGACATTTTGGGAAAGAATTATTAAAATCAAAGGGCTGTAATACAGAGGAATAAAAACAAAATTTGCTCACACCCTCCGCCCCTCCCACAGATTTACCAGTGAGATTCTGAGATAAAGCGACAGGACTTGGGAGGTACTGATGAACTCCGCTGTTCTAAATCCCTAAGAGAGGACACCCCGAGACCTGGAAATTGGGGTGCCAGCTCGCTTGTCCCTTGGGCCTCCTTAACTTACAGACCCAGAGCGTCAGTCCAAAGCAGGCGGGGTTTTTAGTGGCCACGCTCGCCCCAAACGTAAAGATGGCAGCCTAACAGAACCAGGACGCTGCCGCCCCCGAGCCTCCCCCAGCATGACACAACTTTATAGTCCTTCCATTGATGCCGCTCGATTTTCTGCTCCAAAAACTCAGAAGCCCGCCCTGGGCCCTCCGCTGAGGTGCTCCCGAGCCTAGCTGTGGTGGGTGGCAGGCAGTCCATCCTTCGAGGGCAGGTGTGGGGCGGTCAGGACATGCACTATACACCAATAAATCAGCGGGCCCAGCCCATCTTGAGCCCACATTAGCGGCGCGTAGATTACCATATAAATTGGATTTTACTGCCATTTCCAGTTTCCTCTTCCTAATTTACCTCTTCTACTTCCTTCTGCCCAGCGAAGCGCGCTCCTTCTCTCTCTCTCTCTCTCTCCTCTCTCTCTCTCTCTCTCTCTCTCTCTCTCTCAAAACTCTTCTATTTTTGGGTTCCTTTCTGTCTGGGTTCCAGGTCTGCCCTATCCAGCCCTTTGTTGTGTTTTGCTGTTGTTGCTGTTGTTGTTGTTGTTCTTCCCTCACCCCTCTGATCCAAAATGGCGACCCCTCTGGATAGCGCCAACAGACTGGATCCGAGGGCACGTGATCCGTCTTTCCCTGCGCCTTGGAATTCTCTAGCGTATTTGCGGTCTCTCTTTTGGTGTTGCCAGCCTGCCGGTGTCTGTCTTCCAGCTTCCATGGTCTTCGTGACATGACCTATCGTGGCCTGGGTGCTTCGCCCTGTACAGACTCAGGCGGCCTCAATTTAGAGATGCTCGGCCAGCAGGAGGATTTGGGGCCGCCCCTCCCCCTTGGCCTCTCTGGCACCAAGCTATCTGATTGCAGCAACACGCCATGAGTCGCCTCTGCTGTAAGGAAAGAGAAATGGCTCGAGTGCAAGGGGTGGGGGGTGACTGCAGGCTGACGCCAAGAGCAGAACCAGCAAGGCGTACGATACAATGCACACAGGGCTCCCATGATTCCTATTCAATGCCCGGTCTTCTCCAGGCTGCCGGGGGCTTTTGTTTCCTCACTCAGAGATTGAAAACTGTCACTCAGACTCACGGCTTGACTCACGCAGCACACAAGGAGAGGCCTTGCCCATCGCCACCACCTACCCCTTCCCCATTCATCGCCTGTAAGATGCTGAAGGCTGAGTCTGGGAGCTGGTGTCCATGGAGGAAATTTCAGCCCTGATCAAAAGAACATCAGGCTCTCAAACCAGTGGCTTTTTATCTTGCTCACTATTTGACAGCCGAATCAATTCTTCCTTTTCTGTAACAAATTTACGCTCCCTCTGATCCACTCACAGCTGGTGGAGAAGGATGCTTTTCTCCTAAGACCACTTCTGTGCTCTTGATTTGGGTTTCTGAGAACAAGGAGGCAAGACCCCAACGGCGTGTGGTCATTCTGTCTTGGCTTCTGGAGTTCTAATGGTGCAGTCCTGGGGAAGCCACTGAACAAAAAGATTTCTCGAAGCAGAAGTTAATACACGCCAGGACAGTCGCCAGAAAACAAGTGCAGGCAAAGAAAGATGCTGGGAGAAGGTAAGTAACTGAGTGTTTCGCATTGCGTGAAGTACCAGAAAAGGCAATTATGCATATAACGGAAAATGTCTTAACATTTCGATTTACCAGCGCTGTCTTGCCCCTGGCCCTTCTGGTCATCCACACCTATCTGTTTATTCCCCCCATCCCCACACCCCCACCCCAGGCACACACATAAACTCTGAAGGAGAAGTTCCCAGCCAGATTCTCAGGTCTTTTGATGTAATTGGGAGGATGGATGGGCAGAATCAAAGAGGCTAGAGGCAGGAGGAAAGAAATAGGGCTTAACCAGAAAGGCTAAGATATTGTGTATAATACTAATAACACTACTACTACTACTAATAATAATGCAACTAAAAAAAGAGGAGAGAAAGCCAGAGAGTGTGAGAAAAACCAAAAGGAGTACAGTCTGAGGGTCTCGGAGATGAGGTTCTGGAGAGGTATGAGGAGAATGGGGCCCCAGAAGATCTCTCGAGAGTGACTGTGGGTTTGGGATTGTATTCTCTCTTTTTTTAAATTTTATTTTATCACTTTCAAGTATACAGTAGTACATTGGTTAGACATTTATATAGTTCATAAAATGATCCCCCTAATTGCTCTTTCTCTCCTCTGGCTCTCCACCTAGCCAAGGTATTAATGCTAACTGCATTCCCTATGCCCTGCTCCCCATCCCCCTGACCCACTATCAGCTACTAATTTGTACTTCTTTAACCCTCCACCCCATTCTCCCAGCCTCCCAACACCCTTCCTTTCTGTCCATCACCAGATTGTCCTCTATTTTTGAGTCTGTTTTTAATTAGTTCGTTCTTTTTGTTCCTTAGATTCCGCATATAAGTGAAATCATATGGTATTTATCTTTCTCTGACTTGTTTCACTCAGCATAATGACCTCTGGGTCCATCCATGTCATTGCAAAGGATAGGATTTCATTTTTTTAATGGCTGAGTAATATTCCATTGTATATATGAACCATAACTTCTTTATCCAATTGTCTGTTGATGGGCAGTTCGGTTGCTTCCATATCTTGGCTATTGTAAATTGTGCTGCCATGAATATTGTATAGATCTTTACGAATTATTGTTTTGGTTTTCTTTGGATAAAGACCCAGAAGTGTAATTGCTGGGTCAAAAGGTCTATTCATTTTTAATTTTTTGAGAAACCTCCAAACTGCTTTCCATAGCAACTATACCAATTTGCAATCCCAACCAACAATGTAGGAGGGTTCCCTTTTCTCCTCATCCTCACCAACACTTGTTGTTCTCTGATTTATTGATGACAGCCGTTCTGACAGGTGTCAGGTCTTATCTCATTGTGATTTTAATTTGCATTTTTCTGTATTCTCTTTAATGTTCTTTAAGTTTGCGATCCTTTTTTTCAATCACCATTTGGCCAATTCCTGCCCGAACATCTTTACATACAATTCTATGCAAAGACTGAGCTCTGAGGGGCCACAGGATTTATTCAGCTTACACATCCAGGTTCATTTTGAACCTAAGGTACAAAATTCAACTGCACCTCTAACTATAAACTTTATCCTAGCCTCAAAATAAGAGCAAAGAGCCCTTTTCCCAGCTACTCAGCTACCGGAGTCACCCTGAAAAGAGTCATAGGTAGGTCAGGTATTAGCCAGAGGGCAGGGTAGTGGCCTTGAATGAATCTGAATTGGTCAGGTATTGACATTCTCTCACCGCCTCCCAATGATTCCAGTTTCTTAGGAAAGCCAATTTATAGAGGTTGAGAGAAAGATGAATTCATCGGCTTCCTTCCTTCCTTCCTCCCTTCCTTCCCCCCTTTCTCTTTTCCTCTCTCTCTCTCTCTCTCTTTCTTTCTGTATCTTGATTCAGCAATCTCACATCATGCCACCTGGAACATCCTGTTCCAAACCCTCCATTTCCTGCAAATTGCAATGGTGGCTTCATCATCATTTCTCTGATTTCTCTGACTTTGAGGTTGCAACAAATGAGACACAGGGGGCCTTGGGGTTTATTTGGTTATGGATACATTTCTCTCTCAAGGAGATGAAGAAGCAGTTTTGTCTTCAGAATCTATTAATGGTACTTGATGCTTTAAGATAAAATTGTGGCCTCTGACCCTTTTCAATCCAGTGATGCCGGGATGATTATGAATTAAAAAACAGTTCTAGCTGTGATATACAAAACTTTTTTTAAAAAAACAAAACATTTTTTACAAAAAAAGATCACACCTAATGCAAAGGAGGCAGATTTTTAGAGCGAACATACACATAGTAACTAAATGTTTCCATTCGTATTTTGCCATCCTTGCATGGTCCTGTTTCTGTCCATCTAGTCATTCCTCTATCCATCCATCACCTCGTCCTTTCTTTCTTTCTTTTTTTTTTACCATTTATCTTTTTATTGAGCTATAATTGACACATAACATGGTGGAAGTTTAAGATAAACAATGTGCTGATTTAATACATTTAAATATTGCAGTACGGTTACCACCATGGCATCAGCTGGCCCCTCCTGTCACATCACACAACTATCTTTTCTTTTCTATGGTGAGACAAGTAAGATCTAGCCTCTTGGCAGCTTCAAAGTTCACAACGTAGCATTGCTGGCTATGATCATTATGCTGTGCATTAGATCTCCAGGACTTATTGATCTACTAGTTCCTTCCAAGTTTGTACCCTTAAATAAGATATCCTCAACCTCCCACCCCCGAGCCCCTGGTAACCACTATTCTACTCTGCTTTTATGAGTTTTTATGAGTTCAACTTTTTCGGACTCCGCATACAAGTGCTATCATACTGTATTTGTCTTGCTCTGTCTGACTTATCTCACTTAGCATAATGTCCCCCGTGTCTATCCATGTTGTCACAGACGACATGATTTCCTTCTTTCTGATGGCCAAATACTATTTCATTGTGTGGGTATATACATATAACACATTTTCTTTACCCATTTATCTGTTGATGGACACTTAGGTTGTTCCCATATCACTATTTGACAGCCGAACACGGGAGCACAGATATCTCTTCGATATCCTGTTTCAATTTCCTTTAGATACATACCCAGATGTGGAATTTCTGAGTCATATGGTGCTTCTATTTTTAACTGAGGAAACTCCATACTGTTTTCCATAGCGGCTGCACCAATTTATGTGCCCACCAACAGTGCACGAGAAAAGCAAGAACACTCGGTGGAGAAGGGATAGTCTCGTCAACACACGGTGATGGAAAAACTGGATAACCACGTGCAGAAAAATGAAATCGGACCCCTATGTAACACCACTCGCAAAAACTGAGCTTAAAATGGACTAGACTTCCACATAAGACCTGACACTATAAATCTTATTTTGCATGTGGAAATGTAAAATAACTTCTCTGATTTACCTTATTTTTGGTACATTGCAGACTTTGTACAATTCTCTCTAAATACTTCAGCCTGGATGTCATTAACTAGATTTCAAGATTTGCTATAGATTTATTTGGAGGTCAAATTTACGTACAATAATATGCGCAAATCTTAAGTGCACATTTGCTGAGTTTTGACAAATGCAGATACCTGTTGTAACTCAAATTCATATCAATGTCTATAGAATTTTGCCTTCACCCTAGAAAATTCTCTAATGGCTCATTCCTCATCCATTCTATTATTCCTGCTCTCAAGGCAACAACCACCCTGATTTTTTCTGCCAAAGGTTAGCTTAGTCTGTTTTAGAACTTCATGTAAATGGAACCACGCACATTCTCCATTATATTTTAATTGTCAAATAAACTAACTCCTGGCCCCCTTCAGTGTAAGGAATACTTGGGCATTTTTCTTTGCATGGATCTAGAAAACGGGGAGTTAGCTCGCCCCCCATAAAGAGCAGGGTTCTGTGGGTCATCAGTCCACATGCTGGCTGGACGCTGCGGGTGGGCTGATGTGGCTTAGTGAACTGCTCAGAACAGGAGAAGCCAGTGAACACAGGCTTTCTCTGGGTCGAATGAGCCTGGTGGTGAGTTCCTGCCACCCTTCACTGATTTGTAGGAAATGTTTAAATGTTTCATGAGGCTTCATTAGCATGTGGATCTTCCAGAGCTTCAGGGGACTTGCTGGGTAGCAGTTGTGCTCAAGGTTGGGAACTGGGTACAAAACACCTGGACTCACATAATCCAGGCCTGGGTCACCATTCGCTTCATCTCTGACACGGAGGATTTCAGGCATCCTATCTCGGGTTCTCGGTAGTGGAATCTGAGCCAAACTGGGAGGACTCTGCAGAATCTGTGACGAGGGAGAAAAGTCTTGTTTTCCCCGTGCTCTCTATGGGAGGGAGCAGCCAAAGGAAGGAGCTGTCTGCACTGCCTGCGGTGTAAGACCACCCGCCAGCACAAAATAGGAAGCGGAGGGAAGTAAACAGACCAAAGTCTGAAATGCGCTCATCAGTGCAATCTGTCCTCTGAATGCGTTTGCAGCGAGAGATAGTCAGGGTGCAGCCAAGCAGAAGGAACTAATCAGCTAGCCTCGATGACAGCATTAGAGGGGAGAAGAGGCATCCAGACGGCAGTGTCAGGGCAGGATGCTCTCTGCCGTGGATGCAGAGGGCTGTCAGCTTTGGAGAGTCACATGGCTTCCCGGCACGGGGAGGTCTCCATCAGTCATTACTGTGTTGAGGGCCAGCGGGGTGCTGCCACGTGCCTGGTGCTGAACTCAGGGGTGGAACAAATGGGAAACAGGATGATGATGGTGGCGATGATGGTGGTGGCGATGCTGATGATGATTTCAAGTGAGGATTCTTGCTTGTATCTCGGAGGTTGACAAGGCTGGATACCAACAGCAGAATCCTGCAGAGCTATCCCAGAGGAGGGAAAATGCTAATCCACATGGTCAATGAAAGGGAGGAGGAGAAGGGAGGGAGGGAGGGAAGGAAGGATGGATGGGTGGATGGATGGACAGATAAATGGATCTCCTGTCCCTTGCATGGCTAATTAAAATTAGCCTCATGTTCATAAATATTAAGACCCAGATCCTGCCTCATTAAGGCCAAAAGTGCAGAAATTGCTAAAGGGAAGTCACCGAGATCAGATTTTCTGGTTTGGACCTAATAAGGATGTTAATGGAAGTCATTAGAGACCAATTGATTATCAGGGATGAATTGAGGAGTGTCATGGGTCACCGTACGTTAAATCTCATGCACCACGTGTCCTAGAAGCACGAGCCAGACTGTGAAATCCCAGCTTCTCAAGATAGGGTCATGGGGCCGAGTCTTGCACATCCAGCCAGCGAGGGAAACAAATCCACAGCAGGTGACAGTTGAGGAAGCACCAGTGACTTTATCAGGAGGCTAAGGACAAGCCAGTGGGAAAACATGAAAAATCTTTTTACTATGTTCTCCACTCTAAATTCCCAATTTAGGCCTTGGTTCACCTTGGATGCTTCACTCAAAAAATATACAATGACCTTGAACTCTGTTCCAGAAAGGACTTGGTCCTGGAAGCTCATAATCTAACTCAGGGACAGCAGTTTACTCTCTTTCTGCTTCTCTGCTGGCTTTTTTCCCTCCTCCCCTGTTAGCACAAGAAAAGAGGCCTGAACATTTAAAAACAAAGGCAAAGGAAGGGGAGAGCAGAATGAGCATCACCTGCCTCCCACACTCTGGCTGGATAACGAAGCACACATAGCTACAGTTCCTCAAGGAATTCCCTATCAGATCAGGCTAAGAAACAAACAAACTCTATGACTCAAAAGTTTCAGATGGGGCATCTTAGTTGGGGATAAAGGGACCAACTGCAAACGCCGAAGTCAAGAACTGGTCCCAGCACTCCACGGTGTATATTGAAGTGAAGAAACTCCCAGGAGAAACGTTCTTAAAGACTGACCCTCCATTGCCTCCACCTGTTCCCACATTTCTTCTCCTAAGTCCCCGTCTCGTGCTGCCTCTACTACCTCGTCTGCCCCATCACACTCCTTCCCTTCCTCAGGCTTGTCCAGGACTCTCCTTCCTCCCAGGCCACCTCTTCACTGAGCCCAGGGAGAGCCTGCAGAGGTCCCCACAGTTGTGCCCCCGGCCAGTCGTTTTATATGGGGCACCTGCTGGCTTTCTGAAAGCCCAGCCTTGGGCCAGCTGGGTAGCTGTCCAGGTGGAGTCCCGCCCCAGCGAGAGCCCACAATTATCGGTGCTTGGCTCACCAGGTGGCACAGCCACACGCCCCAAGCGGCAGAGTCCTGGAGAGATGATCTAAGCAAGGGCTCGGCCCCTGCTGTGCCCGCAGGGCACCTGCCGCATCCGCTCAGCCCAGGCGGGCACAGACGACACAGCCAGGCTTGCCTTCCCAGGAGCCTCGTGGCCTGACCGTGAAATGGCCTGTCGAACCCACGCTAGTCCCCCCGCCCCATCTCTGTCGCTCTTCCGTGGCCCCTGAACATTCAGAGAGGGAGAGGGGACTCTAAGTGGGGTCCACCTGCCCTCCCAGCAGCTGCCATTCAAAGCACCTGGTCTTCCGTGCCAAATTAAAGAGCAAGAGCTGTCATATCCCAAGTGTCTGTGCTCAGTGACACATTGCCAATTAAGTCTCCAGGGAGAGCGCATCTTCTGAGAACCCCTCACAGGAGGGCTCAGTCTCTGGGGCTGAAAACAAGGGCCCCTCATGTGGGGATGCTGAGAGCCTAGCTCCAAAGAAGGGTGCTAGGGAAGCTGATGTTTTCTCTTGAGCCTTTCTAGAAACATGGGATAATGCAACCCTCCTTCCTCCAGGCATTTGAACCCCTAACTAACCATTCCTTTCTAACCCCCACATGCACATACACACATGCACGTGTACACATATGCATTCATACACACGCACACACACACACGCGCACGCACACACATCATTCTCCACTGCCCTTTTAGGTACTGGGTACTATTAGCTCATCATGCTTCCCTAACCGAGGCAATTCATAACAAGGCAACTGCCCAATAAAAAGGTACAAAGTAACTTATTGTAATTTCTCAGTGGGCGACCATGTCCGGGTTACAATGAACGTGTCTGTTTGCCCGTGCACATCGATGTCATCGGTCTCATGGGGCATGTTTCTAAAGGGCCGAGCAGTGCTTCACATTGGGGAACTCGGTGTCTGTGCGAGCCAACGCTGTTTCCCTAATGAAACAAATGGGGATCTGGCCCTGAAAAGAACATCTCCAAATCACGCTAATCGGATTTTAAAGGTGTAATGGGATTTTGTGGCAGATGCTTTGCTCCTTACAAAAATGGGTTTCACTCCCCTGAGTACCCAGCAGCCCTTGGGACACGGTGCGTGGGAAGGTGAGCAAGTACACAGCCGGCCAGGAGCCGGGAACGAGGCCAGCCTGGGGGCAGGAGGGCACCCAGGAGGTCGGGAGGGCTCTCCCCTGGCGTGTGAGGACGGGAGCGCCCAAGGGTGAAGTTTAGGGAAGCACAGCAGCTGCTCCAAAGAGGACCAAAGAAACGAGCTCCTCGGATCACTCCGCACGCAGAGGAGGACCCTGAGCCCAAAAGGTTAGGACCGGACGAAGGTGACGATGCAGCTGTAGGAGGGGCTGGGACTGGCCTCTGGCCTCCCCCCCAGTGCACACAGACACAGCTCTGCCCCCGCAAAATGCGTCTGGCAGAAGCCTCCCTCGGCGTGGCGCGTGGAAAAGGGAGACGACGCGTGTCTTCAACCCCGGGACAAGGCATAGGTTTCTCCATCCTCCTCTGGACGGAGGGCCTTGGTGGTCACAATCTGCACATCTCCTCCGTCTCCGGAAGATCCATCTCCACAGCCGGCCTAGCCGGTAGGAGTGTGACCTATAGAAATGGTGGAAAAGCGAGTCCCCAACCACCTCCCACCACTGCCACCGCCCCTCCCCACCCCCCAGCCTGTGAGCGGCTCAAGTCGAGGACCGCGGTCCACTCTGTGATAACTCCGGGGACCAACCCAGAGAGTTCCACTTGCGGGTGCTCGATACAGATGAAATCGAGCTGGATTGGGTTCGCAGGTAAACAGCAGCTGGCTGTGCGGTCACCTAGAAGCACTGATGACGGCAGCAGAAGTGGAGAGACAGCCCTTTTGCCGAGCTACGAGGTGGAGGAGACATGAGGGGGCTGAAGCAATAGCGGGGGAGAGTGGCCGCACTTCAGGAACAATGTCCACTCCAAGGAGACGCAAATTAAAATGTCCACAGGCGCTCACCGGTTACCCGTCGGCCCGTGTGCTGTGAGATGAATTACCAAACCGTCGTGATAGCCTTGGAGGCTCATGAGGCCTACATCAAGTATATGCAGGGGCCGCGACGCAGCTCTTGAGGAAGTTCAACAGTCAAGGAATATTGGGGGTCGGGAGGGACTTCGGGAGTCATCTCGCCAACCCCTGCACCTCCAGACGAAGAGACCGTTGGCTGGGGGACAGAGAGTGTGTAACGCGAGGGCCAGAGTCCCGGCACCCTGCCCCTGCCGCAGCAGCTAGCCCCGTGCTGCTGTGTAAGGAAAGGCTCCCTGGATGAGGCGCAGCGACCGAACTCTTGAGATCACAGGGCTCAGGGGTGGAGTCTGCGGAGGTGTGCCCCCAGACCTTGAGACGTGAAACCACAAAACTCGAGCCAGACTTCGAAAGAAAAACAAGAGAACTGGAAAAGCCCAGAGCTCTCTTTCCCCCCATCCCCCGAACACCTCCTCCTGATGCCTCTAGCTCACTGCCACACTCCCCGCTCTTCAACACAAACAGAGAAAGAACAGAGAGGAAAACACACTGCGCGCAGGGACGGACTAAGCGAGAAGGGAGTGGCTGACGTGAGAGGTCCTTCGGAAAAGGCTGTGTCACCAGCAAGCGCTGGGGGTTGAACAGAGAACAAGAAGGGGTCCTTGAGCAGGAACCTCCACCTTCAGAGCCCTTCACGCCTTCCTCCTGTCTCGCCACAGGACAGAAGCCCCGCCCCTCGCTCTTCCTCGGGGTACAGCCCGCAGGGGCTGGGTGGCGAGTCGGGGACATGCGGCCAGGGGGAAGATGCAGCTACTGACCTCCAGCCTTGTCAGCACGGCTCCATCCACACCTTGCCGGATTCCGGGATCACAGCAGACAATAAAAACCCCACCTTAGGGCCATGGAGCACGACCAGCCACACTCAGCAGGGGAGCAGATAGGACTCCAGTGGCAGGGCAGAGGCTCCTAAAGGGCCCACGAGGTGTGCACGGGATGAGCGGACTCCTGCAGGCTGGTCGTCAGGATATGTCTCTCTCCTCTGTGATCCAGATCTAGGCTGGCTGTCTTTTCATGCTTCCGTCCATTTCCCCTTCCATTCTCAGGGGACACAGCAAGGTGTTGCAGAAGGAGCACTGGACTTGAAATTCTGTGGACATGAGCTCTAATCCCGGCTTTACGCCTGCCGGCTGTGAGGCCGTAAGCAGGGAACCCGAGCTCCTTAAGCCTCAGTATTTTCATCTGTACAAGGGGAATAACACCTCCTCTCTCAGGCTCCTTGTGAGGATAAAGGGAAACAGTGAAACAGATGTACAGGTGCACCTTGGCCCAGGAAAGGTGCTCAGTGACAGCTTCCTTTCCTTTTGTCTTCTTTTGATGACCCATAGAAGACTTGGCATTTGCTCTTGGGAGCCCCTGTCCCAAGCTAAGACATAATGAGGAAGGAGCGAGGGGCAAGGAACATTTCCAACACGCCCAGGCAGCAGGCTCAAAGGTTTTTAGGAAGCAGGGGAGCTAATGTCCTGATTTCAACCATTAGGCAGAAAAGGGAGGTGTACGAGGAGAGAGGAAGGACTCTCGGCACCCGCCATGTCCCTGGGCCCTGTGTGAGCTGAGGATGGGGACAGCGAGGCTCGCTCCAGAGCAGGGCTGTGATTGGGCATGTTGGAGAATGGATATTTGTTATGGGAATTACCTAATGAGCTACAAGATTGTTACCTAGCACCAAACGACTATTATCATAACTACTACAAATGAAATTAGGCCACCTTTGCTAAATCAAACAAATAATAAGAGTAATTGAGATGATAATAAACCGAAGGCTTCCAGCCCACTTGGTTCCTCAAGATGTTCTTGTTGAGTTATGTATTTGCTTTGGACCATGTGGGTTGGAGATGAACATTGATCCGGTCATCTGTCAATTCTGCTGTTTTAATGAAATTCTCCCCAGGAATGAGATGAATCTATATACATGATGTGGGGTGCAGGCAGGTAAACGAGAGAAGTCACTCTGCAGTTCCACATTTCAGAGATGTCAGGCCTTGGTTCTTTGGCAAAATCATGCCATTCTCTACTTGTAACTTGTGGACAGAGATGAATTTCATTTTTGCCATTTTTACCCATAGTTTAAGAGAACATTTTCTGTTGGGATTGGCTGGAGTGAACAAGATGACTTTCTTAACCATCATTAAAATGTTGAAGCCCTACTTCAAATAATTTATTACAGAAGACACCGGTCTTCTCTCTCTCAATTCCTGGGAGATCATCCTCTCTCTCCTTACTCTTTCAATTCAACTACTACTTGAAATAATGTTTTGTTTCCAAACAGAAGCACTCAGTTTCATTTTTACTGCACAGAATTGGATGGCATTGAAATAATTATTTCTGAACCCACAAACTTCCATTATGATGACTCTGCAGACTATACGCTGTGCTCATCACTATTTCCTGTGTCTGAACACCAGGATGGCTCCATCTCCCAGGCTCCCTTGCAGTCAGGCAGGGGCCATGTGAATGAGGTCTGGCCAATGGGATGTGAACAGATGTGAAGTAAGCCACTTCTAGGCCTGACCCTCTACCGCACTGACCGTAGAGGTCATGTCTTCTAGGTGTTGTATCTGCAAGATGAACGCCTAAGTGAAACTCTTTGTTGGGTCAAACACTAATTAACAATCACACCACGGTATTTCAGACTAAGTTAACATTTACAGAGCTTCTTCCGTGGTGTAGATAATATCCGAGCGTGAAATGCTCTTTGTGCCTTTTCTCACCACTAAATAATGTGATCTCTCCAACTCCGATCACACTTTTCAGTCAAGAAAGTGATCACCTTTTGTTTGTTTTTAAATAAAACCTCACTAGGAGCTTATGCCTCTGACAGATCACCTGGCAATAAAGAAATAAGCTTTAGCTTCATATAATAATGAGATGGCAGTTGCAGGTTTAGTACCTCATCTCTTACTCTAATCTTCCCAATAACCTGCCGGATCGATATCATTATCCCCATTTTACAGATGAGGATATGGAGATCCAAAGAAGGTAAATAACTTGTCTGAGGTGGCACAATTGGGTTGAAAGAGGAGCTAGGATGTAAACCGAGACCTTTCTGATTCATGCTCTTTTTTTCATAGCTATATTGTGTCTTGATTTTATCACTAACATAAAGTAGAAGAATTAACAACATAATGTAAGGGAGGGTCTCCTTTGTGTATCTTCGAGCCAGACAAATCTTTGGCTAAAGATAACGAAATGAACCTTGCAGGAGCTCATGCACATGTAGACAGGTAGGATTTTTTTTTTAATTAATAGAATTTTATTTTTTAGAGCATTTGCAAGTTTACAGGAAAAGTTACTGAAAGTACAGAGAGTACTTCCTCTTGCCCACCCTATTATTAACAACTTATATTGGTGTGGTACATTTGTTACATGTGATAAGCCAAATATTGATATATTATTATTATTAACTAAAGTCCATAGTTTACATCAGGGTTCATTCTTTGTGTTATGTAGTCCTGTGGGTTTTGACACATGTATAATGACATGTATCTGCCATGACAGTATGGTACAAAATCATTTTACTGGCGTGAGAATCAGGAAAAAGTTTCATGGAAGGAGCGGAATGGATGGAACTTTCAAAATGGATAAGATTTTCAGATGGACCAAGAACTACGAACAAATTCAAAGGAAGGAATGCACAAGGCATTATTCAAGACATAGTGGGTAGGTCAGTCCGTCGTAAGCAGAGGGCTCATATTTGGAAAGAAAACAACAACAAGAATGAATATTTACTTGGCACTATTATGCGCCAGGCAACTGCTAAATACTTTACATAGGTTATTTCATTCAATGCACTGAACGATCTGTAACAGAGGTGCATTATTACCATTTTTAATGAAAGGCATGCAAATTAAAGCTTGGAGGGTTTTTTAAAAACTCCAAAGCAACACAATTGCTATTTTGAGGATCTGAGATGCAAACTTAGGCAGAGTGAGTCCAGAACCCTTTGACTCAGGGACTCCGGTATAACACTTCCAAAATAAAACCGAAAGAAGATAGCAGATAAATTGGAAAAGGTAAACTGAGAACCATTTGAGATATCCTAAAGATGATACATGAAATAGATTGGCGAGAAAGACAGAGAGCTGAAAGAGAACCAGTTAGAAGTTTACTGACCTCACTTAGGTGCTGGGCCAGAAAGGTTTGGACGTGAAATGGCAGCTCTATGAATTGAAACAAAAGGATGGTTATGGCAGAAAATGTGGAAGGAGAATTGACCAGTCTTGGGGGTGAAATGTTTGGAGGAGTTGAGAACAACGATGGTACTATGTTGAGAAAGACTAAGCTCAGGGGAGAGGGCAGTATCGGCAGAAGACACGAGCGTGGATTCCAGCTGACCAGATGGCATCGTCTGTCTGGTAGAGAGTTGGAAATAAAGCCTGAAGTTCAGTGAAGGGGTTGGGTCTAGAGTTACGGATTTGAGAGTTGACTGCACACTAGCGATGAGCGTGAAGGATGGAGAGAGGGAAGAAGAAATGACTGGGCCATGCATAGAGGAAGGAGGGCATCTCCGCAGGGACAGCAGAGGGACACTCGGGGAGGGGGCAGAAGAATCGCTAGGGCAGAGAGGTCAGAGTCCAGGATTCACAGAGCTGCAGGAGGAAGATCGAGACAAAACTGTCAGATGCTACATTGCCGTGAGACCAGAGGCGACGAAAACGCAGAAAGGGCCTTTGGAGTCCTTTACCACGAAATGGGAAACGTGGAAGGGAAAACGAATGGAGAGGCAGCTGGCTTGGGAGTGGGGAGCCGTGTCTGGGGGGGGGGGTAAACCCTGCAGCACAGGAAGAGCATGACTTTTCTCAGGCACCGAGGGCTCAAGAGGACAGATTTGTTAAAAGCCGTTGTTCAGATGCCCAGTGCACGAGCGACGTCAGAGCTTGCGTGAGTGTGAGCAGGGCTGTTACGGACGAACCGAGCAGGTGACTCGAGGAGCAGCAAGAAGAGACCATCTCCCGACTCTCACCCAGGAAGCACTTCCATGGTGACAGTGGCTACCCCAGAAGAGAAGGGGGTCGGAAGACGAGGTGAGAGGAACACTGAATTGCCACTGTGTTGTACATCTTGAATTTCATACCGTGTACAGTTATTACCCATCGGAATGAATTAAGTATTACAAATAATTTTTAAAACATTGTAAGAAACACTGATTAGGACCGAGAATGGGGGCTGAAAAGTCAGTGAGCGCCAGAAAGAACAGGTGGGAGCCATCAACATCACGATCAGCCTCTGCACAAAGCTGCATCGAGCTGGAATCAGGGGCTGTAAAACTATATATGGAAAAGGAGATTTTTCCTCTGAGCAGAAAATGTACAGTCAGCTTAGGTCCTGAGAGCTAACTATATTTTTTATTGCTTATCTAGTTGTGGTAAGAAAAATCAGTCTGAGGCAAAGATGAGGCTCCTCCTTCACCTTCTTCTTTGTCTTTTAGGGTTTTTTTCCCTTCCTGTTTTATTGTAAGTCCTTTGCATCACATGCAATGTATCAAGAGTTGGTTTTATTTTTCTTTGGACAGAAATGTTAGTTTTAACATTAGTCGAAGCAGAGCATGATGAGGAAGGCAAATCGGCTCTACAGCACGATCCAATGGTACATTTCAAAAACAGATGGTAATGATTTGGGGGTTGTCCATTGGTTTTGGACTGCCCGTTTATTGCTCACCTCCATCAGCACTGCTAACCACAGGGTGACTGTGGAATCCATAAAATCCTTTAAAGCACATGCAGAACTCCCAGCGATCACCCAACGTCTAGCCCCCCTGTCTTCCCCATGGAACTGAATTTAGGCTGAGATTACATGTGTGTACTCAGAGGAGAAGAATGTCAGAGTTAGCACTTGCCAACAGGGAATCAGAATCTGAGGATATTGGATATTTTGCCCTGAAACTAACTCTCTCTCTCTCTCTCTCTCTCTCTCTCTCTCTCTCTCTCTCACACACACACACACACACACACTGCAACTGTAGAGAAACCCAGGTTAATGTCATTGCGGAGTACTGATGTTAATGATGGAATTACTCTCTTGAAATCTAAGACTATGCGTTACAGCATCTCTGGGCCTTGGACCCACAAAAAGGGCAAGCCAGTGTGCTTGGTAATGATTACATGCTGCTCTTTGCTCCTTTAGTCACTTCTGTTTTAGGTCTGGAGTCTTTTGAGCTCCAGAGTCAAGTCCTTAAAACAGGAGAAAAATGCCAGTGATAGAAAAGATGACCAACGCATCCGTTTCTGCCAGGAGCTCCGAGCTGGGAACCAGCAGTTGGACTGGGGACAGCGTCTAACTCATTGGCCGTATTTGCTAATCTCATCATGGCAGCCTCACAAGGCAAGGCTAGTGAGCTGGCCCCAGGCCTTGGCAGCCCGGGGCAGAGAGAAGGAGAGGCCAGCTGCCCTTTGCTGTCTTTCAAGGGCACCAGCACCAGACTCCAAGTGAAGTACACGGCTTGCGGTCAGGCAAAGATGTTATGCCTTCTGAGAGCGGAAGGGCAGTCTTGGAGATAGAAGATGTGGGCTAGAAACTTCAGAACGAGAAGGACATTCTAAAGGTTTGCGGAAACGGGCGCACAGCCTGTTCGACAGTGCCGGCCTGTCCCGGATGCTTCCGGATGTTTGTTCATTCTCTACACTGAATTCGCTTCTCACTCACCAGAGTCTTATTTGACCTCACAGTTTTTGGAGGAGTTCCTGGCAGTAGGGACCAGTGTCTGCCAATTACCTTCAGAAGTGAGCTCAGAAGCCAAGAAGGAGCCTTCCTCTTGATGATTATGCCTTCTTTGGGCATAATTAACACTAGATTTGGACTTGCAGAGCTGGATATGGGACAATCTGCTTCTTTTGATGACTTTACCAACTGGAGGGGAACCAAGTGCCTTTCCTGACCCCAGGCAGCAGGGCTGGGAAGTGGGCTGTTTTGCACATCTTAGAAGTCCTTCTGGCACAAGAACATTAGAAAAAGAGAATTATTCGTATTAATGTTTAAGACTCTGATATCCAGACAGGATCTTGCACTCAGAAAGCTCTGGCCTCCCATGAAAGCATATTGACAAGGGGGAAGTGGATCAGAGAGCGTGATTTCTCTCCCTGCCAGGACCCAGCAAAGCCTCACAGGGCTCATCCCCTCTGGGGGGACCTGGGCACTAGGTTCCGGATTCCAAGGTGGCCCCTAGTCTGGCCCAGAGGAGCCGCTCCAGGAGCACTGGGGTTTTTAGCTTTAATTGTCCTGCTAAACCTGTCAGCTGTGTGCTGCCCAGAGGATTGATTTCCTCTCTGGAAAGGGAAAGAATTAAAGACTCTCCTTCCAGCAAAAGGACCACAAAGGCCCTTCACACATTCTCTGCCCTGGCCGCTTGTGCCACTGAGGCAAAGCCACCCTCCTGCCAGCAACAGATGAGCCCGATCACGATTACTGGGACCAAGTTTAAGGTGTAGACCCAAGAAGGCCAAGAGAGGCAATCCAGGAGAATGAGAAGCATCCGAAGGTTTATGCCTCCCTCCAGGGCTTCAAGGATGGGGTTCTCCTGTCTGGTTGCCCATGAGAAGTGCTCCAGCCATAAGTTACAAGGACCTGGTGCAGAACTGTCAGCCACAGCAGCACCGAGAAGAGCAAGAGAGGATGTTAGTGGCTGCAGACAGAGGAAAGAAGGCTGGAAGCCCAGCCCAGGAGCAGGGCACAAAGTCAGGGTTTGAATGAATCGTGCCGAGAGGCCAGTAACTGGGGCCAGGGAATAAAGTCAGAGTGAGAACAGAAAGGGTGACTTGATGCTGAGTTGGGCTGGGGAACTACTGGTATAAGGGTAAGATTACAACTTAGCTGAATACAGAGCCAATAGTGAAAACAGGGTTCATTTTCCTACCACTCGACATCCTTGCTATGCCTTGGAGATAGAGTTAAATAAGACCATTCCCTGCTCCCCAAGGAGCTCATAACAAGGTGGGGAAGACAGCCCTGTGAACCAAGCATTTCAACAGAGTAGCTGGCACGCGAAACATCCCCAGAGTATGGAGCATCAGAACTTAGGAGAGAAAGGAGTATCCGTATAGCAGGTCTCACTCTGAATCTGACGCACAGATGGTGGGGGCCACCGAGAGGCTCTTGACATCAGTTCAGGCTCTTCGCTCGTAAGCAACAGAACCAGCTCTCACTTAAGCAAGAAAACCCATGTAATGGAAGGATGAAGGTGGCTCGCCTCTCTGAAGTACAACCAGGAGTCTAGGGAAGAGACTGAAACCCAGAGCTTTACTTAGGGAGCTGCCTCCCAACGGGACAAATCAACGGCACCCCACCCCACAGGCCAGTCATAGTCCATGGAGGGAGTCTGGCACCCAGCTGGGACCACAGGCCTGCCCCTTGGCTGGCAGCCCCATGAGGCCAGGCAGTGCAGGTGGTACTTCCCCCAAAGGAAATCAGGGTTCTAGAGCCAAAAGACTGACTCCGGGGTGGTCAAAAATTAATTGCTAACATGCCTCGAGTGTTTAAGTTGGAGATTACATAAACACATCTATAGTTCAGAGCACAGGTCAGCAAACTTTTTCTGCAGTGGGCCAGATAGTAAATATATTCAGCTTTGTGGGCCACATGGTCTCTGGTGCATCTACTCGACTCTTGATGCTGAGCACAAGAGCAGGCGAACAATGCCGACAGGAAGGGGCGTGGCCGTGCTCCAAAAGCCGGTGTTTACAGAAGAAAGAAGAAAGCCATGGGCCAGATTTGACGCTCTTGATTGTCCTGACCCCTGGTGTAGAGCCATATTAGGATAGAAGAGAAGTACAGGAGGGGAACGAAAAAAAAAAGCAAAAAGAACAAATAATAAACAGTCCTATGGGTTTTCTAGCTAAACGTAGCTTGTTGGGATGTTTTTCCCCCTACTTTTTGGGATAAAACTACCCTTAGGCAAAGAGTCCTTTTACAAACCTTATTTTTATGACCATTAAGTTCTGTTTCCTCTTGCATTTAACTTGTTTCTTAGTTGTTTGTTCCCATAGGGGGTTCTATTTGTTTGGTATCTTTTCTAGGCTTTTCATTCTGGCCAAAAGTAGCAGCAATTCTCCTCAGCAGGATATCGACAACGTGCTGACTTTCCCCCTTATTATTGTCCTGGAACCATGGGTTTCCCAGTGTGGTACACCTGGACTTATTTGAGTCAGATTTTAAAAATACAACACCACATCCACATCCATGCTTTAGGGGCAGCCATCTTGCTCACAGCTGGCAACCCTCAGAGCCTTCCTCTCTGTAGCATTTCAGTCATTACAGCGCTGCCAAGGAGAGGGGCTGGGAACTTGGAGACGGCGTGCTCGGTCGTGGCAAGGCAAAAACCTAGCCCTCTTTTGTAATCACCTCTTCGGGATGAGGCAATATGCTGTGAATTAGTGTGTTCCAGGCCTGGAGTGGTAACATATGGTGTATCTCTGCTCATTCTACATTAAATCCTGACATTTTGCAGCTGTCAAGATAAAGCTGTTTATATGAGTAACATTGTAGTTTGTTTATAGGGAAATAATGTGTAGCGAGTTATGATTAATCAAGGTGTCTAAAATCTGCTGGAGGCTTCTAAAGAGATTTGTTTTCACTGCCGTGCTTTTTGTCTCCTAAGTCAGGGGCTTAGTTGCGCCCCCACCCCTTTTAGCTTCACCCACTTCTTGGTCCTGTCCCCTAAGAGGTAGGTAGAGAGTGAGGCCAAGGCACTAAGAGCTACAGTTTCAGAGGCAAGAAATTTCAGAATATTGGATGGGGCTAGGTGACAGGAGGAAGCCACCTGAACTCTTCTAACCCCCGGAGAGCCCCTCAAAGAGCCACTGTCTTCATTCCTGTATTTCCGTGTTTGGAACCCAAATCTCCAATTGGATTGTCCTCCTCAAGAGCTGGGAGTAGATGATGGAGACTCCGGGGGATAGACAATGTGTTTAGCTTGGGTTTTCTAGGGTCCACGAGGTCATGAGGCCTTGAGGCAGTAAAGATTGGGGGGAGGGTCTCGACTTCTAGAAGTTACCCAAATGCCTCCTGATGTCTGTGGTTCAACCTTTCTCTTTGGAGGATAATTGGTTAGAACCCAAGGCTCCTGAAAACAGGAAAGAACCTCATGAGTCATTTCATTATGCTTTCTTCCCAGTGCAAGAAATCCTCCAATATCACTGATAGCACGGGGGTGGGGGGGGGAGCAAAGCACCTTGTATGATTGTGGGGAGAATCAAACGCTGGGAGGAAATCTGCCTTCTGATCCGGCACTTCATTCATCCTACTTTTGACCTCTGGAGCAACTTGGAGCTGACCGATCATTTTGCCACGAGAAAATCCTTCAGATCCTGTTCAACAGGATCCATCCAGGCAGGCCAAACCTCGCCACGTCAGAGCAGTCCTTGCTGCACCTGGCCCCCTCCACCCTGGCCGCTGTCCCCGAGTACTTGCTGGCTTGTCTTCATTCCTCTGGAAATGGAGCTAGCTCCATGTCTGAGCTGGCTGGAAACAGCAACCGAGCTTCTTTTCCTCCGTTTCAAGGCTCCCCGTGGAGGTGTGGTCTGATGATATCGTCAGGAACAGAGTCTCAAAGGAGTGATCATCATCATCATCGTCATCATCATCATCATCATCATCATCACCTCTGACATTTCTGCAGAACTTCGTAACATTTCAAAGGACTTTCTCTTTGTTCAGGGACAAAATATCTTCCCAAAACAGCATCACGATATCAGAGTACTCTTTACGTGCTAGGTAACGTTATTCTGTGCCTTTGAGCCAAACGTGCAGATTTGGGTCCAAAAGGAGTGCATGCAGGGAGGGATTCATGCTCGGGTACACAAACACGCACGCCTTCTTCTGTGCTGGGCATGCGGCAATCCTCGTCCCCGTGCTAGCCAGGTGGAGAGGTGGCATCCAGCCCCACCAAAGGGGCATGCAACAATCCAGAGCACAGAAGAGGTGGCTCTATCCACAGTCTGGAAGAGGCGTAAGCAGAGACACATTCTCCCAGCTCTGCCTGCAGCGCTTCATTGAGGACAGCTGCCTCTTTGGCCATGGAGGCAGAACCAGCAGCAACAGCAAGAAGAGGAAGCAAGTTGCAGTAGCATCCCAGCCCCACTGTGTCCCCTGACTTCCTAGGCACGCAGAAGGCGGCTGGCGGGAAGGCAGGCGGGAGGAGAGGCAGGGAAGTTAGGAATTTGCTGCCTAAAAGAACAGGGCAATTCCTCACTGTGGACGGGACTGCTCCTTTTCAGCAAACAGCCTGCCCTCTCCCAAATCACTAGCACCTTGGACATGCTTCTAGAAGCGTCCACTGCAAATGCTCATAGAAAAGAGCAGATGGCCCAGGCGGGGGTCATAGGAGATGCCCCCTGGTCAGAAATGCACAGAGTTAAGGAAGCTATTGGAAGAGCCCGGGAAGGACTGGGCCAAGGGGCAGAAGGAAAACATAGGGGCAATCTTGAGGAACAGTCAGCCCAGAGATGTGGGTTAACTGACCTTGCCGGGATCCAGGGGTTGAGCCTGGGTTGGAGGTAACTGACTTTAGCATCACCGAGCCCTCCCTCTTGGAGTTCGGAGAGTCTCCTAATCCATATGAAGGTTATTTTATCTCCTTAACTGGAAAGCTCTGAGATCTCCTCCAATCTTGCCACGTGGCAGAGGGAGACACGCATGGAGGCTTCCATTTCTTGGATGAGAAAACACAGGGAAGACCGAGAAAAGGGCAGAGGACACCGAGCCGGAGACAGGGATGCAAGGCGCACTGTGGACGGCCGTGCCTTCTGAAGATGAGCAGAAGAAATACGTTGAAAACTTAATCCAACCAGGAGCCGAGCACTCTGCCTCCACCCCCCCGCCACCTCCCGCAGAAGCAACAGAGCGCGCCTCTAGAAATTAATATTGCACAGGACAGTTCATCAAAGCCGAACTGTCGCCCTACCCCCGTGAGCGAGCAGTGCTCGGAGCAGAGCTGACGGCCCCACAGATGAGGGAGGGGAGGCTGTGCCCCCACCAGCAGGGTCCACCTGCAGGCGGAGGCTGGGGACTGCAGGGGAAGCACACGGCCGATTTCTTCCCATAAAACAATGGTATGAGGTGAAGAATCGCTTACTGCACATGTGGATCCACGGTGGGGCCATTTGCATATTTTATTGGGACGGTTATGTCACTACATGAAACCTGAAAAATCCATCAGGGGCAAGGAGCCTGCCAGGGACCTGGTCAGGGGAAGGGAGTGGGGGTGAGGGTGGGTGGGCAGGAGAGGAAGAGTGGGAAGGGACCTGTTGGTGTCGTGGGGTGCCTGTGTCCACGACCTGTCCCCAGATTATTCAGAAGGGCCTGGTGAATCCCCCATCCGCTCTGCGGTGACTCATATTTCTAAATAAAAAGCTCAGAGGTTCCCTCTACCTGTGTCCTTCTGAGGATACACTAATCCACCACTCCCGATCCAGCAAGGGACTTTTAATTGCATGCCTATGCGTTGGCCACTAGACTGGGGGCCCCGAGGCGATGGCGAGAACAGTCCTATTGTCCCCGTCACCCATCAGGACGAAACCTCCATCTTTTGAGCCACACTTGTGGTTGACGAAGTGTCTAAGAAGCACCTTAAAGCTGAGGAGCAGGGTGTCCAGGGATTGGAGGGGATGGAACACACAAGGAGAGAAGTCCGGGGATGCCATTCGAGCGGTGTTCTTCACCCGGAGCCCCGTTAATGGATGCTGGAGCTGGCCACCTGAAATGCCAGTGCTTTCCCCTGCATCTCTCCCTTGCCTCTGGGCGCAGTGTCTGGCTTAGCAAACCGATCAGCCCTGTGCAGTGTGATTCTAGGAATGCGGTGCCTTTCTGTCACACCACTGACCCCTGCCACGTACGACCCTCAGACCCCAGAGCCCGAAGGGCCAGAGAATGCCTGACCTGAACCCTTCTAGTGCCACCCGAGGTGGGCTAGAACCCTGTTCTTGTTCCCAGTCCTCCACGCCCGGCTGCTCTCGAGGGTCAAGCCTGGCAAGTGCAAGGGAGCCCGAGTCACTGACAGCCATCGTCACTGACGAGCAAGGTGTCACCCTCCACGTCTCAGTCACGAGCGGCCACCGCGCTGGCGAGGACGCGCCCGTTCTCCTCTCGGCCTCCTGCTCCACATCTCACTTTTCATGTCACATAGACACCCCCCCCGCCCCCGGCACCGCCAAACTGCGAAACAAGGACACGCACTGTGGGGACTGGACGGGCAGTTCCCAGCACCTGAAGGAGGGCGGCAGGAACGTCGCTAGATGCCAGGCCGGTAAACGGGCTGACGGGATCCCTGCCCGGATTCCCAGACCCGCAAAACAGCTACGAGGTGGACCGAGGACAAGATGAACAGAACGATCCGTGGAGGCCCTTGACCACGACTGGAAACAGTGTGCGGCGGCCAAGCGGCCTGGCACGGGGCTGGTTTTTGTCGCGAGTTCACGCGAGGATAAATCAGTCGCCGCGCTTGCACAGCATCGACGCAGCTGTTCGATTCATCCTCCAGGCGAAGACAACGAAGCCAGAAGGAAAAAGTCCCACCCGTCCAGCAGCGAAGAGGCTTGTGGGTAGCCTGACACGTGCACCTGCCTGTGGCACGAGAGGCAGGCAAGAATCGCCCGAGGACCTAAGTCCCAGGGCAGGTGGCCCACGGCAGAGCAGCAGGGTCCCCAGGCCTGGGAGGCAGCCTGGGGTCACGACCGACACGCCAACCCCGGCACCAGGCAGCCTGAGTTTTAATCCCCGCCCTGCTGCTGACTGCACGTGGGACCTCGATCAATGTCATTAAGCTCTCTCTGCCTCGGTTTTCCCATCTGTAAAATGGGGAGAGCAACTGCATGCGCCTTGGAAGGCTATTTAAGGATTTGCTAGCTTCTTATTACTTGCCAGCGCGTAGACCAGAATCTGGCCACGGTCAGAGCTACAGAAATGTTCAATGAAAGAGATTCATCGCAGGGGAACCGAGAAAACTACCCCCCGAAACCAGAGGCAGAAATGGGTCACAATCAAGAATTTCTCTGTAGGTAAAGCTGGGAGTGAGGGACGGGGGACACTGTGGCCACACGGTGACTGACACGATGTCCTTGTGGCCCCCTGATTCCTATCCTGTGTGCACAGCCATGCTCTGCGACCTTAGCCTGCGGTCTGTGAAACCAGGTCCCATGATACGCCTCTTATTTTCTTATTCAATTTCAAGATAAAATTAGGGTTGTGTCCCTTGGGGAGAAAATGTGCCCCCAATACAAGAAGCGACCTAGAGAACGCCTGTGTGAATCACATTTTTAAAGGGACACCGATATTTTTCTGACAGAGTATTAGTAACAATAAATAAATTGCCAAATAGGGCTGCAAACTAGCAGCACTGCTCAATGTTTGAGTGACAGTTAATGTCTCATGGGAAATAGCAGTGACAGTTGAATATGTCACCAATGACATGGCCCAATTGCATAAGGGAGGAGGGGCCCTGCGGGGAGGAGGGAAGGTTCTCAAGCTGGATCTGATGACAATTAGGGCAGTAGAGGTCCAGGCAGGAAAACTGGACTGTTCACCGTGAGGGCAGCCTGCATCCTGTGTCCAGGTGGGGACGGAAGGGAAGGCCCAGGCCTGAGGTCTTGGAGACAGATCCTAAGTCTCTCCAGTCTGGTGTAGCTGAGCCAGAAGTTGACTTCAGTGAGGAGGCAGAACACTTCCATAAGAACCTGGGGATTGACGGCGCTCGTATCTGGTTGACATTCAGGCCGCTTAGTGGGGCTGCTGGGAAGGAATCTCAGAAACCAGCTAGCCCTGGCAAAGGAATCAGCCTAAGGCTCAGGGGCTGGGGGTCAGGGGTAGAGCCCGACCCCCACCATGGGGAGAAAGGAGAGAGTCTGGACACAAGGGACCCAAATAGAAGAACAAACAGGAGGCCTTAGTAAGGGGCTGCCATTCTCAGGGGGACCGCATCCAGCCCAAGAGACACTAGGGGTGGGGTGGCAGAATGATTCCAGACCCTCCAGGCAGTGGGGGAAGGGCAGAATGAACAGGGCTGGGGTAGCTGGGGACAGAGAGAGCCTGTCAGATGCAGTGATGGAATCTTGATTCTTGGAGCTTCTACCCAATGTTCACAGAGGGCTGGTATGGAGCCATCGTCATAGCTTACGGCCTGTCTCTGGGGACGCCCTGGGAGCAGCTGTGTTTTAGAAACGAGTGGGTTGCCCTGGAGGTGCAGAAGTCCAGCTAAAGCCAAACCTGCCTGATGTCACAGGAGGAAGCAGGCAGAGGAGCACAGGCAGGGGACCTGTCCGAGGCACAAGCTACACCAGCTGCACTGCCCAGCTCCCGGGTACCTGGAGAGGGGCTTGTCGGTATCACGACGACTTAGCGAGAGAGTGTGACTCATCAGCTTACCCCCGGACCCCCAGACCCGCGGATATAAATTGTTTTAAAATGTTCTGTAAAAATAAAACTGTTACTGGACTTCTGGTTGAGGGTGAGGTGACAGACATTTATTACAGAGTACAGGGACTTTCACCTGGGATAGTACATATTTCTTTTAGGTTTTAATTTTTCACAACAATCGTCACATTTATAATAAAATATAATATATATTATTTAATGTCGATTCTACCTCCCGGGAGTTGCAGAGAGAGACAGCCAGGATAGGGGTAGGCCACCATAGGGCAATGTAATAATGTATATTATTTACTGTATGCTATATAACATGTAGCATATAGTCAGTAAAATAAAATATATAATAAAATAATCACCTTTGTAATAAAAAGATATATTAAAGTAGATCGTGTTATGGGAAGACATATAGGACTTTTTGAAATAACTTTCTGGAGCACTTCTGTAGGGTCAGTTTACAAGAGTTTCTGGTGACTGGGCACAGTTGGTGTAGTCGGTGTGTCTTGGCAACGTGGGAACCTCCCCCCCTTGCCCCCTGCCCGTCTCTCTGCCTCACCCCAGGAATTGGGCATTCACACCCTTGCTGAGCTGTGGGGCAGAGACCTCTGGCCCTGCTCTATTCTGCCCTTGAATGAGACCCTCGTACCCGGAAGGAAGACTGATGGATGACTGGACTGGCGCTTCGAATCTCCAGGAGCTGCTTCTTCCCACCAGCAGAGCGTGTGTGTAAAAGCTGCCACACACCTGGGCCTCTCTGCCCGTGGTACCTTTGCCCTCGCCCACCTAACTCTCCCCCAGAGAGCTCATGGTCTAGAACTGAGGAAGTACTTGGAAGCAAGATCTTTGGGCCCAGTTTTTTTTTTCCCCCAAACCCAGGTTTACCAATGACGAAGCTGATTTTTATTTAAATCTTTGTTTGACTTCCAGTCTATTTCTGAAAGAAAGGATTCAGAACTCACCGAGAGAGGGAAGGAGGGATGTGATTAAATGCCATATCCTAGTCCCTCAAAAGGAAAAAAACAAAAACAAAACCAAAAAAAACAATACCACTAAAACAGGTTGACAAGCAAGCTTCTGCATGGAAGAAAATGGTTATAAAGACTTATCACAAATAACGTCAACACAATGACAGCCACTGTTTATTATTGAGCATTTGCCAGAGGCCGGGCCCTGTGCTAAGTACTTTATACAGGGGTTGTGTTTGTGTATTTGTTTTCTCATCTGATTCTCACCAGCAACTTTCCAGATGAGACCTGAGTTAAAGATGCCAGAATGAGGGTGGCTGATTCGCCCCTAGGCTGACTTCACAGGCCACACTCTTAAGCACCAGGTGACTTCGCTCTTGTCCTCCTGCCTCGTGCGAGGGCCGTCAGTCCGCCTCCCGGGAGTGGCTGGGAGAGACAGAGGTACGGGTGGAGGTCACGCGGGAGCGACGCCAGACCAGAGGCAGAAGGTGCACAGGGGCAGGAGCAGGATAAATAGGGACCAGAACATGTGTCCCATGAGCCAAATAACCTGGGGCGAAGTTCAGGGTGGTCCGTGAGCAGAGCAGGTCTGAGACATGGTACCAAGAGGAGGGCACAGGGACAGCCCCTGGCACGGGGAGTTGGCAGGAATCGCTCAGCATCCCGCAAGCTTGAATCTTAGGGTCACCCTACTGGCTGTGCCTGGTCCCTACACCAACCAGGTTGTTAAAATACCCTGTTCCTTACCCTGTGTTCTTTCTATGACACCATCATGCAGCATGGGGTTCTGCTCATTTCTGCTCCTATGCTCATTTATGAAACAGCCACTTTGGGTCAGTCACAGCGGTCAGCCCAAGGTGCGAGAAACCCAGCCTTGATGTCCAGTCCCAGCTACAGGCTTCTAGTGTGCTTCATGAGATTGCCGCCGTGTTGTGGGGCACCCCAAGTGTATGCTCGGCTCTTTAGCCTGGTAAACAGACCTCTTAAACCTCACTGGATGAAAACAGACGATAGCAAATGTGACAGAGAAATATAGGATCGATTTCCTATGTCAAGAGCTGCTCCTAATTTATACACTCTGTCATTGCCAGTAGTCTCTATCTTGAGAGGTATCTATTCTAACAGCTCAAGGCATGATGTTACCTCCCTTGTCCCTCTTCTACCCTAATACACAGCGCTTAGACCTGCGAAGGGGCCTTGGAGAGTTCGACTGTCTTTCCAAGGTCACAGAGCAAGCCAAGGGCAGGTTGGATAGAGAACACCACGTCCCAATTTCCCAGGTCTCCAGCGCTGAAGCCCCCTCGCGTTACCTCACCCCGCAGAGACTTGTCATCAGAGGAGAAAAGGTCACTCAATCAGGAACCTCATAAGTCACTGGAATAAGGAAAAGACATGGGGCTCATCTCCTGGGAAGTTCAATACAGGCAGACAGAGGAGCAAGGAGAATAGACGGGCCAGGAAGTGTCCCCAGGCCAGGTGGCACTGAGTTAACAAAGGCTCCATTTGCAGCGAGAAGAAACCAAACTCTGCTCCTCCCATCACCGAGGCCTCCCTGCTGTTCTTTTAATAGAAGCATTTTCCCTGCCTTCCTCCCCTCCCTCCAAAAAACCTCACAAATATGTTGTGTGAAGTATCAGAACTAATTAGACCAAATGGTGTTCGTTTCTGTCACTGGTTTTTCTGGGGAGAGCAGCCTGTGTCGTGGAGGGAAATTTTGTTAACTAATTAAGGACAGTTTTCAGGGGAGGTGTCATGTTCCTGTGGGAAAGCGCACTGGGAGGAATGAAGAGGCTTCCTGGATGGGCTGATTATGGAAAACTAAGAATAGAGATGAAAGGCGCAGTGACAACAGGGTGACCCAGAAGGTGATGTGGGAGAGAGGGAGGAATGGGATTGAGTTAACCTGGGGGGGTGGGGGGGGGGAGCCAGTTCCAAAGCTCTTCTTACCGTCAAAATAGGACACTGTTTGCACACAAGTAAAAAATGCACTAACCGCATCAAAAAAAAAATTATAATAGTAGTTACCACAGGAAGGAGGAGGCAGTTCGTCCAAAGTTGGTACTTAGCAGTTGTTAATGCTCCTGTTACACGGCCCAGAGCAGAGACCGCGTCTCTCAGTTTCTTTATATTCTCCCAACTCTCGGTCAACATGTGGTTTGTGGTGACCCCAAAATTGGGCTGGAATGTGGTGGAAGAAAGGAGGAAACATTTATGGAAGCCTGTTTTGTGCTGAAGACAATCTGAGATCTTTTGGTATTTTTTTCCTCATTGAGGAATATCTGAATAGAAGGAGCAGAATAAGACCCCGAGGATGCTGCATTTGAAGAAGAAAAGACTCAGGAGGCGCTTTTCGCTGCTTTCCTAATTTCAAAGTACTGGTCACGTGACAAAGGGAATTCGTTCCTTCCAGGAGGTCAAACTAGGACTAATCGGTAGAAGTTAACAGGAGGGGGACGTCAATCCAAAATAAGGAAGAACTGTTTAGTGATTAGAATTTGTGAAACTATTCAAAAAATGAAACCGGCTGCCAGGTGACAGACGTGGCACCCACGTTCCCGCGTGTCTGAGCCAAGGCTGGGGGACATCAGTCGGAGACTTGTGAAAGGGACTCCCGCAGGGGGGCATTTGACTGAGAGGTTCCGGGGCTCTGTAGATTCTGATCTGTGGCAGGTGGTGTTCCACGTGTGCACCATGAAGACTCTTTTCCCTGAAGAAGGAAGAGGGTGAGTTCCTGAAAAAAGGCCTGGAAACCCTGTTCATGGGAAGCCTTTAAAAATGGGAGGATACACAGGAACCCTTCTGCGACTCTCTGGGCGTCGCATGGCCCAGGCATAAGGTGGGGGTACAGGTGTAGCGACATGACTTCAGGGGCTCATAGTCCCACATCCTCTGCAGTGCCCACAGTTACCAGGGAAGGCACACCTGGGGGAGAACTGAGGCACTGAAAGACACATTTATTCAGCAGGTGTTCAGACCCCGATTGCTCTATCAGCCGTCCTGACCCAGACCTCTGCAAGGTCACGGTCACGCCCACACAGCAGCTGGGGCCTGTGGTCTTTGGCCTCAAAACCACTTCCGACCATTCTTCCACTGAGCAGTGTGCAGGATTGATGCTCCTTGCGGAGGGGGAGCTGGGGAGAGGTGGGGAACGGCAGCCAGACACAGGGCTCAGGGGGGGCCCCATCCAAGACGGGGTCTGAACTCCGGCTCTGCCACTTCCCGGATGTGTGGGCACATTGCTGGCCTTTCTGACCCTCGCTCTATGATATGACGGTTGGGGGCGTGACAGGAACTCGGTCGCATGGCGGGGAAACCCTAAGAGGATGAGGCACACCGTAGGCGCCATGTGAGTGGCCTGGTCCAGGATGGCATGCCCTCCAGACAGACGCCACTGCCCTTTGAGGGGGTAAAACAGAGAGGCCGCAGCTACTGGAAGTCTCGTTACCAAACCGAGTCCTTGTATCCTACTGCCAAAACTCGAGGCATCAGGGTTTGGGTAAGGGGAGACTTGAGACGTCACCAGCTGAGAAGATGGGAGCCTGGTGGTACCTCACCTCTACCCTTCTCGATGGACAAGGCCAAGGGTGTTAAGGGAATGGGGGAAACAGGTGCGCGGAAGTGCTGGCGGGCAGGTTTTAAAACTTGGCCGCTTCTGATAACGGTCATCAACACCGAATCTGCCCGGACCGCAGACCCTTGGCTTCGGAAAGGGTTCTGGTGTTCAAGGTTCTGGTCATGTCACGATCCTTGGTTCGGGGCGGGAGAGAAGGTGAGATTTTGGTTTCGGGCGCAGCCAGAGGCCTAAGTCCCCTCCTCTGGGCATGCTCCGGCCGTTGTCTCTGAGAAGCACCTCAGTATCTCGTCAAACAGGATCGAACCGTGTTTAGCTGGTCCTGCAGCTACAGTCTTGAATTCCAGAACGGCTGCCATCAATTGGCCAAGACATGGTGTACAAAGGGATTCCAACAGACCAAACTTTGAAGGCAAAGGACGCAACAAAACAGGTCAGGGAGTGACAGAAAGAAGACCAGAGCAAAATGTGCCCTGAGGACTGGGAGATTTATCCAGTCAGTTTCTTCCACTGCTGTCCTTGCCCCGAGGTCACACAGGGCCTTCTGCTGGGGACTGCCAGGGGGCCTCCTGCAGCCAGGCTCCCCGTCAGCCCCATGCGGTCATCCCCTGGGGCTCCTTGCCAGCGATCCGAGAACTTTGAAGCACCAACGAGAGAGACTTTGCAGCTCACAGAACGGGTGAGGGAGCGGAAACAGGCAGCTTCGACCTGCTCAGAGGCAGCATGAGTCTGCGTCGGGCCTGGGGCCAGCACCCGCGGCCCCTCGCCAGGTTCGCAGCCATGGCCCCCCTCGGCCTGCCTGTCTGCTTCTCGCCCTGCACCGACGTTTGTTCTGCTGGTCTAATAGCGCTGCCCCTGTTCTTTGGCTCCGCTTCCTTTAATATACACATAGATTACAGCTACATTAAAGGAGCCCAAAAATACCAAAGCAGAACTAAAGCAATTATTATAATGCAGCCTTAACAGCAGCTGTAATGAGACAGAATTAAAAATGAGCCAGCATAATCA
Organism: Eonycteris spelaea; assembly: GCA_003508835.1. NCBI lineage: Eukaryota > Metazoa > Chordata > Mammalia > Chiroptera > Pteropodidae > Eonycteris > Eonycteris spelaea. Next base: position 1,087,289 of record PUFA01000310.1, on the reverse strand, counting down.
CAATTCACTGTTCCCAACGACCTTCCAGAACTGCTTTCATTTGGAAAGTAACATCCAGTCCTGAACTGTCAGATGGAAAGGAAAAATTCAATTGTGCCTCCCAGCGTGGCCTGGTCCCTGGCTACCGGGAGATCTGGCTTTTCCTTATGAAGACATCTGTCCCCTGGCTGATGCAAATGGTATTAACCATTTGCTCGGCAGGAGGCAGAGGAAAGGGACAGAGGAGCTGGGTGTTCCTTCAATGGCACACAAGGCTGGCTTATTCCTCTTCCCTCCATTTGTCACCGGGCCTGCCCGTGCCACACTGGAGCAAACTCAAGTCTGAGCAGCATCGTGCCTGGCTCATGCATGTGCCACATGTGGCAGACAATGACAACTCACATGATTTCAGTTTATCTCACAAAACCCTGAGAGGCAGGTTCTACTATTTCCCCATTTTACGACCAAGGGAAATCGGGCCTTAGAGAAGTGAAGTGACCTCTCAAAGCCACCTAGTGGGTCCCAGAACCATGATTCGAATCCTTGTCTTCAGACTCCAGAGCACGAATTCTTACCCTGACATTATGGAACTGATCCCCTAATAGAAACAAGGGAGAATCTATCTGAATTGGCCTTATATTACTTCGTTTGGTGCAAAGGACCAGAAAGGGGAGAAGGAAAGCCTAGGGTGAAATGATGGAGGGCGACAGAAAGCTCAGCCAGCAGGAGAGGTGTCTTCAAGGGGGCCGTTCTGACTGATGAGTCCTGGGCATCCACGTAACAGAAGCCTTTACTCCACCCTCCACCCCCAGTTCTGTATGGGAGATCGGAAATAAGAAGGTAAAGCACCAGGAGATGAAGCAGCCGGCAGAGGGGGTGGGGAGGATGTGGTGGTACAGTCTCTTCTGTCTAGGATGCTCAGGAGAAACACTAAAACTTGGCGATTTTTGCCACGCCTGCCCCCCAATCCAAACTGAGCTTTCTGGAGACCCACCCAAAGGCAACCTGACCCCGTACTCCTGAGCATGTTAGTGTACTCAAGAGACCGATGGGGAAGCAATTTCTGTTTGGTTTTATCAGATTTGCCTTAGCGTCTTCTGGGAGATAGATGGCTTGCACCGTGTCACAATGGGCCAGGAGCGGGCACAATCACCTTGCTCCCAGCAGAGCCGTGCTATGGTTCGGGAAGCAGTCAGCTTTTTGCCTCTCCTCCTCCCCCCCCACCCCGCCCCACCCCGGATCCAGGCAGGTGGAGCCCTACAGCCCTGGTGTGGGGAAGATGTCCTGTGGATTCTTGTTCTGGAAGCCCAACCGCCTGAATGCCTTCCTATGTGTTGAGCAGACAGTGGGTGTTCAATGACCTCTGCAGCCAGCCTGGAGAGGGCCTGGAGAGGGTCTCGAACCCCGAGCTGCAACCTCTCCATGGCCTGCTCACCACTCCCAGCTCAATTAACTTGTTAATTTGTTACCATGCGTAAACAAAGGTAACAAAGCACTTTTTGGTTTGACAACAATTGCATGTGAGTTCATCACCATTCCTGGGAGCCTAAGTTAAAAACATTGCTATGAAACCGAACTATTTGCCACACCAAGAGGTCTGGTCCCCAGCTCAGCCTGCATCCCAGATGGGCAGGGCCTCGGAATACAGCCACACATGCTGGCCATGCCACTTGGTTTGGCTGGGGGGAAAAGAACGAGTCACCAGGAGAAGTCATTTCTAGATCTTCCCTGCGTGTGTGCATCCCTGTCTGTGAAAGTCCCTCCATCACCCCATCCCGATTTAATGGAGAGAGAAACATATGGGAAGTAATTTGACTCAAATGCAGTGTGACCACGTGTATTCGTTCCTGCTGACATCGAGCTGGCTGAAAGGGGACACCTGAGAGCCCGTGAGAGGGCACCGTGCCCCCGACCCTGGGGGCTGGGTGGGGCTACCGCTGTCACCAAAAGCGGCTGAGAGGATGGTGGGGACCACAGCTTCAGCACATCTCGCTCCCAACTTCCAGGCCAAGACAAGCTTTCTCAGAAACCTGGGAACTTGGGAATACATGCACAAAGGGGAGAGAAAACAGGTGAAAAAAATGGGAAAACTAACGAGGATTTTTTTTTTTTGGTCTAATTTCCAACGTGGACAATGTAGCTTGTCCTCTTAAAGGTGAGTGGCATCCTAACCGTGTGGCGAGGCGGGGTGTCCGCGAAGAGCACCCTGACTTCCAGTTAGCAGTGGCCAAGGATGACAAGTCCAAGCTCTGGGCTCAGCTGATGACAAGACCGCGGTGACACCCCTTTCTTCATGGCAATCATCTTAAAAACCCGAGGTTTGAAGAGATCTTTGAGCACTGGCTGGTTTGGGACATAACGGGACTGAAAGACGTGTCCTACATGAAGAAGTTTAGGAATCTGAGACTTTGAATAAAAATTCACACACACGGGACCGATTAAACAAGCACAGCATCTGAGAGGCCTTACATAAGCTGTGAGCTGGGTACCGCCCGCCTCTGCGGGCCGGCCCTGGCTTACAGAACACGTGGGAGGAGGCAGCGCCTGCCAGCCCCTCTCCTCTTCCAGGTGCTAATGAGATGCAGGGAGGGGTCTGCAGCCCCCATGGAGTGGCTTGCCATTTTCTGTTGCTGTTGTTTTGAATGTGTCTTTCTCTAGTGCTCTGCCCACAGCTTGTTAGCACATGGCTTTGGTGAGCGAGAAGGGTTTAGGCTCACAAGATGGTATGAAGCCGGCCTCAGTCCCTTGGGGGTTTATTCTCAGGACACCTGTCCACAATGTCCCCAGACAGATGCTCTAGAGCCTCCCCGTCAGTCACCGTCACATGGGCCCCAGTAACCCTGGTCCCTGTCCAAGGAACCAGGTTTTAAAGCCCGCCCCTTCGCACACACCCAAAGTTTCTTTTCCCATCTGTCTTGTGAAGGTGTGAATGGATTTGACAAAGGATGAGGAGGGAGGGAAAGGGGGGGAAAAATAACTGCACCCTCCCTCCTCCTGCCACATCACCATCCCCCCCCCCACACACACACTCACTCACACTCGCTCACTCACACGCACCAGACACCTGCCAAAGTAGACCGTGGCCAATGCACTGAGACCAAGAGGGCAGACTGGGCAAAGCTTTCCCACCATGTGTCTGCAAAGAGTAAGGAGACTGGGATTCGTCACACGCTCGTGAGCTTAGGGGAGCCACTTCACTTCTCTGGACGTCAGTGTCTTTCTGCCCCACTGTTAGTGCTTTTCTGGAGGAGCACTCTGGCTGTTCCAGACCACCTACAACTTATCGCCCAGGCCCACACCAAGACCATCGCATCACAGGGGGCAGGATAGAGTTGGGATCTGCTACTGACTGGGGGAGCAGAGGAAAAGACGAGATTTCTGACCTTCGCCACCCAATGCCAAGAACGTGGTGCCCGGTCCCTGGGGGCCATGCTACATTTATCTCCTCCCTTTGTTCATGAAGTTCCAAGACACATATATCGATGTCTCGTACAAGCAGTGGTTTATTTATTACATACTTCGTGGGCCACCCTCGTGTGGCATCTGTCCAACACTGTGCTCTTTATCTAGAACCGTTTCTGGATCACTTCCCACCATATCCATGTCTCCCTCCTCTGGATTTACAGCATTTGCCTTTGAATGTCTGACTTGACATCCATCTTAAGCTGCCTGAGGTGGATATTTGGCTTTTATGTTTCCTCTCAGCTAGATTGTTCTGTTTGTCACAAGGTAATGAAGTACTTCTTTCTGAATTAATGCAGAGTGGGTTTTTGTTTTTGTTTTTGTTTTACCTTAAATACGTATTATCTGCTCTTTATTTTAAAGTACCAGTTTTGTTTTGGTTAGTATTTTCACAGTATGCCTTCCTTCATTCCACTACTTCCAAACTTCCTGTCTCTGTCTTATAGAGGTGCAAATGGATTTGACAAAAGAGGGAAGAAGGAAAAAGGGAGATTAGCTGCCCCTCCTACCAACATATCACCATCACCACCGCCAATACACACACACACACACACACACACACACACACTCACACTCACTCACTCACTCACTCACTCACACATACTATGAAGGCAGCCAGACATCTGCCAAAATAGAATATGGCCAAACACTAAGGCGGAAAGAGCAAGCTATGTTTTAGGTGATTCTTAGAAATGATATATTATTTAGACCCAAGCCTAGAAATTCTGTCTCTAAAAAAGGCACGGTTCATCAATTTCTCTTTATTGCAATTGTTGATGTGTTTTAATTCGTTTCTGTGTCTTGTTTTGTGTTTGATGATTGTTTGGAGAGAAACTCCTCGATGGATTGCTCATGCTTCTGCACGTCCTTCTGGGTGTGCCACGAATGTGAGGTTCTGACTGCTTGGTACCTGGGTCATTCCTCAGGGTTGTGTTTGCATCAAGAAATCCTGCTGAATAAGGTCATGTCTCCCTTGCTGACGTTGTTTTCACGTGTAAGTGACAGGGACATAGAACAGGCACACTGCCTGCCAGGAGGGGGATTTCCCCAAGCACAGGGCTCCTCAGCTGCAACACGAACTCTCCTCATGTGCGATACCCATCGAGGCCCCTCTGTGTCACCCCCCGTGGGACTGAGGGGCGAAGAGGAACCAGCGCACACAAGATGCTCGTGGCGGTTGCTGTGCGTGAGTATTCAAGTCCTTCGTCTCTGACGGGGGCCTCATGTCTTCTGACAGCATCCATGAAACGGTAACAGGTTAACTTACTGGCTTGTAAGTAGATAAACAAATAATAGTAATTATCTGATGATAATTACCATGGTTATTTTTTCCATATTTCCTCATATCATGCTTCCTATTAGAGTGATTCTGCTTTATTTCCTTTTTAGCCTCGACCGCTTTTAAAAGTTATGCATTGTATTTCTCTTCTTTTAATTTTTCCCTAAATAACTATTTTCAAAAAATCTTAAGTTTAACAATGTTTATAGCCAACTAATAATATCTCCATCCCCTTCAGGACAGTAAGTCGCTTCTGCACCCCACCCGACTCCCATCTTCCATTCAACTTATTGCTATCCAACATTTTTTCACCTTGTTTCAAATCTACTTTTTTTTTTAGTTACAGTCACTACTTATTTAGATTTGCCAAAAAGTTTATCCTTTCACTGTTGTTATTTTTCTCACTGTTGCTTCTGGCTTTCTACCCCTTTCATCTGGTTCAGTTGTCATCTCCCTGAGTTATACCCTTTAGTTGCTTTTCAAGTAGGATCTGGAGTAATAAATTCTTTGAGGCTTTGTTTACATTAAAAACACATTTCCCCTCATTTTTTAATGATGGTTTACCTAGGATTTGAATTTTCAGGTACAAGTTATGGTCTTACAGTAATTTTAAGACATTTCCTATCATTATTTTTGCTGGTGATAAGTCTACTTTTGGTTGAATCGTCATTCCTTCGTGTAATCTGACTTTTATTTATGGAAGCTTTTAAGATTGTCTCTTTATTTTTTTATTTTCTATAATGTATCTACAAAGTATCTAGATATGCATTCATTTTTATTTATTATTCATGGAACCTGAAATCTTCAGTGTAAACGTTTAAATGTTTCTTGAATTCTGGAAAATTCTCAGCCAAGGTCTTTTCAAATATTACCTCTCTCACATATTCTGTTCTCTCTTTCTGGGGTTTGATGAGCTGTATTTTGATCACATATCTGTTAACTCTCTTTTATATTTTCCATTTAAAATTCTGGATGATAGTCTCAAAGCATCATCCTGGTCAATCAGTTTTTTCTTCAGCTGTGTCTCAGGTACTACTTTACATATCTAATGATTTTTTTATTGTAACGATCGTTTTTATTTCTAGAAGCAATATTTGTCTGCTTTTCAAATCTGTTTTTGTATCGTTCTGTCCTGCTCTTTTTATTCCTCCTTTTGTGTTTTTAATATTTTAAATATACTTAAATTTAGTCTATATAAGATTGTCCTGTTTCCTATAGAGCTCAGAATGTTAATTACCCTGTTTGCTGCTGCTTCTAATGTCCTTCCTCATAGTCTGTAGGCTGTTATGTTTCTGATTTTCAGTAGTTTTTTTCTGTAGGGAATTTCGGGTCCTCTCTATATAAATGGACTTTATGTTTGCCTCTGCCAGCACCCCACTGTTTTATCAGCTCTAGGCCAGTATTTATGTTAGTTTCTAGGCATTACATATGTGGTGTGAATTTGAGCAAATAGTGCAGGCTTAGGTTTTCAGTCTCTGGTACGTGACTCCCTTCCACCTGAGGCCTAATGGACAATAGCAACCTTTCCTGAAACTTCCCCAAACAAATCTGCTGGGTTGTCCTAATCCTCTCAGAGGCTCCTACCTGCACTCCAGAAGGCACGTATCCCTGTCTCTTGACTCACCTAGATATGAAGACTTCATTTCTGTCCTTGGATGGATGTTAAAATCCCCTTCTGAGCCCCTAAGGCCTATGTCTGGGTCTTAATCTCCTTCGGACTATCATGGTCTCAGCTCCCACCCAACAGTTTGGCTGTGAAATCCTGCCTCATCACTGACAACAGGAAGTTCTCTTCCTTTGGAGCTTTGTGTATATTCGAATTTACTTTTGTTGTATTGTATGTAGACTTCTATGTGTGTGAATGGGAGATACACATTTCCATAGCCACTGTCTGACCTATTGACTGGAAACCCTTGGTTAAATTGTAACTAAGAGCAGGAGCCATGTCTTCTTTCTGTATGAGTGCAGGCTCCACTATAGAGCCTCCCCCAGAATCATACCCTACGTTAAAGCTCTAAACGGGTGTGTAACAATCTCAGGGTCTAACAATAGGTGCTTTGTTAATTGGACCATGGCGTAACAATGCAATGCAGTGGAGTGTGGTGCAGCCACTTTAAAAGATACAGAAAATGTTAAATGATATAGAAAGGTGATGTTGACATCATTCTTAAGTGTAAAAGACAGGTTAGAAAATATTATACACAGTCCCATTGTAGAGAAAACAGACAAAAGAAAATATACCAAAACATTAAACCTTCAGTCCCTGGACAACGAGAGTACGGGCCACTTCTGTTTTCTTCTTTTGATGTGTATTTCCCACAGTTAACATTTATTTCTCTTACAATAAGTGTGACACATATGAATTTAAGTTAAAACCTGTAAAATGCCAAAAGCCAAATAAGTAGAAACTCTGAGGTGTTCTCCTGAGCTCCTCCCTCCCCACTGTCTCAAAGGAGTGTCCGTTTGACACCCATACCGAGGTGCGGAGGCTGCTGCCTGCTGAGCAGTTCACGGTGGCCCCACTTCTCCCTGCCCCTGGAGGGTGCGCTCACGCACTGGGCCTCCCAAAGCTAGGGCTGCCCGTTGATCCTTCATCATGATGCCTCCCTGTCCCATGTTCCCATGGCAGCCCTCCAAGGGCATGATCCAAGGAACCTCATGCCCGAAATCCCTTTTCAGTGTCTTCTCCCACCCACATGCTCTCCCACATGCTCCCTGGGCACACACGTGCCGTGCCCGGCTCCGGGTCTGGAGAGCTTCTGACAGCAGTTACGTGTTGTACACAAACCCGCCCTCCTCTGCCACCCCGGGCTCTTATTAGCCTGTGCCCTTTCTTCCTTCATCGCTCTTCCCTTCCACCAGCCCTTGATGGGAAGCTCTCTCCTCGATTTTTAACAGGTGTCCCTGGCTTTGAATTTCAGGGAGCAGGGACAGGAGTGTCTACCATCCTTCCCAGAAGGCCCTCTGTGCTCCTTTGGAAAACTAAGTCAACTCCTCCAGTGACCAGCTTTTCCAATTCCAGTAGAAGCATCTTTGCTTGGGTCAAAGGAGGTATTTTCCCTCCCTGACTACAGAAAGATGGCCTCCTATCATCCACCCAATTGCCATTAGACAGTAACTCATATAGCCACGTGCTACTGGAAATTGGCTAACCAGCATAAGGATTTGGGGTTCTGCCCTAGGATCACCCCCACCACACCTTCAGCATCACCCACTTACTCAGTGGAGGCTAACGAGCTATGTGAAAATTGGTAGTTTAGAGTCTCCCTGCGGCAACATCCTTTTTTATTCCAAGCTCCACTTTTGTTTGTTTTGCTCCCTGAAGCATCCTCCAAGCAGAGATCAATTAAAAGTAGGAGAAAGGACACGGGAACACCTGGGGAAAGAGGTGGATGATAGGCCTTGGAGTCCCTTGTCTGAGGAATCATTTTTCCTTACCTCTCTCCATTCTCTCCCCACTCTTAATTCTTGCCTCTGGAAGTCAGGGAGACACTGAGCAGGTGGCCCTGGCTGGTGCCTGGGCTGGTGGCAGGTTGGGCAGGAAGATGCTTGTCACCATATGGGCCAAGGGAACACATGGCCCCGAGTTCCTGGGGACATGAGGGGAACAGGCAGGAGCAGATGAACTGCTAAGCAACAGGGTTGGTAATTTCAGCCAGGGAACTTTCCAGCGATAAGAAATAAGGGAAAGCTGCCAGTGGGGGAGCATGCGAAGGGAGGCTCAGGGACTGAGTTGCCTGTGTCTGCACAGTGATCTATCTTTTATTTCTTTTAAAAGTAAAACACGATTCTCAGTAGGGAGCTTTTGCTTTTCCCAACTTGCAGAGCTGAAAACAATAGAAAACCACCAACACACATTTTCACCCTCTCTAGAAGATGCTCGTAAAGACCCTCACACTCACATTTAAATGATTCGAGCTGCAGGAAGCACAATGGCTGAACTTAAACATGGATCAACATGCAGGGAATGAGAGCTGTTTCGGAGTCTTAAAAACAGCACAGAAAGAAGTATCCAGGGTTCACAGTGGTTGCCCCTGGGTGACGGGGCTGTAGGTGACTGTTTTTCCTCCTTCTTTATATTCTTTGGTATTTTTCACGTTTTAATGATGTGCATGTGTTGTTTTAAATTTTAAAAAGCTACTTAAAAACACAGGCGAAGGCGACATTGATTCATAAAAGGGGAATGCCTGCGGACTGGTGTTTCCAGAACCTACCATGTGGCAGAATCTAGGGTCCATCTTGTCTGTTATTTGATTTGACCATCACAAGCGTCCCATGACATTGATTGTACTCTTTGTACAGATAAAGAAACCGAGACTCAGGAAGCTAATTAGTTTGTCCAAAGTGACACAAAAGGAAACTTGCAAAGCTAGATTTCAGCCCAGGCCCGTCTGTCATCGGCCTGTGTGAGGGAGTGTCCACGTCAGTCTTCCTGCTGGGAGCTTCTTCCCGTCCAACTAACTTCACGTTAAAAGGGCTGGGGTAAAGAATCGAGGTGCTGAGGGCCTGAGGGGGACTGTGCCTGGTGTGGCTGAGGAAGAGCCAGGAGACCAGGCAGTTAGACAGAGGGGCAGGGGTGAAGGGAATCCAGAGGCAGTGGGCTGGATCTTGCAGAGTTCTATGGGCCTCAGAAGAGTTTTGGGAAAAAAAGACATAATTTATGTTCCTGGATCAGTAGAGTTACCTAACTCGAAAGTTCTTAGCATCTCTTAGTTTACATTCCCAAGAGAGGGAGCCTGGTTGTCTGAGCCCGGCCGGACAGGCTTTATTAAGTGAGGTCCTTATTCCCTCAGCCAGGGGTCAGAGTGGAACACCTGCCTTGCCCTTGGCAGGGACTCTGGCTGGTCAGATAATGGTGAACATCCTGTAAGAGGAAACTTCAAATGAGACCCGGATTATCAATGAGATCCAGGTAGTCAGAGACAGAATCAAGTCAACAGGAAAAAGCACCTCCTGATCTCTATGCTGTTGTCCCTTGACATTACTTGCTAGGAGGGCCATTGGCAAGGGGCAGAAGAAAATCCACGACATTGCAGGCAATTTGGTCCTAATGAAGGATGAGAACGGGCAGGGAGAAAATCTCTGCCATCATTCATTCCCTTGAAATTCCAATAAGAATGAAAACATGCCTGGATGGATGTAAAAGATTCAGTATCTAGTTTGGCTGAATCTCTTCCCTCACTCCCAAAAGAAAAAAAACTTTTCTACTTCTTACCACCTGGTCTCTAGAAAATCTTATCTCTGTGTTTCCTTTTGTAGCACACAGTTGTTTCCTAAGTATCATGGAAAAGCTTTTATGAATGCTGGGACTAATTTTGCCAGCTGGGAGATGGCACAGCCTCTTGCCTCTTCTCCCTCCCTGGGGCGCCCCGCACCCAGCCCCAGCCCCAGCCAGGCTGTCCTAGATCTCCCTCCAGCCGTCCATAAGTCGATCAGTTGCCATTCTGCTCTTTACTGGATCTTAATTTCCTACTGTCAGGAAGTTTCACTTTATCTATGATTAAGTTCACGTCTCCGTTCGTGGAGGGAGAAGGATTTGACTCTCGGAAACAGTGTTCCTCTTTCCTCTTTTCTATGCAATAGCCAGTGTCTTCTCCGGTTCTGCTTTCTCCCTTTCCCCAGCACTGAGCCTAGAATAACAATCATGGAAATGAAGGGCGATATGCAATAACCCTGGGGAAGTCCCACTAGTTATGCCGCCCAGCTTGCCTCCCCCACCCACGGGGCCCTGAACCTAACCCACTCATCTCTCCTCATTGACTTCACAGAGTTGCACCCAGAAATCGAACCCCCAGCTGCTGTGTGAGGAGCGCCGTTATAGAATAAGGAACGGGAGGAGACAGCTGCCTGCAGGGTGGGACAGGTATGTGCTACCTGCACACTCGGCGAGCTGAGTCACAAAAGAACCCGGAAGCTCAGGGAACTCGAATCTATAATAATGGTGGAAGCTGCAGTGCTTTGTCCTGGACTGAACACGGTCTTTATTTATACTGGACCGTAAATAAGCCTGCCTTCTGCTGCAGCAGGAAAAATCTATCTCTATCTTCCAAAGAGGTTTGCTATACAAAGATCATTAAAAAGAGCCCAGAATGAAAGCACTCAGTGCTTCTGCTCACAAGATGTACAGAAACACCAGGGAACCATAAGAACTATCTCTCACGTTACATGGTGCTTGATTTCAGGGACAATCGATACCAGTGAAACCAATACATACTATTGGGAAACTGACAGTCTGAGCAGATACATAATCTGGATATGCAAATATACAGCAAACATTGACCTACAGGTGAAGTGTTTACCATTTGTGTCAATAACCAGGAAACATCAGTAGGAAAGGTTAGATAAACCATTCAAGGGTTACGTTTGATCATGGGGCACATGTACTAGATCACTCTATACGGTCCCACAGGTCCCTGAGGCTCTGTTCATTTTTTTTCCCTCTCTAGTCTTCAGATTAAATGATTTCTGTTTATCTATCTTCAAGTTCAATTATCCTTTCTTCTTGACTCCAATCTGCCCTTAAGCCCGTCCAGTGATTTTTCTAAATCAGATGGTATACTTTTTAATTCTGTTTCCATTTGGTCCTTTTTCTTCCTTCCTCTTTCATTTCTCTTCTGAGATCCCCATATGTTCATTTTAGTCATATTTTACTTCAAGTCATTACACTTATTTGTAATAATTTTGTTAAAGCCTTGTGGCTAATTCCAACACCTAGGTCATCTTGGGTTATTTTTCTATGGACTGCTTTTTCTCTTGACTGTTTCTTCCGTGTCTGATTGTTTTTTATTCTATGCTGGGCATTGTGAACGATGTGCTGTACAGACTCTGGATTCATCTCTCTTCCTCAGAGGAGTGTTGATTCTCTTTCTAGCGGGCAGTTAATTTGACTGGATTCAAACTCGGAATTCTGTCTCTCCTGTGATGGCCAGCACCTGAAGTCCTTGCTCAGTTCTTTAACCTCCTGGCTTTGCTTTTTATTGGGCTCCTTGGAGTCTCCCTGCACACGCCCAATTCAGGGGTCATCTGAGGATTCGGTTAAAGTTTATATGCAGATTTGGGGCTCCTTCCTCTCTGGCCCTCCGTTCTGAGATTTCCACCCCACTTCTTAGTTGCCCTGGCTGCCGACTAGCAGTTTTCTGCTGGAATACCAGCTGCCCTGGGTGGAAAGCTTGAAGTGCCTCCAGGAAAAAAGGTGAATGTGAATCTCACCCAAGTGCAGGTCTCTGCTTTCAAGGATTGACCCCCATCTAGGCATGCCCTCCTTTGGTCGCTCTCCAGTGCCGTCCAGCTGCTGTCATTAATACTTTGTACAGAATTTATGATAATAATCTGTGGGGAGTTAGTCTACTACAAGCTACTTTCCCATTACAGGGAAGTGGAACCACTACACAACTGTTTTATACTCTGCTCACGCTACACTTTTTAAATGTATATGCCATTCCATCATATAGACCATCCTATTAAACAAAACTTGCATAACACTTAGCTATCAGTAGACATTTACGATGTTTCCACCTTTTGATATAAGAAAGTTGCATTCTGAACAGTCAGGAGTTCCCGCCCCAAAAGTTGCACAAGATAATTCATTTCGTTAGCAGGAATGTTATGTATGTTGGAACTTCTTTTTGTTTCAATTTAACTAATCCTTTAATACATCAACTTTTACATGTTTCATAATCTATGTGATACATTATAATGATACTAAAAGTAAATAATGTATAAAACATGTATAGATATATTGGGGGCTGTGTTCAATTTTACTTAATTCTTTTTACAGATGAAGTATAAGATTTTAAAAGTTTAGAAGTAAAGTTACAAATAATGCTTTAAAGAATGTGTATATGTACATAACATGTTCATGTACATAAATACTATATAAATATAAATATTTTATATAAAACATATAGGCATAATACTGATTATTTACATAAGATGATTACCTGAGAGTAGAATTGCTGAATTAAATGGTATGCACATATTTAAGTTTTTTGACTCATTTTGTCAATACCGTAAAAAGGTCCTCCAGAAAGACTGTACCAATTCACTCTCAAAAGCATCAGAATATGAGAATATAGTCCTTTTCCCCACATCCTACTAACACTCACTTAGTTGGAATTGTTTTTTTCCTGTCTTTAAAGAAGTTTTATTGATAAATAATAATAAATTGGTTTAATGAGAATATCTTCCTTTACTCATAGAACTGAACATTTTTCATAAATTTACAATATTGAATCTCTTTAAATTGCCTATTTATTTCTTTTCCTTTTTCTATTAAGATGATTCATCTTTTATTTAAAAATTAATTGGAAGAGATCTTTTTTATAGTAAGCATAGTCATTCTTTGTTTGATATCCTTCATTTACCATTTGATATTTTCACATACACAATACATTTATGTCATCAAATCTATTAGGTTTCTGCCTTTAGAATTATACTTAGAAAGTCATTCCACACCTTAAGATTATTTAATTGTACCAATATTCCCTCTTAGAGCATTTACTTTACATTGAAACCTTTAATCCATCTGAAATTTATTATGATAAATTATATATGATAGAAATCTTATCTTACACTAAAGTCATATACATATATTTGGGACAGTTTCTGGGTTTTCATTGAAATGTCAATCTGTTTATTATGTCAAAATTACAATTCTCTAATTTTTTATAGATGAATAATACATTTTTACATGGGGCATTACATTTTGAAAACACTGACAAACCAGAAAGCACTAAAAAGTGGAGTTAGAAAACCACTTCATATAATAAATATTTTAAAAACTTAGAATGTTTAACTTTGAGAAGAAAGAATTCAATTCCTACCAGAGTAAAAAGTCAATAAATAACCTAAGGGGGTTATATCACGGTTATGTTTTAAAAAGTTAAGGATCTGTTATATGGATTGGAATAGATCCAGGTGACTCCAGAGGAAAGAACGAGGACTAAGAGGTGGAAATTACTAAAGAAAACTTTTGGCTCAGCAAGGGACGTTTCCTAACAACCACAGGTGTTCGGCAGGAGAACAGGCTGCCTCAAAGGAGTGAGGGTCAGAGGAGTTGGCTGCTCTTCACTGAAAAAGTAAAGAAGGAGGTAACTAATTTGTGAACAATCTACACCAAATCAGGGCTGAGCTATGGGGAGGACATCCGAACCCTAAAATCCTGGCATCTACAATCTTATTATCCTGAAGGAAAATGTTAGAACTCTACTGACGTCAAGCCTCAACCACTCAGGTCTGGCACTGAGTGATCCCTAAGGCAATACACCTGTGCCATTGGCTTTTGAAACCTTAGAAGTTGTGGTTCACTTTTTCTTTTATCTGTGAGGTGGTGGGTACAGGGCTAGGGCTGGGCTGCAAGATATAAAGCAAAGAGAAACTTAATAGATCCCCCAGAGTCCTATTTTTCGTTTAAAATTTTAGGCAGGCTCAAGGTACTCTGGGGTACACAGGGGTATCTCCCCAAACAACAAGGGCAAAAAGTGGCCCCAGAATCCCAGGGTCTCATTTTCATCCTTCTTCTGTGGACACTAAAGCACTGAGCAAAGGTATGTTCTGTCCCCTCTTCACCTCCACGGGCTGTGGAGAAGAGGAGTTTCCTTTAACACCTCAGTAAAACATTCTGAGGTCCCTGGAGCTGTTTTAGTCAAATGCAGTGATTTATTCATTATTTATCCTGTGACTCTGAGGGAGGCAGTATCTCACGCATGCTAAGAGGCAGAGATTGAAGCAGGCCTCTTTGGGCTGGTTTACTTTGAGAGTAAGCAGTAGGCCAGAACCTGAGTGCAGAGGGTGGCTCCCTTGATACCTGCACAGGAGGTCTATCTCACAGCTGAAGACATCAGTTCAGCAGGTGTCCAGTCACCCAAGCACAGTGGCCATGGTCTTCTGAAGAGCCACAGCTGTGACTTCATTAAAGGCAGAGGTAGAAGGGACAGCATCATCATGCACCCCAGTAACTCAGCCTGTTATCTATCTAGCCTTCTAGGGTAAAGATAAATACTTTGTAGGCACAAGAGAAAGTGAGCCATACGAGATGCTATGAACTATTCAGATGGTTATAATTAAGCACTAAAATACAAAGAGCAAAGAATATGGACCTTAGAAACATAATGTTAAGTGAAAAAACCAGACACAAAAGAATTTTTGCATTAATCTATTTTTATAACTTTTTAAAACAAACTCATTTACGGTGTTAAAAAGTCAGGATAATGGTTGTCCTTAGGGATGGGTGACAGTAATCGCCTCGAAAGTGACACGTGGGGCTTCTGGGATGCCGATGATGTTCTATTTCTTAATCTAAGTGCTGGTTCCTTGGGCGTACTCAATTTGTGAAGATTCATTGAGTTGTACATTTATGATTTGTGTACTCTTCTGTATACATCATACTTCAATAAAAATTTCAGAATAAGAGGAAGGTGGTAACTAGGCACTTCTTAGTCCTGTTTCCAGGGCTCCCATAGGTTTCTGCCATTTAATTCTCCTCACAACCATGTGTAGTAAGTGGTATATTTTCCGTATTTTCAGTGAAGGAGCAGAAGCACCGAGAGATTCTGTGGTATCACATGGCTGGCGAGTCTGATCCAATTTGGGTCTCCAGGACTCCAATTCTAAATTCAAGTTTTCACTAAATATTTACCATATAGAGAATAAAGTTATACTCCCAAAACCCAAGAAAGAAGAAGAGCTGAATTTAGATCTTCTCCAGGCTGAAAAAGCTGGAGTCCATGACCCCAAAGAGACCTTGGCCATCAGGACAGAGCCCAGGTGCGCCCAGGGCCTGGGAGGTCCTGAGTTACTCAGGGACCGACCCCTTGCGGAACACTGGAAATGTATTTTTGG
Organism: Eonycteris spelaea; assembly: GCA_003508835.1. Taxonomy (NCBI): domain Eukaryota; kingdom Metazoa; phylum Chordata; class Mammalia; order Chiroptera; family Pteropodidae; genus Eonycteris; species Eonycteris spelaea. The sequence continues at coordinate 1,071,730 of PUFA01000310.1, read as the reverse complement.
GGCCTTCTGTCCTCAGACCACAGGGATCCCTCCAGCTAGAACCACAGCTGAGTCATCATGTTTCACAGTCTCCTCCCAAGGCCAGAACAAGGGAAGGCACGTGGGGGAGGAAATGCAGAAAACGCAGGTGGCCCGTCCCTATTCACTTAATCCGATCAGTTAAGCAGAAACATGGCCCCAGACAAAATTAAATTATGGTTTCTTCATGCCCTTGTGGAAAGTTCAATGCCCCAGGCTTCAGGAAACTGTTCCAGTTACTGGCTCTGCCATTAAGTATCTGTTCTAACCTCTCTGGACCTTGCTTTCTTCATCTGTAAAGTGAGAAATTTGAAAGATTTTCTATTCATCCTTTTCATGCCAGACTTATGACTTAAAATACCGGGGTTCAAATCTCGGTCTGGGAAAGGACTCTAAGCCTTGAATGTAAGCCAAACAGGCTACATTCCATCCAACCCTCCATTCATCATCTATCCATCCATCCACCCATCCATCCATTCCTCTCAGAGACGCCATTTCCTCACAGAAAACAAGAATGGCCCTTCAACTCCATTGCCCTTTGCCACCTGAGCCTCCTGGGAGCCATACATAACAGAAACAATCTGAATTCAGAAGGTGCTTGATAAATGGCAGCCAGTATTAGTATTCCCGAGAACTCAGGGGCATGAAGAGAGCTCCTGCTTCTACCATTTTGGAGCATAATTTCTAACCAGAACTGTAGTACAGATGAACCCTAGTGAAGATTACGTTCCAGAGTACATAAAAATGGAGTTTCGGTTAATGGAAGTCTTGCCAGGCCAGTAAGGCTGAGAGAAAAGCTACCATCAGTTTCCTTGTGAAACATCCCCTAGTGGCAACTCCAGGAAATGCTGCCCGTCCATCCACTCATTCATTCATTCATCCATCCATCCATCCATCCATCCATCCATCCATCCATCCATCCAACAATTCACTCATCCATGCATTCATTCACTCATTCCAGGAAAGGAATGGGAACAAGACCACACCGATGCCAGACCTTCCTGGATGTTAACACCATCTCGAAAGACATGGACAGGAAAGTCGACAAAGAAGAAAAACAGGTGGCCTATGAACAAATTTAAAATTAATCAAGCCTCATTGGCAATTTAACATTGGTAAATAAAAATAAGACCATTTTCCAACCCCGTGATTTAAGAGTGCTAGAAAATGGTCCCTCTCAAGGTTGGGGCTGGGAATCCAGTTTGATGTAATCTTTCCAGTGAGCAGGAAGGGAAGGTACAAGGAGCTGTCAGGCGGCATGGAACTGGTGTCCTCACCCACAAGCTCTGGCTCAGTGCTGCCTGGGTGCCGCCAGCTCCCGCCCCCAAGCAAATCTTCCAAATCTATGAAAATGTGTGTTCACTTTAACCTAGCTGCTGCATTCCTAGAAATTTCTCCTTGAAAATAACGATGTCATGTGCAAAACATAGAGCTATAAAGACATTTTTCACAGCTCTGCTAGTAATATTTAAAAGCTGGAAATCATCTAAATGCCAGCCATGGGTGCTTGGCTGTGGGGACAGCTCAGCATGGTAGCCCGTGGGCGTGGGATCCAGAAAGTGGAGTGGGATTGAAAGTCCAGCTCTCTCCCGTTCGCTCCTTGTGCAACCTCAGGCAAAATGCTGCCTCTAAACCTGTTTCCTTATGCATTAAAGGTGAACGGGGATAGTATTTAGCTCACAGAGCTGTGGTGAGGAATAAATTAGATGAAGCATGGAAAGCATAGCCCATAGGAAGCATTTTATAAATATTTGCTATTATTAAATAAATTATGCTATAACCATATGATGAAATTCATTGCAAACATAAAACAAGATGCTGTAGAAAACTGTCTAATGATGCTGGGAAATGTTTATGGATATTGTTAAGTGCGAGAAGCAGGTTATATTATCGTATGATATCTGTTTTTGTTAAAAATATTTTTCAGAGGGAAAAAGAGTGAGGTAATTTACAGCCGACCGTACTTATGAGTGATGCGATGATAAAAGGGTTTTGTTCTCTTATTTGGGTTTTTCTCTATTTGCCAACTTTTTCTCAAGTGGGAGGTAAAAAGAGAGTGTCATCGGTAATGTGACCTTGCTTGCTATTCACTTTTTTATGAGTCAGAGGGAACAATGGCTCCTTTTATCTGGAAAGACACTCTAGAAGAAGGGGGTAGAGAATGGTGTCTTCCAAAATTCCCAGCCAAGTGTCCCTGCTCCATGTCCTTCATGGAAAGAGCTAGGGAAACCTCCTAACACAATAGTGTGGCGGTTTCCCCAGGCTGTGAACCCATCCCAAGGGGACTCGCCTAGGTCCGTGGGTGCCACTGACCACCCCAGCACCAATCCACTAACAGCACAAATGCAGACAAAGGAAAGAGAGTAAAGGGGGCTGAGAAAACAGGTGGAGGGGAAGGGATGGATGGGGGGTGGAGTTTCCCACAAACCTCTGGGTGGTGCGGGGAGTTTTCCCTGCTTCTTCCCAGGGCCTTGCCATCCTCTTCGAGTGCTGCTGTTATTTCTCCAACTTGCCCAGCATCCACCTTTTCTCCCCACTGTGTCAAGTTTTCATGTATTTTTCTGGACCGTTAGATTTTTCCAGGGGAGGGCAAAGACCCCAGAATTTGCCCAAAGCCAAATTGGCCCTAGTACACAGGTCTGGGTTTTCTGGCCATGCCCCTTCCAGGTAAGGCCAGGGCAGAACCAGACAGAAGGAAAGAAAAAGGGGCAAGAAGATCGTGGGCACAGCTTTGGCACTGGGCAAAGGAAAAAGGAGGTGGGTTTGGGGACCTTCTGAAATGAAGGCAACTGGCCTCCACTCCTCTCCCCGCATCCACCTCCCACCCCCCAGTAAACAAAGGTTTTCCAAGGGCGCACAGAGGTGAGGACCACATGGATATGGAATGCACACAGAAGTAAATTGGGCGGGGAGGGGTTTGGGGGTTATTTTTTAAGGCTGGAAGCCGTGGTGCAGGCAGAGAGTCCTCCTCATTTCCACAGGCTCTGTCTGTCATGACTTAGCATTTATATTGCACGGCTACACCCACAGAGCACCTTCCAATCACCTTTGAAAGGTATTTGTGGACCTTCGTGGCTTCCCAGCTACCTGCAATTACTCTCCAGCTCTCTGCTGGGTGTTTGCCCACTCGGGGTGGTTGTCAGAGGAGGCTTTTCTAGAAAGGTTAACCCTCGATCGGCTATGCTTAAACAACTCTAATTTGGGGTGACGCTAGTAGGAGCTAAGAGAAAGCTTCTCTCCCCAGTCTACCTAACGAAAATGATAGTGGTATTTGCGGACTTGCAAACAGCACAGGACTGCTGGTGATGGGTCAGTGGAAGGGACTCAGAAAAACTTTTTTTAAAAAACCTGGAAAAGAGATATTTAAATACAGAGAGAGGTTTGAGACTCAATTCTGACTGCCTGTAAAGCCTGGCTCTTAACTACTGCATTTTACCATTTCGGAAATAAATGTGGCTTGCAGCCTGAGACGGCTGACCCATCCCCGGGGAATCCAATGGGAATGACTGCATTTTAGCTGAAGCCTTGACTTCCTCAGCTTTAAATACCGTGAAAGGCCAAAGTGCCCCTTTCTGTGACATCCCCACTCAAGACCTTTAACCCCTACTCGCTGATCCTTGTCAGTTGATTTCAGGGAGAAAGTGGCAAGGGATGCTGTTTGGGGATAAAGGTGGAAGAGAGGGGAGATGTTGGGAGCGGGGCTACCGGAGGGCTGGTGACAGCCATTCCCTGGTGTCTGCTCTTCCCCTGCTGGCCCTACTTGCCTTCTAGCATTAGCTGGAACACAAAGCAGACACTGATTATCACATTCCACCTTTGACTTATAAAAAGACTCCTTCCCTGGGTGGGAGCTGTGTCTTTTGTTCCTGAGAGCGGAAAGTAAGTAAGGCGTTGTGGAATGCCAAATGATAATGACAGGACTCCGAATGGCCCTACCTGGGGCCCCTCAGGAGTGAGTCATAAGCTGCTGTTTGACTAATTGAGTTAGGACCTGTCAGTCACCAGTTATGCTATAAATACTCTGAAAGCTAGAAGAAACTTTGCTGATGGGGCGGGGGGGGGGGAAAGGCTGTGCAAAAGTGCATCTGGGGTTTCGAGACAGAAAAGGAAAAGAGAGGCTATAGGTTAGAGCAGCAGGTGCCCAGTGACCTCTAGACAGGCAGACACACCCACCCATTGACACTAGGGTCTCCCTCCTCCCCTCTCTCCTCCCCTCCTCTCTCCTCCTTTCCTCTCTCCTTCCATCTCCTCTCCTCTCTTGTCACCAAAATTTTTCAGAATCAGGCTACAGCTACTTTAAACACTAGGATAAGGCGACAGAATATGTAAGAGCCGATACAGCTGGGGGTGGGTGCAGGATGGGCAGATGGGTGGGGACCTGTTCTGGGTGGGTGGGGGGGGATTGATTCAAGGTGTTGGCAGATATAACTCTAGAGCGAGCTCCCCTCCTTCAGGGCCCCTAGCAGATTCCCTGTCGCGAGGAGAGGAATTTCCCATCATCCTCCCTTTCTTTTGTCATCCGCTGGCACTGGCTGAGCTGGAAGGCAGGCTGACAAGGTTAAGGGGAGAGAAGATCTGATATGCTATCATGCTTCTCAGGTCCATGACAGGCGGGTTTGTGTGGAGTGGGCCCATGCCTTGCCTTTGCTCTCCTCCCCAAAAGAACCCACCGACCTGCCAATCAGAGGCGAAGATAAGAAGCTGACTCTGAGTCCTCTTCCCAGAGCCGAAACCTCAAGGCAATTATTTACGGGAGCCCTGCAGCGTCGATCAACCCCAAGTCTGGGGCCTCCTTCCCATGCGGTGCTTGCTGCCTGCCGCAGAAGCACGTGGAAGCTGCCTCCAGAGCGTGGACGGCACACTGCAGGGGCAGAGGTAGCTCTTACGCACACCCTTCGCATCACGCTGGTGACCATCACTTGGCAGTGACAGCCACTGAATGGGCCATGTGGGACAGACCCGCTGTCTGTGAATGGGGGACCCTTAGGCCCTTCAAACTAAAGGGTCTACACTCCCACCCCAGGTCGTCTACACCAGGGCTACTCAAAGTGTGTATCGGGGGTGGGTTGCAAATTGTTTGTTACTGGTCCACAGTGAGGTAAGGAAAAAAGCTGAGAGTAAGCATTATGAAACTTTTATAGCAATCGGGCAGGGTAATTTAATGTATTTATTTTAATAATTAAAAAGGGACTTGTATTTTTCTATAATTTTATTTCATTTTCCCAGAAACCTATTCCAAAGAATAGATTTCTAAATGTATATATATATATAGAGAGAGATAATAAAAATATCATTCTGCAAGAAATTGTCCCCCAGACACCGTCATCCCAGATAGCTTGAGAAATACAGATCTAGTCACAGTCTACTGCTCCAAGAATATGGCATTGAAGCCTCCAGGCTGCGAACTGTTCTTTTCATAGGCATTCTGAGAAAGAGCAAGAGTGAGAACCCAAGAAAGAAAAAGAGAGCAAAGAGAGAGGTAAGTTAGCAGACAGAGAAAGAACACGCCTCCTTCCAATGTAGCCTGCCCCACCTGAAACGGACCGTCAGTGGTCCAGTAAAGTGATGCGATAAACCCCGTCCTTTCTGGCACACTTTCCCGAGATGACAGCTATGGAGCAAGTCAAAACGAAGGCCATGTGCTGTAGCGTGGCTTCTCTGGGTGGCTCCCCCAGAAAGCCCAAAGCAAGGCAAGGCACCAGCATCGTCTGAAAACTCACGACCTCTGCAGTAGTCACTCTCTCCCTCCCTGCGTGGCCTGGCTTCCCCCGGCAGCTTTTCAACTCTACCCTTCTAGACTGGAGGCCCTCGCCTCTTAAAGAACATGGGGAGACCAGAACCCAAGCCCCTTTCTACCATTCAACCTGAGCAAGGCTTCCTGAGGAAAACTTTCAGCTCAGGCAGGATACCCAGTGATTAACAACGAAAACATTATAGTCAGACATACTTGAACTTGAGTTCTGGCTCCCCATTCCCTACCCATGTGACTTTGGGCACACCCACCGCTTACTCTATCAAGGCCTCAGTGTCTGCCTCTACAGATTGAATGTAACAATACCTAACAGTTACTAAATGTTACATTATATGTTAGACATTGGCTATTTGCTTTGTCTGGAAAGAGCTCAAAGAAATAACCCTACGGGATAGACACATTTATTCCCCATTTTCAGGTAAGGAAGCTGAGAACATGCCAAGTTCACACAGTGAGTAAAAGTCAGTACTCAATCTTCTGCACGTCGCTTCCCAGAGTTATCCCGTTTCATCATTACAGGACACTACCCTAGCATCACCACCTAAGTCACGGGATTGCTATGAAGATAAAATAATTCACGCATCACAGTGCCGTTCTAAATATCAGTCGCTATTGCTTTTGCCATTATTTTCCTAGGGCTATCTTGGGGCCTCTGAATGTCCCCTGGCTTCAAGGCTATATAACCTAGGGCAACACAATTTTGGCAAGCTCCAGAAGGAACCAAGCCAGGGTTTCCTTGGCCGGCGGCCCAGCCTGCACATCCTTTAATAGTCCAGGGTCTCCTATAAATATGCCAACAGCAAATCAAAAGCTCTGAAGCAAATCTCAATAGTTACTCAATTTCAGGCTCGGAAGCGTTTTCAGTCTTGCACCTTTCACATCAGCTAAAATGTTCTTCCAAGTTCCAGGCTCCTGGATTCCTCCAACTCGTCTTTTTTAAACGTGGAGCCCTCTCTGCAGAATACTGTCGGTATCCGCTATTAAAAAAAGGAAGCAGGGCCAAAGGGTAGGGGAGAAATTCGGTGAGGTTGCCTGACTCTCGATAAATATTTATACCCACTTGATGAGTCAGGGTTGGAGCCAGGGCTGTCCCCGGGGCTTCCCATGGAGAATTTTTAGTGCAGGTTTAGGGCAATGCTGAATGCCAACTTCCCGGCCATGCTCGTGCAAACCTCAGAGCCGGACTAATGGGAACCTTCTGTCGAGGAGGTGTCTTTGTATAGCACACTGCCCTGTAGCTGTTAGTTCTCTCATTTTACAGATAAGGAAACTGAGGCTAAGGAAGGTAAGTAGCTGGCTTGAGGGGACAGAGGCAGCCAGTGGAGGAGCTAGGATTCGACCCAGCTTTGTCGAGCAGGAGTGCCCGAGCTCTTCCGCCCAGGAGCCTCTGTGAGTCTCCCCTCTGGGACAGGACCCTGGATCTTACCTCTCCTCCCTGAGCTCCAGGAAGGGCTTCACTCTCCTCCCGAATGGTCCCTCATGGATTCTAGCCTCCACACCGGTCCCTCTTTGGGTCTTGTTGATTTTATTTCCAAAGTGGTGATATGGCTGGGTGATATGGGCAAGAAAAGGTAATCTCATTGACTGGGCTGATAGGGGGTGATTGGAGCCCTCGATTATCAGGAGTGGGACTGCCCCCAACATATAGCAGGGACTCATGTCAAAGCCCCAGCTGGAAGAACCTTCAGCATGTCTTCGTTCCAGGCTGATAGGCGGGAATATGTCATATCACTTGTTCCCGGGGGACAGTAACAGGTATGTGGCCATGAGACACAGTCATTCTAAGCCTCTGGGTAACTATGTCCTGTGTCGATGATGGCTCAGGGACCATAGTGGCACCTGAATCAGAACCCCACTGGGTGCCGACTTGTTAAAACGGAGACCCGGGGGCCCAGCCCACCCTCCACATCACGACACACTCTGCAGTGGACGCCAGGAATATTCCCAGGCTCCCGGGTCAGTCTGGTGTTTATAGAAATTGTCCTGGAACCAGAACCAAGATTCAAATCCTAACTCTGGGCCAGTTGCCTAACCTTGAGCTTTAATTCTCTTCTAGTATAAGATAAGAATAGCAACAGTACCTGCCTCCTAAGAAATGAGGAAGAGACAGAGAGAAAGTGCTAGGTCTGTGACAGCTAAAAAACTCTTCTAAGTTTACCCGCCTCAGAGTCCTTCCACTCAAAACTGGAATATAGTAGCTAGACACGGTAAGTTTTCAAGAAATGCCTTGGATTTGCTCTTGTAAACCATGAAAAATGGAAAAAAAAACTCACCGATGAGATCATTACAGGTGAAAGATAGTGGTTAGAGGGCCAAACTCTTCCTCATTCTAAACCATCCATCGATCAACAAACATGGAGTAAGCTTCTGCTATGACATGAGTCCAGCATCACTAAGCAACCGAGGCTCTTACTTATAGCAACTCAAATTTTAGTTGAGGAGATGAGGCAAAAACATACAAGTGAAATAATTAACTAAAATAAGACAATCGTCAAAAGATGCTCCGTGTTCATTTATTCATTCAGCATACATTCGTTCGGCACCCATAATTGCCTGTGGTGGGCTGTGAACTGTGCTAGAAACAAAAAGATATGAGGTTAAATAATATAGTCCCTCCCTCAAGATATTTAAAGTCTAGGGGGGACAGATGAGCATATCAATGTTCTAATTTCACACTATTTGAAATACGTCATTCAGGGCCAAGGAGATCAGCTCCTCTTCTTGAAGCAGGAAGGTATTCAAGGTCTGGCGTCCTAGCTCAGAGCATTCAGACCTTAAGTCTCGAGACAAATATATTGAGTAAGACCACTATAAAGTGGAAATGGCAGGCAACATTAAAACTCTTGTCTAAAGGTAGCTGTGAAGAGAACCCCAAACCCACCTTTAATAACCCCAATAATGTGAGGAGATGAGGAAATCCAATCACGTCCACACATTCTACACAACTCATGACTTGCTTCCTTGGGGGAAGGGACAGCATCTGTCTGTTTACCACTATGTAGCCAGCATCAGCAGATTGCCTACACAGTCACTGGTCTCTAATAAACATTTGTTGAATGAATGAATGAATGAATGAACGAATGAACATTGCAATTGTCCAGATACAAAAATGCAAAGTGCCCAGTGTGCAGCTAACCATCGGGACAGTGGATTGGTAGCAGGCAGATCTTTTAAGAGAGTCCAAACTTCTCTGAGGTCTGGACCTGTGTCTCCAACTGTCTGTCCGCTCCTTGGAGATGTCTCAAAGTCCCCTCCAACTCAGAAGGGAGGAATCTGTGATCTTCCTTTGCATTTGCTTTCTTAGGGCTCTACATCTCAGCGAATGCCTCCACTCTCTGTCCAGTTACCTAACCCAGAAACTAAGGATGCATCGTTTCACAGTGTTCTCACTCATCACCAATCAATCCATCCTTTGGTGCTATTTTCTTCCTAAAATTCCCACAAATTCATCCCCTGCTATCACTCTGCGCCAAGCAAGCATCCTTCTCCCGGGCTAACACTCTTGTCTTCTTACTCATCCACCCATGTCGCCCCTCCCTGGCATCTCTCCACTTTCTTTCCTCTACCTGCAACACCTTTTCTTCCCATCTCCACATGGTCACTTCCTTCTGGTCCATCCGACCTCAAAGGCACCTTCTGGCTAGAGCAATGCCTCTGCTGTGGGCTCTAACAGACTTCTCTCTCCTGATGCTAGTCACAGTTGAAATTCTACAGTCCACTGTCCAGAGGCCAGTGTGTGTCTTGCTCACCCAGAGTGACCAACTGGATTCATGTGTCTGGTAACAAGCAGAATGGCAGAAGAGGAGCCAGTTTCCATCGTAGCAACTCGGTTTAAGTAAGTCTTTTGCAAAGAGAAGGAGAGAGATAACAGTCATTCTGTGCTGCAAAAGTCTTTGGAGTTTAAGAAAGAAATGAGCCCCAGGACCCTGGCCTGCTTCTGGGAGGTGCCTTATGGGACTCAGAAGTCACGAGTTTAAGTGCTCACAGTGTCAATCCCACCAGTGAGCAGGGTGGGGCTGGTGCACACGGAAAAGCACATTCCTGCCCTGAGGGGCAGGCAGCTCCAGCCCCTGGGTCAGGTCTTATCTTATTTTTCAAGCGAAGTCCAAAATCAAAACTCCAAAATCAAAACTCACTCGATTTTTAAATGCTGGCAGGTAATTCAGAAATTGGAAAAACAATGCGAGAGCCAAACAAAACGTATCTGTGTTCTGGTTTGTGCAGGCAGAGGAGTGCGTCAGCTCTGCATTAGAATGTGTCTCTGTCTTCCCTGCCCCGCCCCTCACAGCCTCCTGTGAATCCTCTCCTGCTGCACAGAGGTCACAGAAACCAGACCTGCTCTGGCTGCTGGTCGGACTGCAGGCAGCTCTCTAACTCAGTCCTCAGCAGATTATCCCTCCCTTGTACCCCCCACCTCCCCCCACATACAGACAAATTTCACGCTAGCCTCCTTACCATGATATACCGGTCTCTTGGATCTACGCCATCTATCTATCCACAAATATCTTCTCTTCAAAACGACTATTTTAAAGGAGACTTCATAAGGGAAGGGTGCTCTGAGGGGACAGAGGCCCACCGTGGCTCTCTACTTGGCCTCACCCTCTCTGTTCCATTCCCGCTCCCTCCACCCTCAGTCCCCGACTTACAGTCCCTGCAGCCGGAAACCTGGGACTCGAAGGAACAGTCTGAAAACTGCTGGTCCGTTCATCCCCCAAGGAATCTCTCTCGAAAATAGCTCTCAGAGACCACTTCGGGAGAAAGGAGACCCCTTACACGGTGAACCTAGATGTCCTCAAATGCCAACACCGGGTATCCTCTAACCCCCTGGTAGGGTACCACTGCTTGGAAGAGGATTGGGCAGAAGCCCAGAAGGGAGTCTCGGGCAGGACCCAGATGGTGCCCACTCCGGGATGGGGCATTAACAGTGAAAGAGAGAGGGGTGAGGCTCCGAACACCTGAGAACTGAATGGCTTACAGGCACCTCAAACCCCATAGGTCTCAGTCTGTCCCTCTGTGCATCCTGAGCCCTCCCTTGTCCTCCTCTCCTCCCCAGCAACAAGGACGGTCTGACAGTTACCCAATCACCGAATCTACGGATTCCATCCTTTGATACCTTCCAAATCCATCTCCTTTTTCTCCATCCTCCTGTCCAGAGCCACAGTGCAGACCACAGTCCCTTCACTTGGATGAGTTCTGTCATCTCGCCGATGACCTCGCTTTCTCCCGTCGTACCCACGATTCATCCCCCCGTGATGCCATCTGAGCAATCGTCCAAAAACATGAATCTGAGCAGGTCAATCTCCTGCGTAAGGCCCTCCAAGGACTCTCCATCATCTCTCAAATATAATCCAAACTCCTCAGCACAGCCGGGCCCCATGCCGCCCCGGGAAGTCTCAGCCCTGGCCGGTCCCCAGGCGCACGGCGTGTGGCAGCCTTGCAGGACTGCTGCCCTCCCCCCAGAGCAAGCCCGAGCGCCCTCTCTCCTCCAGGCCATCCCACCTGCTACTCCAAGCGCCTCCAAAGCCCTTTGCTCCCCTCTTGGTCAGCGCAATCGTGCCCGTTTGTCTTTCCAGACTCAGTGAAGGTGTCCTACCTCCTGACCCCCATCCACCTTTCCCGGCTTCCTTCCGTCCAGGATGACACGGAACACTGTCATCAGGTTGCTTATCCTGTGACCTAGCAACGTGTCTTATGCCTCTTGTGCAACCGTGAGCGACTCTAAGGCAGGGACCGACCCTGGAAGCCCAGTGCCTGGCGCAGAGTAGGCGCTTGCTGGGGATGTGCTGAATGATTGAAACGTTCTCACTTCTGCCTTGTGCCTAGGGTTGGCGCACTCCAAACAACCCTGTCTCGGGGCACACAGCTTATTTTTTAGCATTAGTAGTTTATCTCCCAGTGAAATTTCGTGCCAGCTGTGGTGGTCACCTGTTTGATTGCTCTCTGAGCTCTGCTTTTAACTGGAAATTAATTTGGATTACTTAAGCTTTCCTTGCCCGGCGGAGAAACTCCGGCTGGGTAAATCCAAAGCTGCTGGAGATTTTTCTTTTTTCTCTTTAATCTCTTTCTCTCATGCGCCAACTCTCATTTTGTGCTTTCCGGCTTCCTCCCCCTCAGTGCCCGTTTTTAATCTGCCATCGCTGACCTGGCGCAGGTATCAGCTCACCTGAGATCTTTACGCTCGCATCTGCTCATCTCAGGGACACTGAGGCCAAAGGACTCTGCCCCACCGCTGCGGAAGTCTGGAGCAGCTCGGAGAATGGAAACCAGACGTGAGAAGTCCGAATCCCCAGCCTGCTGCCCTCTCGGCCCCAGACCAGGCCTCGAGGCTTAGGGAGGTCAGGAATTTTTTTGTAAGGCCAACTCTTCGGCTCAAAATGCTTTTCATCAGCAATGAGGACACCAAACGTGGGAAGGGAGGTGGGCATGGACACAGAACCGGACACTCACCAAGTCCTGATTTAGGTAAGACCGTGATTCAGGTCTGCCCCGACCTGGAGTCTCCTCATGGTCTATGCCTGAGTGCTTCCCCTTCCCAGATGACCGAGAACCTCCTTTATGCCCAGTTATCTCATCATTAACACCCCCTTTCCCCCGCTTCCCCCGCGGACTCCCATTAGCCTTCCGTCTTGCTCTCTTGGCTAGGGTCCATTCACACCCACACAGGCTCCAAAAGCCAGACCAGCACGTCTCTTGAGAAAGTCAGCAATAACCTAAAGAAAGGTTAGGGTGGAGGGGGCACTTCCTGCCCCCACATGGGACTGAGAACCTGCCAGGAACTTTAGGGAAACGAAGAACAAAATGCGTGGTGAGACTGGGAAGTTAAGAAACCGCCAACAACACACAGGAACTAAGCAGAGAAAGCACCAACTCCAGGTTTCCACCAGCAGCAAATGGTTGTGTACACAAGTCCGTGGCCTCTGCTACATCACCCCGCAGCAAGTCCCTGTAAAATGAATGTTCTTGTTTTGAAGGAGAAGGTTCTGCAATGTTTGATCAGATCTGAACTCTCTGCTTGAAGCACCCAGCGGCTGTAACACTTGCAGAGGAAATCACGTGCGGTTTCACGTGGTGATTTGACAAAGGTCTGTCTCCTCCACACCTCTCTGGGCAGTGCACTGTGCCCAGTCACAAAGCAAGGCCGCTCTCAAGGAGCCCACGACTCGTTGGGAAGATGACAGAGGCATAAACAGAAATGCGAACTTTGAAATCAACGTAAAAGCTTGATCGGTTAAAACAAGTTTCTGGGCGTAAGGTTATAGAATCCTTTGGAGCGCATAAAAAGAAACCATCAGACAAATCAGTCACCTTGTCATCTTAACTAGTACCCGACCCAGTTCCAGTCCTGCACAGAGAGAAATTCTAGCTTCGCGCTGTTCTGTAAGTATGCAAGGCAGCATCCAATTCCCTTCGGTAAACTCAGCAGCAATAGTCAGGATTAGTAAATTCTCCGTTCGTTTGTATTTAGAAGAGAGAAATCCGATTTATTCTAAATTCATTATCCTCGTGTAGATAGAATTTGACCCTTGCTTCAATCTAGTTGTAAAGGTTATAGGAAAGCATAGAGGAGATATTTAAACTGTACTGACCATGAGCTCACATGTAGCGAAATATTGGAGAAAAAAGTGTCCCTCCTTGCTTGCTGACACACACAAACAAGTCACCATCATTGTGAACAAACCCAACTCTACGGCAAGTTCCTAATTAGTGCCCATCCCACCCCAAAAGTTTCAGGAACATCAAATAAACCTCTCTGACAAACCTCTCTGCCGGAGTAAAAATTAAGTGATAAAAAGGCTCACTTGAATTATACTCCCTTACAATGTCTTCTTAAAACACTCTTCTATCCTGGGCCCTTGTGTTCCTGGTCCTCATCCGTTTATCTCCAATATCTAACTCTCTTGGGAGAAAAGAGGCATTTCGACTGATATGCTAAGATCTGCAGACCAAAAAAGGGGCGAAAACTGATGTCCTTGATTTGCTAACGTCTACTAAATGTTTACTAAATGTTTAAAACGTTCACACCTTCTGACTCCAAAATAACACTTTTATAAATTTACCCAAAGGCAACAGTCAACAATGAGTTGAAATATGTATCTGCAAGTATTGTTTAAAATAATATAAAATTTGAAAACTCGAATCTCCATAAATGTTGGCTTTATGTAAACTAGAACACATCTAGACATTGAATTGAAAGTGATGTAGAAGCTATACAAGAAAAGGGGAATAAATCTGACTATATAAAAATATGAATATTTTCTATAGCAAAAAAATAACATTTACAATGTCAAAAGAGAAATGGGTAAATTATTTGCCACCTATATGACATGCAAGCTAAATTACTTGATATAAAAAGAACTCTTTAAAATCAATTAGAAAAGAACAACCCAATTTTTTTAAAAGGCCAAATACCATATGAAAAGATATCCAATCTCACACAATTAAAGAAATGTACACTCTGAGTAGCTAGATTCCATTTTTCACATATATTATAAGCAAAATCCAATAATAGCCAGGAATTAGGAAAAAAATTATTCTCATTCTGTTTTGGCAGAAGTGTAAATTTGAAGGACAATTTGATAATCTACCAAAATTTTAAATTCTTAAATATTTCTACTACAGGAATTTATCCTTGTATATATTCTTGTACAGGTATATTAAAAAATATATATATATATATATGAGTATTTCTAGCAGTGTTGTTTGTAATATCAAATACTTGGAACAAAAATAAATTATGGTGCATCTATAATAAAATACTATGCTGCTGTTAGGCAAAATGAAATAATTTTATATAGACTGATATAGAAACCAACACCCAAGAGATACTGACATACCGAATGATAAGTAAATACACAAAGTTGAAGTATAAGATTATTAAGAATAAATAATCTTATTTGTGATATATACATGTAGTTTCTCATACAAGAATAGAGAATTTCTTGAAAGATATGGAAGAAATATAAATAGTGGCAACTTCTAAAGAATAGCACTTGAGGGAAAGGCACATTTCATACTTTATTTCATCTAATTCAAAACTGTTTCTTCCTTTCAATGATTAGGCGTTATTCTCTAATCATTTTAAAAACTAGATTGAACCATTGATCGAACCATTATCAATCACCTGCTCCTTTTAGGCAATGTTTAGGCACCGAGGCTCAGTGGTGAGTAGTTATCTCTAGTAAAGAGACAGTCAAGAGACTAGATTACCTCTTCTCAAGTAGAAGACAATAGCATGAAATAAAAAGGACTATTGCAGTAGAGAAGGGAGTCTGTAGTAACAGGAAGAATGCTTTGACATTAAGATATGTAAAATCTTAACATCTATAAATCCAGGAGAAAGGGCTTTGATTTCACAGGGAGATGTAAGCAAGAACTGGGTATGGGGGGGATGGAATGAGCAGGGGTGCAGTCAGACAGTGGATTAGGGGCTTTTTTCTTTATGGTCGGCCTATTTTCAGGAGGGGTTGTAAAAGAGAGAGTTTTCCCATTTCAGTGTTAGCTCACACTGAACGTGCATCAAAGCTCAGGGGTCAGGGGTAGCCTAACTAACACTCAGCCAGGACAAGTTAGCTGGGTATTTTGTCCAGATACATCAATGGAAACAAAGAGTTCAGCTAATCATTTATGAGACAAAGAATGGGAATTCGGAGGGTCTGTTCTGCCTTGACCTAGGTAAGCAAGGAGGTCACCCTTGAGTCTTACCTAAGTCATACAGGGTAGAGTGGTTCTTTGCAGTCAGTCATTTCCAGGAACACAAAAGGGTGGAGAATTTCATAACCACTGCTAGTTTTCAGCAGAGCAGGACTCGGGTAAATTTTAACATGGTCGGGGACTATCACAGTCCATTCTTGGGGATTTAAAAATTAAACAATCAAATAAAGAAATGAAAGTTATATAAATGCTGTCGGGTGATTTCTGGTCTCCGTGGTGGCCACAGCAAGTCCACAGTTACCTCCTGAGCTCTGCAGTTTCAAAAATTCATCTGTATCTGCCCAGGACCAGACTGAGAGATCATTGTAACAGAACAGATGGCACTGAAATGGACCCAATTATGTACAAAGATGTAAGATTCATTATAGCTCAATGAGGGAAAGAAAGGATTACTCAATAAATGGTGTTGGGATAATGAACTAGCAATTTGGAGAAACAGGAATTTTGGAATCTCACTTATGTTATGTACTAAAATGAATTCAAATTGAGTGGAAGAATTAAAATTTTTAAAAAAACATCAAAATCTCAGGAAAACAGAAGTGAATATTTTCCAAACCTCTGGAATAAAAATAACTTTATCGACTTAGAAGCAATACAAGATTGAAAAAAAGAGTAAGAGCTATAAGTGATTCTGAAAAATGTAAAGCATAAAAGCAAATGACAACCTCAAAATATTCCAGCAAATGTAACAAAGATGTACTATATTTTGTATTTAACACCTCATGTATATTGATCAGAAAAAAAATTAAGACTCTAGTAGATAGATGGGGAAAAGATATTCACAAAAGAAGTGAGGTAACTAGCAAACAAAGATTTGAGATGTTCAGTTCCCAGAGAATAAAAAATGTAAATTAAAACACCAAGTACCCATTTTCCTCTGTTAAATTAGCATAAATTCAAAAATCATACCTCTTGGGCTTCTGTTCCTGGTGAGGATGTAGAAAGCCACGAGTGACTGTTGAACCTGCCCTAGCAATGAGAACTAGCTGAGGAAACCATGATTTATTGTATCACAGTTTTTAAATCCATCAGAGTGCTCAAGATGATGCTGAGGAACCAGAATGAACTAAACTCCTGAAGTGACAAGCACTTCTTAGGACACAAGGGATCCATGGCGGCTTCCATCCACGAAAAGGTGGCAGGAAGGGGAGGGATCTGCCGTCAACTCAGGTAAAGAGGACCTGCCAAATTTGTAACAACACTTACTGGTGTGCGTGACGTCATGTAGCAGATTAGAATCTCCAAAAGCCCAGCCACAGAGTGAGTCCTATGCCAACACGTTCATATAGGTCTTTATCAAGTACAAAAGAGGGACAGACCGCAGGCTCAGGGCAAGACCGGGGAGGACGGAGAGCATTCCTTTGAGGTATGCAGAATCTTCCCCAAGTGCAAGACATGCTGAAGACTGGGAACAGGACAAAAAGCTTTACATTTCTGTAAAAAATATACACGTGAAAAAGCACTAGAAGGAGATAAACCAGAAGGATAAATTGTTCTCGGGTTGAACTTGTGGGAGTGCTTTTTCCTTTTCTTCTTAATTATCTGCATTTCTATATTTTTTCTTTCTTTAAAAAAACTTTTCTTCTTGATATTTTTGCAATATTGTATTTTTTGCATTCAAGAACAAGGCATTTTTCTCTAGTTCTTCTCATATCGTTTTGTGTCCTTCTGTCTTTTTATTTAAATTCTTTTTATTGCATAAGAAATCCATGGTTATTTTTATTGTTTTTCATATCTCCAATAGTTTTTTTATTTAAAGAGAATAAGTCTTTTAATTGGACTTTAATTGGCGAATGTAACAAATGAGATAAGCCTTTTCAATGACCCAAAATACTCATGCCTAGCAGACGGGATCATGATAGACAGCTAAATATTATTATTAACGTAAAACATTAAGTATGTTTACTTTGAAAGCATCTGAAAATGCTCACAGTGGTTAGTCTCTGAGTAGTGAATAAGGTTAAACTCCTTTTTCCTTGTCTCTTTTTCCTATAGTCAATTTTGTGATTAAAAAAAAAAAAAGTAAAACTTAAATCCCAGTTTCAGGCTCAAACCCTCCCCTTAAAGCCTTGGCAATCCCAATTCAAGTCAGGGTCAGGGAAATGCAGAGCTCCCCAGGGTAGAAGTTTCCCCATTGTGCATTTCATCTTGTTAATGCTTCACTTGACCTTGAACTTCCTCTTCCTGCCTTTCTCTATTGACCTTGATAATCTGATGCTCTGGAGCTTCCTTTTCTGGCTTTTAGCCTTGCTCCTACCAGTCCCACTGCCCACCCCCCCACACACACCATGAGATCAGTAAACCTGTTGAGTAAGTGCAGGAAACAGGGGTCCTCAGTTCCTCCTGGTCCCCAGGCTCCTTGGGGTCACACAGGCAGCTGGAGCAATGGCTACACTTACCTTCCCTCCCCCAATTCCCAGCCCCAGCGCCTGCTGAGCCACCCTAGCTCCCGTTCCTGCCAGACCTTTATTAACCATGACAAGGGTTTGGAACACCCACAAAACATCATAATCTCCTGTGTCCCTGGAGAAGCAAATAGAGTTAAAGAAGGCTGTGGAGGGTAAAATGGTGGCAGATGCCTCCCAGGGGAGCCCCGCACCAGCCTTCCTGGCCTCTGTGTGACTTCCCCTCTCAGCTCAGATCTTCTCTCAGGAGCCTGGCCAAGCCTGATGAAGGGGAGGCAGAGAAGTGGCTGCAAATTGAAATGAGCATCCTTCTGAAAAGAATTCTGAGTGGTGCTAAATAGCTTTATGGGGCCCTGACTACTGCAGACAGCAGAAGATCCTCTCTTCCCCATCCACCCCTGAATATAAATTTGAGATGTGACCTCCTTGTCCCTCCTGCCTGCTAACCCCTACACTACAGTTCTTAGAAAAAGGGCAGCCATGCCCAATAAGGAGGGCCAACAAACAGCTCGAACTAGAGGCAACCTCATTAAAATATGTCTCCTCGTAGCTATTCAATCACTAATTGACTTTTTTTTCCCCCTCACTTTAATTTTGACGCTAGTGTCTTGATTAATTAACTCTGTCACCAAAGCCCCAGGGAACCAGAGAAAGACTCACCAGTTTCTCTCTCTACGGTCCAGTCAATTTGACAGGTAGGCTCTCCCTAGCCAGTTCCCTGGGCAATGGCCTGAGCCCATCATGGTCCCTTGAGGAAACAGAGACAGACTGTCCTTCTCTGACCATTGGCTACGGGGCCCAGCCAACAGAAAGAGCAGCAGAGGCCTTGAGTGTTGCTCTACTATCTCACGGCATCAGTCCCTCATCTCTGCTTTCTCGTGGCTGTCTAAAGTCCATCACGGACGCCAGCCAGGGGAGCGATGGATCTCAAGTTGATGTTCTGGTTATGCCTCCTGGAAAATCATTTGTTCACTCACTCCTTCATTTTACTTGTTTTTGATTGGCCGACGCGCCCCAGGTACAAAGATGTTTATAATTTTAAGTTGAAGAGCTATAACATTCTCTTATAAAAACAGAAGCCAAGATTTGGTGTTCAAAGAAAATCTCCAGGTCGGGAAAGTCAGTTGTCCTGACTATTTTGGCCATGTGTCCACTCCTTACTTCTGGGACCCTCGGGAAAATGTCAAACATTTAGTGAGAAATCCTAATGGAACCACCACTGGGTAGAGCTTTGGTGGGAAGTAAAAAACTCAGAGTTCTCTTCTCTTGCCTGGCTTTCTCCATTCTGTCTTCTAGAATGAGGGATGAGGTGGCAGAACAAGGCGTATAAGGAAAAATACGCTTTCATTCTACCCCCTCCTAACCCCATCGCATGGAGGAGGAAGACTGTCCCCTTCCTTCCCTCCCTCCCTCCCTCTCTCTCCTTCTCTCTCTCTCTCTCTCTCTCTCTCTGTCTCTCTCTCTCTCTCTCTTCCTCTCGCTCTGTCTCATCTCTTCCTGCTCCTCTCCTCTCCTCTCTTCCTCTCTTCCTCTCTCTCTTCCATGTACAAAAGAAAAGCAAGTCATGACCAGGGATTAATTTCTTTCTAACGATAATTGGTGTGGAAGCAGGGAGAAGACATAAGCCACCATTGTTCCTGGTTCCTCCAATCTAACTTACAAAAACCGGCACTGGGGTTTCAGGTCCTCCCTCACGAGCCGTGAGGTGCTGTTTTAGCTTCCGTCTGTAATTTTCATCATATACAGCTTTCTCTTGGAGACTCGGAGAGAATGCTGTGATCTTGGGCAGGATCTTGTTATTCCTGGGTCCCCTGTCAAAAAACCATCCGAGTACTGACAGCTCTACAAATGGAAACTAGGCTAAGCTCAATGGTCCCCCAGTGTTCCTCCTGCAGAGGGTGCTGCCCTGATAGTATTTTCAGAGCTCTACCCTAAAGGTGCTCCCTTACCATGTGCTCAGTATCTGAGACATGCTATCCTAGATTTCTCTACTTCTTGTAACTTCAATTGTCATTCTGATTGTCATTATTTTTTAACCTATCTTGGTAACCGACATTAATATCCCTCTATTTGAAAATATGTCTTGATGGCTTCCTATATTGCTTAGAATAAAATCTAATCTCTTGACCACAGCTTATGTTGATTTCAACATCTTCTGCTCTTCCTGTTGGAGAATTGGACATCCTCACCCCCAATGACATCACATTTGGCCATGCAGTTTGCTCTGGCCAGTGAAGTGGCACATCCACTCTCACACAGAAGCCTTAAGGCCATCACATGGTTCTCTACCTTCACTTTTCTCTTTGTCAGGAGACCAGAAATGTTCCAGATAAAGAGTTGCCCCATTGACCTGGGCCCTGGAGTGGAGATGAGTTGCCAAGCCACAGTGGACATGCAGTATGAGTGAGAAGTACCCTTCTTTATTGTACGTTCCTGAGATTTGAGGGTCATTTGTTACCATGCACTTTGGCCTAATCTGACCGATACAGTCTGCAATGGGATCTGACCCCTGACCACTTCTCAGCCTTATGTCCTATCTCCCATCCCCTTGACCATTATACTCCAAACACATGGACTTCTTTCTCTTTCTTGAACACGCCAAGCTTGCTCTCTCCTCAAAGCCTTTGTATACGCTGGTCCCTCTGCCAGGATTGTTCTTTCCTGAGGTTTTCACATGCCTGGCTCTTCTTCATTATTCAGATCTTGGTTCAAATGCTACCTTCTTAAGAAATGCCTTTTTGAAACCCCGATCTAATGCAAAACCCTCAGCTACTCTCTACCACATTATCCTGCCTTATTTTGCATCTGTTCATTAGCTTGTCATTTGTTTTCCCGCCTTGGACTGAATGCTCCATGAAGGTAGAGACCGTATCCATCACAGTCACTGCTGTCCCTCTAGACACGAGGTCACCTGACACATAGTAGAAACTCAGTACTTGTGTCATGAATAAATGAATATAACTCCTAAACTTTAAACCCATTTTTAACTGTTAACTAGATGCCTCTTCCTAACCTTGAAACTCAACAGACCCAAGAAAGAATTCATAATTCTGTCCTCTATTTCCCTGACCCCAATCCCCTCCTCATCCTGTTAATGACCCCATCTCCACTCTGTCACCCATACCAAACACCTCAGGGTCATTTTCCACTGCTCCCTCTCACTTGCTCCCTCATTCCCAATCAGTAACGGGGCTGATTCTCCTCTTTAAATCTCTCTAATCCACTTCATCTTCATTCCCACCCTCCTGCCCTCACTGGGCCCTCATCATCCGTTGCCTGGATTATCACAATCTTCGCAGAACAGGGTTCCCCGTTTCCAATTTTCTCCCCTCCCATCTGTGCTGCGCATCACCACCAGAATTATCGTTCTAAAATCTGATAATGTCACTCCCCTGTTTAGAAGGATTTCAAAGGAGCTATAGGATAAATCTTAACTCCTTAGAGGCTATGCGACAGCTTTGCATTCTGGATCCAGCCGAGTGCCCGGTGCCTCAACTTCCACTCACCGCCAGACCCCCTGACCCCAACCAGCCTGTGCACTCACCGCTCCCTCTCCCTGGAATGCTCTTCCTCCTTCCACCCGTTGCCCCCCAAAACACGCACGTGCACACACACACCCACACACACACACACACACTGCCATCAGCATCCACCTCCTAAGAGCTTTCTCTGCTGCTCTTCCTCAGTTATCTCTGGTACCATCAGTTCCCTCTCTTAACTCCTCATTCTCTCCTCCTAGAACAGGGAAAATAGCTCTAATTATGAGCTCTAGCCTTTTCCCTCCTTTAACATTTTACGCGTCTCTATTCTAAGACACCCATGGCATCCTATGCTTTTGGGGCACAGGTCTGTCTGTGTGTTCCTTCAAGGCCCAACACGTGCCTTTCTTGTCTGGGTCCCCGGTAATTCACACGGCACTGACACTGAGCATGTGCTCACGAAATCTCGTTCCGGTAAATAGATGAGAAGAAGAGAATACTGAGTATGAGCGAGAAGAACAGACGAATTCCGGTACACGCTAGAGCACTTATCTGCACAATATGACCCGGAGAAAGAAGGCCGCTGACAGCAGGATCAACTCTTAGTTTCAATTCTGCCCTAGAAAGCTACCCTACAACATGGAGACTTTCCTGGCATCACAGGAAGATGCTCGCAGGATTTCAGGAGCCCTGTGGACTTGTATGAGCTCCAGGCCTCACTCGTGCATGCACCTTAGGCATGACACGTAAACCCTCTGCCCCAGAGGTTCTCATTTACCACCGGCAGAGCTTTCTCCCACGTGTGTGCTACAAGAACGAGCTCTACTAACATCGCTCCCATGCCACAGACTCTGAAAGAGAAGGCGAGTGATGTCCCAACACCACGCGAAGAGTAAGCAGCAACGTTGGAACTTGAACTCAGGGTCTTTGCTTCCAAACTCCGTGCACCCCCCCCTCCCCGCCACCCAGCTGGACGGTCCTCCACTCCAAGGAGAGAATTGGTGCAGCAGATTACCTCTCTTTGCCGCCACCTCTAACACACTGTCATTCCAAGACTTCCTTCCCCCGGGGCTGTCTTGAAATTACTTTTCCCGCCTAAACCCTCACAGTCCCGAGCCCATATCAGGGCCAAGCCTCCAGGGAGCAGGCTAGGACCCCCAGCTCCTGGCCCAGAGGTGGAGGCTTGCTTCCAGCAGGGAGCAGCAAGACCCTCAGCACAGCCACTCAGAAGCCGTCATCGCTGTCATTTTAGGAGATTGAGGTTCCAACTCAATACTATTTGAGGCTCAAAATAACCCCTCCAGTTTCCCTGCTTGTTTCTTAAATGTGGTTCTTAACAGTAATGATGACACCTGTGGGGGAGGAAAAGGAAGGGATTTAGGCTGCGAGGTGGGTCCATGTCACCTAAAAGGATTATTTTATACCATCAGAAAGATAATTCCCCTCCTACCGGGGAGGATGGATTAGGTCTTCACTTCAGATGGTACTTTATGAAAAGATTAAAGATTATAGA
The DNA here is from genome assembly GCA_003508835.1 of Eonycteris spelaea. Lineage (NCBI taxonomy): Eukaryota > Metazoa > Chordata > Mammalia > Chiroptera > Pteropodidae > Eonycteris > Eonycteris spelaea. The sequence continues at coordinate 1,048,852 of PUFA01000310.1, read as the reverse complement.
ACAAAATAGATACATCTGACAACATCTGCTAGGGTTGGGTGTTTTGGCTGCCTGGGAGATAATCATTATTTACGTAATTAGTAGATTGCTCGCATTGGTGCTCATCAAGAGGCTGTCTGCACACTAATGTCCACACACTCCTGTTGTGGTTTCCTTCCCATCTCCCCCCTGATATTTGACTACGAGTGATGCGAACTGTCACTGCCTCCGTGAAGTATTCCCTGATTTCTCTCCACCAAGAGGGACGTGATCACTCTCGCCTCCAGACTCCTTCCCTGTTCTAAGGTCTTGCCACAAGCTGCTTTGTGCAGTTCTACTTGCCTGCGCCTTCCCTCCCTGGACCTGAAGCACCTTACACACACTATTACTCAAGCCCCACAGAGCTATGCATGCAAGAGGCCCTAAGAAATGTGAAAGCCTGTGTGTGCTCTGGTCTCAGCCGTCCCCCCAGGCAGTGAGGGGAAGGAGGGTCTCAGAGGCCTGCAAGGGTCAGCAGGACACTGGTGTTGCTTGGGGTGGGGTTCTGCCCATCTGAATCTCACCATGTTGTTCTCCACACAGGGGCTTTGGGGCTGTGGGGCTTTGGGGTGATGTGCCATCCTGAGGGGCCTCTAAGTCACCGTGCCCAGAGCATCTTGGTCAAACACCCAAGACTCCCTCTGCTCACTTAATTTTACAGTAGAGTTTTGAAAGGAGTATTGAAGATCCTCGATTACTTTCTGGAAAAGCCGTTGGGCATGATACAACAGATGCAAGTCTGGCTTTCCTCAGAGTTAAAGAAAGCCTGTGTCCCGAATCCTCAAAATCTGTGAGCGGAGCCTATATTCGCTCATGGCATGCCATCTTCCATGGCTAACGACTCTTCCAGCCTCTGCCCATCACTGTCCTCAGACCTGCACTGAACTACATGAGCCCTTGTGCCTCATACTACTCCCTGCATCAACACAGTTTCTTCTTCCTGGACTGCCTTCCTCTTGGCCTTTCTCCACCCTGTGATTTCCTCCTCCATGCTTTTAGACTCAGCTCAGGTGTCCTCCTCTGTGAAACCCTCCCTGATGCCTCTAGTAGATTTAGGGCTTCCTTGTTTTCCCAGTATTCATTATCTGATATATAGAAAGGCAAAAATCACCATATCTGAAAACACTCACTAATAAACAGCCACTCCCAGTAAATACCAACTATGCGTTACATGCTCGTCTTGGGCTAGGCCCTAATCTCTGCACTTGGATAAAGTGATAAATAAAACAGGTGACTATGTCCACCCTTGTGGGGCTTACCTTCTAGCAAGGGTGAGGGGAGGCAGAACATCAATACACAACACAATAATAAGTAAATTATGTAGCATCTGAGAGGTTGACAAGCATGTGCAAAAAGGAAAATGAAGAAAAGAGAGAATGTTGAGGGCGACCAGAGAGAGGGCGGGGTGGGGTTTAGTGGGGGAGTCGCACTAAAGGGGCCTCGTCCTTCTGGTCACACTCAGCGACCAGAGACCAAACGAGCGAAAGGGGTGACCAAGCAGATTTCCGTAGGAAGAATGTTCCCGGCCAACCGTGCCTGTTGGCCAATCGAACCTGCCACCTGCTTTCAGATGGCCCACCAGCTAAGAATGTTTCCAGCATTTCTAAATGGGTGGGAAAAAAAATTAAAAGAAGAGTAAAAGGTCACTACACGTGAAAACTAGATGAAACGCAAATTTCAGTGTTCATAAATAAAGTGGTATTGGCCACCCTCGTTCGTTTATGAATTGTCTATGGCTGCTTTCATGCTGCAGTGGCAGAGTTATTAGCAGCTCGACAGAGACCCTCAAAGCCTAAAATATTTACTATCTCACCCTTTGCAGGAGAAGCATACGGACCCCTGAGTTAAGGCCAAGGCCCTGGGGCAGGAGCAGGAATGAAAGGTGGGGCTTGGCTGGAGTGGGGGAGGGGAGCGGTGCACAGGGGGACAGGCGGGGGAAGGACCACACATCTCGCAAGCTCTGTTAGGCCATTTGGTTTTGACTTGGGCAATGGGGAGCCACTGAAGGATTCTGATTAGAAGAGCCGCAGAGTTTGGTTTATGTTTCCAGAGGATGGCTTTGGTGGCTCTCTTGAAAATAGACCGTTATCTTAGTGGGATACTGCATTCCTTTAGGTGAGGAAGGATGCTGGCCCAGACCAGGGCGTGAGCACTGCATGGAGGTGACAAGACACGGTCCAATCGTGCTTATGTTTTGGACATCAAGTCAACAGGACTTCCCGATGGGTTGTAAGTGGGATGTGAGAAACAGAGAGATGAAGGCGGACTCGAAGTTTCTGGTGTGAGCAACTGGAAGGTGGGCGGGTCCGTGGGGGGAGCATCATGGGTCCACGTTAGCCAGGCTGGGTTCGAAGCATCTACTAGACGAGCCCCTGGCGATGCTCATTGTCGCTGGATATGAGTCTGGGAGAAGATAGAAATTTGGAAATCGTAAGCATACCAAGCGGTCTTTAAAATATTGGGAGTAGATGAATGTCCGAGGAAGTACCTAGAAAAAGAGAGAGAAGGACTAAGGATTGAGCCTTGGCCAGGTGAGCTTTAAGAAGTCAGAGGAGAAAGGAAGAAAGCAGCAGGTAGGCACATGGCCGGAGCGGAAGCCAGCTGGAGAGGCCGTGGCAAGGAGGAAGGAGAGAGATGACCCCTGTCTAACGCCGCCGCTGTGTGAGCAGCGGCAGGGCCGAGGGTCTCTGCTGTAGCAGTGTGCGGGCGGCTTTATGAGAACAGGCCTGGTGGACGGACTGGGGCGAGAGCTGCCTGAAGTGAATTTGAGAGGGTAAGAAAAAGAGAAAGCGGAGACAGTGGGTACAGACGACACTTTCGAGAAGGCTTGCTGCCAAGGCGGGGGAGGGGGGCAAAGATATGGGGCATCCGCTGGAAAAGAGGGCACGTGGCGGAGAATGGGCTCCTAGAGATCGAAAGTCTGATGCCACGGCAGAAGGGGACATTTTTGATAGAGCAGAGGAGATGGGATGGAACTGGTGTATGTGCGATGGGCCACGGAACGTCCTCACCCGCCACCCCCTGGACTCTAGCGCCCCTCCGTACTCACTGTGCGAGGGACGCTGTCTCTGCTCAAAACTTATTTATTTATTTATTCATTCAGTCATTCAATGCCTTTTCACCTGGTTTGTTCAAGCGCTAGGGTTACACAGCACGAACAAGTCCAGTGATCTCTGCTCTCTTGCAGGCGACATGCTCCTGGGGTGTGCTTGTGGGGGTAACTGAAAATCCTAGGTTCAACTGACTCAAAAGACAAGGACATGTACTAACTCCTACAGTGAAAGTCTAGATGACTGTTCGCAGTCATGCCATTATTATTACAGCCTTAATCATCAGTCATGCCATTATTACAGCCTCGATCAAAAGGCATCATCATTGTCTATTTATCTATCCCCTACCCTGACAGAGGTTTTCTGTAAAGGGATAATGTTTGTAAACGCGAACACCTAATGCAGCTCTGACATAGAGAAGGAACTTTAAAAACGTTGGCTGAGTGAATACATAAAACCTGAGAGAAGCAGGGAAAATCCTCTTTTAAAATTCCTTTATAATATCCAGCCCTCTGAGTTACTAAGCTACTTTCCAAAAGCAAAACATCCTCATGACATCTAACACCTTTGAAGCATAATTAGTTTTCTCGGATACTTTTCTTTTAACCACCAGCTAAGATGGACTGTCCCTGATCAATGTGCATTTTCCCATGGAGTGGGATGATGTGGAGATGTGGGAGGGATAATTTGGAAACTGAGGCACTATCAGGGAACACGAGAGTAGATGTCCTGCGGCCTGGCTCACCTTGCTCTAACTCCTCACCTCCCCATCCCAGGCTGCGGATGGCTAATGACACCCATTGTTTTCCTGGAATCACAGTCTAGATACTTCTTACTCTTTACTGTGTGGTTATTATGTGTGTGTGTCGGGGGCGGGGGGCACTGCATTAGGTACCACGCGCATTACAACTTTTACAGTAAAAACAGAGAATCCTTGTGCCATTTTTATACACGAAGAAACTGAAGCATGGGGAGGTTATAACTCGTCAAGGTCACACAGCAAATAACCAGCAGGCCTGAGACGGGAACCCAAGCCTGGATCCAAAGTCCTTGCTTCAGCTTATACATCGTCTCTCAGTTTCACATGAAGAGCAGAACGGGAAGACTTCAGTTTAAAAATCGCATTAATTATCATCTCCTCCCCTCCCTGAAATTACCACAGAGCCAGTTTTCTCTCAGGTGACATCTCAATCCAGGCTTGACAGGAGAGAAGAGCTGCTTGTGAATGGCAGGTTCCGGCGGGAGATCACGTATTGAAATGCTCATTCCTGCCACTTAGGAAGAAGTGGAAGAGAGATGAGGGAAGAGGGAAGTTAGGGACCACCATCGTGGTCCAGGTGTCTGTGGTCCAGCTGCTGCAGCCCGGACCAAAGTGAAGGAAGTGGAAAATGAGAAATGCGATCTCTAGAGGGAAGGGATGCCCTCACAGTCTCTTTCTCCAATGAGCTCCCCGTCACTGTATCTCCCCAAATGTCTAGTATTTGCTACCCCCCGTAGTAATTTATTTACTGTTTTAATTCCAGCTGGGGTCTTCTTGGTCATGACCATTCCTCTGACTGGTATTATCATGCCATGATAGCCACCCAGATCATGCTTCTCAGAACAGGCTACTCTTCAAGACTGACCTGTCAAAGGGCAGTGATAAAAAGGAAAAGGGGAGGTAAGCCTCAGTGGCAGGACTGTGGTCGGCCCTGGTGGGGTGCCATGAAGGCAGGTCCTGTCTCTCCCAGGGACCGTGGCAGGGAGGAAAGGGGCTACTAAAATCAAATTTTGCTTATTTCCTCCCAATATACATTTCCATGGGGGAACCACATCATCTTTTAAATAAACATATACACTTAATTCCTTTTCCTATTAAACTTAAGCCACATGCTCTCAAATTATATCTTACTTTCCACCATTTTCTATATTTCTGAAAAATTTTTGCAATAGCATATATTACATTTATAATAAGGGGGGGCGATGAACTTTATTTGTTTCTCAGAGACAAGCTGTGAATATGATCGAGAAGGTAATAAAATGGTTGTAAGGAAGACATTGCCTCTGGCAGAAATGGTTCTCCTAGGCTGGAATCCCTCTGGCCTGTGAGTCTGAAAGTCATCAGAACAGATGCTGAGGTGGCAGTGGGATCATTAGTGGGAATGTGTGTGTGTGGCAGGGGGCGGGGCGGGGGGGGGACCAAGCTTTGCTCAGAGCTTTAGGGAAATATATTGGGCTGGTCCTGGGAGCTGGGAAGAGCGATTCCATTCATCTCAGAATACTTAGCAGGGAGAGACTTTACCCACTCAGTGAGGCAGCCTCGGAAGGTGTGAATTAGTTCTTTCCTGGCTCTCAAAGCCTCTTCAAGAAGCTGCTTTTCCTTTCAAAGGGAGGGTGGGTTTCCAGGCATCATGGAGGAGTCTTGCTTTATTTTACAGATCTCTATATTCCCGAAAAGGTGTTTTTTATAAATTCAATTTTCAGATACTAAATCCTACTTTGTCATACTTATTTATTATCAAATTAAGGAACCTTCTTGAGAGAATACAATCAGTCCCTTCTTGGGGAACATGACGTGAGCAAGAGGCAGCACACTTTTTTTTTCTTAACATGCATTTTTTTTTCAATGATGAGACTCTCAAAATAAGGCACTAGCGATAAGTCTCTGAAAATAAGTTATACAATATGAATATAAGTAGACAGAAATATCTGTCTCCTTGGCTAGCAGCTTCATGGTCCCGAGGAAATCTTGGAATGGTAGCTGAGCTGAAAAGAAATGGAAAGATCTCTAGAATAGTCTTCTAAACTACCCAGTGTGTTTGAACATTAAGCTATTGTCGCTCAGCTCCAAATGAACCCTTCTATTCCATGCTTTATGATAAGAGACCTGAGGCTTTGAAAATACCTTTCTGCTTTGCCAGCTAGATCTCCGTTATGCCAGAGGATAGGGGCCACCCGAGGAAGTCGAGGTGGCCAAAGGAGCAAGTAGGGACTTCATCCCGCATATTTGTTTCCTGTCCCTCACAGTGTCACCCCAGCAATGCTTCTCCACTCTGGAAATGGCAGCTGGTTCCAATTTCCAGTTTTTTCCATCCTCCTGGAATTAGCGTCATTGTGCCTCCTTACTATGACTGGAGCAAGAGAATTTCAGGAATTTTGTGAGCTCATTTTAATCACGGTTACAATTGTAAATGAAATTATATAAACTCACTGTTTCTGTTTGTTAGGGCTGTAGTAACAAAGCATCCCAAACTGGGTAGCTTAAACAGCAGAAATGTATTGTATCATAGTTCTACGGGCCAGAAGTCCAAGATCAAGGTGTCTGCAGGGTTGGTGCCTTTTGAAGGCTGTGAGGCAGACTCTGTTCCACGTCTCTCTCCTGGCTCTGATGGTTTGCTGATGATCCTGGCATTCTCTGGCTTGTGGAAGAATCACTCAGATCCCTGTCTTCAGGTTCACATGCCATTCTCTGTGTGGTCAAGTCTGTCCCTGAATCTCCCTTTTTATAAGGACACCCATCACATTGGATTAGGGCTCACACTAATGACTGCATTTTAACTTGATTATCTCTATAATGACTCTATCTCCAAGTAAGGTTACATTCTGAGGCCCTGGAGATGAGGACTCCAACAAACCTCTTTTGGGGACACAATCTAATCCATAATGCTTACAATTAAATAAATTACATTTTAAAATAATCAGAGGGAGACCAGGCGATGATCACCAGGGATTAGGGAAGAGGAGGAAGATGTGATTATAAACACTATAAAGGGGCAACAGGAGGGAGTTCCTTTGCGGTGACAGGAGAGTATTGTATCTAGATTGTGATGCTGGTGGCTACACACATCTGTCTATGTGATAAAATGTCACAGAATTATACACAAAAACATTTTAAAAAATGGGTAAATGCAAAAACCAGTAAGATCCAAGTCTGTAATCAAATTAATTGTACTATACCATTCCACTTCCTGATTTTGACGATGAACAGATGTCACTATTAGAGGAAGCTGGTGATGGGTACTTGCAAAAATAGTACCTTCTAAGTCTATAATTATTTAAAAAAAAAAAAGTTAAAAAAAAAAAACAGAGCAACAAAGGTAATTAGTATCCCAAACGCATTACTTGCATTTCACTACCATCTCTGCTCCCGAGGTCCCAGCTTCTCCCCTTGTTCTTCCAGCCCCAGGGATGGCCGCTGCTTCCCACAGTTCCTAGCTCTGTGCTACCTCCACGTTCCCTTTTGGCTTCTCAGTTCTCTAACACCTACTGAAGTAAATCCTGATATTAAATTCTCCCTGTGAAATCAGGCTTCTGTTTTCCTGACTGATAGAACCAGTCAACACAAACGTTCTCCAAAAGATGCAAATGGTTCACATGACGATGGAAGAGGAAGTGTCTTCAACCCCCAAAACTACTAAAGGCCCAGACCTATATACCTCTTCGGATTATCGCAGGACTTTATTCTGGAAAACTGGCATTCCCAAAGGATGCTGGGAAGCAGAGTTTGCATTGGCCTGGAAGGTAGCATAGGCCCAATAGCTGGAGCAATCTCAGACAATAGTAGTTTAAAAAATATTAATAATAATTTCCTTTCTGATTATAAAGGTAATCTATGCTTGGGTAATACATTACAAAGATGTTAATAGACATTTAATCCCAGAGAGAGATAACCAGAGAGATCTCATTATTAATATTTTGATGTATTTTCTCCCATAATTCTGTGGGAGAAATTATGCATACCATAAACAATTCATATCTGTCTATATATCTGTGCTCTTAAATATGTAAAGTGAAACTGGGTTCATTTATAGATGCAACGACATTTTTTAAGATAATTATCAATCACTCTTCTTCCCTTTGATGAATAAACATAGGCTTTAGATAAAGAATTCTGGCAGAGGAAGCTCAGAGAACATGGCTGGGGCTTGTGGCCAAATAGACTTTCTACTTCTCATCTCATTCCCACCCTGATCTTCAGAATGGGATTCTCAAGGCAGTCACTTCGCCCATCAGCTGCGAGTGGGGTGAGGTGCTACCTCATATGCTGGATCCCCAGAGCAGAGGCACAGCAGACCTCAGAAGCTAAGCCTGGCCCTACCTGCTGCAGGAGCGGAACACGTCCCTGTGTGGGGGGGGGGGAAGGGGCAGACCTCTCCCCAGCATCCAGGTCTGTCCACTGGGGAGCAGCCACTACACTTATCTCCCCCAAAGGAGGGATGAAGAGCTGTGGGAATTCAAGCCCATTATTTCTCCAGCTAAGAAAGTCATTCTTCCCATTTGCAGAGGAGGGAGTGAGAAGAAAATGTAAAGAGAAGCTGAATGTGTTTTCTTGCCAAAGTTCCCTCTTGGAGGTCCAAGGAATAGCAAAACCTTCATAGACACTGTTTGTATCCCATTCTTTCCCGGAAATGTGGATTTGTGAGCATCTGTCATCAAAATCTTCGAAAATATGATTTTACACTTCTTTTTCTTATTATAAAACAATACATAGTCACTGTAGAAATCTGAGAAATCAGACAAGCTACAAGGAGAAAATGAGAAGCACAGTAACTCCGCCATTCAAAGTAACCACGTTTTGTCATAAATCCTTCTAATCTTTTTTCCGTGCATACGTATACATTATTTTTTAACTGAATTACACAGTACATACTGTTTTGTAACATGTTTTGCATTTAATGTATCCAAGACACCTTTACATATTTCCACTTGTCTGTTGCTGAGTAACAAACTACATCAAAACTTAATGGTTTAAAACAATAATTTTATTTCACTCATGATTTTGTGGATCAGGGCCCAATCACATTCCAGGACATGGAGAAATGGTCTCCCCCACCTTGAAAGAAAGCTGTAAGGTCACACAGCAAAAGAAATGTAGAATGGAAGATATTTTTATAGCCATCTTTGGTAAATACAAGGTGCTACAGATGGTATTAAAGATTTTTCTTCATTACCATAATGGCTGAACAGGATTTATTTTTAAATGCATCATCATTGATTTAATGAATTTCGAGTTTTGCAAATTTTAGAATCACTATCATAAACATCTCCATGATGAAATTCCTGTACATCAAACTTTATCAGTATCTCTGAGAATTTTCATTAGGATAAAATATTAAAGGTGGACTTGACATAGCTAAATTAATTTCCAGAAAAATTCTAATTTAGATCGATGTCACTGAAAAATATTTTACTCTCTAAAAAAAAAAAAAAAATTGTCCCACCATCAGCCATCTTGTTTAAAAATACTGTTGACTATTTTCATCTATTTTTTTTCCAGATATTTTCCAGATACAAAAGTAACTCCCACTGTAACTTTTATTGGAGTTTGTTAAACCTATAAATGAACCTGGGATAAACTGGTCTCTCTCTCTTCAATATTGAGTCTTCTGATCTGGAAGTCTTTTACTCCCGTCTCCCTTTGTATGGATCAGGAGAAACTTATAACATTCATTATCGAGTTATTCCTAGCACACTACACTTTTGTAATTGTTTTAACTAGGATCACTTTCCCTATTAAATATTTTAACTGATTCTTGACGTTCAATAGGCTTTACATATATAATTTGTATATTCATTCATATTCAGCCATCTTTCTAATTTTTTATTAGTTCTAGTAGTTTGTCAATGAATTCTCTTAGGTTTTCTGGGTAGTCAATCATACAGCCACAAGTAGTGGGACTTTTGATTTGCTTTCCAGTAGTCCATTTTATTTCTAGTTCCTATCTTTTTCTGTTGGCTAGGATATTCAGGATAGTAAAATTAATATAGTAAAACCAGGTATTTTTATCTTATTCCTGATTTAACTAGAATATATCTGGTGTCTTCCCTTCAAATATTATATATGCTATTGTTTAACATAATATCATTTATCATTTTAAAAATCATATTTCTAGTTTATTAAATTTTATTTAGTCAGAATTGGTAAAGTTGTTTCTGAAATGTCTCTTACTGAGAACATGAGGATTTTCTCTTTAGACTTACTGGTATATTATTTCATAATATTAATTGATACTCGTATCCCCAGAATAACCCAGTAAAATAATCGTGAATTGTTCTTATTTACTATTGAATTGGCTTGTCAGCACTTCATTTAGAAATTCTGTGTGTGTGTGTGTGTGTGGTGTGTGTGTGTGTGTGGTGAGAATGATTGGTAGTTTTCTATTTTATGTAATCTTTCTCAAAGTCTGTTAGAGGATTATATTTAATTTGTAAATTAAACTTGTTTTTGGATGAGTTATTAAGGTTTTATATATTTTTTTACCCTGGAACAGTTTAAATGGCATAGGAATTATTTGCTTCTTAAAAATTAAAAGCTTAATTATCTGAAAATGGAGCATGCTTAGATGTCAACCCTTTTCTTCTTAATCATTAATCTAATCAGATTATCTAAATTTTCTTGAATCAGTCTTATTAGTTTCAGGTAGATTTTTAAACAAATTAGCATAAAGTTTTTTTGTTTAATTATCATTTGAAATTATTGAATCTACTAACACATTTCCTTTCTCGTGTATTTTTATCTCTGCATTGTCTCTTGTCATAATAATATTAGCTATAAGTTGTCTATTTTATGATTTATTTACAAAAATAAATTAATTTAAAAAATAATTTCCTACGTACTCATTTCCTTATGTTTGATTTACTGTTATTTTTCTAGCTTCTTGAGATTATTACTTACTTTATTTTTTCTTGTTTAATTTTTAAAAAGCATTTTAAAGCTTTTCATTTGCCTTTGATTAACAACTTTGGCTATATTCCAAAAATTGAGATAGTGTTTTTATTTTGAACTTTTGAATACTTAACATGTCCTCTTTTACTTATTTTATTTTTAATTTCCAAGCGCTTAAAGGGGTTGCGTGATCCCTAAGGTTATTTTATTATGGTAAGGGAATATGGCCTAACAATGTCTGCTTTTATTGATCTATTGATTTTTATTTACGCTCCAACACTACATATTTTTAACCATTTCCACACGCTCCCAGAGATCAGAATAAGGCTAGGAAGGCTCTCTTCCAGCAAAGTACCGGGTCATTTAAGTTCCCATCCCTTCACCTCCCTCTCTCTTCAGTGCCTACCTTAGAAAGGAAAGCAGAAGTACAGGAAAAATGTGAATGAACGAGCATCTCAAATATCCAGGGTTAAGCCATTAAGGCAGACTCACATATTCTTATGAAAAAATGCCTTATACTGTTGTGTCCCTGTTCTACTCCACACTGGATGGCCTCAACACTCTGAGGAAATAATAAGGCTAGAGAGAGCGGGTCAACACGAACCCATGAACAGAACCCAGAGTGAGCGCATGGCTTCCCTCATCCTGAGTTCCTAAGTATCTGGGGCTTCCTTTCAAGTAGCAATACACAGAAATACAATAGGGACACACACAGCCTTTATATATGTTAAGAACAATAACATCTACAGAACCTCAAGAAACAGATTAGCACTACTCAAAACACTACCTGAACTATATGGATTCTATATGACATTTTTATACCTAGCTGTATTTTTCTCTTCATGACATTTTGTTGTTGTTCTTATTTTTATTCTTGCTGTTGTCTCACACAGCGTCTTCACTAGACCATTCTTCAAGATGGAGCTAAACAGACCGCTTCCAACTCACTCTTACGTAGTGCTTAATTCATTTACCCAGGTTCTTTCTCATCATAATTCATTTCTTAAAGGCCAGGGCAATCATGCATGGATCTACACAGTGCAGATTTCTTTCTTGGAATATAGCACAGGCTCCCTTCAGGATCTGCCCCCAGTATTCCTTCTGGCACAAGACCAATCGCTAGAGACAAGGCACAACATAACCCAGCCCGTAAAGTGTTGGTTGCACTAAGGGAAGAAACTGTATCTCACACCAGTTGCAGGACTTGAGAGAAAGACAGCCTGTTTAAAGTTCAACTTTAAATGATGTGAGGCCCAGCTAGGAGGCATCACCCCGCAAGGATGAGGCGCCTTCCTTTAGGATATGGCCCTCAATAGACCATCTATTGATCGTTGACTTAAGGCCCTCATTGATTTAATGGTCCAATCAAGACAATTGATTGAGGGCTACGGCCCTCAATAAGTAAAATATGTGACAGTTTTGTCAGCATTCCAATCACTTTCATGGAGGATCAGATTTTCAAAGGTTCTTACTCTGCATTTTGGAAGTCAAGGTTACATCCATATTTTCCTCTTCTTTGTTTAATTGAGATAAATTGAGGCTCCTGAGAATGTATCTTCTTCAGAGAGAATTTACATTTGCTTCTGGTGGGAGGCATGGATACCATCAGTCCCAGATCATGGTAATCCAATCAGGGATTGAGGTGATTTGAGCTGGCTTCAGTCCCTTCCGGGGACAGACTATTTCAGGTTCATCTTATTCCTATGATGTGATCAAATCATGGGGTTTTATCAGAGCCTCCCACCCCTGGGTTGACCTTTCAATTAGGCTACAGCTTGAAACAGCACCATGTCAGCTATCATATCTGAAGGAAGCACAAAACAAGAGAGATAACAAGAAGGAGAACATCTCCCAGCTGCGTCAGCTACTTTTAGTGAATCTGCCTGGATGGTCCATACAATAGTTGTTTCTGTCTCATTGCCAGAAGTTAGTCACATGGCCACACCTGATTTAAAGGAAGGGTGGAAAATGTAAGCCATTAGTATGGCTTATTGCCACCCTAAATAAAATTTGGGTTTTATTACTAGGAAAAAAGAAGAATGGATATTGAGTAAGCAACACAGTATCTGCCACAGTCCTCATCTATAAGCGGAAATAATATTGATACCTAACTTATAAAGTTGATATGAAGATTGAAAGATAAAATGGAGGTAAACCTCTTAACACAGTGTCTAGTATGCAGTGAACATTGAAGAAATGTTAAAATACTATTATTTATTATAATATAATAATCTGCGTGTAATAGATTATTATGTGATAAACAGGAAAAGGAAGCAATACTTTGAACTTCCTTTCTCTAGTTTCCCATGGTCACCTGAAGCCTCTTATAAATTCAGTCAGATAAACTTAGGGATAAAACTTTGACTCTTGTTGCTTTATTTTAAATAGTATTTGCTTTATTTATAACAGCCGTTATAAATCTAGCTCTTTGTAGTTATTAGCTTCTGTATGATATTCGGGGTTATTTTGACAGTTCTCTGCCCTTTTTTCTACTTCTCATGACAACCACACCCAGAATGTCTTATATATGCGGTAATGGAAAAATTTTAGGGGCCACGAAATTTTCAGCCCCACAACAAAACAACAGAAACTCTCACATCACCTTCTCATAGGGATCAGGTATGTGAGTGAGTGAGTGTGTCTGTGTGTGAGCGTGTGCACTGGAACCCCAGCATGACAACGGTGTCACTGTTGGTGATTACGAGAAGGAGAAAAATTACCGAGTGACACAAATTACTAATTACTTTATTATGCAGTGAGAAGAATAAGAAGCTGGAAGTTGTTTCAGCAAATTCTATTTTTAAGCAAATAATTGTTGGGTTTCCAATGCTCTAAATTAAGTAATTCTCCTCAAGACCTTCCCTTAAGTCTCCCTCTTTGAACTCCAGTGTCTGGCAAAGAATTGCAGCTGGCTCTGGGATGGGCTGCAGATTTCGTTTGTAATTATTATTCTTTTTTTTTCAAACGTGCTATCCTCAGAATGAGATCTCTTCAGAGGTGTTTTTCTTCTCTCAGTAATTAGGAGTGGTTTTACTGAGTCACCCACAGCTTCCCCCCCATTCTACAGGAGGCGGCATTCAGTAGTATAAAGATATTTAAAAAGAAGAAGAATGAGGAGGAGAAGGAGAACTTGGAACTAAGTTCAATACCAGGCGTTGCCTCCTCCCTGACCTTGTGACCTTGAGCATAGCCGGCGACCTCCACCTGTGGTGAAGGAGTAAGTGAGACAGTGTATTAGCATCTTTTAAACGAAAAAGCACTGTGCACACTTCTGTATTATGATTATTAAAATGGCCAAGAATGAACAGCCAGATAGTTGCAGAATAAGAATTATAACAATAATTCACATTTTCAGGAGGTTTTGAGGATTTAGCATGTGACTGGCACTGGTCGAAGTGCTTCATATGCATGAACTCATTCAACCCTCATAGCCTCCCTTTGAAGTAGGTGCTCGCCTGTCCCTTTTGTCCAGCAGCTACAAGGAGGGGGAGTACCTTGGCCAAGATCACAGAACCAGGGAGGCAGAGCCCGAGTTTAAATCCAATGTCCTGAATCTAGGGTCCACGCTCAGACTGCTGCACGCCACCCCATCCCTGAAGCTGGAGGTGACAACTGGCCCATGGGCCTGAACAGTAGGCTCAACTCCGTGGCCCTCTGCTTTTCAACCACTGGGCCAGGCATCTCTTTAGGGCATCACAAGGATATTCTTAAGCAGTTACAAAAATGGCCAATTTTAACCGGAAGTAACGAGATAGAGAAAGAGGGTGGGGGCAGTTGTGTGGATAGTCATTGAGGAGTAAAGCAGAAACAGTTGGGCACTAGGCTGGCGATACAGGAGCCCACTGCCCCCCAATCCACTGTCAGTTCTCCCCTCAAGAGGGACAATCATTCAGGATAATTGACCTCTGATTCCTACATTTGTTTATCCAGTCACCAGCAGAATCGGAGAGGTTGGAGAAATAGGCTTGGCCAGATTTCACGAGGGGATGGTCCGATTGAAGGCATGGACACACGGTAGCCCAGGCAGGGGTCCCCAATATGCCCGTCAGTGGGCAGCTCTGGTCTGGAGAAGGCTCGTGTGAAACGCAATGGGTGTCAGTAAAAAGAGCATAAGGATGGAGAGCCTGTGTGTCGCCATTTGGGTCCTGTCTCCATCAGGTCTTAGGAACACAATCTACACGCCTCATGACAAGAGCTGGCAGAAAGTGCAGAGCCTGAGTCGTGGGGCTTGGGCCACTCTGTGGGAAGCACCAAGGACAGAGCTCCTGTCCCACAAACTAAACATTATAATTCCCGGCCTGGCACACAGGAGCCACGAGCAACAACTGAGATGCAAACTCTGTCAACAGCATCTGGGAGCCCAGTGAAGACACTGACCACGAGGCAGGCCAGGTCCCCGGTGCATGGACCCTGAGGCACAGCATTTCTGCCCACCAGACCACAACTTAGCTAGTAGGGTTGGAGCTTCAAAGACAGAATAGAGGAGCAACCATAAGCGAAGCATGGGCCACATGGAAGACCGCCTTGCTTGGATCCCTGAGTTAAAGCCCCTTAATGGAGCCTCTGCAACCTCCAGCAATTCCATCTCATTCAAGGACGGCGTTACGTAGAAGAGGAGATCCTGGGCCTCAGGCACTCACAGCCTGGGCCAGACTGGCACCTATTTCAGCAGGAGGTTAGTAAATTGACCAACTGTAACAAACCTCCTCTGTGGCTCTGCAGAGGTCCGTCTTTGCTCTGCAATATTTTGTGATGCTATGTATAGAAAAGAGCGTGTCCCAGTGCCCCACCAGATTCCAACTTCCCTCGGGATGACTGGATGATGTATGCGCTGCAGCCTAGTACCTAGGGTGTGTTCAGTCGTTCCTGGTACCTGAGCCCATCCCTGCCCACACCGCCAAGTTCTATCACAGATGATTTTGACCAATAACCAATGGTCCAACTTTAGTCCAACTGCAGAGGGGGAGGAGCATGTGTCAGTGAGGGCTCCTCTGGAGAACCTCAGCCTCAGGGGAGTGCTGCCAAGAGGCAGGCATGCGAAGGACAAAGTCCATGAAGCCCTGAGCATCCTTCTCTATGCTTTGGCCCTTCCTTAGTCTCAGGAAATGAGGCCTGAAGGAGAGATGGAGAAGGACCAGGAGGGCAGGGTGGGCTCTGGGGGCCACAGGAGACTGGCATCAAGCATCTAGACTTTGGGATCTCAAGGGGCTCAGCAGGGGACGAGGCAGAGTCTCTGCCCTAACTGTGCCATGCGCAGACATCCCAGCGGGGGACGGTGGAGGGGAATCCTCGGGCAAGCACTGAAAGGTCAGGGTAGGGAGATCAAGGGAAGGAATTCCGTGTCAGCATCTCAAGGATCCCACCCTCCACGTCTCACAGCACCTTGCCTCCCATGGCACAACGCATAATGTTTATAAATTTGCCCCTCTGAGAAAATGGGCAATCAATGGGCGCGGGGAGACAAGAGGGTGAAGGTGGGGGCAAAGGACTAGAGCCTATGTACACGGCAAAATAATGGCTGTAAATGACAGAGCAAAGATGCAGGGGCATTCATGTAGTGTCTGTCCTCATTCGCAGGTGTCTTTGGGGGGCGAGACTCTTGCCTTACTCCTCTCTGCAGCCCCAGCACCCACCCTAGCAGCTGGATCACAGTGGGCATCGATAGAACAATTCCCGAAAGAACGAGTGAACAAACGAAAGGAGCTCCGGTAGTCCATTTATGGGCTTGTCCAAGCCACTAACGGCTTGAGAGGGGTTTGAGGCGGAGCAAATGTGGAGAAAGGGCAAACGAGAGCCAGCCCACTGTTCCCCCAGCCCCTCTCTGCCTCCAGCCTCGCTTTCTCCTCCCGGGCCTCAGTTTTTTCTGCTCACCATTCTCAGCTCTCAAGTGCCTAAAACACGATTTCAACCTCTTTCTCCCTGCTGAGAACCGCCCATGGTTCCCGATTTCTCATGCCACTAAAATCCTTTACTGGCTTTCAAGCCTTTGCCTCCTCTGAGCCCCTCTTTGCCTGGCCACTGGTCACTCATTCCAGCCAGCCCCTCCCGCTCACCACCCTCACCCCTGCGCCTCCTTCCTGGCTTGCTAACCCAACCCAAACGTTCCCCAAGACTCTACCTGCCTAACGGCTCTAGCTGCTAGGAGTAGGCCTCACCTCTGAAACCTCCAGGCATCAACGGCCTGGGTGGTATGATTTCCACTGGCGGATTGTCTGTCCTTACTCTCTGGGTTAATCCTACTTCCCCGCGGAGACGAGATCCCCAGGAGAGAGAAATATGTCACACATCTTCTATGTCCCTGCTCTTATACTTAGTTTGAAATGCACTGACAAATCATGTTTGAGTTTGTAAGATAATCATCTTCAGTTTAACAAGCCCCGATAGGCTGGGACATGGATGTGCAGGCGTGGAAGACACGGGCTCCCTTGGGAGAGAGAACAGGCACCAAGGGCCAATCCCAATGCAGAGGAGTCAAAGCTCAGGCGGGGTGGGGGACCCAGGAGAGCCACCCAGATCACTCTGCAGAGGCTGAAGAGCCCAGCCTCCTACAGGAGGTGACAGCTGAGGGGACTAAGCTGGAGTTAGCACGGTGCGCTGTCTATAGGTAAGGCCACCGCCTTTAGGAAGGACAGCGATGGGGTCGGAGACTGCAAACGAAGTGTGTGGCCGGCCGATGCAGTTGTCAGGAGCCTCACACGTCCTGCCTCAGAGTTTGAGCTGTATCTGAAGTTTAGGGGGTATTAAGGAGAGAACTGAACTCATTGGCAGACACCTGATTTACCTCCAACCTCGAAAGAAACACATCTCCTTCGGGTCAGCAGGATGCGTCGCAGGTCTGTAAAAGGATATCCAGAAAACTGTCTCCGAGCATTCTGCTCAAGGAAAGGATTTTCCTCCTCAATACCTGAGACTGATTTTTAATCTCGAAGAACAAGCTTTATGAAAGGCAATGTTTTTTTTTTTTTTAATACTGAGACTGGCCCAACCGGAAGTGGGAAGCGGTCAGCAGCTCTCAGAGGACCTCTGGACGCCTCACACCACTCACCTCGGGCTCAGATCCTCATCTCTCCCTCCCTCCTTCGCCCGGGTCAAAACCCATCACTGTCCACCCCACAGGGTCATGCCCTAGTATGCACCACCTTCATCTGGCCTGCTGGGTTTGGGCCTCATGACTTCATTTATGAAATGATTCTAACATACCTAACCCTAATCTAAATTGCATCCCTAGCCTTGGCCCTGACTTTGCTTTGGGCAAGGCGATGAAATTATCAGAATTCTGTGATGATCGAGCCATGTAAAGCATATGCCACACTCAGGATGTAAGAAGTGTCATTCATTATCGGTGCCTTTACCCTTCCCTGCTCACGTCACAGATGTGAGGTTCAGGGGCCGGGCTTGTTCATCTTGGATCTGTGCTCAGTTTTTGTGAACAGGATGTCCTAAAGAAATTTCTCAGCTCAGCATTTGTTCAAGGAAACTGAGGTAGGTCTGCTTATGGACTATAATGCCTAACAAACACTCCACTTAAAAATATATCTCCAGAGAGGAGAGAAAGATTACGGCCAACCTGCAAAAGTCTTAAGGACTTCATGTAAATATTTTGTTTAATCTTCCTAGGCATTGTGGAAATGGTTACTACTCCCATTTAACGGATGAGGAAATGAGGTTTATAGTGTGTCTCTCATATAAGTCATCGTGTCCAGCCAGGCTCAGTGGGGGAGGGGAGGAGACAGAGGGAGAAAGAGAGAGAGAGTGTGTGTGTGTGTACACATGTATGTCTGTAATAAGTGTCCTTTTAATTACCATAGGTTACATACCGGAACTGATCATCATTCCTGTCATTTCCCTGGTTCATTATAAGACTTGAGACAAATTATCTCCCCTCTCTGTGGGCCTCGGTGTTGTTTCTTGTTGTGTATTTGTTTGTTTGTTTTTTAAATCCATAAAATGGTAGAGGTACATGTACTGAAGCTTGGGGCAAGAAAGGGCAAGATCGGATAAATGGTCTCCCTATCAACGCCAACCACACAGGAGTGTCTATAAGAGTTCCTCTAATTTTTAGACCAATCACATTTCTCATCTCCGAAACCAGTTTCTCGAGAGCTATCATCCAAATCAAGCCCTGAGCTGTGTTTCCTGGCTTTCAGCCCATGCCTTCGTTTATAACCAATGCTGCCCAAGTTCGTCTACTAGTTATCTGGTCAGGGCTCACTGCTTTCCCACCCCGAGGACAGGCATGAACATCAGGAAAGGAACCGAAAAAGAGAGCACCAGGGCACGTTCGAGTTGGGAGGCGCCTCAGGGACCATCTACAATCCCCCATTTTACAGGTGGGGAGTCATTTTCCTGGAGGAGCTAAACTCGCCGCAGCTCCACCAGCAAAGACGCCACCCTAATCCTTGCTCGTAGGCATTTACAGACTAAGCGTGGAGCATGATTTCACGGAAATTCGATGGATCGACAGGCAGCAGGAATCGAATGCAGTGGGCCACAGGCATGGGGGCTGTCAGGAAAGAAATGCTCAGGGTGACCGAAGAATGCTTCATGAAATGAATGTGTTGTGAAACGGGCATTCACGTGTGTGACGAACATGAAGAAGAAGTGAAGCAGAAAGACATCCCACAGGTTGTGGCACAGACCACTGCTGGTGGCCAGGTGCGTCTCTGCCAATACCTAAGCTCCTCTTCTCACTTAGAAATAGACGTCCTGATTTTCCACTGGGCACATAGACACCCACAACAAACACGACATTTCCCAGCCCCCTGTGCAGACAGGTATGGCCAAGTGACTCCGTTTTGACCCATGAGATATGAGATATGAGATAGAACTGGTACATACAACTTCATGAAAGCACCTGTCAAGGAATGACCATGCCCTTCTCTCCTTCCATCCTCTTTCTGCCCACTCTGGTGCAGATACGATGGTTAGATCCTGAGCTGACATCCTGGACCGTGAGGTGGCAAGCGAATGGATGGCAGCAGAGAGCTTGTTTGGGGTTACCTACCCCCAACTTTTTACATTAGGACTTCTACCTTATTGAAGGCAACTTATGTTTGTCCCCCCCCTCCCACGCACACATCCTACGGAATCTAATTCTAGCTAATACGGAAGGAAGAGACAAATAAATTCAGAAGCCCCTGATAAAATCTATAGACCTAAACAGAGGGTTTGCCTTGCAGAGAGTTAAAGTGACTTGATGAATTCTGACACGACAGTCTGGTGGACCCAGAGGATGTTTTAGAGAGACCAGTGGCCTCAAACTTGACTGTGTATCAGAATCACCTGGAGAGCTTCTTAGAACACATTGGTGGGCCCGCCTCCAGAGCTTCTGATTCAGCTGATTTGGAAGTTGGGGCCTAAAAATCTGCTTGTCTAATGAGTTACTAGGATACTGATGTTGCTGGTTCAGGGGACCACATATTGGGAATCATTGCTCTAGATACTTATCCAAATTCAGTTTTCTTAGGTGGGTCTCAGCTTTGCTTCTCTAACTTAAGGAGATGTGATGATTTCAGCTACTTTCAAAGACCAGGGAATGTGGGAGGAGGCAGGAGAGGGTCTGAACAGCTTGGGCAAGCTGAGCATCCAGCGAAGAGATTTGTGATGCAAATGATTTACTGGTGTTCAGCTGGGAGCAGAAGGGATTTCAATATGGTGAGCCAAATCGAATTCATTACCTGACAATTAGCTCTAAATTAATGCAAGACTATGCTGCCCAAACGTGCTCTAAGGAAGAGGGTCCCTGACAGCTTGAGATGGGCAGGATCTGAGACATCGATCTCCGCTAGATGCAGACAGGGCTTCTTTCCAGCGTGCCAGGATACTCTGAGCTCAGGAAATGGCCAGCGCCCCATTTGGAGGCCCTCTCCAATGTCACTCCCTCCAGATTTAGCTCTGATTAACCCAACTCAACCCCATCCAGAATGGACTTGGTCTCCCAATGCCCTTGCACATCCAGATTTGCTGCTCAGGAGACCGCCTTGGGCTTGTGCACAGGCTGCTGACTCCCCAGCAACGAGATGCTGCAGGATGAAGCTCAGTTTTAGAGGAGCAAACCGTCAGCGTTCTAACTAATCTGACCTCCTCAATGGAAGCTGTAAATCCCTGAAGAGGAATTTTATTTTCCCTATTCTTTAGTTACTCATCTCCCCGTCCTTTTCATCTAGCCCCTTCCCCTCCCCTTCCTACTCTTCCTCTACTACTTTCCCAGGGAGCCCCCGATATGGTGCGCACAGGAGTATGACCATAATAAACGGTAGCCAGTGGAGTGAGCATCCTTGGGACTTCATTTATTTGTTCATTAAATGGTATTGCCAGGATAGAGGTCATGATGGCCTCTGACCACATAAAACTCACAGCCTAGTCTAAGAGACAGGAAAGCAAGGAGTTAAAAAAAAAAAAAAGAAGAAGAAGAAGAAGCTGTGTCCTATGGTCGTAACAGCTGGTATATAGGGTAACGAGGCAGAGAGCACTCTGCAGACCAGGGTCTGCCAGCTGAGAAGTACTATAAGTGCTCCAACTTACAAGGTGGACCCTCTCCCTTCTCAGTATAGTCCTTAGCCTGCTGTCTGCCCACAGCTTCCGCTCCCTGCTTAGGACACAAACTGGCCACTCTTCAAGGTCATTCTCCTGAGCCCTATCTGACTTCTTATCCTCAGGATCGTTGACTCTGAAAAGTCAAGGCGAGCAAAGTAAACGAAGCAGGCAACGCCACGCTAGTTCTGTCCCTCCTGCCTTTCACCGCCCCTGCCACGGTGTTGACCAAACCCTTTCCAGTGAGGCCTTTACTTCTAACGCTGAGAGTTTAGCGGCCTCACATTTGCATCCCCAATTGACCTCGCTTAAAATACTTAACTGGTTTCGACAAAAGGTCCCTAATTTTTTCTCTTCATGTTCGAATGGTGCTGAGCTACCATTCAGAGGAAGGAGAATCAAACTCACTTCCACCCATTGGTCATACTCTCTGCAAAAAAAGGTAATTATCTTAGATAATTTGTGGACCGAATCCGGGTTTTAAAAATTAAGAGGTACCAAATTACACATGTATATTGCTTCACAAAATGCTTTAAATTCCATTACCTTTTTTATTATTTTAAATTACTTTTAATTTTTAACTTTATTGAGGAATCACTGATGAATATAATTGTGTACAACGTGATGATCTGATAAGTATATGCCTTGTGGAAGGATTACCAAGAACAAGTAATTTAAACATCCATCACCTCGCACGGTTAACCATTTTGCGTGCAGGATGAAAATGGCCAGCCAGGGTCTACTCTCAGCCACTGCCAAGTACACGATTCCATATGATTGGCTTTAGTCACCATGCTCTGAACCAGATCCGCAGAACTCACTCTTCTTAGAACTGAAAGCTGGTGGCTTTTGAGCTACCTCACCCCGCGTCTCCCTCCCCCGGCCCCTGGCAACCACCTTTCCGCTCTCTGTTTCTGTGACATTGACTCTATTTCTTTTGGGTTCCACGTATAAGTGATACCATACGGGATTTGCCTTTCTCTCCACGACCCTGTTTGATCACTCCCATCATTCTTGCAGTTCTTCCCACGCTACAGGACAGCGGTCACGGGACCAAGGCCTCAGTGCTGGCCTTTGGCTCTCTCAACCCCACGGTCTTCCCATCACGTCACACCCTCCTTACTACCTGCAACGGATAAGGGCGCATGCAACGTGAGCGCGGAAAATGCAGGCGTGCGTGCCAGCCTCACTTTGCACCCACTCCCACCACCACCGTCATCACACCAGTCGGAGCCCCTGGATGAAAGAGTTGTTCTGCAGAGAAAAGGAACCAATAGGAAGTGTGTGCGTGCGTGTGTGTGGTGTGTGTGTGTGTGTATGTGTGTATTTTAAGGAATTGGCTAATGGAATTGTAAGGCCAGTAAATATAAAATCTGTTAAATAGCCTGGAAATCCAGGCAGGAATTTGATGCTCGTAGTTTTGAAGCAGAATTCTACTTCCCTGGGAAAGTTGTTTTTGACACATCGGGTCTTCAACTGATTAGACGAGGCCCACCCACACGATTGAGGGTAATCCCTTTCATTTAAAGTCAGAGGATTGTAGATACTAACCATGTTTACAAATTACCTTCACAGCACCACCCTGATTAGTGTTTCACCAAATGACTGGGCACGAGAGCCTCGTCAAGACGAGGCAGAGACTATCACATTATCTAAAATGCTGTCCCTATCATCCAGAAGGGGTGAGATAGACAGGCTTTGGGGAGACAAAAGCGCCTCTTCTCACCAGAAACCCAGAGACGGAATACAAAGCGAGAAGATCCCCTTTCTGTGACTCAAGGGATAGTGACTACTTCTGCCCCATTATGCCAGGAATCTGACAAGTGGGTTCCTGCCGGGAAGGGTGGTCTGCATCAAACTCCCCTCGCTATAACTCCCTTATGTCTGGAGAAAAACGGCCCTGCACCCTCCTGTGGCCACCCTCATGGCAGACACAGAGACAATAGGAGGACATCTCCCCCCGACCAGGCTCAGACACCCTAATATGCTCACCGTCCAGTCACCTTCAAATCCTGGAGCACCAGGGAGCGAAGTCCCCATACTCACTCTCCCCCCCTTACCACCGCCACCCAGGATTGATTTTCTTGATTAACTTTCTCGCATTTGATAAATAACACAGGCCCTGTTCTAGTGCTTTCCTCTCACTGTTTATTAACAACGTTCGAGATTTTCTTCTCCCGTGATGGGTACTAAAGGCACAAAATGCAAACTAATCACACCGGGAGGCGGTCTCCAGCCATCCGTGGCTGCGCACCAGGCAGTGACACTGTATTTGTCACTGGCCGAGCGAGGCAGCGCAGCTGGAACGTCAAGAGTTCTGGAGTCCCACCTGGGGACACCCTGGCGCTGCCTCGGCCTCCTCTGCGTGGCCTCGAGCAGGTACGGGACTCCCAGGAGCCTCAGCAGGAAGATCACCTGAAAAGAGGGTCTCCCTACCTACAACATGAGAATTGCCGAGAGGTCGACGGTAGGGAAAAGCACCTTTAAAGTACAAGGTGCTACGTGAACCTCGCTGAGCCACGTTCCACCCCGACTGTCCCCAATCCCTTCTGAGCCTTGTCACCCACACTACCTCGGGCAGCCCCTGCTTTGGGGCCCGTTCTGGATAGTATTGCGATGTACATCCTACCACGAAGGCACTGCCATTAAACACACACACACACACACATTTTATTATGCTCAACGATTCTGCTGGTAATTCAAAAAGGGCCCTGCTAGAATGGCTTTCTCTGTGCCATGCTGTCTGAGGCCTTGCCTGGAGTCACTCAACGACGGGGCACTAGAATCGTCTGAGGACCTGTTCCCTCACACATCCAGCTATTGGCTGGGTTCACCTGGCCTGCTGGCTAAAACACCTCTCTAGGGGCTGCTTGGGCTTCCTCACAGCAGGGCAGCTGGGTTCTACCAGCAAGCTTCCCGAGGGAACCAGGTGGAAGATGTGTTGCCTTTTATGACCTTGCCCTGGGAGACACATAGCATCACGTCCGCTGCAATCACCCCTCCGCTCGGATTCCTGGGGAAGGAATACAGGTCACCCACTCCAGGTGGGAAGTCCCAGTGTGACAACAGTGTTGTGGGATGAAAGACACTATCGCGGCCATTTTTGGAAAAGTCCACCTGCCAGAGGTTCTGAGTGGCTGTGTGAGTGAACAAGCTGGCAAGTCAGAATTCTGGACCAGCCGTGGGACTTGGCAGATGTCGTACGCCTCTATTCCTGGGCATTCCCGGCTCCAGGCGTCCACCATGTCCAGTACGAACTGTACCCATATTAGGACACCTGGTCCATGGCAAAGTCCTAACCAAGCGTCTGCTGGGCACAAGGAGGGGCAAGTCGTACAGCTGCCCCTTCCTCCCGCCGTGACCTCTCTGGCCACCTGAGGCCTGAGCTAGTCTTGGTTTTACACCTCCCCGTTTTCCCGGATGATGCCAGCCTCCTTCTCTGGGCAGCGCCCGCAGGGCTGTCCCCTTTGAGGTGTCCATAGTATGTCTACTTAAAGGGCAGCGATGACATTACCTGGGAACTTACCAGAAATACAAGTTCTCTGGCCTCACCCCAGACCTGCGGAATCAGAACCTGCATTCGCACAGGCTCCCCCTAAGTGATGACAGTGGGAACAGCACCAGAGAAGGGGAAAGAGAACTTGATGTGAAAAGTGCAGGCAACTGGGTTTCAGTTCTATCCATTGATTTACGAGCTGGGCAAACCCGGGCAAGTTACTTAACCGCTCTGAGCCTCAGTTTCCCCCATATGTAAACGAGGGATCGAAGCTACCTCAGGTGTGTGCGCGGGTGTGTGCGCATGCACGGGTGTCAGGGCCGGCAGCCAATAAAGTTCGACTCTGAACAGCTGTGATCGCCCAGCCCCCACCCCAGGTTTGGCTGAGACCTCTCCTGAAGTTTCCCTCTTCCCTGGGGTCCCTGAGGACATAGTGGGCGGGATGGTCCAGCAGAGCCTCTGGTCAGCGCTGCAAGCAAAGGGCAGGAAGACCAAAGCTAAGGCTCGGAGAGCCCCCAGGGAGAGCTGTCTCCTCGAGAGGCAGGAGGGGTGCAGGAAGCCTGCTCTGCTTTGGAGACGTTATTTATTTTTTCTAACAGACGCTGTTTATCACCCACTTACAGGAGTTCTGACGGGGGCCTTTGTTGTCCTTTAGATGCTGGAAATTAGATCGATCCCCTCCAGAATTTACTTGTGCTGGGAAACCCGACTCCAGCGGTAGCCAAGGGGTCCTGCCAGGGACAGGAGGCTTAGTGCAGACTCACAGACCACAGAACCCCAACACGAGTCACCCAGATTCTCCCAGCACTGACACCCCGGCCCGCCAGGCTCCGGGTGTGTGTTGGGGATACGGGGAACCTTTACATAAAAATCATACATCAGTACAATCCTGGAAAGCAGAAGAAAGCTGGTAAAAAATGTTACCACGATATTAAAACATTCAGTACTTCTGAGCCTTTACTTAAAATGTACACCAAAATGATCTCATCCTTCCTCCATGCTACACACTCTCAAAAGAAGTAAAAAAAAAAAAAAATCGTAAGTAAAGATCATGAGAAGAAAGCTCGGTTCTTATTCCATCAGCACCAAGAGCTGAAAGTCCCTCCTTAGATCTAACTTAAAGCCTTACTGCTTTAAGAATCTTGCAACTAATGCCCAGCATCATGAGCACAATAAGATCCAGGAGGTGGGTCATTGTCCTAGAAGACTGTCCCCTGAGGAGGCAGGAAAAATTTCTCCCTATCCTCGGTCTGGCTCTTTAGGGTCAGATGGTCCAGGTGCCTTAAGGGTCCTGCGAAGCCCAGCGGGCTTCCTCCCCAGCCGAGAGTCCAGACAACCACCCAGGCTCAAATCGTCCTTCAAAGACAGGCACAACACTATGGGGACATTTGACTTTTTTTTCCTAAAAGAAACTGATATCAAGGTTATCTAGCGAGATAGAAATAAAAACCAGGGAAATTCCCAAACTCAGAGGTCGGGGGCTTTCTAGAAGGAATCTGTGATGGGAAACAATGCAGCCACTTTGTGTGAGGATGACCAAGCTTCGGTCCCTCTCTGGACCATGGCCTCTACGTTGAGATCGTGCCGGCCCGTCTGTCAGCAACCCTGTGTAGTTTGGAGAATCAAAACACACAATTCTACAGACGTCGTCCTCCACGGCTGGGGATTAAAATATTCCAAAACATTTCAACTGAATGTGCAGGCACTACGTAAACACTGATAGTTACAATTCTCTCACAGCAGTCACCAGAATTGAGTGTCCTGGGAGGTCACCCAAGGGTCCTGGGAGAGAGGACACAGAGGTCCAAGCGGATTGCGTGGGGCTGTGGGCCAAGTCCTTTCCCCAGCACAAGCCGTGAGTGGAATCCATCATCCTCGCCGCTCACCTGATGGAGACACGCCGGAGACAGGCCGATAAAGTGAGCTTCGGGCAACTGGAAGAGAGGAGATGCTCACAGCACAGCACACCTCGGCACGGCAGCTGCCCTGCGGGGGGTGGCCAGGCCTCCTCCACGCCATCTGCCCAATCTGCAGCCCCCTAATCTGCTTAATACTGATAAATCTGACGCTCAGGTCCCCCGCCCACGGAGTAGTGCAAGGGCCCAATCTCCTGTCCAGACTTGGACGAGACCATCACCATGGCTAAGGCTTTGCTGTCAGCCGCCACAGAGCCAGGCCTGGCTTTGGACTTAAAAGCAAAGGTCAAGGGGTCTCCGATAGCGGGGTGGGGCTCTTGGGTCCCCCTTGGTCTCTAGGAAAGTTTGGGAGAACCTGCTAGATTTTCATCCCAGGCACTGGGATGAGTGTGGGCTCAAATGTAAATGGCCAAATTGACCTGTCGAGAAGGTCAATCTGTGACCAGGTATGTCAGTACGGCTGACCGGGTCCCCCTGCGGCCTCAGCCAGAACGGCCTCCACCTTTTGGTGAATTCTCCTCCACTTTCTGATAATAGCATTACTGCTCCGTGTCTCAGTTGCCAACATGCCAGTAGTCCTCGAGACCATCCATTCACATGGATGAGCCAACAGGGAAGCCTCCCCTTCCTTCCAGAAGCTTCTGTCAGAGGACAGGAGAGGGAGCTTGCACCACTAGGGAGCCAGCGTTGAACTGGTTGGGAGATGAGAGGAGAGGGATTCGCCGACCAGAGGAGGTGGCGCTTGGGACAGATGGGACTTTGGGGGGTGGTACTTGTTCTCAGATGCAGAAAGTCAAATAGTTCCTGGATCTGCAAGAGGACCCTGCTCCTGGGAGCCACCTGACAGATGCCATAGATCAAGTGTGTCATTTCGCACGACTGTACATAACGGGCCCGCGTGTGGGGTGACGCAAGGGGAAGAGAGTTCGCACTGCCCGCTACCAAAGTCGTATCCAGGATGTGTCCGTGGAAGTTTCCAGAACCCTCCACCTTCCCGCCTGGCCTGCCCCACACTCCCAGGTTGGCCCCAGCTCTGAGTTCTCTCCCCACCTCCCAATGAAGTGCCAATATCGTCCGGCTCGAAGTTCCCCGGCTCGGCTTTCATCTGTAGCTTTCCTTGGGGACCGCTTCCAGCGGGCCCTGTTAGAGCAAGCTCATGTACACAATAAATGGAGTCACTTGGCAGCAGCTGGTGAATGTTTTCAATGAGTTGGAAAATCAGGTTGAATGTATCATGAAATATGTGCTTACGCTGAAGCCCAGACGTGTGGGCTAAGTGCTTTGTGATTAGGCCTGGCTTTACACGTTCCCCTCCCCAGCCCCTTCTCTTCACCCTCTGTCTCTCCTTCTCCAGAATTTTTAAAGTTAAAATCTGCCGAGGTCTTTTATTAATATGGTGCAAGAGACGCTTCTTCAAGTAAACGGTTCTTTGCCTTAGGGGGTCAATGTGATCTTTTCGCACAGCAGAGCGCCTTGGCTTGTCCATGTGGGTGAGTTTACGAGCGCCTCCCCCTGTGTGTGTAAGTGCTAAATAAACATTTATTGGTGATGCCTACCCATACGAGTGTCACTACACTAGCATTTTCGCTGTGTGTGTCTTCATACGTCACACGCACACACGCACGCACACACACCCAGCCTCAAGAGCTTCATGACTCTATTTTTCGGTTTCTGGATGTCTTGAGAGGCTACGCTCTGTCTGGGTGCGTGCACAGTCAGAGAGGACACTCGGGTGGCTACTGAGATGTGCTGTTCTAATCGACCAGATGTCCCACCCGCACATCTCAGGACTTGCAGCCAGGAGGTCAGGTCTTCCAGGGCCAGCCACCCCACTTCCTGAGCAGGCGCAGACGAATCCAGTGCTCGCTCGCTCCCTCCGTTCCTTCCTTCCTTCCTTCCTTCCTTCCTTCCTTCCTTCCTTCCTTCCTTCCTTCCTTCCTTCCTTCTTTCCTTCCTTCCTTCTTCCCTCCCTCCTTTCCTTCCTTCCTCTTCTGCCCTCCTCCTAAACTCTGTCTCTCCCCTCCTTCATTTTCCGTTCTCCAAAGAGCCAGACGTTGGACGTGCTTGACAGGGACCCACGGAGCACAGTCATCAGAGTGGGAGGGGCCCGTGGGAATCGTCCCCAGACTCATTTCATGGATGAGCAAACTGAGGCTCCGAGACGCTGGGAGAGTTCTCCCACACGCCCAAGGAGGTCACGGGAGAGCCAGACCCAGACCCTGGATTTTCCCGGCCCTTTCCACAACCTTGCCCTTGGTGGAGGAAAACCATTTTGCAGGCTCCCTGCCTTTCCCCCCAAACCCCCCCCCCGCCTCAAGCCCCACCCACATTGGAGCATCAGGCTAACATGAGCGCAGCTGTGAAAATCACCAGAGAGTGAAATGCGTCTAACACCCTACCTTGGCTAACAGTCAATCAACTGCTCTCTAGGATGTGAAGACTTGGCAAGGATTCGTTCTCCAAAGAAGGAAGGAAGGGGAGCCGAGACAGAAGCAATGATCCTGCGGGTCTTGGACCTCTTGTGTGACCCTGATCTCCACACCCCCACCCCGCAGGTCTGGCCTGTGGCCACCGGAGTGCTGGTGCCAACCAGCATAACCAAGGAAAGAAATGCTGGGAAGTTACCGGCGGGGAACCCCAGCTTTGAGCCCCCAGTGGGGTTGAAGAGAGGGTCCTCTAATTTCGTCTCTTGTGTTAGGCAGGAACTCTGCACACAGAGGCTCAGTGACCCAGCCAAGGTCACACAGGTAAGCCTCCTGCTTTGCATTCCTAGAACGCCCTCATGTTTGCAAACCTTCTCATCCATTTTCCCACCTGGAGTTGGCCCTATGACACGTCAGTGAGAACAGTGCCGGGCACGGCCATAGGTTTGACCTGCCCCTCCGCGGAGGATACTAATTCTAGATGACTCACGCACGTGGCCAGCAAGCCCAGCTCAGCTGCCTCTCCCCTTACTACCACACCCATCATTCCTCCACCAAACTAGAGACAGAGCAGAGGACGGAGTCTCACGGAAGGACAGAGGAAGGAAGTGGGGGTTGGGGACACACGGGGGTGCCCAGGCTCTTCAGTTTGCCAGGGGCTCCTTGCACACCGCCCCCCACGCCCACACCAAGCACTGCCCTTTCCTGCCTCCCTAACCCGCAGGCACCCGGGAAGCCAGACTGATGACTGAAGAAGAGGCTGCAGTGGACCGTTCTTTCTCCAAAGTCAGGAGTGCCCTCTGCTGTTCATGTGGTGAACTGCAGAGCCCCAGCCCAAGTGAGAGCTTGTCCTTTGAATCCATCAGGAGCCGGCCTGAGTCCACTGGAGAGGAAGGACTTAAAGAAAGGGGCCAATGAAGACGGAGCCAGAAGCCCATCCTATTCCCAGGGGTCTGACCTGCGTCAAACCCCTGCAGACGCAGATGGGGAGGGTGTGGGAATCTAGGAGGAGAAAGAATAGGGGCTGACTTAATTCTTGAGGAGGAATCCTTTCTTTTTCGGTTTAGGACCAAGGTCAAGTCCCCTTTGTCTTCTCCATGTATTTCCAGAAGCTCCTCTCACCTCAAAGATCAAACTGTGCTGATGGGGAGAATGGTCCCGAAAGGATCTCGGGGAGCCATGCATCTGTGAGGATTTTACTCGGTCACCCCTCCAGCCTAAAGATTAAAAAATGTTCATTTCGGCCAAGTTGAGCCTGTGCCAAAGCATAGAGCTGCAGCAGGAGAGCACAGACTGGGAAACACGGGATCTGGGTCTATTTCGACCACTTATTGTTTATCTTGGACTAAGCTAGGTCTCTGCGCCTCAGGTTGGGGCTCCTGACACTCTGCCTTCCGACTCAGAGAAATGTCCTGGAAAATGCACTTGGGTCACAGATGCACTGCAGCATTAGCGACCGGTGGCACCGTTATCCTGCTTACGTTTCTCTCGCAGGAAATGGGCAGTCGCGGTGGGCAGGAGTGGACAGAGCCAAGGCCAACTCCCCTACACCTCTTTCCTGCCTGGACTCTGACTTTGAGATGTCGCTGGATGAGTCCACCTTAGCTCCTGACAATGTCAGTGGACGACCACCTGAAGGCAAGACAGTCCTAAGGTTGTACAAGCAAAAAATGCTGTTGTAAGGGAACTCGGTCCATAAAAATCAGGTGATCCCCTCAGCCAACAGCCTTCTGGCACGCGGGGCTGTGAGGCAGGGACACACTGCCCGGAGCTCGCTCCAGAGGACCCAGAAGGACTAAGGGAGGGAAATGCTGCTCCAGGAAGGCAGCAGGGAGCAGGGTCAAGGTCCCAGGGCCGACATGAGAGCCTTGGGACAGGGGTGGGGAGGGAGGGAAGGAAAGGACAGCTTTCTCTGAGCTCAGAGTTTTCTGGGGCCAGCCCCGAGGTGACGACCTAGCAGAGAGGTCTAGAGCACGAGCTTTGGCAAAACGTGTGAGGTCGTGTTCCCTCTGTCCTTTGTGCCTGGGGCATCTACTGAACCTCACCAACCTCAACCGTCTGTTGGAGCCATTACATGACCCCGATGCAGGTCACTGCTTCCCCAGGAAGCGGCAGCCAGTAAGGGCACAAAGCCTATGGTGCTACTATGATCGTCGTGATCCTCATCGACTCTAGTCCCAGCCCCTCTAGTTTTTGCATGATGTCCCCTTATTTGAATTTCAGTTTCCTCATCAACAAAAAAAGCATGAAGGCTCTTTGTCCCTCCTCAGCTGCAGGGTTGCAGTGGGGAGAGGGTGATCAGTACCCCAGGTGGATCTGCGGAGGCAGGTTCCAGAGGGACCCGAAATGCTATTATTGGAGACTAAATGTTCCGTGGCAAAAAGCTGCTGTAGCAATCTTTGCATCCACTTGATGCGAGTGGGCACATTACCGTAATGTCCCAGCGCTGCAGTCAGCGCTGGGAAGGTTGAGCTATTTGTAACCGCGAGACGCATGAGCAGCATAAAGATCACGCAGAGGAGGGAAGCGCGTCTGGCTTACCTGGGAAAACAGGGCTATTTGCTTTGAACACGACGGGAATCGATCCACAGCCACCTGCCTCAGACACCGCTGGCCGGGGCGTGGGGCGGGCGGCGGGGCGTGGGGGCGGAGGGTGGGGGCGGAAAGAGAGACAAAGGCAAGCAAAGCACGCGCCTTGGTGGGACTCCAGGAGGGAGAAGGAACCCGGTTGTCATTCCCAGTCCAGCGCCACCGTGGACGCCGGAAGGCCTGTCTTCCACCTGTTGCTCCGGGAACACCATCTGCCCTCCGCGAAGCTTTCTAGACATCCTCAGATCTGGGCTGAGGTCCTCGGACTTGGTTTCACGCTGTTCCTAGGAGCAGCTCCCAGCCACGGCTCTGCCTGCTCTGCCATCCACAGAGACACAGGACCCCAAGGCAGCAGGTCTCCAAGGTCCAGCTTGGGGTGGGGTGATGTTCTCGACTGGGCTTGCGAGATGGCAGGATGCAGAAACGTGTCGAGACCCTCGTGATGCCCCCTCAAGGCCAGGCCTGCCTTTTAGCTGAGTCGAGCACTCTCCCACCAAATGGTCCCTTCGTACGTGGTCCGGGGGGGGGGGGTCCTCCCAGCTTTCCCGATCAGCTCCTCCCTTGGCAGAGGGGCCGAGAAGAACATCACCCGGCCTAAATCTAACTCCGCACGGCGTGAGCAAACATCCATGCCCCTTTACGCTTTCCTCCCAGACCCTGAGAGACTCTCTGGGCCTCGGTCTGGTCATCTGCAGAGCGGGAGCCGTTGGCGGGTCACGCTCCGTCCTAACGTTCTCGACGATGCGGCCCATCTCGACGCCACACAGCGCACGTAGCTACACGCACGCTCCAAGTTTCATTTCCCATTGCCCTCCCGGGCGAGCAAGGCCTGTGTCTTTCGGGCTAAGTTCTGACGGTTGCCTCCTTCTTCCCTCACCCGACTCCTCTCCTTCCCCCCTTGCCCCCCCACGCTAGGAGCTTCCTCCCGCCCCATCCTCGCCACAGTTCCTGCTTATGGTTACTCTTTTACTGTGGCAAAACACACATGATGTTTTATCATTTCAGCCGCTGGTATGTGTACAATTCAGTGGCATTAAGCAATTCCAGTGTTTTCCATGATCAACTGGCTATATCCAGAAGCTGGGCGTCACCCCAAGTCACTCTACACATAAATCAATGAAGGCTCCTCCCTCTGCCCGGTACACCATTCTACTTGCTCTCTCCAGGGACTCGTATTTTAGGTCCACCGTGCCCGCCGGGTGCGGGCCGGGCGTGTGTCGCTCCGCGGACGCTTTCCAGGACGTGCACAGGTGCCAGAGTCGCCTTCCGTCTCCAGCCGCACGACGCGGCATGCTGTTCACAGCGCGTTCTCTTTGTCCGCGCATCCGTCGTGGACACGGCTGGCCTGTTTCCACCTCCCGGCTGTGCGAGGGCCGTGGCGAGCAACGTGGGCACACGACACCGGAGTTCAGCCCTCTGGAGTGTATACGCACACCGTTCCCCCCCCCCCCCCGGTGGCCGAACCGTTTCCCACTCTCGCCAGCAACGCCCGAGGACTCCGATTTCTCTGCGTCCTCATCGACACAGGTTATTTTCTGGGGTTTTTTTTTTTTTTTTTTGATGATGATGATAGCTATTCTAGTAGATGGTAAATGGTTTCATTCCGCTCTGAACGCCCCTCGGTACTTGTACCGTGGTCTGATAAGGGTCTTAATCTTATAGCACATTAGGTGTAACTAATGCAGTCTGAGACGGAACACAGGACGTACGGCCGGCCCCCTCGGGAGGGCCATTTTTATTTCACTGGGTGGTAAGCGAGAGGGGCTCGCGGTGGAATGACCGTTTTGGTCCCAGCTGTCTGTCTGCCTTGGACGGCGAAGCCCCAGAGTCCGACAGTACCAGCCCTTCCCATCGAGAGAACCTGGAATGCCAGAATGCTCCAGGAGAGTTCTTGATGCAAGGGAATAACACAGGATTGAACAGGAAGAAAGCTGGGCTCCTCGGAGACTACCAGGGCAGGACCCAGGCGTGAGAACGGGAGAGAAGACGCGAGGCTGGAGGAGGAAAAGCCGATCCCACACTCGACCTCCAGAGGCAGATTCCACTCACGCACCTCCTCAGCACCTGATTCCCATGCCTCACGGATCTGAGCTGGAAAATTACAGATTTTGCTGCCAAGCTCCCCGCAACCTTAGCCCCACATCACCTTCAGCAGGCTGAAGGGCCGCAGCTTTTCCTGAGGCTCACGCTGGGGCCAGAGGCGGCCTCAGGCGGCCCCCGAGAACACCAGTCTGAACCTGGAAAGCTGGAGAACGCAGGTTTTTTCAATCCAGCCGTGGCTCTGGGCACTGCCAAGCAGTGCCGCAGCAGGCCTTGGAGGAAGGGCGTGGCGTCAGGGGCCACGGCGGAACCTGAGGGGCCCACTTAACTAGTCAGCGGCTACGTCCCTGCTTCTCCGCGTCCAGACGGCCATGGGAAAGACGGAAGAGGCCCTCGGAAGGTCACTCACCCAGAGCGGATGACGAGGAGGCGTGTGGCGAGAGCCGAGGGCCAAGAGAGAGGACAGCAGTCGCACGCCTCACCGCCTCACTTGGGCACAGGAAAGCGTGGATCACACAGCCGAATGGAAATCGACTGCCTCGGTCTGCACCGCAACACTTTCCCCTCTCCGTCCGCCGCTCCCCGGCTCCCCGGCTCTCTCCCAGTTACTATCAAAGCAAAATTTATGAAGCGCTCGAGGCATTGGCCACCCCTTGTACTTCAATCTAACTGTTTTGCAAATCTCAAGTGAACAGGTGGCTGCTTCTGCCTGTCAGGGGTTTAAACTGCAGATGGGGTGGGGAGCCAGCCCCGCTGGTGCACACGCCATCGCCTAGCAACTCGGCCGCAAGGACTTCACGAAGCAGCCGAAAGTTCCACTCTGCAGAGTGTCCTTGAGGGGCATCTCATCTCACGGGAAAGAGAGGAAGTAGCTCAGAGAGAGAGGAGACGGCCAGGGAAGAGCCCTGCTCAGGGCACGGCGGGGTCGAGGAGTGCGGCACGGGCCACAGTCCCTTCCTCGCTCCTCACACCATTGTCATTCGTGTGTCTTCTGACATGTAGAATTCCCACGGGCCTTGCAACAGTCCACTGTTTTAGAGATTGTTCTCAGACTCTGCTGTGTGTCCCTCACACCTCACACACAAAAAAACGGTGGGTGGAGAGAGACGGGAATGAATGATGCCAACACACTCACACACACACATCGCACACACACACAATCCCACGCAGAGGTAGGCCAGTGCTTGTGCGGTTAAAAAACGAACCACCTGCAAATACCCACAGCAGGCTACAAGGAGAGCAAACCCATTCCATGCGCCCCCACTTAGACCTCCGGTCTCCGGGGTAGAATGTGTGTGACTCTGGCCTTCTACCTTGATCGGGGTTGGTGGTACTTCGACAAAGCTTTTGCTCTGCTCAGCATCCTAGTCTGAAAGGAAAGAACCCCCCCAAATGTGCTTACGTCTATAATCAAGGCATATGCTTTGACTTCAGTAATTGGCTTTGAGAATGAAAAAAAAACCAAAATGTAAACAGTAGCCATATGTGTCTGTTTGGCTGTCTGCACAGACTGGCATAACGTACCCTCATGGACGGATCCTCCTACATCAGATACACCCACCTCTCACCTGCGCCTCTGTGAAAATACTCAGCTAATGTATTTTCTGGGTTCCTGTTACCGGCGGAACCATGCCCCCCACTCCAAAACAAAACGTGTGGAAGTCCCAGCCGCCAGCACCTCAGAATGCGACCTTACTTGTAAATAGGGTCACATGGCAGATGGCATTAGTCGAGATGAGGTCGCACTGGAATACGGGGTCCAATACGACTAATGCCCTTTTAAGAAGATACGACAGCCCACGGGAAGACAGAGGCAGGGTCTGCTGACAAACCACCAGAAACCAGAACAGGCGAGACGGATTGTCCCCTGTAGGGGTCCCAGAGAGCACTGCCCTGCTTAATCCTTGATTTTGGACTTTAAAGTCTCCAGAACTGTTGTTTGGAGCCGCCCAGTTTGCAGCCCTCGGAAATAATACAGTTCGCGTTGTGTTGTTCTGTTGAAGGGGACGGTTCCATTGGCCGCGAGTGACAGCCTGGTGTGGCGCAGAAGCGAGTCTGCACGGGGCAAGGCTTGAGCCTCCGGGACGCGGATGCTGGCGTGGAGGTCAAGGCTCTGAAAATCCTCTGCGACCAGGGCAGAGACACGGATATTGACTTCTTGGCTAAATTATTATTTTTCATTCAACGTTTGCTCAGTAGATGATCCGGGGCCCTTGAGTGTACTGTGGGGGAGCAGTGCGTGTCCGGTCCTTGCCCTCACCGTCCTCAGACCTGTCGGTCCCACTCACTGGCACTTCTCAGATGCTACCTGGTGCCGGACGTTAGGTAACTTGTCCTGCCCTTGCCCCAGGGGAGAGATCATCACCCAGGGTCTGCATTCCGTGTCCTTCACTGGATCCTACAGAGCACGGCGCACGTAACAGGTGCTCAATAAGTGTGTGGCAAATCAATACGTGAGGCATGAAAATATAAAAATCATGATTTATACAAAAACTCCTAACCAGTCACCAGTGGAATTGGCCCTCAAACCCATTCGTTTCTGAATTGTTACTACCGCTGTATTAGCAGCACCCCATTCAATGTGGGGAATCAACGTCGTTTTTCCTTGTAACGAACTCAGGGGATGTTCACATCACGTGCCTGATTTATCTTCCTGAAAACTCCACCAGGTTGGACTAGTGCGTGTGATCAACCCTCAGGTCAGCTGTCTGGACCAGACAGCTGTGGGATCCGAGCACTGCACCGTGAGAAAGCCGGCAGGGAGTCGCCAGGTGGGAGAAGGCGGTCTAAGACCTGCTCCCCGACAAGAGTGCTATGGCTTCACCAACCCCGACTGCCAGTGTCACCAGCCTGTTCAATGAAGGTAGTACTCCTTGAACACTCCACAAATGACTCTGTGATCTCCAACTTCCCAATTGTGGTAGACCAAAACAAAAGTGCCACCCAGGTGGTGAGGTGAGCAGAGCACCTCATTTTCCCCCACTGCCCCTCCCGCTGACGGCTCCTTCGGGGTCTGTTTCTGCTGAAGGGACTGAGGCCACGTCACTGGGGCTGAGCAAGGCATGGGACCAAAGCCTGAGGCATCTTGTTCTGATGAGCAATTCTCACTCCAGAACCCCGAGGCTCTGGGGCCCCTATCACGCATTCAGTTCGACGTCATCCTCGGCCCAATCCACTTCTTCCCCTGCCTTCAGAGATGTCAAATTGCTAAAATTCACCTTGCAGCCCAACCTCCACCCCAGCATCTGCATCGCCAACTTGCTCCTCTGCAGACTTTTGTGGTAAAACACACATAACAGATAAGCTACCATTTTGACCACTTTTAAGTATGCAGTTCAGTGACATTAAGCATGCTGTTGTGCAACCATTTACCCTCACTGTCCTCTTTGGAACTGTTTCTTCTTCCCCAACTGGAACTCCCGTCCCATTACACACTAACTCCCCATTTCCTGCTCCCCTAGGAACCATCATTCCACTTTATGTCTCCATGAGTCTGACTACTCTAGGGACCTCATATAAGTAGAATCATACAATGCTTGACCTGTTGTGTCTGGCTTATGTCCCTTAGCGCAATGTCGCCACGATTTAGCCATGTTGTAGGATGTGTCAGAACGTCCTTCCTTTTTGAGACTGAATGATACTCCACTGCATGCATATACCACATCTGCTCAGCTATCCATCTGTCAACGGACTCTTGGGTTGCTTCCACCTTTGGCTATTACGAATAATGCTGCACAGGTATATATATATTTTTTTTATCTCACACCAACTTACCCCATATACAAACGGGCCTTCCCAGCCCACGTCAGGACAATCAAGAGCTACGAGGAAAGGCTGGCCAATTCAAAATTTCCCCGTCGTGGGGTAAAAAGGGGTGATTGCTCCGGCCCCCACTGCCTTAAGGATGGTGACCTGGGCTAAGGCACAGATGTAGACAAACGGACAAGGCACAAAAGGTACACGAGGTATAGAAGGGAGGAATGAAGGGAAAACCCTGGGGCAGCCAGAAAGGGTTTGTGCCCTGTCCTCTCTGGGCCATGTTCCCCTATGACCCTGCCCGTGACATTCCCTACAGAGGTGACAGGAGGCAAACAAGGGGTTCTCCACTCTGCAGTTTGCCTTGACCTGCCCCCTACCTACACAGCCAGGGAGAACCCCAGGAAAACTGAGATATTAAAAATAATAATCCCTAAAGAAAAAATGATCGAATGCATTAATTCAACAACCATTGTTTGAATGCCCCATGTGTCCCAGGCACAGTGCTAGGCATATGCCGCTTCACCATTGAGACCACCCTTCCAAGATCTGGGGAACTTCCTAATGGGTCTCCTAATATAATGGTGGCAGAATAATCCAGCCACGTACAGGAAAGTGCCCCAGCATCCTGTCCTCTCTGGGAGGTAGAGTCTGTCCCTGCCCTGAAGACCAGTTATGCTCCCAGTTCCTCTGGCCCATGCATTTACCCATCCAGTGATTCCAGAGTCGTCTTTCCATTGCCAAGTTCTGTACTGGGGACGCTCAGGTGAAGGATGCATGGCCCAGTGGGGAAGAGCAACCCCTTGCAAACATCATGAGAAATATCGCTTGGTGATGAAGATATGCCTTCGTCTCAAAACAGAAACAGAGCCTCTGACCCATGTCCAATAGGAGGATGCACACGCATCATCCTCGGCTCACAGTGGGTCAGCAGTCAGAGGTTCGAGAGTGCACCTGTCAGACACTTGGGGCTGATCGGCATTATTCGACCAGCAACAGAGCAGCGGACCAACCCCTACCTTCAGAGAGCACCCCCCATCCACCCTTAATATCCACCCTCCGCACCTAGTGGCCCCTGACAAAGCCTCAGGGACCAGCCATGCAAGCAGGGCTTGGCTGCAAGTTGTCACCTCGGGAAGGAAGGAAAAAAATCAAACTGAAGGCATGTGAGTGTCCCCTCTGTGCCAGAAATCCCAGCGCCTGTCACAAGCCAGACATGATGTATGGGCATAATAAGGCCTCTTGAACTACCCCTTAAGTGCTGTCAGCAAATCACGTGACTTCATTTTTAATATTGCACTTATCTGGCCCCTGGAAAATGATGATGCTCTCTCTCCCTGGCTGATGGCAAACAACACTCCCTCCCATGCCAGGGAGGCAAAGGCCCTTCTCCAGAGCCATCTCCGCCGAGCAAAGGCAAGGAAAAGAGAAAGGGGGACCTGACTTGCTGTGCCTTCCTGGTCTCGGGCTGAATGCCTGCACCCTTCCAGCTGCCTCTGCAGCTAATGGCGGGGAAGGGTTCTCAAACTTGCTGACCTCGTACCCAGCAGCCAACTTCCCGTGGCTTCCTTGAGAGCATTGCTGCTGCTCCATGAGCATCTGTCACTCAAAGTAGCCTTCCCTGACTTCCCTGTCCAACCTGAGGACCCTCCACGGTTTGCTCGTCGTCACTCTCAGCATTCTACCCGTTTGTGCGTTCAGTGTGTCGCTCACGAGACAAGGTGCTCTGCTAGGGTAGGAACCATGGCCATCAACCAACCCCCGGGGCTTAGCACGTTGCCTGGCGCACAGTGAGACCTCAGGGACATTTGCCGAGCAACTCAGTAGTAAACGCTCGGCGAACCCTGCTCCGCTGAACTGAGCCGCGTCTCCTGGAGCAGTCGGCTCCAACTTTACGGTGCATGAGAATCACCGGGAAAGTCTGCTAACCCCTAGGTACTGGGCCCCACCCCGTTTCAGATTCAGTTGGTTGGGGGAGAGGGCTGTGGACTGGCACTTCCGACAAGCTCTCAGGTGATGGCCGTGCTGCGAGGCCAGGGACCCCACTTTGAGAATCACGAGAAGTGCAGACACCCATTTCCTGCACTTCTGCCTTGCAGTCAGATTTATCGGAGCTTTTCCACGGAGCACAAGTGACAAAAGCAGGAAACTGGACTCTCCAGATCCACTTGGCCCAATCGGAATAAAAGGATTCTCATCCCTAATCATGGGAAGGTAAATTGAGGCCAACAGGATGCAAAGTGAGGTGAGCCGTTCAGCAAGTTCTGGCAGAAACGGCACAGAACCCCGTGTACCGGATGCCCGGCTTCCTGTTCCCATCACTGAGCTGCACTTTCCTGACACCAACTGTAGAAATGAGTTGGCTTCCAAGTGGCTTATTAGAGAACAAATTATTCCCTGTTTTGCTACTCTTTCCATTTGAGTTAATCTGCAAGTCTAAAGTCCAAGCAGGTGCCAGAGTTATTCCTGCAACTGGCACCAAATTGCATTCAGAAAGCACAATTAGCACTTCGTTAATGTGCCTCCGAATGGAATAATCTACATATTACCCAAAGGCAGCCTCAGTGCCCACTGCACTTTGCCTTAATGTGCCAACGTACAGATTGCCCTGCTAACAGGTCTTTGCAAATCCCGGCGTTTTCCAGGCCACAGTCCCCGCCTCTCCATTTGGACAGAGCAGGAAAGACATCTTCGTGACAGCAGTTAAGAATCCAAGATGCACCCTCTCTTCTTGCTCCTTCCTATCCCTTCTCTTCCTGGACTTTTTAGTCCACAAACCATTGTGGGGCAGGAGAGAAAATCAGGTACCTGTGCCAGGGCAGGGAGATGGCAGCAGCCCAGGATGGAGTACTGGAGCCCCCGTGGGGAGGGAGGGGCCCCCGCCAATGGGCAGCTCAGCATGGGGTCTGGAGCCTAAGCACC
Source organism: Eonycteris spelaea (assembly GCA_003508835.1). Classification (NCBI taxonomy): domain Eukaryota; kingdom Metazoa; phylum Chordata; class Mammalia; order Chiroptera; family Pteropodidae; genus Eonycteris; species Eonycteris spelaea. The sequence continues at coordinate 1,008,464 of PUFA01000310.1, read as the reverse complement.
ATGGGAGGTTTCTGTATAAGAGGGTGCCATAAGGGGTTCCTATTGTGGCCTGTTGGAGCTCCATCGAGGTATGGAGGGGGTCTCTACAGAGGACAGCCCTGAGGGGATTGCGAGGGGCTTCTGTACCAGGTTGGGGGGACAGCTTGACACAGGCTGAAAGGCCCAGTTGGATAAGGAGGGCATTCATGCCGGTAGCAATGGAAGATTGATTACATACCGGGGAACTGATCAAATAAAAAAATACGTTAAAGATAGCAGGACCCAGATTTTCCACTGTTACAGAAGGAAGCTACAAATATAAAAAGGAAGAAAACTGAAGTGAATCCTAAGGTGTTAGTTCAGAATTTGGAGTATCTACATGAACTCAGGGTCTTTAATATATAGATAAGTATATAAATACATATGCAACTGTATGTGTACACACACCTATACGTAAGTATGCATGTGGGTCTTTCTCTACTCTGCCCTCCAAGAAGGCCTGGGAGCCGCCCCAATATCAGTGAGTCGGGCCTCCGGGTTGTGGTTTCTAAACATCATTCTCCACTGACAGGAACCAGGGCTCCTTGGGAAAATGGGCTGATTCCAGATTGGGGGATGGGGGGGGGGGCAGGGAAAATCACACCACAGTAAGGGAGTCCTCAAAGAACGGTGGGCCCGTGTGAACAGGACACAGAAACCAGCTTGAAAGGACTCCGGCTGGGCAACTCTGAGATATCTGAGCATCGAAATGAATCATAATAACAAGTTACAATCCATTGACAAAAATATGAAGCCGCAAGTTCATACCGATAGAGGTAACGGAACAAATCGAAGCTTAATCAAGAATGGGCTATTGGCCTAATCTCAAAGTATCGCCACACACAGCTATTCACAAAGAGGAGGAGGAGAACTTCGTGGTAAAGCAGGCTGGCAGGCCCGCCTTATGCAAGCGACGAGGGTTACTATCAACAGGACTGGATCGGATCAGACTCAGGCGCTACCTGATACGATGCGATGAGAACATAGCATCGCTTCGGCGAAACTCCTGCTAAACCTGCACAGGCTGAATCCGATCATGAGGAAACGGCAGACAAACCCAACATGACGACACCGATCAAAGCGGTCAGTCCCAGATTGGGCCCTGTGGAGACACCGAAACAGAATGCAGGGTGCAATCCTAGGCTGGGTCCTTGAGCCACAAGGGTCATGACTGGCACGGCTGGCGACACCTGACCGAAGCCTGAGGATGAGGTGTGGCGAGTACTGAGTCAGCTCATTTCCTGCCTCCGATGATTGTTGATGGTCGTGGAAGAGCACAGTCCTGCTCGTAGGATGTATAAACAAAAGTATTCACAGGTGACGGGCATCATGGCGTGTCGGGAGCCACACAAAGAAAAAAAGATGGCCACGGTTCATGAGGTTCCTGCTTCACTTCCTGGAGATTAGCTGCAAGCCCGCGCGCGCCAACAAAGAAAGCCCGCGCGCGCCAAAAGATACTCTTCTCTCCTCCTCCTTCCCCATTATCTTATACCAATCAGAATGTAGCTTATTGCCACCCCTGCTACGCGGCCAATCCCCTGCCTACATGTATCCTATAGCCACTCCGCCCCTGAACACCAGTGTATATATACCCCTGTCTCACAATAAAATTCGAAGGCTTGATCAGAGTATTGTCTTGCCTTCGCTCTTCTCTCGCCCCCATTTTCTTTCAGGTCGGATCCTCCTCGTCCCCACAAATAACTAGGTCCCGCGGGTCGGGACAAGTGGCGCCCAACGTGGGGCTCGAGGCTCGGATCCTTCACAGGCGGACCCCCGAGTAAGATATCGTCTGGCCAGACCCCTTTTTTGATGATGCAATAGGAGACGCCTTTCGCCGCTCACGGAGGTCGTCGTCCCTGGTGAGTATCGGCCGCCTTACAAGAAAATGGGAACTAGATTAAGTAAAGAAGCGGTCTTCATAAGAGACCTAAAAAGTTCACTTAGGGAGAGAGGAGTTCGAGTTAAAAAGAAAGACTTGGTAAAGTTTTTTATTTTTGTTGATGAAGTCTGTCCGTGGTTTATTGTTAATGGCCCCGAAATTCACCCTAAAAAATGGCAGAAAGTAGGTAGAGATTTAAATGATTATCTTATCAAAAACGGTCCCGATTCTGTTCCTGTTTCGGTATTTTCTTACTGGGGTCTTATCAGAGATATTGTTGAAACTACTGACCCTGATAAACGCCAACTCTTGTCTGTAGCAGAATATTGCCTTCGCCCTCTATCTCGGGCAGCCTCAAGGTCGTCTCTTTCGGGCGATCCCCCTGCTCCAAAATCAGCTAAGTCCCCCTCCCCAGCCCGACGCCATCTTTGCTCAATGCCCTCCCTGATGCCCCTCCCAAATGTTGCATTTATCCGCCTCTCCCTCGAGATTCGGACTTTGTTGATACACAAAAGGTTTTTCCGGTCCTGTCCAAGGGCCAAAATGGCGAGCCTTTGGATCCGGGAGACGCGGCCGAACTAGAAGGCGAAGCGGCCAGGTATCACAACCCAGATTGGCCCCTTGCCGCCCCGTCGCTTAATCTCCCTTCTTACACTCCCCCTATTCGGCCTCCCAATGTTTGCGCCCCGGCCTTTTTGCCCCGTCGGCCCCCCCACTGCCCCTCCGGCTCCCGGTCCTGTTAGCCCCCCTACCGGTACTGAAGACCTCATAGCGCAGATAGTAGAACAAAGAATAACCCGCCATCTCCAAAAATTGGTTGTTTCCCAACCTTCGCAAAAGGGTCCCTCTAAAAAACCGCTTATAACCGCAAAACCTAAAAAACTGCTCTGGAAAAATATAGGCTCGAGATAGCTCCTGAGAATATACAAGATTCTGTTCAATATTTAGGATATAAAATTTTGCAACAAAATTACTCCTCAAAAAATAGAAATTAGGCGAGAAGCTCTCAATACTGTTAATAATTTTCAAAAATTATTGAGAGATATAATTGGCTCTGTCCTTCCCTTTATCCTCACATGTGCTTTAACTAATTTGTTCTCTATTTTAGAAGGGCCCACTGCATTGGATAGTCCTTGGAAACTAACACCGCTGGTGAAAAAGAATTTTAAATACTGTATTGTTGAAAGATATTCTTGTAGTCACAAACTTGCATTGCTCAGGTTTCATTATTGTGTGGTAAAGGGCCTTTCTCTAACTTGAAATTTAAAAACTTTAAAATTAGTCTAAAACTTAGGACATTTTAGCGTGGAATCAACAGTGAAGATAACTTGATTTTGTATTGGAAATGAGAAAAGTAATGACTAAATTACAAGTTTCAGTGCTTTTAAAGGTACCTTTATGTTCCTGTTTCTGTTGACCGGTCACCAGGGGTCCGTGGAGAGACTGGACGCAGTCATATATCTCCCAGACCATGGCCAGGCAGCGGGACGCCGCCTCCTGTGCCCTGTTGTCAAAGTCTGTTTATTGTCTTTAGTCTTGTCTAAGTGGTAGGTGGCAAATTTCTCTAGGCCCACCTACACCTCAGTAATTGTCCTTGTCTGAGTGTCTGTTTTGTGCTTTCTGTTTTGTGTTTTCTGCGCAAGCGTTAGAGGGGAAAAAACCAGAGTTCACAGAAGACATCCTTGGGGTGTCTCCTGCAACATTTTCTAAGAAGGATAAGCTTATAAAATAAAAAAGGGGGAATATGGTATACCCTGAGACAAAGGCTTAATAGAGCATTTATATACTTATTAAATTTTTTAAATCTAGATGAACAAGGTAGCACAGCAGCTCATCGGCATTGGGTGAAACAGACCAGTGAGCTTTTGCAGCAGTCAGTATACTACAAGGATCTAACAGGGAGAGTGATTAAGAACTATACCGTGGGAACGGAAGGGATGCCAATTTGCATGGGAGCTGGAGAACACTGTTTACAGCTAGGTGCTCAAGCATGGTTGACAATTTTGCAGACTTCTGAACAAATTGTTGGGGTAGGTCACTTGTTTTTGTTAAGTATGGAAGGATTTAAAAATGTTACTCACTTTGCTCTAGTCTGTGTTCGGCTCTCCTATATCGTTATGAAGGGCAAGGTGGGGTGGAATGAAGCTCTAGGTTATGTTTCATGTAAATACTGTGCTTTTTACACTTTTATTAACTCTTCTATTCCTTTTAACAAGTCATATGAAAGCTTATATATCCTTAGAGCTAGAACTGAAGTGTGGATGCCGGTTAGATTGTCTCGACCCTGGCAGGACTCTCCTGCCACTATGATTTTGCAGCAACTGATGGGCCATGTTAAAAGAAGAGCTAAAAGATTCCTTGGCATGCTGATGGCTGCTGTTGTGGGTATCATCGATGTTACTGCTGCTGCTACCACGGCTGGAGTGGCTCTGCATCAATCTGTACGGACCGCTGATCATGTTAGAACCTGGCATCGGGATGCTGAACAGTTATGGACTTCTCAAAGACAAATTGACTCTGTATTGCAAAGTCAAGTAGCAGATTTACAGCAAACGGTTATATTGTTAGGAGATCAAATTGTTAGTTTGCAGGAATGTGTGCAACTTAAATGTAATTGGACTGCTACTTCTTTTTGTATAACTCCTGTATTGTATCATGAAAGTATGTTTGAATGGGATAAAGTAAGACAGCATATTTTGGGGTATGGTAATGCTTCAGGTTTAATTGCAGATTTGGAAACACATATTGCTGACACTTTTCAAAAACAGCTTCCTGAATTACAGGGGATCGCAGTGCTACAAAGCATGATCAATAGTATTGAAGGCTTACGTTCTATTCCACAAATGCATGGTCTCAGGCTCCAGGCTCAGGTTTCAACTAATATACATCTCCCATTTGCAGAGGCTGGTAGTCAGAGACGGGTAAGAATCCTTCAGGGCTGGGACCAACCTAAGACAGGGCATGATTGCAAGACTTTCATGTGCCAATGACGGGTAAGGCCCAGACCTGCGGAGGGTCGCCTAAGACAGGCACAGTCTATCTGCGCCATAGCTGGGAAAGCTTTGGCATTTTAATAAATAAAAAAGGGGGAGATGTCGGGAGCCACACAAAGAAAAAAAGATGGCCACGGTTCATGAGGTTCCTGCTTCACTTCCTGGAGATTAGCTGCAAGCCCGCGCGCGCCAACAAAGAAGCCCGCGCGCCAAAAGATACTTCTCTCCTCCTCCTTCCCCATTATCTTATACCAATCAGAATGTAGCTTATTGCCACCCCTGCTACGCGGCCAATCCCCTGCCTACATGTATCCTATAGCCACTCCGCCCCTGAACACCAGTGTATATATACCCCTGTCTCACAATAAAATTCGAAGGCTTGATCAGAGTATTGTCTTGCCTTCGCTCTTCTCTCGCCCCCATTTTCTTTCAGGTCGGATCCTCCTCGTCCCCACAAATAACTAGGTCCCGCGGGCCGGGACAATGGCGGCAACACACGCGGTCACAGCTCAAGAAAAAAGAGAAGTGTTTGCACTATAGCTGCAGCTTTTCTATGCACGAGACTGTGTCCGGTAAACCATCCAGGAAGCTATAGCAACGACGACAGCAAAAAAAAAAAAAAAACCTTGTGTCCTTCAGCCAACATGGTCTGCTCAAGCTCTCGATGAGCTCAGTCTGCCTGGGGACAGTGAGTGAGTCAGCCTCACACCACGGCGGTGAGATCATCGGAGTCGTGCCCATCATTGTAAATATCCTGAGTGGAATTGTGGGTTGAGGGGAGCTGGGTGGGCTCTGGGTCCTCCTGGACCCCTGCACTGATGTTGGATCATGAGCATAGGGTCCTCAGGCAGGAGAGCTGGGTCCTGGCTTCCAGTCCCCTGTCTGGTCCTCATGTGCTACTTTCTGGGGGGCTACCCCGAGAGGCTCTGCCTCCTCCTCGTGGAAGGCTGGCAGGGCAGGAATATATATATATATATGCTAAAGCATATACCGGAAAGCTGACATGTCCCTCTCAGGGCTCTGCCTTTATGCATGACAAGGTTGAGAAGCCTCTTACAGGGCAGACTTGAGTTCCCACCTGTGCACCCAGGATGAACACAGCAAAGACTAACGACCTGATTTACACCCGGACAAGGTGAGCAGCTAGCAAGAGGTCTGAACCTGTGTCAAGCATGAGAAGACTCAGGAGAGACGGGACATCTGCCTTTAAATAAGTGAGGAAGTGGCCCAGGGGAGGGACTGAACTAACCCTGTACAGCTCCAGACTGGGAACTAGAACCAGTGGTGGAATATGAAAGAAGGTGGGGTTCAGCGCCACATGAGGACGGAACACTCTAGTAGTGGATCTACCCAACACGGCCAGGTCTGCTCTCTGGTCTGAAACCCTGCGAGTATCAAGCAGACACTGAAACACCATCTTTGGGAAGCTATAGCAATGAACTCTTCAATGTTACGGTTCCAGGGAAGGCCAGATTATCTGGACATGGCTCAGACCAGAAAAAGACCTCGAGCTTCAGCGAGCAGAGAGCAGATAGCCCTTCCTGGGCTTTGCTGAAGCCAGGAGGACAGTCTCACCAAGCCAGGACCTCTCTCTCACCAGCAGCACACCCTTTGCCACCTAGCACCAACTTTTCTGGAATTCATGGCACCTTATAGTGCATTATAGCTGGGACCCTGCGGCCTCCTGGATGTGTGGCTTCCTCACCACCACCCCGAGGTTGTGCCCTAAAAAGTCCAGCTTGAACCACAGTCTCACTTGTTCCCAAAGGCATCTGGTCCCTCCAAAAGGCAAGATGGGTCCCCTGCCTGATGAAAAGTCTTGGCTTCATCCTTCCATCATCAACTTGTCTTTGACCCTTGACCCACTGCCCCTTTGGCATCACACAGGTGAACAAGACTCAGGCTTCAGGTTGCAACTCCTGAGTGGGACAGGAGAGCTGTCCTCTCCCTCCCACCTCACCATGACAAGAGGACATCTGAGCCCCTGGGAAAAAACAGTAGGGTGCTACGAGTCTCATCAACACCACAGTTCACTTAGAGACAAAGGTGAGGCCAGCCTGAAACGTTTCCCATGTGAAAAAGTGTCAGCTATGGTCCAGCATACCCATATATATGACATGGCTTCAAATCTGCATTCATTGCTTCAGTCGAATTGATTAAAAGGAGCCACATTGATTTTAAGAAGGCAAAGGAAAGGGACTTTCGATAGCACATGATGACAATGTTAGAGCTTATTGGGTTGTCACATTGCATACATTACTCGTCCGGGGCTTGAAGGAAGAATTAGAGCAGCGAGATTTTATTTGACATTTGACGTTTCAATTTCCCAAGAAACATTACGCCTGTGAGATTCTCAGCTTGGATGCAATCTCAGGCTGACCCCGTGGCCAGTCCCTCCCTGCTTGACACCCCCACTGCAAGTTTTAAGGAAGACCCGTCCATTTATATGACTCGACTTATGCCCCACCCAGATCCACTGGCACAAATCACTTTTACAGAACCCACGTACTCACGTCGCTTATAGTCAGCAACTTTGTGTTTGGAGTTTGTCTAGCGGCAAAGCCCAAAGTTGAGCACAACTGACAGCCAGCCATTTTCTTATTTCTGGAAATTATTATTAATTTTCTTAGGTACTATGTCTGCCACATAAGGTGTTGCAATGGTGCTGCTCACTCGCAAGCCCTCTCCGTGGTTTCATCTGCCCAAGGTGGAAACGCCAGTGATTGTAAACGGGCGAGAGTGGACGGTGGGCTGGAGGGGTGGACCCAAGACCTGACCTCCATATTGGCTCTGCTGCTCACTTACTGGTAACCTCTGGAAAATCCCTCGAACGTCCTTGCCTCTGTGATCACACCCGTTCTACTTAACTCACAGAGGAATGAAGAACAGGGAATGAGATCATGGATACGAAAGTGCTCAGGAAAATAGGAAGTCCTTAAACCTAGAAAGTAAGTGTCAGGTTCCGAAAATGCGGTCTTAAACACAGGGTTACAAAGAAGACAAAAGGTATGAGCCACACTCTAGCCCTCATTTTATAGGAAAGAAAGTGGGCACCGAGAGGGGGTCATGTCTACTCAGAGGAGAGTGGCAGAGCCAGGATAAGATGATAAGGACCCATCCCATACTTGAATGGCCATCTAGCCTCTACTTGATTATCTGCGTTGATGGGAGCTCACTTCCTCCACGACGGCGCATTCCACCTGTGAAAGTCTTAGGCGACGTCTTAGAAGCATGAGGAAAGGGAAGACGTTTCTGTGGTCCAAGTGATACTAAAAATACCCCATAGACGCACCCACTCCCTTTTCTGCACAGTATTCGGTCAGCGAGGCCATTGTCTACTTCTCTCCTCCGGTCTCTGCTTCTCTGGTTTACTTGTTCACCCCTCACATGGGTCCCTTTGCCATCCTGGTTACCCTGCAATCGACATGCTCTGACCTGTCCAGAACTAGCTCCCAGCTTCTCTCTCTGGCGTGGTCATCTTGTCCTTGGCAGCTGACATTCCAGACATTCAGGCCTCTTCAGTCACTTTTATTCTGAACAGCTACTGTCAGCAGCTCTTTCAATTCCGCAGTAGCCAGGGGTGGGGCCTGGACACGTAGAAGTCCGCATGCTCCTAGCCCACTGTCAATACCCGGGGGGAAAAAAAAAAAAAATGAAGACCTTGAAACCACCCAGAGAGGCGGACACAGAGCCTGAGGCCTGGCTGGGCGCCGGTCAGGGCTGACACCGGCAAAGGAGCACTTAGAGATACAAGATGGAAAGAGAGACCTGTTGCCATGGTGACTGTCGGGCAGCCTAGGCTGCCTGCAGACTGTGAGGAAAAGGCACAGGGGAGGCTCACAGTGAGACACAGGAAGTCGCCCATGACACCGCCCCACCCACCCAGTCGAGCAGCACCTGAGCTGTTTCCACTGGGGTCCAGGAGGAAGTAGGGACAGGGCTGACATTATCCACCCTCCATGAGGCCTTCAGGGGCAGGGAGGTGCATGCGCGTATGTGCACATGTGTGTGATGTGTGCGATGTGTGTCTAATGTGTATGCGTGTGTCTGTGTGTGCTATGTGTGATGTATCTATGACTGAGATGTGGTACATGTATGATGTGTGTATAAGTGTATAATGTGTACATCAGTGTTTAATGTGTGTCTGTATGCGATGTGTGATGTGTGTATCTGTGTGGGATGTGTGCCAATGTGTGCTGGGCGTTTGTGTGTGTTTATGTGTGTTATGGCATGTTGAACTGACACGTCCCCTTAGGCCTCCTTCCTTTGAGGCGAGACAGCGACATTAGCTCTCAGAGCAGCTGGCAGGTGACGACTTGGGGCTGAGCTCGTCCCCCTCCTCCCTGGATGCGGCACTTTGCAGGCGCCTCTATTAGCACTGATCATCTGATTATGCGTCTGGCTCCCCCAGGAGAGCGGCTCAAGCCCAGGGACCACGTCACGTTTTTATGGCCCCGATTTCCCGGCACCATCCCGGGCACATAGCAGGTGTCCGGTAAGTGTCGCCTGACTCAATGAATTTCAGCCGAGGACGAGACTGGGGGTTCGGACTGAAAACAGCCCCATACAAGATCGAGGCTCAAGTCAAGTAGCATCCATGGTGCTCTCGCTACTCTGGGGTTCAGCACCGTAATGCAGCCTCGGCACCGTGAAGCTCACGCCCACTGAAGGGTACAAGCAGACGCTGGCCCTCCCTCCCCGTGACAGGGACATGGCAGCAGAGACAGGTGTGATATGCGCAGTCAGAAGACCTCGCCACCAGGCCGTCCGCCTGGCAGGTTATCGAGGAAAGGACTGGTCTCATTACTCAACATTTATTTAGTCCTTTTTCATTTGCATAGCGTTCAGCCACCCCTTTTGGTGTGCGGATTTCTCTTTTTGACAAATGTACTGTATTGTGTCACTACGATAAAAGATACAGAGCTGTTTTGTTTTGTTTTAAGTAACCGTCCATGTGTGATCTGGCCCATTTTTATTTCCCATCCACTTTGGCGACGTGTAACTGAAAATTCAGTCTGTTCCTTCCAGTAGCTTAATCAGACTCGTCCCTCCTTTGAGTCCTATTTGACATTTCAAAGCAAGAGAAGATAACACAGGAAAAAAGAAATACGGTGGGATTTTCACCAACTCACCCTGAGAAAGAAGAGGTATTTTTCTCTTGAATTCTCCCTTTCATCAGGATTCACAGGCCAGAGAAGGAACCTATGAGGACAGACTTGGCCGGACAGCCCAGGTGCGCTCCCGAAAAGTTACACCTAATCCCAATTTTATCAGGCAATCTATCCATCTCTGTTTTTGCTGGTCACTAAATCCTTGGCCCTGTGTCCCTCCTATGGGGTTTTGAGTGAGGAGAAAACTGATAAAATCACTTGCAAATAAACTTAAATGTAATAGAGAAACTGTTATTATTTAGAAAGAAGCTTTTAAAATATTTTGAGAGGGATAAAGATCTTCCTAGGAGAATAAGCATATGTGAGCACTATTTAAAAACATAAAAGGTTGGAGTCTGTACGTTCACATTACGTCACTCTTCGAAGAAGTTTCGTGGGATGTTGCTGACCCCTTCCAGGTTAACTGTCATCCCCTGAATGCTGTCGGAATGCCATCTCTGGAGTCATACACGAAAACCAGCCTCGTTCTTCAAGTTACATATGTTTTTGTCAAGTAGGTTTTTCACTCCCCAGTACTTGAGGGCTGGTCTCCCTTGATTTTCATTAACCTCATGTCCAACCTCAAGGTCAGGAATAGAGCAACCAACCATTATCAATTTGGAATCCAGTGTTTGGGGATAAGAAATAACTCAGACAAGCAAACTTCGGCCATACAATCGTTCTCTGTTAAGCAAAGTGATCGTATGTGTCAATCAGAAGGAAACTTTAAAGCTACTTACAAGGGCAAACTTCTCAAGCACTCGCCAACACACTTTAAAGCACCCTTTATGCAACATATTTTCTAAGTTCATTATAAATTGTCTTTATTAACCCAAGACACCACTCTACAGACTTGCAGGGGGCCTCACTTTGTTGACCTAGCTCCGGGGACAGCTGACACTCACGTGTGATGAAGTTGCGTCTCTTTAAAATGACCTCATAATCCAGTTGGCTGGTGTTGGGTGTTTGGTTTTTGTTTGTTTTTTGCCACACTCCAGCAAATTCAGACCAAGCTTTCCCAAGTTAGTCTGAACGAATGAGGTTTGACGGCACTGGATGGAACCACGTGAAATCAATGATATCCGACCTTTTTTTTTTTTTTTTTTTTTTTTTTTGCCTTGAAAAATGGCCATTTTATGTGGTTCCATTCTTTTCTGGTACTCTTTTCCAAGGGACCAAAGGCATTCCACATTCCCACGCTTTCTGCGTACATTTTAAAGACACCAGTGGGAGAGAGGATCGAACGCCCCAGTCCCTCAGCCCACAAAAGTACAGAACTGGGAAATTTAACACGAGAGAGTCATCCAAAACACACCTGCCACAAACTGGGAAGGCAGGAGCACTGGAGCAAAAACAAACAGAACTTTAAAAAAACCATCTCCGCCGCTTTCCCGTCACGCAAACTCACGCCTCCTCCTCAGAGCAGTCTGCCCTGAGCAGGTGGTTGGGCAATCTCAAAATCGCTCCAGGGGCAAAACTTGTTTCTCCTGCCCATGCGTGGGATCCACTGGAGCCCAAGAGCACTCCAACTGCGTGAAGAAAGCTCCAGCGTAAGGCTTCTCAAAGGCCTGGGATGAGAGGAGCAAATTAAAGTTTAATAGAACGGAATCTCAGGAAATGGACCGACGTAAATGAGGACCGAGACGCAGAAATCATTCTCGTTTTTACACGGCTCCTCCTTAACTCGTTCGACAGCACTCTGAGACTTGACGGGAACGCAGAGAAGCACAGACTCAAGCATGTGAGGACGACTCGTCTCCGCTCCGCTCCCGGGCGAGGAAACGGATTTGTGCTGTCGCAAGAGGGGTTTCCGAGGAGTATGGAGAACTTCCCGGACTGCGAAGGTCGGAGGGAACTGGGGAGCAGAGACAGCATCGGAGTGTGGACCGCCTCTGTCTGGAGGAGTGACTGTAGAGTAGACACCCCGGGGTTGACTCTGCCCTTCTGCTAGAGTCCCTGGGGTGGCTGGATGACAGACTGGTCCCCTCTGCCATGGGGCACCTGTTAAAGGAGCTGTGACCATCGGCAGGCAGGCAGACAAGCATCAGACGGTGGCTAATTCTGCAGGGTTGGGGAGCATTTCCAGCCCTCCAGAGAGCCCCCCAAACCAGGCTCCCCCAAGAAGACCCTGTTTGCAGCAGTCACATGGTGTCTGCCACCACCAAGCGCCCTCAACTCTACTTCCTGAAACAGAGGGAGAAAGAGCTGCAATCTTGCCCACAGAAGCAAGAGGCGCTCTCCACCGGCCAGCTCAGTTTCATGCGCTGCGCGGTACAGAAAGGGGGTGCTTCCCACCTGTAAAGCCAAACAAACCGGTCCCTGGGGTCCCCATCTCCCAGTGACTTGGGCACAGAGTGGTAGTTTACAGCCACAGAATTAAGGGGCTCTAGAGGTAATTTGAAAGCGACAAGAGTGGCGAATTATCACGTGAAAATGCAAATTGGTCCTTATCTGGGCTGGCCCACAGATGCTATGATCCATCATTGAGTGTTCGGCTCTATTTCCAAGTCAGATCTCCGTGCGAAGGGTAGAAAGGCAGCGCCCGGCCACGTTCTGCCTGGAGAGATTTATAGCTCCTTTTATCCAGATGTAAAGCACACAGTCTTGGGAGGGAATATTAAACCTATAAAACGTCAATTTATCATGCAGTTCTTATTTGAGGAGGGCCAAAGGACACATAAGTACATACTTACGTGCCCCAGAATTTCCTCTCTCCAGACGCACACACACCTTCCATGCAGTGTACCCTTTTCTTTACCTTCTTACCTGCGTTAAGGCAAACTCTCACATCCATCCATCGGTCCATCCGTCCATCCACCCATCCATCCTTCCAGTTTCCTTCATTTCTTTACTCATTTTGGGTGGGTGTCCTGAGGAATATATCAGCCCTTACTGCCAGCCACCTACATTGTTTCTGATTAGGAAAAGCGATCCAAGTGGCTTTTCCACCTTCTCTTCTGCTGGCATTGGTAGGAGGTGCTTGTGAAAGAGGAGACACCGAACTTGAGGACTGGACCAGGCTTCGGTGTGTGAACAGAACTCAATCACCAGAAGCTGAAATTCAAGGGAAGAGCCACCCCTCAGGTGGGTTGGGAGTGACACTTACACTCCACTCCCGACGTGCGAGCCCGGTCCTGGGGGGCTTCATGAATATTAATTCACTTACCGAGCCCAGGAGGTGATCCTCACCCTGAGTGCCACTGAAAGCCACTGACACATCACACTGTCCTTCTGGAAGCTATCATGGCGAAAAATCACCTAAGTTCAGGGTATTCCCTAAGGTGGCCATACTCCAGGTCCCCTGCAGAGCCTCTGCACATCCTTCTGAGGGACGGACTAGGATCCAGGTCACTGGGCTGCTGAATGGGCAACTTTCCTGGCCTCCCCACATTCCCGGATAGCCTTGCGATTCCTCCTGTGTCTCCGACTTGCAATCTGAAGAGTCTGACCAGTACCAACCATGCAAAAGGTGCTTCCACGAATAACTTCTTGGGCACCAATGTTTGGGGGCAAAGAGTTCCTGCAGGGAAGGGGAGAACGGGGCCAGAGCCGAGTCGTATCGGCCCTGGGAGGGCTGCCGGAACAACCTGGGTGGCTTAGAACTGCAAAACACGTCGTCTCACGGCTCCAGAGGCCAGAACTCTGAAATCAAGGTGTGGTTGGCAGGACTGGGCTCCCTCTGAAAGCCCTAGGGAGGGGTCTTTTCCGGGCCTCTCCGACTTCTCGTAGCGCCTTGCTTTGTGGCACTGTAACTCCAGGCACTGTGTCGCATTCCCCCGGCGTGCAGGTCTGTACCCCAATTTCCCCTTTTCATAAGGACATCAGTCGTACTGGACTAGGGGCTCGCCCTACCCCAACAGGACCGCACCGCAACTAATTACATCTTCGATGACCCTATTTCCAAATGAGCCACATTCTGCAGCACTGGGGGTTAGGACTGCCACACATGAGATTTGGGGGCACACGATTCAACACATACACACAAGCTAAGGTGTGCAGACTTTACAAGAGACTGTCACAGGCCTGCAAGCTCCAGTTATGATCCCTTGCATTTGAAACCTGGCTTTTAAAAGCCCTCTGCCACTAGTTTCCCAGACATCTAGAAACGATAACAACAAGCTATAGTAGAGGCCTCCTTACCCTGGCTCTCTGTGAACGTTGCGAGAGCGGAGATGCCGTGATTGGCACCCCCAGAGCGCACACGCAGCTGGCAGAGTTAACTCAGGCATCCCAGATGTGAGCCGGGACTTCCAGATCCTTACAGACTTGTCATCTAATTAATTGTTTTTTAAATTTTTGAGGAAGGACTACTGAAGTCTCCAGCTGTAATTGTGGAGTTTCCTATTTCTCCTTTCAGTTCTATCCCTTTCGCTGAACATATTTCGAAGCTGTATTTTTTTTTGGCGCGTGTGCGTTGAGGATTTTGATGTTCTTGATGGATTGCTCTTCGAGTTTCATTATGTAATTTTGGGTCACGTTTATTCTTCAGGTGTACTCATCTTTACTTCTGTAGCATCTTACTTACTGTAAGCCCATCCAGTATATATGTCATTTCAGATATTGTGTTTTCTGTCTCTAGATGTCTCCTTCCATTTGCCAGCTTCCTCTTGCCCATCCACCATTGATTGCCATCTATAAACCCACCCACACCCCTGCTGACCCCAACCCTGACGAATCTGGTCTTCACTCCCTCCCCAGAGTGGCACAGTCTCCAACAGTCACTCCCCAGTAGCTCAGGGCCCAAGGCAGGGAGTAGAGGAAAGGGATTGGGCACCCTCAGGGGTTTGCTAAGATTGCTATAAAATAACCAGCCCAATAGCCAACACTCCTGAGGCCTGCAGTCAAGCCCTGAGAACACATTCAATTCCGGATGGAAAGCTCGTGCAGGAAGCCTCAGGAAGCACACAGTTGTCTTCCGGCTCTGGCAACTCCATCTCTGGGGGACCCCAGGCAGGCACCTTCCTTCTTTGGAACCTGGTTCCCTCCTATCTAAACTGGGGTGGCACCATTTCTGGACTTGCCATGAACTCAGGGTTATGGGTAGGATGAGCAAGATCAGAATTGAAAGGACAGAGTTTGCTGGATGCAGGTGGTGGCAAGGGACGGGACACGGTGAGCTTTCCTGTCCTGACGAGCCGGGGGGCCCTCTTTTCAGGCTCCCAGGCTGGTAGAGGACGCTGTGATTTCCAGCTCGCCCCTAGGGTTTCTTTGCGTTGTCCTGAAGAACAAGAGAGGGGAAGGAGATGGGAGATGGGGCCGATTTATTCCACAGTTGCTATTTTAAACCCCAGAGGAACCAGGCTTGTTGATTGCAGAGATTGTTATCTCTCTTAGGGCTCAATGAAGGTCACCTTCGAATTGTTTTGCTAAACCAGATGCTCCTTTCCCCCTGGTGTTCAGTCCAGGTAGAACCTGGGCCCATGACCAGTGAGGGAATAAGAGGGGATGGGGTGGGGGTGGGAGGTGTTGTGTAAAAGACACCCTAAGAGGTAAGAGAAGAACCCAGTCCTCAGTCGGGGAGAGAGGGAAGAGGAGAAGGAACTAGGATGAGAAGCATTTTGATATAATACACGTCTGGGAGGAATCAGACTGAGCAGTTATTTTTGATAATAATTCCCTTTGGCGCACTGGCTATCCCCAGGGGAACCGTGGGCTCACGGGAAGGAAGGGTTACAGATGAGTCATAGTTCTTCCACTGGACGCAGCCGCTGCCCCAGAGGCAGGGGCTCAGGAAAGGAAGAGAACCACCAGAAGAATTCTCAGAGACGTGGTATCGCAGGGACAGAGGAGACAGAGGCAAGTCAAACGCTGACTCAGTCCCCTCCTTTTGGGAGGAAGAGGGGTGGACGCAACCCCTGAAGGAATGACGGGACCCCAGAGAAAAGGCTCTCCAGGATGAGAGTCATCATCACCCACACTAGAATCCAGACCCACATGCCACTACCTTTGCCAAGGGCAGGACCAGGGTGGGGGTTGTCATCCCTGCTGCACGAGCTAAGCCAGGCTGCTCTTTGCTCTCTGGACTGTTCCTGTCATTCTTACCCTCCCCGACACATCTCTCCATTCTGCCCTCTCAATGTTCCCTGGGTGACCCCACTCCTCCCTCTGCCGATGCAAGTCACAGAGCACCATGCTCTCCCACGCAAGCCTTTGTGAACCACCCACAGGCTCCCCTAGCAAGCTCTGTATCTCTCTGCACGGAGCCTTCCAGCATGGGACGATTCCCTGAACAGACAACTTCGAAATAGGATCATTTTCTCACTGAAAGCAACGGATATTTCTCGTGAACCTATTTCTACCTTCAAGTGTGAGGAATTCTATCTTTTAAGCTATCAGTGGACCCGAGGATTGAGCAGGTTGCAGTGGGTGTTAGAGTCAAGCCTAGTATACTGGGTTTCTGTTTACTGCATTCACCTAGTGCCTCTGGGAGATAAGGGAGAAGCTCAGGTTTCCTTTTGGTGCTGATGCTAGTGGTGGTGTATGTGTCCCTGTGCACATGTGTGTTGGCAAGTATCCACGTGTGAGCTCAAATTTATGTACTTGTTCTTGCCCCTCGGGGTATCACTGGCCTTCAGGTGTGATGTCTTTGATGGCCAGAGCTCCCCAGCCTCTCATTCAAACTCTATGCTTGGTGCAGTAATCTGTCTTTAACAACTCCATTGCAAGTCAATAAAATGTCAATTTACTCCTCCTTCTGTTAAATCTAAACCTGCGTAGCACCTCTCTGTTCCTTGGTTTGTTAAAGCTCACGTTTACCTCCCCACCCCCCGGTTTCCCCACCTTCTCACAGGGCCACCTTCCCTGAGCAAAAGCAGAGATGCTCAAGTGGAGGCTGACAGTCAGGCCCTTGGGGAGTAGGAGACCAGGATGGTGGCACCACCAGACATCTCCGGTTTTCCTCTACTCCTGGGAACCCTGAGCAGACCAGCCTTCTTTTGTATCACTGAGTTCCTTGATTTTTCCAAATTTGGTTTTCAGGTGAGCAGTAGGAAGTAAAGAGTATGCCACAGCATTAAGAATCAGATTCTGATTCAAATCCCGGCGCCGCCACTAACGAGCCAAGCCGTATGCCTTCACTTCCCTGGGTCTCAGGCTCCTTCTCTGTCCAACGGCAGGATAACGATGTCTTCACAGACTGTGTAGGAGAACTAAAGGAGTGAGTGGCCAGCAGGTGCGCTCTATTTGCCATGATCTCATTTTCGGGCTTCCTACTGTCTCTTTTCTCTTCGGCTCATCCCTGAATTAGAATTACCTCTCCTGCATTAGGGACAGCCCTGGGGGCTAGGTCCTTAGAAGCTCCACCCTTTCCAGACAGTTGAAAGGGCAAGGAAGCAAACTATGCCACAGGAGTCCCTCTCTGGAATTTGGATCTTGAGCGTCAGACAAAGAGCCTGAAAACACTCGGTTGCAGTCGCCTCCTGGCCTTGTGGTGGCTGCTTCCGGGGCCCCGGGCGCTGTCTTGGTTCTTGCCTATCCCCGAGCCCAGCTCTCTGGTGGCCTCCAGCCTGGGAGTTTCCATCAGGTTGAATTAACTAGTTTATGCTTCTTTTGCTTGCAGTCCAGGAATCTTGACTCAAACGAGAGGAATTTGGGGTTCGGAAGCCTCTTCACCAAAGGGCTTCTATCCCACCACCTCCCACAGCCATTATCTTCCCCTTCTGACTCCATCTGCTACCTGACCCCCTTCTCTTTTGTTCTTCAGCCAAGAGAAGTTAGGGAAGAGAGAGTCCCAAGGGGTCTGGAGAGAAACACCGGAAATGTCAAACAGTCTGTCTTTCTAGGCGGGCCTTGTGCGCCAAACCCACCCGGCTTGGTCTCCCAGTCAGCAGATCCCCTGCCCCCACCCCAATCAAGAACCCCTCATGGTGACCACAATAGTCGAGGCTGAGGTAGAAGCAGAAGAAGACGGCTCTGGCATCAGCCACAAACTGCAGGGCTCAGCTCCCAATATCTAATGCTGACAGCAAACTGCTTCCTGCTTCTGAGCTAAGGATTCACTGAACTTGCATTCGGATCAGCCCAGTTCAGTTCACCTCGAGCGTTCCCCTGGGAGGCAGGCTCACTTGCCAGAAGTAATTTTCCCCATACTCAATGGATGGGAAGCCATATCACCATTTGGCAACGTGAAAGTGATGAACTGACTTTTCATGAATTGATTTCTGATGAATTCTCTCAGGGCACTTGTGCCCAGAAGCACATCCAGAAAATCATCACTCTTCCCCACTACTAAAAAAAAAAAAAAAAAATTCAGGGAGTCCCAAGAGTCTATTCTAACGGGAAGGCTGATAAGGTGTATAGGAAGTCACCTCACATCCAGAAATCATCTACTGTGTACTGGGAGCCTTATGTACACGATTTCACGTCACCCTTCACGAGCTCACAGCTAGGAATCCTCAGTTTTATGTGTAGAATATTCATCCTCCGTGTCTGACTCTGGAGCCCAGATCTGTTCCTTGACGTCATGCGACCTCCTGGCTAGTGCACGTCTTCCCCAGCTCGGGCCAATGGCAAAGAAAAGCTGCAGACGAGCAACCCCAGCAGGGTGCACGGCCATGGGGTGCATGGCCATGCGGGGTGCACAGGCACGTGGGTGCACATCAGAACTGCAGCCTTTCAGGACCATTAGAGATCGGGACGCTATTGCTCCTGGCAGCTCGTAACCCACGCAGGGTCACACAGCTCCCGCATGCTGGTGACAGGGTGCCCAGCTGTAATGTCACATGCGTTTTTCCCAGCAGCATG
This sequence comes from Eonycteris spelaea, assembly GCA_003508835.1. Lineage (NCBI taxonomy): Eukaryota > Metazoa > Chordata > Mammalia > Chiroptera > Pteropodidae > Eonycteris > Eonycteris spelaea. The sequence goes on along the minus strand of PUFA01000310.1, from coordinate 989,682 downwards.
TTCGCCCATGCTTTAAGACTCACTTAGTTTAAAACTTCCGTGTTGCAAGTTAGTGAAAGAAGGCTCAGGAAGGAGGAGCGAGTGGTTGCCTTGGTGTCCCAACAAGGCAAGCCTTGGTTTTCCGGGAGGGAGCGTGTAACCTTTTAGCCCAAATACCTCTGAGGCCTTACATGTGGTCTTCTTCCCCAAAATTCTAAGGATTGAGAACCTGCCCCTTGCCAAATTACCCTCCGGGACCATGGTTCTTCTAAGCCCACTCCATAATCCAACCTAAACTCTCGATGAAAAGTCAGCCTGGAGAAGCATTCAAGGCAATTGAATGACGGACTGCATCAATCAGAGGAACCAGAACAGACCAAGCTCAGGGCTCTCAAAAGCAGCTATATCATACTTCCCTGAAATGCAAACCCCACCCCCAAGGCACACCAGCCTCCGGGATTCGGTAGCATCAGTGCCCATCAAGGGCTGCTTGGTTTCCCTCTAACGTCTGAAGGCTGTGAGCAGGGCGGGTGCCACCCATTAGTCCATCAGCGAGTGAGAATCAGATATACGGTTGTCAATGCCCTGGGTCCCATATAAAAACATAAACGTTCTATGGGAGGGTGACAGCCCCAAGAATTTGGAACAAATAGAGATTCTTGCTCTAAGAGACCTGGCAGCTGCTAACAGAGAAAACATAGCTCTTTACCCCCTGGATGTGTTGTTAAGGAAGCTAAGTCCTACTATAAACTCTTTCTTTTAAATACCTTGCCTCCTCCAAGTCCTTTGCTTCCTTCCCTCTCCCAAGGCTCTGGCTCTCTCTGACTGGGAGTTCATCGACAGCCTCCTAAATACTCTAGAGACTACCTGACTTCCACATGCCAGCTAGGTGATCCACCTGAAAACAAAGTGGGTGTAAAACTCCATTGGCCTAGGGCAGAGGCATGTACACCCTGGGGAACACACAAGGCATGCTGGGGTACAGCAAGAAGGAAAATTAAGCTTCTATTTGTTTATTTTTTTCTGAAGACCAAATTAAAATAAATTAAGCTTTACTACTATAGAACATTCGTTCTGATACTGGCACCCCTGCTCAGTCCAGGGGTAAAGCAAGCAAGGGAAAAGGAGGCCCTCACAACAAAAAAGTTGACAATGGCCTTCATTTTCATCTTTTTTTTTTATTGTATAATCCATCTAAGCTGCACCAAACTAGATCAAGCATAATCCTTGACTCATATAATGTTTCATCATTAGGCAGACACTCATTCATGCATTTATATTTTTTAACAATGCAATAAGCACCCATAAATCCACCACCTGGCAGGAGAGCTAAGCCCTTGAAAATGAGTTCCATCTAGCTATGCAGTCATTCCGTACCCCATCCCCCTGCCGTGCCCACCAGAGACAGCCACCGTCCTGAATCACAGGTCCATTGTTCCTTCCTTCATTTGAATATAGTATTAACTCGACCAGATGCATTCCTTAAAAGTAAAGTTTTTCAGTTGCTTTTACCATTATTTTTTTAAGAGGGGGAATTGTGCTATATGTAACCTTCTGAACCTTTTATTCCCCCACTTAATATTACCTAGTTAAGATTCATCCACATGTTTCATGTTACGCAGGTTCATTCATTTTGACTGCTGCATAATATTCCTTTGTGTGGCTATACCACAGCTTATTCATCCACTCTCCTGTTCATGGGCATTTGTGTTGTTTTCAACTGCTAGATAAAATTAACATTTATTTTAAAATCTAAATGGAAATGCAAATATCCAAGAATAGACAAGACAGTCTTGAACATATACAAATGCATATTTTTTTCTCCAAAAGGGCTCATATACAGAATATATAAAGAACATAAAAAGTCAACAAGAATATGACAAATTACCCAGTAAAAATGGGCAAAAGACTCAAGAAATTCATGGGGGGGGGAATCCAAGTGACCAAAAATACATGAAAAGATGATCAACCTCATTAATCTTCAAAGAAATGCAAACTAAAACCGTATCGAGATACAACCTCACGCCCAACACGATGATGAAAATTTGAATGACTGACGACACTAAGTGTGGTGAGCGTGTAGAGAAGCTAGAACTCCCCAACCTGCCAGTGAGAGCACAGATTGGTACACCTGCTTCAGGACACTGGCATCATCTATCAAAGTGGGGCATAGGGATACTCTATGACTCAGCACTCTCGCCATTAGGTAGAGAGCCAAAGGGAGTTTATACATACGTACACCAACAGACAGGTACAAGAATGTTTATGGAAACACAATTCGTCATAGTCTAGTGCCAGTTACAGATGTAAACTCTGCCTCAGTGGCATCTGTACTTTACACATCCTTCAGCACCCTTACAACAACATGTAACAGAGACTGAAACTCGCCTCTCCCCAAAAAGGTGTGTGACCAGGGTATTTCTGAGCACAGTGGGCTGCAGAGAAGAATCCCCAACCCCCTTGTAAAAAAAAAAAAAAAAAGCCTTTTTAAGAATATCAGCATGGGTCTCTAGTGCTGAATGTTCATTCAACATCAGTCTTTTCTTTAAAATCTTTTAAAAATTTGTTTTCTGGATTCTAGGTACTCAACTCAAACTAGTCACAACCTTTGCTGATGACCCCATGCCAACATTGTCCCAGGTGTGCCTGCTTGTTCAGCCATTCATGCATTAGGCATGCATTCATTCATTTTTGTTCTCCATTCATCTCCAAATCTAGAATAATATAAATAATATATCCGTGTGCCCCTCACACAGCCTGGCTCCCTCGCTCACAGCTCTCCGCCTCTGCCAGAAGCAACCATTCTACTAACGCGTGTGCTTATCATTCCTTTGCTTTATTTTCCAGTTTTATCGCCTATATTTTTATGCCTTATATAGTTTTTCACTTTTATGCTGAAGCTTAGATAACAGGTACTGTACCGTACAGAGCCTTCAAGGACTTGCTTTTTCTACTCATTATATGTTACTAAGATTCACCCATGTTGTCACGTGCAGCTCATTCATGTTCACTGTTGTAAAAAGCTGAATTTTGTACAGATATCACAGTTTCTTTATCCTTTCTTCATTCTGTGGGGTGTTGAGCTGTTTCAAAACAGTGCTGCTACGAACACTTTTATTCACGTCCTAATACCTGTCATTTCTCACAGCTATTGGTAAGACTAAGTTACATCTCTGGACATGTATTTCTGGAAAGGTGATGATAATGTGATACTGATAGCTGACATCTGTCTGATGTGTTACCTGTTACAAAGCACTTTTATCAACATGATCCAATTTGATAACTCTAGGCACAGGCCAGCCCATCACAGGGTTGGGAAGTGGCCAAATCCATGGCGTCTGGATCTTGTTCAGTACAGTATTCCGATCCATGTTAGGGTCTCAGGACTTAATGACCATTTCTGTCATTGTAAAGACTAGTTTCATTGCAATACGCCGTTAATAATGGGTGGGACATTTTATGTCAGTGGGCATCTGAGGACAATGAGGCATATACAGAGGGTACCAGAGAACAGCCAGGCCTGGTACTTTCCCAAAGTTTCTTTTCCCCTTCTCCGGCCAATGGCTATAGGCTCCAGGCCCTCTGGGAGGCCCTGGGTGGTCTAGAAGTTAGATTTCTCCACCCCTTGGGCACCTTTTCTCCCAGAACGAGAGTAAGCTGCCCTTGATCCTTTCCTGCCGACTGCCTCTCCGGTTCCCCCATCACCTCCTCTCCTGGGAGGCCAGGCTTGGTGGCAAAATGCCAGCCCTCCTCTGCTCTCCATCCCCGTCACTGAATAATGAATACCAGCTAAGTGATGGGCTGGTGCCAGCGAACTCCTAGATAATCTTCCCCCTGGAGCTTGGATCAATAACACTTAGCTGCTCCTTTTCAGTGTGGAAGGCAGACAGCAGGAAACTCAGCCTGGGCCTTTCCCTCAGGGAGACGCTGCTCTGATGGCCCCAAACCCACCCTCACGGGCGCTCGCTGATCCCCAACCCCCCACAGGGTGTGGGCGCAGAGTGAAGCACTGTGTCCTCAAAAGTCTGACCAGCACTCCATCCTCAGCCCAAGTCCCATTACAATGGGACTGTTCGCTCCATCTCCAGGAAAAGACTCTTGTCCTGGCTTGGGCAGCTCTAGCAGCTAAGGGGAAAAAGCGTTCTGAATGTGTTGGGAGCCATGAGCTGTCTCTTAACCTGCTATGTTTGAGATTCAGGTGAAAGAGAGAAGAGGAAGCATTTGCACACTGACGGTCAGTTCAACCAACTTGGGTGTGCACTGTGTCTATCTAGGCACTCAAGTCCAGCCTATTTCTGAGAATCACACCCTTTTGTCCTTAAAAGGTCATGTTCCAGAGTTGAAGGAACCATAACAGCCAACACTCCACAAAGCCCTTGGCTTATGACTGAGTCCTCATCTCCCCCGCGAGGTGTGTACTATCCATCAGCTCCACTCCAGAGATGGGGAAGCTGAACCACAGAGAGGTGAAGTGACTTGCCGGGGGTCACGAGGCAGCAGGCAGTGGAGCCAGAGACTGAACACGGGCAGTCTAGTTCCAGAGTGCGTCTGGACCACTATGCCAAACCGTCTTCCATGACGCTCCACCCCCTGGGCAGGAAAGGAGGTTCTGGGCAGGCAGGTGTTCCTCACCAAACCCGGCAGCTATTTATGAATGAACGTGATGGGCATGTTTCTCAGGCTCCTCATTTCTCTGAGTCTCCCCTTCCTTATGTGAAAAAATAGAGGTAATTATTATCTCAAAGGCTGTTGTAATAAAGAATGAAATGAAGCACAGAGAAGTGTTCAACAGGTCGAATTTTCCTGATTGAGGGGCTGGAGTCCCTTAACCCTTCCGATCGGGGACACCAAAGCCCCAGCCACGTTTGAGGTCCTGGTATCACCTCCCTGGCTTGGTATCACAGCCTCTCTGTCTCCGTTCTTGTTTCCAGGTTCTTCCTGATCCTCCCCAGCCCTCTTCAAGAGTGGGGCTTTAGCCACTGCCCTCCTCTGGCCCTGCTGGCCTCTGCTACCCTGCCAACCTCCTTGCCACAGCCCACACCTGCCTGCGTAGACTTCTGAGGCCACTGTCCTTAGCTTGTGTCCTTCTCAAGGAAGGCTTGGTCACATCGTCTGAGACGCACCATTCTGCTGCTGCACAGCTTAGATCTCCTCAAAACAGCATCCCCCCAAATTAAATGCCTCAGTCACAGCAGACCTGGTGCATTCGTGACATAATGCTGCGTAACAAATCATCTCAAACCGAATAACTACCTTTTTTTTTAAGACTCTCTCTCCAAATAGAGTCACATTCTGAGGTCCTGGCAGTTAGGACTTCAACACATGGATTGGAGGGAGAGGACACAACTGAGCCCGGAATAAGCATCCTTGTAAAATGGCAGCTGGCTTCTAGCAGAAGGAGCGGTCCCAGAGACCAAGCTGAAAGCTGCAGTGTCCTCTATGACCTAGTCTCAGGAGCCACGCGACATCACTTGTACTCTGCTATAGGTCGCACGGGTCAGCCCCGATCAGTGTGGGAGGATGCTACACAAAGACATGACTTCCGGAGGCCAGCTTGGAGGGTAACCAGCACAGCCACGTGAGTAAAGGCTTGGTCCCACGTGAAGCACAGGGCAGAGGAGGAGAAGCCATGCATGAGAAGCCCTCTGAGGGAGAACACGGAAGGGACAAGTCACTCTGTCCAAAGGCGCCTCACTCTCAACAGTCAGGAGGGCGGGTCAAGAGGAGGAGCACAGAGAAGGGACGAGGAGCGTTCCTCTCAAACTAGTACCTCTTGAGGACTAAGAGTTTCATTCTCTCTATAGAAACCTGGAGCTAACGTCCCAGTTGTCAAGAGAGGTGCAACTCTGGTCCCTGGTTTGTCCCTTCTGCTTTGTTGTGGGCAGCAGCATCTGGACAAAATAAAAACTCACAAGTGTGACCATGGTTGTTCGCATTCCCAGAGCACATGGAACTGCCTCATGGCCAAGGGGGGAGGTGCCGCTCCTTTGTCCTGGGTAGATGTGACTTAAAGATGTAAAAAGACAAGCTAAAAGCAGAATTGTGAGTTATTCCTTCTCTCTGATCCGGCTATTCTGCAGACAACCAGAATCCCTGCCACCTGACATCTGCTACTGTTGACCACTGAAGATCTGTTGTCTGGAACCCTGGATGATTGGAAGTTCATTTACCTCACTGGGTGTGTGTCCGTGAAGATATGCAATACGCTTGAGACTGAGTCCCAGCCCAACTATGACTTAGAAGGGGCTGCTCAGCTCAGATGACTGCCGGCCTTCTCCAAGTGGACGCGGGCTTATTGCTGACCTCGTTCTGGAGCCATACAGCACAGTCCTCAAGCCTGCCCTGGAGTCAGTCCTCCGCAGGGCTGCCAGCCTCCCCCTCCTCCCTCACTGTGCACTCCCAGGGCTTCGCACCAAAAGAGCCGATCTTCCCCCCTCCCATTCCCCATCACCTAAAACCAAGCTAACACTCACCTGGCCCAGACTTCAGGAGATAAGAGCTCATCCTGTGAGGGGGCCTTCCCTTCCTTAGAGTCTCTGGGCCTGATTTAAAATCCACCCCCCCCACAGACACACCCCCCACTCCTACTAGAGAAGGCGAGGATTCCTCTAGCCTCAGCTGGCCACATCTCTCATTCATCTCATCCATCATCTGGACAGGTGGGCCCTAGAGAGACGCCACAAGCAGGACAGGGGTAATTAGGATCCATTAAGGAGATGAGGCTGGGCTGCAGGGGGGATCATTCATTCCCCAGCCCTTTCTATCTAAATGGGGCCATCAGCCCCGCTGAGTCTGCTTCCTAACTTGCTCTCCCCGCCTCCCTCCCACTCCTGAGCTCCAGGGGAGGCTAGGGCAGCAGTGGGAAAAGTGAACATCTTGAGGACAGAGAGGCCTGGATTTGAGTAAAGGGACCACAGGCCACATTCCAGCAGAGGAGGCAGGGAGCAGAGAAGGGGAAACAGGACCCCCAAGAGGATCTCAAGTAGGGGCTTGTCCCTGAGCTAAGGCCTCAGCTTATGAACCCAAACTTTGCAACCAAGGCTGCTTTGGGCAGCCTCCTCACGTGGCCCAACCAGGGCCAGGCTTTGCAGGAGCAGAGAAGATGGTGCCCTCGGTGCCTGGGTAGCTCTCGTGGCCCTGTCTCCAGAAGGCCCTGCCAGGAAGCAACGTGCTTCTCAGGAGAGGGTTACAAATCAACCTCACAGCAGTCTCATCAAGCACCTTCCTCCTGATTAATTTGTCAGACTGGCTGCCTCCCTGAGAGAACAGGAAAGCTCAAAGCCAGACTTGGCTTTCTTTTTCTATTTGGATCAGATCAGAAAACATAGGGAGGGGTGGGCAATGGCAGATGGTGACGTGTGAAGCACAGACAAAGGGGTAAAATGTGAGAAACGCCCCCTGGAGGGGAATCATGGTCCATGTTTGCTCTCTCCTGAAGCCAAGACTGACTCGGCTAGAGAAAGAACAGGAGCAGTTAGTCATCCCAGGAAATTCGGCCAGTCCTGGAGAGGACCTGTGGCCACATGTGCTCACTCACAGCCCCTGTGTACAAGGTCATAACTGAAGAGGGGGTCTCCCAATCTTCAATCAGTATCAACCACCGGAAGCCCTCAGAACCCCTTACAACAGACTGGTGGTCCTACCCTGGCAGCCCCTCCCTCTAGGGCAGTGAAGATGGACAGGAGAGCATCCACAGTCCAGGTGTGCAGAAGAGCTCAGAACAGTGATTTCTGAACTGCAGGAGGGTCCTGTGCTGTCCATGGCCAGCTTCCTCCTCGAGGGGCTGGTGGCAACGTTTACCTCCATCTTCCCACCAGAAGACAGGTTCAGAGATGTGAGTGTCATGCTCAAGGTCACATGGCTAGTAAGGAGCAGAATCCTGACCAAACCAAGCCCTATTTCAGCAGAAAGCCCAGTACTTTAATACATGAGACCTGTTCATATCCTCTAAGAAACAGCCAAGTCATCCGCATCTTCATAACCCAGTCCCTCCTTCTAACTTTAAACACTTCACTCATTCATTCACTAATTCAGAAAATATTTCAAAGTTGATAAGAAATTAACTCTACGATCTTGCCATCTACATGCCACACCCTTGCTGACAGGGCTCACCCAGTGGTGGAACGGCTCACCAGCTGAGCCCTAGTTTAAGTCAGGCCATGGAGAACCATGACCATGGAGTTGCTGAAGAACATATGGTTGGTCAGGCCCCCAGAGCCACACATTTTATGGCTTGAGCTCCCCAAGAAGGGCCAGAAACAAAAAATTTTCCCTTTGATCATTTAGTTGAAACCCGTATCCTTACATAAAAAAAGTGGGAAGGTGTATTTTAAATGCAACTCAGTTTTTGATAGGCACTAATGTTATCTCAGATGTGTTTGTTGAGTATGTGGCAGTTTGGTTGTTTGCGATACCGAGTTCCACAACGTCTGGCTAGGTTGTAACTGAAAAGCCAGCAAACATCGTGGTTCAGGACCAAGGACAGCAACTTGGGACGCCTCCACCTGCTACATACACCCTGAATCCTGCCGCCCAGGAGCAGGATTCTGGACAGCACTTCTCAGCTTCTTCTTTCCCAAGGCCCTTACAGAGCAGAAAGCTTAAGTCTTGGATGCTTTTGTCTCCCTGAGCCTCCTGCTGGATCCTCCTGCTGGATCCAAGCTATCTTTGCCTTTCTTGCTTGTTTTAGTCAAGGTAGCTTAGCTGTTAAGCCCCACATGAGACCAGGAGAAGGGAGAGGCTAATTATTAACATGCTGAGAAAAACATATTAATTAAATAAAATAATTGTGCTGAGGCTTGATATTAAGTATAAGGGGGACTAACAATTCAGACAGGCAGAAACTTCCAAATCGACCGCAAGGCTCCCGGAGGCAGAACTGCCGTGAATAGCCCCACATGCGCATAACAGCTTTCTTGTTTTCCTTCGGCTTTTGTTGCTCTGTGTTTAAGCACCCTGTTATTTCTTCTCGCCTCTGAGAAGAACCAGCTCCAGTGATCTTTAAAATGGTAACTTTCACCAGCACAATGCTGTCGTATATTTATAAATTTGAGAATTTAAAGAGACAAAGCTCTTGAACAAGACAGCACCAGGAACCTCCCCCCCCCCTTTAGGAAGTGCCTTGCGGGGGCTTTCTCCAGGTCTGGCTTCCCAGGCATGGCACCTTTGCAGGTGCCCATGCTTAGAAAGGGCCCCGTGGTCAGAAAGGCCCTATGCTTGCTTTAACACTTTGTGGTCATCGTCTAGGATTTCTCAATAATTTTTTTTAAAAAGAGGGCCATATTTTTCATTGAGCACATGGCCTTGCCAATTAGGTATGCTTCGCTCTCTGAGTCAGGTTTAGCCAGGATATGGCCCGACTTCAATGGTAAAGTGGAGATCACGTGACAAAGCCCCCAAGAGCCAACCTATCACACCATCTCTGCTCCTCCTCCTCCAGTGTTCACATAGCTCCCCCCAGCACCCTCAATAGCCATGACTCATAGAACACGAGGCAAATTCTATTAGCCAGGACACAATCTGATGCCAAAGCTTCCTGAGCTCAGCTGACAACCTAGCGTGGCTCATTCATAAAAAGACGCAACAAAGAGAAGATTTTTGTTTAGATAGGGCTCTTAATAGTTGAGGCCACATCCATTATGCAGAACCCTGAGTGAGTTGGGAAGTGATTTCTTGGCCCTGGGGTCTCTACTGGTCTCATTAAAGAAGCATGGGACCCTACCTATGCCGTTCTCTCCCGCCTGCTCCACTGCTTCAGGTAAATGCTGTTAGACTATTTCTACAACAAGCATGACTAGACCAGCCCAGGCCATCCGAGGCACTGGGGATCCAAGCGTAAACACAGAGAATCCCGTCTATACCTTCATGGATCTTATGGTCTCATCACAAATGAGAACCAAATGCCACACACATCACATGCACACTCATGCAGAAAGGACTAATTCACACACTTCTGCCTTAGAGCCTGTTGTTAGCCCACCTGGAATGTCTGGTCCTCTCTCTGCCAGCCCATAACTAGCGATTGATAAGAAATTCAAACAGAAACCTAGAGTCTGTGTTCCCCTGTACTCTCATTTCTGTACCTGTTATAGCAGGTACTTCTGCTGCCCATGTGAATCCACTGCCCTCTTCTTCACGGCCAGTGGATCTCAATTTTGTTTCCACATTTACTCTTTACCTGGGACACTTTCTTGGGAAAGTGACCTTATCTCTATCTTCCTTCCTTCTTCTCCAGGAAGGTGAGGCATACATCTTGATTGGTCTATGCTGATCCCATTCTTCTTCCATCATTGGGTTAAGAAGAGTCATGTGACCTAATCTTGTCCAATGAGATATGAGAGGAGTGATGGGGTGGCCTCTAAAAAACAGATGTTCAATTGACAAAGAGAGGCTCCTAGGAGTAAGTGATCCCTTTTCTTCAGTTGGATCAGGTCACATCTCCATGGGATTCCTAAAACTATAGCAACTATCTCATGACCATGGGGGACAAGACCAACATGTTGAGAACAACAGCAAACCATGATGGAGAAAAACTAAATCCTTGATTACATGGCTGAGTAGATACTATCCAACCTGGAACCACCCTATCTACTTATCGGATTCTTTCTATGTGACTTAAAATGTTTTCTTTAACACATATGTATATTTTGATTTTTTTTTTTTGGTAGCTGAACACATCCTAAATGACAAACAGGGTTTTGCCTACAACAGGTATGCCTTACGGGTTTTCTCTGACTAAATGCTGGGCATAGGGCAGACAAGCAGGCAGACACCCTTAGAAGTGAGTAACTGGATGCCTTGGGAGGATGTGGTAGCCTAACAGAAGAATATTGGCATCTTGATGTTTCTAAGGTCCAGTTTGCATTTTGTCCCTGACTATGACTTTGACAGGATGGAATACAAAAAACTAAAGCACTAAGGAGAAAAGCCTTGACCTTGTTTGCATCACAAACTAAAGAAACCTAATCTAGACTGCCTATTTGGAACTGGTCCCAAATAAAACTGGGACAGAAGAGAAGTTTGTCTTTGGTACACCAAGATTCTTCTGTATATACCCCTTCAACTTTTTCATGACAAGTTTGTCCCAGGTAATTGTTCTCTGCTCCATTTTCTATATACTCTATTTTATGAAGAAAAGGACTACCCATAAATAGGATATTTGCATTTTAATTATTTTAAAGACAATTTATATAGCCAGAAGAATAAATCTCTAATGGTGGAACTCCAGACCTTATTAACTCTAGACGGTATGCTTTTAGACAGTGATGTTCCTAAAATCCTGCTGTATCGGTAGCCACCAATTTCTCCTGCCTTACTCTGCTGTGACAGCTCAGCTTCTCTTAGCTGTCGATTCTTTTCCTGCTCTCTGCCCTAAGGCAGATTTTGGCCAACCCCAACAGCAGATATTTTTGTTTGCCCCAATTACAAAGGTCTGAGCTGGTGAAGGGAGAAGAAGGAGGGTAAGAAGGTCGGCAGGCATGGGACTGGTAGTGACCCATCCGCTCTCTGCCTCTCAGAAGCAGAAATAGACTACAACGAAAAATCACTTTGGCTAATGCAATGAAGTGGCCGGAACACTCTGGGTTGCCCCCAAGCAGTGAAGGAAAGCCTATAAATGTGGCAGCCTTCTTTAGCATGTCTCTGGTCTGGGGAGAGAAGGAGGCCTTTGGCTGCAGTCTTACATCTTCTGCATTTCCATGGCTCACTCATGGCCATGCTGAGAAAGTCTAGCCTCAAAGACCTGGGAGAGGGGTTAACCGAAGGGGCATGATTGTTGCCAAGGAGACAAGAAAAGGTGAGGGAGAGGAACAGGCTCCTCCCAGCACTTTAACCTTTCATAGTGGAAGGGAGGAGGGAAGAGAGGGAAAGGAGGGGAGGGGCAGGGAGGGGGTGTGGGAGGGAGGGAGGAGAAGCTCAGGCAAGAGGCATATCATACTTTCAGCCACCATCCAGACAGGCTGCAAGCCTTTCTCCTGCCTTCTCCAGCTAAGCACAAGTCCCTGTGTAGAAGCTTTTCCTGGAAAAATGTCTGCCCAGTTCACCTCAGTGGCCTTTCCCCAAAGTGGCATTCTGCTCTTCAGCCTGCATCTGGACTCAGTTCAGCTTGCGAAGTGCATTTTAAAGATGGAGAAACTGAAGCCTCGGGCAACGAGTCACGGGAGAAGAGGACAGGATAAAAACTGACCCCGTCCCAAGCGTCCTGCAGGGCCCTCTCTGCAGGTCGAAGGATCTCCCGTTGGAGAAGGTACAGGGAGGAGAGAGCCGGTGGGCTGTTTTCCTCTGCGGTAGCTGGGCCGCGCTGTGACTAACCCACCCGTGTGCCCCCCAGCGCTCTGGGCCTCTTGCCTTGGAACTAAAGCTGCTGGGCCACCTCAGGGAGTCACAGTCTCCATTGTGGCTCCACTCGGTCGATCCCCTTGGCTTGGTCCCTACCGTTCCCATGAGGCCTCGGAGGGCTGTGGGCTTCCTGCCCTCCCTAAATTAAGGTGCCTGGGGGTTCCCAGTCTCTAAGAAGCATCATTTGAATGGAGAGGTTCCGGTTCACACACCTCGGATCCCCCAGTTTTCAAGGAGTGCCAGGGAGGTTGGAGTAACGCCACATTCTCCAGTCGAATTTCTGTGGTGACGACTATGTTCCACACCTGTGCGATTCGGTACGCAGCCCCTGGCGCCAGAAGGCTACAGGTGGCTAGTGCAACTGAAGAACTAATTTTTGACCCTGTTTGATGTTAACGAAATAAAATTTGAATTCAAAGAGCCACATGTGGCCTGTGGCTACCATACTAGATAGAGTAGGAAAAGTGAGGGCCTCTCACAGCCAGTACCAGTGGACACCAAATAATAGTATCCACTATTACAACCCCCTCCCCACGACCACCTCCCCAAGAGGAAAACACTGAGGGAAGACAGGCCTAGGGGATAATCAGAAGTCCCTCGCCATTAACTGCCCTTTTTTTTTTTTTGCTAAGAGTTCAAACATCAGCGGGCTACACAAACCCAGAAATGGGGAAAGCAGCCCACACATATATGTCAACTCAGCAAGCAGGAAGAGTGGGCACAGGGCTATGGAGACATACTCAGCAGGTGCACAGAACAGAGGGCCTGGACCCCACTTCAGTCCTGCAGGAATTAAACGCTGCAAAGGAAGCCAAGGTAACATTTAAACACCAGTGTGTATAGACTTTGGGGTGTATGGTGAATCGAAATCTTGCTTGTCTCTGTTTTGGGGGTCTTTGCTGTGGGGCCGTCTCACAGATGGAAACCTCCCTGTAACAAGATCCTTCTGGTTTCTCAAAGAGTCTGGGTGGGGATCCAAGTTGGACTTTCCATCTGTCACCCCACGTCAAGGTAAAAAAAAAAAAAGGTCCCAGCATATTCATGTGCGGGCAATTCCACAGTCAAGCGAGAGAAAATAGTTACCAGCTTCTCCTTTGCAACTCAGATCATCAGTATGATTTCGAGAGACTGCTCCAGAAAGAAAGGCTGGGTATCTGGCAAATAACGAGCATGAGGCATGCATTCCGGGCGAACGGAGCTGAGAGAAGGTACCACAGATGCCATCATGGGGAAGGGTCGGGGGAGCAAGACAGCATGACAGGGCTCACATTCGCCGACCCTGACTCCGGCTTTGTCTTGTGTTTCTCACCTTAAGAAGAGAACGAACCATCTACTCATACTTCCCAGAGAGAAACTTGCCAGGCATCATCCCAGACGTCTCCCAGACACTTCCTTTTCCCTCACTCCTGCATCAAACTGGTCATCAGGCCCTGGTGGATCTGCCCCAGAAATGTCCCCAAATCCCCCCTTGCTCCAGCCTCACTGCCTCCATGGGAACCCAGCCATCTCTCACCCAGAACCCTGCCTGTGATCACTTCTCCTCGGAGCCAGGCTAAACATCAAATCACAAAGTGCTTATTGCTTGCTTGCTAAACTAAGGTTCCATTTAGGCTAAAGGATGATGTCAACACTCCTCGTGTGGCATCAAGGCCTCTAAGGAGCTGGCCGGTGTCTCTCTCCATCCTCACCTCAAACCAGTCGGCCCACATGGACCCACATCCGGTCCATCGCACTTCTCACCATCCGGCCTACGTGCCCGTGCTTGCACAGGCCATTCCCTCTGCGTGCACGCTCTTTTCTTCCCAACAAATTCCTATTCATCTTTCGATAACCAGCTCCACCTTCCCCTGCTCTGCGAAGCATTTTTGGCTGCAGGTAGAACTGGATGATGCTCTCTTCTGTACGCCCATAAACCTCGAGGGAAGAGTGTGATTATTTGTTCTAAGGTCTGTCTTCCCTTTAGACTGAGGGCTCTGAGCTCCTCAATGCCTACGACTATGGTTTCTTAGTCCTTTCTATTTCCCTCTTCCCCTGATGTGCTTGGGATATAATGAGTTCTTGTTGAATGGATGAATGAATCAATGAATCAATGAACAATTAATGAAAAGTAGTTTCATCAGACTCAAACCACAGGTCTGGACCTGTGCTTCTCAAGCCTTTAGGTGCCCATAAGTGACCTGGGGATTGTATTAAAATGTGCATTCTGACTCTGGGTCTGGGTGGGGCCCGAGAGTCTGCATTTCTCTCAAACTTCAAGGGGATGGTGGGACACAGTGACACTTTTGTAGGTGTGGGGGGGGGAACAAACAAAAACCTTGCCCATTGTTCAGCCATATAACAGGACACATTTCGGCTATTTAAAACTACATGCCATTTAATGACGTGGAAGTATGCTAAACAAACAGATGCAGAAAAGATGTGGAAAAGAATCCCATGTTGCTCAAACATGACCAGATACACAGAATGATAGATCTAGCAGATAGATGAGATGGAGGGAGGGAAAAGGGAAGGGACGGAAGGAGGGAGGGAGGAAGAGGGGAAAGAGGAGGAAGGGAAAAGCGAACCTCAAGTAGCGACAGTGGTTAGGTCTGGGGGTGCAATTGCAAGCATTGAAGTTTTTTCTTCACCAGTATTTGAATTTTCCCATTTGGTACAACATTGTGCATTCTTTTATAATATGAAAGTTATTTTTATCTTTAAATGAACTCTCTCATTTGCCTAAGAATACATGTGCTCATTCACTGCTCTCCCTGCAACGTGGCAGCTCCAGCTGGGGGTCCCTGGGTCCCCCATCAGGGGCTGACCCTTAGCCCTTTGAGAAGGGACATTCTGAGGTCAGGCAATGGCCGTGAGCAGCCCCAGCCCAGGTGGCTGCCACCTCCCCAAAAAGATGTCCCGAGCATCCTGGACCATGTGAGTCATCCACCCCTGCCACTGACTATACAGCTTGTGGGGTACCAGGGACAAAACAAGAGGTGGCCCTGGGCCCTGGGATGACGCCAAACACTGTAGCTAAAATAAACGTGTGGATTTAGAGGAAACAGAGCTGTTCGCACCCTGCCTGACAGGCCCATTAGATTTGCATTCTTGTCATGTTCTCTGGCTTCTCCCCAGGGCTCTTTCATTCTGCACCACATTGTTTCCCTCTCTCCCCATTAAATAGTTTATTTTAAGTCCCTAAGACGCTGTCCTTAATAAGTCCTTCCTTCTTATACCACAGGGACACAGATCCCCCGGATTATCTTAGTTTTTCCAATGGGAGACAGGCAGAGCAGAGTAAGGACCCAGGAAGAGTAAGGACCCTGAAGCTGAGAGATCTGTTTTCTGGAAGAAAACCCTCTGACCTTATTTCTCTCCATGCCTTTTTCCTATTCTTTTGGGAATAAAATCCAGCACTTGATGTAAGGGTCTTGTTAGCAGAGGTCTAAAGGAGGGGACTGTGCATCTAAGAGCAGATGGGCTCTCCTGCCCAGCCTAGTTCTGCGGGCTCCGTGGGCACACAGAGCTAGATCCAGGGTGGTGATAAGTAAGGCCCATGGTCACAGGACCAGTATTTCAGGGAGGCCACGGTATGGTGCCAAATAGACCCAAAGCATCCAGTGGCTTGAAGAATAAGCAGCCTGTTCCTCTCACATAATAGTCCAGAGCAGGTTTTCAGGTTGAAGGCACAGCATGGCTCCATGTGGTCATTTAGGAACCAGGCCAGCTACTGTTCTGATGTCTTCCATACCAGGCTTTCAAGGATTCCCCGGACTCTGTCATTCCCCTCGGCCAGAGGGAGAAGGGCATTTGTAGGACGCCGCTGGTAAGTCCATGAAGGCATGTCTCTGGAAAGGAGCACACGGCATTTCTGTTCATGTCCATTACGAGACTTCGGTCTCAAATCTAACAGCGAGGGAGGGAAATTTTAGCTGTGTGCCCAGGCAGAAGAGGAGGCCGCATTCTGACAGACAGATCACAGTCACTGCCGCATTGCATTACCTAGAGTCAGCCCCAAAGCTTTAAGTTCAAAATCACTGAGCAGCTACCACGTGCCAGGCACTGTAGCAGGCACTAGAGACTCAAAGAGAAATAAGACACAGACCCTGCCTTTTCAGGGGAAGTCCTCAGACAGAGGAGGTCCTTACTGTAGAGAGGACCTGAGACCTCTCGTCACAGGGGATGAGGAAACACAGCCAATCCAGGCCCTTGTACGCTCAGCAGTTGCAACGCAAATAATAAGACAGGAACGATTTGTGCTCCACACGCATGCAAATGGCGACTTGTGGAAATCTGTGAATGATGTATTTGGGCGCGTACCTATGAGCGGAGTGCCCCAGACCAGGTGTGTGTGTGTGTGTGTGTGTGTGTGTGTGTGTGTGTGTGTGAGAGAGAGAGAGAGAGAGAGAGAGAGAGAGAGAGACACATGCAGATACATGCAGACATGAGTGTGTGAGAGAGAGAGAGGCCTCATTAAAAAAAATTCAGGACTACTCAACATCTTCCCCTAACGTAACACGTCCTCTCTATTCTGAAGTCTAAAGGGCTGGATTATCTTGATCTAGAAGTCTAAGTAGCTGCAAATGAACTTTATCTACCCCTTTAATCTTTTCTCTTATTCTTAGGTTCGTACCCAGAATGACTCAGTTACAGCGTTTCATAAAATCCACTCCCATAATCCTCTAGCCCAGTACCTTAGCCTCTCGTCGTCCCTCAATTCTCCCTCCAAATGGTGAGAAAAAGGCAGCTGTGACTGAGTGGGCCACAGTGGCCAGCATCCGGATGCGAGGAGGAATGCCCAGGTTCCCCAGGGAGCTGAACGGAAGGAATGCCTTCTGTTCGGGGCTGTCTCCACACGGGCCTGGCGGAGGGCTCACGGCCCACCCAGTACTGGCGTGGACCAAACCATTTCCCACAAAGCAGGCCAGCTGACAATGCAAGGTGATTTTCTGTCCGAAACAGAAGACACCAAGGTGTAGGAAAATAGAAACGTCAGTCCCAAGCAGATGAAGGATACCACACGGCTTAATCAAGTCAAGGTCAAGGAGCGCCGACACCCTCCTAGGAGGCTGGGATAACGGGCTTGTGTGGCAGGGGTGGCCCGTGGAGGGGGAGCCATGGGGTAGTTATAAGCTGGGGGGTCCGTGAGCTTTCAGTATTTTTAGGCAAAGAGCAAGGATCCAAGGCATTTGGCTCCAAGGTAAGAGTGGAGCCCACTGCGAGACAAGATGAGCACTTCCCAACGGCAGACCCCTCAGACAGATGCTAAGGCCACCTCTAGGTGACCCCACTCTATCCCCAGCGGAGCACTGTGTGGGCTCCAGCTTGCAAAATCTCAAGTGCTACCACTTTTCCTTTTGCAGAGGAAAACCCTGCCAGCCATCCTTGCCAGCGTGCAGGCTTCCTCCTGCTTCTAGGCTGAAGGTCCAAGTGTGATGGGACAGGGACGCAGCTACTCTTGGAGGCAGTCAGGTAGGGCCAACCTCACCTTGAATCTGGTTGTTGTGGCCCAAGGGAAACCCAATCATATTAACTAGACAATAAAAGTAATCGCAATGATTCTCCCTACCTGCACAGAGCTCTTTTAGCTAGCTAGGCCTTTTCATTTCTATTGTCACCCATGTCCCTGGGTAGCTGGTCAAGGAAGAGAGGAAGCTCCCCCTGCCTCACCCCTCGTCTGCCCAGCTCAGACCCACAAGGGGCCATCTGCTCCAGCAGAGGAAGACCGGCCACACAAGGTCCAGCCCGTTTCTACCACTGGCACTTGTGGCTTTGGGTTGGCTGTGCCGTGCAGCATGCTTCTGTGATGTCCCCTGCTCTGGAAGGAGGCACCCTCAGGGGTCTCTGGGGCTAGAGGGACCTCGGGGGACAATCAACAACTTGCTCCTGCCTCTGGGAAGGACAGGCAGCTCCTGAGTCATCGCAGGCAGATGGGCGCCTGTCCTATTTTTTCTATTGTTGTTTGTTTTTTTTTTTTTCCAAAATATCCAGAAGAAATGCCACCACTGCTTAGATAGTCAAAGGTGTCTGATGATTTGACAAGGCCAAACAGGAAACTGTGACAGCACGTTTACCGCTGGAGCCGGCAACCTGAGGAAATGAGGAGAATCTCTTCTCTCAGGGCAGCACTCTGCAGTTTGCCAGGCGCTTTCTGGGGCGTTTCACAGTTCTCAAAGGCATTACCTGTGGAGCTTTTTTTTTTTTTTTAAGCGCTACTTCTTACATGTGGGCCCCGCCCTCAAGGCTCCAGAGATGAGTAGGTCTGGGATGTGAGCTGGGCGTTTGTAGTTTTGAAAGCACCACAGATGACTCTGATCTCCTCACTTCCCTGAAGACAGAAAGACGTCGCCGAAAGAAAGATACAGGACGTGTCCTGTTATCCTCAGTTTGTAGATGAGGAGACTGAGGCTCGGGACACCTGAACGGCTTGTCCAGGTTAACACAGCCCAGTACAGATCCAAGAGCAAAATCCAGGTCTTCGGTCCACCGGTCCGAGCTCCCCCATCACACCACGCTGCCCGTTAGACAAGGATGCGGAGGACACAGAAAGGTCCGCTTGTCGAAAACGTACCTCCCGAGAGGGTGGAGCCTGTGAGTCACTCACGCCTTAATCTGACATGTTCTTACAGTGTCTGGTCATGTCAAACTTCTCCATCACCGAGGGGAAAGAAGGCAACTGAAGAAATGGAGGTTATCTGCCCAAACCGTGAGCAGTCTCAGGGAAGACCAGCCTCGCCCACGAGCAGTATGCACACGCTGAAGCTGTTTAAGGCTATTTCCAGACTTTTTTGATGATACAAATGACTTGAGACACTTATCCAAACTGCAGATTCTTTAGAAATATTTTAAAGAAAGAGAAAAAACTGAGTCAGAATCTCCAGGAGAGGAGAACAGAGAAACGACAGCTCTCTATTCTCAAGTGCTTTAGTGATTCTCGTGGTCAAAGAAGTTTTGGAGAAATTGCTCCACAGGGTTCTCCACGGGGCAGGGTGGTTTTTTCAGGCATGACAAGACACCAACTCAGCATGTTCCCTACTACAGGTGTCCTTCAGGCCTCTCTGGGTGACAAGTTCCATCGAGAGCAGAGTTTCTCACCTGGGTATCACTGACATTGGGGCCAGATAATTCTTCGTTGTGGGGACCGTCCTGTGCACCGTAGGATGTCCAGCAGTGACCCTAGCTTCTACCTCTAGGTGCCAGGAGTACCCCCTTACCCGCGCCATGACAAGCAAAACTGTCTCTAGACATTGCCCGGTGACCGTCTCCCCCAGCGGAAAACCCTGACCCGGTGTAACGGATGGAGGCCTGGGTCGGACAGCACGGTGGCCACGGGCTTCCGATGTACCATGCACACTGAAGCCACTTTATCTCCTCGTAGCCTCGATCCCTCTGTTGTGAAATAGGGATGCTGTCTGCCTTGTACCAATGCTGTGGAGATGGAGTATGGTCCAGAATATGTAAGTTGGGGGAGATCAGCCACGGGCCCCTCAGAGCTCCTAAGATTCACCCAACAATGACCCCCGTAAAGGCCTCATCACGACTGCCTTGTGCCCTCCCCACCCGCCGCCCGATTCACATGCTGATGTCCTAACCCCGGTACCTCCGAAGGGGACTGTATTTGGAAGAGCTTTTAAAGACGCGATTAAGTTACAATGAGGCCACTAGTGTTGGCCGGAATCCAATCCGACAGGTGAATACACAGAGTCGCCAGGGGCGTGTGTCTGCGGAGGGAAGACCTCGTGAGGGCACAGTGAGAGGGCGGGCCCCTGCACGCCAAGGACACGCCAAGGACAGAGACCTCAGGAGAAACCAGCCCTGCCGACACCTCGACATGCACCTGCTGCCTCCAGACCGAGAGATATTAAACTCTTATTATTAAAGCCGCCCCGTCTGTGGCCTTTGGTCATGGCCACCTGAACAAACTAATACTGGCCTCTTCCTTGCCACCGGAGCGACACTTGCCCGAATAACGATTCTAGCTCCTGCTCTCAGCATTGGCCCTCTCTGCGGCTCTGTGGGTCATCTCCCTGGGGCCGCTCTTTCCTCTTCCCCTCTCTGGGAGGGGATGGGAAACCCCCCTCCCCCCAATGTGCAGCCCCTCACAAGCAAATCCCTGGGGGTTTAGGCAATCTTCCGTAACCAACGTGTTCCCTCGCCCTCCTCTCCCAAGCCATTTCAGGGGAGCTTAACAACAGCACGCACAAACCTCCCGCACAAAAACTCTTTGCTAAAGATAGGTTTTCAGCTGAAGGTAATAACACCCTACTCGCCTGTACCACAGTGATAAAAACCATCCAGATGAAGGAGTGCTTTCCCAGTGTTTAATTATCAGCATTTCGGCAGAACCTGGTTCGAAATTTGATTTTCTGGAGAGGGCCCCTGGGGACCAGGCTTTTCTTAACAGGTTAAGAGCCATATTCCACACAGGTGACCCTCAATTGACACAAGACTTATAAAGATATCAAGCACGTCCTAATAATAGCTTTAACCCACATGGGTCGTGCTATGGACCAGCACAGCTCTACGGGGCTGCACCCACTGCAGCCCTGTGATGCTGGTACTATTGTCATCTCTGGTACAGATGAGGTCATGGAGGGACAGAGCAGTTATGCAACTTGTCCAAGGTCAAAGCTAGTGAGTGGCCGGCCAGGAGTCAACGTCAAGAACTGTGGACATCTTGAGGGCAGGAATTGAGTCCAGCCTCTTCCACCCCTGCGAGGCCCAGGCTTCAGTGGTACCCACTCACGCTACCCAAGCACGGAGCTTTCAAGGTGAGAAGCACCACGGGCCGTGCAAAGTCAGGTGGACTCAGGTGGGAATGCTGCTCGTCTACCAACTAGCCGTGTGACCCTGGGACAGTACCTACTTCTCTAAGCCTTAGTTCCTTTGCCTCGGAAAACGGGAACATGCCTCAATATTATTTTAGGAAAAAAATGGGACAGAATCTGTCGTAACATGCTTAGCATGGTGCCAGGCACCTGTGGTTCTTCAACGAAAGTCCATTCTCTTCCTCTTTCCCACCTCCCATTGAAGAATTTGTCACCGACTCCTAGACTCCATGTCGGGCCAGAGACGATGAGGATTTTCAGTTGCTCAAACTCAGGTCACCGGCCCACGTAACAGGGGCTTATTATTCTACACCTCTAGTCAACCCTTATCTGTATGTCTACCATGTGCCAGCCTGTTCTAAGCCATCAGGACAAAGATGCTTTGCCATCATGCAGAGAATACACCCTACATGTACACCAAACTGTGTTTAACTACTGATTCCTGTCTTCAGGGTCGTAGTCAAGGACTGGGTTCTAGTTCAAGGACTGTTCCGGACTACAGAGGATTTGAAGGGAATGATAACCACCCTCCCAACGTTCCACCCTTGGAGTCATTCTCTTGGCTTAGGGATCACGTTCCACTGTGTGGCCTTGAGGTCAGTCCTTAACACCAATCATTAACACTGGGAGTAAGAACTTATCGGAGGAAGACGGCACCACCCTCTGCCCCTCTCCCCAGCCCCAGCCCAAGTTCTACAGTGTGGCTCCCAAGCAACAGGGAGCCCGTCTGCTATTTCCATCATGTGGCGGGAGAGGACAGACAGAGCCTGCGCTCGGAAACGGGTGTGCGGCCCTGCACTCTCACTCCCCTTCCCAGATGCTCGAGAGCCTCAGGGCAGGAGCCTCTTGCTGCTGCGAAGCAGACAGTTAAGTTTTAGAAACCAGCCTGCTCTGGAAAATGCGATGTCTCGCCCTGCTGTCTCCGGATGTCATGGATACAGAGGAGTCATTCTTTGCCTTGGGGAGAGCGAGAAATTGAATCTAGAGACATCACATGGATCATTTCAGCAGCATCTCCTGCATTAGAAAAGGAAAGAAAAGACACCCCACCAAAAAAAGACAGCAGCCAAATTAATTGTTTTCCTGATTAACAAAACACAATTAAGCCCCAAATGCTGCTGCTCGGGGGAAGGTTATTCACGAGTTTTTGTTTTGTTTTGTTTTTTTCTGGGGACCATTCAGGCCATGGAGCAATGACAGCTTCATTCTGATTCCTCCTAGAGAGTCCCAGAGAGAAATAATGCCTCACACTCGTTACAGACACACCGTAGAATTCCTCTCCAGGGAGGCCAGACCCAGCCTCAGTCATAAAAGCAGAGGGGATGCCGTCACTGGGCAGCCAGAGAGCTGCAAGACAGGGGGGGGGGGGAACAGGAGATGGGCGAGGCACTTGGTGGCTCTTGGAGGACAGGGATCCTAAAAGTCAAATGGCACAGAACTGCTCCTGTGGACACTAGTCTCTCAGTGAATATTTGTTCAATTAGGAAGGAAAGGGAGGGAGGAGGGAAGGTAGGAAGAGAGGAAGGAGGGAAGGGAGAAGAGAATGATGTACCTTTATGAAACTGAAGCCAAATTCCCAGGTGTGAAAGTAGCAGCAGCGCAGCAGCAATAATAATAAATAATAATAATAATAATAATAATAATACCTCTCATTTATTGAGCACCTACTATGTGCCAGGCCCTCTGCTAAAAGCATCCACTCATTTTACCTTCCCAGCAATCCGGCTCATTTTACATATAAGCCAGCCTACGCTCACAGAAGTTAAGTGGCTGGTCCAAGCTCACATCCAGTAAGGAGATTTGCCCCCAGGTTCTCAGACTCGAACTCCCATGTGTCAGTCAGAGTCTCAGAGGCCATTTTCTCTCTCAAAGGCCGCCAGCCTTGGGTAGCACTAACACTCACAGGGGCGGGGCTGAGGGTGGCGTGTCCTGACGATGCCCTCCACCCTCATGTCGGTCTCTCATGCCAAAGATGTCTTTCTACCCATAGACGTAGAGCTGGTGCGGTGAGAGGCAGAGTGAAAGAGGGAAGGAAAGCCCAGGGCAGAGGAAGGCAAAGAAGCAGGTGAGCCAGGCAAGGAGACAGAGGTCGTGTTTCTTAATCAGTAGGGACCCAGAACATGCCACCATCCTGCCACACCATATCCGCTCCAGCCTGGGCTCCGATCCCTTTGGAAGGAGAGTCCAGCGGACCTTATTGTCCCCACGTCTCCGCCAATCCAGGGCGCGCGCATCCCAAGTTCTCGGCCTCACAGAGAACCTCTGAGAGCCAGATTTAGAGCAGGCACAGCCTTGAAGGGACGAATCTGTGGAGATGTAAATGGGCGAGGACATAAAGCTAACAACTCTAGACTCGGCTGGAGCGTTTCCACAGTGAACAAGCATCTCGAGCCACTTGACTTCATTTTAGCTCTTTGGATATGTTATGCGTTAAATAACAGCTAGATCTTAATGAAAGCTAGTTACATAAATTTGGGAAAACCAGCAACAAAAGCACTTCTTGTAACACAAGATGTCAGCTCCTTTATCGTTTCATTGCTCTTGGCATAAAAGCGAATTACCGAGAGCAAATACATCAGAGGCATGCATAATTCTGGTCTTTTTCACCTTAGCCTCAGGGGTGCTGACTCCAAAGATCATTTACCACCAGCAAAGAGCAATCCATTTCCAATATCCTTTTCCCCTGATCTCCGTTTTTTGACTGATCCAACACCCACCCACTGCTAGGGCGGAGGGCAGATTGCTCACCTTTATCTGCAGTTCTGGAAAACCCACGAGCTACAAAAATTCTTTGCGTCACTACACTACATTCTAGACTCATGAAAGTGTCACTCAGAAAGTCACACAAGGCTCTGTATGAATTCTGCCATAATGAAATCCAAGGAGATGTACAACGTGTGGGGTTGCGGGGGCAGCAGTACAGAGTTAACGACTAAAACTCGCGCTCCAGATGTGGACTCAGACGTTGGTTCCACACTCACTGTTTGCGTCTGGACAGAAGTACAAAAGCATCTTAAGCCACCTGGCCCCATAGCTCGGCAGATATTTTATGCATCAGGTGACAGCGAGGTCTCGATGGAAGCTGTGAACCCAGAATGAGCGTCTGAACCCCAGCCTCAGTTTTCTCATCCACAAAATGGGGACAGTGATGGGATCCACCTCAATGAAGTCCAGGGACGCCACGTGAACCAAACGTTGCAACGCATGTGGCGCAGACACCACCCGATAAAAGGAAGTTATTGTTATTGGATTGTTGTTATGGTTATGCTTTAAAAAATGAAAATAATTGGGCTAATCGGTTAAGATTGCACATGTTTATGACGATGATGAAATCCATGACCATGGTCAACAGATAGGCATTGTCATGAACGTCGGGAAACTGGCTTCTGCACCGAAGCCTCCTGCAACACCACCTGACAAA
This sequence comes from Eonycteris spelaea, assembly GCA_003508835.1. Taxonomy (NCBI): domain Eukaryota; kingdom Metazoa; phylum Chordata; class Mammalia; order Chiroptera; family Pteropodidae; genus Eonycteris; species Eonycteris spelaea. Next base: position 965,139 of record PUFA01000310.1, on the reverse strand, counting down.
TCCATCTCTTTCACTGTCTCATCCTGGGCCCTGCGCGGTCCTTCCTCTGTGAAGTGGGTTAGACAGCACTCTCTCTGAGGTCGCTCCCAGCTCTGACGCTGCACCCAAGGCGGGGGGGGAGGGAGGCTGGTGCAGGGAGGACCTACAAGGTCTCCACTTTCTTGGAAGAGGAGAAAACTGCTTGTAACTGATGGCCGTGCCCCGGGCCGGCCAATTTTCCCTCTGATTAACATTCTTCCTCCCTCCATGAGGCCGTCCCAGCTTTCCTTGGTGGAAAGTAAGGCACTGGGACAGTGCGATGAGGACTCCATTGTCCCCTCGGACACACATACACACACACGTGCACACATGCATACACCTTCTCTTGTGCCTGAAAGCCTCGGGTGCACGGGGCAGGATGATTTAAGTCTCCTCTGGGGAGGGTCTGTACCAGCTGGTGCATCCAGTGGAAGAGCTGTTAACCCTCCCATAAATTGTCTGGAAATGGAGAACAGCTGGATTCCCGGCAGGAAGAAAAGAAAGTAGATCTACTCTGCCCCACCCCACCCCACTTGAACAGTTCTCTTGCTCAGCTCTCTGTAACCTGGGCACTTAGGCCAAATTCAGGCCGATGCCTGGGCCCAGCTGGAATGGGGATAGGGAGGGTGAGACACAAGGGGCCCTGACCTGGGAAGCCCCTGTTTGGCCTTGTCTCCCTGAGGCAAAAGAAAATCCAAGGATGCTCTCTCCATCGTGTGAAGACACAGAGAGGGTGACTGTCTGCGACCCAGGCAAAGAGCCCCCACCAGGTACTGAGTCAGGCGGCACTTCGACCTGAGACTTCCCGGCTCCGTAGCCATGAGAAATAAATGTCTATTGTTTAAGCCACAAGAAAAAAAGAAACCAATGAGCTGTTGGCTCAGGAAAGTAGAACCAAGGGACTGCTCGGTAGCTGAGTCCCGAACACTGCTCGCTGTCATAACAACCAGACTCCCTGAGCCTCGGTTTCCCCATTTGGGCTTGACGCCGGCTGCTCAGGCCCTCCCACTGGGCGATCAGGATCGAGATGGACCAGTACTGGTCCATGGCCTGTTAGGAACCTGGCCACAGCAGGAGGCGAGCGCGGGCCAGCGAGCAAAGGAGCAAAGAAGCGTCACCGGTATTCACATCCGCTCCCCTGCGCCATCATCACTGCCTCAGCTTCACCTCAGATCATCAGGCATTAGATTCCCATAGAAGCACCAGTCTCTGGTGCCAAAAAGTTTGGGGACCGCTGGTTTAGAGAACCAATCCCAAACCTCAAGATGGAGAGATCAGAACCTACCATTTCAAAGAAGTAGCACGCGGGACTGATCTGCCACGTGTGGTTACAGGGATTGAAGACAGATGCTTCCCCAGTCACCCCTCTGGGGCTCCCTCATGTGGAACTGCGGACCTTCTCCACGCCACCTGCCAGGTGGCTCATTACTGTCTCCTTCCATTACAGACCTCCCAGGCCTGCATTTACTGAACTCTCTCACTCCCTGTCTCCCCAGGGGCTCCAAGGAGACTGAGGCAGGGGCTTCTCCTACACAAGCTGGCAGTCACCTGGTTCTGTTCCTTCGCTTGATAAACAAGCATCATTTGTTTCTTTCCCTGTGTCTACCTGCAGCTTCTGAGAGCCCAGGGTCCTCACAATCTCCCATCCAGCAAGGAGCGAGAGTCAGGAGCCTGGGGCCACCATGTGATCGAAGGTAAATCACTTAATGCCTCTCTGTTTCAGTTTCCACATCTGTAAAGGATGGATAATAGTCTCTGTCTTGCCTGATTTCAAGGGATGTTCTGAGAAGCAAAATGAAGGCACTTTGGGTGGAGAGTATTATTTAAATGTAAGCTGTTTATAAAGGTTTGGCAGCTCTTTTCTCTTGTACCACTTTGCATGAGTTATTTTGGAGAAGACCTCTTTAGAGGGCGCACTATCCTATTGGAGGAAGTTAATGAACCTGAGAAAAAGTAACAGTAAGACCACGGTGGGTGCAGGGCAAAACAAACAAAAGCCTTTCTGGAATCCAGAGACCTAAATTGGTTTCTAGCGTCTTCCTGCCTCTTCTGGCCAAAGTTCTTCCTCTCGCGACTGTTAACTTTTATCATAGGATAGGTAAAGGCACGCAGGGGTCAACATGATGTCCAAATAATCCCTATAGGATTTGACTTCTTCCCTGTCATGGAACTCTGCCCACAGGTCTAGAACTGGAATGAAAAGCCAAGAAAGTTAAGAACATATAAAGTCCAGCCTGTTTCCCAAGTTTGTAAGCATCTGCTAAGAAATGTGATCCAGGTGGTTGTTAAAATCCTACACTCAATTTTGAGTTGTAAGCCAGATGTCTCTCAAGCAAAAGAGAACATTCAGAGAAGACAGGATGATCACGATAAGCCACTGTCACGACCATCACTTATAGAGCAGCTCACGTGTGTTATGAACTTGACCTGTTTTTCAGGATAAGCTTCACGACATCCTTATGAGGCTGATGGTGTTATTAGTTAAGAGCAGCACTTCTTAAGCATGTTCCAGAAGCACCTGGAGGGCTTTGAAATCCAGTTTCCGGGTCCCACCCCCAGAGCTGACAATTCAGTAGGTCTGGGGAAGGGCCCAAGAATTGGTTTTTCTAACAAACTACCAGATGGTGCTGATGTCGCTGCTCGGGAAACCAGACACAGAGAGCCACTGAGTTAGGTGTTCAGAAGAGACATATGAAGTCCCATACCCCAGGTCACCTACCCATAGCCACACAATTTAAATACGCCTGCACTGAGACTCGAACCTAAGTCAGCACCAGTTCCTTGCTGTTTCCTTGTCTCTTGGAGCTGAACTCAGTGTGGGGGAAATGTACACTCCCGGCCCAAAGTTATCTAATATCTAAAGCTTTCTAAAGAAAGTCTGAGGACAGGGCAAGGAAGGACATAGGGCCAGATGAGTGAAACTTGGAAGAAGCCTGCTGGCCACTTGGGCCAAATTCTACTGACGGGAGAAAAGTTTCCAGAAGTCATCCTGCATGCTTTATTTCCATGCCCGATCCACCACTAGCCGGATGTGGTCCCACAGAGGCCACGTCTGTATCCCACGCCAAGGGGCCAACCCATAAACTCATCGTGAGGTTGACCTCCAAGACTCATGCCAACACCACGTGACCAAACCCAAGCTTTAATGAAGCTGACTGGTGGCCGTGACTCAGTTTCCTTGTTTATGGACAAGGAATCACTCCTGTTCACCTCAAGGTATAAGCAAGCAGCTCTTAAAAAGAAACACCCAGCAGTAACAGCTCTTTCTCCACGGATTTTCTGTGAACACCGGCCCCCATCGTCATGGTGTGCACGTAGAGCGCTCTGAGACCTGGAAGGTTTGCAAAGCACTTTTCCAATGTGCTCCTCGTTGATACTGGCATAAGTTTCAACCGCTTCCTGGACAAAAAGCATTTCCTTTAGATTTTAACTCGATTCTCTCTCCTCGAAATTTGGTTAAAAGACAATAAAGCAACGGTTCTGCTTAGTGGTTCTCCCACTTCAACAGCTCCATCTCCTGGCCCTGGCACCCCTATGCTTGCCACCACCAAATGCCACATCAAACATTCATTAAAAGCAAATTGGGTTTTTAAAAACAGTGAGACATCTGTATACAGCGTTGTTTGATCATTACAGTTAGGCAAATTGGCTCCTAAAGAAAACGCAACCTCATTTCAGGGGGATTTACACTCAGCATGAGACAGGCTGTGCAAAGGAGGCGCTGGACAGGTCAGCTGCACCCTGCACGTCACCCAGCAGGGCTCCTAGAAAGGGAGCAAGACGGACTGTGAACACTGTCCTCACTTTCATAGTCCCTCTTGTGGGGTGAGACCCAGCTCCTAGAATCCACCTCTATAGAGGGTCCTTCCATCTGTGTGCTTCCTGAGACCCTTCCAATCTCACCTGCCTCCTCCACCTGTGGGAGGCATCAGCCCGCTATTAAATCCTGGGGGGCAGGTAGTTCTCGTCATCCTGCCCCACATAAGCGTTCAACACTCCACAGGCAATTTTCAGAGCCAATCACACAGAGAGAAGGGGAAGGGCCATTATGTTCCTCGGTGAGCCTTCTCTGTAAGTGCTGCCTGATGAATGTCTTCCACATGTATTATCCCTTCAAAGAGTTAATATTCCCTTACAAAGAGGCATGCTTTCATAAATCCGTGAGATCTGTATCGTCCAGTCCATTCCCCATTTTTGCCATGGCTGCCAGACATCTCAAAACTCTATTTAATATTCGATTACAGTCACTCAAGTAGCCCAGATTCTTAGTATAATTATCCCTGCTCCTTCGTCTATAGGGTTTTGAGTTCTCATTTCATGTCTTATTGAACCCATGCCAGGCTTGGCGCTAACGTTAACCTTCCATTTCGGCAGGGACGGAAAGGCTCTCACAATGTTTTAGGGGGCTGGAAGTGGCCCAAATTCATTAATGAGCTGCAGCATAGACCCATGTTCCTAATCGGGATTCTTGTGGTGTTCGAACAATCCCAAAAGGGAAGTGAGAAGAGAACTCCGATGCTATTTACTGAGGGTCTTCTCTGTCCCAGTCCCCTTAAACGTCTTATTTCACGTCACCCGCACGACAACCCTATGAAATCAGTTCGGTCTGTCCCTGTCACCCTCAGCTGCTTCATCTGCATTCTGGGGACAGGTTTCTTATTTATTCAAGTTCTCATGCTCAATTAGTGGAGCTGAGATTAGATGCCAGGTATATCTGACTTCAGAGCTCATTACCAGGCCACTGGTAGCCTCGACAGTGCTTTCGTGTAAAATAGAGCAAGGCGCCCCTCTGGGAAGACACGGTCTTACAGTGATAGGGACACTGGCGTCACGTGACTGGTGCATAAGCTGCAGAAAGGGCAAGGCTCATAGCCCTTTGACTTCACACTCGGAAACAGCCCTGAGAGAGGCAGACTGCTAATTCTCACCAAGATCCCTGTTCTCCTCGTTCTGGGCCATAGTGCTGAGCCGTATTTCCCAGCCCCCGTGCATATAGATGGGGCCACGTGACCATTCCAGTGGTGAATGAAACGCAGGCAGGCATTATATATGTCACTCCCGGCTTGGCCTATAAATTCTCTCTCCCCCTCTCTCTGTCTCTCCCCTTCCCTCTTTCTTCTACCTTTCCCTCACTCTCTCCCACTCCCCACCCCCCTTCCCATCCCCCTCTCCTCTCTTTCCCCGTCTATCCACACCTGAACAGAACACTTTTGAGGACTAGGGAAGGGTGGAATCATATATTCAGAGGGAAGGATAAAATTATGAATTGGGAGGAGTCTTGAGTTCCTGAATGACTCTGTGGAATTGAACTTATTCCATCTCCTTCAACTGCTTTGGACTTTAATATAAATAAAAAATATAATTTTATTGTGCTTAGGGCCCTGAAATTTGGGGGTTATTTGTTATGGTACTTGACTTACCCTAATATAAGCCCAAACTATCTTGCTTCCTTTTAATGGGCTTGCCTGAAAAGATTCAAATGACCTGTGGTTAAAAGCAGTAAGGTTCTGATTCAACAGGATGGAGGCTGTGGGGGAGATGATTCTGTTTTCTTGTTCCTGAAAGTAAAATTCTCCCCAAATCACCCCTACTTGATGTCTAACCTTCAAGAACATTTCAAGTTAATCACATATCACATTTTTTTTTTTTTTTTTGTCCAGAGCTTCAGTTCTACTTATGAGTCATTGAACAGGGGAATGTTCGAGCTGAAAGTCATTCCTGAGATCAAATTTTGGAAAAAAAAAAAAACATAAAAAAAACAACTAAGGCCAAGATATATGGCTTGTTTGAGGTCTCCGAGCCAAGGCTATAAAAACAAAGCTGATGATGGGGTCCTGGGCCCTCTGCGCTCCCTGAACGGATGAAAGCCTTCTCAAACAGCCGGACAGTTGAGGGCAGCATGCCCGGCCTGTAAACCCTGGCTCTGTGCATGGAGGCCCCGGGCTCCCTCCACTGGTCGGACTTGCTATGTTCTCTGCTGCCAGCCACGTGCAAATTGCAGGACCCCACTTAATGATGGAGCTATGGCAACGCTCTCTAGGTGTGGCCGTGGCCACAATCGGTGCCTGTGTTAAAACCCTTTTGAGATCATGTGCTAGTCCCTGACACGTTCCCCACATTTTCCAGTCAATGGGTCCTGCCTCCCACACAAACGTGATGTAACTTCAAGCAGGGACACTGGAGTTGACTTCTCTTTCATCGAGCACAGGGAGCACGGCCCCTGGAATCACACTGTCCCTTCCTCCTTCTGGCTCACCGATGCTATGACAAGAAAGAATGTCCTCCCTCTAAGGTCCCCACTGCCTTTTCTCAAAATTTAGTTTCCGGTTCTCCATGAAATCAGCATTTGTCCTCTCTAACTGTGTCTGCAGAGGCATCAGAATGAGAAAGAAAGGAATCCATGAAAAAAAAAAAGAGAGAGAGAGAGAGATAATAAAAGCTTCCATCTAAAAAAACAACAGAGTGGAAAATAAAGAGCAGGGACAAAGAGGCCAGTGGGCTTGTTCCAGCCTCTCGGCTTGAACAAAAGCTTGCTGGGGACAGAAACCAGTCTGGCGGTGGCCAGCGTGCCGAACGGGGAACCAGAGAATAATTGTCATTCTGTTCTCTATTCAAAAGGCAATTTTCTCTGAGATAGGGAGAAGCCTCTGCCTGACACTAAGCCTCAATTTCCCCAGCTCTATAAAGCAAAGGACAGAACAACAGTGGAAAGTCAGAACGGACATTTCATCCCACTGGTTCACTTTGCGGAGGAGCAAGCAGAGGCCCAGAGAGGGAGAGGCCTGGCCTGAAACGAGGGTAGCCAAGAGCCTGAGAGCGGCAGGGGGAGGTCGCCAGCCCCGCCGTCCTTGTCATGCACCAAAAGTGTGGCTCTTCGGCTGCCCTGCCGGGTGCAGCCCTGTCCATCGACAGAGGAACAGAACAAGCAACATTTGGGAGTACTTTAGCCAGGAGGTTTCAGGACGCGGGCGGTCGCGTGCGCACTCGGCAGAGAGTCAGGGGCGGATTCTGGATGCCTCGACGCGCTTGGCACTGTGGGTCAGGGAGCCCCGGGTTCCAGACAGCTCTGTTAATGCCTTTTGTGGATAACGGACCTGGCCTAGCTGCTTCATGAGATTATCGGGAAGATCCGATGGAGGAATGTAATCCAGATTTCGATGTTAGTCTATTTCTAGAGGGGAGACTCCGAGTGAATCTCATCCAATTCCTGTATTCTCTTTGAGAGTCATGTTAGGAACGCAGAACTCAGAGGAGGTGAAGGAAATGAACGTCAGAACTCTGCTCCCTAAGCCAGCTTGGCCTCTGTGGTGCTTGGCCCAGGTTTGGGGGCCTCCCGAAGGGGAAGACCCACGGACTCCCCAGAACTCTCAGAGCACCAAAGGAGCCTCAGTGCCGAGCCAAGGCTGAGCTGGGTCCGGGCTGCTTCAGGGGGCCACAGTCCTCCCTGCCGGTGCATCAGCCCTGTGTTCCACCCCACGCCTCAGGCTGATTCCCCTTCTGAACGGCAGGCATCCAGCTAAAGCCTTCGCGGTGTCTCTCAGCTCCACCACCAAGAAATGCCGACAGACCTGTGGCTCCAGATCCACCTGGGAGTGTTTTGCAGATTCCAGGGCTATCCGCCAGACTCACTGAGTTAGATCCTCAGGAGGGAGGCCGAAGGAGTTATTCATGCGTTTATTCATCCTAAATTAACAGCTTCTCATGCATGTAAAATAAAATAAAATAAAATAAAATAAGTAAATGAATAAAATAATAAAATAAAATAATAAATAAAATAATAAAATAAATAAAATATAAAATAAATAAATGAATAAATGAATAAAATAAAATAAAATAATAAAATAAATAAAATAATAAAATAAATAAAATAAAATATAAAATAACAAAATAAATAAATAAATGAATAAAATAATAAAATAAAATAATAAAATAAAATATAACATAAAATAAAGTAAAATAAAATAAAATAAAATAATAAAATAATGCAAATGCCTGAGCACCACCTGCAGGGCCCCACTGGAGCTACCACCCTCAGTCCTCACTCCCACCCCCAACCCCCACCGCAGACACACTATACTGTTTTGTGTTCCTCACATCAAACTCCTTCCTGCCTTAGGGCCTCTGCAGTTATTTCCCCCTCTGCCTGAAGTAATTCTCTTCCCAATCTTTTTGTGGCTGCATCCTCTTTATAATTGAAAAATCACTGTTGTCTAAAGTAGCATCGTCTTCGTTACTTAGGTCCCAGGCTGCTCTTTGTGGATGGAGGCCTGCCTTGACCTCCCTATCTAATTCTGCACCCCTGCTCACCAAGTCCTGGAAGAGGAGCTTTGCTTTCTTCGCTTCGGGACCCCTAGCAATGAGAACAATATCTAACACGTCAGAGATATTCCATCATTATGTGTTGAATGCCCGAATGAATGACATTACCCTGCTTTGTTCAAAGATTCTCTTATTTGTTCATCTTTTTACCCATTCATTACCAATCTCCCCCGCTCAAATGAGAGTTCCCTGGGGGCAGACACCTATCTCGCTCTGATCCACAGTAGGTGCTCAAGCAAGGGCTGTCGAATGGATGGACTCATGTTTGAATCCTTGAGCTGGGGCCTCCGTTCGGGCCGGGCACCAGGTAAGCGTTTCCATCAACAAATTCATTTCCAGTGAGTGCAAGAAGCTGGGAGAAAAGAAATTTAAGTATAAAACATGGACCTTTCCCCAAAGTTGCCCACAGATTTATGGAGGAGACAGAGGCATGAACCAATGAGTGCAAGTGCCTGAATACCGTGTGAACGAGATGTTTTGGAGGGACAAAGCAAGACGCCACCCTGTCCTTCAGGGCAACCAGAAAGTCTTTGGAGAGGACACAATAGAGATCGAAGTAAAACAGGAGGGTGGAGATGTGGATAAACACATTGAAAGAGAGAAACGGTTTGAAGGCAGCCGCATGTTGAACAAAGAGTTCAGCGGGAGGGGAGGGTGGAGGTGAGGAGGGTGGACGGAGCCAGGTCACACTGAGAACTGTGAATCCGAGCTGCAGGCCAACAGCTCCCAAACCATTCAAGGGGGAACAATCTCTCCCCATTTTAAAGGCTCTTTGTAAACTCGCTGTATGAAAACCGAATACCCATTCACACAGAATAAATACAACTCCAGTCCAACAACAAAAAGAAAACAGAACGCTCATATTTTTACTCCAGAAGCGTGAAACAAAGATCAGTAATCATGATTTGAAGAACAAATAATTTCTCGGTGCTTCACTGGCCATCATTTGAGAAGTATATTTTTAAGTTGATTGACTAGGAAAAATAAGAAACATGTAACTATGTTCCATACACAGGGCTTTTTAAACGAATCTGTTTTGTATTGTATTGATGGCAACAGTATTTACCCATATTTTTAAATGACGCAAGTGGCTACCAGACATAGTGAGACGTACATGTGGGTAACCCAGCCCCAGGTCTCCGGGGCGTCTCTGCAAACGGGGAACCCCCAATGAAAGTAACAGGAACCACAGAAGAATAGTGAGCAGGAGCTTATTTTGATGAGATTTGGGGGTTAGGAAGTTAATCGACGGTTAACTTGCAGATTGGAGAAGGTAGAAACCCGTCGAGGGTCACCAAGGAGGCCGCTCCGGTCCTCAGGCTTCTCCCCTCCCACCCTGCCCAGCTCTGAAGCAACAAACGAGTGATGCCCCCAAAGGCACCGGTGAACCCTTCTGGCTCTCACGCTGATTTCTGACCACAGAGTCCTGACCGCCAGAATGAGAGAGACGTGTCGATGAGTCGCATGCAGTCCTGCCGGCTGGGCCCCACGCTCTGCCAAGCACCCAGCATTCTGGCAAGTCTCCTTCTAGACCGTCTCCGGCGCATCAGGATCACGCTGCCATGTGTCATATTTTCCCCCACTCCCTGTATTATTAACACCGCCATGTCATAAAGCACTTTCGTAAAAACACGATTTTTAGTTGTCACATAATATTCCCTTCTAACAACATCCCATAATTTACCATCCTCCCCTTGTTGGGCACTGAGCGAGTCTCCAATATCTCACTGTTACATATAGCGCTATGATGCACATCCTTGCCCATTAATCTCTGTGCACGCCTCTGATTATTTCCTTGGGGCAGATTCCTAGACGTGTGATTGCTGGAATGTTTGCCATTTTGATGGATTTTGTGTCGCACAGCTCCCCACTGCCTGGTGTCCTAGTGGCAAAAGATAAATATCCATGAAGGAATGCACATTTAAAAAAAAAAAAAAAAGGAGCTCTGAGCGAGCACCGGCTGATGAATCCCAGAAGAGACATATCCCAAGGGCTCATCTGGGTGACAGGCAAAGCTATTTATTTATTCGTGGCATTCGCCTGACCCCTTCTGTCCAAGGGGGACTGACCTAGAACAAGAAGAACTAATACATGATGTGAAAATGTCAGAGGAAGTGGGGAAGAAGAGGCTGCCAACAGCGCAGGGACTCAGCCACCCGAGAACCAGGGAACACGAAGCAGGAAGAGGGGGTGCTTCACTGTCAGTCCCCTGGCGCTAGGGTGGCCAGACAAAAAGCCAGACGCCCGCTTCCATCTGAATTTCCCATAAACGGCAAATTTTGTTTTTAGGGTAGATGCGCCCCATGCAATATTTGGGACATATTCACGCATTTCAAAAATAAAAAATCATCGTTGATCTGAAATTCTGATCTAACAGGCATTCTGGATTTTTATTTGTGAATAAAATGCCCTGCAGCGGACATAAATGGAGATGGCACGAACTTGGAGGCCAGGAAATTGAGAGCCCCAGTTAAAGGAAGGCAGGGGCTGCAGCTTCTTACCGATGAGGAGATTTATTTGGGGAATCTTAGCTCAAGGATTCCCACCCTCGAAAAAGCCACAGGGAGACCCAGGGATACTGAGGTGGCCTCTTTGGAGCGCAGAGATGTCATGCGTGCTAGGATCGCCGGGTAAAGAGACGGACAGAGCATGCACGACCATGGCAGGTCCCAGCGATTTCTCCAGGTGGAACGGAAGGGAGGCTGAAAACAGCCTGATGCTACAGCCCCTGGAAAGCAGTTCCCTCCCTGACCGCACTTCCGCCAGAAAACTGCTTTATTTAAAGAGGGCGAAGGAAAGGAGGCCCTCCCTCTTCACACACACACACACACACACACACGCACGCACGCACGCATGCACGCACATACACACCCCACCTTCCTCTGGCCGTGCCTCAGCAGTCCCTCACACAATATGCTCTAAATTAATAGCTTCAGGGAGATAATGGTTTATGAAGCAGAAGTTTGTATGCAACCAGGGAGAATGTGCTGCTCCTTATTATATAGCTATATATTTTTTTACAGTCTGATTATGAGCAAATAAGGTTAAATGCACACACAGACACACATACACACACAGGCAAATAGACCTCAATTTTCTGCTCCACAACCTGCTGCCTCAAACTCTCTTTTCTGGCTTTGCTTTGGCTGTTTCTTCTGCTTCCATTTTCCTCCTTGTCCTATATTCCTCCTTTCTTTCTCCTGCTCATTATGGTTTATTCTGGTTTATTTTCATTCCCTTTTTTTGTTTGTTCGTTTTCTAATTTTCGTGCTTTCCTAGTTTCATGATTGTTCATACTTTGTCTTTCCTGTGAGGCAGGAGAACGACCCAGTCAAAAATAAATTTAAAAGTATTGATTGTTAGTTAGGACAGAACGGTGCCTCAGAAATCATTTGCAAACAGAGAAACTGAGGCACTTAAAGGCGAAGGGGCTTTGTCAAAATAACATGGTTTCTAACACTTAGGATTCGGGTTCAATCACCCCTCTCCAAATCTGGTTCTTTTTGCACTGTATCAAAGTCCCTCTCATAAGGTATGGCATCCCTTGGCAGGTTGAGTGGCCTATTATGGGGTGAATTGTGTCCCCAAAAAGATGTGTCCACATCCTAACCACCCCTACCTAGGAATGTGACCTAACTTACAAATAAGGTTTTAGCAGATGTAATCAAGTTAAGACGAGGTCATACTGGAGTTGAGGTGGGGGGCGGGGAGGGGGTAGGAGCCAAATCCAACAGCTGGTCCTTGTAAGAAGGCCATGTGAAGTCACAGGACCACCGAGACACACAAGAAGAAAGTCATGTGACAATGAGGCAGAGACGGGGGGGGGGGGGTGGACACAACTGTAAGCCAAGGAACACCAAGGACTACCACAAGCCCTGGAAGCCGCGAGAAGGAACAGACCGTCCCTCAGGGCCTCCGGAAGGAACCGACCCTGCCCACACGCGATCTTGGACATCCGGCCTCCAGAACTGTGAGAGAATACACGTATTGTTTCAAGTCACCCAGTTTGTGGTGCTTCTTGTTACAGCAGCTGCAGGAAACTAATACACCTCCTCACATTCACACGGCTACAGACATAGCCACCGAAGACAGCAGGCTACGGTGCAGATCTGCAGCTGGTTGGCCCCAGGCTCTGTCCCCAGCACTATGCATGCTGCCTTGCTCGTCTAGAGCAAAAGTACCAAATGAACACGCAGGGATAAGAGGTTAGGTCTGGGACTCCTGAGATGCAAAGCGTTGCAAGGCATGGTCCCTGCCTTCACGATGCCCCAGTAAGAAAGGCTGTATTACGAGATGGCTGTAAGAGTTTCAAAACGGGGCCGCCTGCCACTGCCCAAAATGAAGCTCTGTCCAGAGAAAAACAAGAGCAGCCCCATATCTCCAGAGCCAGATGTCCCCAAGACACTGCCTCTGAGAGGAAGCCGACTCCCAGGGGGCAGCAGACCCCTGCCCAGTCGCCCACATTCAGGCATTCCTACGAGTCGGCAGCTGCCTGAGGCCAGGAAAGGCTGGCTCAGGGCTGCATGTGCAAAGGCACCGAGGCCTGCCTCACCACCACCCCTGTGCACCCGTGAGGGCCCTGGACCCTCCCCAGAGCCTTTGCTGGACCCAGAGCAAGTGAGAAAGGGGGAGGGGCTTTGGAAGCTATGAAAAGGGGTCTCCAGGCCTGCTGAGACCCCCCTCTCTGAACACCCGCACACCGCAGCCCTGCGTTTGGGCCAGTCGCTGAGCCCTCTGGAAGCTGCTATCGGCTCCCAGAACTGCCACGTGGGGGTCTGCCTGGCCCGACCAGGCAGAGTGACTCCCCCAGACCCAGAGGGCAGCTCTCCTTCCTGTGGGACCATTATATCCCCAGAGTGGCAGCAGACAGGTGGTGGGCCTGCAGCTCCAGGGCCCTGTTCGGTTGGACTCTGGGTGATTTGCCTCTTCTTGGCTCCCAGGAAATTAAAATGCCCTTCATGTTTGCAACAGGGACAACCACCCACCCTAGGTTTTGAAACGAAGGCAGCGTAGAGTCAATCCCGCTGTCCCTCTCCGGTGCTCACCTGACGTACTGACAATGAAGAGAGGGGACAAGAGGGGACAGGAATCGGGCAGGTGGTGGCAGGGGGAAGGTTGGTCTGCGTAATCAGAGGATTTGCAAGGGGAGCGGGGACGTCGAATTAAAGTGAAATATTAAGAGGTGAAAAAAATCCCATGTGGAGAGACTGGTCTGAAAGCCTTACAAGAGTTGATGGGGGTGGGGTGGGGGTGCCCGCTGGGCTGGCTCGGGCAGAAAAGAACTGGAAGAAACAGAATAATAAGCTGGAAAGTACATCCAAGATCAGGTTCCTGCTTCCTCTCCTGAGTTAACTCTGGGGAGAGTCCTGAGGAAGGGGTGTGTGATGATAACAGTGGGTTTCCATGAGCGTTTATGTTTTATTTTAGTTTATTTTAGTTTAGCTCATGAGCCTGGGTTTTCTGGGTGGGGACAGAGGCTGGTAAAGCATTAGGAGTTAAAGCATATCTTAAGGCACACCATCCTAAACATGCCCTCCAAATTCAGTGAAAACTCATCTAGCTATATGCACACATTGTGGGGGAGAAAAAAAACCACACACACACAGAAGTAATATCATTTTTGCATGTAAAGCATGTCCCATTGTCAAATGATGCTAAGTGTAAGAAAGCGATCTCTTCGACACTGAGCTCCCGCCGGCCTCCCCATCACTCCCACCCACTGGGTGTCTACTCCCCTGTCACCCTGCAGCTGCTCCCCTGCTGCAAGGTGCTCTCTCGCCCGGTATATTTCTCCACGTTGACTCTTCCTTGTTGTCTCCGTTCATGCTGCCGCCACAAAGAAGCATAGACTGTGTGGCTTGCACACAGCAGAAACGTTATTTCTCATCATTCCGGAGCCTGGACGTCCGAGACCAGAGAGCCAGCATGGCCAGGTTGTCCGGCGAGGGCCCTCTTCCGGGCTGCAGACTGACATCTCCTTCTCGCATCCTCACGCGGTGGAAAGGGCATGAGGGAGCTTTCTGGGGTCCCTTTTACGAGGGCACTAATCCCATTCAGAAGGGCTCCACCCTCACGACCTAATCACCCCCCAAAGACCTTCCTGATACCATCGCATTGGGGTTAGGATTCCACTGTATGAATTTTGGGGGTGGACACAAACATTCAGTCCGTTGCACTTTTATATAAATATAAGGTTTTCCATCCTGGTCAGCTACAGTTTGTTTGGTTCCCTTTTAATATATGGTCCCTGGAACTTAATGAGAAAGTGCCTTTCCTCCTTCCTTCCTTCCCTCCTTCCTTCTTCCTCCTTCCTTCCTTCCCTCCTTCCTTCCTTCCTTCCTCCCATCCATCGTCCACACTGCCATCATCACAATCATTACAAACTACACACCCCATCAAGTTACTCTCCTCCTGGTTGAAACCCTTCCATGGCTCCCCACTACCTACAAGGAAAATACTCCTCAGCATACATATGACCCCTCCATATCTCTGATCACTCCCGCAGCCTAACTGGGTCCCTGGCCCCATTCTTGCCCCTCCCTCTCCATGACCCATTCCCCACAGCTGGGACAATAACAAATGATACCCCCTGTTTACGACTCATTAATGAATCTCCATTGTACTTGAAAAAAATCCAAATTCCTTCCCAGATCTGACAAGGCCTGCAGGATCTAGCCCCTGCTGCGTCTCAGTCCTCTGCATCCCTCCTCCCCCTGGACACCCCGGCCTCGGCCCTTCCATCAGCTCCTCACACAGGTCGACCTTTACCTGCTACAATTCTTCTCACCAACTGTTCCCCTGCCTGGAACGTTCTTCCCTCACTCACCTGGCTGGCTCCTTCTCACCACCTTGTCATTGCTCAAGGCTCAGTATGGACGCCACCTCCTCGAAGAGGTCTTCCCTGACCACCAGATGGAAAGGAGTGCCCCCTCCTCCACACGCACGCATACACACACGCATGCACACGTACACACACACACACACACACACACACACACACACACACACGCTCTGTCCTTCCTCTTTCAACTCACCGTCATTTTTCACTCTAGCACTGTGTCAAATTTGTGATTTGGGGGTTGTCTTATGTGTCTACTTATTGATTGTCTGGTTCTCCCAATAGAATGTAACCTCCCCAAGAATAGAAACCAGGGTGTTTTTCGGATCACCACAGACCCAGTATCTAGTTAGTATCTTGTACATAGAAGATGCCCAATAAATATTTATTGGATCAGGGAAGGTCTCTAATACCCTTATCTCCTATCCTCCACCTGCTCTTGCTCATTCTCTAAGATCCAGGTCAAGAATCCAGGACAAAGCCGTGCCTCACTTCAGCGAACAGAGGTTATCATCCCCCCATGCACGCAGAAAGCAGCGACTGATGCCCGCGCTGTGCCGGGCACGATGGCAGGCACTGGGAACATACGGACAAATCTACGCGCAGCCCCCGGCTTCCAGGGGTCCACGGCCTAGGGGAAGAAATGCGCGCATAAGGAGGTCATTAAAACAAACGTAGCATCGACAGGGTGACGCAGAGACGGGTGTATGGAATCTGAGTGAGAGCAAGGAGAGGTGGGCACTAACGAGGTCTAGTTCAATGAGAGCAGAGGACCAAGGAGCAGACACTGTCCTTTCCTATACCTAGCAATTATCACCCATCATTATCATTAACCATTTGCCTCTTGGTGTTTCCAGCTAGAGAGTGAGCCCCTGAGGACAGGGATGCTGTCAGATATATAGCCTTGAGCCCCCAGGACCTTCCATCGCTGCCATCCCAAAGGAGGAACACCGCTGGAACGAAGTCCCCAGGACTCCCACTCTGCCTTAGGCTGCTTTGGCCCTGGCGGTTCCCTGATCTTTACATCCACACAAAAGCCCCCCTGCCTCAAAACAAAGTCCTCCCCGGAGAGAGCCTGCTATTTATTGAGCGCCACCTGCCACATGGGTTAATCCAGCCTCAGATTTTCCCTTTACAGCCCACCCCGTTTCAACTGCAGCTGATGCTCCATCTGACCCTTCAGAACTGTTGAGAAATGAGGGGCGATAAATCGTCACCCGCTTGCCCCGCCCTGGCACGCGGCCACCGCCACCACCGCCTCTGCCCTCCGCACCTCCGAAGACAGACTCAGAAGCTGCAGATGAGGCCGAACTTCAATCAGGCCCTGCTGGCAAATTAGTCACGCAAGGTGACATTTTCTAATCATGGAACATTAGCATCCTCCCTAATTATGAAGCCGTGGGACTAACATGCTCGGGAGCAAACAAGGCCAGGGCTCGCAGCATCTTGAGTGTGCCCATCACTCATGCACGTGCACACACACATGCTCTGCACACACACGCATACACACGCGCATGCACATATGGGCCGTGAGGCGATGGGATCGCCTCTCAGACATTGTTTAAAAGTTGACTTTGCATTTGCTTGTAAGGAGGAGAGAGGAAACCACGAGGGAAATCTCGAAAAATTAGGGAGCATTTGTAAGAACTTCACGGATGAAGGAAGACCGGAAAAACAACAGCTGTAATGCAGGGAGTATTACACCAGTCTGAGATAAGACTGTCTGCTCTCGGATTCAGGCCTGGCAGCCAAGGGCGCCCCCTTGGGGTGCGATGCAACAGGCTCCCTCGGCCACTCACCGACTCTCTCACTCTGTGGAAAGCATTGCACTTGACCTCCGCTCCCTCACCTGTAATTTGGAAACACCTACTTCTCCTAACTCATCCCTTCAGCACAGGTTTGTTGAGTGTCTGTCTCCTCCCTGCCAGGCACTGCCCGAAGTCCCAAAGACTGGGGTGAACGAGGAAGCATAAACGAATCCGTCCACACCTGAACAAAACTGGTGTTCTAACAGATTAACACAAGGGATGCCAGGTGTCCACGGAGAACCTTCGTTACCCAGGGACCAGCAGGTGGGGTGCCTCATAAGGCTGACCTGGGGCTTTCCCTGGCTGAACAGGTGACTCTTCCCAGGTCAGGGGTCTGTTCCTAGCAGCTCTCCCTGCTGGAACCCTAGCAATTGAATGTTAAATATATTTTATGTCTAGAAAGTAACAAAGATCTAGAGAGTGTAAAAGTAAAAGTAAGTACATAATTGAGCAGATACAGGCACTTCCTATATTAAAGGTAAGGGAATTAAAGGAGGAGAAGTGATTTACACATTATATAGTAAATAATAAACATAAATGTGTGTATATGTGTACATACATAAATATTTGTGCATGTGTTTATATGTGTATATGTAAACATATGTGTGTGTTTCTATTTATATATGTGTGTGTGTGTGCCACATGTATATCTCAGTTCCTTTAGAAAATAAACAAATAAATTCCACAGCAAGGGTCTAGCACACCGTGGACATGCAATAAGTATTATCTAACCCTACTCTTACTTTGCCTTTGCTTTATGACAATCAGAGTTGATGACGAGCCTGACTCCCCCATACTGTTTCATCTAGTATTGCATTTCCAAGAACACATCTGCCCTTGCAGTTCTACTAAAATAAAGCCCCACCCCACCCATCCCTTCATAACACCACCACTGACCAGCCTGGCGATGCCACCTGCCGTTTTCACAGGAGGATCCACCATATCCTAGCCAGGGGTGCCATGGCCAGTCTCCACGGATGGGCAGAGCCAACCACCACCTTGCCGGCAAGCCCAGCACCACCTTGGTCAAGCATGTGAAATACGGTTACTCATCTGGATTTGCTCTTTGTCATGTCCTCCTCCCTCTCACCTACGTGCTTCATCAGGGCACGAGCCCTTGCAGGAGCTCTCTGTGTGCTACGGAGCTGACTCAGGCTCTGGAGCTGTGTGCATTAATCTCCTGTCTGCCCAGTCGTCATTGCTCTAAGCGCACTGGCTCTGGGTATCAGCCAGAAGCAGGACTGCCAGGCCGGCGTTTGACTTATTGCTCTCTCCCTTTCCGAGCTGCATCGGAACAAAATGCCTCAGACAGAGTTCAGCCCCCTCCCAGTGGCATGCTGATTCATAAAGACGTCACTGGAACGTCTCCTTTTTTTCAATACCGCTCCTTGTCGCCATAGATTGATCTGCCAGTTAAATATTTAGACATGATCATCTGCCTTTGTCATAAAGCACCTTGACTTTGAGCGATGAGCGAGGAGGTACCGAAGTAAGTAGCTAGTCCCCGGCTGGGACACAGGGAGGGATGGGATCAGTGACGAGAGGAGGACACCACCCCCACCCCGGGTCTGCGCATCGCTACCAAATCCAACCAACCCGTCTTGGGCAAGTGTAGGACACCTCGGCTCCAGAGCTTGAGAAAGGCTTTGAGAAGGGGAAGCCGGTCCCTATCCCAGGTGGCCAAGCTCATGAGTTTCGCGCAATCGGACCCACGGCCTCTCTCAGTCAGTCCGGTCCTGCCCAGCCCTCCCAATTATTGAACGATTCATCACGTCAGTTAGCTCACGGCATCTTCATTGTGTCCCTACGAAAGCGAAAAGTGCCAGCAGCATGCACGGCACAACACCCACTTCTCATTTCGTTGTCACGATAATTTTCCATAGGATGGGAATTACCGTCTCAACTTACGAGGAAGCTGAGGCTTGCAAAGGCTAAATGAATGGTCGGCCCAAGGTCACTCAGCAGGAGAAGAGGGGTCTGTGACTAGAATGCAGCCATCGCAATTCCCCAGGATGGGTTCTTCTGGCCAGGTATCCTTAGAAGGTCACCGCCAACGTGCACCCTCTAAACTCACGTTTGATCACCTCAGCCGGAAAAAAAAGCCCCTTTAATCTTCTAACTTCTGCAGAAGCTCAAGATCTTTCCTGGGAAATGTGGTTTGCTTCCTGATCACAGATGGAGGCCAAAGGCCAAAGAGACCGAACCACTCGGCTCCTGGCTTGAACGGTTAACGTGTCGGGTACTTTTCAGAGCAGTGGCCATCAAAGCTCTGGGACCCTGCTCTGTGCTGACTTTACCGAAGTGAACTTCAGAAGGTGGAGGGTCATTAGTAACTCTTTGAGGGCCTCCTGGAAGGGCCTTGAGCAAGGCGGGGGCAAGGCGGGGGCAAGGCAGTCCCACGTGGCCAGACAGGACAGCACAGTATGGAGGCTATTGAGTGACCCTGAGCCCACAGTGCCTCAAGCCCAGTCTCTGCTCTGATGCTGAAAAACGTCCTGCAAGGAAAACCTTGCCTTTGTCCCCTGTTTCAGACACAAGCGGGTACTCTTTCATTTCAGCCGTTGTCAGGGGAGGGCGGGGAGGCGGGGAGTTAAAATCATCAGAGGAGACGGCTGAGGTGAGTACTCTCTGGGACCAAAGAGAAGAAGCTTCTACAGCTGGGAGTGGTCACAGGCTCTGCAGTGAACACTCGGAGGGAAGGGAATGGTTGCTGACTCCTACTCTCCCACGCTCCACACGGGACAACTGAGGCTTCGAGAGAACTGTAAGCGCCTTACAAGGGTCACGCACCTGTCAGGGGCAAGAATTCAGATTTTCTACCTCACAGTCCAGCATTCACATTTGTTTCTGGGAAAGCCAGCCCGGTGGCCACCACCTTGGAGGCATCCCTTAGGACTCCCCCAAAATACCACTATGAGGATAAGAGTGAAGGTCACACGCGTCAGTTATAAAAGCATTTTATCGGAGAAAGAGCTAAAAAAAAAAGGAGAATGGGAGATGCTAGGCAAAGGGAGGGTTAAAGCGACCAGATGGACCCCAAAAAGACCTGCTTGGTGGCCCTTCCAATGCATACACAGTCATTCTGACCAGCACCTGTCCTTAAGGGCCTCCCAGGTAACGTGTTTGGCCAAAATTATATCCCGAAGCTGTGTTTTTATTAAAATGGTGAAACCATAAAGCCATAATATTTTATGATGTGTTCAGAGCGACATACCCCGAAAAAGCAGAATTCGGTCATTCCAACACTAATATCACTTCCACCAACTTCCTCCTAAACCAACCTGAGGGAAGTGGGTTACTTTTCCCAGGATCGCCCCTTGCTTGGATAAAGCCCCTCTGACTCTCTCCTCCTTATCTATCTAACCAACTGAGAGAATAAATCGAGCTACCTATTTTCCTCTCAAAAGAATTGGCCAGATTTTACCAGTTTCGGAAATGGACTCAGCAACACTTACAGGATCCAACCACACTGGGACCAGAGAGTCAAGCACCCTCCTTCCAGAACAACTCAATCATAGACAACCCCAAGGAACGCAACAACTCTCTCTCTCCCGTTGCAGTAAACAATCCCGGAGCCCAAAAGGAGGTTCCTCCCAAACTCCTGGGAGCAAACATGCTCCTTCTCCATGCTTCACTCAGCTCATGGAGGGCAGTCCCCCTTTCTGCCTATGCTGAGCTGCATCTCCATCCGATGGGAGCTCCTCACTGACTGGTCACCGCTTCCCTGCTCCCCGATTGGTCAAACCTAACGTTCATTTAGCCTACGCCCCGGCGGGGCAGGGTGGGAAAGGGATGCGTATCAGGAACACTTTTCTGTGCTGCAATTGAAACGGGTGAGTCTATTAGTCCAAACTTTTTTGGTTCCACGTCCACAACAAAGTAATTTAAGAAAAGAACAAAGGGAGCTTATTGGCCTAAGTAACTGCAAAGTCCAAGAATAGAACTTATCTCAAGCTTAGCTAGATCCAGAGTTCAAGATTATCATCAGGGTATATGACTCGCTCTCTCCCCCTCCTCTTCTCCTTCCTCTCCTCTCCATATGTTGACTTTAACTTCTTTCCTATAGCTTATGACCTTCATGGTAGGGAAGGCTCCGTACTTACACAGCTCCATCGGTGACACAGCAAGGAGAAAGACCTTCCTCAGCCGGTCCATAGATCAGCCTTGCTTGAGCTACGTCCATAGTCCTTGGCCCAATCAATGCTTCCGTGGTGGGGGAGGGATGCAGACATTATAATTAGCAGCCTCCACCAAAATGATAAAAAATGAAGAGAGGCAGTTTCCCAAAAGAAATGGCAGTGTCACCACCAGAAAAAAAAAAAAAAAAGACAAATTCAACAGACATCGACATACAAAGCCATCTTAGTTATTCTTGCTTCATGAGATTAAAGAAAAAGACTCAGAATTTTCTGCAGAATGTTTTACATTCTAGATTCAAGAAATAGGCCAAACTTAGGCATCTTGTCCTGACCCATCTTTTCTAAACCAGATTTTCCCAGAGAAGGCCCGCCTTTGGAGTATTCAGGAGCTTGCCACTGTGCTTCCCATTCGATGACCATTGCTTGTGAATGTCCTTCTCTGGTCAGGAAGGAGAGACAACGTTCCTCCAAATCCCGGATGCTCCTCATCCCTCTGTGCACCTCACCCAACTGTGATCAACCCACTTGCTCCCTCCTGAACCCACACTTGGAAAAGATCCAGGAAGAAGGTGGAGAAGAGATTAAAGCAGGAAGTGCAGTCAAGAGAGGTTGGCACCTGTTCCCCCCGGGAGGCAGACATCAAAAGATGCTGAACAGAAAAAAAAAAAAAACTGAGCAGAGTGTCAGGGCTCCTCCCCACCACACCACCTCCACGTTCACTTTCTGGAAAGTTCTGTATTGGGAGAATCTCGCAGATCACAGCTAATGATACCAGTGCTAATGGACAAGGGTGTTAAGATGATGCAGGAACAAGTATTTATTCCATTGCTTACCAGGTGAGTGAGCAAGTTACTCAGTACCTATGATCCCGTTTCCTCAACTATAAAATAGAAATAGTGATTGTTACTTATCTCACAGAGCTGTCTTGAGGAGTAAATGAGATGATGTCTGAAAAATGCTTAGCATTGTACCTAGGATATAGTAAACACTCAAAAAGCGAGAGGTATGCTGTTGTCTTTAGTAGCCAGGTATATGTAGGTAGCATCTATAAGCCGAAAAAAGTGTGTCTTAATCATATGTGCACTATTATTCAAGTATGCTATTTCAATGAATTACTACAAAGTCATTGAAAACTGTTACTGAATAGAGCGTGCCTTATAGTAACTATATATTTTCCCAGTCAGTGAGCACTCAGAGCACAACTGCTCCCATGTTGAGTTCCCCTTTTATTTTCAATTGAAAGAATCCACGTACTCAATAAAGGTTGAGAAACACTGAAACACATCACAGTGTTGTCTTTATAGTGACTTAGATCCCGTAGAAGTTATAACTCAAATGCAAAGTTTAGTGCTTGATCTCTAGCATGTTCAAAGAATGATGTTCTTTCTCTATTGCCCTTTGCTACTGTTGCTTACAAAGAAATTAGGTGGAATTCATGGCATCAGCAAGCATTAAATATCCCCATCTGTCCTGCTTACCCTAGGAGTTTTGCTCACCTGGATTTTTCTCTCCTGCCCGTGATGGATGGCCAGAAGCCACACTGTCAGATTGACTTCCAATCCAGAAATAGCTCTGCCATTTAGATGCCATGGGGATAGCATTAATACCAGACACAAAAGCTAAATAAAAAGCCTTTAGCAACTGAATGGCCCTTAGATTTCAGAGCTATCGATCCAGTGGAGCCTGCTAAGTTATTATGGCTACAGTTATGCTCAGAGGAATCTGTGATCCTGAGAAAAGTTAGCAGAAGTCACAGTCACCTTTAACTACAAAGCACAGCAAAAGGGCTTTGGGGGGGAGGGGGTGGGCACGGCTAGTCGCCCGGTCTATACTTCTGTATCCCAAGGGCTGTGTTCATTCCCCCACATTCAGAGCCAGCCTGGAAACAGCCCCGTGGCTCAGTTTACCCTCATCAACAAGAGCTCAAAATTCACAGCACTTCTAACCTTTGTTTTGCATCTCACAAAAACTCTCCCGGATGAGGTAAGCTTCTGCATTATAATAAAGAAATCTAGATCGTGATTTGCCAAAGATAAGCAGTGACTGATGGAGCTCGGGTAAGAATAGCAGTCTCACCCCACCCCACCCCACCCACAGCTATGGAAACCCCCAAGACTGACTCCTAGACCCTGCACCCATCCCTTTGTATCGTCTCCTAAGCCCTCCTGGATTGAGGGCTCAGGCTCCATCCGGCACTGAGAATTATCCATGCCCCTTTCCCTTAATAATCTCCCCCATACTCCAGGTTTGAACTAAGGTTATCGTACTACCTCAGACTTAGGGTCGAGCTGGTGTTTACTCTCGCTGAACACCAGCGAGCATTACTTGGTGCTGCCTGGAGCTCATGGGCTGAAACTACACGGGTCCCCTATTCTCTGGGCATCTCACAGAGGCATGCTGGGGCTGTGCTGCAAATTAACACAAGGTAGGGCTGTGTATCAGCAGAGGGACCCCACACCCTGGGTTTCTCCTTTAATGGGGCAAGCATGGCAGTAGCCTTGAAAGTAAAGCAAAAACTGTCTGTCTGGGTGCCAAACGCTCTCAGCGTGGCTACCAGCTATTTCCTGGAGTTCCTGGGGATGCTGGCTATTTGGCACCTAGAGAATATGGAGGCCAAGGAAGTTATGTACACACAGCCCGCCCCGCTGGATGGGAGAAGGGAGATTCTGGCCCTGCTGGCTTGTTACCAAGCTCCCTGAAGAGACTTAGGAGCCATTCGGTGGCCAATATGGCTTGCTCTCCACACTTGGATTTTAGACTGTTGGGCTCTGTCCATGGTGGGGAGTAGTATAAGGGAGAAAGAGGCTATCAAGGGCTTTCTCAGGCTCTTGTGAACTTCTCTAACTGTGTCTTCTTCCCAGTAGAAGTTCTCCAGTAGGCAGTATGTCCTGGGCCATGCAATTCATCATTAAGGCAATGTAAAGAAATCACAGTGGGCAAAATGCCAAGGAGCAATGACTCACATGAATTCTCCTTTCTCCGGGAGCCGTCCTGAAACATGGCGACATGACTCTGTACCCCGGCCAACTGATGGATCCATTGGTAGATTCTCGAGTAAAATCTGGACCAATCATGTTTTCTTCCAACTGGGCATTTATCTTATGGGGTAAGATCCCAAGCTGAGAAATGGGAGGTCCAAGCTGGACAATGGCAGTGACGAGTAGGAGGTCCAGGTTTTTCTACTTTAGGGTCTCCAGACAATCCCCAGTTTTTCCACTTTCTGAGTCTTTGTTTTTTAACACGTTTCTCTGAGCCTGAGAACTCCAGTATCCCTCAAACAACAAATTCCTCTTTTGCTTAAACCAGCCAGACTGATTCTTGCGATTTGAAAACAAACAAAAATCTCATAATTAATGTGCATGGAATAGCTCTTTTCAAACTCTTCTGTATTATTCTCATTTGTAAACTATTCTGAAAAAAAGAAAAATTCATTTCATAAGTTCTGAAACAAACATTTTTTAAAAAAAAATCAAAGACTTTCATACAATTAGCAGAGAACCATGGTTTTCCATAATTTCCATTAATGTAAAAGATGTGTTGATAAAGAAAGAGAATAGTTGCCTGGGAAAGGTTTGTCATAAGTTCAAAAACACAGCCTTTGAGGACTGTTTCCTCTTTGCAAAAGAGTGGGACCTGCTCTGGGGACAGAGCCTGTGGTTGTAGGTTGGGAGAACCAGGATTGTAATCCAAGCTTCTCCCACCCCACGTGTCCTTCAGAAGGCAGTGTGGGATGGGCTCAGTCACCACTCCTCAGCTCTCAGGACTGGGTGCCCTCACTGGCTGGCTGTAATACATCCTGTCTTTGTGTCTGTCTGCGTGCACAGTGCCTGCCATTGCCTCCTGGTGGTTAAGGGCAGACGCTGAGCGACACTACCACATTTGATTTCTGGCTCTGCAAGGACCCACAATAAGTTACTTAAACTCTCTGAGCCTCACTGCCGTATCCTCATCTTTAAAAGGGTTGTGATCATTAAATAAGATTAAAAATGTGAAGCACTCAGAAAAGCACCTGCCAATAAGTGATCCAAAAAGGTTGGCTGTTATTGTTCTGTTATGTTCTAGCACCATGCTAAATGAGATCGTTCCTTAAAGGGAAAGAGAAATTGGAAAAGCATTCTGGAAGCCAAACTTCGAGAAATGTTTTGAAAAAAGGTTTATTTTTGTGAAGGAGCCGTTATTATCCTCTAGACCTAATTAGAGAAGTGATAAAACACTTAACACTTTGCCTCTTCCGATAAATCCTAAATGGGGTTATTAGATGGATCAGCAGGAGAGGTGAGAAGTGATTTTCTGAAAAACTATCCACCAGGCTAAGGGCATTTTTGACACTTGAACCACCCAAGAAAATGAAGTGTTCTCCTTGTAGTTGAGTAAGCAGACCACAGTGAGGTGAAAGTGGTAATTAATGGCCCGAGAGGATGAAATAAAAAGGTACTTCATTTGAAGGCAGACATTTTTATTTCTCTTAATATTGTCCTATATTGTTCCCCTTGTTTTAGTTCATCATTAAGAACTGGTAGTTCTATTGATAAGCATTGTGTTTGTGCAGGAAAATGTATAAGAGGCTTGATGAAATGGTACGTTTCTATTTCATTCCAATAATTTATGGGCTGGCTAATGCCAACTCTTTTGAGCAAGCTGCATCATTCAACTGGTGAAGGCTGATACTTCAGATATTTTATCATTTATTTCATTTCATGCCTTATTTCACCTCATTAGTTTGTTTAATACAAAAACTCTATAAGGCAGGTATTGCTCTCATTTTACAGAAGTAGAGATATAAGAAGTTGCTTCAATTTATACTAGTAGCGCAGTAATTAGAAGAGCAAACATTTTATCGAAAGCTTTCCATGTGCTAAGCACAGTAGAACGTAGTTTTTCAAACGTAATCCCTTTTCGTCTTTATAACAACCTGTTATAATTGTCCTCATGTCTTTTACAGGAGAGAGACTAGGGCTTAGAGAGGTTCAATCATTTATCAAGCTCATGCACAGAGGTGGGGGTCTAGATTTGAACCTGATTCTTATGACTTGATGCCGTGCTGAAAAAGAAGGAAATCCAAGTCCAGATCTTGAGTGGGGACCCTTCTCCCAGCTCTTCTGTGCCTCTTAGGTCCCAGCAAGAACAATCGCCCGTATGTATACTGGTGTTCAAAATGCTGTTTTCCAAGTGATGACAAACAAAGCTGTTTTCAAAACAAAAACCTTCAGAGTGTTTTGTACGTCACTGATTCTGTCTCAAAGGACCTTGAGGGACCCTGAGCGGAGCCTGGGCAATGATTGTGCAAAGTCAAGGGTACTTAGCGAGAAGCCTGGTGCTGCCACAGCCATCGTTCCAGGTACAGACCCGTGGGGTGTGCACACCATTTACCTCACCTGTCCGGCCACTGCAGCTACAGCCAGAGATCAAGAGATGCAGGCTCCAATGAAAGGGCTGAGACCTGCCTTTGCAGTTAACAAAAAATCTCCCAAGGAGGAATGCGGAGGCGTGGGGTTTCTTACTTACACTTTGAAACTAAGACCATAGCAATAATGACCCTACAAACGCCAGTCCAAAAGCTCAGGCTCAAGTGTTTGGTAGTGTCTCCCACATGAGACCCTACTTTCATGTATATTTTCCCTTTCCTTGCTCATTCTGTGTCCCCTTATTGCTTCTATGCCTAAACTAGTTTTATGTGGCGTTCAACAAAGGAACGATGTTTTATTATCTTAATGGCAGACAAATTTAAAGAGAGAACGGAGAATCGGGAGGAGGAAGCGAGCATGGTTTACCCTGACAGCTGGCATGGGTGCTCTCGGTGGGCGCTGGTGCAGGCTCTGAGAGCCATGGCAGAAGCTAACCTGTCACTCTGGCTGCCTCATGCTGTAGGGAGACACGTCTGAGAGCTGGCTGCATGGATGCAAAGAGAGGGACCCGAGCATTGACCTGGCTCCAAGAAGCAGCTCCGAGTTGGAGACCTCATTCCCGCAAGGTCCTGAATGCTGGGTTCCTGGCAAGAGTTGTATCTCATGGGTAGGATGGAGAGCCAGTTTTTAAAAACTTATCACCTTTCTGGCAAAAAAAAAAAAAGTCCTTTGGCCTAAAGACCAGGAACTAAATGTCAACTGCAGCTAGGACCCAATAGAGCTCTCAGAACGAGGAAACCCCGCCACCAAAGCTGAACAGAACTTTTCAGCTCTTTCTCTGTCCCTTGTGCAAAAAAGGCACAAGCCAAGTAAGTAGTGGACCTGAAAACGTCACTGTGCAGGGGAAGCATGGCTTTCTGGACTAGGCGCTGTGTAGGTTCAAAGAACACTGAGGTTCCAGTTAGGAATTCTCTAGGGTCCTGAAAGCCACCATTTGCAAACACAGCCAGAAGCAAAAGCAAAGAATGCTGGGAGTGTGGGGTGGGGGTTGGCTAAGAGCTGGGCAGGTTAATGGAAGAGCTCTCCCGCACACACACCCACTCACTCCCGACCTCTCCCCCAGGGCCTCCTGCTAATGAGAACAGCCTTATAAGGCTGCTCCTGGGAGACAGCAACTCAGATGTCAACCAGGCTTCCCCCAGGTTCTCAATGGGGCCTCCCGTTTCCAGGGCCACAAGGTAGCATTTGACTCACTTAATGTGCAAGAATTTCCAGGACACAAAGACAAGTCCAGGCTCTGAGGAGCTCACAGCTAGCAGGATTCAGACATGCTCATAAATGACCTTCACAGAGGCCACAGCTGACTTGCCCAGCCCAGGGAGGTCAGACCTTCCCAGGAAGCTAACGCTGTAGGTGCAAATTCCACAAAGAAGCTCCCCAAGATGGCACCAAGTCAGCAAGATCCGCCCAACCCTTTATTTAGCCCCACTCAGAGGTGAGCATCCGTCCAACAAGAAACGGGGAGGGACGGTGTTTCACATCTGTCCCCAAAGCACAGTGCTTCAAGTTGACACTAACAAAATTAGGTATCAAAAATGCAAATCTTTTAAATCAACCCGAACTAACTCAGATGCATGAAATGATGAGGTCAGCGCCGACTGGTCTCCACATGACTCTCTTTCTAGACAGGAAACAAAGCATCAGTGCTGGACCGTCCCTGCTCACTCCTACCTCCCTGCTCACTCGCACATTCCCCAAATGACCCTCTCTTGGCCCCAGACATCGATTTAGTGTTGCGCACACAGAGACTGTTCTGAAGATGGAGGCTGCGGCTTTGCTGATTATGGAAAGAAAGGAACGATTGTGCCGTGGGTATATTTCCCTGCGAGGGGCGGGGAGCCTGGAGCCCTCTCCAGGGCAGAGGTGGCAGTAGAGCAGAGTGTTCAGGAAAGGCAGGCCATCGACAGAATTCATCACCGCAGTAGAAGGCAGATCCTCCTCCCGCACCTTCGAGCCGACCTTGCCCAGACCCCACAGCCTGTCCGGAAAGCTCTTATTTTCAATGCAGCCATGTCACACCATCTGGATCACTCACCTGCCACAACCTGCTTCCAAATCAGGTCAATTCATTCTCTATCCCAGCATCAACTTTGCAATAACTTGGCTTTACATGAGCACGTCGGGGAAGGACCCTTTCCCAAGGAGAGAGGGTACCTCATTCTACTGTCGCTGCAAACCTGAAGATGGTGGGCCTTTTGGTGGGTCGTTATCCTCACCGGGCTGAAGAAGAGATTGAGGCACAAGGAGATTTTAAAAAATAAAAAATAAAACGACTTTACAGATGCAGGTCTGGAGGCCAGGACTCCACATTCCTGGCACTTTGTGCTTTCCATGGTCGGCCTGCTCACTGAGATTGTTTCATTCCTGTCCCTCTGTACCCCCTTATAGAACTTCAGTGATGGCTAAAGACGTGAGCCATATGCCCCTCGGCCAGTGCCCGACTGTTTACAAAGACCTCTTGGCTTCGTCCAAGCTTTAACACAGAGCGTGCCGATGCACTGTGGGTGTACTGTAGGTGAGCAGAGCAGGACTGAATCTAGCAGTAGAAATACAACTCTGGGAGAAGCCCAGTACCCGGCAGGCAGGACGGTCAAGACCTTGAAGTGGGAGGCTACACACCCACCTCACAGCCATCAGGGCAATGGAGAGGGCCCAGGGCACAGCGGGGGGGGGGGGGGGATGGGACAGGAGGCAGTCAGTGGTCTAAGCCAGGTCCTGCTCTTGGGCGGGCCTGTCTTCAAGCCTTCTGCCCAGAAGGCTTCTCCTCTCTCCCAGGGTGATTTCTAAAACTATTTGGCTTAGAGCTTCTCTTTGATTTTAGTACCCAATCTCCTCAAATCTTTAAATGACTGAGCTCACCAAGTGAATGGCTCCAGGAGAGGAAAGATAGATGAATGTCATGTGTGTCGAGGACAGAGATAGTCACTCCAAGGGAGGAAGGTGGGAGATAGACCTCGTGGTGGCAACTGTCCGAGAGACCACCTCGTCCTGGAGCTGAGCTGGATCAGAGTTGGACAGTCTTCTACCTGACACCTGGGTCAGGCTTGAGGATAGAACTATTGTCTCCTCCAGAAAGGAGAAGCAGAGTTCAGGCAGGACCCCCAGCCTAGAAGAACGGGATAGCTGTCAGGTGATCAGATAGAAACTCAGCTCCAGAGGAACAAGCCTGGTCCATGGTGATCCAAAAGCTCGGTCACAACGAATAGGAAAGAGTCCACCCTGCCAGCAGGCCAGAAAGTCGCATCAGGCTGACGTGCTAAAATCTCTAAACCTCTGGCCCAGGCGCCTTCGGTCCGGGTGAGCAGCCCTGCCAATGCCATCCCTGCCTGTGACCTTTGACCTTCCCCAGGGCCCCTGGAGCCAGTTCTCCTGGATGGCATGGCCTCCTGAACCTCCCGTGGAGATGCCCCTCCAGCGGCAGGAGGCTGTGCAGCTCTGAGGCAGGCGGAAGGACCAGGAGTGCTGAGTGGTTCCTGAGGGACCCGCACCTAAGGGTAAACACCTCACTCCTTGCCCTCGGGGATACAATTCTAAGGCATGTCGCCATGGCCTCTCAGGAGGCTTCAGAAAGACCGAGCCCAGATGCCCACAGTGATGAACCACTCACCAAGCCGCTCTTCGTCGTCCCCTCTCCCTCACCACGCATCCTGGGACCATATCCCAAACAAACGACTAACACCTAAATACTTGTCTCAGGGTTGGTGTGTGTGTGGGGGGGGACCTGTTATGGATTGAATGGTAGCCCCCAAAAAGATACATTGAAGTCTCAACCCCGATGACCTCAGAAGGAGACACTATTTGAAAACAGGGCCATTGCAAATATAACGAGTTGAGACGCGGTCATACTAGGGTCAGCCCATCCTTGGTCCAATATGACCAGTGTCCTTATAAGAAGAGGAGAGAGAGACACATGGGAGGAAACAGTCATGTGATGATGGAAGAGAGATTGGAGGGATGCCTCTGTAAGTCAAGGGATGCTGACAACAACCAGAAGCTGGAAGAGGCGGAGGAAGATTCTCCCCTACAGGGTTGAGAGGGAGCGCGGCCCGCCAGTGCCTTGATTTTGGATGGCCCGCGTCCAGAACTGCGAGATGACACATTTCTGTCATTGAAGCCACTCAGCAGTGACTACAACACCTGATGACAGAGTCTGTGGGGAGCCATCTGAGTATGGAGGTCAGTGGCTCTAACCTGTAAAGCTCGGAGGGGCATGTGGTCCCCTGAGACGGTCACCTCCATATCAACAGTTCTCCTCACCAAGCATTTGGACAGAAGCTACTGGACCTGCAACGGGCTCTGAGGAGCAGGCGGCTGTGGCCCTGGGCACGGGGGACTCTGTGGACCGTCTGTACCCGCTCACCGCTCCCATCTCCATCCCTCTTACACCTAAGACCACAATCTGACTGATATTAAAAACTGACAAGGAATTCTGCCACCGGCACTAGCATTTTAATATTGAAAGGTTGTGAAATCTAATAAGAGCTACAAGGGGTGGTGTCCTTCCCCCCCTCCCCTTTTGAGCTTCAATAGAACTGGGATTCAATAAGCAAATGTGACAGAATATGTAATTTCCCCTCGATCCTCAGCGGCCAGGCATTTCCTGTTTAATAACCTTAAACCGGCGCCCCTCCCCGAGCATCTCTCCTCTCCATCTTATCAGAATAATCCTTCATTGGAACACCGCTTGAAGGTACAAAGGGGACGCGCTGAGACACTATTTCCCCCTTTGTGGAAAGGTGTTAATGAGATCTTCCTGCCCTCGCGGTGCCTGAGATGAAGGGAGATCCCCATCCTGGCCCTTTCGGTGAAATCTGAGTTTTAACACCTGTCCATAAAAGGTATTCTTGGCAACACCCTGCCCAGACAAGGGGTCACCAAGGTAGAAAGCTTCCAGCTAGAGAGTGACCTGGAAGGCTGGGCTCTGAGTGTCTGTGTCAGACGCACATGTGTCGGTGACAGCGAGTGCTCTTGCCCAAGCAGGAGAGGGCCGTGGAGAACTCTGGGAGGCGTCTGGGGAAGCTGACAAGCACAGAGCAAGAGTCACCCCAGGGAGGTGTCCTCAGCCTGCTGAGGCCGCTGGCTCCCAGCCTCTGAGTGGGGTCCCAGCTCAGGAGAACGGAGGTGGGTGCTTTCCGATGAGCTGAGCCCTTGCAAGGACAAAATACAACTCTTTGGTTCCTGTCTCAGTTTTCCTGAAGTAAGCCAAAGGAGCCTTGCCAGTCCTCAGAAAAGAGATTTGAAGTCTGTGTCATTAACCATCCAATACGGGCTGAATTGTGTCTCCCCCAAATTCGTGTGTTGAAACCCTTACCCCAATGTGGCTGTGTTTGGAGACAGGACCTCAAATGAGGTCCAACATGGCCCAATAATCCAATATAAATGATGTTCTAATAAAAAGGAAGGAAGGAAGAAGGAAAGAGGAAGGAAGGAGGAAGGAAAGAAAAGAAGAAGGAAGAAAAGAAGAAGAAAGAAAGAAGAAAGAAAGAAAAAAGAAAGAAAGAAAGAAAGAAGAAGAAAGAAAAGAAAGAAAGAAGAAAAAAGAAAGAAAGAGCAGGCACGCACACAGAGGAAAGGCCGTCCAAGGATAAAGTGAGAAGGCAGCCATCCTCAAGAAGAGAGGCCTCAGGAAAAACCAAACCCTGACTTTGGACTTCTAACCTCCAGAACTGTGAAAAAACAAAATTGTGATGTTTAAGCGACCCAGTGTGTGGTATTTTGTTAGGAAAACCTTAGCAAACCAATACGCCATCCTTCATTCTTAACTTGAATTCCCTCACTAAAGCCCAGAGAGGGTCAGTTATTTGTCCAAGGTCACACAGCTTACTCTCGGTAGAACCAGAATGAAAACCCGAGGTCCCGCTCTCAGTTTCGTGCTAATTCTCCAACACCAGCTGCTCTGCAAAAGAACAAAGCCAGCACTGCCCACGAGACATGAACACACACCCTCAAATAAACACCTTAATTTTTAATAAAGGAGTAAAAATTCTCCAACCGCCACTGCTTTGGGCACTGTTCGGTGGGAATAATTGAGCTTCTTCATCTCCTGCTGCACAAACCACCATCTCGAGGACTTGGTATTTACTTGGATAAACGGTAATCACCCCCAGAATGGCAGCCAGCCTCGGAGGGTCACCTGACTGATAACATTTGCAGTTGCTACGTTACTTCAGCTCCTAATGTGCCGTCATTTGTTACTTAGCCTTCCTAGAAGTCCCTGCAAAGCTAGAAGCAACAGACAGGGAACCACGCTGGCTTGGAGCGGGCGCTACCAGGTTCCCAGCCAATTACACCCCGGCCCTGAGCATCTGAGCCAGGGTCCCCAGGTCTGATGGACAGTAAGCTTCCCCATACTTTCTTTACTGGATCCCTACTTCTTGGGCCACGAGGGAAAAGGACTTGAACAGGGATGGCGGGCCATGAGGCTGGGCCTGGTGGGTGGGCTGACGAAGGGAGAGGGAGACCAGAAGATACTGGTTCAGACCATTTAATGTTTACCACGGTAGCCAGGATGCAGAGGCCACGGGGTGTCATGGAAAAGAGTCCTAGTTTTAGAGCCCAAGACCTGGATTTGAATACAGGCTCTCCCAAGAAGAGCTGTTTGCCTTGGGGAACTGTTTAGACGTCTCAGATCTTTGGTGTTCTCACCTATAACGAGGATAGGGGATGACAGAATGCACGAGTGAGCTTTCAGCAGTGCCTGGTGCCTGATGGGATCGATACAAATAGTACTTGGTCCTCCTTTTGTCCTATGTGCAGGTGAGCCCTGGATGCAGGGTTGGCCTTCAGCTCCCAGTGGCTGGGATTGAAACACTAGGAAGACCTGAGACAGGTGAAGGCAAAGAGAGAACCACAGAAGGTCAGAGGTCAGGTAAAGAGAGAACACCCCAGGCTATGACTGGCAGGCCCAGTTACTCTGCTTTCTCCCTTCCATAAAGTCATAGAAACCTCTTTGAGGAAGAAAGTCTTCAGTTAAGAGATATATTAAGAGATCTCTTTGCTGGCAGATATAGTGATAAAGCCAAGGGTGGGAAGCCATGGAAAAGGGGCAAGGTCAGGGCTGGGAGGGGCAAGGGCATCTCTCAGTTCTCCTCGCGGTCTCTTTACTTCCACACCACGTGCCATCTCAGCAGAGGCCTCCTCCGGCCTTGTTTCTCGTCCACCCTCTTCTGCAAACGGCCCTGAACAGCAGGGAGGGCGGATCTGAGGAGCGAGCTGGGGGCTGGCATGGAGACTCTCCCTGATCCCCTCCACCAGCTCTGGTAGAACCAAATTCATATCAACAACGTGAACTGGCCCATGAACAGGAAAACGGCTCGGTGCAATTCCGATAAAGCGAATGGCACGGAGCCTTCGTGTGGCATCTCGTTTATCCACATTCTTGTACGAGAGATGACCTTCTGTACACAGGTCTGTCACATTACTTGGGAACAAGTTCAAGGAAAAGATCCTTCTCCGAGAAGAGTGCTGTGTTGTTTATGTGGTAATTTACTTTAAAACACTTCAGTGTAAACAAGGTGAGATGTGTATACTCAGACTATCTCTGAGTATACTTTCCAGGTCGTTAGCATTAGAGGTGCCCAAAAGTTAACACTCCAGGGTGGTCCCAATTATTAGCATTTAAAATACCAGTGTCAAAAATCCGCTAAGTCAGTTTGCCACGTGAAGACTGGCCTAAAGTGAACGAGCCTAACCAGGGGCCTGAACAATAGCTTGGAGACTAGGGAACAGCCTGGTCTGATCAAGGTGACCAGAGCAATCCTCAGGATAGCCATGCAGCTGTAACCTAATCAATGGCTTGGCACGATGCTGCCATAACCAAGCCATGCTCCCTTCTCTGGATCCTCCATGCAGGATCTCACTTCTGCGAACACATCCCTCCATCTAGGCTTCTGCCAGCACTGACCAGGGGAGACGGGCTCTGACCATGCCCAGGTGTGCCGGTCCACATGGTGGGAAGACCTGGGTAGCTGGAGATGCTTAAAGTGTATCTCAGACTGGCTGCTTTCAATCCCACCCCACCGCTCACGGTCCTTGGGCTTGTTACATAACCTCTCTGTGCTCAGTTAATGCAGGTAAAGGGTTGAGGATTGTGCTCAGCAAATCATAAATGCATTATTATTATCACCCCACAGAGGAAAGTTGAGCACCAGGACATCCGAGCTCCAAGACATCGGGTTTTATTAGGATAATAATAACTACCTTTTAATGAGACGCTTAATCACTATAAACACACTCTACGAACTTCTTTATATTACACTCCAGCTCCTTGAATCCTCACAACAACCTTTGGGGGTAGCTAGTGTTATCCCCATTTTACATTCCCGGGGATGATGAAGGTAAAGTGTGGGAAGGTTAAGTAACTCGCTCCCTGCTGCATGGCCTAAAGCAGGGGAACCGGGCCATGCACCAAGTCCCGTGTGCCACAGAGCCCGCCTCTCTCTAGGAATGCCATGCTTCTTCCCGGAGGCAGTCTGGCTCTCCTTTTTAACCAGGGAGAGAACTCACAGACAATGGCATGGCTCGCCCCCTTGATGATTCTCTTTCTCACTTTTTAACAAGCGAGCTTTCAGGTTCAGGCGTCAGTCTGTTAGGACCTGGGCTGGGAGTGGTTCACAGCCTTGGCCTTGGGACACAAGAGATTCACCTTATAAAAGCCCAATGCTGAGGTTACACTCTGGACCCATCAAATCTGAATCTCAGGGACTGACGAACACCACTGTACTTTTCAGGCTCCCCAAGCAGTGACAATGCTCCCTTAGGTCATGAACCATTGGATTAGGATGAACCAAGGCTGCATCTAACAGACTCCCGTAAAATTAAACACCTGATCCTACAAGGGCCATGGCTAGGTTCTGAAACACTGAAAAGAGCATCACCTTCCTATTCTCCGACGGGAAAACTGGGGATGAACCTTGCACTCAAAACCGAGGCTTTGCCTCCCACCCCACAAAGAAAAGAACGGGCCCTGGGGGCCTGGGCTCTCCCTTCGCACCTTCGCGTCTCCCCCAGCACCTGAGTCAAGTGCTGCCTCTCCAGGCAGCTCGGACCAGGCCCCTCCATCAGTCTCCCCAACTCAGCCTCAGACGACACGACTGAATCTGGATATTTGGTTATTATTCTCAAAATGAAGGATCAGGCTTTGCCTGGGACATAATGAGTTGAATCAAATTTTATGGGTCTCTCTGGGAACTGGGTGGATGGCTGGCGGCAGAGGGGGAGGAAAAGGGAGAGGGCAGATGGGTAACAGCGCCTGGGTCTCTCTCCAGGGGCAGATAGAAAGGCTCAAGCAGAATCCTCAGAAGATGCAGGCAATCAGCAGCATTAGCATACAAACTGCCTCCTCCAGACGTCAGCTCCTGGCAGCCAAGGACCCATCGGGGGCAGCGGGCTCTTAGCCCTGCAATAAATACTTATGAAAGCTTGCTGATGCCAAACCTCTGGAGAGGCATGTGGGGAAGAGAGAGCTGCCCGGAGCGGGGGGCTCAGGATTCAAAAACAGTAGCAAGAGAGAGCAATGGACTGCGGGTGAGAACAGACGGACGGTCAGGGAGAAACAAAGGCAGATACAGGAACCACGTTACTGCCCGTGGGGGCCCGGGGCCAGGAGTGAAGCCACCAGCTTCTCCAGGGCATGCGGTGGGACATGGAGCCTGGCACGCTCTCTCAGCACAGCATATGCTTCTGTACACTGCACTGAGAAACGCCAGTGCCCAAAAGAGATGCCGTGACAGTGCTCCGTACAGTTCTGACCTCCAGCGGCACGTGATGGCGAGGCCTCCACACGCCCTCACCTTGACTGCACTTCAGACAGGATTCTCCCCGAACGTAGCCCCCACCTCCCTTCTCCTAGAGCAGTTACCCTAGAAGACTTGCCCTTGCAATTCTTTCTCCGCCCCTTTGAGATGTAAGTCTGCTCCCATGCCACACCAGGAGTGTCTTTCTCCGGCCAGCCATCCTTTTGAAATGTGCTCATCAAAGGAAGGAGGTACCCCTGTCCCCCAGCCTCTGCGGGAACATAGGAGCCTAACTTTCATGAATGACAATAAGCAAACACAAGTGTCCCAATTACATGAACCAACCTGCCCCGAACATCCTGTAGTACTTTTCCACTAGTCACCCCGGTGCTTAAAAACTCCCCTGCCTTTTGGGTCAAGAGCTGAATTCAATCCCCCTCTCCTATTGCAGTAGTCATGAATAAAATCTTCCTGGCATGTCTGACTCTTTCTGGTGCAATTTTTCTCTGGCACAGAGAAAGAACTCCAGAAAAACAGAGTTAGCGGCGTCTGAGCCCTGGGAATCGTGGTCTGGCCAGTTAATCTCTACAGACTACCTTTGGAGAAATGTGATTGGCCACGGATGTCCCTCAGCAAAGGGGACAAATCTTGGAACACGAGCCCTGAAAGGCACCTGAATGATCATTTCATGCAAACCCTACTTTCTCACAAAGGAAAAAGCTGGGGTTCAGAGACACAGACCGGCTACATAATTTGCAGGGCCCAGTGCAAAATGAAAACATAGGACCCCATGTTCAAAAGGCAGTGTCTTCCTTCGGCAATCTCTTTCTCAGCTGTCCTGATGTTCTTACGTGCTATTTAATTCATGCTCCCTTGGGCAGAAGACACTCTCTGGATGAACACAGACCCTCCATTGTGTGGAGTTATTCACGGCCAATGCCAACTCTTACTGCACCCTCATTCAGGTCCCTACCAGGAGCAGAGGGCAGCAGAGGTCACTGGGCTGGAGAGGCAGCTGAGAACCTGCCTATGAGGAAGGGAGGTGAGGACGTAGCAAGAGATGGGACCGTGCATGAGCCAAGGCTCCAGGCCCCAGCATACACACTCCACTGTCCCATGGACTTCTCCTATAAAGCACAAATCCGAAGAGAAAAGTCTTAAGAATTGCAAGAGAGTAGCCTCAGAGCATTAAACTCCAAGCACAGGCCCCTCCTGCCTAGAGGGCTCTGTGCCACCGCATTAGCCACACACCCATGAAGTCGGCCCCACAGAGACTTTTAGTAGCTTGTTCATGGTCGCGAAGTTGCTCATCAGCAGAGCGAAGACTGGAACCAGGTCTCTGACTTCTGGTGCATCGCTGCAGACCCCGCCCACTGGAGCGGGCAGTGCCTCGCACAGTCCTGGGTGAGCAGAGACCCTCGCTTTAGGCCCCGGCCTGAGAAAAAGCCCCCACTTTGGAGCGACTTCCTCAAAGGTTCCTACGCCTAGTGCCAAGGGGTAGTCGGCCAGGACACCCTGAGCCAGAACCAAGACCCACATGGGCTCTGCTCCCCACTGGAGTGGGACTCCACGTCTGTGACTCAGGCCTACAGCTGTCATGTGACCAGGCCCAGTTCCAGAAGCCTCCCATGAGGGAGGGTGACAAGGGGCCCACTCCTGCTGACAGGCGAGGCAAGTCTTTCATGTGATTGTATGAGATTCGGAAGCCAGAATGGCACTGATGTGGGGTGGACTCTCCCCCAGCTCAGGAAAGGACTCTGGGCTTCCCATCATCTGCCACCATGCCTTTGGCATGGACTGCACATGGGGGCCTGTGTGTCTCCATCCTGCCCCAGGGGGACAGGGTAGCAGCAGGCATCATTTACTCTGTGAGCCCCAATACAGGGGGAGGTCAGTGGGAGACCCAAGATGGTCCCTCTGCCTCTGTGCACCCCACACCATGTGTCAGGCACTCCTCATAACACCAAAAGCCCTTTCTAACGGATGTGCTGCCATCACGCTCTACCGGCTCAGGAGCAAGCCATGACAAAGCCAAGACGGACAAAAACTGGGCCTGCAGAGAATGGGACTGTTAAAACAACTAACAGGTCTGGAAGGCTATAGTCCAAGGCCATGTTTGCTGGCTATAAGCGGGGTCTCCAGAACCAGAGGGATCACACAGCTCTTCTTGAAATCAAAGGTGTTTATGGTCGAGATGAGACTGAGTTTTAGCTAG
Source organism: Eonycteris spelaea (assembly GCA_003508835.1). Taxonomy (NCBI): domain Eukaryota; kingdom Metazoa; phylum Chordata; class Mammalia; order Chiroptera; family Pteropodidae; genus Eonycteris; species Eonycteris spelaea. The sequence goes on along the minus strand of PUFA01000310.1, from coordinate 926,663 downwards.
GCAAGAGATGTGCTTGGGTGTACGAGGCAAAGAACAACACAGTGACTCCTGGTGGCAAACGGAACAAAACCAGGGTAATCTGGGGAAAGGTGACTCGTGCTCACGGAAACTGTGGCCACGGTTCGTGCCAAATTGTGAAGCCATCTTCCCGCTAAGGCCATCGGACACAGAATCCTTGTAATGCTGTATCCCTCGAGGATTTAAATGAATTGCAAGCAAATAAAGTGAGTCTGTTCTTTTGTAAAAATAAAAATCAAAATAAAAAATAAAAAATAAAAATAAAGCCAGGATGAACACTCTTTGCATGACTGGGAATAGAACTAGAAGTAAAATAGAGATGTCACCAACAATTAGGGTTGTCACCACACCAGAGCCTCAGCTTCAACCCCACCAATCCTACGACATGGACTTAACCCTCGGCTCCTTTTAATTCTAATTTAATATAATTGAGTTTCAAGTGCAGCTGACAGATTTAGTCATATGACTTCATTACCATTTATTCTCAGTCAATTATTGTAGGCCATCATCATCCTTGTTGAGTTTGGAGTTTTACACATCCAGGAGTCCAAATGGATTAAAAAAAAAAAAAACCACCAAATACCTACTTTGTTAAGATATTTAATGAAAGGGTTAGAGACTAATGATTAAAATAGCAAATTTTATGTAGCCCTTTCTATGTTCGCTGTGCTATACACCTTATGGAGATTATCTCATCTAATATTTTCTACAATCCTATGAGAGGGTACTAATAACATCTCTGTTATAGAGAAGAAAACTAGAAGAAGTGGAACGATTTGTCCAAGATGACACAATTAAGAGCTGAAGTCTAGATATGAACCCGGACAGCTTGAACTCATAATCATTACCCTCAACCACCTCCTCATTACAATGCTTTAACGTTCCTGTCCCCTAGATTTAATTTATCTCTCCCACCGGGATCAAAACATACCTTCTTGGCACATCTTCCCCGGGCCGTTTCTGCTGAAAGATTCAGCAACATCAAAAAGATCCATTGTTTAATTAAACTCACCAAACAGCAGACCATTGGTCTATTGCTGGCATTTTACTGATATGTTATTACCACTCTATCCCAAAACATCTTATATCAACTGTTTTATAATACCATAATACCCACATGGCCTAGATTTTCCCGAGTAATCGCGAGTTCAACATAGTGACCTATTTTTCACAGCAGCCACAAAAACGTTAGCGAAATTATAGTATATTGACATCCAAAATCGAGTCCCTACTCTGGTTCTTGCGTCAAAAAGGGTCCCAAATTCTTTGGTCAGATTTCTCCTGTCAAGATTCCTGGGGCCGAGGAAATGAGGTATTGTGTAGATGGAGGAGTTCCAGCTCACTTCTCGCTCATGGCTGAGCTAAGTGACGCTTTTAGCAAAGCCGCTGTGCCATGTGGGGCGATCACCCACGCTGAGTCAGAGCAGCCCCCAGTCACAGGCTCTGGCATTTTAATTGGCCTCTGGACACCTACTGATTGCCACCATCATCGCCGAGCCAGTCGTATTCATATGGACTTCCGGTGGTGGTACCACTGTTTTCCAGCAGCCTGATTTTCTCCCCTAGAAAACAGACAGCAGACTGTCTGTCATCAGGCACCGAAGCACGTCCTCACCACTCCCTGTGTTGGGCTCTGTGTGGCACCAAGCCCTGCACACATCCTGGCCAGGTCACACAGGCTGGAGGCCTAATTGGTGCCAGGAACACATGTGGCCAGGCATCCTGTGGGTCCCGGAATTTACGGACTGCACTTCCCATCACCTGCCCACCCATCCCATACGCCTGTGCATACACAGCCCTCCCCTGTGTCAGGTCCAAGAAACACAGAAAATATCCGTGGCCAAGAGCCATGGAGACCAGTGGTTCCAAATGATCGATTCCCAGCTGAAGGCAGGCAGAAGAGAGAGATTAGTAGATTAGTATTTTCTTCTAACTATCAATAGTGGTAACCCCCAGGCCAGGTGATCCCTTGGCCATGGAGCCTTTCGTTGATGTCATCAACACCTTGGATGCTGTCTCATGTTCGATGGAGCCTGGTACCCATGACACAAGGGACGTGGGGTGTGCGGCCTGGGGTACCAGGTTTTCTCACCCGTTCCCCAGTGACTCATACGTATTTTGATGTATATGAAATGACTTAGCTCTCTGCTTTTGAAGCAAAAGTGAGTTTATATAAAAATGTATCAGCACTCGTCCAGGGATTAAATAAAAAGCAAAACCTCTCTGTGCTGGGAGTTTGAAGAAAACAAAAGACGGACAGGGTCCGTGTCCTCCAGAACACGAGTTCCAAGCCTGGGGAAGAGAGGGTGGAGGACAGACAAATCGTCTGGGGAGACGACAGATTGAGGCGAGCATGACTTTCCGTGACCACCCCGATCCATCGCACACGTTCCAGCAGGTTCATCTTCGACGCACCAGTTGACCTGTATGGCCGTGTAGCAGGGCCAGGCCACGACAAGCTGTCAGCAGTGAGCTGGGAGGAATGAAGGCAAGGCCAGAAGGCGAGCAGTGTGGTCAGGAACCCAGACAGCAACGGCAAGATGCCAAAGCCAAGTCTGTGCGGCACAACGGAGTTCCCGGGGCATGCCCGCGGTCAGACGCCGAGAAAGCAAAACAAAAGATGCCAAGTCCAATCAGGATCGAAGCCGGCGCATCTAAGGTCAGATCGGCAGGAGGGATGCGAGGTGCTGAGACCGAGCGCAAAGGCAGGTAAGTGAACTCCCACGGAGTCGCTATTTTGGGTCAGTCTCCTTCCCCTACTTCCTAAGCCACTCTTTTAACGTGTAGAGGCTCTGGAAAATGCACGCTATGGTTTTGCGTGCGAGCGTTTTCCCCTTACATAAATGTAATTGTGCTACAGATCTCACTCCCCTTAACTCTTCTCGATCGGCACTGTGCTTTTAAGAACTCCTGCGTGGCTACGTGCATAACCAGTCCTCCGTTTCTAACCACTGCACAGCAGTCCACAGCAAACATCTGTCACACTGTGCCACTCATTCCCGAGGTGACAGTAACCCAGCCTCCCTCCAACTCCCCACCACCAACAACCAATGGAGCCATGCGCATCCTCACACGTGCCACTAAAACAAACCTCTGAAAGTATGTCTTTGGGATGTGTGCCCGGCAGTGCTGGGTCACGTGGGCCAAAAAGTGGTCTCGATTTAATTAAATCATGTGAGATGGCTCTCCGGAATGGGTTACATGATCTACGTACCCACCAGCAGGTCAAGGCAGTTCTTAAGTCTGAAGGTTCCCTTTTAAAGGTCTGGGGCTCTGCCCCTTTCAACTCATCCCCTTCTGTACTAGGCACCTAATAGCAGCCAGACAAAAGACCCAAATGAGAGTAGTTCTCACCTTCTTCTGCAGCTGGCCACATACGTATGCTAAGAGGCAAGGCCTGTTTTCCCACAGCGGTGAGATTCTTCCAGCTCCTACCTAAATGTTCCCTCTTTACGGTCAGGGTTTCAAAGCACAAGATGACCAAGGCATATCTATAAACAATGTGTTTCCAGCTTGTCCCAAACCCCTTGACCTACTGGCTCCAATTGCCAACATCAATAGAAGCCCATAATAAAATGACTATACAAAAATCTATACTGTGCTAACTGTAGCTTTCTTAGTCCAATAAAATTCTGTGCCAATACACTGTGCTTTATATTGGCATTTCATTTAGCGTATCTTGTCTTTCTTATGAGACAGCTACTCATGTCTCCCCTATTTCACCCTTTGATATTTTCCTTTTATTATTCTACTCTCTTCTAGTTAAATATATGTATTTATGAATATATGTGTTTATGAATTATGAACAATTGCAATTTATGTATAGATTTGACTTTAGACCTTAAGGCATAAAACTATGTCTTGCATCTCTAGCTTTAGCTTTTTTCCTTCCCTCTTTTTACGGTACAGCTCTCTAATTCCACTGCCTCTTGCCTAAAAGTGACCATCCTGCCCAAACCAGTCAAGGTTCTTCATTCTTTTCACTGTCCTTACCATACTTGAGCCTGTTGCAGAGGCATCTAACTGTCCCCCAACAGCCATTCCTCTCATTTTCATGGTAATAAAATTTTCTTCCTAGCACGTGATAGCCCAGGTAACTAAAGTCTGTTTGCTAGCTTTCTTGCAGGTGGGCATGGATATGATCAGATAACATCAGGTAACATCATCAGATCCTTCCCTGTGAACAAATTCTTACCAATGGATGTGTATACCTTCTAGGTCACATGCTTAAGATGAAGGTGCCTGTGTGACCCTTCCCCGTTGCCCTCATCATGCTGGCTGGAAGCAGGATTTTAAGTTTCTGATGATTGTTGAGCTACCCCAGAAGCCCTGGAAAGTTTGCCTAAGCCATTCAAATGAAAAAATAAATAAATAAATAAACTTTTATCATATGTAAGCCACTAATGTCATATGTTAGCCTAACCAATACACATATGTACCAGGGGCCAGATAGTAAATATTTTAGACTTTGTAGGCTATACTATCTCTGTTTCAATTATTCACCTCTGCCTTTGTAGCACATAAGCAGCCAGAGATAAGAAATGAGTACGGCTGTGTTCAAAGAAAACTTTACAAAAACAGACGTTCTTTACATCAGATTTGGCCCACAGGCTACAGTTTACCACCCCTGATATACAGTATCATTTGCACTTTTTTAGACCTTATGTAAATAGCATCAGTCTATATGTATCCTTCTGCTACTTGCTTTCTTTGCTCAGCATTGTATGTTTGAGATGTATACATGTTACACATATAGATTTAGTTCAATCATTTCCATCACCAGAAACTACAGCATTGAATGAATGTTTTACAGTTTATTCATTCATCTTCTATTGATGGTCATTCAGGTTGTTTCTAATTATATCATTCTCACCAACGTTACCATCCCCACTCATGTAAACTTCTCCGACTGCATAGGTGAGTTTCTCTAGAATTCACGCATGGAAATAAAATTACTATATCCACAAGCTATGGACATTGTCAGCTTCACTAACTACTTCCAAACCTTCTCTCCATGGTTGTACCATGAAACTCACCATCACTGTATGATGGTTCCCCTTGCTCCACATTCTTATTGATGCTATAACAGATTTCCTGAACTTTGTCAGTCCGATGGGTCAGAAGTGTATCCCCCTGTGATTTTAATTTGCATTTGCATGTTTACTAATGAGGTTGAGCATCTTCTCAAGTATTCACTTAGACATCCTTTCTGGAAAATTCCTGGGCCTAGCCTTTGCTTCTTTTTCTGTTACATTATTTGTATTTTTCATATTGATTTGCAAGAGGTTTTTTTTCATATTCTGGTTACTAATTATTTATCTTTTGTGAGCTTTACAAACATCTTTTCCAAACCTGTAACTTGACTTTTAACTTTATTTTCATACATGAATATTTCGAATTCTAACGAAGTCAAATCTTTCAAACTTCTCATTCTGGTTATGGTTTTGGCATCTTGTTTAAAAAGCCGTTCTTACTTCCAAGGTCATGAAAGTATTTCCTTACACTGTCCCCCAATATTTTGAAGTTTTTCTTTTTACATTTCAGTCTTCAAACATCCTGGAATCTATTTTAGTATAGGTTTGAAATAGAGAGAGAATTTTCTTCCATTATGGATTACACAGGTACCCCAGTGCCATTTTTAAAATAGCCTATGCATTCCTAACAGACTTGCAATGCACCTTGTCGCATATCAAATTCCCATATATTTGTGATTTTATTTCTAGGATCTCCTTTCCGTTCATCTCTTTTTCTATGCCAACGCCAAACTGCCTTAATCATTACAGCTTTTTAACAAGCCCTGATTTCTAGTAGATCAATTCCTCCAATTCTTGTTCTTTTTCTCAAAGTTACCTTGGATATTCCCGGTTCTTCCTTTGCTCTCTCAAGTAAATTTTAGAATCAGCTTACCCAGTGCTATGAAAAAGGTTATCACGATTTTGCCTTGAGTTGCATTCAATTTATGGATTCGTCTGGAGAGAATTCACATCATTATAATGTTGAGTCTTCTAACCACTCTGTCTCTTGCATTCCCACAGCATCAGATGATAGTATCTTGGGGCAAGTTTATGGCCAATTGAACTGCTACAACCAGAGATTACTGATTAATGCTTCTGTGTCAATCCAAAGAAAAGTTTCACTGCCTTGCTACAGGAATCGTCCTTGGCCCTGTCCTTTGAAAAATATGGCAATCCATTATTCAGATGACACTAACCTGTTTGGGGAGAGCACGTGACTTAGGTAATCAGCAATTCAGAACGCTCGCAATTCTGGAATGCATGGCCGAAGCCAAAAAGATAAAATTTAACGAGTATAAATGCAGAGCCCGGCAGCAATCTTGGAAATTCACTTGTACAAATGCAGAACGGCTGCAGAGGGAGTAGCAATTTGGCGGCGATTTATGGGAAAAGGATTTGGGGGCACAAGAGAGGCAGTTAGGTAGTCACTGATCACTAACCTAATATGAGGCGATGATATCGATGTGGCTATTTAAAGGGCTTACGCAAACTTATTAAGGCATAATATCCAGTTCACGTGAATTATGGGGTCCCTGTGCTCTGATGTTATCTGATCATAGCCACTCATAGCACTCATGTCAACTTTGGGTGCCATGCCACCGTATCTCAGAGCATTTAAAGAAGAATAGGCAAGATGGTGAGAGAGGCAAAAAGCTTCTCATCCAAGGTCTGGGCAAAGAGGTGTCCATGGTATTACTACTCTCACGGTGAAGTGGCAAAGTAAAACGTGACAGCCGCCCAGCTCCCTAACTGACCTTGAAGATGTCCCCAATAATGGAAGGGTCAGGTGTGCAAGAGGCAGTGCATCTTCTGCGGCTGGAGTCATATCAGCAGAGGGCTAGTGGCCACCTCCCAGGCAAGCTGTACGCAAGACACATGCCCTGGTGACTTTTCACGTCTCCTTCGTGGTCGGTGACCGTGGCTTTGAGATTACACCCTCTCGTTTCTGCCTAGTCCCACATAAGCTTCTTCGATCATAGATTTGGGGGAAAAAACAATACACATGTAACAAATGCAGAAACACAGAGTAATCCTAAAATCTGCTCTTGCCCAGATTAGGAAAATTTTCATTATTTTTTATTTAAAAGAATGCAGTTATGAACTATTTCAAATATACAAAAACCGGAGACTAGTAACACAAATACCCATGCATCCACCATAGAGAATCAACAGTTGCTAAACTCTTCCATATTGTTTAAATTTTTTAAGAGAAGTAAAACATGACAGGTATAGTTAAATCCTCACACCTGCCCTGTCCCATTTCCTATAAGAGACAATTCTCCTGAAGTCACTGTGTATCCTCGTCTGTGGATTCGAATCTTACCACATGTGCTTCCATAAAAGCATACTGAACTGTTTTATATGTTTCTAAAATGTATAGAAATCATTTCATGCTATTTATAACATTCTGCAACTTGTTACTTAGGAAACCATTATAAACAAGACTGCAACGATCACCCTTGTACACACCCTCTTCTCTATACTTGACTGTCTTTAGCACACACACACCTCGAAGTAGAATGGCTGGATCAGAGTCTACGTGTCTCAAATTTCACTGCCGAACCAGCTGCTCCCACCAGCATTGTAAGAGACTTTCCATTATGCCACATTCTTGCTAATACTTGGTATTTTCAAACTTTTTAAATTTTTACTAAACTGATAGATACGAAATGGCATCTCATTGTGAGATTTTTTTCATGTTTTCTGGATATCACTAAGATGGAATATTTTCATGTATTGGCTATTCGGGATTCCTCATCAATGAATTACTTTATCTTTATCTTTTGGTGATTTTTGATAGCTTTTTTATCTTTTTCTTATAGATTTGTGGAAGTCTTCATATACTCTGGATATTTATTATTGATGAGTAACATACAATGAGGAATAGAGTGACGAAATAAAATGGAGTCGCTCTAATCAAGATGCTAAATTGCTGAGATTAAGTAGGTTGAGGTATGAGGAAAAGGCTCTATTCTGGATTTAACCAGTCTGGGAAGTTAAACTTTTGGACTTCCTAGGCCTGCGTTAATGCTTGGATATACACCAGATAACCTCCAGATAACCTTCTGCTTTCCCCTTGAAGAGCTCATGGACCCAGAACACCTGACACCCACCTGACATCTACTACCTGAACCACCTGACATGACCAGACCTCCTGCTGCCCATCCTCCAGACCACCCGGCATCTGATAACCTTTCTGGACCAGTCCTAGGAGCTAAGAACATAGGACTGAGCAGTCTCAAGAACGCACTCTTTACTGTAAGAACTCAGCTTCTCTTTCTTCTTTGGAACACTTCTGAGGTTTTGCCTAGTTGTATTTCCGGTTTGCAAGTCCTAAGACCCTCGAATAAATTTTTATCATTTAGTTCTAGCCAAACCTTTCTCGGGGCCCACCAAGAGCCACCCCATTAACGTAAAGTCAGATATGGTTAACAAGGGCTCATTATGAACTCATTATGAATAACAAAATGCACCCCTATCACTCAGGAAATTCCAAAGGTTTTAGGAGCTCTATGCCAGAGGCCTGGAACAAAGACCAAACAGTACTTCTTATTATATCACAGCCATTAATGAGAAAGATAAAGCCAAGTTTATAATCAGGTTAATTTTCACCTATTTAATTTTTAATTAAAATATTACATTCCTTGCTTCACAATTAATGAATAGTTATCTAATAATTTAAGAGCGAAGTTTAAAGAAATATGGCGCCAAAGTACAAGTTGTAGATGTTATTGAGACCCCCAAGAAAAATGGCATTGTTTTTTCAGTTCGTCTATTTCTCCTTTTCATGTGGGTTACCCTTGACCTATGTCAGTCTTCCCTGTCTTCAGCTCCAAGCCAGAGTGCCTATCCAAGGCCGATGTCAGCACTAGCTGCATTGAGACTTCAGGTCACCGGGGCTTTGAGGAAGAATGGGGAAGGAAGGAGGCAAAGCCACGAATTATTAGCTTCAGTTATCTTAGTTATGGCTCCTCTCCACTCCTGCTTGGAGCTAACCTTTATTCCTGAGATAGAAATGCCCTGGACCAAAGGTCAAACGAAACTGGGCAGGACCATGCTGGCTCACAGGCTCCTTGCTCTGTCCATCAGAGAGGTTACTATTGGCAACTGGGTTGCAAGTTCGTTCATTCAACCTAGTTTGACCGGTCACTGCCGCCACTACAACCTGGCTCAGGCTGCAGAGAGACGCCACTTTTGTCAAACACTTTTCTTAAAGTGAAGGCTTAAATTTACCATCTGAACACAATAAAACAGTAGTTTAAGTCCAAGAAGCATGCTATCCCTTCTGCAACCCCCACGACTCCCTTGACCAGACAGAGATGTCCGCTAAGCAAAAGCAGCCTCTTGAAACACAGTTGTTGTCTCGTCTTGGCTCCCCCCTGGACCAGTCCTCCTCCCAATTTATCCTTCGAGTCCTCATCACTTAGCTTACTCCTGAAGACCCAGAACAAGGAGGAGTCAAAGCAATACTTCTTCTATATCTACTAATAAATAACAATGAGTTAGAGACAGTGCATGATAAATACCTGGTAGATGTCATCAACTGGGACCTTCCAATGGCTCGCCTGATTCTGACTAAAATGTATATCTACAAAGCGAAAATTTTAAATCCACCCCAGTCAAGGGTGAGTTCTGACTGTTTGTCTCAAAAGTACGCCGTTAACACAAGAAAGGGTGGACGAGGCCATACGAGCAAATTTCCTCCACCCACAGCATGACTCAGAGAGTGAGCCCTATTGCTGCTGGTAGGAAATACAGCAGGCATCTACTAAAGACAATGGAATGAGGGAATGGGGGTGAGGGGGAGGCACTGTGCCCCTCTCTTCAGATTTCCACATGGCTCATAAGAAAAAGGCCTTCAGGAGGAGAGGTGCTGACCTTCTGGGTCAGAGACTGAGACCGTCACAGAGCTCTGTTCTTTGGAAGCCGGGTCACTGAACGGAACGGCAACGGGCATGTATGAATGTTCTCTCTGCTCCACCGGGAACGGGTAAAGGTGAGTGGGTCAACGGCACCCATGTGGTTGGACAGCTAAGCCCGCAGGCTCTGCATCAAACATTTTACAAGTAGCCTTACTTTCATCTAGAAAGTGGAAATAAGCCATTGTTTCTCAAACGTCAGACTGGAAAGGAAACTTTTTACCACCACTCGCTGCTCTCCAGGTCTTTAGCCAGGGCGCCTGCTGCTCCCTTCTCTGTTGCCAGCTCCCACGGTCCCCCACTCCTGGAAACCCAGGAGCGAATTCAAAGTGTTCGCCACTCTTTGGTCCTATTTGTTTGGGAGCTGCTGTGATGAACCACGGGGCTCTGAGGAATATACGTATTTGGCCTGACCCAAATGCTGTAAAACACAGAACCAGGCCCAGGGAGGGCACGGGCCTCCTGGAAAGCACGTGGGATTGGCCCCTCCCTACGGTTCTATTGTTGTGCATTGGGCCCTTGTGTGTCGGGCTGCTTTGTCATTTTTCATAGCTCGCATATGTTTTTTTTTTAATGTTACCCAGACATTTTTAAAAGGTCCTTGCCCTTGGAATAGTACTCAGCCTTAAGAAGGAAGGAATTTTGACAGCTGCTACAACATATATAAACCTTGAGGGCATTATGCTAAGCGAAATAAGCCAGTCGCAAAAAGGCAAATACGGTAGTTCCATTTATAGCCGTACCTAGAGCATTCGGATTCAGAAACAGAAAGCAGAATGGCAGTTGCCAAGGGCTGAGGGAGGGAGAAGTAGGGGTTGTTATTGAACAAATCCAGAGTTTTAGTTTTGCAAGATGAAAACACTCTGCAGATTGATGGTCCAGCAATGTGAATATACTTAACATTAACAAACTGTATAATTAAAAAAAGGTTAACAGGGTAAATTTTATGTTGGCAAATTTTATGTTATGTGTCTTTTACAAGAATTTTTTTTAAAGGGTTCATGTCTTTTACGTCTTCTAGAGAACCCCCAGCAATACTTATTTAGCGCCATGTGCACCAACGGTACCCCAAGTCTTCATTAAAACATCTTTATCAGTCACTGTAACATTGCCACAACCATTATCATATCTAACATCATTTAATCCTCACAGTAACCTTGCAAGACAAGTATGTTAGCTCAATAAATAGATCAGGAAAGGGAGGCTCGTAAACTTATGTGACTTGCCCACAGCTAGGTGGAAGCAAAATTAGCAGAACTCAAGTCTCCAAGTGAGTATTATTTCAACAGTTGTTCCTCAGTGTCTTTATTAAGTTGGAGATCCAGAGCTGACTTCCTCAGGCTCAGGTTCCCAGAAAATGTTCCAGAAGCTTCTTCAACAGAAACAGCTGAGGATACATATTCATACATCAGCCAAGGCTGGGAGGTGGCTGCACGTACACACGCCAAAGTGAGTGTGTGTACGTGTGTGTGAGAGAATACTGCCAGAAAATTTTTTTTAAATCACTACTTCACATATGGAGAGGAAAAACCTGCACACCCTCAAACCCCGACGAAAATGCCCTAGTTCTCAAACACAGGGCCCCCAAGCCAGAGGAGCACCTCAGAATCGGTTGCCGCAGGCAACGTAACTCGGTTCGGTCTCCACGTCCTTGGTTGGCATGTGAGGCTTGCTGTCTTCAAGCCTCACAGCCTGAGGTGAGCAAGGACCATGGACATGGTGAGACAGGACAGTCGTTTCTCAAGAAGCCCATCCACCGCTCCATTTAAGCTCCGGGTGGGGACGACTCTCTGAGCTCTAAAAAGCAGAGGAGGGAAACTGAAAGGCAAAAAGGGAAATGGTAAACGTGGGCCAACAGATCCCGCTAGAATGGGCCGGAGTGTACATGGCTCTGAAAATGGTGGCAGGGATTCTTCTAAGGCAGACAATTCTGATGGAAACCCTGAGCTACTGTCACTGGCACATGATGGCCATACGGTCATGCTTCAGGGGCTCAGGTAGGAAATAATAAAATTTTTCCTTAATGGGCTCAGTTTTAGCATCTTAGTTTTCTTAAACAAACAAGATGACTCACCGCCCCCACTTTTTCCTGGGCTCCGTCCTCCCCACTTCCCACACTCTGACCCTCTCGTGTCTGCTTCTCTGAGTTCCTGCGCCTTGAGGGGAAATCATGAAGGTGATCTGGAGAGGGGCAAGGAGACGAGCCCCACGGATGACAGAAGAATGGGGTTTAACCTGGCCTCGGATCTCCAGGCCTTCTCCGGAGCCTGCCTTGGATGGGAAAAAGTAAAGCCACACTTCTGGCTTTTCCATTTCCAGTAAATCCCACGTCTTCATATCCTAAGGCATGTCCTCTTCTCTCTCACTTACCAGCTAAACATATACAATTAGGAGACATAGAAAAACACCAAGAGCTGGAATATTCCAATCAGCAAGCAAGTATCTTTGAAGTCCCCAGGTTCACCCATGAGGCACTTACGCCCAGACTGGGTTGACAGGGTTGATGTGCAGGAAATAGATATCGTCCTAGTGATGAGCTGTATTGGTCAGGATCCAACCAGTGGCCTGAGGTAAGTCATTTCACTGCACCATCACCTGCTTCTGAGCCCCATTTCATCTCTATGCCCCCTCCCCGTCTCCAGGGTCCCGGAGTGGTATATGGGAGTTAGAGTTAGATAGAGTTAGTAGAGAGCAGAGGGAAGGAAGGTAAGATGGAAGCAGCCAAATAAAAGATGACCAACAAGAAAGGCAAACACAAATGAGCTCTGTAAACACAGGGCGCGTTCTGTGTTTATAATGAGCGCATGGGAGGTGTGATATATACGTGTGTGCACCTGCCCCCTTCGAATGCCGGCTACCGCCCAGTGCCTCCTGCTACCTTCATTGCATGCCTGTTTCCCTAGATTCCTGTTCTGCACATCGCGTCTTGGGTTCCAGCCGACAAGAACACCACCTTTGAATGGGCCTCAGAGGGCAACTTGAAGCTAAAAGGCCAGGACAGGCTAGCTCTGGAAAGGGCGAGGTCTCTTCAGGCGGGGGCAGTGTAGGAAGCCTCACTTCACTACAGACACACCTGGGGGCTGTAACACGTTCCTTCTGTTTCATTGCACTTTATTAAGGAGACCTCGACTGAACTCTTAAAAACGGCTTTTTAATGGCTATTATTCCATCCAGTGGCCTTGGAGCGGAACGAGCTGAAGGCGGCCTTTCGCCACATCGTAAAGGGCCACTCCAAGCAATACCCTGCAACCCAGCAAAGACGTCTGAGGCCAGTCTGCAGGGGGTCATTGAAATTCAGGTCAACCAGCTGGTCATTTCTGTTCATCTGTCAACTAAGATGCTTAGACAAGCCCGTGTTGCCACGTTAGGCACTGTTTTCTAGACAACGGGGCATCGGAGTTCCTCACTCACTCTTTAGGATGGAAGGGATGTTCCCAGGTAACTTATTCACCTCTTCTCCCTGCATCTAGCTCCTTTGTGATCAGAATGGCTTGGGCACTGTAAGCCTCAGGCTATCTGCCTGGCGGCATGTTTAGCAATGATCTCGGAGAAAAGCGGGGAATGCTCCTCCCCCACAGAAAGATACCATTTTGTACCTTACCTGGTAATAATAATAATAGCAGCTAATACGTATAGAGTCCTTACTCTGTACCAGGCCTTCTCCCAACTGCATTTTTTTTTCACATATTAACTATTTCATCCTCATTCCAGTCTAAATGAGGATTGCCTATTTCAGAGGTGAGGAAACAGCTCAGGAATATTTATATCTTAGATTTTCGGAGAGGATTCTACGATCAAGAAGCCCATGAGGGCTAAAGGAATAAGTAGCCAAGGATGACATCCAAGCTCCTTGCTAAGGAGCAAAGGCAGATCTATTTGAGGAGAGATGGATGGGGGTTCTGAGGTGTAGTTGTTCCTGGGACCCTCTTGTATGCCCACCCTAACCCCCTCCCCAGGATTACAGGACTACAGCACTTACGGGAGCCTGGGTTCAAGAGCCCTGTGGAGAAACCAGCCTAAATCACTCCAGAGTAAGGGCCGGCTACCTACGAAGAGGCTGCCTCTAGGTCTGCCCACTACCCACGTGAACATGTTCTCCTCGAGTTGAACTAGAAGCCAGCTCTTTGGGTTTCCACTGTTCTGTGCTCATTAGGCTGAAACAGCTGGCAGGCACCCAAGGCCCAGCAGCACCCTGCACATCCAAGGAGGACCAGGCCGGCTCCTGGCCTACTGGCCTGTGGGCTAGCCAAAGGTTGCTGGGTCAGCGGGGCGGGTGGGCACCGGCAGTCACCACAGATCCAAAGTGGGCAGGAGAGTTGCAATTCCAGCATCAGGGCTTGAGGTATTTGCACAGGGCGGTGTCAGGGATGCGTGGATTAACACAGCCCGGCTCTCTGCAGCCCTGCGGACGTGGTGAGACGTGGCTCTTCTCTGAAGGTGTACTGACAGCAGCCCGAGGGCTTCTGTTGTCAGCTTCCTTTTTTAAGGCCCAGCATCAAAGGCCTGCTGTCCAGACCCTGCCTGGACAGCTGGCTGGACATCCCTGTGGATTGAAAGGGGCTTGCTGGGAGAAGGCCAGGGGCTGTCATGATGAAGCCCCTTGAGAACACAGGTTTCGCTATCTACCAGAACCTTAAAAATATCACCCTGGTGTTTGCATAAATGTGTACCACCCGATCCCATCCTCAGAGATCAGAATTCAATAGGTCTGGAGCCGGGCCAAGGAATTTGCATGTAAATAAACATCCCGGTGATTCAGGGGACTCTAGAGGAAGCTCCCACACTCCTCAAACGTGATCAGTGCACAAGCAACCCCTGCATCACCCATTCAAAAGCTCTGGTCCCACTCCAGACCTCCCGAATCCACAACTACAATTCAGCGAGATCGTAGGCGATTAGTAGGCACACTGCAGTTTGAGAGGTACAGCCTCGAAGCAGTGGTTCCCAAACGAGCATGAAGCAGAATCCCTTGGGGGGAGGGGCCTGTGAAAACAGAGATTGTGGGCTCACCCCTAGAGTTTCTGATTCCGAAGGTCCGGCATGGAAAAATTGGAAAACATTTATTCTTAGAACTATACACAACCCCTAGGTTCACGGCAGCCTTATTCGCGGTGGCCAAGATGTGGAAATAATCTAGGCATCCTTCAGCGGATGACGGATAAAGAAGCTGTGGTACAGATATACACTGGAATACTACTCAGCCGCAAGAAAGAAGGAAATAGTCCATTTGCAACATGGGTGCGTCTTCGGAGTATCACCCCAAGTGAAATGTCAGACAGAAAAGGACAAGAACCAAAAGATTTCGCTCATATGCAAGATATAAAACAGAACGCAACAAACAAACAAACAAAAACAAACAAACACATAAACACGGATAACAGTAGGGTGGTTATCAGAGGGGAAGAGGGTCGTGGGGAAGTAAAAAGAGCAAAGAGGGACGAATATACGGTGACAGAAGGAAATTAGACTTTGGGTGGCGAACGCGATGCATTATACAGATGATGTAGCATAAAACTGTACATCTGAAACCTACATAATGTTATTAATCAACGTTACTCCAGTAAATTTACTTTTTAAAAAGAGAAGGTCTGGGGCGGAGCGCGATAATTTGCATTTTTCCCAAGTTGCCCCGGGGGTGCCGGGGGTCCAGGGACCACACTCTGAAAACCATTGCTCCGGTCTAAAGCAGTTTTCTCCGCCTTGCTGCACACTGTCACCTGGGAAACGTTCAAAACTACTATTGCCTGGGTCCCTCCCCACAGGCTCTGGTTAACTGAGCTGTGGTCCAGCCTGAGTATCTGGACATTAAGAAGCTTCCCAGGTAAATGTAGCGTGCAGACAAGGTTGAGAACCACCGTTCTGGAGTCAGACAGCCTGGATGCAAATTCCAGCTCCATCACTCACAATCTGGTGACCCGGAAACACTTACCTAGCTGCTGCCCCAGCCCCCACCTCTACTCACGGTCTGCCTGGAGAAGAACCTCATTATTCTATCCACGAACCTAGCAGATGAGCCTCATTACTCTTCCATGAACCTAGCGGATGGGGGTGGCGTGGAGATGTAATTTATATGTTTCAATGGGTACCAAACAAGATGTCAGTCGATAAGTCTTTCTCCATGTCTGTGGTTCACAAATATCGGCTGCCCTGCCTCCTGTTTCTCTGTTTCTCTCATCATATTTTAACTCTGCATATCAAGAAAAAATAATGACCCTTGATTGAGCGCTTGCCATGTGCCAACTGCCTCAGTACATCATTTAATTTAATCTTTACAACAACTCTATAGGGTCAATATTATTATGCCCATTTTCCTGGTGAGGAAATTGAGGCTCAAGGTCAAGTGACTTGCCCAAGCTAACACGTTTAGAGAGTGGGGAGTCAGAATTTGAATTTCAGACAGACTGTAGAGTTGCCTCTGCTGAGTTTTTACCACACTACCTCCCCACCCCCCACCCCGCCTTGAGTTGATCTGCCCCTTCTCCACCTAGAAGCTTCTGCAAGGGGTGTGCCGGGAGGTGGAAGGCCACCTCAAGGGCACACTGCCCTCCCTCTGAAGTGAATTTGATGTTCTGAGTACCAGCAGCCTGCTTGAAACTTGAGTCGATTTATCATCATTACTGGCCCAGGGACACAGCCCCAGATGCAAATGAGGTTACATTTCCCAACAGATACAAATGAATTTTTTTTCAGACATCAGAATAAAGCCGCCCTACTAAGCCCTCCAAGAAGGTGCAAATTGCTAATCTGATCTGAATGCGTCACTTCTTTGCTTGGGCTTCATCAAAAGGTTCTGATATGAGTCAAGGAATAAATAAAAGTTTCTGATATGAGTTCTACTCATATTTGCGCTTGAAATGAATTCTAGTTGTCTGTTGTGGGAGCCAATTTTCTGTTTTAAAATGGGGTTGGCAAGCAAGACAAGGACGAGACAGAAAGGAACCAATAAAATCAGGAGCAGGGATTAATTAAGGCCCCAGAGTTTGCTGCAGAACAGGGACAAAAGAAAGATGGTAATAGCGCCTCTTCCAAGAAAGACGAGTTGGATTTTTGTATACATATAAGTTTCTGGAGAAATAATTTAATTTTGACACCATCTCCACAAATCGAGTGGGCTTATCTTTCTCCCATGGAAAGTGAAGAGTGCCCTTTTTCTGGCCAGAGGGGAACCTCATTTCCCCTCTCCTTATCAGTTATTAGAAATCAAAATATTGTTTCAAATGGAGTGTTTAATATTTCAGACTACATAATGCGTCCAGCACAAAAGGCTAACATTGGTAGGCAGGAGACAAAGGGTAGAGAAGAGAAGAAAAAGGATCCTACATCGCATGACCAAAAATTTCTCTCCAGTCTATCCTTCCTTGTTCTTTGAGGCTGGGCTCGTTGGCCATCTCCTCATTCTTGACCTTCCTCAATCCTGAAAATGGAGAAAATAACCAGAGGTTTTTTCCCCTACTCTGCCATACAGACTGATTTTTAACATCCACTATATAAAGCAAATTCCCAATGATTCTAAACGATTTTGGTCACAGAGAAAGATGTTTCCCCCTGAAAACTCCACCCCATAAAATAGGTTGAAAACTGTAACAAAAACATATGACCTTGGTCATATTTATTAGCAATATGGTCCAAATTAGTGGCTTATTTTCCCGTGGCGGCCTTTCCTGTATCTCAGAGGTCTCCCTTACCATCGGGCCACCTTCTCTCATGTCTAAGGATCCGGTGGCACACAGCCCAGACTTCAGTTCCCCTGCTGGTTCTTTCCAGGTATTTAGAATGCCTGAGGGAGCTAACTTGCAGTATTGTGCTTCACAGAGAGCTATTTCCATTGAACACTTCATGAACCCCAGCCCCGCCCCATTACCTCGCATTCTAAACTCCAGATAAGTAAATGCACTTCCTCCATGTTAGCAATTAGGCAAGTTTGAAACTCAGTGTGTCAAGCTCCCTATAACGAGGGACAGACACTTCCATTTACCCGTATGACAGGATCCACATGAGGAATCGTGACAACACAGCTAACTCAATTACCGAGTGTTCTTCGTGTGCGAAGTGCTATGTGAACGCTCAATAATAATGTTATGGCTTCATCTGAAAGATGCACCCGGGAGCGTCAGTAAGTCAGTAACATAATTTGCAGTAAGTCATCGTTAATTAATGCTAAATTACTAGGCCCTTCCTGGGGAAGCCGGATATTAAACTGACATCAGTACGTGAGGAGTTCATTATGGCTAACATTATGAAAACACAGAGTGAAGGACTAAAGAGCGGATTAGAAGGTGTTCATGTCCACACCCCTCAATGTGGGCCCCACAACTGCCACACACCAGCGAAGATACTGGCTTGCTGCTAAGGATGATCATGGAGACTTGAAAACTCAAGAAGAGGCTCTCCCAACATGGGGCGATGGGGTGTTTGGAAGCACTAAAAAAAAAAAAATAGGAGAGGATGAACGCTCATCCATCCTATCTCCTCCTTCGTCTCCTCCTTCACGCCATTTCCACGAGAGCCTGGGAGAATGAGCCGGAAGCAATGAGCACAGGGGTGAAAGTGGAAGGTGCCGCCTACGGGGGAGAGGTCAGGCTAACCCGGGGAGCAAGCTAGGAATGGGCTCCAGGTGAAGGTGGGAGAGGGGCCAATGGGAAACCCCTTCAAGTGATTCAGTAGGTCATCGTTACATTCCTGCCACCCTCCTCCACGCACCCCTCCGCCCCGCTGCCATACGGTGATTTTTGCCATGTTCGTTCCTGCTGCAAAGGTAAAAGCAAGGCGATCCTAATGCAGAGGCGTGAGGCACGTGATCCGAAATCAACAGCGCCATTCTTAACAGAATCGCAAGCCTACCTGCAGCATCGTAAAGTAAAACGAGAGCTTGCGCACGGCACGAACGCCGATTCCCAGCACCCGCACCGCGGGAGCCGTGAGGATGACTGACAGCAAAGAAGGGGCAGGAGCTGAGCCGCAGAGCGCGCGGGGCAGTGCACACGGTTGTGGCCTCGTGCGACCCTTCATCCCCCAAGTGAAAGGGTGGCAAGTGCTCTTTACTCCCAATCTCTTTCTTCGGTCATGATAAGTGCTTATTCAAGAGGAGGATCGTTTCTGCTGCTTCTAACAAAACAGAAGTGTGAAGACAAAAAAGTTCAGAGCCTTTGTGTTGTGAGGTCTATTGGTTTTCTTGCATTCATTCGCTCAACAGGCATCTGCCAAGGATCACACTAGCTTTCAAGATACAAAGCGGAGACCCAAAGCCGCACTGACAAGGTATGCTAGTGGGACACAGAGTCAAGGACACGAATGAGCAAACAGTAATACGACAGTGGAGGAGCAGAGGGACTGACGTCTTTCTGAGCACGTACGATTTGGAGAGGCAAAGAAGGTGGCGGGGGATGGCCTCTCAGAGGAAGATACACGCGGGCTGAGGATTCCAAGCAGTCAAGGCCAAGGCCATTCCAAGCAAAGGGGCAACCTAAAAAAAAAGCTACAAGGGACAAGTCCATCTGGCCCTGGGGAGGGAGCCCTTCCAACCACCGGAAATGACTGCACCCTGTGGGCACCAGGCTAAGCTCCACGCGGGGCCAATCTGGTTCCTCTCATAGGATGACTAAATGACTTGCCCCCCTGAACCTGAAAAGTCAAGGGTCAAGGCTGCCATTTGGGGGCCGTGGATCTAGAGAGGCAAGCAGAGAAAGGGGTCTGTAGAAAGAGCAGGGCACGGAAATAAGTACCCAGAAACGGGCAGCCCCAGGAAACCGTGTGAACCCGAGGCGAGAAGGAGAGAGAGGGCGATGGTGCGTCAGGACCCGTTCTAGACCTTCGTGAGGGCCGTATGGGACCCGGATCCTTCGAAATGCTCTCAGTTCCTTTGACTAAAGCCTCCTTTACTTAAGACTGCTGGAGCGGGAGTCTGGATTGGACGCTCGTAACCAGGAGGCACTGAACAAGGCCCTGGGTGGAAGCGGGCCATCCTGCAGCCTGGAATGGGGCACCCACAGCACGGGCGCCTGCAGACCGACTCATGTCAGCCATCACCACCAGACGTCAGTCCCGGACTGCAGGCCAGGGGACTAGGGGCGGAGGGCTGAGTTCACTGGGTCTTCGCACCTACTCATCAGCTTCTTATACAGATAAAATCTGTGAAGCACTTGCAGCTTCTTTCCTCTGGAGAAAGACGTGAGATAAATACAAGGTATTGCTAACAAAAGGGTCTTTCCTCTTTATTATAAAGCTATCGGAAAGAAATTGCTTTTCCAGGCCACAAGGGAGCTGCAGCCTTATCTCAACAGGTAACCTTGAGAATCAGACACAATAGCCATCTCTTCTCCCAGTTCTCTTCCTTTGCCCACCATCCCTCCACAAGCACACTTTTCCAGTAATAGCCTTTTTCGAGTGATGAGACTAATAACATGTCCTCCTCTGCATACAGAACAATCACAGTTGCTGGCTGGGCTGGACCCTGCCCTGCTGTCCGCTCAGCACCCATCCCTGCTTGTCCCGGGCTCTGCTGAATTGGTGGGAGCACACGTGGCAAGACAAAGGGAGCTTTCTCAACAGTTCCTCCACGAGACCAGCCGCCTAAGCTAAAGGTTACATCGAGCAGCTTAAGGAATTCTGCTTTTGAAAGAGCAGGGCAACGTCCCCCTTGTATAATCTGTTCACAATTCTTTCTGTGGGGACAGAATGTGTGTGTCATTCAGGCTATCCTTAAATATTTCAAACGTACACTGTCATTGGACTGCAACCTGTAGACCCTGCAGAAGCATACGGATGAAGAACGGGGAAACATCTGGCTGGAGGCAGACGTGGACGCCTGAGAGAGGAGCGAGGTGCATCAGCTTTGTAGGAGGTGCCTGGAGGTGGGGGTGGAAACGAGAATTCAAGAGCACGGCAAACAGTCTCTCAGTGTGCAAGAACACTTAGGGAAAACTCAGGAAGCAAGAAACTGCGGCAGTAAGAACTCTTCTTCGCCATGTTCTCTGACTATGAGCTTACTCTCCAATAGAAGGGCTTCCTAAGAGATCTGTGGAATCTATTGGGGATACAGGATTTTGAGGAGTCCGGCTGAATACTCCCAGACCTCTGAGCCAAATCACGTCTGCAGTGAGACTCTGAGAGGCAAGAGGCTCCCGTGTCTGACCTTTCATCCCAGGCATGTTCCAGAAGGCTGAGGCGTCCCCATGGTCCACACCAGCCATACAGGGCACCACCCATAGGGACTTGGCATCCGAGGGCACATACTTAGATCCACTGTCATTTGGAGTTGAAAGGACACTAGAATTCACCAAGTACAACCCTCTACACATCAGATATGACAGCGCTGGTTGAAACGTTTGGGTTCTCTAAAATGGAGTCCTTCCCGCTTGCATTTTCTATATCTACGCTGTTCCTGTTGGACGCTAACCCCTGCTGTCCAGACGGCCGCACAGTGGACACGGTACTGCTGCACTTGAACTTGCCCACCGTGCTGGAAGGAACCGGCACTTTGGCCTAGACAGAATAGCCCTTTGGGTCACATTATCTCTTACAATTTATTCTGAAGTGAGCCTGGGTCCTGTGCTGCAAAACCAGCATTATTTAGGGGACTATGTACTCCTTACCTCTTGCCGTATAAACCACCCCCAAACCTAGTGCCTTCAAACAGTACCTCACAGCTTCTGTGGGTCAGGAATCCAAGCGTGGCTTTGCCGGGTGTTACACCCAAGGTGTCACCAGGGCTGTAAGCATCTCAAGGCTCAGATGGGAGGGGGGATCCCCTGCTTCCCAAGTTGACTCACCTGGTTGCTGGCAGGGCTCATTTCCTCGAAGCTGCTGGACCAGAGGCCTCCCCCAGTTCTTCGCCACGTGGACCACACCACAGGACAGCTCACAGGATGGCATTTCTTTTTTCCCACCGGAATACGCGAGCGAGTAAGAGATGGCAGCAAAGACGGACGCCACCGTCTTTGTGTAACCTAACCTGGAAGTGACATCTCAGCAAATCCTAAGTCCAGCGCACACGCCCGAGGGAGGGATGACAGAAGCACATGCGTCCCAGGAGACGCGGGTCACGGCGGGGCCCCCGTGCAGGCCGCTGAGGGCAGGCTACTTTACATACCACCTACTTCATTTACACGTCGCCATCACGGGACTGGCAAACAAAAACCAAAAGGCCAAGGCCTCCCCGACTAGAGCACAAACCAGGTGTAAGCAGAAGGAACCAACCGGCAACGAAGCGCCTGGAGAAGGTATGTACAGAGGGATGAAAGAACGAGAGATCACAGGCCCGAGACAGAGAGACAGAGATTGCCTCAAGGCCTGATGCTTTTTTTTTTCTGTTTATTCAACCCGCACAGTGCACCTTCCCACCCCCTATTTCAACTAGTCCAGGTGAGCTTTGCTTCTTTGCAATCAATCTCTGATTCAGTCAAGTCCCCCACTCCCCCCCCCCCCAACTCTCCCCACCCCTGCCCCCGCCCCCCGGTCTATTTCTTCTTAGGAAAATGGTTAATATCCGTTCAATTTCACCACCACCACCACCCCAAAAAAGTGACCTTTGAGATTGAAATAATGTGTCGATTCCAAGGAAAGCGCATTTTTGTTCAAAGCACGGATGTGATTTAATTCATTTCCATAGGCCCGGCGCTGAGGTGGGAGTTAGTGTTGTCTCAATGAAATCAAGGGGAAATGTAATTACAGGAATGGGAATCTGACTTACCCTAATTCACACTGCAGAACGGTCATTAAACTAGAGCTAGAGGACCAATACCCTTAGTCTTGTAAACCCCACAGCAGCTTACCATGTAAAAATATGTGTTACCTGCTCATACAGAAGTGTGTTCCACACTCCCATGCAAACATGGCCACAAACGCTATCGAAACCCGGAGAATGAGGTCTCAAGCGAACAAAAACCTTGCTCCACTTCTCTTGATGTATCACAAAACAGCGTGGACCCCATGAGTCAACTCCCATATGGGGTTTGCTTTCCAGAGCACATTTTCTGAGTATTCAACAGCCTGTCAATACAGAAACCAACTCGCAGGGTAGTTTACAGGACTCCCCCAGGCAGTTCACGTAAATATTGCAAACAGCAAATTTATACTGCCAACTCACTGCAGAAACCCAGAAGAATAAGATTTTTACAAGTTCTCGTCCCAAAGGAAATCAGACTGAAAACACAGAGTGACAGTCTCTAGAATGGTGCCAAGCCCCTTGATAGATGTAGGCTGGAGAAACGCCTTTTTTGTTACCTTTTTTTTTAATACAAATAATGATTTTTTTTTAATTACAAAGTATATGCTCACTGCAGGAATTCTGAAATTCCAAAAAATGCAGAGAAGAAAATAAAGCTACTTAGAAATGCACCAAGAGACAACTAAGGTTGTGTTTGACATATTTCCTTCTAGTCTTTTTTCCATATATATGTTTATACATATATTTGGAATAATACTTTTTGTTTTGCTTTTTTTTTTTTACCTAATATATATTCATGGGAGGCATGAGGAGAGACAGCTAATGTGTATAAGATTTCTTTTGGTGAGATACAAATATTCCAAAATTAGATTATGCCAATGGTTGTACAAATCTCTAAATATGCTCAAATCATAAAACTAGACACTTTAAACAGATGAACTTTATGATATGTAAATTATATGTCAGTAAAGCTGTTTTTAAAAAACCATAATCAAATACCACTATATACCTGTTAGAATGGCTAAAATTGAAAACAAAATTAAACAAACAAACTGATTTTAAAACCTGGCAATTCCAAATACCCATACAGATGTGAAGTAACAGGCATTCCGGTGGGAAAGAAAATGGTGCAACCACTTTGGGAAAAGAGTTTGGCAGTTTCTTACAAAGTCACATATACCCCTGTCGTACAACCTGACAACCCGAATCCTAGGTATTTAGCAAGGAGAAGTGGAAGCATGTGTCCGTACAAAAACCTGTACGTGAGCGCTCTTTGCAGCTTCATTCGCATTTAACCCCAAACCAACAACGGCACGAATGTCCATCCACAAGAGAAATGAATAAACCAATGGGGAGTATGCATGCAGTGGAATACTATGCAGCGGTATAAAAGAGCTACCAAGACGGACCACGGCAGAGATGAATCTCCAAACCGTTATGTTGAGTGAGAGAAGCTGTACAGAAAAGACGAAATACCGTTTTGTTCGATTTGTATGACATGTTAGAAAAGGGAAATCTAATCTCTGGCAACGGGAAAGGAATCAGTGGTCGCCTAGACTTGAGAGTGGGGAAAAGCAAGGGAGCTAAGGAAGCAGGAGGGCATTTTGGGGAGCAACAGAACTATTCTGTCACAACCGCGGTGGTGGTTATGTGACAGTACCCAGTTTTCTAAACTCATCAAATCGTACACTTAAAATTGTTTTAGTTTATTGTACATAAATTATACCTCAACGAAGTTTGTTTAAAAAAATAAAATCTTATCTACCCTGCTACCCTGAACAAGCCCAATCCCATCTGCTCTCAGAAGCTGAGCAGGGTCAGGCCTGGTTAGTACTTGAATGGGAGACCACCTAGAAAGACTAGGTGCTGTAGACATAAAAAATAAGGGATTGAAAACTGACAAGGTCCTTGCAATCTGTGAGGTCAACCACGGGTTGCGCACCTAAAAAAAATAAATAAATAAAATAAAAAATAAAAACTCATTAACCTGAACACTAAAGTAGTTATATTTTTGTATATAAATTATACCTCAATAAAGATGAGCTTTTAAAATAGTAAAAAATATATATTATATTCTACTCATTTTTACAGGCCTTTAAATAATTTTCAGAAATACCTTAATTTGAATATTATGTAGCTATACTAGTTGATGTTATAGATGTGCCACAACTTAGCCAATCTACGATAGCTGAATACTTAGGTTATTATTTTTCCTTTTGCCAATTAAAAATAACATTGCAGTGAACATCTGTGTGCATAAAACTTTGTCTATGTTTCAGATTTCTAGAGAAGAACAATTGGGTAGAAATATTTTTAAGGTGCTCAATACATTCAAAACATATTAAAGTTGATTTCCTTTAACTGTGGGGTCAGAATGATGGAAAGGGTTGGGGGTTGCTTCTAACGTTATGGATTCCTGGTGAGGAATGTAGTCCTGGATCTTGCCCTGGTCCTGTCACTTGCTGTGTGACCTTGAGTTATTTTCTCTCTTTGGATACTATGTTTTTTATCTCCAAAATGGTCATCAAATATTTCCTAAACAGTGCCAAAAAAAGTACCGACCGTAAAATGAACAATCAATAATGGAAATAAAAACTCATGTTCATCAAAAGACGTTATTAAGAGAAAAAACAAACCACACACAGAAGAAGGTATTCACAAAACATATAGTCAACCAAGGACTTAGATCCAGAATTCCTAAAAACGATGAGAAAAAAAGAACAAAAAGTGAGCTTTTGAAAGATTCAAACATCCACTTCACACACAAACACACAAATATCAAATAGCCAACATGCAGATAAAGATGTGCTCAGTATCATCAGTAGTATGGGAAACGTAAATTAACACCACCTGTGATACCACTAAACCGCCAACAAAATGGCTAAAATTAAAAATACTGGCACCACCAATGTTTAGCGAGGAGGTGAGCAACTGGAATTCTTTCACCTTGCTGGGCCAAGTGTAAAGTGGTACAATTAACTTTGGAAAACAAAGCACCTACTAAAATTAAACACATATACCTTTGGACTCAACAATTACTCACTAGGCATATATATATACCCTAGAGAAATTAGTAAATATCTCTAAAAAGAAAAAAGAAAACTCATCAACCTGTACACTAAAGTAAGAGCATTTTTGTATATAAATTGTGCCTTAATAAAGATGAGTTTTTAAAATGGAAAATATATATATTATATTGCACTCATTGTCACAGGCCATTAAATATTACTAAACGGGTCCTCTTTGCTCCCCTCCAGTCTCTTACCTCTCTCACTAAAAGTATGTGCAAGAAATTTCATAGCAGTTTTATTCATAATAGCCCAAGACTTGAAAACCTAAATGTCCATCATCAGGATAACAGTTAAACTGCACAAATCTCTAAATATACTCATATCATCAACCTATATGCTTTAAACAGATGAACTTTATGGTACGTAAATTATACATCAATAAAGCTGGATATTATACGCCAATAAAGATGGATAAATCTCTCAGACATAATGTCAAGTAAAAGAAGCCAGATTCAAAAGAACACATTTGAATGTCAGGATTTGTATAAAGTCCAAAACAAACAAAACAATTTTTGTTGATAAAAGTCAGAATAGTGATAACTCCTGGTATGGATGGATGGTGGGCGTACTGGCCAAGAAGGGGTACAAGGGAACTTTCTGGGGTCACGGAAGTGTTCTCTGTCCTGCTGGTGTTGGTTACAAAGGTGCAGACATATATAAGACTTCACCGAACTGTCTATTTAGGATGTGTCCACTTTCCTATGTGCATGCTATACCTCAATAAAAATAAATAAATGGAAATTAAATAAAATGAACATGTTGGACTAGATGATAGATAGCTAAGGTGTTTCCATCTGGTAGAGTCTCTTCACACCCTATTCGCTTTCCCTCTTTCCTCGTATTTTTCCTTTCCCAAGTTCCTCTACTCTAAAAGCTTTCACTATCGCTCAAACACTTGCATTTCTCTAGTTAGAGGTCGTTATAGTTCACTCCAACTGGATGTGCATTTCCCACACCACACCCACGACTTGTCCAAAACAAAACCCATCCTCTTCCTCCTCCTCACCCTCACCGGAGCAGGCATCAAGCAGTGTGGCTCCCTGGCTTACAACAATTACCCGTTCTCCAGAAACAGCCATGATATTCAGGGAAAAGCTACTAGAAAGCAACTCTGCATGCCGTAAATCTAACTCTGGCCCAGAGCTGACTGACCTGGGAGGACACACCTCAGCCAAGCTGGGCCAGATTCTCTCGCCTGCGAATTTTAAATCTGCACTGAAAGTCCAGAGCTTGGGGAAGCATTGAAGGCACTGTCACAAAAAGAAAGGTGCACAAATTCCTTCCACTGAAGTTTTAGAAGAGTCCCTGGGCTATCCTATTGGTGGTTCAGCCCTTCCTTTTAATTTGAAGGATTTCTACTCTGCATTCTTGCATTAAATGTTTTTTTTTTTCACTTGACTGACTAGAGTACATTTCTGTTGCTTGCAATCAGAAGAATGTAGGTATATACCCTCCCCAAGGCCAACATTTGTCCTCGCTGGAATTACGGTCCCAGGGTTTATTCATGACTTTGCCCTCTTCCTCCGACCTAGTCATCTTCAACTTGACTTCCCGTCCATTTCCATGAGCCCTGACTGACCCTCACCTGAAACCCTTCTCAAATCGGTCCTCTCCTTTCCAAACCGCAAGCCTATGTTCAGATCCTTGTCGCTGCTAAGCTGAGCTAATGTGAATCAGGTCCTCTTGGCTCTCCCTCCAATCTCTTACCTCTTCAACCATCTTTCACAGTTCTGTTAGAGGAGCTTCCTAAAGACCAGCTCTGACCACGCCGTTTCCTGTTCATCAACCTCGCCAGCTCCCATTGTCCACTAGAGTACACGTGTAGGCTCCTTACTGTGGCATCAAGGCCTCCACAGTGGTCCCAACTTGCCTTTCCGGTCTCATCTCTGGCTCTGCCATTCCTCCCAAGCCTCACGTGCTGTCTTCCAATTGAACTAGACAACTCGCAAGTGCGCAGTTCCTGACCTTGAGTGACAGGTATTTGTGTCTGTGTACGTCTGTCCCCTTCAGTAGGCTCGTTTCTTGTGAGCAGAGACCAGATCCTGTGTCCTACTGTATATGCCCCCTGCCCACCACAGTCCTTGGTACAAAGTCAGCGCTTTGATAACTGGGTGCAGAATTGAATGTCCTGAACCTGCCACGAAAGAAAAAAAATGCAAATGGGAGAGTGAGAACGTGGACGGAGGCACAGGCAGACTCGGCAACCGGAAAGGATGAAAGAGCAAAGAGCCGAGCGAGAGAATCCTTAGGAAATGCATCTCTCCTCCGCAACCATTTTACGATCGAAAGGGACAAATGCTGCCCAACTTATCTAGCTCCGCCCCGCCATGGGTACTACTGAGAGACGGGTCAAGGTACAGATGCCAAGGCTGAACACAAGAGCACAGAGGAAAGACAAGAGGCACCTGTTTGCCTCGGTCAGGCTCCGAAGCCCCAGTGTCGTGGCTGGAGCATCGCTTCAGCCGCTGCCAGTCCCGAGGGGCTGCTTTGCTCTCCATGCCCGGGCACATCATCCAGCTCTCTTAAAATGCAGCAGAATAAAGTAGGTGGTGTTGTCCCCCCCACCCCGGCAGAGAAACGAGGGAGGTAAAAGGGATGGGAGAGTCAACCCGAAACTGCAGAAAACGCCCGTGTGGCCTAAGACTTCCAGGTGACGGAGGGTCGGCGAGCAGGTCACCAGTCTCCCT
Source organism: Eonycteris spelaea (assembly GCA_003508835.1). Lineage (NCBI taxonomy): Eukaryota > Metazoa > Chordata > Mammalia > Chiroptera > Pteropodidae > Eonycteris > Eonycteris spelaea. The sequence goes on along the minus strand of PUFA01000310.1, from coordinate 898,289 downwards.
GGGAAAAGGGGTTACGAAGGGAGAGCAGGGAGGGGAGGGAACTGAATGGATTTTTATAGCCCCTAATATCTCCTGACAGCAGCCTGCATGGCTTCCACGGGCCAGGAAGCGGGGAAGATGAATGGATTTGTCTGTCCGTTAAATACGATTCCCAGAGAACTAGGGAAAATAAAGAATGGGTTGCTGACTCACATCCCAACTCCCATCTCTTTTCTCCTAATTAAGAAAAAAACGCTACCAAAACAACTCCGACATGTCCTCCCTACCCCATCCCCACCACCGACAACATACGTAACCTCGGGGCAAATAGGCAGCCCACTGAACTACAAAGTTCACCGCCCAGCACCAACACCCAGCACACAGCCAGTCCTGAGGAGCTGACGTTCAAATCCAGCCCATCAGCACGGTCAAGTCCATTAGGGTCAACAACATGCTTCAGGATCCATTAAATCCCTTGCAGAAGCCCTTGTAGAAGCCGATCATCTCTAAAGCCCCACAGCACTTTCCATTAAAAGGAACCTACAAGGGTTCCTCTCCACCACGGGGACAAGTGAGTCTGCTTCCTGATGGAACGCTCAGTGGCTGGAGTGATCCGAGCCATCCACGCACATCGCAACGAAGGAAGAAAACAAATACAATCAGCGGACTCACCTCCAGCAGGGTTCGCGATCAGAGTCTTTAGGCCAGTGGATCTCAGTCTCGGCTGTACGGGGAACCAACTGAGGTGCTTAAAAACACCGGTGCCTGAACAAAAAATAATCGAAAAAAGAAAATGATTTTCAAAGATCATTTACAGTGAGATTCTCACAACATAAAATACTCAAAGATAAATTTTAAATACGTGCAAGATCTGTTCATTGAAAACTATAAACATTTCTGTGGCAAATGTAGATAATCTCACGCCAAGTAATAGAACTTATATATGAATTTAGCACGGTCATAAAGTAAAAGGTTAGTATGCAAAAATCAACTGTATCCTTTTATATTAGCAACAATCAATTGGAAAATGAAATTTTAAAATAATTCCATGGATGTACAGTCACACCAAAAACATAGAATATTAAGAATAATCTAGTAAAAGTTGGCTAAGACCCCCCCACACACACACACACGCACAGACTGCAAATTATAAAACATTGCTGAAATAAATTAAATAAAGGCCCAAATAAATGCAGATGACCCATGTCTGGTTTAGAACATTCAATATTGTTAAGATATCAGTTCTCCCCAAAGAAATCTGTAGCATCAATGCAATCTCAATCATGTTTATTTTGTGGAAATTAATAAACTGGTTCTAAAATTCACATGGAAATACAAAATACCTAAAACAGCCAAAACAATTTTGAAAAAAGAAAAATAAACTTAGAGGGTTTATGCGGACTGATTTCAAGATTTTCCATAAGGCTACAATAATCGAGGCAATGTTTATTAGAGTAAGGACAGATACACAGATTAATAAATCAGAATAGCAAGTCCAGAAATAGACCCACCTGCCCCTCACACAATACAGAAATATTGACTTGAACCTGATTATAGACCTAAATGTAAAAGTTAAACTATAAAACATCTAGAAGAAAATATAGGTAAAAATTTTGTGGTTTGAGACAGGCAAAGGTTTCTTAGGACACAAAAAGCATAAATCTCAAAAGAAAAACAAATGATAAATTAAACACCATCAAAATTTTAAACCTCCCTTTGAAAGACATTGTAAGAAAATGAAAAGGTAAGACATAGGAGAAAATATTTGATGTGTGTGTGCATATGTGCATATGCTTGTAAGTGTATACAAATATATACCAAAGACTTAACAAGAATATGAAAAGAACTCTTAAACTCAATAACAAGAGACAATCAATTACATGCCACAAAATACGATGTCTGAATAGGCAATTAGCACTTTAAAAGAGGCTTCATATGCTTAGCCATTGGAAAAAAATGCAAATTTAAACCAAAAGAAGAGGCCACTACATATGCATTAGAATGGCTAAAATTAAAAGACCTGAATATATAAACGTTGGCAAGAGTGTAGAGTAACCAGTACTCTCAGACACTGAGCATGTAATATGGATTTAACCATTTGGGAAAATAATTAGGTAGTTTCTTGTAAACTTAAACATACACTTTACTATATGACCTATCAATTCCTTCCAAAGTATTACTCAAGAGAACTGAAAAATCTGTTCCCAGGATATTTATAAGAGTATCTTCATAATAGCTAAAAACAGAAAGAACAAGAACAAATGTCCAACAACAGGTAACTAGCAAATACATCGTCATATTCCATCAAGGAATATTAGTCAGCAACAAAAAAGAATGGACACAGGTGAAGCTCAAAAACCTTTTTCGGTGCAAAAGGAGTTAAAGTAATAGTTCATTAAATGAAACTCTAGCAAAGGCAAAACCCATCTAAGTGACAGAAAGCAGATCAGTGGCTTCCCAGGAGAGGGAAAAGGGGATCGGATGCAACAGGGTATGAATCTTCGGGGCAATGGAAATGTTTGATCTTGAGTGTCGTGGTGATGGTTTCACAGGTGTAGATATTTGTTGATATCATCAAATCGTTCACTTAAAACGGTATGTTACATATAAATTCTACCCCCAATGAATTAGATGAAAAATACTGATAGGTTAAAAATACTGCTATCCCATAGATACTATTTAATTGGTCGGAGATGTATCCTTGCCGGTAAACTTTCTGAAATGTTCCCCAGTGATTCCAATGTACAGCCAAAGTTGAGAATCGCTACTCTAGGGACTAAAATTTAATGACATAGTGTCCTGGGACACAAACACAGGGCTACTGGCTCTCTTGGTGCGAGCTCCAGCCATTACTGAAAGTCACAGACTACCCAACCATTGTCACCGGCCATGAACAGAGTACCTGTGGCCCCTTTGGGTAACTGCTAGTCAACGTGATACTCTCTGCGGAGCCAGGTCAAGCGGCGGCATAGATCCAAGGCAGATTCTGCCTTCAAAGACCCCTTGTCTGTCTAGCGAGACACCCCAGCAAGAATCACTCCCGTGTCTGGCAGAGGGCATGCATGCAGGCATTAGCACTGGGCCCACCTGTGGTACCCAACACACACACACTGACCAGGGGACATCGGGAGTGCTTTCCAAGCCATGTACACTGGGGATCCCTCCTCCCTGACCTGGCAGCAGACAAAGGAAAAATGACAGCCAGGAGAGACCGTGTTCAGAGGGTGGTGTTCAGGTCAGCAGTCAGAGGCCACGCTGGAATGTCCAGGCTGGAGCTCACATGAGCCAGCTCGCCAAGCCTCCCTTGTCATCTCTGAAATGACCAAATATGGCAGTATTACGTTTTGGACATTTTGTTTGTAAATAGTCAGTGGCCTAAGGAGAAAGACCCTCTTCTCTCAGTGCTGGTCGAATACAGACATTCTCAGAGTACGGCCATGAAATTCAGAATGAACCTTTCCCTCCCTGCTCTCTTCAGTGTGGAAATTTACCCGCCAGAGCTTCTCACCTGCCCACCACTCTCTTTGGAACCATCTGAGTTTGCAGTGGGCCACATGACCCCGTTTAACCCAGTCCCACCTTGCACCTCTAAAACGAGACAGCCACTACTCAGGATCCCTGAGTTAGAACTGGCTTTCTGACTTTCAGTAAATAAAGTCACCATGTTGGCAAAACCAGATTCTGGGCTTCAACACCAGCTACCGAATGAGCATAAGGAAGAAGGTACAACACTGAATACAGTGGGGTGCCTGCCCTCGAGACACCCATCGTGAGAAACAGACAAATCTCACGATGGCGAGAGGATGAGGCAGCGCCCAGGAGACACAGACCGCAGACCACGGGAGGCGCGCACACCCATCGTCGGGGCCTTCGCCTCCTTTGGTGAATCCTTGAGTCTTGTGGGATAAACCCCAGATTCTTTACCACGAGACCTAAGCATGCTGTGGCTCTGAACTTGCTACCCCTCTCTTCAGTCACCCTAAACCACCCCCAAGCACTTGGAAATGGCACACCCTTCCACCCATGACTTTGCACATGCTCTTCTCTCTCCACGTTGTTCTTTAAGCCTTTCACTCCCAAAGATCGCTGTAATCCAGGAGACAGGAATTTTCTCCAGAAGACTGAATAAAAAGATGAATTAATGGGAAGAAACCAAATACACCGAACACACATGAAGACCTAGCCCCTTCCCCCACTCTTCCTCTATAAGGAGAGGCTGTGGAAGCCGGCAGCTCCTTCCCCGACGCCCCCAATGACAGGCAGGGAGACACAGGACCCCTGTCCCTGGGAATGGTGCTCACCTTGCCCCTATCAAGACTGGCATGACCTGAAACTAATAATAAAAGAAAAAAGACTGGCCCAGCTTGTGACCCTGGGCAAACTCCTTCCCCTCCCCATGTCCCCAAGGATTAGGTGATGCAAAAGCTTTGATAAGCATTGGTTGATTTCAGTCACTTGAATTAATTAATCAAGAAAAGGACAAGAGAAGGCTGAGACCCAGGTAGTGAAGAAAAGTGTTCTTTTACTCATTTGGAAATGAAAGGACCAAGAAGAGGAGTCACCTGGCTACAAGCTCCCAGAGGGAGTCAGTGGGGGGTGGGGGGTGAGAGGAATCTGCTGGCTTCCAGCTCTCAGGCCCCTAATGCGAGCCAAGCCGAGGCAGCCCAGGTGAGGGCTGCAGCAGGCAATGCAGAGAGCGGGCAATGCACAGGCTTGGCTGCAGCACAGGTCAGGTGACAGCAAAAGTGAACAAGCCACTGGCTTTTCCCCAGTCCCTGTTCCAAGCCGGAATGGAACTGAGGTTCAGGAACAACATCAGCCATCACATCGTCTGAGCACAAACCTCACCTCTGCCATCGGCAAGCTGTGCGATCTTAGGACGATCACTTAACCTCTCTGTTGCTCAGCTAGCTCATCTGTGAAATAGAGATAAAATGTTCCCTCAGGATTGTCAAGAGAAATAAACAAGTCAATACATGCAAAGCGCTTAGGTCAGCACTGGCTGGCATAAAGGAAGCAAGCACTCAGCAAACCATTAGCTCCTCTTATCTATCACGCTTTAATAAAATCTCTCTCCACATACCCAGCAGAGTTGTCTCAAAACTATGTTTTAAAGAATAATGATGCCATCGTATATCTTGTTAACTGAAAATATTGCCATATTAATATCTCATTTGAACTTCCCAGTATATATATATATCTATATACATCTATATCTAGATAGATAGATAGATAGATAGATAGATAGATAGATAGATAGATAGAGATATAAACTTGACGTAGCAGGTAACCCCAAAGAACATGGTGAAACATTAGATGTGAGAGTGCTTTAGAATTGTAGTAGATTTGTCAAGACACTTCTAAGGCAAACAGGTCAGACCTGCCTGTGGTAGCCACTAAGCGAGTGAGTCTCATACCACCCGACCCCATCGCCCACCCACCACCACCACCACCCCTCCCCAAAGCGCTTGACTACAGTAGCCTAACCAAGCGAACCTGAGCTGCAATTTTCATGGCCTCACAGAGCAGGAGAGACAACAAAGTCTGGGGCCATACTTTATCAAAAAAAAAATTAATCATATACATGACAGTTTCCCTCTGGACTCTCTATTTTATCCCACCGATATGGATTACTATATCTTCATCAACAAAGTTTTATAATAAGCCTCAAAATCAGGCACTGTAATTCCTTCAACTTTTCTTTTCGAAGTTTTTTGGCTATGATAAATTCTTCGCATTGCCACACAAATTAGAATCAGAAAGAGGATGAAGTCAGATTATCAGCGACCCAGGAAGAGGAGAGCTGGGAATAAAAGGTCTGAGCGGTGGCGTGGAAGGAAGTAGACGCCAGGGCTATCCTCTGAATTGGTCCTGCTCTTTGCAGCCAACGTGCTGATTATCTGGCTCGGTTTATAGAGCAGATAATGGAGTGGAGAGTTGGCCTAGAAAAGGAAATCTAAGATATCTCTTTGATGAGAGTTTGGTCCATCCGGTAGGAAGAGCTCAGGGCCACCTTCCCAGTAAGTGGCCATAGCCCTCAACCTGGCTCTTCCTGAGGCCAGTGATCCACATTCCAAATCCCAGAACGTCAGAGGAGACAGGGGCCTGAGGGATCGTCTAGCCCAAGTCCTTTATCCCGTAGTTGAGAATCTTGAGGTACAGAGCTGCTGAAAGCAAAGCTTGTACTTGAAAACAAGGCTCCTAAACTCTGGCCCATTACTCTTCCACTAGGACACATGGACTTTTTTTTTTTTAATTTTTTAATGTTTTAATAATTGGTAAAATATGCGTGACATAAAGCTTACCATCCTAACCATTTTAAGTATACCGTTCAGTGGTAGTAAGAATAATCGCATTGTTGTGTGACCATCTCCAGAACGCCTTCCATTTTGCACACTGAAATTCTGTACTCGTTAAATAACGACTCCCCTTTGCCCCCATCCCCGGCTCCTGGTAACCATCATTCTACTTTCCATTTCTGTGAACTCGACTATTCTAGATACTTCCTATGACTGGAATCACAGGGCACTGATCTTTTCGTCACTGGCTTATTTCACTGGCCAGAACGTCCTCACTGTTGGCTCCTGTTGGTTGCATCATGTGTCAAAATGCCCTCCCTTTTTATAACGAATGGTATTCTATTGTGTATTTACCACATTTTGTTTATCCAGTCATCCATTGCTGGACACTTGGGTTGCTTCCACTTTTTGGCTATCGTGAATAATACTGTTATGAATATGGGTGCAAAAAAAATTGCAAATAGAATTACCATATGACCTAGCAATTCTTGAAGTGGGTACTTTTGAGCAACTTCCATACCATTTTCTACAGTGGCTACAGCATTTTACATTCCAACCAATGGTGCACGAGGGTTCTAATCTCTTCACATGCTCACCGACACTTGTTATTTTCTGTTGTGAGTTGTTTTTTTTTTAAAATATAGTAGCCATCCTCCTGTGTGTGAGTTGGTATCTAATTGTGATTTTGAGTTGCATTTCCCTAATGATTAGTGATGTGCATGCAGCCTTTTTTATGCTTATTAACCCTCCATATATCTTTTTTAAAGAAATGTCTATTCAAGTCCTCTGCCCATTCTTTGATCACGTTGTTTCAATTGTTGCTGTTGTTCTTGTTGTGCTGTTTATTTTTTGAGTCATAGGAGTTTTTGATACAGTCTGGATATTAACGCTCCTCTCGGGTATATGATTCTCAAATATTTTCTCCCATTTCCTAGGTCGTCTTTTCGCTCTGTTGATTGTGTCTTTTGTTGCACAGAACACGTGACTTCTTTTACGAGAAGACTTCTTGGGACTGGGAAGGTGGAGGGGTCAGGGCTAGGTATACAGGGTTTTTACTATGCAGAACCAAATGGTACACATGCACATCAAAGAGAATTCTGTTCTACCGAGAGGCCAAGGTGATGGGAAAAGTATGCGGAAATAAGCACCGTGGACAGCACCCAGGGAGCTTTTGGCCATGCTATTTTGTGCTAAACCCTTTGAACTGAACATTTGCTCATTGCTCACTCTTCTGAAATCTGAGTTATGCAGGTGACATAACACAAGGTCTCTGTCTTTAGGGGTGGCTCATGGTCACGTTAGAGAGACAGGAAACAAAGGCCACAATGTCAAGGGAGCTAGCTATGTCCTATAGATACGGCGGAACTACGAAAGTACAGGTTCGGGTGATCAGGTTGGTCTTAAAAAGATGCTAAACAGAGTGTGCTGATGAGGGCAGAAAGGGGCCATGAGGTCTGAAAAGGGGTGGTGGATGTAATGTTATTACGAGTGTCCAAGTAAGACGTTCCAAGAGGTTGAACTCTCACCAGAGCAGGGGAGAAGCTGGAAGAGAAGATTCACAAGAAATGGACATGATTTCATAACTGAATGGACGAGAGTAATATGACTCCCATATTGCCGGTCTAGTTTGTTTACTGGGTGTGCCACAAACCAAGGCGACGAATGTAAGAAGCGGAACTGATGGAAAAGGAAAGATGGGGAGCCTGACTTTAGGCATTTAGAGTCTGAGATGCCTTAGGACATCCAGAGGTCATCTAACAGGCAATTAGAAGTGCGGACCTAGAGCTAAGGAAAGAAAAATACATTAGAAAAATAAACATGGAAGTAAAAGATCACAGGAGCAGATAAGTTTATTCAAAGAGCTGGTTTGAAGGAGAAGGGAGGAACGTTGAAAGAAGAACCTACATTTAAAAGGGGGTGGGGCGGGGAGGAGGAAGCGGTCTCAATATGGGAGACTCTGAATGGTGAAAAGTCAGAGGTTTACCTAACGTATGCCAATATTTAGTTGAAATGATTAGACATTGGCTTGAGAATAGAACACGTGAAGTCCAAGCCTTCCAGGGGAACACTGACTATAATTTTCTTTATGCTTTCCATGGAGGTAGAAGATTCGGTGTTCCAATTCTTCAGCTCCTGGAGATTCTGTGAACGTGAATTAATTCTCACAACGCTTTGTGGAGAAGGATCGATTTGCAATAGATATAGGTGATCCCAGGAGACACAAGCCCAGAGGACCCCAAGTGTCTACATCTGAGTACAAGGCACAGGAGACTTCTTAAACACAGAAATGTTTCCCCTTCCATTCAGAATCAATACTCGTTTTTCTCCCCTGGGCCAAATTTGTGTATTTTCATTTTTAAAAAAAAAAAGAAAGAAAGAAAGAAAGAAAATTCAGCCCTGAGAGTTGCAGTTCATCGAAGCGTAAGCTCTGAGGCTTCAGAACCATGACTAGGAAATTACCACCCCACACGACTTTAGGCTTGATCACTGGGGCCTCGAACATTCACTTTTACTGAGATAACTGATCACGTCAGATGGACGCTCAAGTGTCATATGAATCAAACTGTGTTCCAAATCCCTTACTGTATCTCCCGAATCAGGGAGCAACCTGGTTAAGAGTCTGAGAAAGGGACGAGCAGGCCATTTGGAATGACAGGGCTTCTCTTCTGAACAACTCAATTAAGAGGGCCAGGGACAGAAAATGGGAAAGACAAGGAGCACGGCAGCCTCACTGCTCCTGACCCAGGTCCTTGAAGGTACTGAGAAACCTGCCTCCCTCCACGCCCACATCACCCATGACTGATTGGTCAGAGACACCAGAAGCTGAAACGACGCAGCGAGATGAGCTTCCGAAAAAGAAAAAATCATCATCATCATCATCTCACGCTTTACAGATCTGGAGTTACGCTTTCAGGGAATGATGTACAGAGGTGATTATTTCACTGAAAAAAAAAAAACATGCACATGGCAAATAGCTGGCCAGACTGGCATTGACATGCATGTGATGCATGCTTACATATTTATGTGCAAAACACAATGTAATAGAAATGGACATCATACTTTGCATTTATATAGCAACTATTTCTCCAAGGACCTCAAAGGATTCTGCAGCCATTACTGGATTCATCCCTGCTTACATGTTTGTAAAATGAAGGAAAGGCAAGGATTACTCATCCCATTTCATTAAAAAGGAAGCAGATGCCCCAAGAGGATGCATGGATTGGCCAAGGGCATATTGTAAGTCATTTATTTGTTCAAACCCATGTCGGGACTGAAATTGGTCCCAAATTGTCCTTATACTTGCTGATCTCACCTGCCGATTTCTGAAAAGAAAATGATTCTCTTTCAGCCTTGTGTCTGTGATTCAGACTGTCAGCTGGTCAGAGTCCAGGGAGAGGTGTGAACTGGGGTAGGAAAGAGGACATCAAGTGTTTGGTCTTTCACTTCTCCTTCAGTGGGCTGGTGCTGCCCGTGTTCTCATGGGCAGACACAAGGTTCTCGACAACAAAGAAGGAGAAATCTTCTTGCATCATTGCACAAGAACCAAAAGGCAGGTCCCCATGCTCATCACGGATATTTAATGAACGCCCGCAATGCACATTTCCAATGTGCACGTCAATATGCTTTGTCAGTTATTTTACAGGACCATACGAACTAGGTGTTATTTTCTTGTAAAGGTAGGAAAGGGGCTCAAAGAGATTGGATGGCTTGTCATGGTCACACGACTAACAAGTGCAGACTCAGGATCTGAATGCATTTTTGCTGATTTGAATACCCGTGCACTTCTACCGCGCTTTACCGACATGACTTCACTCCCCCTTCTCAATGGGGTTCGACGGGCACAGCCTAGGAAACTTGAAGGAAGCTAGAGACAACCTGGGGTTCCACCCTCCCCCAAATACTCTCAATGACAGCCCAGGTAAGTGCTCATCCACTCCATTCTCCCTGGAGAGATCCACTGGATAGGGCCCAGCCTCAGGCCACTCACAGCCCCAGGATAGTTCCAGCTTCCTGGTCCCAAACTCACACTGGGTCTGACCCAGGCCTGAGCTAGTGACAGAGCCAACTGAGTTCCACGAGCAGGAGGAGGGAAGACAACCACCCAGAAGCTGCCCCAATGCACCCTGCCCCCACCTGCCCTCTGCGTTCCATCACCGGGTAGCATGTGCTGGGTCTGTCTTCTAGGGCCCTCGCATTCTTCAGAGAGAAAGTGAGGTGCAGACTTGTCTCAGGTTAGCAGGGAAATCAGAACGTGAAAAAGCCACAGGGGCCGTTTTCCCCTGGCATCGTCTCTAATTTAGATTTCGTTCACTCGAACATGATATTGCAAGTGGTCGAGAAAGCCATCCTCTGAACACCAGACTAGAAGGGGAGGAATAACGCCTGTAATGGCACCTTCCTCTGCTTTCAGGGCTCTTTAGCCAACATCTCATTTACCCCACAACTTGGAGGTACCGTATTACTATTCCCTTTGTCCAGCCAAGGAAAGCAGAGCTCGAGTCGAAAGAGCAGAGCTAATAAATATGTGACTGAAGCCAGGACTCGAGCGTGGGTCGTCGGGTCATGCCTTTCCACAAAGCCTCACTAACCTCCTGGTGACATCACCCCAGTGGTGGCGGGGAAGGTTTCTGACTCACTATCATGTAGAGATGTGAGTCACAGATGCAGACGAGGCCCAGTGTGGGTGAGATGTCCCCTTTGGGAGCCACTGCAGTCACTGGGGCTGTGACTGAGATGCAGGCTCAACCGCGCTGGGACTCTCAAATTTTGCCTTTCGGCTGGTCATCAATGGTGGAGAACAGGGCTGTCTACAAACGTTAAGTCACACAGATGTTGTTAAATATAACATGAGCCACAGAAGCGAGGCACATAGGCAGTTACATGAAATAAGTAAAAAGAACCAGGTAAAATTAATTATAATAATGTATTTTATTTAAACCAACATATTCAATATCACCATGCAATCAATATAAAAATATTAATGAGCTACCTTATATTTTTTTTTTATATAGTAGGTTTTCGAAGCCCAGAATGGACTTTACACTTACGACGCATCTCCATGCGGACAAGCCATGTTCCAAGTGCTCAGTGGCCACATATAGCTAGTGGACAGCAGGTCGGACAGAGGTCAGGAAGAAGACTCCATGGAGGGAGGCTTGGAGAGCTTGGCCTGTGGGTCCTGACTCTGACCACCTGCCACGGTGACTTAGCACAGTGGTTGACAGGTTGGACCCTGGAGCCAGACCTGCCTGCCTTTGAGTCCCCGTTCCACTGCATGCCCGCGTGGGCCAGTTACTTAGCCTCTGTGGCCTCAGTTTCTCCATGTGCGTGGAGATAACGACATTACCTGCCTCATAGGGCTTTTTGAGGATGAGATGAAGAAACACTTAGAACAGCAAGAGGCACAGGTAAGCAATGTAAAGGCACTTGCTATTATTATTCCCACTGGGACTCAGCTTCCTTTTCTGTAAAAAACAAAGATGCTGAAAAAACACATGATCGTCGAGATCCCTTCTTGCTCTGTTGCTTAATGCAACTCTGCAGTGGGAATCCAATTCTAGTGCTTCTGTCTGATCTCTGAGTATTAGTTCTAAAGTGTGCATGGGACAGGACCTATGTCTACAGAGGAGGCTGGCAAGATGCTCCCTGGCTGGCGTGGGGTGGAGTGGGTAGAAGGACCTGCCACCTCTTTTGCCATCAGTGTTAAACACTTGTTCCCTCTCCATCCTGGGTGCATGTCGATGTGCTGCCTAGACAGCCTCCACATCCTCCGCAGACACTCACTTACAAGTCCCCAGTTATAATCCTTCAGCTGTTTGAACCTCTGAGCTAGAAGAAATCCAAGCTGGGCTTACGGTTTGGAGCAAAAACAAAAGAACACCCACAGGGGCTGGTGACCCTGCAGCTTTGCCCACCAGCTGTCCTTGGAGCTGAGAATGAATGGGAAGCTGGTTGATTACAAGTCCGAATATTTGAAAAGCTGTGAATGAAGACCCCACAATCGCAGCGATAGCGATCCCGGGGCGGCGCCTCAGGAATTCCAGCTGGCTGATTCCTTTCCCACAGAAACCAGACTGGCGAGTGGTAGAGATTCAAGGTGGAAACGGTCCAGTGCGTCAGGCACCTCATCTCCAGGGAAGCGAGTGGGGAAGAGAGTATCTCCAAACTCATCTCCAGGGATTGCTTCAATCCCTCTTGGAATGACTCGAAAGCTGGATCCTCTGTTGCTTCCCTCGGAGAATGTCGGTACCAGGCATCTTCCTCCCCGGGAAACCAAACAGAAGGATGACAGGGCTGCTCACCTCAGAAGAAGCAACGCAGCAACACAACCGTGGGCCGCCACCTACCAAGCAGCAGCTTCCTCCCAGCTGCTCACATAGATTTGCCGAGAGCTTCATTCTCCCCCATCAGCAAGCCCTTGCCCAGAGCAAAGAGAGATGCTAAAGGATCGGGAGTCGCAGCCCCACCTGTGAGAAAGGACTCAAGACCAATCACCGGGCAGTGTAACAAGAACGAAGCACCATCCTCAACCCAGAGGAGTCCGGAATAAAACTCAGAGACCCTCACGCTCAGACGCATTTGGCTACTGGGAGCAGGTCCCTTCTCTCGGCTGAATTCAGGGAATGCTTTTGTACCTTCCAGACACATTGACTGAATTGGAAATATTTCAACATCTGGCGTAGTGGAGTGCCCTGCACGCCCATTGCTGAAGGGGCCACGTTCTCCCTTCATGACCTGCTGAGAGCTCCTTGGCAGCCGGGCAGCGCCTCTGAAGAATTCCAGAATCCCACCACTCAAGTCAAAGGGGCCGGTTCTGAGCTCAGAGACGGGGCTGCCACCATGCCTGTATCGTGGGCATCACCATCTCACACCCATCGACTGCACCCCACCCGCACCCCCCGTGGCACCTGCTAGATGAGACAGACCGACAGGCCCTCTTAACTGCAGCAGCCAAACGACGTCACCCCAACCCAGGCAAGTCCCAGGGAAGTCTCCTGCCGGCTCCAGGAGGGAAACGAAGGTCCTCCAGGACCTGGACCAAAGAGAACTGGAGTGCGGAGAACGAGGGCGGAATTCTTCCACCTTCAAGGAGAGCGAGAGTTTTCCTCTCGGAGGCCACCTGTGGCCCCAGCTCCAGTGCCTCTCCGGGCCTGTTCCTTCTGCTCATTAGGTAAATGTGCCAACGCAAAGAAAGAAATCAAGGTCTGCTTAGCTTCTCCCCCTGGCCCTGTCAATCGTTCCGAGGAAGACAGTTCCTGCCACGCAGCCCAGGAAATGGGCCCCGGCGGGCCAGCACCGGCTCCGTCCCACAAATGTATTTACACAGCGCTTGTTCTTCCCGTCCCGCCAGCCGCCCACCTCTCCCGAGTGCCTTGGGGAAGTTTTATCACCTGGGGGGGCTCCCGGTGGCTGCTCTCACCAATCCCTCCTTCATCAACAGAACAGACAGACGGTCTGGCTGTGAGGCGATGTGGCTGCCCCCAGTGGGCCGTCTCAGCAGCTGACAGAAGGTTCTCCAGACGGCACAGAGCAAAACGTGGCCCTGCAGAAACCCTCCCAACACCCACCGCGCTCCCCGGCTGCTGCCTCAGAATGCGACGAGGTTGCTCTCCCGCAAGATGGAGGAGGCAGGCAAGAGCTCAAATTACAGAATCTTGACAAAGGCACCACGTGGAAATGCGGGGAATGGGGGAGAGGTACAAGGTCAAGTTCAGACTGGCAAGACTCAAAAAAAAAAAAAAAAAACTATAGTCTGAGAGGTCCAGAGCTGAGAAGGGAGTTCAGAGACCATCCAGTCCTGCCAACCATTGTACAGATGAGAACGCTGAGGTCCAGAGAAAAAAGTAAGACTATTACATAGTAGTTAAGGACAAAGGCTTTGGTTATAACTCTAGCTCTACCATTTGCTTGTTCTATAACCTTGGTCTTAATCTTTTCTCATCTTTGAAATGTATATAATAAAATCTACCACATATAATGGTTTGTGAGGCTCACATGGGAATAATGACGTAAATAAAGCACTTAGCACCATAATTATATAACTAACGATAACTGTTATCACTATTATTAAGTAATTTGGCCAAAATCATCCAGAGAATTCATGTTAGACAAAGGACCCAAATCCTGTTTTTCATTTTCTCTATCATGTTCATCTTCAGGGGATCAAAAGAGCCTTCACAACTAAGTCACTTTCTGTGTCAGTTAAGAATCTCATTCAGCCACTAATAACAGTGGTTTTAAAAAGTTAAGAGTGCATTCTCTCATATAAGTAAGACCAAGCATAAGAAGCAGTGCTGGTAAAGGGGCTCCATGAATCAGACTCCTATTTTCCTGCCATCCTAAGCTCTTAGCTTTCATCCTCAAGGTCACAAGATAGCTGCCACAGCTCCAGCCCTCAGAAGAAATGGAACAGGAAAGGACAATGAGGCATTCCTCCAGCAGAGTCAGCCCCCGTTCGAAATATTCCCTGGAAGCCTCGTTCTGTGGCTTTTGCTTGTCATTGAACAACCTGGATGCAAGGGAAGCTGGACAGGAAGTTGGACAACGTCTGATAAAGCCAGGGTTTTTAGGGAAAGGGGAGAGTGAATATCGCAAGGATGATGCGCAGTCTCGGCCTTTCCGCCACTCTCTTTGAGATAACAGAGTAAGTCGGCTCTCACATCTGCTTTGCATCCATGACCTCTGAAAGAGTCTCCAGATGTTCCCCATGACGCCTGCAGCTGCCCCAGGAACCCAGCCTTGTCTAGGATGAGTGTCTCACCACTGCTCAGTGCCTGGCCTATGCCTTGCTGCTAAGAGCTGACAGAAGGCAAGAAAGATTTCACAGAAGGCAAAAGTGAAGGAAGGAGAAGCTGCTCTCGCTAGACCCCGCATGCCCCACGGTTGCCCTCAGTGCCTGTGGGTCACAGGCAGAATTCCCTTTTTCCTCTACATTTGAGCAGATCAAAGCCACATCGAGATGACACCTTTATAAATCAGTGTGTGAGTCAAATTGTGTCTCTTCCGCTCCAACCAAACCAAGGTGCC
Source organism: Eonycteris spelaea (assembly GCA_003508835.1). Taxonomy (NCBI): domain Eukaryota; kingdom Metazoa; phylum Chordata; class Mammalia; order Chiroptera; family Pteropodidae; genus Eonycteris; species Eonycteris spelaea. The sequence continues at coordinate 882,984 of PUFA01000310.1, read as the reverse complement.
CCAGTTCGTTCATAGTAAAAGCCGAAGTCCTGCCCGCTGATGTGCCAGGCCCTAGGCAATGCCCCTGGTGGCATCTCCCTTGCTTCCCTTCGCCTCACTCTTTTCCCTCCAGGCACCTCTACTCCCACCACAGCAGCCTCGTTGCTGTTGCTCCAACATGGCAGGTATCATTCGACCTCAGGACCTTTGCACTTGCGATTTTCCTGCCTAGAATGCTCTTTCCCCAAGTTCCAAAAGGTTCTTCCCTCGCCCCTTGCGAGGCTTTGTTTGAATATCACCTTCTCAAGGAGGCTCACTTAAATCGTAATCACTTTGGCACGGCCAAACCTATCGCCTTCTTCTCTCTTCCCATAGCACTCATCATGTGCTAACGAGCACACATTTCATTTATTCGTGCTATTTGTCATGTTGCCACACTCTTTATTTCTTTTATTGATTTACGTATTGTGAGGATGAGGATTGGGGTCTGCCGTGTTTCCAGCTGCACCATCAGCACCTAGAACAAAGCCTGACACCCACAGCGAATGCATCACATATATTTGTTGAATAGATATACATGTTGATGTAGCTCTGTCTTGGGGCGAATCGGCATTGCCAATTAGGAGAGGCAGTTGACGGAAAGGAATGGGTCAGAGTCCAAAATCCCCAGCAATCAACAGAAGCATCCATACAAAGTCTCATCAAGAAAACAGGCATTCTGAGAGAAGGCAGAAAACTAACGATCTAGATTCATGCTATACCTTCCGCAGCCAGATAAGGACATCCTTTCTCTATCTGCTGTACAGACAAATGTTTTCCTATCCATGCAGTGAATGGCGAAACTAATTCCCAACAATGGTGAGTCCAGTCTTCCATGTGGTCCTATTAAATGACTCAAAACAGCCCTAGCTCAGAGTCTCACAGCCTAAAGGGGAAAAGGCTGTTCTCCAAACCAGCCGCTACTGGGGTCACTGTCTTACTTTCTTTTATCCCTACAACTTCCTGTTGACTTTGTCCCTCCTCCTGCGCTGCTTTTTGTGTGGTTTTCAAAGCACCCCTTCACCTAGGGGCAGGCACTTTTCAAAATAAGATCGCCTTGCTACTGAAAGCAGGAGAAAGGATTGAATACGAAAGGAACAAACAGTCAGGTCCAGACAATGTTCCCTTCCATGTACGTGCCTCAACGTTCACATTCAAGGGATGCTTAGGTGACAAGGCAATCAGCTGTCCCCGAATCAGCTAGAAATGGGTTTTTTTCCTCTCCTGCTGAATAATTTGGAAGCGATTTGGAAAACGCGGTGCAAAGGAAGCAGTCTTTTTTCTTGCTCTAGTCATTAAAATACACACTGCTTCCTCGAGCCTGATGAATGTTAAATATGACCTTTTGCAAAGTTCCTTGGCAGGTTAATTTATGGTACTTTCAGAGTCTAATGTATCAGGCAGTGGCTGTTTATGTGTTTGATGAAGTATTCTTTGTCTGGAGTTTATACGCTTCCCCAGAACTTCTGTAGTTCCCTCCCCCTTTCGCTCTTGCTCTTTCCATCTCTCTTTCACTGCAACTTTGTGCTTGGGTGTTTAATCAATCTTACTGGGAAGAAAATATGAATATATTTATGAATTCTCAGTCCCTAAGTTGTCATGCACGCTGTATTAGCTTATTACTGTATCTCCAAGATAATTTTTCTCTCTCATCTCCCTACATCTGTGCTTTTGAGTTCAGGGGGATCTCAGCTCCACCAAAATTACTTTTAATGTTTAGTTTGCCATGAGAGCTGCTTTGAGTCTCTGACTTGAACAGGTGTATCTTCTTTTTGCATCCTTTTTGCATTTGACTTTGTTCTTCCCTGTCTCAGAGAGAGAAATCTAGTGAACTAGACTTGAGCCCCAAGAGGTTGTCTCGCCCCAGAATATAACTAAGCTTAATGAGAATGTATATATATTCATGGAGAAGAGGCCCACTTAGGTGTATCAGAGACGTAGGGGGCCCCTACCTAAGAAGGTACGATACGGATATCAACTCATTTTACATGGAAGTTGCAAAATATCAAAGATTTCCACTTCCTTCTACAGAGCCTAGAACAGTGCTTGATACACAGAAGGTACTTGATTCTCATTTTTAAAAAAAGGCAGGAAGATGAGATAGCAAAGGAGGGAAGAAGGCAGGACCATACTCTCTAATACAATGACCCTCAAGTCCTTCATCAGGGGCATAGGGACAAGAGTTTGAGCCTGGAGGTGATTTTTAGATTTTTATAATAGAGGCCCAAGGAGCTGCCAGAACCTACCTGTCACTACCTGAGAAGCTGTTACAGGTGCTAAGAACACCCTTGCCCCAGACCTGCAGCTCCCTCTCTGCTGTCAAAAGGCATGTGTATTTGGACTGGCCTTGTCGACTGCATCAGGGATGGCTTTAAAACAAAAGTGAGTACAGGAAGGAACTGGTGACCAGACCAGAACAAAGGGATCGCCGAGCTGCATCAAAGGTCCAGCTGAGGCAAGAGAACGTGGCTTGTGCAGACACCAGTCGGAGAGCTATGTGGTTTCCCCAGAAATTATCTGCTGCTGGAGAAGGAGCAAGAGAAAGGGGATGGCTGAGTTTGTCCAGGGTCAGGAGTCAGCCAAGTAAGTGCAACCATGGGCTCGAGGACAAAGAGTGGGTGGGTCCAGAAGGACAGGATGTCCGAGAGAGAAACGGGGAGACTTGTGGTCTCTGTTGCCACGTGGTCCATGAGATTTCTATTTGGGGATGTGTAAATTATGTGTGGGATATTTTCTTTTTTAGCCATTTTTGGCATCTGTTCCAAAGTCCTCCTAAGGAGAAAATGGAGTAGTGCCGGGCGGAGCTTCCGTTCAAACTGCACACCTGGGGGGCTGCTTATGCTGTGAAACAGTTGCATCCAGGACCCCAGAGTGGATGACGCTCATTTGCGAGAAAAAGAGACGAGGTCACCTCCGTATTGAGATCTGAAGGGCAAAGGGAAAGCTGCATAGCCTCCCTACCCCATGCCTTCTGGCAGCCTGCCATGGTGCCTGAAATTTCCCTATTGTTCACTGCTTGAGTTTACTGTACAGAAATAGTAATAAAGCACAAATTCTACCTGAAGGGAGTCATGCGGCTCAGGTGGTACAGAAAACCTGAGAATCAGACCTGAGAATCAGACCAAGCTGGGTTCAGATCCCAGCTCTCTAAGCAATGTGATACCTGGCAAAATACTAAAATCCCAAAGACCCTGATTCCTTATTTATAAAAATGTGAATTCCGTCAACATTGTAGGGTTGCTAAGGATGGATAGATTGACATATAGGGAGCAACCAGAGTCTGACACACAGTGGGGACTCGAGAAATGTTCCTTCTTTTTATCTTTATCGCTATGAAGGAATGGTAGAAAAATGGACCAAAAAGGAGAGCCACGGGGTCTAGTCCCTGCCTTTCCATTAAAATGAGCTATGGGAACTTTTTAAGATCCGTTTCCATTTCTGGGCTGCAGTTTCTAGAGAGACTTAAACTGGATTCACTCACCAACAAATGTTATTGCACTCCTGCTAGGTGCCGGTGCTGTTCATTAATAAGCATGGATGTGAAATAGTAGTAAGTATGAAGCAGGTCATTAAAATGTCGTCTTCTAATGGAGAGGTACTGGGCAGCCACTCCAGGCTGAATAGTCAGGGAAGACCCATGTGGGGAGGTGATTTCTATACTGAGGCCTCCCACGACGAGAAGGAGCCAGCCAGAGGTAGATCAAGGGGAGATGCCACACAAACAGAAGAAACAGAAAACGCAAAGGCTCCCCAAGGTAGCAAGCTCGATGGCTTCTAACGTTCCTTTCTCGGGCCAACAGTCTTTAGCTTACGTTCGCCACAACTTTTGCATGGGACCCTGGGATAAGCCAAACAAACAACAGTTATTTGATGGTCTAATTACTATTACTAATTGGTGGAGAGTGCTGTGCTTAGACTAGTTCCGCGAGGGCCCAATTGAACAGTGGAGAACATCAGAACCAAGGCTGGAAAAAGAGTGGCTAAAAAAGCAAAGAAACAATTGAGCGATGGGCTCAAAGGGGTATTGTGGAGGCGAGGGTCCACTTCCTTCCAAAGCAGCCCGCATATCCTCATCATAAAACGATGACAGAAGCCGGTTTCTTGGACAGTCAGATGCTTTTCTGAAGCCCCTTCGCTGAAGCTGAAGAAAGGTGGAACTAAGCCAGGAAGAACCTCCTTGGATAAACATAGCAGTAAGGGTCTAATCTAAGAGAAATTCCAGTCTCAGATGACAGAATGGAGACCTTCAATCATTCACTTGTCCATTCACTCATTCAACAAATATTTATTGAGGGCTCGTTCTTCTAGGCCTTGGTCGGGTTGTTGGGGCTACATCATTGAACAGAGCAGACAAAAACGTCTAGCTTATATTTCAGTAAGGGAAACATGGCTCAAGATCTTTAACCTCAACAAATTTAGACCCTTTATTCACTCTAAATATTGAGTGACTAATCTCTGCCTCGTGCTGGTTTAGTTGCTGGGCTCAGTGCTTACCATCCAGATCTGGGCATGCAACACGCATAGTGTACATTCGTAGTGAGGTTTATGGCTCTCAAGGCACTAATCTCTTTTGATTCTCACAGCACCACAGAAGCTCACAAAGGTAAAGGAGCCTGCTCAGGCTCACCTCGCTGAGCATCTGGACTCCACCCCACATCATCTTGGAGTCGAAGGGTCTTCCAGTTAGTCATACCCCTTTCTACTTAGTATGGCAAATGTGGTCATTCTGCCGAACTGCCCTACACGAGCCCTCTCAGACTTTATATAGAAGCAAGGACCATGAAGAGGCGGGACCTGAGAGAGCCCATTCTGTTTAATGTGTGGCAGCAGTAATTTTCAGGCGCCCAAGGCAGCACCCAGCATGGGTGTCATCTGCCGGGCACTCTGCACTGTCAGTGAGCCATGGCAGCAACAGTGGTGCCTTTGCTGCGTTCGCTCTCTGCACGATTTGGAACACTGTTCCCGGGTGTGTAGACTATAATCCAGGTACTCCAGCCGTCCTGAAGTTATTCTGAATTACCCAATGTTCCTTTGAATAATTTCCTTCTCTGTTTAAATTGACCATGTTTGATCTCTGTTGCCAAAACTAAGAACTATGCCGGCTACACTTACAAAATCTTTCATCCCATCTACCTACAGGATAGGCTAGTTTTTCTAGTTTAAAAAAAAAAATCCTTAGTGGCGTAACACAATAATAGTTTCTGTCTTGATCATATTTCTTGTGCATCAGGTTGGCTATATTTTTCCAAAAGAAATTTAAAAACATTTTGAACCGAATGAAAATACACTAACATCAAAATTTGTGGGCCGCAGCAAAAGCAAGGTTTAGAAGGAGATTTATAACAGTGAATATATTAGAAAAGAAGAAAGACCTAAAATCAATCACCAAACTTCCACCTTAGGAAATTAAAAAGATAACATAAACCTGAAGAAGCAGAATAAAAGAAAAAGATAAAATTAGAACAGAAATCAATGAAATTGAAAACAGGAACTCAACAGAGAAAATCAACAAAACCAAAAGCTGGTTCTTTCAAAAGATCAATAAAATTGATAAGCTTCTATTCAGGCTAACCAAGAAGGAGAGAAAGAAAACACAAATTACTAATATCAGAAATGAAAGCGGGGTTATCTCTATTGATCCCATGAACATTAAAAGCATAAAAAAGAAATATTACGAACAACTCCATGCCCGCAAATTTTTACAACTTACATGAAATGGACCAACTCCTTCAAAGATATAAACTACCAAAACTCATACAAGCAGAGATAACATATAGGCCTAAATTTATATTTTTAAAAAATGAATCAAGTATTAATAACCTTCCAAAAAAGAAAGCACCTGGTCCAGATAGTTTCACTGGTGAATTCTACCAGACATTTAAGAGAGAAATTCTCTATAACCTCTTCCAGAAATAAAAGCAGAGAGAATAGTTCCTAACTTGTTCTGTGAGGTCAGCATTGCCCTCGTACCAAACCCAAATAAAAACATTACAAGCAAGGAAAACAATAGACAAATATTACTAGTGAACACAAATGCAAAAATACTCAATAAAATACTAGAAAATCAAATCCAACAATGTATAAAGAGAATTATGCACCAAGACCAAGTGGGATTTATTCCAGATATGCAGGGCAGTTCAACATTCAAAAATCAATTAATATAATCAACTAATGTAAACATGAACAGGCGAAAGAAGAAGAAGTATATGATCATATTGATAGATGTAAAAAAAGCATCTGATAAAATCCAATACCCACTCAGAATGAAAACCCTCCGCAAAGAATAGAGGACAATCTAACCCCCTTTGCTTGACAAACCTCTACAGCTAATATTATACTTAATAGTGAGAAACTAGATGCTTTTCCCCTAAGATCCAGACAAGGAAAAGATGTCTCCTCTCATCACTCTATTCAACATCGTACTGGAAGCCCTAGTTAACAAAATAAGACAAGAAAAGGGCAAAGATGTATATAGATAGGAAAGGAAGAAATAAAATTGTCCTTGTTTGCTAATGACATGGTTATTTATGTAGAAAATCCCAAATAATTGACCAAAAACAATCCACACATTATAAGCACCTATAGCAAGGTTTCAGGATATCAGATTAATATACAAATGTTTTCTTAGATACCAGCAATGAACAATTGCAATTCAAAATTAAAAAACAAAGTATCACCTACCAAAGCACCAAAAAATTGAAGTACTTAGGTATAAACCTAAGAAAATAAGTATAAATCCATATGAGAAAAATCATAAAATGTAGATAAAATTAATCAAAGGTCTAAATAAGTAGAGAAATATTTTATGTTCATACATAGACAGATTCATTATAATTAAGATGTCTATTTTCCCCAACTTGATCATAGGTCTGATGTAATCTTAGTCAAAATTCTAATGTAATCTTAGTCAAATTCTAACAAGTTATTTGTGGGTATTAACAAAATGAGTCTAAAGTTTATACAGAAGGGCAAAAGACACAGAATAGCCAACTCAATACTAAAGGAAAACAAATTCAAAAGACTGATGTTACCTGACTTCAAGACTACTCTAAAGGTACAGTAATCAAAACAACAAGGTACTGATGGAAAAAGAGACAAATAGATCAATGGAATATAACAGAGTCCAGAAATAGACCCACAGAAATATAGGCCACTGGTCTTTGACAAAGGAGCAAAGGAAATCCCATAAAGAAACGATAGTCATTTCAACAAATGGTACTGGAATAATTACACTTCCTTATGCAAAAATTTTATCTAGGTACAGACCTTCTGCCTTTCACAAAAATTAATTTCAAATGGATCATACACCTAAATCTAAAAGGCAAAAACTATAAAACGTCTACATGATAACACAGAAGAAAAGCTAGGTGAGCTTGGGTTTGGAGATGAGTTCTCAGATACAACACCAAAAGTGCAATACATAAATTTTTTAAAATTAATAAATGAGACTATTAAAAGTAAGAACTTCTGATCGGCAAAAGACACTGTTAAGAAATAAAAAGACAAGTCACAGTCAGAAAGAATATATCTGCGAAACACCATCGGATAAAGGCCTATACCCCAAACAGAAAAAGAGCTCTCTGAAAATTCAACAGTAAGAAAACGAACAACCCAATTTCAAAGTAAGCAAAAGATCTAAACAGACATCCCACCAAAGCAGATACACAGATGACAAGCAAGCATGTCAACAAACAAGATACCGCATTAGGGAGCTACAAGTTAAAACAGTGGGACCCACTACATACTTGTTAGAATGGCTAAAATCCAAAAGAACCCTGATAACACCCAATGCTGGAGAGGATCAGAGCAACAGGAACGCTCATTCATTGCTGGCAGGGATGGAAACTGGTGCAGCCACCTTGGGTGACAGTTTGACTGTTCCTTACAAAGTTGAACAAACACAGTTTTAGCGTATGATGGAACTGAAAACTTATGTCCACACAAAACCTGTACAAGAATGTTTATGGTCGTTTTATTGACAATTCCCCAAAACTGTAAGCAACCAAAATGTCCTTCAAGAGGCGAATGAATAAGCAAACTGCATTCTATACAATGGAATATTATTCAGTGATAAAAATAATGTGCACTATAAAGTAATGAGAAGACATGGAAGAAACTTAAATGAAAGAATAAACCTAAGTGAAAGAAGCTAGTCTGTAAAGGCTACATACTACATGATTCCAGCTATATGGCAGTCTAGAAAATAAAACCCACAGAGACATTAAAAATAACAATGATTGTGAGGGGTTTGAGCCAAGGGGGTAGTAATAGATAGCTGAAGAACAGAATTTGGGAGGCAGTGAAACTATTCTGTAAGATAGTGTACTCATAGATGCATGACATGCATTTGTCAAAACCCATAAAACTGTACGATGCAAAGAGTGAATCTCAATGTAAACTATGGACTTTAGTTAATAATAATATATTAATATTGATTTAGTAATTGTAACAAATATGCCACACTAATGCATGATGTCAATAAGAGAAGGAAACTGTGACAGGGAAGGTATATGGAACTCTGAACTACCTTCTCCATTCTGGAAATCTAAACTGAACTAATAAATAAAGTTGACTGAATTTTTAAAAATTACCTTAGCGGCTTAAAACAACAATGGTTTCTTTCTTGCTCACCCTTTATGTCCATGTCATTTTGCCTTTTCTTCTGCCTTTTCCTCACTGGGAACAGCCTGTCTGATGGAGCCTCCCCATTTTCAATATCACCAGGCACCATGGCAGAAATAATGCAGAAAATCTTGCAATGGCTCTTAAAGCTTTTCCCCAGAAGGATGTATCACTTCTGCTCACATTTCACTGTGATCAAGTCATTAACCCACACCTACCTTCAAGGGGTAGGTTATGAACTCTTACCATGGGCCCAGAAAAGAACAATCAGATTCCAGGCATTAGTCCTAATAACTACCACTCTCTGCTTTCTAGTTCCTTCCCTGTGGCCCAACACCATCACAAGAACACAGGGTAAGACACTTGTCAACAGGGAACTTCAGGGCCGATGTTTAAGGAAGCGCTCACTGGCTGCTCTGAGGCAGAGGCCCTGTGAGCCTACATACCCCTACGAGTGGCACTGCTCCATCTCAAGCCAGCTCTGCCTGCGTAATCACGTCTTCACACTGAAATCCCTCCTGAAAACCCTAGCTCTGTTATGAAGATCTGCCTTAGCTTCATTCCCTCAGTATCAATTTACAAGAGGGGAGAAGTCTGAAGAGAGACGAAAGGAAGGCTGAGAAAAGTATGTTTCAAAAAGCCTTTACAGGTAAAAAAGATCAAAGACCTTGGAACCAGGTTTCACTCCGCTGAGTACTGCTCAGCAAGCTGCCTGACCTGGCTCTTCACCTGCCGTCACCAAAGCAGATGGCGGGGTACAAAAGGACATAGGAGTTGTAAAGAATTATACAGTTTTGTTCTGTTCGTGATGCCTGAGAATGCCTTACGCAGTCTAAAGCTGAGAGAAGTGGAAGAAAAGGAATCGCTAAAGACTTCTTGAAATCGTGTTCACAAAAATTTAACTCCGACCAGTTTAAAGCAATGCAGGATGAGTAGGTCTGTATAACCAGCAAGTCCAAGTCCAAAGGGCAGGTCTCATTTCAGAAATGTCTAGATTCAGAGATGGATTTAAACAATGTTGTCAGTTCCCTCCTCCCCCCAGTGACTTTGCTTTTCTTTGTTGATTTCATTCTCAGGTAACTTGCCCCCCTAAGCTACAAAACTGGCTATCTGAACCTCTGAATTCAATCTATCGCAGACAGTTATTTCCTGCAAGAAGAGACAGAGGATACTTCTACCACTGATGCCAGCAAAAGTACCAGGATGATACTGATTGGTCCAGCCCAGGTCACTGATTCGACATTAGAAAAGGGATGTGTTTCCGTGGGCGAGGAGAAGGGGAAGAAACTAATGCCACAGCTATCAGAGCCTAGCACGGAGGGGAGACAGGCTCAAGCACACATGCACACGCAAACACACACTCAGACAACTCTTCTGTCCTCAAAGTGCCCATCTGGAAAATGGGTGATGGCTCCAGGATTCTCTAAGGCTAGAGAAAGTAGACCTGATCCTCCAGAGCTACAGCCCTACTCCCTTCCTCCATGAAGGTGGACACTCTCTCAGGCTCTCCTTGGTTGAACACTTTTGCAATATGCATACCCACCCCATGCCCCACAAAGAACCGGCAAGTATCTTGAAGAAAATGCTGATCTGTTTTTTCTTGCACTCCATCTGTGGCCCAGGAATAGTCATGCAATCCATGTTCAATGGATACTTGGATCCATGTTGAATGGATATTTGGATCCATGGATCCGTGGATACATAGAATAAGGAATTTCTAAGAAAATAGAAGACATGGTTCTTGGCTCCAGGAACTGTTTAGTTTGTCAAGAACAAGTAGAATACCTTGTAACAGAACAGAACAGATTTACAAATAAAAGTAGCAACAAATTTAAACGAACTCCATCTGATCTGAATCTGACAGCGATCAGAGGATGCCAAGTAATCGAGTAAACAAAGTCAGGTGTCCACAGTAATGGAGTGTAGTTAGAGACAGCTTTTGCTTCTTGTCATTTGTGCTCAAATCTGAATCACCCTCAGCAATGTGATCCTCAAACCAGAGGGACACATGGTGGCTGCAGAGAGCAGCTTGGATTGGAAGGGCCCATGGCACTTTGATTAGGACAGAGAAACAAGCCCTAGGGCTCTAATTCCATCTCTGGTCTAGAAAAGCCTGTGGCTGCCTCCCTTCCCCAGCCAACACGCCCCACTCCTCACAACCGTCTTCCATCTGGGAACAGGGAATTTCTCCATTTGCAGAGAGAAGAAGTCCCTCCAATCCTTCCTCCTCCAACATATGCAGACTGCACATTAGCATGGTAATGTCTGCTGCCATTAGTGAGCAATGTGCTGAATAATTAGGCTATGAAATTCTAACGGCAGGAATTTTTGTTTTATTAGCAATTTTCCATCCTATTGTGTTAATTTCATCTCATGTCAGCCGTCTTTCTAAGTAAACAATGATCACGGGCAGACATCACTTCCCGGCTCATTGTGCTGCTGTGGGTGACTTAACAGACCAGAAAATGGCTTAAGTTGCCTTTTGTCTTGCAGTCTCTGCCTTCTGTTGATGTCACAGTATCTGTAGTCCCTGGTTTCTTATGGCCCTGGCATATTCATTTCCTTTTTGTCCGTGTGTGTCTGCCTCCGCCTGTCTGTTCTCGGTCCACCCCTGTCTTTCTTCTTCCTCCTCTTCTTTCTGCCATCTCCTCTCCCATACCTCTGTGCACCCTACCTGTAATGATATTACACTTGTCCAGAACCTTAGTCTGTGCAAAGAATTTCCACACCCATCGAAATAATTCAAGTAGAACTCAGTCATAATACTGATTTGGTCTAACGTTTCGTAAATGCCTACTGCCCTCCCCCTTCATTTTCCCCATAGACCTCTTTTCATTTCTTTCACGTTCCTCCCCACTTATCTGCTTTTCTTCCCACTGGGCTATCTTCTCATCATTCCTTCCTCCTCCCCCTCCTTCCACTCCTCATTCTACGTAGCTCCTGAAATACTATCTATCTCTCAGCCTCTTACTGCTCCCACCCCAACTCATTCTCTCTTTCCTGCTTGCTGAGATTTCTGGCTGACAGATGATTAATATTGGCCAAGCCATGCTGGAAAGTTTAATGCTTTTTCTGTGATATCCCCACAGTCATCAAACATCTGCAAGTTTCTCCCAGAGCTGAGAAAAAGTTCTGTTACTGAGGACATCGATGCTGTCCAAGTCGCTAAAGCAGCTGCCAAGTCCCTGAGAAAGATAGTGGGGACAGATATTGGCAGCATGTACCTGGGTCACCATGTGAAACAGATCTGATAGGGGAGGGGTCATGATGATCAGTGGCCCTTCCTCCACTCTGTGCCGTTCTCTCTGACTCCAGGAGAGTATAAATCTGGATTCCTCCAAGGCTGGATAGTGCTTACTGGCTCGACTCAAATATCCAGGCCAAAAACTGGAACAATGAGGTAATATCTACTTTAAAAAAAGAAAAAAGACATGGCCAAATGCCAATAACTCAAGTGTTTGATCTGTGCATCCACAGAAGACCGACAACCTAGCAGGCTGCCATCTGGGGCAGCAGTTTGAGACAAGGCAAAGAAATCCATAGTTTTCATAATTAACCCACAAAAATGCAACATTCTCCCTGCTAAGGAGCATGAACACAATCGCTTTTCTTTTACCCACCCTTCACCTCTCGTTTATCGGCCACATTTCTCCACCCCTCCTCTATAATGCCCAACACATATATGGTTATTTGCCTTCTTTTAAAACTCAACTGCCTTAACAGATGAGATGTTCACTCCTACAAAGCCTGGCATAAATATTGTCCAAAAGAGATCCAGGAAAGGTACAAGGAGCTTTTGAAAAACACCAAGACCCAAAAGGATCTGATATTTTTGTGAATCTGTCATGTACTGAGAACCATGCGGTAGAAAGTGCAAAAGAAATGAGGAAGAACTTCTGTGACCTCAAAAAAATGTGGATTAGACAACAGAAAAGAATAAGTGGTTAGATTGTGTGAAATGAGCTAGATGCACAATTGCATTTCAAAAGAGAAATAGTGTGGTTTAAGGAAGTCAATGGTGATCTAAGTCAGGTTTTAAACAGTCCTGGGTCATGAAAACAATCAAAGCACAAAGGTCGTTTGTGATCACATGATCTAGGATCGCGGAAAAGGCGACCTTGCTGATGTGAACAGTAATCACTACTGGGCAGTCAGAGGAAGAGGCTGGTGGGCACTCCCAACTGCCATCGGGCATAGCCCCCCAGCGAGCATCACCCCAGGACTGGACCACTAAGACCATTACGTTTAGTTCACCACGACCAACCTTGAAAGCAGAAGTGGGCTAGCCAGCCCTCGCTCCTGCCACGCCTTCCTTATTTCAGCTCTCACCACCTGTCCACATCAATATCTTCCATTAGACACACAAACAGCCCGCACCCTGACTGCTGCACTAGCTAAAACCACCAGTCACAACCGACGCCTCCCTGCGTTTAGAGCATCAGCATTCAGCACCACGGCCAGCGCCTCAGGCAGCAGAAGGGAGCGAAACCCCAGAAGAGGAAGCTAGGAAAATACACTCATTCTCTCCATATGCACCCATGGGTTCTTTCTCTTATTTCTGATGCTTCTTTCCTCAAGGCCACTGTGTCTGAGTGCCCACAAACACTGAGTGCATTCTACAACATATTCACTGGTTCACTGGTAGAGGAAGAGAAGGGGAAGCACCCTGTCCCTTCACTACATATACACATACCTCCCTCCCCTACTTAAGAAGCTGATGGCACTTAACAGCAACTTGCCAACGCCTTCCCACCCTCTTTCATTTGGTGACTAAGAGAGCTTGGGATTGAAACCCTTATTTAGTCATTAACATGTTGTGATCTCCCCTGGCCTCTGTATCTGAAGCTGCAAAAGGGGGGGGGGGCGTGGCCGTGAGGATAAATAAAACCACACCCTCTACTTACTATCAGAACTCTCTGAGGAAGGCATAATGCGCATGCAAGGGTGCATCTGATGAATAACATGTCCAGCTGCTTTCTAAAGTTTAGAACTAGGATTAAAGGGTAATGGTTAACTGCTTTGTCTTCTCAAGACTATATCGAGCAGAATCTCCTGGCCTTAGATGAATGACCTGCTCTTGCTTTCATCTGGATTTTCACCATTTGCACTGGCTTCTGGGTGGCAGGAGATGTGTTAAGTCAGTGGGACCCAAGACTATAAACTGACGTCTCTGTTTGGTTATGCTCAGTTGCGTGCTCACGTCTCGTTCTCTCTCGCTCTCTCTCGCTCTCTCTCTCTCTCTCTCTCCCTCACCCCCTCCTTCCTCCCTCCCTTCCCAAATCTTTGTTGAGTTAATACAGGCAACATCTCAACAGTTGTTGCTCCAACAGCCACAGCCACAGGCACCAAGAGCCCCGGCAGCAGAAGAGGCAGCGACGAGCGGAGCTCAGAAGCGTTCCCTTCTCTTCATCACGCCAAGTGATGGGAGGGGCCTGGCTGCTGCCCTAGAATCTCAGCTCTCCTCCAAGAGCCTGGCGCTGGGCGCGGGAGTTGCCATGAGCACACACACCACAGGGCGGCTTCCAGCTGGCGTGGAAAGCTACATCCTCAGCATTGTCAGGAAGAGCTGGGAAGGGAAGGGCCCGAGCCAGCTTCTGGCTGGAGCCGAGACGCAGCCTCGACAAGAGTGGGTATCTCAAAGCCAGAAGGCGGCACCGTGGAATTGGACACCGCATCTAGCAAGGAAATCCATCTGTCCTTGAGACTCGAGAGGGAGAATCTTTTCCTGAAGGTCACGTGGTGATGAAAAGGAAAGGCCAGACTTTTCCAAAGGACTCTCTGCTTCGGAGAGCCGGAAACAGAGACAGTCATTAAACAAAGACAAGACCCCACAGTAGCAGAGTCTCGCAGCCTTCTGGGCACTGCCAGCGTGAGCCGTACTTCCAGACAAAGCACCCAACCAATGGCACATGTCCTCACAGTACGTAACATTTGGATGATGTATTAGATTTGGAAAAACCTTCTAAAAAGCCTTTATTAGTACCTTTGCCCAAGATTGCAGACCCTGCTCCCCTCTGAAGTATCTCCCATGGGAGCAAGCTCCAGCTTCTCTTTAGCTCAGGATACTCCTCCGTACTTTCTCCAACATAGCATCCCTGGGACTTTGGGTTCCAGGAGAAAGATCTCAGTCCCTCTCCTAACCCAAATCTGGCCAAGATGCCCCCTCTCCTCTCCCACAAGGCACTCTGCTAAAATGTCTGAGAAGCGGCACCCAGAGCAAGATACAGGCAGAACAGTGAAAGTATCTCTGATAAACAGCAGGAGACCAAGGCAGGCAGGAGTTAACAGTGAGCTCTGGAACCACAGGGCCCGGGTTCAAGAGCTGGCTCTGTTCCTACCACCTCTGTATTCTTGCACGCGTTCTTTAACTTCCGTACCTTAACTTCCCCATCCACAAAAGACAGACAGCAACAGCAGCATGGATGCCTCGGCAAGGTTGAGGAACTCAGGTGAGAGCATGGAGGGCAGTGCCTGGCAGGTGCCTGGCCCCCTAATGACTATGCAGTAATAAACAGTACTCTGACGTGGTGGCATGCATCTCCACGGGACCTGCAGAGCCCTGTGATCAGGGCTTCGGTTTGAAACTGTAGAAGGGACAGAGGACAAGTCCTTCCTATACCACTGGGAAATTTTCCCAAAAAGAAATATGCCGTATACACGCAATTCCCGCTGACTCGGGGCTCCCATCCTCTTATTGAAATACCCTTCTTCCTCTGTTCACCTTATTAAAAGCCTCTGAATCCTAGACCCCGAGGGGCCCTCCATGTTCCCACAGCCCTTAGGCTCCTTAGTAAAGTCGGACTCTAAGAAAAGCAGACAGGAGAGGCAGGCAGGCCCCTCCTTTCCTTCCCTCCTCTTCTCTCCACCTTACGACTCAGTGCAGAGGCTGGCATCTTCCTCCCTGAGGTCCCCAACACCTGTTGGGTTGAGTGCCAAGTCTTCTCCCATGCCAGCCCTCCCCGCATCCAGGGATCCTCGCCAGAGAAAGTCTCCACACCTGTATTTGTTAATCAAGCCGCGAAGGGCTCGGTAATTGCCCAGCAGAAAACACGGGTGCAGATGTTAGGGAGCACTGGGGCAAAAGCACTAAATGAGATTCTTGTTTTCCAAACAGAGCCCGAGATTTAATTACAGCCTTTCCAAGTGCTTATTAAAAACCCTTATTTTTTTTTCTTATTGTTTTCCTGCATGGCGCATATTGAATCAGTTTGCTGCTGTTGTCTTGTTTCTGGAGCATTCATAAAAAGAACCGATGTGGAAAATTGCAAACACAGATTGTACCCAAACAATATCTTCTCCCTTCGCTGTTCTTCCTAGTCTTTCTTCCTGCTAAATAACAACAACATCAGAGGTTGTGTTCAGCACACATCCGGGCTCTTTCACAAAAGTCCGGGGGCGGGGGGGGGGGGTCTTTGCACACAGAGGGTCCACTCCTCTATCTACCCGAGAAAAGAGTGTGCAGGCAACTGAGCTTCACTCTGCGTCCAGGAGGAGCAGAGAAACACATACTGCGGGAAAGGGGAGGAAACAAGTGAGCGGGAGGCCTGGGATCAAAGACCTGCAGAGCCAAGAGGGCCCTCGGCAGGCATGGCCATTGCCTTCCCTGACAGGTGTGCAAACCGCTGGCCCAGGGACGCGAAGTGACGAAGCCAAGATGAAGCCGGTTCTTTTGCCCAACCAGACTAGAGAAGTGGCCACTAAAATACACAGTGCCCTGTGATGCTGGGGCGACTCATATCCTGAAAGACCCATGGGCTCCTCGTTCAGCCTATAAATTTCCGCATCAGGCAAGGGGGTTGCTCTCTGGACGCCTTCACAAGCGGAGTGTCCCGTCCTGACAACCGGCTGTGCTCCCTGCAAACCGCATCACCGCTCCAAGGGCGCCGGGGCCAAGGTCACGGCCAGGTAAAGCGCCACCCAGGTAAAGCTCAAAGTTTTAATTGCCCACTTACCTCTGAAGATGCTGCCTTTCAAAAATCTAGCCTGTTTTCCAGGCCCTTCTCAGGCAGTTTCTATGGGGCAAAGTCCTAAGGATGCAGCAGGGGAAAGAGAGTGGACCCCTCCATGTGCTCCCAGGTCTGCACCAGAGCCACCCCACTCTCTCCACTCACTGCCATCAGCCACCTTCAGAAGGAGAGGCAGCTCCTCACCCCATGGCGTCCTCCTTCCCACTGCTCCACCGACGGGAATGGGGAGGGGGCCGCAGTTAGTGCCGGCATAGAGGAGCGATGCAGGCATGAGGGAAGCTCTTACTGAACAGTGTGTAAAATCCTATTCTTTCTTTCTGACCCCTGCTCCTCGAAATCCACCAACAGCAGCCAGCCTCCCAGGCTCCATTTGGCTCATTAGCCCAAGTTGTCTGGTCAGGAAAGCAGGGGAGAGTAGAGAATTGGAGCTGACTCTCTCTGCCCGGGCTCCGGGTCGGAACTCACATTCTGCCTGGGTCCCTTCCAGCTGAGGAGGCGCTCTCTGTGCTTAGACAATGGGGTCCAGGCCATGTGACTCCGGAGGACACTCTTGATTTCTCCCTGAGGTTCTTCCTGAACGTCTGCCTCCAAGTTATCATTGTCAGTCTCACACGAGATGGGAGTTGGGCTGGCGGGACCACGGGAAGAGAAGGCCATCGTCAGGTTCTTTCATGACCCTCCCACCCCACAGAGGGTGGACGACAGCAGGACTCAAGGCTCACCCAAACCCACTGCTCCAGCACTAGGGGAACCTCACCCCTTTGGGGCTGGGGGCCACCCAGGTGCCGGGGCGAAGTGTGGCTGGACCAGCAACTGTGAAAACCCAGTGTTTCTGCTGAAACTCCCGAGGGCTGATCATCCCGGCAGAATCACGGAAAGTGGGAGCAAACAGACTGTGCGAGATTCTCAGATTGATTCTCGATTCCCATTCCATTCTTCCATTTCTCGGCTTCTATTTCTTCTACCTCCGGAGCTGCAGAGCTAAACACCGCACTTTCCAGACCACCACGCGGCTCCGCTAAGGCTCTGCCCATCAGACACACACGTCTGCCAGGTGTGGAGGGTGAAGCCCGGGGGACACCATGTCTCTGCAGAGGTGTGGTCAGACACGCAGCACCAGGCAGATGCAGGTACTGCCGGCGGCTGGGCTCCAGGGTCCACGGTCACGTCGCCAGCTTCAAGGGTTTGGGGCAGCTGTAACGGTGGCAGCAGACGCAGCCACGACGCAGCATTTCCTGAGTTCACGGCCTTGACTTCATCCTTCGGGCTCTTCTGGTGACCTTGTTAAGTCCTAATTCTCTGTATACAGTTCCTTTCTGCTTGAAAATACCTAGAGTGGTTTCTGTTTCCTGCCTTAAATGCTGACTGGTTCCTCAAAAAATTAAAAGTGGATCTACCTTTTGACACACAATTGCACTTCTAGGTATTTATCCAAAAAAAACAAAAAGCAAAAAACAATAATCTGTAAAGATCTACACTCCCCTATGTTCATGGCAGCACAATTTCCAATAGCCAAGATTGGGATGTAACCTAAATGTCCATCAACAGACAACTGGATAAAGAAGTTACAGTTCATATATACAATGGAATATTACTCAGCCATTAAAAAAAATGAAATCCTACCATTTGCTATGACATGGATGGACGTAGAGGTTATTACACTGAGCGAAATAAGTCAGACAGAGAAAGATAAATACCACATGATTTCACTTGTCTGTGGAATCTAAGGAACAGCAAAGAACAAACAAACCGAAAACAGGCTCACAAACACAGAAGACCGTCTGGTGACAGCCAAAGGGGAGGCGGGTTGGGGGGCTGGAAGAATGAGGTGAAGGGTCAAAGAAGTTCAAATTCGTAGTGGAAAGAGAGTCGCGGGAATGGGGAGCACGGCAGCGGGAACGCAGTGAGCAGCAACGCAATGGCTAGGTGCGGAGCCGGAGGGAAGGCAGAGCAACCAGGGGGATCATTTCACAAACCGTATAAATGTCTAATCCATGTAGTGCATACCTGAATCTGAAAATAAAGTAAAAGCTGGAAAAATAATATAAAATAAAAGAAACTTAAAAATAAAAATAAAGGAGTGAGCTGAAAGGGCTAACAACAACAACAACAACAACAACAACAAAAACCGTTGACCAATACGGGGGTCTCTAGGTCTTCGTATCCATCTTGCAGGTGAAGCTCCGAGAAGTGAAGTGACTCCCTCAAGGTCCCCCGGCAACTCAGAGGCAGACCTGGGACTAGACTTAACCTTCTTCACGCTAACCCAGAGCTCACTGCAGTGGCTGGGGGCCTTCTCTCTCCCCCTTTCCTTTCTCCCCAAGCCCTGCGCATGCAGCCCCTGCTCAGTGGGTGGTGTGTGCAGGGAAGCGTGCGTGCGTGTGTGCGTGCGTGCGTGTGTGCCACACGTTTATGCAGCACGTGCCAGTATTGAGGTGTTCTGTCCCGGGGCCACCAAAAGTCCCAGTGGCTCGGCTGCACCCTGTGTGCTGTGCTCCTATTAACGTTCTCTCGAGGGACAAGCTTGCACTCCACGGACCATTCAGAATCTCTGTTCCAAGGAAATTGATGTTTCGCCCAGCATCTTCCCCCACACAAGAGACGGTCAGAACTCAAGGTAAGAGCAGATAAAGGCAATGTAAGTCAGCGGCTTAGAACAACGAATACAACAGCTGAACTGATGAGAAAAGTCTCTGAAGGCGATACAGCTAAAAACTTGCATCTCCCCAAGAAGGCCATTAATAACCTGTCACCTGGGGCCCAGAGGAGACACCCACCAGCCAAAGACAAACTCGGTGGTAGGGTTCCCACCGACCAGCTGCCCAGGAGGTTTGGATGTGGGTCTTTCAGCTGGGCTCCCCTTGGACTTCAGGAAGTTGGTGGCCAGGCCTTTGGCCTGGGTAGAGCTTACTTCTGAGAATGGAAAATGCGGTCCACCTTCGGGAGATGACAATGCCCACTGGAAGGACAAACAGGGCAAGGGCGTGTGGACGGGAGGGGAATGGAGAGAGTTCCCACTGGGGAGCAGCGTATTTGAACTTCATAAGGTCTATTATTATTCGTCCACTCCCCCCACACAGTTCTCCCTTTTCTGAATCTAAACTTATTGCATTATAAGCATCAACCTGGCCGGCTTCTAGAAGATTCCCCGGCCCCACCAGCCCCTGGGCTGGAGCAGGCCACCTCGCAGTCCAAGGAGTTAAGCCTTCCCCGATAAGCCCTCCCCACCCTTCTCCACATCCCACATCTCAGCGAGCCCCAGAGTCCTCTGTCCACAGAGCTGATCTACAGACCAGGCCGGTCCATAGGAATGCTTTCATCGGACTGTATCCAAGTGAAAAACTAAAAGTAAAGATAATGCAGGCTGTGTGTGTGTGTGTGTGTGTGTGTGTGTGTGTGTGTGTGTGTCAGGCCGCCAATTGCCCCTCCTGAGGAAGAACTCTCCTTTATGCTGAGATTATTCCATTCCTGGGCATAGGCACGTTTTCATGTTAAAATATTCTTCCTTTTACGAATTTGTAACAGTCACAATGGTGGTTCTGTCGTTGTTGCTGTTTTAAGGTGGTGTTTCTTCGCCTTTCCTTTTTTAACTTTCTTACTGGATCTTACTAGATGAAGGAAGTCAGCGCCCTCGTGTTAATCCCATTGGTTGTCCGGCTTTTGCTCCTTACTGGGCTGTGCAGTGAAGGGGCCGACAACTCTCCTTCCCTCCACCTCACCTCCACAAGACTGATGCAGACACCTGGGGCAGGTTCCGCCCTTCTCTCCCCCACGTGCCTGTTTCCAATCCCCTTTCTCACAATGCGGCCGAGGGCCAGAGCTAGGAGGCCGCTGACCCTGCTGCCTTCCTAAGAAAACGATGGGAACCTGAGCCCGCATCACCTCCAGGTGGGGTCCCACCTTCCCATCCACCGTTACGTCTCCTTACAGACATAAACCAACAGCTTTGGCACAGCGCACTGAAAATCATGTCAGTCGCTGCCCCAAGGACGCTGCAAATTATGACAAAGGGCTGTTGGGAGTGTGTGCAATATGCGCCCACCTCCAAACCACGCTTATCCTTCTCTTAAGAAGGCTCTGGGCTCTAAGTGAGTCAGGCGCCAGCCTGGCAGATACAACACACATATGACTGGCCTCATCTCTGCCTCTGCCCACGCTCCCCTCTGCCTGCAGGGTCCCTCTGCTGCTCCCTCTGCCTGCGGCTTTATCTCTACCTGCAACTCAAGCGCCAATTCAGCCAAAACGTGAGCCGCTCCGAAGGCTTCTCTCTCTCCATCCTGGAAACACCAATGCCCCAGACAGGCCCGGAGTCCTCACCACTGCCCCCTCCTGTGTGAGCTGCAGCCCCAGGCTCCACGGGCTCCTGTCACCAGGCAACTCCAGACGACAGGAACGAGCTCTCCATAGACGGGTCCCTGCTAACTGAGTGAGTTTTTCCCACCCTCGCCCCATAGCCAACCACACCAGCAGATGCAGGGTCACCGACCACATGCTTTTGTGCGTCCCCACGGTACAAATTAGACTACTAGATCTTCTGCCCCCGATTTTTTTTTTTTTACGTCAAATGCGTATTAACTCATTTAATATGTACGATCAGTATTCCATTTTATAGCTAGGAAATAGACACAGAGAGGTTAGGCAACTTGTCTAAGGTCACAGAGCTGGTAGATGGAGAAGGTGGGATTTAAACCCGGCAGTCTGGCTCAAGAGTCCTCGCTCTTAGCCTCATAGTGCCACCTCTGTCCTTGGCATACAGGGACCCAGAAGGTTGGACAAAGGTAGGGCTCAAGAAGACACAGATCAAGTGCCAGGCAGGTCCTGCCCAGGGACCTCTTGGATCCTCGGGATGTGGCCGTGACTGCGAAGTGCTATGAAAGCGGTTAACCTGCTCCAGGAAGTTCATGAGAGACCCCCCGCCCCCGCCCTCCCGATTCATTTCACAGAGACCAAAGACGAGGTCACCGAGGGAGTGAGCACAGTAAAGAGAGCCAGCACTGAGCCTTCCACGGCCAGATGTCGGGAAGATGACGCAGAACCGACAAGAGTCTGAAGAGAAGCAGCTAGAGAGGAAGGGGTCCAGAAGCCAAGTCAAAGAGGGGGAGGAGCGGTCAGCGGTGCTCAGTGCTGCAGATCGGTCAAGAGGAGGAAGTAATCCAGGCCATGCGACTTAGCTGACCTCTGCCGCTGCCTCGCCAGCTGCTCTTGGATGAGTTCGCTTAACTCTCTGGGCGCCATTGTCTTCATTGGCGCTGGAGACAGCGTAATACCTCTCGCGTTGGGTGGTGTGATGAGCTACTGTGTTGAAAACAGAGAGTAATTTCGAGTGCCTGGCATCGTGCCTGGCAAATACTGAACACTACCATAATGATCAGTAAGTAGCATTAGCTATGCAGCGAGTTCCGCTCCCCTTTTATTCTTCACATACCAAACGGAAGAAAGGGAGGGAGGATGTGGTTCCCTGTGGATATGGAGTAGGAAGAGATTTCGAGGCCTTTTGGGGGGGGTTCTAGCCGCTGTCTGAGTCTTTCTCCCAGGCTTCGAAACACTGTTTGGATGTCACCAAAACTCTCCAAGGGGCCTGATGACCAACAGGGGAACGAGGGGAGAATAACCCCAGGGAGAACGCCAGCGATGCACCCCGACTTCACACGCTCTAGCAGTACTGGAGCCAAGCAGAGTCGTGAGTAAGAAAAGAGACCCCGAGGATGCGGAAGGAGGTGGCAGTGAGGAGGGATGTCCTAGACCCCGTCCCAGAAGTCTCCACTGCAGCAGGGGATGACACGAGAAGACCTCACAGAGCTGAGGGCCCAGAGAGGTACAGTGACATTATCAGTGACACATCAGCAGCACTGGGGTGTCCCTCGTAGACTCCCCAGCCTTCCCAGAAAACTTCCCTGGACTGCAGTGACAATGGCTCATCGGCGTGTCATCGCCTGCTGCCCAGCCCTTGGCACCCGCAGTGCCCTCCCTACCCTGCGGACCTCAGATCGCAGGCCACTGTACACACCCCGCCGGTCCGGCGGAGCCCAGGCCCATTCTCCACTTCTGGTTTTCATGGTTACCATAACCCCTACCAACGGCTCCCATCAGGTCAGGACTCAGACCGGCCTTCTCCCGAGGGTGCCTGGCCTCACTGCCCCGCCTGACAGAGAGACTGCTAGGCGAACAGGAACAACTCCCTCAGCTCGGTGCTGAGTGGGCTCAGAGCCAACACTCCTGCCCTCATCACAGCCCTTTGCTACCACCACCTCTGATCTGCCGGGCCAAACCCTAACGCGCTCCGGGTTGTCATGGCAACTCATTTCCTAACCACATAGGCCCTGACTCTAGAGTTAAGAGACTATAGGGTCTGTGGTTTTAAACCTTTGGGGTAGCCTCCAATAAGGCCATATATATGCTAACCACTGAGGGGAAGCACGGAGGGAGGGCGTGCATTGCCCTGTTGGTTTTCTTTTTCAATATTTCTATAATAAAAAAAAAATCAGTGTAAGCAAATGAGACAACGACATTTCTCAACTGCCTACTTTCCTCTGTTCCTGTTGGCCCAGTCCAAGCCCCCAACTTCTCTCCCCTGGACTAGTCTAATGGCAGACAAGACCAGAAAAGCATGGGAGCTGCCTCCTACCTGGTCTCCCTGACTCCAGCACCTGCGGCTACAATCCATTCTCCACCCTCAGCCAAGGATTGTTTTGTAACCGGAAACGGGTGACCCCTGCTGGACACTCTCCAATGAAGTCCCCTCCGGGGCCAGACCCTCGTGATCAGGTTCCAGCCATAGTTCCAGTCCCAGTCCGTTCGTCCCTGACCCCTCAAACCCTGCCCTGCTCTCTATGATCTGGTCTATGATCCGATCCTGTAAGTCCAAACGGACCTTCCTTTCTCTGCCCTCGGGACCTTTGCGCATGCTGTTCCCTCTCCTAGGCGGCTCATCCCCTTTATCCAGCCAATCCCTATCCAGCCTTCAGGACTCCGCTTAGTCACTTGCTCCAGGAAGTCTTCCCTGACCCCCGCCGCCTACTAAGTGCGGGCCCCTGCGTGCTCTCCCACGCTTCATCCTCCCCCTTTGCGAGGATGTGTCACTTACATTATCAGTTGGTCTCCCTCCCACACAGCTGAAAGCTTCCCAGAGGCAGAGATGACTGTCTTTCTTCACATCCGTAATCCTAACACTAAGCCCCTGTCAGGACACAAGAGCCAGGGGATCGAACGTGTGAATGAATGAATGCCTTGAAGATGGAAGGGAAACTTCTGAACGTGTGACTGTCGGCGTATCGTTTCGGTTACAGAAACTG
The DNA here is from genome assembly GCA_003508835.1 of Eonycteris spelaea. Classification (NCBI taxonomy): domain Eukaryota; kingdom Metazoa; phylum Chordata; class Mammalia; order Chiroptera; family Pteropodidae; genus Eonycteris; species Eonycteris spelaea. Next base: position 859,085 of record PUFA01000310.1, on the reverse strand, counting down.
AACGTGAGAGTTTGCGGAACGATACTTCTCAGGTTGCCTTGGCTTGCAGAATGGCGGCGAAGGCCTCCGGCCTGAAAATAATTGGCATGGAGCACTTCCTGGATTCCAAATCCCGGGAACTTACCAGAAGGCCCTGTCTCCTACCACTATTGCCACCCTGCTCCCCAAACCCAATTATGTGAAGAGGCGACAAGAGAGAAGTCAAGAAAATTCGGAAATACAGAGTTACGGCACTGTGGATTTTCCCTCCCTTCCCGTGGAAAACGCATCCCCCCAATCTGAGTCAAGAGAAGGCAGCTCCCACAGAACAGATCGTAGAGGCTGGAGAGCCTACAAGGACGAAGTGCTGGGGCTCATTCAAGGCCATGAAGGAGGAGATGAGCTGGGCTGGCCCTGGTCTGCTTGGACATGTCTTCCCCACCCCCGCACCCCCAGCAGGGACAGCCTAGATGCACTCCTACAGCACTGCCAACTGAAAAGAATCCAGCAGGGACTGATCGCTATCACCCGATTTCCAGTCACAATACAACCCGTGGCTGGGGATGGAGAATGGGCTGTAGGGCCGTTGCTGGAGTCAGACAGACCAGTGTGGAGGCTGCGCCCATGTTTCTCTGGTCCTGTCTGCCATTGTCCTAGACCAGGGGCAAGAACTTGAGCCTGGGCTGGGCTCGTGCCAGACAGGAGCAGAGAAAAGTAGGCAGATTCGAAGAAACGTCTTGTTTCTTACTTGCTTATGCTCCTCCACGCCCAGGCTCTGAGGGTGAGACGTGGAAGGGCACTGACATGGACGGATGGTGGAGATGTGACCTGCGAACCACACTAGACCAGGCTGCCTTTCCATTCCTTCGAGGGACCGAAACGCCGCGTCTCTGTCTGAGAAGTAATTAGGGAATGGGAGGGCAACTCCCCCAGCTTCTTTGTATCTCACTCAGTTCAGACTGTTCAATAAAAAGCAGATGCACCACCAGGAGAGAGGGCAATGTGAGCATCACTCAGGTCTGGAGAAATAAGGCGTCGGGAATATGGCCACGATAAAGTTCTTCCCCAGGCCTGAGGCCGAGCTTCTCAGCTCCAACTCTTCCTCCCTGTAATTTCGATCATAAAACATTCAGCACCTGGACTCAGCACTAAGGTCAGTCATGCCAATGCTGAATCCACACAAATGCGACCTCCAGGTAGCCAGAGAAGACGATGGAATGGGCACGACGCCTGGCTGGGATGTTCTCCTCCACTCTGCATCCCGACGAGTGCCGGGGCAGCCCGAAGCCCAGCGCACCCTCCAACGCAAAGCAGGTCTGGCTCGGCCACTGCGCACGGCGCCCCAGCGCCACGCAGCTTTGGACAGGAACGTGGCTCACGGCGCTGTGTCTCGAAATCGTGCTTCTGCCCTGGCAGCCTCCACAATCAGCCCCGATCCGAGGGAAAATTTCCATCCCTTTTGGTTCCTAAAATGATCTGTTTTCCTCTTGCCCCTCTTCCCCGCCTCCAGCCCCTTCGGTATTTATGACGTGGTGACTCATTAGCATTCCTCCCCGGACGTCTTTAATAAATATGCTGAGGGGGGAAAGCCTCTGCTTGAATATTAAACATTAAATTTATAAGACATTTAATCCACCTAATTAAGTCGAATTTAGCCTTGTGCATTAGATTAAGAGAGAGAGTAGAAACGGGGACAGTGACCACCACAAAGCCCAGGGACCTGTCTGCAGAGCTCAGAGCTCTACCGATTCAAAGTCTAGCAATTCCACCCTCCGCTCCTCAGGACATACTGCCCAGCAGCATCTCTAGAGCGAAAGCCAGGCAGCCAGGCAAGGCCCAGAAGGGAATGCTTCTTCCATCTCTCCCCGTCCCCTGCACACAGGCTGGACTCCAGCGCTTGATGTCCAGCCAGAGAGACGGGACCTCTGGCTTCTAGAGTATTCTTGAGGCCTGGCCTTGTAACCTCTGGCCCAAAAGTGAGGTCCCTCACCTTTGGTCCAAGCCATCCAATCCCCGAGCCACCCTCCAAGACACTCATTCTCCATGCTTCCTTCCCACAGGGTACCAGAGTGCCCTTGAGTTCTGTGTTCTGGCTTGTAGCGTTTCACAGTGGAATTTATCTAATACCGAAGCCTCACTACATGCCCAGTCATCTTTTAAATTCCTCGAGGAATGCCAGAATAAAATAGGTTCTGCCGTCCAAGAGCGGGCTGTCCACAAGCTGCTCCAGAGTCAAGAAGATGGGTGATACCCACAGTCTCAGTCACATCAGGACTATGGATTACTAGGCCCTGTGGGCATGATCGCCGTGAGAGGGCAGAAAGACTTCTAAAGCACCGGCCGAGAGCAGGGGCCCTGGCTGTCTGGCTCCAAGGGCAGAGCCGATGGGGACAGTAGGTGCTGACGGAATTCAGAATAAAGGGCCAGGAGGAGCTAAGAGAAGGCTTCTCATTGGAGGGAGAAGTTGAGCAGAAGGTGCAGGGGGTAGGATCTGGAGAGACAAGGTGGACGGTGACATTCCAAACAGGGTCAGCCGGTGCAAAGGGAGAAACCTCAAGCAGCTCTGACACAATCAAGGGTGAGGTGAGAGTCCATGCTGGGACCCGCCACGGGGCCACGCAGCAGGGCAGAAAGGACGGACGCGGTTTTCCTCCTGGCATCTTCAGCGCTTCAGTCACTGCAGGAGAAGGGACACGGTGACTTTGCAAAGAAAAGCCCTTGCCTCCCTGCGCCCTCGTGGGCCATCGCTGCTCTGGCAGCTGCTTTCCCGGGAATGGAAACACAGATCGAAAGGAGGGTGGGGCATCCCTGAGACAGAAGAGGGTCGTCGGCGGCCTCTGGCCCTGGTGAGGGGTCCGGGAAGGGCTTGCTGCTCAACGCCAGGTGAGGCAGGTCACGCCGCTGCGCTCAGAATCGAACGGAGAACCGAGGAACTACTGCCCTCTCGGGGCAGGCGGGGGTGCAGGGAGAGCTCAGCATGGCTAAGGGCTCGGAGCTAATGAACCCAAAAAAGCACAGCTTTCTCAGGGCAGCGGAGAGAGCAGGATCCAGTCTGGGATGGGGCTGGCTCTGGGTGGCTGGACCAAGACGCCGGGAGCTGACGCTTCTTGGCGTAAGACTTGCAGAATGATGCCTCTTTCTCGTGCACCTAGAATGCCCTCCCAGGCGCAGGCTGGGTGAAAAGCAGAATCAACAGGATGATCACGGCCGTGCCTTATATATCCGCATGGAAACACACCTAGGTGTTTCCAGTGGCTTTCTCTGGGTCGTGGAACGATGCGTGATTTTTAGGCATCTTCCCCATCAGCTCTTCCTCCTTCATTACTTTATTATTCCTAAGAGTCTGTATGCTATGAATCCTTAAGCCTGCAGGCTCTCATTACATTTTAAATGATCAGTCTGAGAGCACGCTGTCAATAACTTCCAGGAGAGAGTAAGGAGCAGACAGACACGGGCCGTGACCGCAGGAAGCAGCTCCAGACAGACCGCAAGAGACAGGAGGCTGCTGATTGGACACGGGGTCAGCTGGTCAATACCCTTGGAGCTGGGCCCAGAGCTCTCTGCCGGGCAGACCGCAGGTGGAAATCACGTCAAGAAAGGAAGTCTTTGCAGGGAACGGCGGGGAGCCAAGGAGGCCAAGAAAGCAAAACACCGATCTCCAGAAATTCCTCTGGAGGAACTGATGTCCTGTCTGCGGGGGAGGGGGGGGGATCGGATCTATGGGGAGATAAGCAAGAGGGTCCAGAATTAAAGAGAGACATGCAAAAGAGTGGGGTGTGCCTGGGCCTTGTGGGAAGCAAAGCAATTAGCCCTGGGAAAGGAGAGCAGACTATGGGGATGGGACGGCCGGAGGCAGAGCTGAGCCTTTCTCAAGTTCCCGTGTCAGGGACGTGCTCCTTTGAGCTGGGCTGCGCGGGAAGCTGGGAAGATGCCAAGGGCCTTCTGGCATTTCCCGACGTCGTCGGCATCCGTTCTGTTCGCTGATGTTCTCGGGGAATTGGATTTTAGACTCCTGGCTGGGAAAGGACAGGGATCACGGGATTACAGCACTTCCTGTGCCTCGGACGCACACACGCGCACAGAGAATCACAGCAGGAAGGTCTCTGTGAGCAGCAACACAGTCCTCCACGGGGTGCCCTTGGCTCCTCTCGGCAGCCCCGCCCTCATCTTTCAGCCCCCAAGAAACAGCTTCAAGGTACGATTGGGGGTAGAGAGAATGGGGCGTGTGAAAGCCTGAGTTCTCCCTCACCACCCCCACCACCCTGTGACCACAGGGCTGACTTGGCTGGATCAGTGGCACCCGGAGAGGCAGGCTTGCCGACACCCCCTTCGCCCTCAGAGACGGCATACGTGGTATACGGCTTTGCATTCGTTCATCCTACAGACTCACTGAGGAGCCAGTGCTGAGCCCCAGACAGAAACGGCTGGTGCCCTCACTGAGCTGACACTCCAGAGGGAGACAGAAAAAGCAAAATAAGCACAGAGGCGAACAAAATCTCATCCCCCCAACCTCTTAAAGTCAGAGTGTGCCAGGGCTCAGTCCTTGGACCCCTCTCTGCTCCCCTCCATCCTGCCCCCCACTCTCCCCTGCCCTGCCTTGCCCGCCTCCATCTATACACACTGGCGACTCCCATACGTACATCTCTCGCCTAGGTGTCTCCCCTGAACCCAGACATTTATATCTAAACGTCTGCTAACTCTCTCAACTTTGTGCGTGTATCTGTAAAACCTTAACTTTAACATATTCGAAACTAAACTCTGATCTTCCCTCCCCAACGCCCAATCGGCTCCCCATATAAAGCCCCCATCTAAGTTCACGACAACGCAGTCCCTCAGGGGCCCAGGCCTGCCACCCTGAGGCCACTCTGAGGTCCTCCACGACTGTTCTCCTTCTCTAACACCCCATCTCTGATTCGTCGAGAAATCCAATTTGTCAAGAACTCCCCACAGGGATTTCTGGAGGCGCTCCCTACAGGACACAGTCAGAATCCAGCCACTTCTCCCCACTCCCCTCCACCACAGCCACGGTCTGAGGTGAGGCACCACCACCTCCCACCCAGATCACTGCGATAGACTCCCAATGGCCTCCCTGCTTCCAGCCTGCCCAGTCGGTTCTCCACTCAGCAGCCAGAGGGACCTAACTGGTGAGAGTCACATCTCAGGAACTTCCCAGGAAGAAGAGTCACCTATAAAGGGTCAGGCAAACGGGGAGGGCCCAGGGTCGGGCACTAAATCCATCTAATGGGGTAGAATGGGCCCTGGAGAAAGTGCTCCTGCTTGAGGGACCTGCAGAAAGAGTTCTGTTTCCCCAACTCCACTTCCTAAGGAAAGGAGAATCAGGAAAAGGGCAGAGGCCAGAGAAAGAGATCCCGGCCTCGGATACGAGGGAAGCAAGACCCACCTGCGGTCTGACCTGCCTTCCTCAGGCCTGGAGTTCTCCTGAGGGGTGTAGGGCCAAATCCCTATCAGCAGAACCAACAGTGTATAGTCATGGCTTATATAATTCACATCCATCTCCACACAGAACCAGCGGGGCAGGAGTACATAGTGTGGCATCTGGCTGGCTCCTCTGGGAGTTATGACTAACGCTTGCAGAATAAGGCACGGTGTGCACTTGGCCCGCCTCCTTATCTAATTAGAAAACTAGTCAACTGGGCGATGGGTCTGCGGTCTCTTATTGTCTGTCGGGCCACATCCATTTGCATTAAGTTTAAGCTACGCTCTGAAGCCTCAAATGCAAATATACAGACACTATAAACCACAGCTCCCAGAGTCTATCCATCTCTGAGTCAGAAGAAGCCTCCCATGTCCACCCCCAACACCACGCGGCACAGAGAAGACCCTGCTTTGCTCCTAGCTCAGCTCTAAGGCCCGTCCCACCCCATCCCCCCATCTCTCCGTCCTCCTCCGCCAGCCCACAGCAACAGTACGCGTTCAACACCATCTCATCCAAAAGCTGCCTGAAAATCCTCATCGCTTGAGCATCCGGGAAAAGACACACGGGTAGGGAATCGTATCTGGTGGCTGCTCACTCTGTTTTCTCGCAGATCGCCACTCTAGCTGCCTTGGAAGTCTCTGATTAACTCCCACGTTGGCTGGCAATTAATCAGTGAGGCCTGGCAGCTCTTGCATGTAGCCGCTCTGCTTAGCTAGGTCGGGGCGGGGCGGGGGAGGGAATGCCTCCGAGGGGCTGCAGGAGGGCAGGAAGTTACTCAAGTGCCATTTCCCAAGGCTGCTACCCAGCCATGCCTTCCTTCGGAGCAAATTCCTGAAGACAGCTCGAATCATTTAGCGGAAGGCAGTGTGCTTCTCACATACCCTGAGTATGTGTGTGTTCCTTCATGTTCACACGGGCAGGACAGGGAGACGGAGCACTGCTATCAGCACTGACCGATACAGTTGTGCTGCACTGGGAAGTGTGCAGTCTACAAACAACAGTAGCACAAAAATGTCCCCGTGCAGACCTGGCCCAGGACAGAAGTCACCGAAATGGAGGGAAACAGCCTGGCCAGCCGCCTGATTTTCACCCTATAGGCCAAGATAAGTCTGGATGTAGATAAAGCCTTAATACTCACAAAGTCAAAAGAAACTTTTTCTGGACAAACAAAAGCACTCCAATCAGCTGTCTGTTTGAGAACAACTTTTAGATTGGCCGAGACATTTTATTTATTATTGTTTAGAAGTAAGCACAGACTTGAGCGAATAGCAAATGATGTGCTCTAGATAAACTTCTTATTTCCTCAATTTTTCAAAACAATTATTGGTGCTTTATATTTAGGCATGAAAAATTTAAAGATAAATATGATAAGGACCTCGCCTTCACTATTTTCAATCTTCAAAAACATCACTCAAACTTCTAAAAATTTATATTCAAATCAGATATTGGACATCATGCAGATGCTCCTTAAAAAATGAATGAACTGACATCAATTTCCAGCAATACAGCAGATAAGCTCACTGAAACACTTAGAAATGCTAGATAAAATACAGCAAACATCCTTTAAATGCTTTGGCCAATCTCATAAAAAAGCAAGGAAAAAATTGAGAGAGAGAGAGAGAAGAGAGAGAGAGAGAGAGAGAGAGAGAGAGAGAGAGAAGAAAGAAAAGAAGAAGAAGAAGAAGAAGAAAAGGAAAAGGAAAAAAGGAAAAGGAAGGAAAAGAAAAGAAAAGAAAAGAAAAGAAAAGAAAAGAAAAGAAAAGAAAAGAAAAGAAAAGAAAAGAAAAGCAAGCAAGCAAGCAGACAGGGAGGGAGGGAGGGAGGGAAGGAGGCAGGAAGGAAGAGAGGAGGAGAGAGAGAGAGAGAGAGAGAGAGAGGAGAGAGAGAGAGAGAGAGGAAGAAGAAGAGGAAGCTGAAAACCAGAGCGGGAAGTGGTACTGAGGTCGAGGCTGCGCTTGGAGCATTTGCTGATCTTGATTAAAAGCAACATAAAGAAGCGTGGCTTTGAATGGCCATCTAGGGACAGGAGACAAAGCCATGGGCCTGGGTGAAGTGTGAAATCACATCTGAGAAACCATGACACTTGGAGAGCTATAGTCTCCATGCAAGGCTAGACTTAAAAAAAAAAAAAAAAAAAAACAAAAAAACAAAAAAAATCTATCCACTATCAAAGGGAGGTGGCAGAGAAGCCCATCTATCAGGGCCTGAGATCTGGGCAGCCTAAAAAATGTTGTCTGAAGAATTCATAACCCCAGGCCTGCCCTATGCTATCTGCGTAGTCTCAGAACGTCCAGACTGAAAAAGTCACATAGAAGTGGCTCCTTCTGGTAAATACCTGAGCACGTGACAGAAATCAGTGTAAAACCTGTCTAGAAGGACAAACTCTTATTCGCATTGCACAGAATTCACTGATAGAGCCCCACTAAATAAAAGCCGATCAGCTCGATTTACAAAACACAAGACAGAGCAAGCAGGAGTCGTCAGAAACAACAAACGGCAGAAAACGACCCACAAGAGTGTTAGTTCATAGAAGTATTCGATACAGACCGTAAAATCAAAACTTCAAATTCATTTATAATATAAAAAAGAGTCAAAAACAGGAAAGAAAGAAGGACATAAAAATAACGGTGTGGAATTTCTGGAAATAAATAGTACAGTTACTAGATTTTAAAACTCAGTGAGGTCCACTGTTTCAGTATAAGAATTTGCAAGACGGTTGGATAGATTTTCCTTCTTAAAAGAAAAAAAACTACATGCTAGATCAAAAATTTTTAATTTTCTTTAAAAACCTGAAAGAGCTAAAACAATGATGGCATTATCAAATTATATGTGATAGAAGAAATCAAGAATCCTAATTAGATTTGCCCTGAGAGGACTCGAACCTTAAGTTGACTTAGCCTCATAAGACTTGGGAGACAAAAGACAAGGCCCAGGGCCTGCCCGATGTAGGAAGCCCAATAACATAACCTCTTCCCACACGACTGGGAACACCAAAGGCTATTCTTTCAAGTAAGTATTAGGCATGCCTAAGCCCAGCCCACCCTCACACGCCCAGAGACCACACAAAAGTTGCCTTGACAGGGGAGAATAAGGAAGGGGAGGTGGTGGCGGGGGGGAGCTGTTTTACAGAAAAATTATAACCACGACTCAGATCTGCAGCTCACTTGGATGGTCCAAATAACCTCGAACAATTAATTCAGCTTGAAGAGGTTAGTACCAGAAGTCCCCCAAAATCTGGAAGAATAAACAAAATTTTTTCTGGAAGAACAGACCTTAATTCTAGGCCTCAAAGAAGTACTACAAATAATAACCCATAAAAAAAATAAAGGGGTGCACCTTATAACCAAAAATAATCAAGTACACAAGGGAGCAAGCACTATGAATAAAAATTAAACAGAAAAAACAAGCAGCAGAAACAGACCTGCAAAGGCATCATATACTGAAATTATGGTGTTAGATTATACAAGAAACATGTATTATTTAAATAAACAAAAGGCAAGCTTGAAAAAGATCTATAGGCTAAGAGAAAACTGTTTTCCAAATGACCCAGCAGATTTGAAGAAGAACCAAACTGGAATTCTAGAATTAATGGTAAATTAGAATTTAAAATTCAGTGGATAAATTAACAGCAATCTAGACAATCTGAAGAGAGAATTAGTAAAGTAAGAGATAAGTTAGAAGAAAGCAACTCCATGGAAAAAATGGGGTAGAGATGTGAACAGTCTCCAGAAAAAGAAATGGAAGGACTTCAGTCCTCTGCTTAGGGTACAGAAAGTTGAAAAGAGCCTCATTCCCATACTTATAACAGAAAATCACCAAGCAACCTGAAAATTGACTATTTCTGTTCAGCCCAGATTTAAGGTCACCGAGTACTGGAGGCTGGGGGAAATAGGAGAATCTAGTAAAAGGGTACAAACCTTCAATTATGAGACGAATAAAATCTGAGAATCTAATGAATAACATGACGACTATAATTGATCATTCTATGTTGCATGACCAAAATTTTCTAAGAGAGTAGAACTTAAGTGTTCTCCCACACACGCGAAAAGGTAAATGTATAAGATGATGGATGTGTTACATCAAATGTGGGATTCCTTTCATAATATATACATATATCAAATTGCCACACGGCATGCTTTATATATATTACAATTTCATTTGTCAATTGTAACTCAATAAAGCTGAAAAAATATTGATAAAAAATTTAAAAGGAAAAAATTTGACAATGACAACACTACAAATCAAAGTTTTCTAGAAATTATGGCAGAAGAACATTTCTAGTCTTAAATGCATGAATTATACAAGAAGAGGGGATGGAACTGTTATAACCAAAAATTGAAAGCTTGCATGAAATGGACAATTTTCTAGCAAAACTTACAAAAACTGACCAACTAAAAGTAGAATACATTAGTCATTAAAGTAATTAAATCAGTGATTAAAATTAATTTGGTGGGTAGGTGAATCTCTGGGCTAGACTGGTTTATAAGCATAGTCTACCAAACACTCAAGAAAGAAATAATTTCAATCTTATTCAAATTGTTCAAAGAGAAAAAAATGAATAAAATTCATCAACGCACGAAGCTTCCAGAACTTTGATTCCAAAATCAAACAAGAAATACAAGTAGGCATTTCAAGTCAAACTCATTCATGAAAAAAAGATGTAAAAATGTGAAATGAAATTTTAACAAACTGAATCATATAATGTTTAAAATCATAATACATCACAACCATGTAAGACTTATTTCAGAAAGGTGAGAAAAGTTCAATACTAGAATATTTAACAATATCATAAATCACATTAAGAGAAGGTAAAAAAAAAAACCATATCATGACTCAATAGAGATAGAAAATCTTTTGATTAAAAAAGCATTAGAGACTTTAAAAATCTTATCAAACTAGAAATAGAAGAAATCTTAACAGTCTCCCAAAACTTTATCAAACATTATATTTATGGTGAAATAGAAGTATTTCTTTTCAAATGAGGAAACAAGGTAAGAATACCACTTTTATTATCTCTATTGAGTATTTATTTTATTAGAAATGTAAAACTGTAATTATTCCCAAATAATATGACTTCCATATAGAAGGCCCAAGACTATTCTGAAATAATTAAAATTAATAAGAGAATTCAGCAAAGTTGTGAGATATAAAATTATTATACAAAAATAATCCTATGCAACATCAAACACTTATAACATTTCATTTTAAAAATACAATTTATTTATAGAAAATAAAACTATAAAGTATCTAAGACTAAATTAACAACAGATATGCACAGTCTGTATAAATAAATTACAAAACACTACTTAATGTCATTAAATATGACCTAAAAAATTGCAAAGTATTCCATATTAAAGAATAAGAAGACTAAATTTTATAAAGATATAGATTTTCCCCAAACTAAAGTATAATTTGGTGAAATTCCAATCAAAAGACCAAAAGAATTTTTTTTTCATAGAAATTGATAACTTCCATGGAAAAGTAAATGGCCAAGAATAGCCAAGACAATTTGAAAAAGAGAAATCAGATGGGTGGATTTGCCTTCCCTGAAATCAGGACTATTACTAAGGTTATAGTGGTCAAGACAAAGTGGTACTGGTTTCAGGAGAAACATTAGGTTAACAAGGTCCAAAAAAGAGACTTACACATATAAAAATAACTTGCTATATGACAGAGGTGGCATTGCAGATAAGTAGGGGGAAGGATGGACTATTCAATAAATGGTGCTGGCACAATTATCCATGTGGAAATATAACTGATATGGATTTACCTCACACCATATGCAAAAAAAAAAAAAAAATCAACTGCAAGTAAATTAAGACCTATGTGTGAAAGTACAACCTTAAAACTTTAGAATACATTTAAACTATAAGTAAACATCTTATAACCTTCAGGCAGGAAAGGAATTTCTTAGAAAGACACAAAAAGCACAGACTGCAAAAGAAAAGACTGATAAAGTCAACCAGATTAAAATTAAAACTGTTAGGCATCAAAAGGAATGATAAACCTGGTGAACATACAAGTCACAGGCTTAGGGAAGTTACTTGCGCTGTATAGAAAATTGTGTCTATCATATATAAGGGACTCCTACAAACAATAAAAGACAAACCATTCAACTGACAAATGACAAAGAATATGAACAGAGTTACCCATTAAATATAACAAAATGTTTGAAAAGCATATTTTTTCAATGTTTAACACACCAGAAGACAAGGAATCCAAATTCAAAACTACAACACAATTCTATTTCATACCCATTTTACTGGCAGAACTTGTTACACTACTGGATGCTGACAGTGATGTGGTGCCACAGGAATTCTTTTATGGAATTGGAAAATCACTTTGAAGTGCACTTGGACGATACCCAGAAGCGCGAAGGCCATCTAACCCACGCCTCAGCAATTCCGCTCTGGATTATATCCCCTAAAACTCTTCTACGCAATGTCAAGGAGTTTATAAAAATGACCCTGCAGCATTGTTTATAATAAGGAAAAACTGGAAATATCCTAAATGTCCACCAGAGAAATGGATAACTGTGGCAAATTAATTCAATGAAATACTATACTTTTAGATGATTAAACTAAAGCCATGTGTATCAATATGACAAATCTACAAAACACAATTTTGAGTGAAAAAAGGCAAGCTATAAAGGGTAAACACAATTGGATAGTGTGATACCATCTATATAGTTCTAAAATATGCAAAACAATACCATACACTTTTAGGGATATGTATATTTATAGTGGAGATATAAATATGAAAAGGATAAACACCCAAATTAGAATAGTGGTTACTCTGAGGAAGGGCATGGACAACCAGGGATGTGACCTGGGGGGGTAAAAGGTTATCTTTGTAATGTCGTCTTTTTTTTTTTCCTTATGCAGAGTCATGAAGACACAGTGTATTTTGTATTATTCTCTGTATCTTTTGGTATGGCTGAGCTATTTTTTAAGCTTTGCTTTTAACTTTTAATTTTGAAATACAAGTTCATAGGAAGTTGCAAACATGGTTCAAAGGGGTTCCCTCTGTTTCCTCCAGTGGTTACATGTTACTAACTATATAGTACAATATCAAAAAAAAAAAAGAGAGAGAGAGAGAGACTGACACTGGTACACGTGTTACAGTTCTACACCAATTTGCCACATGTGTAAATTCATGTAACCACCAATTACAAAGATCTTCCTTCCTCGTACTACCCCTTTAAAATCACATCTTCCGTCCCCCACTAATCCCACCATCCCTAACCCCTGGCAACCACTAATTTCTTCTCCAACTCTATACTTTTGTCACTTTGAAATACAAGTATAGTTGTCCTTTGAGACTGGCTTTTCTCACTCAGAATAATACCCTTGAGATTCACCCGAGTTGTTATGTGTATGACTAGTTCCTTGTCATTTCTGAGTACTATTTCATGGTATATGTACCACGGTGCATTTAAGCATTAGGCTATTGTAGTACACTTTGGGTATTTCCAGTTGCAGGCTGTTACAAACAAAACTGCTATGAGCAATCAAGTATGTGTGGCCATAAGTTTTTCATTCTTCTGGGATAAATGCCTAGGAGTATAATTGCTGGGTCACACGGTAGTGTATATATATTTTTAGAAATTCCCAAACTATACTCTAGTGTAGTTGTACCACCTTCCTTTCCCATAAGCAATGTATAACAAATCCGGTTTCTCCACATCCTCACCAGCATTTGGTGGTGTCGTTATTTCTTCTTTTAGCTGTTCTGATGAGTGTGTAGTGACATCCCGTCATGGTTTTAATTTATTTCCTTGACGACTAGTGATATTGAATATTTTTTCACGTGCTTACCTTCTATCTCCATACCCTCTTTGGTGAAACGTTACTATATGCCTTTTGTTCATTTTCTAATTAGACTGCTTGGTTTTTTGATGTTGACTTCTGAGAGCTCTTTATTTCGTCTTGATAAAGTTCTTTGTCCAGTATGTGGTTGGCAAATATTTTCTCCCAGTCTGCAACTTGTCTTTTCATTTCTCTTAACAGGGTCTTACACAAAGCAATTTTTTCTTATGCATAGTGCTTTCAGCACCGTTTCTAAGACCTCTTTGCCAAGTTCTCTATTTTCTTCTGAAAGTTTTATAGTTTACCTTTTACATTTAAATCTACACTTTGTTAATTTCTGTATTAGATTAAGTCAAGGTTCTTTTTTGCCCATGGATATCCAGTTACCCCAGCACCTATGTTGAGAAGACTATACTTTCTCCATTTAATTATTTTGGCAACCTTGACAAAAATCAGTTGGCCTTACTTATGTGGGGCTATTTCTGAGTTCTCTATTCTATTCCATGGATCTATGTATTTATCCCTCTACCAATACCATCTGCCTTGGTTACTAAAGCTTTATAGTAAGTCTCGATATATGCAAGACTGGTTCAATATTTAAAAACCAATCAATGCAATCCACATATGAACAGCCTAAAGAAGAAGACTCACATGATCATATAAGTTGATTCAGAAAAGACATTTGACAAATTCAACACCTGCTTATGATGAAAAACTTTCAGGAAACTAAAAATAGAGGGAAATTTCCTCAATTCGATAGAAGACATTCACAAAAAAAGATACAACTAACATGCTTCATAGTGAAAGATTGAATGTGTTCCCTCCAAGCCACAGAGGAACAAAAAAAGGCTGTCCACACTCCCACCAGTGCTATTCAACATAATACTGGAAGTTTTAGCCAGTGCACTAGGGCAAGAAAATGAAATAAAAAGCAGACCGATCAGAAAGAGAAATTAAACTGTATTTGCAGATGACATCATCTGCACAGAAAATTACAGAATCTACCCCATCCCCTCCCAAAAAAGAAAAAAGAAAAAAAACTCGAACTAATAAGTGAGTTCAGCAACGTCAGACTACAAGTTCAACACATGGAAATCAATTGTACTTCTACATACGAGCAATGAACACATGGGAACCAAAATTACAATGCCATTTCCAATCGCTCAAGAATAAATGAAACACTTAGGCATAAATCTCTTCTGTAAATGCAAGGAACGTTCAGCTGAAAACTGCAAACACCAGTGAAAGAAATCCAAGTGATCTAATTAAGCGGAGAAACATACCATGTTCGTGGATCGGAAGACTCAACACAGTAAAGATGTCCGCTCTCCCCAAATTGATCGGCAGGCTTAACGCAATGCCTAGCAGAATCCCAGCAAGGTTTTTCGGTTAATGTTTAATTTAAACAATTTCTTAGATCAACCAATTTTTTTTACAGATTCCAACTGAGAGAATGAATGCCTGCGCGCGCATGTGTGTGCATATATTTCTAAGTGCATGTAGGATTAGGCCTTAATTCAGTTCAGTGAAATACAACCCAGTGTTGTGCTTGACTATTCGTAGGGGATGGGGCGGGGTGGGGTTGAAAGTCTTCTTCTCCCCAATTAAGTTCAGTTTATACGAAATACAAAATAGAATCACGAGTGAGACAGAGACGTACGTGGCTCACTGTGTGTCACATCTTGGGCTCAGAAATGCTTTTACTTGGCCTTTTCTCCCTTCACACTCAGCCAAGGCAAGCATGGGAGGAATTCCTCTCCCTCTCGGCTGCCTCTCAGCACAAAGCTGAGCACAGAGGAGACCCTCCATAAATTCCAGAACTGACTCTTAATCGAGTTCCTTTACTGCATCGTTTTCCTCTTGGCCTCTGCCAAACTAAGAGAGATTCAATATCTACTCGGGTCATTGAAGATCCCCATGGCAATCTTCCCCATCCTGCCCAGCCAGGAATGCCATTTTTTCTTTTATCTCCCTCAAACAGTTGTTCTCTGCCTCTACACTCCCACTGGCACACAGGTGTCCTGGTCTCATTACGGAACGCTCATTAATATTCACCATGGGCACCCTCACGGGTGTCGTCTCTACTCACAGATGTGTCTAGGCTTCCATGAATATCAGCACTAAGAAAGCAGATCAGAAATCGGTGCCGAATCAACCGGGAAGGCACGGAGCTCCGAGGCGGGGCCCAGGGCGATGGGGCTGCGGGGTGCACCTGGAGTGGTTTGCCTGTGATGTTGCTCACAGATTAGTTTGACAGAAGAGCCTATGAGAAGGTCAAATTCCATTAAACAACTCCTCTAAGGTGGCGCTTGGGGATCTGGTCAGTTGATAATCCTAATATACCCAGCAGACTTCACCGCTCACACTTCGACCCCGAGGTCTTGATACTGTGTAAAGAGAGTCCCGATTGGACCCCATGGAATTCAATGACTGCTAAATTGGGGGCAACTCGAAAATGCGCCACAATTGGGCACGTGGCACTCATGGCCAAACACGGCTTCTGGCTTCACGGCCAGCGGACGGGATGGACTGTGATTAATGAACCTTTGAGCATTTACTATGCGAGCACCCTCTAACTGCCAGGTGTCATACTACGTACACTGGTAGGCAAAATGTCACACACGTTACAGCATCTGCTCTCCCAGATCTCACACGCGAACAGCACAGGGAAACAGTCAACACATAAGGAACAGTTGAGAACTCTTCAATGATGCCCTGATGTGCACATCTGCATGACCAGTGAGGAAGAAGAATGCGCAGAATACGTAGAAATGTCAAGACAAACTTCATGGCCGGGGCGAGATTTTTGCTGGGTCCTGCAGGATGGCTAGCGATTTGGGTAGATAAAAGAGGAGAACAGAAGCCGTCAGAAGCAGAAGGCATCGCCAGCCCCACAGAGGGAGGGAGCAGTCCAGCTCACGGCTGTGCCCGCATCCAAAGCCACTTTGGGTCACCCTCCACCATGCGTGAAAAGCACAGGGAAGTGACAGCCACCACAGCTGACCCGGGGGATCCCAGCCTCACCAGTTCTCCCTGGAACTTAAGGGAACCAGCCAGTGACACGTCAGAAAAGCACAACGTAGTGAGAGAAACAAAGACTTGACAGTCAGACCCACTCCGGCCCGTTCCTTAGGTGACTTCAGAGAGGCGGCATGCACGCTCTACACCTCCGTCTCCTTGTGTTCCCAACGGGCCTGATAATGGTACCAAACTCAGAGGCTCCTTGTGAAGAATACATAACATAACGCATGTACATGGCCTGAGACATAAGACACACGTCATAAAAGTAGCTCTCGTCATCGCCTTCCACCACCGTCTTCGTGGAGATTTATCCACGTGGTCGCCACCCCTCTCCATGCCCTCCAGCGACCTTGTGCTTCCATCTGCAATCCCTTCCTTCTGTCCAAAGAACAGGACAGGTCTGCCAGTGAAGAATTCTCTCTGTTTTCATCTGCCCGAGAAGGATATCTTCAATGGGTGCAGAAGTCTAGATTAGTGATTATTTTCTTTTGGCACTTGGAAGATGTGGTTTCTCACCATCCTTGCTGGAGAAACCAGCTATCGACCTAAAAGTAATGCATGTTTTCCCCTCCTTGGCTGCTTTTAACTTTGTTTTTTTCCTCTCTCTTTGTCTTTTGTTTCTGGCCATTTTACTACAATGAGCCTAGATATGTGATATTCTCTGTATTTATCCTGTGTGAGGTTCACGATGCTCCTTGACACCAAAGCTTGTTATCTTTCATCACTTTTGTAAAATCTTGATCATTATTTCTCCAAATATTGTTTCCACCCCAGTATATCCCTCCTCCATTTTCCCAGGATTCTACATGTCTATATCCATGTTCTCTCTATCCTCTATACTCTTTTCTGAATTTTACATTTTTCCTTTAATCTGGATATTTTCTTCTATCTTCCAGATCACTATTCTCTCCAGGTATACCAAATCTACTGGTAAACCCATATCGTGCTCTATTCTTCAGTTCTAGAATTTTACTCTTTTTGTATATAGATTGTTTCTCTGTTGAAATCCTTCATCTTCTCATGTAACTTCCTGAATACATTAGTTATTTATTTTAAAGTCCATTTTAGCTCATTCTAAGAGCTATTTCTTCTATGGATGTATTTCTTCCTCTGTTTTTCCATCATGCTTTTGGCCATGTGGTCTTGCTTCTTGTGATAACTCACATACCCGAAGCACAATTATCCAAACCAGGCCCTTAACTCCACCCACTTCTTTTCCTCCTTACCAAGTAAATGATGCTTTTCTAGAATGCTAACAAGTGCACGTGTTGACCCTTTAGATATAGAATAACGACGCCATATTTCCTCAGAGCACGCAAAATGGCATTTGAGGAGCTCATGGGTCCACATCAACCTTGCCACCCTTCCCCGCGTCCATCCTACAATCCAGCAAAGCTGAACTAGTTGCCGTTGCTTGTTGCCCCATTTTAAATTGTTTTTTGCTCTGTTTTTCTACCCTGGTGCACATTTTAGAGTTACTTTCAGCAGGCAGGATGCTCCCGCTCTCATAGCCACCATTCAAATCCTATTACCTAAGCCCCAGATTAAATGGCATGCCCCATCATTAAACCTTGCATCCTCGGAATTCGTATCCATCTCGTCCTTCTCTGAACTCCCAGAGTCTTTTACTGGGGTCCTATTTTCACCAGCAGCTGCCTTAGGATGGAAGTGGACAATGGGCGTTCCTAGCCTTTGTCCTTTCGGGTG
The DNA here is from genome assembly GCA_003508835.1 of Eonycteris spelaea. Lineage (NCBI taxonomy): Eukaryota > Metazoa > Chordata > Mammalia > Chiroptera > Pteropodidae > Eonycteris > Eonycteris spelaea. Next base: position 841,133 of record PUFA01000310.1, on the reverse strand, counting down.
GCATGGTCACATGTCCATCTGACTTTTCTCTCTGGAGCTACCTCTCTCGGTCCCAGAAGCGGTGGTTCTAGCAAAACACCTGTCACTGCTGGCCCACAGAACACGTGAGCCTCAGCCACAGAACTTATGTGAAACTGGGGGAGGGGAGAGGCTAAGCTGGAAGGACGTCACCTCATGCCATCGCTCTACCTAGAGCTCTGAACAGGCCCCCGTTTTGCATAGAGGAAACGCCTAGAAGGCTCTAGATAGGTCTTGCCTTCTCATCCTCCTCTTTGACCTTTCTTCCCACTCGTCTTCTTGGGTCCGCCTCAGCCACACTGGCTGCTATGCTATTCCTCAGCTACACCAGGCACAGCACCGCCTTAATGCCTTTGCTCTCTCTGGTCCCTCTCCTGGACCACTCCTCCCTCAGACACTCATCTAACTGGCTCCGGATGGAGATCCGAAGGAGTCTGCACAAATCCCACTTTCTCAGTGGGCTTATCCTGAACCCCCATTTACAACTGGTGGCGTCCCCCAATGCCAGCATTCCTCATCCCCCTCATCTGCTCTGCTCTCCTTTTTCCAAATCCTTTCTCCTCTTCTAAGACTCTGTAATTTGCTTATTCGTACCTTTCCTTACGTTTACAACTAGTGCACACAGACACTGGACGCTGAGCTCCCAAGAGCAGGAATCTGTGTCTGCTGGGCTCACCGATCCCTCTCGAGCCCTGGCTCAGAGCAGGCACTGCATAAACACCCCCGACTGTTGCATCTACCTGCAATTATCCCTGCATCCCTTGAAAGAGGCTGATGCTCAGGTGAGTGCTCTGTGAAAGCTCCATTTTCAGGCAGAGGGTGCCAAGGCACATCCGCTCTCATGGAAGGAGACACCCCCTTGTTCTCTAGCCACTCATGCCCACCTCCTCACTTGCAGAGAAATTCTCTTAATCGGGCAGAGAAGTCAAGTCAGAGGAAATGCAGGCTTCGATTGGACCCCGGGAAATGGCAATTGAGCTGAATAGAAACTCTGCGTAAAATAAATCTGTGGAAATGTCGTGCAATAAATCTGGGGCCGGAGCAAATCGGAAGCTCCGTGTGGGTCAAACGGCCTCCTGATGTCAGAATGTAAATGTTAACCAAAAATGTCACGCTTTTGCACGTGGCAGACCCTTTAGTGTCTATTACTTCACCTTATCTTCAAAAGGACCCTAAGAAACAAATCGTCCCCACCTTAGCACATAAGAACCGGAGCTCTGGGAGAAGCGATGCTCACAACGCCTCCCAGCTCCCTGGTGACGGTGGCAGACGGAGCTCGGGCCTCAGAGAACAGGAAGTTTCCCACCGGGGTGTCTGAAGCCCATGGGTGTGTGGCAGGGTGACCACGGGCCCGGCACGGCACCGACGTGGCAGGTGTCCCCGGAGTGTCGGTTCCATCCCAAGGACCCCAGAAAGTAAGTGCTATTCTTACATTAAAACAAATGTGGGTTTTGTAGAAAGCACAATGGAAAAGATTTGTATGAATTATTGAAATTTTAAAAATCAGACCTGAAAACAAATTTCCATATTTACAGAAGTCAGGTTAGAGCTAGCTCTGCAGCACCCTTCCCTGACCCCCACCCGGCTCTTACATTAATTCACCGTGTGATTTTGAACAAATTACTCTTCTCTGAGCCTAACTTTTCTCACCTGTAAAATGGGATAACGGGCGATGCCTTCCGTACAGGCTTATTGTCATGAAGATTAAATTAAGATCAACAAGAGAAGCCCTGGAAACAGAGCCTGACACAGGAAAAAAAGAACAAAAACATTCACTTTTTAAAATCATTATTATATTGGAATATTTAAAAAACATACAGGAACCAAGAAGCAATCGCCCATTAAAGTCCCCAAACTCCAACTCCTAACGTGTCCAACCTCAGGTTTCACTCAAGAAATAAGAATCAGAATAGATTGCAAGGATAGAAATTGCAAAAATGATTAGGGATTAAAGAGCAAGGTGCTTGAGGGCCCGTTAAAGGAACTGGATTTTCTTGGAACTTGAGAAGGAAAGAGCTGGAAGAGGGACTTAGAAATGAACTTCACAACAGTTTTCGAAAGGGCTCGGCTGCTGTTGACAACCACAGGGCTGGAAGTGGAGGCCACGCCGACCTCGGCTGGGGAGGGGGAGGGCGGAGGAGGCATCTGGGCATCTCCGAGGCTGTCAGGAACCTTAGAATAGATTTTCCTTGGAGAGCCTGGGAAACAGGATACAGGCGCACAGATGAGAAGGAGCTGCTCTCTGGAGCAGAAAGCCTGGCCGCCTACGTGGTGGGGTCTGATGCACCGTGAGTCCAGACCGCCACATTATCTTCTCCGCTGGCCCTGCCTGGCCGCCCACTAACTGCAGGGCATTAAGCTATCCATGCTCTCAGAGGCTGAGCACTAGCTACCTGGAAGGCGTGACCCCTTGAGTCATTAATAGTCACTAACACCATAAGTCAGGCATTAAGGAGCCCCGCCGACCGGTGGGACACTCAGGAAGGGACACAGAACAAGCGTGTTTTGAAATCCAGACCAGAGGGAGGTATGGGGCACGGTTTAGCTGAGGGCCACCGGGGGCTGAGGGCCCCCACGCATTCTGCTTCCAGCCGGCTCTGTCCACTCAAGGAGGACGCCGAAAGCAGGGACTTCGTCCTGATAACCTTATTCCCGGGGCCTAAAAGAGCGCCTGTCACTGTCCACCGCCCTCCCGCACACGGACAGGCCCTCTGTCCGGGACGCGTCGACTCACACAGGCAAACCCACCCCTGCTCAGTCACACTCTCACGTGTGCGGCTGGCCACGGTGGGCAGCTCTGTGACCTGCAGGTCTCTGGGGCCAACGTCTGGACCGCGCCTCATGACTTCCTGCTTAGGGCTTCCGCGGACTCTCTCCCGAGACCGTCTCACCCTCTCACACCCCACCGCAGTCCCCACCTGTCCAGTGTCCCTCACCGCCTCCTGCCCAAGTCATGCTCCTGTCCCCGCCTCCCGCTCCCGGCTCATTCCCTCTGCCTTCCCCCCAGGCCAGCCTACCCCGTCCAGCTTGCCTCGTGCCCCACCCTGTCCTGCCGCCTGCCCTGATCCATCCCCGTCTTCACCACACCTGCCCCTTCCCTTCTCCCTCCCAGGTCTGCCGTGCTCCACACCCCGCTCTGGCCCTTGGCTCCATCCTGCTCCGCTCTCTGTCCCCACATCTGAAGCCACAGAGGGTTCTCACCATGCATGGATCTGAAAGAGGATATCAAGCCCCCCTCCCTAACTGAAAAAAAGCACCTGACACATAGTAGGTGCTCAAGAAATATCAACGAACCGATGAGTGGGTGAGTGGATGCTACTGAATAAATAATACCAGTGACACTGAGGAACCATGGGAATGAAGAGAAGACGCCTGACACCCTCATTCCAGAACATCCGCAGCACAGAGTATGTCAGGTGTCAGCCAACACTGCGGGTGATTCCAGCTTTCTGGGGAGAGGGGTCCTGCCAGAGGGACCCCTCCTCCTGATCACGGGGCGGGGGGGGAGGGTTCGTGATTGCCAGGCTCACGACAGGACTGGCCGTGAGGGAACGGGGACATTTTCCCTGCCTTACAGTCCTCCGCCCCCTCAAACACAACGGAAACTCCGTATCCATGTGGCTCCATCTTTCCTCCAGGCCATGAGGCCCCGGAGACCAAGGGCCAAGCCCCTCCCAGTCCCTGAGCTTCATCCGGCAGCATCACCCGGCCTGGAGCCCAGATGTCAGGTGAGGGGTGGCTGGGGGCTGTGAGTGGAAGCTGGGGGCTGCCTTCAGCCTCTATCAGACGCCCCCAGGAATCCCGAGACGGGGGAGGTGACCGAGTGCAGGTAGGGGGAGGCTTCTAGGAACCGGGCCAGGAGGGCGTCAGGGTTCCTGTCAGGAGCGGAGGCTGAGCAAGGGTCAGGGGTCCAGGCTAGGGGACCTGCCTCACCCGCCTGGGGTGGGTGCACCCTTGCTGCGGCCACCACCTGGGCTCAGAAGGCCTGGCTAGGTGAGACCCACCTGCCTGCTCCCCGTTCCCATTGTTAGTGCTCATCTAAGCTGCATCTGTGACCCCTCCCGCTGGGCAGGAGGCTCAGGCTCGATGGACCGGAGCCACTTCTGCGGGCTCGCAGGGGGTGAAGGGGGGGTCTCGCCATTAGTCAGCATCATCAAGGACACCGTCCCCCCCCCACCGCCCCACATCCCCTGCTCCCAGAAGAAAATCAGCACCTGTTGCAACCCTGCTCTCAAGGTGGCCCTGTCACATCGGGCCGCAGCTAATCCATCGCACACAGCACAGGTCATTAAGACATTCCCAGCCCGCCTGCCTGCCCCACACACCTCTCCCTGAGGGGGCCTCTGCCGCAGCTGGGAAGCTCAGCAGAGGGGGAGAGGTGCGGGGTGCTGCTGCCCCCTGCTGGCAGCTTCCACATAGTCCAGGCTGATGGCAAAGAGAAAGCAGACCGGCGGGAAGGGCAACCTCCCTTCCTCCACCTCCACTCACCCTTACACGGGGGACGCCACTGGGTTGGTGGCTCCCGGTGGAAGCGGCCACACCCAGGTGAATGAGCATTCAGAGACGGAACAGGTAGCACAGAAGTGAGAAGGGGAAAGGCGAGCAGGGATAAGGGGGCTCATCAACCTCCCCCGAAGAATAACCATTACCACAACCCTTGCCATTTACCCGGTCCTTCACAGGGCACAGAGCACACTCACATACACCGACAGCACGTCGGCTTCAGGAAACCCCAAAAGGCTGGGGGGCCCCCTTCAGTTTGGCAGATGACCAAGGGGACCTCACCGCAGTCACACAGCACGAGTCTCCCTTCCCTGTGAGGGGCTCTGACACGGAGTATTAAACAAGTGTTTCTGGGCCCCTGTGTCACATCCCAGAACACCACAATCATGAGATCGGGTCCTGACCCAGCCTGTCACGTGGCGACAGCCAGGCATGGTCTCAGGAGGCTGGATCTGTGTTCCCTGTCAGGGGCTGAAAAGCATTCTCAACGGAGATGAGCAGAAGCCTGAGAAAATGGAGCATCTTAGAGCCTGGAGAAGGCAGTGCAGCGTGGCGGGCAGACAGCCCCTCGGTGCTTCCATGCCGAGCTGGCCACCGTGAGGCTGGAGTTCAGGTGGCCTGTTTGCTTGACATCGTGCAACTGTCACTCTCAACAAGTGACCAGCACGGCCATCACCAGGGAGGAGCGAGGCCCTTAGATAAAGCAGCCGGACCTCTGAGCTCACCGCATGCCCGCCTCCCCTCTGGTGTGGGCACCTTCTTCTTCTCCCCCAGAGCAGGTCATCCCCCGGTCAGTATGCCTGGCCTTATATCCACCTCCTCCCCCATCCTCCCTGCTTTTGTCTGGTCTCTTACGGCCCCTGCCTGAGCCACCACCCAGTGCTGCCCTCCTGCTCCTCCCCGGGCTATAGCTAGGCCAGGGTCAAGGTCAGGGCTGGCCCTTCCAACCAGGATTAAACTGATCAGAAACCAGCAAGCACATCCCTCATCCTTGCTTCTTCAAGTCACCCACCAGTAATAGCAAAATGCATCCCCTGCTCTGGACCGAGGAGCAGGTGACAAATGGGCAACTTGTTCTTCCTCTGGATTTTATTTTAATACTTAGAGAGGAGAGGAGGAATATTTATTAGCAAGGAAATGAGACTTGTTGGAGCCTACGAACGCCCCCATGTATGTCTGCTCTCAGTCACGGAATCGAAGACCCTTGCGAGCTTTGGAGCAGTCTCTCCGGAAATAAAATGTACACCCAAGTGGGGCTCCCATCAGCACCTTCACCAGCTGGAAAGCGGAGCTAACGGAGGAGAATGCAGCCCAGATCCCACCACCACCCACAGCCTCGCCACCCTGGGGCTCCTTCCCAGCCCTCTCCTTGTCTGCCTTAAGTTCCACTGGCCCTGACCCCTCCCTAACGCCCCCGGGTGAGTGAGGTCACAGCAGCTTGCAAATGAGCCAAATCAGCACCGGGAAATCTTCTTGGGAAGTTTCCTGTGGGAGGTGTTACCTCTGTGGGGATTCTGGGATCCTTATCCTCTGCCCTCAGAGCATCCGCCAGCCCAGGACCAGTCATGGCTGGGCAGCTTTGACCTTCATGCCCTCATCCACTGCTCCACCCGACCCGGTCCTACAAGGAGCTGGTGCTGATCTGGACGGCCCTCACGCCCCACCCCTCACTCAGGGACCACCTTCCACCCCCAAAGCAGTGCCCAGCCCCATGGGGACAGAGGGACGAATAAGAGATCCTATGTTTGTCCTAACAGGACCTTCATGCCTGAGACGATCGATGACGAAAAGTAATTTCTGGGATCGGCTAACTCTTCAGAGAGTGTTGATGCAATGATCTCATTTCAGATTCCCGTGGCCCCGGGTACGAGCTGGTTTGCACATCTGTGCTTCACGGAACAGAAAACCAAGCCTCTGACGGATGAGTGGAGGTCCCAGCTGGAGCCTGACCGCAAGACTTCAGCTCAAAGCTCTTCCATGCGAACTGAAAAATAAATTTAAAAGAAAAAAGGGAAAAAGCTCTTCCACTCTACAGCCTGCCACCGGACGGAGAGACACGTCCTTCCTCCGTTTCCGGAGTGGGGAAGGGTTTGATGATCCTTGTGACAGAGACATGAGCACTGGTTGGGGTCCTCAGATCTGAGGAGGTGGCACTTCGTGCCCACACGATCTTCTCTCACAAACCCAACGTCCTCTGGGGGGAGCAGCCCAGACCAGGCAGAGGGGACAGATAACCCCTGTTTACGAATGATGGGCGAGAAGCAGGTGGACAGGTGAAGAGGCCTGAACCAGACGTCCAGAACGGGGTCCTTCCTGGTGCTGCCCAAAGTCACCTTCTACATGCCACCCTCTGCAAGGGCCACAACTTCTGCCGTGCTCTGTATAACCAGCGGCTGGTTAATGTCCACCCAGAGACTCTTTCTTGTGGAGAAGAAGAAGACGCGGGCTTAGCTTTTCCTTCCCATCCTCTCTGCGCCTTCCTGACCACCCAGCCCTCCAGCCAAGGCCAGTGACCTTCCGGAAGCTCCGCTGCCAGTGCTGTGGGAGCCTCGTGCGTGGGTCTCTCCTGCCCTCTGGTGGACAAAATGCAACAGTGCAGCCACATCGCTGAACAACCCAAATGCAGAAATCACTTTTCTACCCACCACCTCTCCAACCTCTGTTCTTTTTCCCACAGGAGGCCTTTCCTTCTGCTCCCTCACTCCCATTCCCCTTAGCTGCCCCCGTACAGATGCAGACCTCTCCTTTCTCACCCTAGCCCGCAGGGACTGCCTGCCTTAGCGTCCAGCTACCTCCCTGTGGCTGGCACCCTGCTCCTGATGCTGGTGAGCCTCCTCTGCACTGTGACATCTTCTACCCCAGGTCTCCTTACCCCAATCTCATCTCTGCCACCTGCCTGCCAGTCTGGTCTCCTCCCCACTGAAGGCTCTGACCTCGGATAAGGGCTGACCTGGCCCGAGACACCGAGGTGCGACCGCCCAGCTTCAAAGCTCTGGGATGCTGTTTCTGAGGCTCTGCTCCCCTGGGTCTGCTTGACTTGCTTCTTGTCCCCGACTCGACCCACTTCTACTTAATCAACCCTGACCTCTGCCTCTCCGGCCACTGTGTTAGGGGCGGCGGGGACCACAGAAGGTGCACATGGGTCAGAGTCCCAAGACCTTACCAGTTCAGTGACCTGGGAGCCGCAGAAGGGAGGCTTTGTGGGGACAGTGATCAGAGCCACACACCCTGAGGGTTGAGCAGTCTCTCCCAAGGGCGCGAGGCGGCTGCTGCAATGGCTGCCACTTCCTGAGCACCCTCTTTACCTACGCTGACGTCTACCCTCGCCCTGGCCCTGAAGTTAAACGATTATCCAAATTTTACGGATGACAGAGCCTCGGAGCACTAGAGCAACTGCCCCAGGTCCCACAGCTCGAGAGCTCTCTGCACGTGGTCTCGTGCTCCTTGCCCGTATTCTGTTGTTTCTCCGGCAGAAACCAGAGCAAGCGCCAACGTGTGGAGGCAGAGAAGTGCTGGCACACCCGGGAACGGGGACGTGTGTCTAGACAGGCTGAGACAGCGCCGTGTGAGTGTGGCTTATAGCAGAGGAGAAGTGCCTGTACTTGCAGAGCTTGCAGATGGTAGACGAAAAGGGCAAGACTAGGGATAGGCGACTAGATGTTCCTCAACAAGCCTTCTCTCCTTTGTCTGTAAAACCCTTGGTTTTTAGAGTAACTCTTGGTCACTAAAGAAAAACTACGTTTCCCAGCCTTCCTTGCTGACAGGCATGACCATATGACGAGGGGGATGTGAGCAGAGCTTATGGAAGCAACTTCTAGGTGATGCTTTTAAAGGAAGGCGATGCCTGCCCTTCCTCTTTTGCCCTTTCTCACTGGCTAGACTGCAGGTGAGCTGGTGGGGCGATGGAAGCATGCAAACAGAGCAATAGGAATGGCAGAGCAAGGAGACAGGAGACACCTGCATCCCAGACACCACAGAGCCGCTCTGTTATCCCAGCATCACTTAGGGCCGGACTGCTGGTACTCGTGAAAGAAAAATAGACGTATCTCGTGTTTAAGCTGTTATTTGGGGTCTCCCTGTTGGGGGAGGAGGGGTCTGGGCTAGCGAGGATGCCCTCTGAGGCCATGGGAACGAGGACAACGAGGAGGGGTGAGGCAGGTTCCAGAGACACTGTAGAGGTCACTCCAACAGGACCAGGTATCTGACCGAACGGGGGCTGTGAGGACGCAGGGGACCAGCACGGCGTTCACAGCAGAACAGAGGTATTTGAGGCGGGCCGTCCTTTTCTGTTACTTCCTCATTCCACTTCTCCATCTAACGTCTCCTCATTCATCTCTGCTTCCGGACCTCTCCCTTCCGCGAGTCCTACGTCACTTTGCCAAGCCCCCTCCTGCCGCCATCCCTCACATGCGCTTCTCTCTGCTGGACCACCACCTCCAGCCCCGCGCCGCTTTTGTCTGGCGAACGCGTGGCCTCTTTTGTGGACTCAGTGCAAAGAGCGCCTCCTCCAGGAAGCGTCCCTGACTCCCCCCGGGCTGGAGGAGGTCCCCATCCTCTGGACTTTCATTGTGTCATCATGGACCTCTCTGTGCTGCGTGGTCCTCCTGGTCCACTGCTCTCACTTACCCAGGGGCTCCTTGCGTACAGAGACCATATCCATCTTTGGATTCCCACTGCCTGATAGATACAGCGCCTGCCACATGCTGGGTAACCCCCCAAAAAACGTCACTGTGCAGGATTTTCCTTTATCCTTGTGCCCCCAAACTACCCTCTGGCTCCCCTCTCCCATTCACCCTCAGCAGATGCCACGGTTAAGCTGCAGCCCTTAGATGAAACAAAAACAAACCAAGCCAGCAAAGGCAGGCGACTCCCTGCAACCACCCTCACCCCGTCCTAACTCAGAACGCCATTAGCAAAAGTAACAGGCTTCCATACCCTTGCTCCCCATTTGGACAGGGGAAAACAAAAATAAAAAACAAAAAGACCATGAAGCAAGCTTTCTCAAGGACGTTTAACTTGAAATGTTCTACGCCTTAAAATGTAGGTCTCCACTTCAGAAATGATGCAGCCTTCGACTTTAAAAAAAAAAAAAAAGACAAATGTCGCTATTTTATCGAGAGGAAGGTATGAAACACCACGCATGTCAACTCTCCATATACTTCTTCCTCCTGAGGCAGCAAAATGATCCCTTTATCGCCATTCAATCCAAGGCTCGCCGAGTTCGAGCAGGGAGAAGGAGCCTAGCAGCAATCGTCGGATGTTGCTGGCGACCCCCTCACACATCTTTTGCACAACATCGCCGTTATACACCCACGAAAGCTGTCCGCGATTCCATTCCCCATCATCATCAGCCACAGAGGATATCCGCTGGCTGCCTGTTAACGCGCGGGACGCTCCGTGAGATGCGGCAAAGGAAACTTGCCATTTCCCAAAGAGTTTCAAGAGCCGCGCGCGATACCTGAGAAGCCATCTGCCTCTGAAACGCGTCGGAGCCACACGCAGGAGCTTTTAGAAAGGAAAAATAACTGGTTTAGAGCAACACGCACCGTCGGTTGGCTCTGGGTGCGATTTCTGTCGAACGCGGGAAAGGGTTGCTGGAGCAGCCGCTCGGCACGGTGACCGGTGACCCAGGCGGTGTGGGAAGACACAGGCCTCCGCGGTGCACATCGCTCTCCCTCCTGCGGCCTCTCTCTCCTGATCCCCCCCCTCCCAGCACTGCTGCCCAGCGCAAAAGGCGTCCACGACCCCACTCTCCACTTGCGAAGGAACTGCGAAGACCGGCTCCAGGAACCTTTGACCGCGGGAAGCCTCTGCACTTTCGACAAGGACTCCCAGTGCGAAGTCCAACATGCGTCAGAGAATGAAAACGAAGGCAACGGTTTCCAGGAGAAAAGGCGGATCTGAACGCAGAGTCGCCGCGCGCCTTTGTTCACGAGTCCGGGCAAACTACAGAGACGTCACTGCCCTACAAACGTGCACCGAGCCCCTCAGCGACGGGAAGGAAGCCTTTGCCAATTATTTCCGAGCGTTTCTTAAAAATCTCTTTCCACGTTCAAGGCGCTGAGCGTCGCTTTTAGCGAAACAGCAACATTTACATGGTCTTAACCATTTGTACCAGATAATTTAAAGGACAATCTCTCCGTGTTTGAAATCTTGGAGTTGGATAGATTTGACACACACCGTTTCTCATCGAGCGCCTTGTGTACCTGTGTTCGTTTAAGGCAGAGAAAGTAGGCCTCTATCTCTGTTTAGAATGCAGAGCCTGAGAGAGACCAAAGACCCATTTTTTCACTCTTAAAGATGAGACAACTGAGGCCCAGGAAGAAGCACGGCCTTCACCGAATGTGATGTAAGGGGCAGGACTGTCTGAAGGTGACCCCAGGACCTCACTCTGGGTTTCCTGGGCTGAGCCGGCTGGAAGAGGCCTTCCCCTGACCTCTCCCAGGGGGAAGTGCTGCGACCAAGCCCAGCTTCTCATGGGACCCGTGGATATCCCCTCTCCCCTCTCTGTCCCTCTGCAGAGTCACTGCAATGTCCCACGGCCCCAGGTCTCCAGTACAGAGCAGCTGGTGTCCCCAGAAAACTCTCAGTGACAGATGGTACCGAAACGGGGACTTCCCCGTGCCTGGGCAGCGAGGTTTCCCTTTTCTGTGATCAGGTGCTCTCACCCTTGCCCCTCCCGCCCTCCACCCCCCCAAGTAGTAAGATTCTTCCACCAGAATGCAAAGCCGCACCGTGCAGTGTCACGTACTGTCCCTGACAGACTCTCTGGGGATGATGGCCGCAGGGAGGTCGGTGCGTTTTCTTCCTGTCGTCTCGGCCTTGTACGTTTCCTTTATCCATCCCCACCGCCAAGAGGAGTCTATTTCTCAACCTGTACCACAGGACATTGAGGAATGGGTACTGAGTCCTGTTGCATAACAGGTAGACACCCAGATGGGACCTGCCTGTGTGACCGTGGTGACCCTCGGAGGACCACCCTGTGCCATGCAGAGCCAGCAAGCAGCAAGAAAACTCAGGTGCCAATCCCCCAATTGCTACAATGGTATCACTTACTGCACAGTACGTCTGCGTAGATGGTCACGCACGTACCTGTTTCCCACGGGATCTCCAGAGAAACAGAACCAGTAAGAGAATATGCGCACATCTGGGTAGAGATACAGGTACAGATACAGATAAAGATATAAAGAGATTTATTACGAGGAATTAGCCCTCACGATTATGGAGTCTGAGAAGTCCTGAGATCTGCGGTGAGCAAACTGGACCCCCAGGAGGGCCGGTGGTGTAAGGTCCAGTCCAAAAGCCAGCAGGCTCAAGACCTGGAAAGAGCAATTTTTCAATTCCAGTCAGAAGGCAGGAAAAGACCAACATCTCAGCTCAAAGGTCAGGCAGGAGAAGTTCCCTCTTACTCCGCCTTTTTGTGCTACTCGGATGGGCATCATGTTAGATAAGGCCCACCCTCCTGAGGGAGGATAATCTGCTATACTCAGCCTGCCAATTCAAATGTTAATCTCATCCAGAGTCACCCTCACAGACGCGCTCAGAAATAATGTTTAACCAAATATCAGAGCCACCCTGTGGCCCAGTCAAATTGACACATAAAACTAACCATCGCAGTAATACATATCACAGGCATCCATGGATAGCCTAGGGGAGGCGATTTAACATTCGAAGGTCCCTAAGGGGTATACGCCCTCCAGGGGCATGCACTCAGCATTTGCACTACTCCCACGAAAACCCCACACTCAAGAGGCAGCTACTTACAAGTATTTCGACCGATTTAATTTCTGATCAACGCTTCCACTTTTGTTAATTAGTATAATAGATGCTAGAAAACATTTTTATCGCTGAAACGGGTGCTGTTCAAGATGCGGGGATTGGCTCAAACATGGGCATTCTCACCCCTGTGTGAACGGAGCGTATGAATCCACCTGGCCTGGTGGGCCGCGCCTTGTGGAGTAGCTCCCCACGCCTTCCGACTCCGTCTGTGGGGGTTTGTCACCTGATCCCAACTCGAGAGTTAGCTGAAGTCTCTGCTCAAGCACTGTTGCTTCATCCACCTCAGTCTGCTGCTTAGAAGAATGCACCAGGGACAGGTGTTGGGACATCATGGAGCTTGCCATAGTGGGTGTCTCTTTTGTTACTGTTTGCTAATAAAAATTGTGCATGTAACAGAGTTCGGTCTGAGACTTAACTTTCACCAAAACATAGCACCAGGTAAAAGGCTTAACAAAGAGGGGAAATAACCCATATCCTCCATCTATCTCTAAATAATAGAAGTGACAGATAGCAACCATAAAGAACCTCAAATAGCAATGATCTAATTGACTTGGGTACGTCTGGAACACCATTCATCCACTGCTCTGTTTCCAGAGCCATCTTGTCCTCCTTCACGGAAAGTAAGGACTCAGAATTGCCTGGACAAGCTAGGAGACGGACTGTGGCCATCAGGATGAAATTTCACAGAAGTAAATGTAAAGTCCCATATTCGAGTTTATAAACGGCCCACTGCAAAATTATAGGGTGAGATGGGAGATCGGGTCTGCAGCAGACTTGCACCATGGTCCGCGGACGGTGACTTAACAGAAGTTTACAGAGTCAACGGTGAGGATGCGCAGGGGAAACTATCAAGTGTTTAGATGACATCGAAAGATCAAGGGAAAGAGTAATTTCACAGCGTCCTGCCCCGGCAAACCACATCTGGAATACGGCGATAAAATCTGGGTACCATATTTTAAAAGTCATTTTGACAAATGAGAATCTATCCAGAGGGGAGTGACTAGGGGGCTAAGGAGTATTAAAATTATAAATCCCATTTAAACCAAGATCTTATGAGACTTACCCTGGAGAAGAGACAACAAAAAGGTATTTAAACGTCAAATATCTGAAGGCTTGTTATGAAGACTGTTTCGTAGAGGAGGGGGTTGAGGACCGATTTTGCCTCAACAGAAGAGAGCACTAGAAAGAGCCAGAAGTGCCCATCAGGGGAAGGCACTGGCTATGACATAACTGATCCCTTCTGAAAGGGTATGGGCTGCATCAATCAAATCCAATCATCATCAATCGTCATCATCATCATCATCATCATCATCAAACCACCACCATCCCGATTGGCACAGATGAAAGCTACTAGGACCGAGAAACGCTAACTCACTCACCTATAGCATGTTTGCTCATTCATAAAGCCGTTTCCGACACCACTATTCTATTATTTTTACTTGTCCACGCAGCGATCTCTTCTCTTCTCTCCCTGTGAGCCAGGGGTCTACCCTGAGGTCTCTCTTTGCTGCTTGCATTTCAACAGCTGTGAACATAATGGGCTTTGATAGCAGACAGACTCGTTGCGGCCACGCTCCAGTTCTACTACTCAGCTCTTGCGACCGACGGCAAGTTTCTTTAACCCCTCTAGTCCTCATGTGGATAGATGAGTAATATTGAGAACAAACCTCTCATGGCGTTTATCTGTGGACTAGATGAGCTAAGGGCAATACAGCAGCACTGAGGAAGGTGCCGGTGTGTGGTAAAAGAACAACACCTGTTAGGTAGCTTATTGTCCCCCTTGAACTTTCTAAGCACCGCCCCTCCGCTGTGAGGACACGGGGCAAGATGGGGTCCTCTGCACTCGTTTATGATCGAGCTGCAGAGCCTTCTTCCAGAGGACGCCCGCCTCACATACGGACTGGAGGTAGAAAGTCTCCAGGGATGCTCAAGCCTGGCAGTCTAAAGAGAAATTCAGGTCCACTCCAGAACATCAGCTTCCAAACGTACCACAAAAAGCTGATCTACCCGAAAAGCCTGCAGCAGAAGCTTCTTTCCTCACATGCTTTCTCTCTCCCACGACAAACATCAGACTTATATAAAAAAAAGAAAAAAAAAAAAAAAGGACACCTCCACCCACCCACAATCTTACTGGCTGCTCTCTTCCCAGTTGCGCACAACCTCTGGGTGCCAAAGAGAAAACAATTTTGTTGGTTTACATGGAAGAAAACAAGCAACTCCATTTACTGTGTACACATCACGTGCGTGATCTTTCCATTCTTTGCTTCCTAGCAAATCAGAAGAGGATCTAGTCAAGTTAGCTGAGAGACTGATACGAATAATTTTGGGTGATAAATCAGGAAGCTGCTTTGTGCTTGAAAAAATGAGAAGTTAAAGAGTAAGTAACGGGTAGAAGAAAACTCCATTTTTTTACCCCATCCTCTTACATCTATCAAAATGCAAAGTCAATGCAAAATGCATGCTGAATCCTGTCTCGTTCAAGCAAGAGAGATACTGGCCTGTGGAGGATCCTCCACGTAAGGCGTCAGTCCCATCCATCTCGTGAATATATCCCATTTTTAAAAGTATTTAAGTATTTCTTTATCGCATTTCATAATGCATTTGTGTTATTCTGGTCAATATAGCTTATGAATAATAACTGCAAAAATAACTCGGTCCCCCCCAAAAAAACGTACGTGGTCAACATTTAGGAACTTCCAGGAAATAAAATTTAACTTTATAAACACATCTGTGTTGCTGAGAAGTACGAGCATAGGGTCAATAAAATACTCCTAAAGGGAAAATATCACATCGGGGGGGGGGGGGAAATTAGGAGAGTGTGGTACAGAAAAATGAGTTCACAGAGAAAAATGATGGAAAGTTTTAAACTTTTAGAAAAGAAGCTGGCATGTGCATTTTCATGGGAACGGTGGTCGGTATCAATCACTGCCATTTTAAAAAGTGATCTAACAGTTTTATTTGTAAATGAAAATATTCCACATATGCTGAGAATGATATCTTTTGCACTTGTTTCAAAAGTGTTTCTAAGTGAACTTAAAAATGTGCTCCAGGACATCATTTTTAGAAATTCCCTTAAGGAAAAGAGGGTAAAGACCCCTGAAGTAGACCACAGTGTTCTGGAGGGGGGGCGGGGGCGGGGGGGGGGGCAGCATCTGTAAGTTAACACAACCAATCCTGGCCTCCCTTCTCTCCTCCTCCTCTATGCAAGCAGCGTAATTCCTGTTCGGTAGAAAGGAAAGCCTAGGAGATTCAGATTCCAGCAAGACGAGGACTGAAATAACCTAAAAATTCCTAGAAATTCTGGGAAAATATAACACACACACACACACACACACACACACGCACAAATATTTTTAGTATAGCTGAGCTCAGAAGAAAAAGCGAGGGGGACTTCCCCAAGAAGGAACTCGAATCCGTGGCGGTGAGAGTCGGTGCTGATGACCTAGCCGCCAGTTCATCGGCCCAGTTAGGTCTGAACTGTTGGCTCCGGTAACCAGGAGCATCTTATACCCAAGAACAGGAAGCGAGACTTTGTATGGTACCAGGTGGAAAGTTGGAACTAAGACCCCTACATAAAGACAGAAGAACTCTCGAAGAGATGAGCCTCCGTACGGCGGCAGATTAGAAATATCCACTCACTAGTATGGGGAGACGGCAAAGAAACTCATCTGTTCTTTCCTCTTTATTAGAGACGTCCCTCGAAGCATCCCAGGCAGCAGGGCTATGACTCACAAGGGTTTAGGGCTTGAAATTCCAGTCCTTGTGGATCTGAGAACCCCTGAGCGAGAAAGTAACCTGAAACTGGTTCCGTGGCGATAGATAACCCAGGAAGTAGAAGAAGCAATTGCAAAACCACTCCGAGGGAACAGGCACTCCACCCACAGACCGAGCTCCCCAAAGATGAGCGCGCGTGACTGAAATCGACGATTCCAAATTATGAGGGGATGTCCACTGTGAGCAAGAGCCAGCGGACAAAACAGGCAGGAGTATCGGAAACCCAAACTTCCAGGTGAAGGAACAAAGGTAGAGACGGTAAAATTGGAGAGCTTCCAACAATCAGGCAGAAAAAGAAACGTATAAAGGCAACATACTCCATGAAAGAAGAAGGAGCTATTTTGGAAAAGATGCCAAAGAAAACCCAGGGCCAAATCACGGGAAGTGCCTTCTTTACACCGCCTTCTGCCCATTCCCCCACACACCCCCACCCCCAGTCAGATGCGTCCCCCAGAGGGTCCAGACAATGTCTAGCCAGGTCAGGGGAAAGCCAAATCACAGCCAGCCTCCACGGAGGTCTCAAGGTGCATCAAAGGCCGTCCTCCAGGAGTGCGTCCATCACCCCGCACCTTGGCGCAAAGCCCGGTGCCCTCGAACGCCAGGCCAGCCGCTTCCTACACTACCTCTGCTGCTCGCAGAGTCCAGAACAGCAGTCCGTTGTCGTTTTGCCTTGTTTTTCAGATCAGCTGGGGAGCGCAGATCAGCTTTTCGCAGGGAGAGCCTGCAGCGCTGAGTCAGCAGAACACGGAGACTTGGAAAACCTCTGCAGTGCAGAGTCTGCAGAGGAGGCCTGGAGGCTCGATGCCCGAGGACGGGGTCTGGGGGCTCATCTCCTGCAACCTTCGCCGTCCATGATAGGCAGCGGAGGCCCAGAGAGAAGTATGGTTGACCCTCAAACGTCACGGGTGCGAACTGGTTTGAACATCTCTGGCCCACTTAGAGGCGGGTTTTCTCCACTAAACAGTCCCATTTTCCTATCCACGGGTTTCGCACCTGCAGATTCGACCAACCGCGGATAGAAAATCATAAGTATTTTCGCATTCCCAAGTGCAGTTTCCCAGCCATGGATGCTCAACTGTGAGCTGAAGACACTGTTTCTGATCCGAGATTGGCTGAATGTGTGGATGCAAAGGGCTGACCGTAGTTAAATTCTGGTGGAGTCGAAAGTTACACGGGGATTTTCCACCCCGGGGATCAGCACCCCTAACCCTGACTTTGTTCAAGCGTCGGCTGTTAATTTCTCCAGGCTCTGCACCAAGCTCATGAAACAGACTAAGCTCAGACTTGGCCTTTCCAGCTTCAGAGGCCACAGTGGAGCTGGCTGAGAGCTACCTGTGCAGGTGACCCAGCCCTTTCTGCTGCCTCCCTCTGGGGAGCCCCTCCTTGGCCTGTCTCTAGAACTCCCTTCCTCCACCCAGCAGGGTAATACAGGACATCACTTGTAAAATTCTTAATCTTTTAGCAGGAAATGAAATGGGACATCTCTTGCAGAGTTCTTAATCTTTTAGTAAACCTAGTTTTCTTCCCTCCTTTCTTTAGGAAAAGGCCCTCTCCCTCAAATTCTGATAATTGCCCCGAAACTGGTGACTCAGATCCTCTGGCTCTCGATAAGGGTCATTAGTCCATTGTTAGCAGAAATGGTGTTAAACCAGACAAGGCCCTTAGAGTCAGGGAGGGGAGGGGGTCTTTAGTCCAAAGGTCCTTTATTTTTCTTTAAGAAATATATTAACCAAACGTGTTTCTCTTTAATCGCTTAATAGCCAAATCAATAATAGAAATTAAGAGAGATATGATTTAAATGAGTTTGTATCTTTTTCTGTTTAGGGACTGAGGTGGCACTTCAGCAGGAAACCCAACACCCTGTCCTAAGGCAGAAGAGGAAAGAGCTCCAAGTATCCCCAGTAGGCAGGGACAATGACCCTTCTCAGCAAGAAGCAGATACAGAAGAAACCTCCCATCCCTCAACATCCATACTCATGGCTCTTAGAAAAGAGTAGGCAGGAAAGTTAGTTAGGAGGTTTGGGTCTGCCTGCAAAGACACGTCCTATCCTAGAAGAGGTCCACCCTAACCCATCCACAATTAAGCAAGCCGAAGGCATTTGGGGGCGAGAAGTAACTCACAGAAAGAAACAAGTGAGCAGGAAATTGGGTACTAGTTCCAGCCAGTCACTCGCACCCACGCAATAAAGACCTCAATTTACCTGAGCCTCATTATACCATCATTTTAATATGATGCAGATGCCCAGAAGTTCATTCATATCAGTATAACAGACGGAATTCTGGGAACGGGCGTGTGTAGAACACAAATGGTGAATCACTGAGTCCTGTCAACCTTAGTTGTCGATCGAAGAATCCCACCCCTCTAAGAAAAGTCACCACCCACAGCAAAAAGGTATAAAAAACCCGAAGGCTTTGTCGCCAGGCCTTTGAGCCAGGCTTCTCTTGCTCAGGCTGCTTGCATGTCTGGAAGTGCACTTTCCCTTCTAATAAAGCTTTTCTTTTCTACTGTATTTCGGTGTCTTGCCCAATTCTTTGTTTGAGACATCGAGAACTTGGACAACATGCTGGGAGAGAACCCCACTCTCCAGTAACAAGGGCAGCCATCTGAGGGGTGAGAGGCAGCAAGCAAGGGCAGTTTCCTTTTTAGTTGACATAATTACCCTACCTGGGAGTAGAAACATATGAGAATTCTATTTGTGAGTGTTTTTCAAATACACTATCTTCAGGGGAAAATCCGGTACATTTTGTTGATAAGACTTTACTTTGAGTTTCACTCCCGTTAAAAGAATTAATCAATAATGGTAAAACTGCCCAGGGACAGGAAGAGACAAGGGATTGTTTTGAGCACCCACCTGCATCCCTCGGGCCACATTTGGGCCACCCCATCTAGCCTCTCAGCAAGCTAGCTCTAGTGAAAAACCCCAGGAGGATGGAAAAGAAAGGTGGGTGGTCAAACAAAGCCTAGGAGGCGCTGAGCCAGCCAGGCAGCCTGCGGCAAGCCCACAGAGGCTCTAGAAAAGAACAAGGCTAATTTAGGCTCCGAACGTGACTCTAGCTACCAGGAGCAGCTGTCATCCTGCTCGCCCCTCTTCCGCTTCTGCCTTGCCTTAGCACTCATTCCCCAAGGCCCTAAAAAAATGCTTCTGCCTCCAGGGACTCTGGTGCCAATGAGGGTGAACCTCCAGGTGAACCCTGACCTGGACCAAAGGCAGGTCCTTGCACTATGCAAATGATCAAGGGGCTCCAGAGGGGACCTCAGGGGCAATGACAGGAACTGAGGACAATCATTCCACTAATAAGAACAGATGCAGTGCCTGGGTTAGAAGCACCGGCCCTGCAGGCAGACAGGCCTTCTGCTTATATGACCTCAGGTAAATTACTCACCTCTCCAAGCCCCAGGTTCCTCATTTACAAAACAGGATAATAACAG
Organism: Eonycteris spelaea; assembly: GCA_003508835.1. Classification (NCBI taxonomy): domain Eukaryota; kingdom Metazoa; phylum Chordata; class Mammalia; order Chiroptera; family Pteropodidae; genus Eonycteris; species Eonycteris spelaea. The sequence goes on along the minus strand of PUFA01000310.1, from coordinate 821,629 downwards.
CAACCCTAAAGGGGCACCATGAGGGTTAAATGAGATCGTGCAAATAAAGTCCCAGTTCGGCACCTATGTGTAGGTTACCGCCTTGATAAATGTTACTTCCTTTCACCTTCCTTCTCCCCTGTGGGCCAGGTACCAGTGAAGATTTAAAGAATTAAAAAACGATGACTGCAGAGAAAAGCTGTGTGCAGAGGAGAAATACTGAAGCCCCAAAGGAGGACTGGACCAGCTGGGTCAAAGAAGGAACAGCTGCTAGACTGAACCAAAACGTAGCCCATTTCGTTAAAACAGTGCAGACTCTTGGAGTTCCACCTCTGTTCCACTCGGGGCGGTGGTGGGGCGGGGGGGAGGAGTGTCTGTCTGTCTGTCAACTGACCTCCCTGGATGCCAAGGTCAACATCAGCCATGTGAGAAGCTCCTGACCCAGATGGCTGCCTTCGCACAGAACACGTGCTCCCTGGCTTTAACCAAGATCCTTGCCGGAATCCTGCCCCCTGGCTGCCCAGGCTTGTGGTCTGGGCCCCTGATCCTTCCTTTGTTCTCCAGACTCCAAGCGTGGGCTCCAGGCAGGGCCTTGGCTGACCTGGCCTGGCCTTTCTTTGTCTGACCTCGGACACTCACTCACTTCCCCATCGTGGCTAACCTCTCTGCTCAACTTCAGACATGCCCGCCTCCCAGCCTTTCTCCTGTCTGCCTGGACTCTCCTGTCTCTTCCTCGAGAGATCTATCTCACTGCTGCCTGAGTCCTGGACAACACGTAACAGCTCAAAGACTGACGAGAAGTCACCGATGGCCAGTACAGGGTAAGAAGGGGTTTAAGGGAATGCCCAAGACAAGCCTCTGTAGTCCCTCTTTTGTGAGAAATGATGTCTCCAGAAGGCAATTTGGGAACATCTAAAAAGCCAGAGACGTGTGCACCCCGTCGCCCAGAGACCCATCTGCATCAGCCGAGACAGACCAGGACAGTTATGCTGCGGTTAAAACAACTCGCAAGTCTCACTGGCTTCAAACAGCAGAGGGTTATTTCTATGTCATGCTACTTGTCTCTCACAGCACAGTCAGGTGTCTGCTCCATGTTGACCTCACTCAGGACACAGCCTGGCGGCGCCTCCTTATCCAGAACGCCAATGGTCACCATAGTAAGAAGGAAAGGTCAAGCTGCACACAGGCCCACAGAGGCTTCAAAGGCTCAGTCATCGGCCACAGCCAGTCACACGGTCCCGCCTACCTTCGAGAAGATTGGCAAGTGCAATCCCAGGCACTCACGTGGCTCGGTATTGGGGAGATGACCTTTCTCCCAGCACCCGACACAGCACCCGAGCTCCGTGCCCTGGACTGGGACCTTCCTCCCCCGCAGAGGAGACGTAGCCTCTCACAAGCCTCAAGGTCCTTAGAGAATCCCAGTAAAGCCAGCACCCCAAATCCAGACTGCCTGAGACCAAGCATCCTGCCTCTCCCCCTCAAACAAGGCCACACACTCATTCCCCGCTACAAAACAGGAGACTAGCCCGGCGGGGCACCTCCCGCTGGAATGAAGCCCATGTCATGGCCAGCAGGTAGCCTGGCCCTGATGAGGAAAGAGAGGTCACGTGTATTTCTGTCTTGTTGAGACCGGTCTTATGAGTTTTCCTCTTTCGATAAAGCCTATTTCCTTGTGCGAGTCTTGTGACTTTGCGGGATTCATTAACCCCCGTCCTGACCCAGCGTCAGACCTGAGGGGCCCACCTATGCACAAGCAGAATCAGCACTACTTGGTCCCACAGAATTCCTATCCAAATACCCGATGTTTTATTACTGACAATGCTGTGGGTGGAAAATACACTCACTTGGCCCTGCCCCAGGAAAGCAATCCAAAAGCCCCGCGCCAGGCACAGCCCCAAGTTAAAGGTCCAAAATAATCAAACTCCACAGCAATTATTTCTAGCGCAGGGTGATGGACAGTTATCTCCACACCTCCATATGGTGTGGTGCCTCTTCACCAAAAATCTAAGACGACTTATCTTCCTGAGTATACAATATTAATGATGGAATCAGACAGGGAAACAGCAATCAACACTCCCATTCAGAAAAGAGAAGAATGGGATACAGCAGACCTGGTCCATAGCAGTTCCAAATCCCAAAACGTTCTTCCCCAGGAGTGGAACACGTGTTTGATTAGATCCTGATTCTACCTCCTGGAATGTTCTTTGTAGGCTCTGACCCAAGGCCTCCATGAGATCTTCCTTCCTTTGTATCTTCACTGGCCAAGGCTGAAGTGGACACCTAAGAATATGCTCTCCTTGTGGATCTAGCATCCTTCTAAGCACACTGGGTGACCCAAGGGCTGGTTCTACAATCTGAATGAAGCCCAGATCAGGCCAGTGGTTCTTTGAGAGTATAATTCTCTCCCAACCTTCAGTCTCTTATTATTTGATTCCAGCGGCACCAAATGCCAATAGACATACTTAAATTTCCTTTATAGATAAATCTCCTGTTTGCTATCTCTCTATTATTGTGCTACCATGTTGCTCTAGATTTAATTGAGTATTTTTTGAATCCACACTCTTCGTCTTTTTCTAATACATTTTATCTAATTGAAAGAACCTGGACATTCACTGAAAGCTACATTAATATACCCAGAGATTAAAAAATGAATGTGACATTCATAGCGCCGATTTAATCCTACTTTCAAAACTGAATTTTAATCATTCTCTGTCTCTCTAAGCCTTTCTTAATTCCATCTTTTGCTGTTTGAAGATGAGAATCATGTGCTTTTTCCAGCCCTAAAAGTACTGCACACTGGCCAACTCTCTTCCGAACTCATCTTTTACTTGAAAACGCTCGCCAAACATTGTCAAAACGAACTGACACAATTAACATCCTGCTTCCCAACCTCTTTTCCCAAATCTCTAAGTTTATTAGGTAAAGTATCTGCCTCCCGAATTTCTGCAGGTGCTGTTTCAGAGGGTGTCTCTCCACTGCATAACACAAACGGGCATTTCTTCCCCCGGCCTTTACGTTAGTTTCCTCCCTGCCCATCACACAGATGTTCTGTCCTGTGATGCTCCGTCCAGGGACTGCTGTGTATGCCAGTCAGGGGGAAAGGTCATGCTAACTTAACGAGATAACCCAACGTTTATTTCTTCCTCCTGCTGCACATCCATCAGCCGATGGCTAAGGATTCAGCTCCACACCGTTCTCACTCCCAGAAGCTGGCTGCCGGAGCCTCACCACCCGGAACAATGCTGGTCATTGTGGCAGCAGGCCAGAAAGGCAAGTCACACAGCAAACGCTTCCACCTGTCAGTGACGTGCACCCCTTCCATTTATATTTCATTGGCCAAAGAAGTCATACAGCGGGGTCCAAGGTCAAGGGTCAGGGAGTACAATCCTGTCTTGTGCCCAGCAGGGGGAAAATGGTTATCATTCCCTTCCAGTATATGCCCGTGAGAAACTCACACCTGTGTGCATAGGAAGACTCAACTACAAGCATGTTTCCCGATAGTTTGTAAAAGCCAAAAAAAAAAAAAAAAAAAGGCAGAACCTAAGTGTCCATTACTGGGAGGATGGACCGAAAAATTTTATAGTCATATAATGAAATTAACAATTGAGATGGAACACTTGAACTATAAGCATCAGCCTTGATAAATCTCAAAACATGACATTGATTGAAAAGGGCAATTTGCAGAGTACAACGTGATGTTCTTTGTATAAATTTGCATTCTTATACACTGTTAAGGGAAGTACATGTAACTCTTGAGTTGAACAAGCAGGACTCCTGGGTATAATCAGAAAGCAAGTGTATTGTTGCCTATCAATGTTCCTTTAAATTTATTTTGTTTGGCATGTTTCCCCCCTTCCCCGGAATGAAATGTAGGCAATTCTAATCAATAAAATGTCTTCCAATCGATAAATAATGCCTGTCATAGTGTAATCGTTACAATTTTCCACTTTTTCTGGTTACTCCTTTTATCAGTCAGTTATTGCCATTGTTCTCATTTTAATAATAAACCACATAACACACCACCCCAAAGCCTAGCGACACACAGAAATAAATAAGCATCTACGTCCAGCTTTTGGCCTGCGGTGGCTCTGCTGATCTCACCCGGGCTTGCTCCAGGCTGTGAGCTCTGTTCAGGACCGTTCCATGTCTTTCATTCTCTAGGAAACAGACTCGACCTGGGGCATGTTCTCCTGATGATGGCAGAAGTGTGAGAGCAAAGTCCTCAACGCAAAGCGTACCGCACACTTTATTCAGGTGACATCAGGTGACATATCCCATGGCCACGCCACATGGCCAAGCCCAACACCAATGAGGTGGGGGAGCAGACTCTGCCGCTGCGGGTGGGTGGCAGGGAGAATGTTCACAGAATCAAAAGCCGCTCTCCCCTCGTGCATCTCAGGCCGGCTGCGGCCAAGCCATCCAACGGGAAATGTTGCCAGTGTCTTCCCTTCTGTACCTTCTGCCCCTGCTCCCCAACCTTGCCAAGCCTAGTTTCTGACTTCTCCAGGTCTGAGAAGAGGGCAGGAGAGTTCTTACACGACAGCATAGCCTCTGAGCCAGGATAGCTTTCAAGGTCATTCTCATGAGCACTCCTCGCATGGATTCTCTAGAGCCTGCAGTGACCTTCAGAGTTCTAGTTGATGCCTTTGGTTTGGGGGGGGGTGGTACACATGGCTCAGAGCTCACCAGCAACAGCTGATGCCATAAATCCTCCTCAAATCTCAGATCCCTGACCCATTTACACACTCATGGTGGGTGAGGGTTAAGCGTGCTACAGCTGGTTTTCATCATGACCTCGCACCTCATCTGTCGTCTGGGTGCCTCAGCTGAAACTTCCACTTTACCTGCCATATTGATACACAAACGTACGTAGTAATAGCAGGAGAACATGGGTGGTGGCTATACCCCTACAGAGTGGGGAGGGAAGGAGAAGGGCAGCAAAGGGGGGGGGGGCTAATCGTTCTATGTCAACTTGGCTAGGCCATGGTACCCAGATATTCTGTCGAACACTATTCTGCGAAGCTATTTTTTGATGAGATTAACATTATATCAACAGACTTTGAGGAAAGCAGATTACTCTTCATAACATGGGTGGGCCTCATCTGATCAGTTGACGCCTTAATAGCAAAAAAAAAAAAACCGACCTCCCCTAAAGAAGAGGGAAGACTGGCAGCAAACTGATTTTGGACTAGAACTGCAGCATTGGCTCTTCCATGGGTCCCCAACCTGCCAGCTAAAGATCTTGGACTTGCTAAACTTCCACAATGGCACCAGCCAATTCCTTAAAATACACACACACACACACACACACCACACACTCCAGTTTTCCCTGTTCCTCTGGAGAGCCCTGACAAATACAGGACTTCTCTACAGATGAGCATGGTGGGGAAAGATTAGCGTTATAGGTGAGGGAACGTTTTCGTTTCATTCTCATTTTCTTTGAAAACCTGCCTGGGCAGTTCCTGCCCTTGGCCACAGTGTATTTTATCTTTGGGGCAGGTTATGTTGCTTTTGGCCAAAGACCGAGGTCAAGACAAATGCATTCCCAGAAAGTACATTGTAAATCCAATTGTCACAAAGCAAACCGTGTTTTCCCATGGAAACAATGTCACATTGAATAATAACAGTAGGACTAAAGCTCTGCGCTTGTACAGAGCTTTGAAAAAAGACTCAGATACGCTATTGCACTGAGCCCTGGAAGGCGGACTGTGTGTTCACTTCATCGCACAGATGCAGAAACTGAGGCTCGGAGAAGCACTTTGCTCAGGTCACACCACTAACAGGCTCTGTCTGAACTGGGACTCGATCCGACTTCAGTGGATTGTCCAAGGTCTCCTTAACCAAGTTAGGTCTCGGCTTCAAACAAATCACAAATACAACGAAAAGTTCACCCAAACCCAGTGATTCCAGAACTCAAACCTCCGCAATTGTTTAAAATTGTAAAGCAGACATACGACAAATAATCACTGCCCCACAAAGCCTCTTACCAAAGGCTACTGAGCTTTGCCAACCACATAAAATTTCACGAGCACATCATTCACTCCGCAGAAGGAATGCAAAATTGACCTGCATCTATGGATATTCCTAGTCCTTTCTAAACGCCCTTTGTATTACTGTGATCTTCCTAAAAACAAAGTTGAGATTCTTAAATGGTAATGGCTTATGCCTGTCCAGGTCGGGAGTCAGGGCCAGCAGGGGCTGACTTTGTTAGATAAGGACTAAGCTATGCATGCCATGAAGTAGAGGCAGAGATGTGGGGGGTGGAGCTGAGAACCGGAAGGCAGGCCGACCCCTCCCACCTGGGGCTGGGGTGCTCCCCAATGGAGCAGAGTTCGGCCTCTCCTCCCTCCGGCTCCTGGTGCTTCCACCTCCAGCAATCATCACCAAGGCCTCAGCCTGCTCCCCCCCGCCTCAGCAAGGCTGCTTCGCTGACTACAGGACCCGCCTGGCTTGCTCCTCTGTCACTTCGGGCTTGGCCCCCTGCCATCTCTGCAATTCAACCAGGCCCCAAGCTCTAGGGTGATCCTGTCCCCAGAGGGCTGGAAATAAAGAAGCTCCTCTGAGGGCACAGCAGCGGCCAGCCCTGCGTTCTGCCATGTTCCACGACTTACCCCCTTCCACAGGCTTCACTCCCAGTCTTGCTTCCTGCTCTATGGCCACGTGAAAGGAATGACTGTGGTCACCAGCTGGACCCTCTGATGCCCCCCCCCCAGACCTGGGCTCTTCTGCACAGACCACCCGCTAGCCTGACAGGACTCCAGCTCATCCACGCTTCTGCTGACGGGGCTGCCCGGGCTCTCTGCGCCCCAGCTCTGCGTGGCCCTCCTGTAACTAACTGCCCATGGGCATCCCCTCGGGCCACTGGGCTCACTTCCCTCCACCCCCACTTCCCTGTGACAGCACAGAGCTGCCTAATCCCAGGGATACTTCGGACCCAACACGCCTGCACAGTGACTCAGGGGAGCAGCAAGCAGAGAGGAAGAAGGGATTCCCGTAGCTGGGACTACAGAAGACCCAAAAAGCATGCACATTACAGATTTTAAACAGGCCCCCAACCCAAGGCCAATGGCAAAGGAAGCAGAACTGTCCTGGTCTCTCAAACAATCTCAGGTTTTTATCCTTGAGGTCATGTGAGTGCCACACATTCAGCCAAATGGAAGGTGGAACTCAGCGTCTAGTGAAGAGGGTCACCTGCGTGATCTCCTTAGCTGGGGCTGTGAGGGTTAATTCCTACAGGTCTGGGACCTGCCTGATCTGCACCTAGGAAATCAAAACATGCCCAGGACCAACCCGGTCATGGCACGAAGCACACTGATTAATAGTGTTGCTATTAATGAGACCGATGTTTGCACCTGGTCTCCATGAGCCCCCTGGAGGCTCTGACATTGGGGGTGGTCATGCCGTGAGAATCACCTGCTGACAGCAGGTAGGAGAACCCGGGTCATGACTCCATTTGGGACTCTGAAGCTTTCTGTGCACCTGGTGGTTGTTCCTAATTTGACAGAGCATTTTTCTGCCACAGCACCTAGCCCAAGGAGGCAGTATCAGCTCAGACCTGGCTTCTCCAGACCCCCTGGGCTGCCTCTGGCTATGCCGACATCTCGGCTTCAGTGCTGCAGGAAAAAGCTGGAGGTTTTTTAAGCGGCATCGTTTTGAACCCCTGAGCCTTCTTTAGTCATTGAACCTGTGTAGCTGCGACTGTTAATGCATCCCCACAGGTACGGGGTTCAGTTGCGTCCCCCGCAAAACTCATGAGTTGAAGTCCTAACCCCCAGCACCTCAGAACGTGACCTTATTTAGAAATAAGGTCGTTGCAGATGTGATTGGTTAAGATGAGGTCATAATGGAGTAGGGTGGGTCCCAAATCCAATGTGACTGATATTTATTGAAAAAGGGAACTCTGAGCACAGGGGGAACACTGGAGTTATACTGCCACAAACTAAGGAATTACCAGAAGCTAGAGAAAGGCCAGGAACAGATCCCTCCCTAGTGCCTGTAGGGGGAGCACGGCCCCACACCCTGATCTCAGACTCACAGCCTCCAGATAAACGTCCACTGCGTAAGCCGCCCAGTTTGTGACACTCCCTTATGGCAGCCGCCGTAGCACCCACAAGAGCCCTTACTCTCTCCCTCTCCCATCCGTGACAAATGCTGGAGTCAACTCAGGGGCCCCCAGGCCTTCCAGCCCATATGGGACCCGATGGCTTTAACTCTCTTCTCCCCGTGCAAACGTGTTCCTTCTCTTTTTAGCTAAGTGTTGCCACGTGCTCGCAGGACACAAGGAGTTGGTCCGTAGCGTGGGGAGTGTTTGCACGGAGCCGGCCAGCCGGACTCCACTGTCCCAAGAAGCCCTGCAGGCCAAGTTTAGAATCCGTTTCAGACGAAGCGGGGGGCCTTAGAAGTCCTCACCTTGCAATGCACAGGTAAGGAAAAGGGATCACTTACCCACGGTTGCCCATGTAGCTCATCAGTACGAGGGCTGTGACAACAGCCCAGGGATCCTGCTACTCAACCCAGGGCTCTTCAAACCTGGACTGTTTCTCCAGGGATGACTTTTGTCGCCAGCATGCCCTCAAGTGAGTCTGTCTTGCTCATTGGAAGTTAACTGAGTTTAGGAGAGGGGCTGTGATCGAGTCATCTCTGTAAACCCTTCAGGTCCTTCAGTGTGGAGGTGTTGAATGAATAAATAAATGTTTTGATTGGGTCGATCAGAATACCTCTTTCTGTTCAAAGCTTGCAGATCCCCAAGGGAATATACAACACTAGGCCAGTGTTTCTCAATGTGTGCCCAGGGGCACCCTTGCCCTTTGCATGGACAGCACTGCTGACTTAAGTTTCGAAGCGAATCATCCCAGCCTCCACCGCAGACCAGACACGGAATCTCTGGGGACTGGGCCCCCACAAACCAGCCCCGGTGATGCTTAACCCACATTAAAGCTGCAGTTCTCGGCTTTGGCTGCACACAGAAAGCACCCACCTGGGAAGCCCACGTCCCACCCAAGAGTCTAATTTAATTGCTGTGAGTGCAGCCTCGGCTTGGGGCTTTTTCATGCTCCCCACCCCGCCCCGGTGACACTCTGTGCAGGCAGGGATTGCCCCCACAGCACTGAAGCTTTGAGAGGTTTGAGCATCCTGTGTTAAGACTCAGGTAACCAGCTGGCCACTTCGCCTCGGACTTCCATGCTCGGCGAACCCTTCAGTGCCAGGAATACCGGGGCTGTTGGTCATCCCAGCAAACGTCTGCATCGCCGTGCAATTAAAGATCAAGGCGGCACAAATATGCTGCGTTAGGAGTGGCGCAGAAGACCGCGGCCCATGCCTTCCTGGTGGGGATCCCCCCACCCTCCCCAGCTCCGACGTCCCACAGTTCCTCCATGAAGCAAGCTCACTGGGGACCACGGTTTGGCTGCAGGGTGGTGGCTGCCTCCACAGCTATAATCCTGATTTCCTGATAATTCAGAAAGCATTTCCACGTTGGCTCCGAGTTCGTTTCCTGACCCCTCCCGCACTATTTTTAGCTGCAGCAGACATTTCCTGCTGTGGCTGCCCCACCCACCCGGGTGTCTCTGTGGACCTCTGACATCCAGCAGGGTGGGCCACACCACGAAGTACATGATCCCTGGGCCTGGCCCCTGCTGTCCAGGGGAGCAGTGTCCACGTGAGATGGGGGCCGGGGGAGGCTGCAGCTGCCCCCAAGGCCAGCTCTGCCAGGCTAAAGCGCTTTTTTGTTGATCCCACAAGCTTTGAAATAGTATTTTCCATTTTCGGTGTTGTTAGCCTGGCCGTACCGAGCTCCATGTATCCCAATGTGGAAAAGATCAAAGCGACGGGGTGCGGCCTGCCCGGCCGCTGGACAGCGATTTCAGGCCTAAAGGTCTGGCTTTAGCCTCCGTTTTACGAACGTCTCTCCTCTGGGTTAGGCACTGTGCTGGACTCACGAGAGCTCACGGTAATCTCACCAGGGAGCGAGAATCTCCGTTTTTCAGGCAAAGAAGCCGAAGCTCAGAGGAGGAGGTGATGTACCCCAACGTCACACAGTGGCAGAGCCGTCGTCCAAACCCAGTTGGGCTGCGTCCCACCCAAGAGTCTAATTTAATTGGTGTGAGTGGAAGTCTGCATGTCAGCATTCCTCAACTGTTTTTTCATTATTGCTCCTTCGTTTCCATGTTAGACGTTTTCCCCTTAATAGCCTCCCCCCCCAAAAAAAATGTTAATGTAACAGATACGGTGTCCACCTGTTCAGGTACCGTATGGATATCTGCGTCTCATACATAAAAAGAGTAAGGCCTTTCCACTCTTCAAGAGCCAACCTCATCCCCTTGGGGGTGATTACCACGCCGAATTAAGAATTCCAACAGGGTCTGACATCTGATTTGTTCTCTTTGCTTTGGAAGTGGGTAAAGGAAGACTGGGTAAGCAGTGTCTTCCTCCTACTGTTCCCCCAGGACTCGCATGCCTGAGGGAGGTGGCTCACAAAAAAAGCTCTGCGGACCAGTACATTTGAGAAACGCTGAGTGCAACCCTCTCCCCCACCCCGCCTCTTGGAAAGTCCTCACGATCTCTGAATAGCTACTTAAAAACAAAACAAAACAAAACAAAACTGTTTACAAAATAAATGAACAAATAAAATAGAAGCAAATCCTTCCTAGATACAGAGCACAAAGTGATGGTTGCCAGGGGCGGGAAAGGGGCTGGAGAGCTGGGCGAAGGAGGCTGAAGGAATGAAGGAGGACACATCCCAGTTCTCGAGAACGGTCGCAGGGGTGTGGAGCACGGCTTAGGGAACACGGTCAGTCACGCTGTAATGACTACGTATGTGCCAGGCGGGGCTAGACTTATGGGGATCGGGGGATCGCTCCTTCAGTTATGCGCGTGACTAACCACTATGCTGTCCACCCGGATCTAATACAATGCTGAATATCAACTGTAACTGAAAACTTTTAAAAATTATGTTTTCACATGATTTTTACACCCATATATCTGAACTGAAGCTAACCCCGATCAAGGTCTGTCCTCCTTCCTCTCACTCACGTCTGTCTCCGTCTGCACTTGGAATTCACGTTTATGCATCACGCCTCGTAAATTACTTTGAATTCATGTTTACAGGACGGACTTTTGGAAACGCTGCCGTCGACAGAGAGCTGTCCTCTCTCAAGAAGTGAGTCTGGCGACGTTTGGCCAAAGAGCTGACTCAACCGCTTTCCCCGTGATGCAGGCAAGCTGGGCCGGCCCGTCGGGAGGCCTGTGACCGTTGGCCCAGGGAACACACGACCCTCTGCGCCAGACTCCAGCATGGTGCAGGCAGCAGGAAGACCTTAAGATAAGGTCACTAAACCCACGTTTATAACACAAATGCATGGCCCACTGACTTTGTGCCAGAGAATGAAGCTGCCACTGGCCAGGGACCCGACCTTCTGTGCGGAGGCTGCTGCCCGCCCGATGTCACAGCCACCAGCGCATGACGTGTGGCTGAGCAGACCTCACCTCCTAGCCCCGGGCCGTGAGCTGAGGTATTCTCCGACAGGCAGGTGCCAGCTGCTCTGAGAGCCACCCTCCCCGTGAGGGCACCAGCACCTCGAATCCGCTGCCTTATCGCCACTTATCCCAGTCGCTCCGTAGAGGGGGTTACGAGCCCAGACCTACTGAGTTAAATCTCCTAGCATCAGCTGAGTTTGCACACAGAGAGTCTGATGAGACCACATTTGTGCATCTTGGAACTGCCAGATCTGGAATGTCCCCATCGCCACCACCACGCGGAGCCTTCCTAGGACCACAGCTTCGGGGCAGGCAGAGAGCTCTGGACAGCCTGCTGGGAGCATCGTTCCTGAAGTGGCTTCTCAGCTCACCCGCCAACCCCCTCGAGGGCAGGTGTGTGGGCTAGTCATCTTTCTGCCCCCAACCCCGTGTTTAGCACAGTGCCAGGCACGTGCCTGAGCACTCGGTAAATACTTGTGGCATCAGGACCTGAACGCACAAATGAGTGAAGGGATCATCGCATGAGCAGAGCAGAGACGCCGACCCACCAGGCCGTGGGGACAGGACCAGGGCCCGCTCTTCAGGGAGAGGGATCAGGAGTGAAAACCAGACAACACCTGTAGGCACCCATGCCTACCATAAGTTACCACGTTGGGCTTTGTTTAGTGAATCTGCATAATGTGATTTTGCTAGTTTGTTTTTAAAAGCCTTTGTTTTTAAAATTATAGGAACAATAAAGCAGTTGAGAATTGCATGGAGTAGAAAGACCTAAACCCAGTGACAGCCCCTCCCGCAGCCCCAGGCACCCTACCAAAGTCTTGACAGGGACAGAAAGTCTGCGGGGATCCTGGAGGGACCGTCCCACCAACAGCCACCTGATTAGGGAGGGGATGCACACCGCGTCACAGTGATACTGTATTCGTGAAGGCCCCGTAATCTACCAAGTCCTTTTGCAGGCCCCGCTCATCATCCGTGCCTCCCTCCCGCTGCTCTGGAGCAGGCGGCCTTGCCGTCGTCACCCCATTTGTCCTTGAGGAGGCTGGGGGAACCCAGGGAGAAGCCGCCTGCCTTGGGGACGGAGAGAAGAGGGAGGGAAGGGGGCGCGGAGGAGAGGCTGAAGAGAGCAGAGAAAAGAGGCAACGGGACAGGACAGGCTGGAGGCGGAACGTGTCCAAACTGCAGCTTTGGTGAGATGCCCGGTCACCCTGCCACCCGCAGCCACCAGGTGGCAGGCCCGAGCCACCGGCGCCCAGCAGCACCCACTCAAAGGCGGCCTGAGGCAGAGACCACACTGAAAACATGGGAAGGGGGATGAAGGGAACACATACACACACACACACGTGCCACACACGCCACACACGCCACAGATACACGCCACACACACACACACACACACACACACACACACACACACTCATCTCCGCAGATGCATCTCCATTTTCAGCTTTTCTCCCCTCTGCCCCTCTTCCTCCTCAGTCTCCACAAATCCCAAACTCCTCGTCATCCCCTTCCCGAACTCTCCTGCGCCATGCCCTTCCCCCCACCGTCCTCTCCCCGAACGTCAGGTTGTCTTCCCTCCGCCAGCCACTCCTCAGAGGTAAAAATAACGCCTCCACCGGCAGAACATTTGCTGCTTTGTCAAGTGCTTTCTCACCTCTCTCATCTGATTCCTCTGCCATCCTACAGGCAAATATTATCATTGCCACTTTACAAATGAGGAAACTGCACCTGTCCCTCCCGGCAGCTGACACCTCACATTCTCACGGGCCACCCCCTCCCCGCCCCATCCTCACACAGGGGACGCCCGCCTGCCCTCCAGCCCCAGACACGAGGGGATGGAGCGGTGAGGGCATCGAGGGTCCCTGTCCCCGGATCCCACTCGCCGTGCAGAGGCGGCTGGGTTGAGAGAGGAAAAGAGAGGTCAGGCCTGCTTCTCCAGAAGTCTCCAGCGTCAGAAGGGAGGGCTCGTGGCCACAGCTAAGTTCTCTGGGAACGTCATGGGTGGGAGAGAAGACTGAAAAAGCCACCTGACCCTTAATGGACGGCATTTCTGTTGAAATGTGTCCTGTGTGTGACTCAGGACAGAGGCCCCAGGGAACCAAGGTGCGCAAGCACCTTGGCCACACGGCAGAGAGGCAGCTGGGTCTCCAGGGCTCTGGGGACCAGGACCTCTGCCAGCAAGTCCTGGTTTCGGTCGTTTTAACTACAACAGAGGGGCCCACGCCTCCTCCTTTCGGAGGCAGGAGGCATCGGCATAAGCCCTTCATGGTTCCTTCCTCAGGTGGCTCCTCTAGGGGACACTGAGAAGCAGTAATCAGGACTGGACACCTGAGACAAGAGACAGGCACAGAGTGGGGATGACAGGTCACTCAGCGCAGGTCCTGGGGCTCTGCGGTTCTCAGGCGAAATCTGCTTTCCCGGAGCCCAGCCCGCAGGGGCCTCCCCAACTTCCAGCCCGAGCCCCTTGCAGGACGATGAGCCCACGTCAGGGTGGGCTCTCAGACCCCCGGCCGTGGGCCGTGGACGGCTGCTCCTTAGCGAGACCTTTCTCAGACTCTGCTCCAGTCCAGGGCTGGACTAGGGCAGGTGGGGCAGGCCAGGCGCCTCGGGCACAAAATGTCGAGGCACTCCCTCTGGGGCGCTCACCCTAGGCACCCCTCTTATTCGAATCCCCTGAACCCCAGCCCCTCGACCCCCCTTCCACCTTCCCAGCCCGCCTCCTGCCTTCACCCTCATGCTCCCCTTTGTATTTCTATTTCCTCGTCGGAAAAACGGGGCGGCACAATTACACTGAGATTTATCGGTAAAAACAAATTTCAAAACGGCGCTGGCAGAAGGGAAAAAAAATGGGGTTCGCAAATCTCGCAGTTGGTGTGATGACCCGATGAGATAAAGCCCAAGTTCCCAAACCCTCTTAGCTAGAAACAAAATCCACTGTTTGTTCTTTTTTATTATTTTACTCTTTTGAAATGCTTATCAAAACAGCACAAGTTCACAGCTAAGTCCTTTGACGGGCTGCTCTGGTGAGACAGCAGGGTTCCCAGGAGTGGGGGGGAGGGGCGGGAGAACAAAGAGCCCACGTGTGTCCACCTGCAGTGGACGAGCCTGAGAAGTAAGTGAGAACTTCTAAACGGTGGGTATCCACGACGCAAAAAGGGTCCGGCGTCCAGTGGGCACTCAGTAACGGCCAGCTAGATCAGAGTCAGCACCCGAGCTGAATACTCTAGCGACAGACAATGGATAAGCAAAATGCAGCGTAGCCATACAATGGAGTTAGGACTCGGCCTTCCAAAAGGATTATCCAGTCATACGCAGCAAGAAGGGTGAAACTTGAGGCTGTTCTGCTAAGTGACACAAGCCAGTCACAAAAGGACAAGCGCTGTGTGAGGCCACTGAGGAGAGGCACCCAGAGCAGGCCCCATCCACAGAGACGGGAAGTGGAGTGGTGGCTGTCAGGAGCTGGGGAGGGAGAAACAGGGAGTTGTTGTTGAATGGGTACAGAGTTTGGCAAGATTGAAAAAGTCCCGGAGCTCTCTAGCACAACGCGGGTTGACTTAACACGACTGAACTGTACACTTAAAAATGGTTAAAATGGTGTATTTTAGGTTATGTGGGCTTTTTTGTTAGTGAAAAATAAATGAATGAAAACAAAAGAATCTTTAGGGGCCGAGACAGGGTTGACTTTGGAATCTGAGCCATGCAGCCGGGAGCATCCTCTCCCCCACTCCCACCCCACCCCCCCACACACACGGTTTCACCTAGCTCAGACCAGGTTTCTACAGCGGCTTCAAAGGGGAAGGGAAGTCTCAAAGAGCACTGGGGAGGTGGAAAGGTGTTTGCTTAGTGATTCCTGGGAGAATTTATGACTTAACAGTCTGCTATGTGAGTTAAACGCTGTTTTAAGCATCAGCTGAGCTCCTTCCCAGGTACCTCACACCCAGTCCGGCCCTCTCACTGCTGGATAGATCCTTCCTTGTCTAATGATTGCCTAGCTCTTCAGTTCCCCATGCTGTGCAAGCCTGAGGCACACAAGCCAGGGCCCTCAACCCACCTGCAGCTCCCCCTGCAGGAGCTGGCCCCAGGGAGGGCCAGACAGCGCCCCTAGTGACTGCACGGACTGAAGCTAGCATCCCAAACGTGAGCATCATCACCTGTCCTTTGGGATAGCAAGTGTCCTGGCAAGGGGAGTAGGGTGGACCTAAGGGCTAAGACAAGGGCAGCCCTCTCTGAGCCTCTGGCAAAGAGTCCTTGCGTGAGCTTGGAGAGGCCAAAGCCCGTCATGGTAGCCAGGGGCTGGAGACGGAGCCAAGCGCCACCACCAGAGACCCTGGTTCTACCACTTAAGAAGGAAATGCTTCCTGAGCTCATGATGGATGGCAGCCACTTTCCGCGGCTTATCTTCTTTAGTCCCCACAACACCCCTAAAAGGTGGTGCGAATGCTGCATCTCACGGAAATGGAGCCCAAGGCTTAACGACGTTGACAGTCCCCCAGTCAAGGGAAGACGGAGGAGGGACTGGAAGTCGGCCGTGGAGGTCCAGGGACCAGCAGTGACCTCACCACCTTGTCTTCCCGGACCGGTTCGGGCTCGGCTCACGAGAGCATCCTCCCCCCACTGAGCAACACACGTGTTCGTGTGGGGGCTGCGCCCCAGCTCCCCAGCTCCGTGCCACCCAAGGGCCGCAGATTGCGAACGTTTTCTCCTGCCTTTCTAGCCTCAGAGCTCCCCCTCCTCCCAGTCTGAGGCGGAAAATGACCCCCAGCATCGTGTTCTTGCCTGTCGGCCTGTCTCTCCTGCTCCAGCTCTTGAGCTTTCTGCCATCCTCCTTCTTTTCTCCCCTCCCTTGGCCTCTCCTCACCAACCAGTCAGACGCTGTGTCATTATCCTGCTCAGCATTTTACTACTGGGAACAAATTTATCCTCCGCAATTTCTCATTTTCACAGAAGGAAAACATAAGACAGCACCAACCACCACAAACAGAAACAGATGATCCCTGAGCCTGGGAGCAACCCCTCCCTCCCGCCAAGTGGGGGCAGGAGACATTCCTGGGCGGGGGCAGGGAGTCCAGGGTTATCGCCTGCCGATTGCACTTAAAAGTGGTTGCTTCACTTCAAAGGGGCTTTTAGGGCTGGTTAGGGGTTCTGGCAATCAAAGACTGTCCCTTGGGCAGGCAGTAAACCTGTGAGAAGGAACAGAGCCAGAGGCCCTGACATGCCGCCCTGGGTCCCACGCACAGAACTGAGGGTTACAGGGCAGATTTCCGAGCTATTTACAGTCATCGCTGTGAATCTGGCGTCTTCTCAGGGTGGCCGCTTTGTGACAAAGGGAGAAACTGCGCAGAGGGCAGGCCGTGGGGCAATGAGAACTCTGGGACCCCCCCCCCCGGGCCTCTCTCTCCGCTCCCCCGACCTCTCTCCGCTCCCCCGACCTCCACCACGTCTCTTGCCTCATTCAGAGGCCCCCACACCTCCCAGGCTGCAAGGGAGGAGGCTGACAAAAGGGAGACCCAGGGTCACTCAAAGACCTTCACGCCCACCTCCTCACAACTGGGGCTTTGGGCGCTTCCCTGGGATAAACTTTAAAAAACAGTCACGATGACCCTTGCCGAACACTTACTTTTAATGGTGGTCACCATTAAAAACAAGCAAGCAAACAAACCAACCAGGTGTGGGCGAGGGTGTGGAGAATTTAGACCCTTAGTTCTGGTTGAGGGGAGAGTGAAATAGTACAGCCAGTTTGGCGGCTCTTCAAAAACCTGAAAATAGAATTGCCTGGGATCCAGCAAATCCGCTTCTGGGTGTATTAGACCCAAAAGAATTGAAAGCAGGGTCTCTAAGAGATATGTGTGTACGCCCACGTCCACGGCGGCGTCATCACAACGGCCAAAAGACAGAAGCCACCCAGGTGTCCATCAACAGGTGAGCGGGTAAACAAAACGTGGTGGATGTGGATCATCTCAAATTATTCACCGACAACGAGGGAATTCCAACATATGCTGTCACATGGATCAATTTGAGGACATGGCGAAATAAGCCAGTCACCAAAAGATAAACACTATATGATTCCCCTTATATGAAGTCCCTAGAGCAATCAAATCCACGGAAACAGAAAGTAGAACCGTGGTGGCCAGAGGCGGGGGGGGGGGGGGGAGTGGGGTAGGAAATGAGAAGTTGTTGTTTCATGGGCAGAGTTTCACTTTCAAGAACAAAAACATTCCGGAGACGGGTTGCACAACAAAGCGCAATGTACCGAACTGTGTGAATGGGCCTGACACCACTGAACTCCACACTGAAAATGGTTAAATGCTCAATGTTATCTTACATGTATCTCGCGAAATTTTTTAAATGAGGGAAGCGAAGAATCCGGAATGAAGAGGCTCCCCCAAGGGGCAGAACTGAGATCTGAGCCGAGGTCTGGCTGTGCCTTTAACCACGCCACCTCCCGAAAGCCAAAGGTCTCTTTCCGTAGGGTCCGCCTCGCTCCCTTGCTGGGCCCTTGGTCACCACAGCGCTCTCGCACTAGGTGACACCCCAGTTCATGGCACAGGCAGTGTCGGGGCAAACGCACCCACTAATCAACATGTCTCTGCTGAGCACCTGTGCTCCAGGCTCTGTGTGAGGCACTAGGGCGTAATGAAGAACAAGCCAGACCCTGTCCTCAAGGCACTTACATTCTAGCAAGGAGAACCGAGTAACAGGCACATAAAGATCTCGGAGAATCACAGGAGTGGTAAGAGCTATGAAGGAAAATGAAGCATGGATGCAAAGGAAAATCATCGAGGTAGGAGGAAAGAACAGGTGGCGTTAGCTGGACTTGTCAGGGACAGGCTCTCAGAGGAGGAGACATCATAGCTGGGCCCTTTCAAGCGACCCAAGGGAGGGTATTCCAACCAGAGGGCACAGTTCATCCGAAGGCCTTGGGCCAGGAACAAGCTCCGAAGTTGAGAAAGGGTTGGCTGGCTAGAGTGGCGGCACAGGCGGAAAGGGGGCACAAGGCGAGAGAGATGGGGGTGGGGAGGGCGGGGCCGGGTCACCGGGGGCCTTGCAAGGCCTGCTCCACAGCCTGGATTAGCTAAGGGCGAAGGGAAGCAACCCAAGGTTAAAAGCAGGGGGTGATGTGCTCTGATGTTCGCTTTAGAAATAACTCACCGGTGTGGAGGTTTTTCTATGCCAAGTTAGGCCAAGTCTGCTCTAATCAACAGAGCTTGGGGCTCAGACTAGGACCTTTCAGAGGGAGGCCCATGACCCACCCGCCCTGCACGGGGTCCTCTGCACATCTGCCCAATGGGGGCAGCCCAACACTTCCAAGGGCCACCCTTGGAAAGAAGAAGGGCTTGGACACCACACCACCGCCCAGAGTCGGGAGCAATGCTCTGAGCCAGCACTGCAGGGCCGGGGTCCTGGTTCTGTCTGCTCTGAGCCTCGGATGCCTCTGACCAGAATATGGACTCAGTGTGGATGAGCTCTCCAGGTTGCTCGTCTCTGATAAATTACGATTTGAAGGGGGACACGGGCATCGCTTTGAGTCACAAGCTGTTCTTTTCTCTGTAACGTTGAGTATTTTTAGTACCGTCAGTTTCAGGCTCCTAAGACGCTCAGGGCCATCAGGAGCTGTTTACACAAGAGACAGCTGAGGTGCTGAGACGAAGGTTCTGAAGTCGCTGTGACTGACAGGACCACAGCGAGCCCAGGTGTCGCGCCCGCAGTGTGTCTGTCATCCAGGGTCCCCTGTGCCTGCCTCGTCAGTGCACAGGAGCTTGTATGCCCAGGATCCGAAGGCTCGTGGTTATCACGCCTGCTGTCATCTGAGGCCCATGTGGGACCTTCTGAATTCTTCATCCGCTCCTAGCCCTGACATAACCCCTCCTTCCCCCTGCCCCAAATGTCAGAACTCAACGGGGACAATCAGTGTTTTCCTTGACTACCACATTAGGTTGCGTAAAAACGATCCGGTTTCAGTCGGGGGCACTGATCAAGCCCCCCGTGTACTCAGACCTGGGCTAATAATCATTTGCCTGCTCCAAGCTTCAGTGACCCCTATCTGGGCTCGCCTCTCTCTGGACCCTAGCCATCCTGCCATTGCCAGTCTCTGGTTCCTGCACCAGCCATCCCTTAATACCCCATCAGTTGGGGTACTGAAGTCTCCATCTTTCGCTGCTGGTCCTTGCACCTTACACTCCTGAGGTGTAACCCTCGCCCTCTGCTGAGGGAGCCCAGAGCCACACCCGTCTTAATCTAGTTCTGCTCAGGGAATGCCCCAGAGACACCTCAAACAGAGCCTGACTGTCATGAAACTAATTATTTCCTTCCCCAAACCGGCTCCTTCTCCTGCGTTCCCTATCTCCCTTTAAAGCCACGTCAGTTGGCAGCCAGGCATCCATCATCCTTGACTTCGCCCATGCTCCTTCCCCGCGATCGGTCATCAGCTGTTATCAGTTCAACTTTCAACACGTCTCTCACCTCTATCCTCTCCTCACCGTTCCCACAAACCTCAGTCGGGTTTCCATCGTCTCCATTACGACGACGTATCTCGAACGGGGCCCGAAACTTCCGAGTCCCCTCCCCACATCTACCACCAACGGTGTTTTTCCAAAACGCAGATCTGATGTGGCTTGCTTGCTCCAAAAGTTTTCGTGGTTGCCGACGGCCTTCGAGCCCTTCCTCATCCGACCTCAACCAGCTTTCAGTGTCTGCTCTTACCTCTCTCAAAATACTCTTCGGCCAGTCCACAGTAGTCTTCCCTCAACATGCCATGTGCTTTCTGTTCCATGCTGTACCTTTGCCTCGGATGCTCTTTCGTCCTTTTTCCAGTATGCAAATTCTAGTCTTAATTGAAAAGCCACCTCCTCTGAGGTGCTTTCTCTGAGCCTCCGCTCGCTCAGCCCCATGCCAAAGCAAACACTCTTTGCTCGTCGCATTGTCCCCACCTTTTAGCAAAGCTGGCTATGGTCACTTTGTGGTGGCCTGCTCCCCTTGCCTGGGAGCTTCTTAATAGACAGAGCAGGTCTGGCCTCTGCACCCCTAGCACCTGTCAGTGTAGAGCACATTGGACGTTCAAATGTTGACGGAATTAGATTCATTCAATTATTTATTCATCCAATAAATATTTATTTCGATCCTGCTGTATGCAAAGCGTAGTTTTAGGCATCGGGGGTGGGGGCTGGGTGCAGGGAGAATGTGCAAGGATGCTTGACCTAGGATCCCCTTAGGGAACTAAGTACCTGTGCTACCTACATGTGAGAAGGGCCATGTGACTGCCGCACAGAGCACAGGGGCTCCCTGCAGGGGAATGTCCCAGCATAACAGCTGCCTTTACCCTAACAGTCCAAGTGGCCCACTGGGACCCTGACAGGGGAGGAGTGACAACTACTGCTGAATACCAAGCACCATCAAGCGTCTCCATAAAATTTCGTTCAGTTCTTTGGGCACCACCCACGCTACAGGCCTCATGGTCAACTCGATTCCCACCATCCTTCAAGGTCCCAGAGCCCGTGACCTTTGGGAAGTCCTGCCTGCCTGCCCCAGGCCACATGGACATCACGACCCCAAACTCCGACAGCACCCACTCCTCTGCCATGTGCACAATTCTGTTCCATTGGTTTCTTTCGATCTACAGGTCCTGCTTTTGTATCAGTCAGTGCCCCAGCAGGAAACAAACAGCACACCGTAAGATAACCATAAGAGGGTTGTAAAAGTAAAGGGCCTATCTACAAAGGCATGGATGGCTTAGAGAAGAACCAGACGGTTCAGGGCTGCGAAGAGGCCAGCTGTCACATGCCGTAGGACTGAAGGGGTGAGAGACCCCGCGTCACTGGATCCTGGAAGGAGAGGGTCAAATGGGACATCGCGACAGACAGGAGCTGTGACTTTCCAACGGCAGGCCCCCGAGGGAGGGAAGTGGAGGCAGAAAGCCCCACGTGTCCTCATCGACTGACCTCCTTCCAGAGCAACCCCCTCGGCCAACCCCAGCTGGAACCCAGAGAGCAAGGGAGCCCTTGATGCTCCTCTCCGGAGGGCACAGAGACCGGCAGAGTGAACCTATCGGAGGAAAACATAATATCCAACACACTCTCCCAACAGGAACTGTGTCTCTCCCGTGCCGGGCACGCTGCCTTGCTCAGGATGTACCACCGAGGAGTGTGTTCCCACTTAATTAACAAAAGTGACTATGTGTCTTCTCAAGATTGCTCCACGCCCTCACCAGACAGACTCGTTCAAAGCAAAGGAGGCCAGTAGCCAGGTGTTAAAAGCCTGGACTCTGTAGAGAGAGAGAGAGAGAGAGAGAGAGAGAGAGAGAGAGAGAGAGAGAGAGAGAGAGAGAGAGAGAGAGAGAGAGAGAAATGGCCGGAACTAGAAGCCAGCTCTGCCAGCTTGTGAGTTTAGGCAAGTAACATAACTTCTCAGAATCTCAATGACCTCACCTATAAAAGGAAAAAAAAAAAAAAAAAAAAAAAAAAAAACACCTTTCAGAGGATTATTACAAGGATAAAGAGATATATATTTTATACAATGCATGTGGGAAGGCGCCAGCCACATCATAACAATGCTCGGTAAATATTGTGAATTTGTGCAGTTGGTTCTTACTGAACCTCCCCTGAACCCCTGCAGGCGTGCGGTGCAGGGATCCTGGCCCCAGCTCTCCGGAGCTCCCACACGGGCAGAGCTGGCTTTCCGAGCCAGCACCCCAGCA
Source organism: Eonycteris spelaea (assembly GCA_003508835.1). Taxonomy (NCBI): domain Eukaryota; kingdom Metazoa; phylum Chordata; class Mammalia; order Chiroptera; family Pteropodidae; genus Eonycteris; species Eonycteris spelaea. The sequence continues at coordinate 799,485 of PUFA01000310.1, read as the reverse complement.
TCTTCCCTTCGGCTCCCCTCCCCCCTAGCTTCTGTCAGTCCACATCCTGCACCTTCAGCCTGAGAGGTGCCCAGGAGCCAGAGACACTTCCTGCAAACGCCAAGGCTGATTCGGACCCGGATGCTGATCCAGAGGGGCCCATCCAACCAGTGCCGAGACCTGTGCCACCCGTGCAGATATATCTGGATTTCTGGGCTCCCTCTCCTAACTCCCACAGACACTCTGGGCTTTCCCCGCCTGGCCGTAGCATACTGAGACCACCATGTTCCCTTCAGGGGTGCCATGTTTCTCTTCCCCAGAGAGAGCACGTCACCTGGCTCCTGCATGCCCAGAGAGGGGGCCGGGGGAAAGGGGCCGCTGGAATTCCAGGGCTCCTTCCCAGCACCACTTGCCATCACTCCCCGAGTTGTACCAGGAACGGGGGGAGCCCACGTGTCCGTGTGAAGTCTCTCTAAACAGCAGAGGCTTGGAGCCGAGGCAGCTCTGGCCGCAGCCCCCACTGGGGGCTCGGGGAGTGTGGGGCTTTGCCCTCTATCATCACGTCAGCCCAGCCCAGCGGAGAGCCAGGGGCCTGAGGAGGAGGGGAGTGGACGCGAGAAAGATGAACTGCTTTCTCGCAGCACAGCTAATTAATAAGCAAGTTAAAGGGGCCACTGTGTTATTCCACGTATGAGAGGAATGTGACCGGGCCGTGGTTCCAGGCACCTGCTCTCTGCGGCTCTGGTGTTGCTGTGGGTGATAAGGGCAGCTGTGGGGAGCGGGGTCTGCCTGGTCCCCGGCCTACAGAGCGAGCAGCCTGCAGGCCCTCGGCAAGGACAGTGTGGTCAGCAGGTCCATCTGAGGTTCTTCTCAAACACCGCTGCTCCCCCACAAGCCCTGGGCTGACCCTCAGGGGTCAGGCCTCTGTGGCATGTCCCCTTCTGTCGGCCCTATGTCCTATTTTCTGCCCGCTAAAGATGTGACCAAACAATCTGATCCCAGATGTGACCACGTCAGGTGTGAGGTCCGCAGGGATGAGCTACATCAAATCAGGATCAGGACCCATGCCGATGTCAGTACAGAAGCCCAGCACTGGGCAGATGCTTGAGGGCACCTGAGAAGGAACGTGCTCACATACGGGCCAGTGCCCAAAAGTCTACCCGTAGACGTTCATCCCTTTAACTTAAACACTGAGTCTTTAGGAGTTCACTGCACAAGGAGAGAGGAGTGACCTGCCACCCCTTCTCTCCAGGTGGCCACATGTTCATTCCAATGGCACGTTTCCAGAGACAATGCCCTTGCCCTTGCCTGAAATACCCGAATCCTGACACGGAAGGTGGAGAATCACGGCCTGCTTGAGGAGATGATGCTGTGGGCTGGCCCCTTTAAGGCCAAATGGTTCAGTGGAGCGAGCAGTAGCCTGGGGATCAGCAGTTTTGAGTCCTAAGCTGTGCAGGTCACTTCCTTTCTCTGGGTCTGTTTCCCAACCCTGAAAAGAGGAGGTGAACGGTGGTCTCCAAGCTTCCCCAGCTCAGAAGGGGCCTAATCCTTCAGGACAAGGAGGAAGCGCGGCCCAGCATGCCCTGTGGCAGGCCAAGGCGGCTCCCAGTTCAAGTCTAAAGTATCCAACACTTGCTTCCTGGCTTCTCCTCAAACTCCTCCCTCCTGTCTTCGGGCGCCTCTCACCGCCCAGCGTGGGGTTCCAGTCCTCCTCTGGACCACACCGATTAGGCCTTCGCCCCACACCAAATGGTCTTCAGCCTTCTGAAGCAAGGTCTTTTGCCACCAGGGTCTATCCTTCAACTTGAGGTTGGCCATGACCGCTCCAGGAGCCACCCTAAGGCCATGCAGAGCCGACCCTGAGTGCTGCCCCAGAGCTGGGCCCCCAGAGCCGTGGCTGCTCCTGCCTCTGCCCTGCTCCCCCACCTTCTCTCCACAGCCTGCTCCTGATCCTCCCTGCAGCCCCTCCTCATGCTCCCATGTGCTTTGACCCCCGCACCTCGGAACCCCATGGCTGGGATTGTAAGAAGGCCAACCCCTACACTGGGCGGGAAGCCTCACGTCCCACATGCTCCTTGTCGATCACCATCTTCTCTTCCGGTAGTTCAAGATCACATTCGTTAGGCCAGGGGTCAAGACCAAACTAGACAAAGTTCACATCCTCATTCTGGTCAACAACTCTGACAGCTTTGGGTCTCCATTCCACACTCATATCAGCTCCTGACTTACGGGACAGACGGATGCCAACCCAAAGCCACCCTGAACTTCCTATATGTAAAGGCACCATGGGTAGAAGGGTCCTTGGGTAGAAAAACATCAAAGCACCCTCGCCAGAGACGGCTGCCATCAACTCCAGGACGTCCCAAGAGTAGCACGCTGCAAAGGACTGACGTGAAAGCAGCATTGACTGTTTTTTTGAGCATCCTCGGTCCTGGCCCTGGGTTCTTTTCCTGAAAGACTTCCTTGGTCTTGCCATGTCATGGGTTGATGTCCTGTCCCCTTTACCAAATGTTCGGTGTGGCAGGAGGCATGAGCAAGCCTGGTGTTTGTGAGTTTCTCTTTCAAGTTCAAGATCTTGGGGGGCGGGGAGGAAGTGGAGGCAGATGACTGGACCAGGGATGGTTGGTCCAGTCACCTGACTTCTCCCCAATCCCATGCAGTGACTCGCCACGTGTGCAGATGTGCCTCCCCGCTAAAACCACGTGTGCAGGTGGTTTAACACCTAAGGAATGACTTCTCCGACTCCACCTCAGCTCAAACCCTTGCCCCAAGAAGAGTAAAAAAAAAAATGTCTCTTTCACACATTACGGAGACTCTTAAAGCTTAGCGAAGTGAAGTAAGTGCCTTGACCCCGAACACAAAATCTCTGAATTCAAAACACAAACAAAATGCTTCTTTAAGCAATACTACATCAATATATGCACTTAATCTTTCCAAACAAGGATAGCTGTGATCGACAGCGTGAATAACTGGCTCTCGAAACACCAGGACACCGGCAGAAAGCGTTAGGAAGAGACAGTTTAAAGACAAGGGGGAAAAACACCACTTGAGTAATCAATACTCTGAAGAGACAGTCCCAGCTAGCTGCAGACGCTGGCACCAAAAGTTTCAGATAAAATAGCAGGGTCTGTGCACTGTGGGACCTTAAGAGCAAAATGGAATTGGGAGGCAAAGTCCCTGCTCATAGGGTGACAGTGGAGAGAAGGACCACCCGCAGAACCCAGGCCTAGGCAGCTGTGGCATTTTCTGTACCCTCCTGGACCCCCGGGGACACTCCAGGCTAACGCGGCCGGAAATTCCCTCTACCAAACAGCCTGCCATCTGCCAAGTGCCGCTGCCCGGGCCTGAAGCTCAAAGCACGAAAGGCGGTATTTTTTAATTTTGCTGCTTTTCAACTCTTTGTTCTTCCCTGTGCCTCATTATCTTGAGATGTCTTTAATATCTGAGCAGGCCTGGAACATTCCTCCTCCTCCTCCTCCTCCTCCCCTCCCATGGGCTTCTGCCATCGCAGTGTGGAGGAGGGCTGCTGGAGACGGGAGCTCAGCTGGCCCGATTGTCTCCTGCTGGGGGTGTGGCTCTCGACCCCGGGGAGGACTTGGAAGAGGGTCCTGCATCTCCACGGAATCCATCAGCCACAGGAAATGGGGTTTTAGCAGAAAAGGAGGTCTGTTGGCCAACACTTCTGTCCCACGCTGAGTGTGTATGCACACACACACACACACACACACACACACACACACACTTGTACACCCGTGAGTTCTCCAGCCAGCAATGCTTAGGCCATTGTGTCCCATGAGTTCAGTGAGAGGAGGTTTGGGGGAGGGGTTATCCTTGGTTGGAAAATGCCAAATCAGGTGTTTTTCTACAATTCGGTATGACGCTAGGAATACACCCCACAGACAGGATATTACTTACATGAACAGTGAGTCCCCAGCTGGTCAACAGTCAAGTGACAACTATAGAACATTCCAGATCTCCCAAAGGCTTCTGAAACGATCAAGTTTCCTGTCGGTCCAGGTGGGAGGAAGGGAGGGTGGTAGAGTCCAGTCCAGATGGAGCACTGTGCCAGGAGGGAGGCACCAGGCAAAAGCCAGTCCCCGACCCAAGGGACCCCCAGGCTTTCAGGGGAGCCACTGTGAGGGCCGTGCAGAGCAGGCTGCCCTAGGAAAAGGGTTTCCAGCAAAGAGTTTCTAGTAAATCACAGACCCCAGAAGCTGACGGCCTGGGTTCAAGCCCCAGCTCTGCCACTTATGAGCTGCGTGGCCTTGAGGCAGATGTTTAACCTCAGTTTTCTCATCTGTTCAACGGGATAACACGTTTCCCCGCTTATAAGATGAGCTTTTTTCCTCCCATGCATTTTAACACACCTGACATCACCTTAGAATCATCAGCCAGGGGGCAATGTCACCGTTGCCATCCGCCGTCCACGCACATCAAAAATTACAGAATCGGTGTCAGTTACTTGGAAGAAAATCCAAGCCTTGAAGAAATACTGTCTTAATGTTAATGGCACAGAGGATATTACGTAGGAAAAAAAAAAACACAGATACAGCTGATGATTCTGAATTTAAAAACAATTCAGAAGGGTGGAACTGTGAAGATGAGGAAACTGTAAGAATACACTAATTTATTTCATTTTTAAATTTCGTAAGCATGCGTAAGACATACGATTTTGAAAGTCTTTGTCTAAACAAGCATAAAAGAGTACATATTTCATACTTAATCTTTCATTCGTAAAAAAAGGAAACCTCTGAGTGATAATAAAGCATTGTGTCATCATTTTTCTCAGTGCTACAAAAATAAGGGCCATCTTCCAATCGATGGCATCTTCAGGCCAGTGAGATACGGTTATAATCACACAGACCTCACAGGATTGTCAGGAGGATAAAAATGAGTAAATATTTATAAAGCACTTAGAGTGGTGCCTGGCATATAATGATTGCAACATACGTGTTCTCAAGTAAATAATCTGATTTGCATGTCAGAAATATTCCTTGGCAGGGCTGTGTATGTAAAGAGGAAACTGGAGGTACCGAGGAGAGAGACAGTGAGAGCCCGTGTTGTTCACGGCCATGACGACGGACTGAAGTGAACCGGACCGAGTTCTGGAGGTGGGTCTTCACGTAGCCATCCCTGCATGTGTGCATGAGGAAGAGGGAGAAGCCGGAAATGACGACACCGACATTTCTGGTGGGGCCACAGAGGGATGCTTCCCCCGAGACGAAAAAGTCAGAGAAGCAGGCACGGAAAGAAGTAGGACAGCATGGGACATGTGAAGTGGGATGTCCAGGGAGCATCTGGCAGGAAGCTGGAAATTAGGGTCCAGTGCTCGAAAGACACGTCCAAGGCTGTGGAACAAGTGAAGGAAGGAGAGAGGGATCACGGGAGGGAGAGAAGAAAGAAAGAAGGTCAGAGAAGGAAGGGATGCTGAACCACTTCCTGCCCAGCACACATGGCTTACGTCGTCCCTGGAACACTCACCCTGTTCTCGTTAAGACTCGAGTTCTCTGTATCCGTTTCAGTCTCTCCCACTGCACCGTGAGGGGAGCACGGAGACCCTGCTCCCTCACGTTTATAGCTCCGTGCTGAGCCCAGGACCCAGCCCGTGCTGCGCTATTCCGCTATTCCGTGACCATGTGTGGGGCCCACACCCTGCCAGGGTAGAACCCTTGAAGGCTCGCCGCCTGCTTCATCGGCTCTTCGCTCCACTCCTGCAACCTGTGCCTGGTGATCACGAAACAAAATGGGCTGGGAACCGAAATGGATCAGGAGGGAAAATACAGGCTCCCTGCCAGCATCAACACTCAAGCAGAGGAGGAGGGGAAGAAGAGAGGCCACAAGGGTCAAGGGGACAACACAAGACAACACAGGTAAATACACAGGATGAAGGAAATGAGAACATTTTAAGAGTTCGACATTCGCTCTGTCACGAGTCCCCCGCTGCTGTCTCCTGCTGTGGCCTCAGCCTTCTCCCCACCAAGAAACCCCACCCTCTCAGCTTTCCAAGTTCAAGTTCTTCATATCCGAGGTGTGTGGAGGGGTTGGGGTGGGGGCGGGGGCGGTGTGTGGAGATCCCTAACCCCAGGAGCTCGGTTGCAGAGCTGGCCTCTCTGTGGCTGGGCCATAGGGAGCCAAGCCCCTCACTTCGCCGGTGGGCCTCGGTTTCCTCATATGTGCCCTGAGGGGGTGCACAGGGGTTGGGAGATAGAGAAGGTGGTAGATGCCAGCTCCGTATTGACTAAAACCTCTGATTCTCTCTGCCTCCACTTAGCACACAGAATGAGCTGGCTGCATGACACGCATTTGCCTTCGTGAGGTTTTGAGAACACTTTTCACAGCTCCCCTGTTGTTTGGGACGTGCCTCGTTCCCCACCCACTGTGTCTCTATTTCTCTTGAGCCACCGCCCTCTCCAGGCTTTGCTCTGCTCGTACCACACAGTGGGTCTCGGTCATCAGGGTCAACCCTCTGAGTGTCTTTCCTGATCGTCCCACACCCCATGACCCAGAGGCCGGGCCGTCATTCCCAGGCGTGCTCCCCTGATCACGTCACTGTTCTGAGTCACCATCCAGTTCAAGGAGAACGTCTGAAAAGGAAGTTCAGGATCACCCCTGAGACACGCCTTCCCCCAGGACAGGCTTTTTGAGAAGCGCCTACTCTTAGGGGCCAGTCCAGTCCTACCCCGCCTGCCCCGGGCTCGGGTCGAGAAGAGGGACAGGGAAGGGGCAGCTCCCAGCCGGCCCGGCTGGGAACCAAGCCCCGGTACACAGCACCTGGGCGGCCCCACACCCGGGAGGCAAAGGAAAACATGCCGATGAGGTCAGGGAAATGCTGGCCTACCCGGCCCCACCACACTTTCCACACGCCCCAGAGGAGGCCAGCTCTATTTCTGGTCGCTGCCCACCCCCTCCCACCCCAAGTCCATCACAGAAATGCCGGGTCTCCCGCCCGGCTACCCTTGCCTGCCTGCCTGGGTCCGTACACCCCAGAACGGGGAGCCTTTCCAAAGCCCCATGGCATGTTCCGCTGCCCCCTTTGCTCTTTCCTTGCCCCAGCCAGATGGGAGGCACAAAGTCGCCCCAAAGTCACCTGCCTTACTTCATCAGAACTGAAAAGGCGGAGCCGAGACACTGAACGGGGACGGGAATACTGGGTGGTCACTGGACGCCCACAGAAGGCAGGCGCCCGGGCCAGCAAGACGGCGGCCCTGGTGGTTACGACAGCCCCAGTGACCAAGGGGCTCTACAAGGAGACCTTGGAGCAGATGAGAGCGGGGAAGGGCAGGGGGAAGGGAGGGCCCTTCGTAGAAAGGAGGGGTAGGCCGGAATTCCACAGGGAGATACAGGAAGCCAGATGGTATAACAAAGATTCGTAGGGAGGTGGAGGGAAGCGGTATGAACGGGGATCTGAAGCATGGAAACCCCAAAGGCCCCGAGACGCATGCAAGCAGGGGTCCTTGGAGGACGCAGGTTGGCGAGCCAGGCCGAGCACCAGTCATCCCGAGGTGAAAGCCTGGGAAGACCCAGCCACGAGGAAAGAAAAGCAGCACAGACTTTGGTGACAGGTTCGCCTAGGTGCGCGGGGGCAGAGGGAAGGGAACGTGGTTTTAGCCCAGGGAGAGGAACACTGGGGACGTCGACTTTCTGATGCACTTTATGTCTTGTGCCTGGTTTATCCAGCTGCCAAAACCCCTCCGTCACTCAGGCACACGGGACAGTCAGTCGAGTGGTTGACGAGGTGCATGTTTCCTGCGGCAGAGAACATCTTGTGTTCATCCCTGACTCCGGCAGTGTGAAAACTTACAATATGTAAAAACCTATCGGAACAGCTGTCAGCCAGCAACCACACCCATAACTACCCGGTGCGTTTGCACCCTATGCCGTGCCCGGTCCCAGGAAATGCTTGTTGCTTTGAAACGATTTCAGTGAGCATCAAGTTGATGAAGGAAAGAATACGAGTCGGCTTAGCCAAGCAACGGGTTTGACTCAGACGACTTTCTTTTCCCCGGACTCTGGCCTTGAAAAGAGCTGTGGGCTGGCCCTCAGAGCTTGGGCAGCACCAGGCAGAGGGCACTGCCCCGGGTGCCCGCTGTTTCCTGTGCACCGGGGAGCTGGTCCTAGATCAGGGCCGGCCCAAAGGGAGCAGCTGGGCCCTGCTGTGTTCTCCGAACTCAAGACTGCCTCTGGCATCAGCAAATAGCACCACAACGTTTCATCAGAAACCAGGGACTAAATAAATAAATAAAAAGAAACCAGCAACAGCTGCCTGCCATCACCCTAATTATAAAAAAATACGCCGTCTACCATAGTCAGCTTTCTGCTGCTCCCGGATGCCCCCTACGCCCACCCATCCACACACGCATACACGCACGCATGCACACACGCACGCGTGGACAACAGGCCACCTGCAGGGGGACTGAGGTCACAGCCTGGAGAGAGGCTCCTCAGCCCCCAGCTCTGAGCGCCTAGGCACCTTCTCTGCCTTCGCCCCATCCGCCCTGCTCTTCGTGTTCCTTCTAGAATCTGCCAGAGTCGGTCTCTACCTCGGGGACCCCACACCTGCTGCTCTCAATGGCTGGAGAATTCTCCCAGCAAACGGTCTCACCGCCCACTCCTTCACCCCGTTCACGTGTTGCTCAAAGACCACCTCCTTAGAAAGGCCTTCCCTCTGTGCCCCACCTAAGAAAGCACCCCCAAAAGCCCATCACCGTCTACCCCTTTATTTGATTTTCATTTTTCTTCAAAGCACCCATCGCTGTGTAAAGGTACATGACATGACGTTTTGCTGGTTTGTTATCTGTTCCCCCTCCACCCCAACCCGCCCCACCCCCAAGCCCCAGCCCCACACATTCGTACACCCTGAGGGCAGGGATTCTCCTGTTTTGTCGTCCCCAAGCTTCTTGAACAGTGCCTGTACTTAGTAAGTGTTCAGTAAACAGGTATTTACTGAATGAACAAGTGTTATTCCTTCCGTGCCAAGGTGACCCATCTGACTTACTGCGGGAATCTGAAGCTGCTGTTCCCAATACAGGACGAGGCGGGGAGAGGTTCTATTCCTGTCGTCATGAGGCCATCTACGAGATGGCAGCGCAGGAAAGACCATCATGCCAGTTCCCCCGTGCCAGGCCCATGCTAGGTTCTCTGCGTGTATGAGATCATTCATTCCTTACAATAAATAACCTTGGGCGTTCGGCACTTTTACCCCCACTTGACAGATGAGAAAACCAGGGCTTGGAGAAGAAACTTTGCTTCCTAAGCTCACTGAGCTAAGCCACGACAGAGCCCTGGACTTAAACTCAGATCGATTTGACTCCAAGCTTAGCCACAAAGCAGCTTTTGCCTGGGACTAACCCAGAGTGACTACCATACGATCTAGCAATTCCACTTCTGGGTATTGATCCAAAAAAAAGACAAAAAAACCTAACTCTAAAGGATCTCTGCACCCCCCCCCATGTTTACGGCAACATTATTCACCGTAGACAAGGCATGGAAACAACCTAAGTGCCCGTCGATGAATGAATGCATAAAGAAAATGTGGTCTGTACCACAGAATATTATTCAGTCACAAAAAAGGAAGAAGGAAATCTTGCCATTCATGGTCACGTGGACAACATGAGTGGACCTTGAGGGCATTATGCTGAGTGAAATAAATCAGGCCGAGAAAAACACTGCATGAACTGGCTTACGTGTGGAATCAAAAAACAAACAAACAAACAAACTCAAGCTCACAGATTTAGAGGACAGACTGGTGGTTGCCAGGGGCCAGGGAAGTCGGCGGGTGGGGGTGGTAAGGGGTGACAAAAAGTGAAGGGGATCAAAATGTACAATCTTTCAGTCACAAAATAAGTAATCCTTATTTTGTACAGCATGGTAAATACAGTTGGTAATACTGTATTGCATATTTGAAAATTGCTAAGAGAGTAAATCTTAAAAGTTCTCACATCACAAGAAAAATACTGTATCACTGGGAGATGATGGATGTTAACTAGACTTCCTGTGGCGATCATTTGCAACATATACAAGTATCAAATCATTACTTTGTGCACCTGAAACAAATATAATATCATATGTCAATTATACCTCAATTGAAAAAAAAAAAAGAGCGATTGTTTCATCCCTACTAAGACCTGCCCCTCCCCCGGGTCTGCGTCAGGGGGCACCAGCCCGCCCAGGAAAGGGCATTGCCACCTTCCTTACCCACGGCACTGAGACTGCTTCAGGAGTTCATGAGGCTTGTCCAGTCTCACATACAAGCTTCCCAGGGAATCATCAAAGCCTTTGAGAGGCAGGAGCAGAAGAGAAAAGGAGAAGGGAGGAAGGGAGGAAGCTGCAGGGCAGGCTGTGAGGTGAAAGGATCTCCTAGGTATTGTCTGCCAGAGATCCAGGGGCAGCGAGGGGCTCGTTCAGACCCTCCACCCTTTCCCCTGAACCCGACGGGCATCTCTCAAAGTTATATCGGCCAGAGAAGGAAAACGTCAGCCCAGCATCGCAGGGCCCCCAGGCCAAGGCTGGCTAGGACGATGGGCTAGGTTTCCGGCAGGGGACTGCAGCAAGGTGGGAGACAGGGCCCCCAGTTGGCTGGGGAAAGGCAGGGACTCAGGGCACTAGCAGGAGACCAGCGGGCGGGGAGATGCCAACTCCAGGACCCCAGCTGTTGACTCACAGCATGTCTCAGGGACAAGTCACTTCCCTTGGGGCACTGTGTCTCACAGGGACAGAGCCATCCTACGCCCACTCTCAAGGGCTCTGAGGACATGAGCAAGAGACAGGGAGATGGAAGGGTGGCTCAGAATGAGGGGGCCTTTCAGGAAAAACACGGTTTGTCAGCCTTAGGAAGTTTCCTGTGCACAGGGCTCCCTGGGTACTTTGTAAATATTATCTCGGCTTAACCTTCACCACACCCTGTGAAGCAGATACTTTTCTTGTTGCCCTTCACAGAGGAGGAAACTAAAGCTCAGAGAGGTCCAATAATTTGCCCTCCTCACTTCTACGCTGTATTTCTAAAGTTAAAGGAAAATGAGTTCATTTCTCTCTTGCATCCTTTCTCTTCTCCACCAACATAACCAGGGGCCCCGGGCAATCCAAGACCTTCCCTTGGGAAGCCAAGGCATTTGTGCTGCCTACAAGGACCACTTCCGGCCCAGCTTGGCCACACACAGCATGGCATGCTGGCAACCGTATGGAGCCGTGGGAGCTGTGCTGCCCTTCCAAGCCCGATTACACACTTCCTGCTTGACACAAGCTCCACTTTCTGGAGACTCTGGGCACCACCATGTCACCGCACGTCACCGCCCTCAGCTCTACTATGTGGGGGAAGGGAAGATGGGCTGGGGATCCAGAGGTTTGAAATTTCAGGCTCAGTTCTGCTGCTCACCAGCAGCGAGGCCTCTCCCCGCCTCTTAGGGACCTCGAAAGGCTCTCAGTGAGCTGGAGAGCCCCCTTCCCTGCCACTGTGTGTAAAGCACCCAGCGCTGAGTTGATAAATGGACAATAAAAAGAATGCTCTCCAGAATGTCAGGAAGGACTCGGGCCATGTCGACTCTGGTTCAGTCCTGCTGGAGATGCTGAGGCAGGAGGCGTTCCGCCAGCAGGCCCCACCCTGCGGCCGGAGCTTACACAGGACGCAGACTCCTGAGATAGAACCCCGGGTTTGAATCCGGCATAGCCAAAACCGTGCCAGGGTCCAATCTACCCAAATGTAAGTTTTGCCCTCGGTTCCTTTCTCCCTCTGGTACAATCTCCTTGACCACACAAGTAGCATATCTGAAGCTCGTAAACCCCAGAACCCAGCGTATTGGCCAAAGAGGCTCAGAAAGCAAACAGAAACCTCTAAGACTGTTAACAGGAAGAACAAAATCCCGTCCTAGGACAGCATCGCCTTCGGAGCACTGTCCCTGAAAGCCCGCAGGGACCGGCCCAGGTAATTGCTGATGCCGAGAGTTCAAACTTGAAAAGGACACGTGACGGCATTCGGACCAAAGATCCAGTTGACGTTTCTAGATGTGCCCCTGGTACCTACCTCAGCAGACCCTTTGAGGTTCCTGTCAGCTCTATTTTTGTCCCCGAGTCTGGGAAAACTGACTAAATTTCCTTGTATTTGGAACTGAGCCCAACTCTGAAGTTGGGTGGATGTAGCCACACTTCCGCACCCAAGTTTCAAAACAACGCTGGGTGTCACAGAGAACAGCTGTACTAATAAGCACAGTTCTTATCTGTCTGAGCCGAGGCCTGCCGGGGTGTCCTGGAGGGCCCGGGTGGTGACTGAAGAGTGGCCAGCCCCACCCAGCAGGGGCCGGAGTGACAAAGAGGCTGCTGCATCAGATAAGGTCCCTCAGAGAAAACCCTTAGAAAGGACGAGAAGGGTGAGTTCACCAGTGAGGGACGCTCCCCCCAAAACTGTCTCCAGAACATGGCCTGATTATCCCCTGCCATCTGAATCGTCTCCCTCGGCATTTTCAACACCCACGTCCGGTTTGGCCCAGGCTGGACACGGCGGGCGCCACGCTGGGTGTCACTGTCTCTCTGAGCACAAGTTCCAAAGCTCTCGTTAACTTTGTGATCAACTGCAAGTCCCCAAGGGGTGGGCATCTACTTGCCCTCCCCCATCGAATCTTGTGCAGGACGAGCAGATCCACGCTGGTCCCCAATCTGCCCGCTGCCTCCGTGGTCCTCGACCTTGGCGGCCCATCAGAGGCTTCGAGGGAGCCTCAGAAATTACCCCTGCTCTTCCCAGAGGTCCTGAGTGAACTGGCCTAGGCTATGAGTCAGTCTTTGGCCTTTTTCAAATGTGCGGCCAGGACCGAGGACCTCTGCTCTAGAGGCTGGACACGAACCAGAGCCAGAGATCGCTGACTCAGTGGCTGAGAGATGGAAACAGGGAATGCAGGAGAGAGAGGGTAGAACCCACTCGTGCAGCCATCTTTGAAGGAGCAAAGACGTCAACACAGTAAATCCTGGCGTAGGGAAGGGAATTGGCCCCAGGTTTAAATCTTCCTCCCTTCCAAAGAAGAGATGATGCCTTCTGGGCAGGGGAGATAGTAAAATATTTATCGATGGGTGTGGCACGGGCACTGGTCAGGGTGGATGCCTGCTGAATGCCAGCTGTTGAGACTTTTGAGACTTCTGTACGCATCCTTTAAAACTCACCTGGACAATCACTACTTAGGAAATGCTGAATAAACATTTGATTTTTAAATGATTTTAAAACATGTGGATTGTTATATTTCCAATTCCCCTGTTGAGAATAAAACAGCAAGGCTCGCCCATACTAGGACATGCAGGCAAGCATAAAAAGAAAACCACAGTCACCACATCGGCCCTCCAGAGACCACCCCCGGGAACACACACACAGGTGCTGCTCCCCCTTCCTCCTCGGAAAGCCCACCTGAGTCTTCCTCTGCTGGCAGGTGCCTTCCCTGATGAGCCGTCCGAGGAAAAGTCCCCGTGGTCCCAGGCCACTTCCATCACTCACTCCTCCTGAGGGAGTAGGAAAGGGCAGGAAATCTGAATCCCATTCGAAGAGAAAGGGAAAGTGAGTAACCAGGTTGGGACCGGCCTTCCCGAGGGCAGACTGAGTCAATCTGCAAACATTCTCAAGAGCGCAAGGAATGTGGTGGATACAAGTACATGGCACCCCAGTCTCTACCCCCAAGGACTTACAATCCAGTGAAAGAAATCAGACAGGCATCCCCACACACAAATACTGGGACTAAATGAGTTCATAACTATAAAGTGCTTAGAATAGTACCTAAACCATAGTAAGTGTTCTCTAAATGTTTGCTGATGGTCTTATTTTTATTACCCAAGACACTTAGCATCTCTAGTCCAAGAGAGTGATAAAGATCGAAAGGGCTCTTTGTTTGGAGGAGGAAAGATTGTTGGGGGTTTGGGCGGGGGGGGGGGGTGGAATGGATCCCTGATTCTGAGAACAGCCAAAGACCCCAGCCCTGAGCTTTGGAAACACCCAGGAGCAAAGTCTAGGGTGCACAAAAACATGGGTGACCTGCACCAGATCTCTCTTCTTCCAAGTCTTCTCCTCTGGGAGTGGTGGGGCGAAGCAGATGCCTGCACCTGGGCCGGTTTCAGAGCCTGCGGGCAGGCACAGTGCAGCTGTTTATGTGGCTGCAGGGGCCAAGCCTGCTCTGGTTTTATTTGCTGGGCGAAAGCTGCAATCTGCGGGGAGCACTGAAGAAAGGCCCCATTGCCTGGGAGAGTGGAGGGGTTTTTAGAGTCTGAGTAAGGAGCAGAAAGGGAAGAGGGGGCTGGCAACCTGGTGCGAAGGAACAGGGATGTGGCAGGGGTGGGGGGAGTGGGCGGGGTGTCTGCTGGGCAGGACAGTCTGCTGTTCATGTTGCTGGGTGACAGGTGTGGGAATGCTCCCACTTCCGGACCTCCACCAATCTCCAGGAAAACCCACACTTCCCCCAGGGCCAGAGGCTGAATCAGAGGCTATAACAAAGTGCTGGGTGTCCCCAAGCCTGGCCTGGGTGGGCACGGAGGCTCCCCAGGTCTTACTGAGGCTAGTCTGATGTTCATTTCAAGCCATTTGGGCTCCAAGGAATAAAGCAGCAGAGTATCAGAAGGACACAGGGGTCCTGCGGCCGTGGTGCATAAGCTGGTTGACACACAAGTTGTCTATACAAAGGACTTCACAAGGAAATACGAAATCTCCTCCATGTATGTATACTATTTGTCTTGTTGCTCTAGCTACTGGGGGTGGATCCTGGAAATAGCGATGTACCAGGGGTGGGCCCGAAAGCAGTTCCCTTTGATGAGTCCTTATCTACCCAAGAGGGCCGTGAGGCCCAGGGCTCCCGGCTCAGCCCCCTCACCTAGCCTGGCCAGGCCTATAATTCACACGCTCTGGCCTCCAGGCTTCGGAGGGGCTTTGGTGGTGAAACCTCAGTTCCAGCCGGTACCAGCCGCACCCTCCCCGGCCCCAGGGATTAGGGTGTACGGGGGCTACTGCATTCCTGCGGACCACCTCATCTCCAATCCCTGGTCGGTGGGGGCCTCTCAGGCATCTGTGGGGTCAGGCCTGGGGGCTCTAATAGACCCCCCAAGGAAGGTCGTGTAGCGCTTCAGCTGGAGAAAGGAGGAAGTGAGATTGCTTCTCCCCGGGAAACCTTGCTCTGAGACAAGCCCTTTCCCGCGGCATCCGCCTCACACTGCCCGCCAGTCAACCCCAGGGCCTGGAGCCAGGAAGCACCCTCCTTAATGCCTGGCAGTCCTGCCTCAGCAGCTCCAGGAGAGAAACAGCCAGCCGGCCGCAGTGGGGTAGGGCCACCACCCACTGCCCCCGTCCCCTGCGAGCCTCAGTCTGCACCGCTCCCCATGAGGCAGAGTCTTTGCTCGGGATAAAGGCATCCTTTCTACCCCGTTCAACCATCAGCTCTTTGAGGGCAGAGCTGTGCCTTTAGTTCCTTAGGGCTTGGCACAGGTCACGGCAGGGGAAGGACACCAGCACGTCCCCAAGGCTTTTTCTGCTCAGGTCCTCTTTCCTTTCTCCTTGGAAGAAAAAGAGCCTATCCGAGGACCAGAGCTGACCTGGAAACCTGAGTTCCTGGATCTAACCAAATTCCGCTCTCTGCACCAGCGGCCCCATGTGCAAACCCACCGGTGGGAGTGATGGCAGCCCCCTCCACCACTGCGGTCAGAGCCCGAGGACAGGGCCAACTCTGGAGTCTAAGAGCTGTCTCCCCTGAAGTGCCCCCAGCTAACATTTCCTCTTCGGAGGAAATAAACAAGGCTGGTGACATCAGTGTGGCCACCCCGGGCTTACAGCCAGGATGATTGTTCACGGCTCCTCTGAATTTGGGGTCGTGCTTTGGGGCGACTCTCTCAAGAACATCAGCTCTCACCTCCACACCAACCTTGAGGGGCAGAGACCACTGTTTCTCACGAGAAGGAGACAGGAAAGTTACGTGGCTTGCCCGTGGCTTCACAGCCACCAGGAGACAGCCAAATTAATCCTCAACCTCCGCCTCATCGCTGTACACTAAGAGACGAAGGGCGCCTAGCACGGCTCCCTTCCCCGGCTCCCCAGGCCTCCGGGGGTTAGGAGAGACAGGCTGGTTGCCCCATGCGAACCTCAGGGGGGGGTACCAACATCCCCATCTCTCTACAACAATCAGCCATTGGCTCACTCATCAAATATTTATTAAGCACCTACCTGGTACCAAGGACTAGGAAGGGGCGGTAAAGATGCAGCTACCGTCCAGTGACGTGTGAGAAAGGCTTGCAATCCGAGTCAGAGCCCGAGGCTGGGAAATGGAGACTTCCACGCATGCGCCCTCAGAAGAGCGGGACTTCTGAGCTGAGACTGATTTCCCTAAATGCCATATTTAGAGAAGACTGAGACTTACCTCCCGACCAATGAACATCCGCCAAGAATCCCGCCGCATCCGCAAGCCAATGAACTTGCCGCTTGGACTCGGATGGGACTTCCTGCTCAATGCGCTCCTTGCGCATAAAGTACAGCCTGCCTCAAACCCTAAGCGGGCTCATCTGTAGTGCCGCAGGAATTCTGCTCTTCTCCAATAAGCTCAATTTCTGGTAACTAGAGCTTGTCTCAGTTTACCCCTTTCTTTAGTTTGGCAGAAGAGACAGATGCTAAATGGCTAATTACAATAAAGCCTAAACTATGGGAGTCTGGTGGAAGAGCCAGAGAAGGGTCGCTGAAGAAGGCCATTTCAGGTGAGACCTGAGGATGAGTAGGACTTAACCTGGCCATGAGGAATAGTATAGTCCCCTAATATCCAGGTAGCGATCTTTAGCAGGCCTTTAGATGTGAGAGGGGTCTAGGTTGCAACTAAAATTGAAAATTATTAGCCTAGGGATGGATGACATCAGCCTTTCCATGCCCAAATCTATCAATCTCTCCCAAAAAACAGGCCCTAAGTAAGAGTAGCATGCAAACAGTTTCTAAACAAGTTTTCTATTGTCTCTTCCAATCAGCTGGCTCTTCTAAGCCCTTTTCATATGGAAATTCTAGACCCAGAGGCCCCAGTCTCCAAAGCCAATATTTTGCCTGCAGCCTTTAGTCCCACCCACACTGGGTTCGTCTCAATCTTCCACTCTGCCCACCTCCCTCACACCAGTACAAGATCTTTTCTCATCCCTGTAGCTTCTCAAGCCAACACCCAGGTTCTCTCCTTTCTTCTGAGCCAGGCATGTGCCCGTGGCTCTCCGATCCAGCTTAGCCCTTCTCTGGCTCTCCTCTGCTCTGTGTTGGAGGGAGAGTGACTCTTGCAAGCTATGTTCCCCAAGGTCTATTGAGAACTAGCTTCCGGACAGGGTTATCTAGTGAAATTGGAGAGCGAAAGAAAAAACACTAGGGCATTTGTCCTTCCTTGCTGCTCTGCCTGGAGTCTGTATCAGGGACTGTATCATTGAACTTTCTAATACTCTGTTGCAATGAAATACACTAGTTGCTCTTGCATTTCGGTTGGTTCCCCCAGGGAGGCAACCCCTTGGTTGACCTCACGGATTGCAAGAACCTCATGAGTTTACAATCCCTGTTTTTGTTTTGTTTTGTTTTTTTTTCACCCCTACAGCACCTGGTCTTCCTAGGTGGTCTCCCATCCAAGTACTAACCAGGCCCAACTCTGCTTAGCTTCCGAGATCAGACGGGATCGGGCTTGTTCAGGATAGCATGGCCGTAGACCGCTCTTGCATTTTGAATGAATCTTTTATCTAGGCATGCTTTTGCAATCTCGTACATTGGTTATTTGAAAAATATTGGTCATTAAATCATAGAAATCTTCCAAATGTGGGCCCATTTCATACAATATTAAAAGTCACATTCATTACTATCAACACCAATCTCATCAGAAAACTCAAGTATTAAGCAGCTGTCAAGCTCACAAGCAGATATAATTTTTCCAAAATTCTAATTTCTGCTCTAAAGCTGAAAGTTTATAATTGGCAACAAATCAGTTGTTTTCATTGCAGTGATAGTCTCACTTTGATCATTTTCAAGAATATCTGCAAAATATCCAAGTCTAATAAACACAGTTTGTCAGTCATTTTTTTTCAAGTAAAAAACTGAGGTTCCACAAATAAAGCAGCTAATGCGCTCATGACATAAACAATTTTTTCCCCTTAAGACAACCAGTATACTTCGATGTGCTTTATGCTTATTTCCTATTTTATCGCACAGGAAAAAAAAAAAAAGAATCACTAGTTAAGATTTAATAACATTAATACTTATTACAGCTGCATGAAAAACATTAAGCGAAACCGGTTTTTTTTTTTTCTTGCTGTGAGTGAAGAATACAGTGACTACTCCAAACTTTGGTGCCCCTTCCTTAATTGATGCTAAGGCATCAGCCTGATACAGTCTTACCCTCATTTTACTGCACTTCGCATATACTCTGTATTTTTTACAAATTGAAAGTTTCGTAAATACCTGCATTGTAAACAGACCTGCACTGAGCAAGTGTATTGGTGCCATTTTTCCAACAGGCTCAGATGATGGACAGCAGTTTTAACAAACCGTATTTGTAAATTAAGGTGCGTACATGATTTTTAGACATAAAGCTATTGCACACTTAATAGATTGCACTATAGAGTAAAACTCACTTTTATATGCACTGGAAAACTAAAAAAATCATGAGTCGTTTTATTGCCATGTTTGCTTTATTGCAGTGGTCTTGAACCAAACCCACCATATCTCTGAGGTGTACCTGTATAGCATTCTGGCATTTTCTATACTTCCTTACAAAACTTCTTCACTAATGGACTGGGTATTTTCCATCTGTCCCTCCAGATCCACTCTCCACCCTGAACCCCAGGAGGCTGACAGGTAGGGACTATATGAATGGACTACCCTCTGATGACAGGATGGGTTTGGCCAATGGGAAATACCAACCTGAGCTGTAAAGAGAGCTGGGAAGAGAGTGAGACTAAGATTTGTTTTTTGGGCTCCCCCTCTCTCAGGTCACCATGGTTTGCCTGTGTTCCCGCCAGGGAGGCCTCTCGTACACCTGTCTCCCCAGGTTCTCTCTCCTTTTCCCCCTTCAGGCCAGGGAGAGGTAATGGCTCCTAGCTGTTGCTAGCTGAGGGGCACTGTGCCATCTCTGGTTGGTTTCTCTTAATCAGGCCCATCTGTAGTACATAGTCTTTTTATTAAACTCTAATAATCTTTGTGCAGGACATCATTTCCTGCAGAGACCCTGACTTTCATCAATTCCTCAACCTCATGGTCCAGGCTGTCCCATGCCTTTGGCCAATCCTTTCCTCTTCGTCAATGGCTCTTTCTCACCTACCCGCAGGGAGACTGGATTTATAAATGGTCCACTCCTCTTTTTCTCACACTCCTTTCCTCAGACACTCCTCCTTCACCATTTCATATGGGATATATATATATATAAATATAATATATATAATATATATATGAGGAACAGGATAGATATATATATATAATATATATATATATAAATATATATATATATATGAGGAACAGGATAGATAGGTAGATAGATAGAGAGATAGAGATAGATACACAAAAGATGACATATAAAGCACTATCCTAGTTTTAAATTTAATTATGTATTATTATAGAACAATAACATAAAAATAACAATGAATACCCACATATAAATGATTCAGCTTAGAGGAAATGCTACCACCGCATTTGAAGCTCCTTTATGCCTCGTAATCACACCTTTCCTGAGGGAAAACAGTCTTCTGAATCATTTTGTTCACTTTTAGCTTTGCCTTTCAGTATATTTTCAATATATATGTATGCATCTCTAAACAATCTTGTTCAGGTTTAGTATGTTTTTGAGGTTGGTTATGTTTTCCATTTGCTAGTTTTCTCGTCCAGAGATGTAAGCTCTTCCAAACCATTAAGACCAGTCACAGCCAATGAGTATCAAGGCATTCCACTTGGCATTTCCAGGCTACTTCCAACTCGTGAGGCTGTCATCTTAAAAATATAATTGAAGAGAAAGGAGTATGGACAATACTACATTACTTCTATGTACATCTCATTGGTCAGGACTCCTGTCACCCAAAACTAGCTGCAAGGGTGTCTGGGAAATGTAGTCTTGCTATGTGCCTAGGAAGAGAAAAATGAAGCATCACATTGTCTCTGCCTCTCCAATATATAAATGTACCCTATGAGGCTATTTGCTTCTTAAAGGTATGGGTCCTATTTAGTATAACTCTATTCCTCTCCTAGAAAGCTCTAAATGTATTTTAATTGACTATTCTGGACCCACAGAGGAAAAGACAATTCTGTTACTTCATGGTCCCCAGTGACTAGAGCTTGATTTTTCCCTGGAGGCTTGAGAACTAAAAGAAGTGATTTTAGAACTGCAGGAGGCTTTTGTCAGCCCCAGGTTCTCCGCTCTCTGTCCCAGGAAACTTCCAACCACAGAGCCTGGACACTGCCAAGCACTAAATCACTGGTAGCTAGAGTATGGGACTGAATATTTGGCCTCATTCATTCACTCATTAGTTTTGGGGTACTAAGCAATGCTCTAAGCACTGGGGGCATAGTTAGGTGAATAAACAAGCCTCTGCCCTCATTCTATTCAAGTGAGGAGAACGCAAAAACAAGCGATTAATTTTAGAGTGGTTAAGGAAGAGTCATTCACCCACTTGATCCTCCCTGAGCTAAGATGCAGATTGTCAGCTGGGGAAGAGAGAGGTAAGGTACAGACAGGGGAGAGTGGGGAGAACAGAGAAGGAAAGAGAGAAGGGAAGCAAGAAAATGGTTCAAGGAGCGGGGCATGGTGGAGGAAGGCCATGGGGTTCCTGCCCTCGTTAGCTGAACCCGGGTAGGGGCCAAAAGTTGCTGACGGCCCAGGGCCCTGGCTTTCTTGGGGCTCCCCTTGAGTTTGCCCCCTCTGCCTCCAGGTTTTTCTCCAGAAAGCCTCCTCCCCCAAGCTTATCAGCTTGTGAGAGTGCCAGCTGCCTCAGAGGCCTGGGCTGAGTCCCGGGGGAGGCCTCTGAAGGAGAGGGATGGCTGAACATGAATCCACCAGTGGCCCACGATGACCTGGTTGGGATCATGTGTTTGCTTCTGATAGAAGAGTGAAAACAGAACAGCATTCTCCCTGCAAGTCAAGTGGCTCCCTGAGGCAGCTGTCATTTTGATAGGGCTGGGCATGCAAGGCCTCCAGGACCACTTCCGGGCTGTCCTGGACCTGTCTGTCAATAAGCTCAGGAAAAAAAAAAAACAAGCCCCAGGGTTTAGTGAGTCACCACGGCGTGACAGTGACAGCCTGGGACTGAGAGCAGACCTCCAGGAGGGCTGGCATAGGGCTGCTCTGCAGGCAGCAAAGGCAGGGGAAGCAGGAACGGCTGGTCAGGAGACGATCAGGCCTCGACTCTACCTGGCATCACATAGCTCCATCCCAGAAGGCCGCTGTTCCACCTCTACCTTGCCATATCCAAGTCAACCTTTCCGGTCCCTTGTCCATGATGTCTTCCCTAATTCTCGTGCCCGGATGGGAATCATTTGTTCATTTGTTCATTTGTCAGCAAATATTTCTTGAACCTTCCATGTGACAGTGGATACAGAAAAAGAAAACAATTCTTCCTTTAAGGGGTTGGATCGCATTCCACTGGAGCAGATAAGAATCTGAGCATGAAGAGCATTGGGTAAATGTGTGTGTGCATACATGTACGTATGCATGTAAGTATATATGTTTGTGCGTGTGTAGATACATCTCACATATGAGGTTGCGAGCACACAGGAGGTCACCTCATGCAGCCTGGACTGTCTTGAGGGATGGGTGGGACCTGCCAGATAGAGTGTAAGAGTCCTTACAAAGGGACAAAAAGAGTGGATCAGCATGTCCACGAGAGTGAAAATGAAGAAAGCGTGACCACCACATCAACCTGTTTTTACTAAATAAACCTTCGGCCATCACTTGCTTCCTCATTTTGATTTAACCAAGTGCATCAACGTATCTACAATATTCACATCCAATATACCATTGGCATGCTTGCAAGGAGCAAACAGAGGCCTACCTCCTTTTGTTTTCACTACCCACCTGATTATCAATTTTTGGATGGGAGAGGCATAGGACACAAGTATAAGAAGTTCAAATGCAGTGAAAGGTATCAAAGATAGAAGTAGGGTGACCAACTAACTGTCCTAGTTTTAACTCTGAAGTGCTATGTCCTGGGAAATCCTTTGGTCCCAAGTAAACCAGGACAGCAGGTCACTGTAGAAAATAAGACAGTGTGAGAAGAGAGAGGGAGACAGGTTTTGGGCTATTTGATCAATTAACCCGCCGCGGGGAGGTGAGAGTTGGTTGTAGATGGGCAGAGAGGGGATGTCTATATTTGGGGGAGAGAATCTTCCCTTAGAAGCGTTAAACCTGCATGCCCTCACTTCCATCATTACCCCTGACCTGATTGCCCCTGGGCATTTGTCATCTGTCCCTGACTTGTAGCCTCTGCACAGCCCCCAGCAAAATTGGGCTCTCCTTCACTTCACAGCGATCCCCTGAGGTCTGTGCTGGGATACTATCCCTCCTCCTGAATAGGAGTGCATCTGGCATCCTCCCTTGTCTTAGGCACAGGCCCCCATGGAGTTGGGCTTTGGCAATGTAGCCAGCAGCTGTCTTTAACCTGTCCCACCCAGCTCACCAGTTCACCCTGCACTGCACATCAACCCCTCGCCCACATTCTCTCCCTGCTATGGCCTCAGACACTGATGAAGGGGTCAGGGAGGATTAAGCTAAGGACAATGTGACTCTTAGCGTCTTGCCCTCTGAGAAGAGACAGCTAAACTCCCCATCCCCACTGGCTGAGGCAGGGTCAGGAGGGGCAGCTGTGTTGTTCCATCAATGCCACGCATCCTCCAGACCCCATGTCTGCCCGCGAGCCACCAGTCACACTCAATGGTGCCTCTGTGGCGAGGTTGCTCGTGAAAAGACCCTGTGTTGTGGCTCCCATCTCCAGTGAGGTTCAGATACAAGGTCTCCATTCATGCCAGGCTGGCTCCCCTCGGCCACACAGGCAGCCCCTGCTCCCTGAGCAAAGCTTCCTGAGGTGCTGGGGATGGCCAAGCACCCACTACCTGAGTCCCTCCCTCCTCCCAGTGCCACCTTCTGCCCGCCTCCTGGGAAATGCTGACAGGAGCTCAGAGCAGCAGGATACAGAAGGCCACACTAGCTGGTGGGTCTTTGGGAAGCCTATACCTCTCTGTCAACAGCCATCCAAGCTCCTGGCTGCCATGAAATGTCAATGAGAGGACACCCACAACAAAGCATACAAGAGATACTTTCTTTTGCCCTCTTCCAATGAGCGGAGGGGAAGAAAAAAAGCCATCTGAAAGGTGCCTGACTCTAGGAGCTGAATGGAGAGAGTCAGTTCTGAGGAATGGGGCTGCTGGCAGGGACCTTACCGGTTGGAGAGCAGCTGATGGCATGGCTTTTAGAAGCCCGTGCCACTTAGCGAGTCCTGTACCATTTTGCAGAGCATTCATGCTCCAAGTTACAGAAGGGGACAGCAGGTCTCTGACTTGAGCACGCACTGGAATCACCTGTTACAGCACAGTCCGTGGTCATCAGGATTGGGGTGGGGCCCAGGTATCTGAATTCCTGCCCACTTCCCAGGTGACGAGGTGCTGTGGTCAGAGGACTTTGCTTTGAGAATCATTGGAATAAGGTCTCCCTCGACCCTAAGGAGATTACAAGTCATTTAAGACCACCAATATATACTTTAGTTCCTGAAGAGAGTTCCAAAGCAAAAACTACCCACAAATGGCAAAATGCAGAATTGAGAGGAATTCAGGGGGAAAAGAGAGAGATATTCGTTTAGTGTTTACTACATGCTCTCATCATCTCACGTGACTGTCAATGAACGCCTATAATGTAAATAGTCATTTTCCTATTTCACAGATAGAAATAAAAGAGGCTCAAAGGTCCACACTTCCCCAAGGTAAGCAAGTAACTGGGTGGCAGGCTACACAGGGCTCTGAGGCCCGGGCATGATGGCCATTCAAGAGGAGAGGTAGGTTTGCAAGAAGTCTCCAGAGGAAAAGTCACTCACTGACCGCGATGCGAATGTGATGCGCAATGAAGAAGAGTAGGAGTTTGTGAAATGCCATATGGAAATGGGGGAGGAGAGAATGGTATGAGATGAACTTCATGTTGGTGGGATAAGAGTCAAGGACATGACAAAGAGCCTGTTTTGGGAAGAGGATCAATGAGAAGTACGGCAAGTGAGGCGACCATATTGGAGTGAATCAGCAGCTAGGAAGATGAGGACCCTGGGCTGCTGTGGGCTTTGGGCATCACGTCAAGACCCCTGGACCAGATAAAGTGGCCTGAGGGTGCAACTGCTGATTCTAACGTTGGCAATGGTTGGACTAAGCCAGTGTCTGAGGAAAATTATTCTGGCAGCCAGAGAGGAACAAGGAAAGTGAAGGGGATCCAATATTTTATCATCCCCCCACCAAGAAAAAAACAAAACAAAACTGTGCCTTTTGGGATATTGATTTGAAGCTGGTTATTAAGAAACAAAAGACTCAGAACCTTTGACCCTCCCCGTTTCCAGCCTAAGAGATTCAGATGGAAAGGCCTGCTCCAGGAAGGAAATCTTAGGATAGTTTCCTTAACCAAATTAGAATTAAGTGTGGTAGATGAGGGCTCCAGGCAGGGGCCTGGTGTTTTGGAATCAACCCACCAAGTGCCACTGCTTCTGAGTTGCCTGGCGGAAATTCACCTGCCGTGTGATGTGGTGTGTGTGTGTGTGTGTGTGTGTGTGTGTGTGTGTGGCTCTTCTTCAATTACCTGTAAAACGCTCATTTTCAGCTTTTGAAATTTAAGATCCCGTTCCCTCCCCTTTCTCCTGTGTCCAGAATGACACGTATATTTCATTTTGCCTCACTGTCTTTGGAATTTTCATGCTTATGAGAATTCCCCGTGTGTTCGCATTACAATTGGATTTTCTCCTGTTAATCTGCCGTAGGTCGGTTTGAATTATTAGCCCAGCTAAAACACCTGAGAAGGTGGGAGGAAAAGTTCGGGGTTTTTAGTCCCTACAAGAGCCGGAGCAGGTCTGGGCGCTCAGGGAGGGAGGCGCTTCCCTGGCAGCCCCATGCCCTTGTGTAATCCAATGGTTCTGGTCACCAAACCTCTCCGCCTAAGATTATCTACAAGTTGCCACCTTTTGTTTTTCCTCACCTTCTTAGGAGTCACAGTGACCCTTCCCCCTAAAACCCAGATCTTTCAGAGAGAAGAGGGGGCTAGTGTTAAAAAAAAAATCTGGCTGTCTATGGCCAGTGCCACCCCGAATGAGCCAGATCCCATCTGATCTCGGAAACTAAGCAGGGTTGGGCCTGGTTAGTACTTGGATGGGAGACCACCTAGGAAGATCAGGCATAAATAATAATAATTAACATAATAATAATAATAAGCTGACAAGGTCCTTGCAATCTGTAGGTCAACCAAGGGTTGCCTCGCTAAAAAAAAGGGGGGGGGGGGCTGGCAGACGTTTGCCCATACTGCCAAAGGCTCCTGATACATAGAGTATCTTGAGGTATCTTCAAATGAGCTCTCTCCCAGTCTCTCTCTTCACTCCCGTGACGTCCTGGAACCTTCTTTCCTTCTGTTCAGCCTCCAAAGGGGAAGGAGAATGAAGAACTCCGAGGTTTCTCTTACAGGCATTTTTCAGAAAGAGATGATGTCCGACGTCCGCCCTACCCTGCAGAGCATGAGGTGCATCTGGCTTCTCTACCTGCCGTCCGGGAGGCTGTGCAGGTGGAGGTGCAGGGGCGGGGACTGCCCGGCTAATGCCCCGCCCACCCGGGGGTCGCAGACGATTCTTACACGAGCAGAGAGCTGGAGGCTGAGCGAGGAGATCTCATTTCATCTCTCCTCAAATACAAGCTTTTAGCGAGTGGGCAGCAGGCCAAGCCCGGCCGGGCCCGGACAAGAAAGCGGTCATTCGCATCCGCAGCGCCCGCGGAGCCGAGCCAGAAAGTGAGGGAGACGCTGTGTGAAGGAGGCGCTTTGGAAATTCCTCACATTTTTTGGCCTTTGTCTCTGGGCATTGAGATGGAGATCCATGTTTGACTCTGCAGACAGCGCGAAGTCTCTCCTTTGCATTCCAGAGGCAGAGCCTCCAGAAAGGGGAAAGAATTCGGTGGGAGTTTTCTCATCTCAGGGACCACCTGAGTCACTGGCAGGGGTGCGGTGCGGGGGCGGGGGGGAGGGGGTAGCTTAGTTTTCTTTTGTTCCTTCTTCACTGCATTTCCTTCTCTCCCCTTTCACCCCAGCCCCAGGCCCAAGTCTTCAGTGATGTGAATGTGGTGCCCCTCTCTGAGGAGAGTTGTCCCCTGTCCCTGCATTCTTGGTGGGGGGGGGGGGGCATCTAAGGCACCAGTGAGCTAGTGGACACCACTGGGAGCCAGGACACCTGGGCCCTGGCGACTCTGTTAGACCTCAAGCAAACCACTGTGGTTTGGGGTATCTCATCCGTACCACCTCCAACCTGGAGGAGCGTTTGGCCTGGTCCTCCCATTTCCCATCCTGGGAGCACCGAAAGTGAGAGTCAGGGCATGTTCAGTGTAAAGGACATTAGTGAGGGAGGTAGGGACACCACAGCTGGGTGGCTGTCAAGAGATTAGCCAGAAAGGCCCGTGGCCAGGAATCAGACTTCCACACACCTCTGTCCAGCAAGGCTTCGCGGCGTGAGCAGGGTCCCTTCATCACCAATTTGAGAGCCACATCCTTTAGTCCTCTGTCCCCCACTGAACTGATGCCTCTCCCCCGGCATGCCACTTTGCATCCAAATCAACCAATTCCACTTTGCAAATCAACCAATTCGCAAGCAGCTGGGGGAGAATAGGATGCGGGGAGCAGGGAGCATGTGTGCTCTAAGGTCACCCGCTTTCCTGAATACCCAGCTGACCTTCTCAGCTCACTCATTCCCTGATTCTGTCCAGATCACCATGCTCTGAAGGACCCGGATCATCCCTTTTGTGACCAAAATGAAGTAAGTCTTCATCAAGGGACAGCTGGCCCCAAAAAGGGGAAATCCTACAGATAAAAGGGAGCAGAAACTGTTCACTGTTCCACAGTACTTTCTCAACCAACCCTTCTCAGAAACCCTTGCACCTATGGTCAGGTTTCGTCCCCGCCAGCCCTCCCCCACAGACCTGATCTCCCTCCAAGAAGTAAAAAGAAACCTGACCTCAGGTAAAGGACAGCGGCCATCGATGATGCCAGGTGAACCATTAACTCTGGATAACCTCAGGTGAATCACTGAACCTCTGAGCCTCAGTTTCCTCCTCTAGGGTTGGACTAGAAGGCGTCTAAGGTCTCTGCCAGACATGACGGGCTAAGGCTCAAGTGTGACCCCATCTCCTCCCACAGGAGCAAATCATCCATTTCCCTCTTCAGCTGCTCAGGTGCTGGCCCCACCGCACGGAACCAGCCATGTC
The DNA here is from genome assembly GCA_003508835.1 of Eonycteris spelaea. NCBI lineage: Eukaryota > Metazoa > Chordata > Mammalia > Chiroptera > Pteropodidae > Eonycteris > Eonycteris spelaea. Next base: position 772,097 of record PUFA01000310.1, on the reverse strand, counting down.
TGGAATCCAGTTTCCGGTTCCTCTGTGTTCCCAATCCCCGTGTGGGTGATTGTGCGTGAGAACCACAGGCAGACAACAGCCGCCCTCCTGCGCAACGTGGGCTCCACAAGCAGACTGGTCACTGCTCCAGACACCGAGGGGTGTCACACTGTTCCCTGACAAGGGTCCCTTCTGCGTGCTGGGGTCACACACTAAACAGACACTTAGAAGTCATCTGGGTTCTGGCAACTTCTCCAAAAGTATTTCTACTCCTTTCCTTCCTGCCTGCCTCCCTCCATCCCTCCGCCCATCCCTTCCTCCTTCCTTCCTGACTTCCTTCTTCCTTCTTTCTTCTTTTTCTTTTTCTTTCTTTTTCTCCCTGAGTCAATGTATAAATGATTTTGTTATTCCAGTAGAGCCATCTTATTTTCTCTTTCTATTCAAGGCCGAACGTCTCAAGTTTTTGTTTTTTTTTCTGCAGGAAACCATTATGGCTGGGCCCCCAAAGGCAGCCTCTGTTCTAAACCTGTGTCTTCCTGCAGGCCAGTATCAGCACAGCCAATCTCCTTCCTAAACACAAGTCTACGGACAGAAGTATTGGTGAGTGATGTATATTTTATCACAGTCTCCATGGGATGATGGAGGAAAGATTATATCACACACCACATCATACCACAAAATCGGTCAAGCTTTCCCATTTTTTTTCTCTCTCCCTGAAACTCTTCTGAAAGCGTCACCTTATCGCTGGGTGGATGCAGCTCCCTTTAAGGCACAGTACCACACCATGTGAGCTGTGGCATGCAGGCCACAAGACCTACCTCGCTCACTTGCAGGCCCCAGTGGGTTCTTCATACAGCTTAGTAAATGGGCCGATATGCATTCCTGAAACACCTCTGCACCTCAGCCACATCCCATCACTGGGGGCTCCGGTTCTCCTCCTAGAGTTACAGTCTGTGACACGGAGGCCCTGGGGGAGGTGTGGACAGGCCATCATTTCCAGGTGTAAGTAAGGCTGGGGTAGGGGACCATCACTGAGAGGCTCTGCTCTCCCAACACTTCCTTCCCAGACCCTCCGTGAGGACGTTATTCCCCAGCGCCCCATCAGGAGAAACTGCAACTCTCTGCCTTCGAATGGTAAGGAGCATTCACAAGCACCTACTATTTTGTTGGGTCCCATGAGACCCCCCTCCACCCAATGTGCTCTGCTCTGGCTGGGCCATACAATTCCAGGGGAGTGAAACCGGAGAAGAATGTGTGGAAGTTCGAGGCTTTCATCTCTTAAACAAATAGCAAATTCCTCCAAGCTGCTGCTGCTGGAATGAAACAATGATGTGTTCGGGGAGGCTCCAAGGCGTTCCCTTAGCAACGCCAGGCTATTTTCAGGCAAGATCTAGTTAAAGAGGAAAAGAGAACAAAAAAAAGGGACGAGTCTGGATGGGGTCCAGGAATGGGGGGTCCTTCGGCTGAATGTGTGCATTTCGTGTCCTGATGTGTTTGCAGTCTGCCTTTCAGCTAAGTGTCCTCCTGGCCCCTCTCGATGTGTTCCCCCATTGGTGAGTTTGTCCACTAGAATACTAATGGGAGGCTAAGAAAAGACGGTACGCTACGTGGGGGACGGGTTAGAAAGGGAAAGCCATCGCAGCGGGGAGCACCTCAGTGGGGGGTGATGCCCATGAAGCCTGCAAGTTTGGCTCTTGATATTATGAGGGTCATGGGAGGAAGAGACCAAGTCTTTTCAAACGTGACCAGAGCTTGGGCCTCAGGCAGGGCAGAGGCCTTTATGGTGGCAGTCAGACCCGTGCGTGGGGACAGAAAAGATCAATTTCCTCCCACCTTACTAAGTGCTTCTGGCTGGACTAATAAACAGATCGACTCCAGACAGATTAGCAAGAGAAAAATAAATTAAAGCTTAATAACATGGGCACTTCCTGGATACGTGGGAGAGACCCAGGAAAACTGAGTAGCTCAGCAAAATGGCAGAAGCCATCACCTCAAATTCCATCTTCAGCTGAAGACAAAAGGAGATGTTGGAGGGGGAGAGTCAGCTATGGGAGAGGACTCAGGAAAGCATAGTAAACAAGCAGATTTAAGTCCCGCCTCCTCCATCCATCAAGTTTCTAGAGACTTACAGATTTACGATCCTCCCTCCTCTTGGTGGTACAGTGAGGGGCGCCCTTACGAATGGAGATTTCCCTTACAACTTAAATTTCCTTTTACAAAAGGTAACTCCTACTTGTTTCTCAGAGCTTCTCCCTTGTCTGCAGTTTCTTAAAATTAACTAAAATAATCAATATCCTAAAGAGAGATATTTTGGGGTGACAAACTCTGCTCCCCTTCCCTTGCTACTCAGTGTGGCCACCTTTATTGTGTCAGACAGACCTAAAATATGGTGGTGACTCCCCACACAAAAACGGATATATTCAATTGGCTGATTGAGCATTTTGGCGCGCGCGCGCGTGTGTGTGTGTGTGTGCGCCGCGCGCGTGTGTGTTTTAACGTTGATTTTTGTGAGGATGATGACACTGATGGTGCTGATGATAACGATGACATTAGATACTCTTAGGGGCTGACCTGTGTCCTCCGCAAAAGGATACGTCCAAGTCCTCCCCTGGTACCTGTGAAGTGGCCTTATTTGAAAGTAGGGTCTTTGCAGATGTAACCAGGTAAAAGGAGGACATCAGGGTGGGCCCTAATCCAATGACCCCTGTCCCTACAGGAGGGAACTTTGGACACAGACACCGAGGAAGGATGCCATGTGGTGACAGAGGCAGAGATTGGAGTTATGCTGTCACCTGCCAAGGAATGCCAAGGATTGCTGACAGCCGTCAGAAACTAGGAGAGAGGCCTAGGACAGATTCTCCCTCTGAGCCCCCAGGAAGGAGCAAACCTGCTGCCATGCTGACACCTTTTTTGGACTTTCGGCCTCCAGATCTGTGAGGCCATAAATGTCTGTGTTTTAAGCTGCTCAGTTAGTGGTCCCTTGTCACAGCAGAAACTTTCACGTGCACTACCTTGTAAAAGCAGGGACGGCACGGGCATTTATTCAGTTACACAGATAAGGATGTCTCCCCCTTACTTTGACAGGTCACGAGTGAGGAAGCACTGCAGTGGAGCCCGGACCAGTAAAACGACATTCCCTTTGGGCCTGTGAAAATGTCCATAGTGACACTTTCCGAAAACCCCCAGTTTTGTTTTCCTCTGAACACTTAACACCATCCATCATGTTCCTGCTTACTTATTCCGTTGCTTTAATGTTCTGTGTCTCTTTTACTAGAATGTAAATTCTGGCCCCCAGAATAGAGCCTTGCCCATGACAGTTTCTCAGTAAGTGATGGGAAGAGAGCCCGTTAAAAACACAGTCTACGGCCATGCCGCCCTGAACAAGCCCGATCCCGGCTGATCTCGGAAGCTAAGCAGGGTCGGGCCAGGTTAGTACTTGGATGCAAGACCATCTAGGAAGACCAGGTGCTGTAGGCATAAAAAATAAGGGATTGTAAGCTGACAAGGTCCTTGCAATCGATGAGGTCAACCGAGGGCTGCCTTGCCTAAAAAATAAATAAATGAATAAATTACTGTGGTATGCCCTGAAACAATAAGCAGCCAGGGAAAAGAGTGTGTTGGGTCCACATGCAGTCCATGGAAAAGTGGCCGTAATATTACTGCGAGGGAGCAACTCGCACAGTGATACACATTATACGATCCCATGTGTGAATATCTATCACAAATGCATACAGCTAACCGTTGGCAGTGGCTACCACATCTTGGATGTGGGATTGATGAGGAGCCAGGTGCCTGGGACCAGGGCCAGGAGAAAGGAAGCCGGACCACTTGCTGCAGAGGAGAATTGCCGACGTCAAGGAAAGGACATGCAGGAGGGAGACCAAGGGCAGACCCTACCTTCTGTCACCAAGAGCCAAGGGCTGACCAGGCCAAGGGGCCAGGGACTTTGTTGTTCCTTCTCCCATCCTTCCCTTCATTGAATTGTGTGAGCCTCGGGAGAGGGACAGCTGGTGGGGGTCCACAGAGACAGCGAACCTTCTGCTTCTACATGACATCACGGAAAAGTCCCCGTGGACTGTTAGGCTATTTGCTGAAAACCAATAAAGGGAGGGATAAGCAGTGGGTCACGCAGCGCCCTCGGCTGTGCGGTGGGGAGTAGGTCTGGCGGGGAGGGGTTACAATGAGAGAGAAAGCATGACCAGAGGGACGCACCTAGAAGGCCAGCCAGGAGCGGTCACCCCTGTGTCCACACAGGGTAGGGAACAGGGTGGTGTCTCTACTTCTCTCTCACACAAAGAAGGAGAAATGGGGATTCCTGTCACCAAGGAGAGTGCAGCGTGACAGACGCTTTTAAAAGACACATTGTCAACTGATTGTAGAAGGAGAAGTCAGCCCTGCTGTGACCTCTGCCCCCTCCTAACCCCAAATTGGCAGCTCTTTTAGGAGCATCCCCCACAAATTTTCTGCTCTTGGCCGAAATGCTCTTCCTTCTACAAGGCTCGGCTCTCCTGCCTGTGGGCCTTTGTCTGGCTTCTAGCTCTTTCCTCTGCGTAGAGGGCTTCTCCCTCCCCCTTCCCACCGGTCTTCCTGGTCCAGGCAGGAGAAGCTGTGGCAGCCGCCTCCTTCAGCCCGCGCGAGAGAGCTGTGTGGGCCCGCGCAGCTCCAGCCTGGATTCGGACGTTGGCTCTGTTGCGCTGAGTTCCTAAACCTTGTCACCTCAATGTCCCCCTCCCTAAGGCAGTTAGAGTAGCGCTGACCGTAGGATTAAAGGCAAAGGCACCAGGGTGGGCCGTTACCTCAGCACACACTCTGTGGCTGACCTGCGTGTCCGCCTACCAGAAGCCAGCCATCTTCTTGGAGAAGGGACTTCGGGGGCTAGGAGTGCAACGCCAAGTAGTCATAACTCTGGTAGCACCTTGTCGCCTGCTCTCGACGCGCCCCGCGGCCTTGGGCAGCACCCAGCTTTCCCAGATGTCCTCCGACAGCGCCTGTCACATGCACCTGTGCCCATTCTGCCCAGGGCTCCTCTGTGACCTGGACGGGCACTCTGGACACCCTTGGCCTGCGGGGGATGGACAGGAGCTGCGATCCCAACAGAAGACAGAAAAAAAAAAAGATGCGAATAGACCCTCCAGAAAAATAATCCCAGAAGAAGGGGTGCTGAGTGGTTGGTGCTCAATGGTTGATGACAGAGACAAGCAGCTTGGGGATGAGTAGGACTGCTGTTTTGGGGAGCATCTGTGATGGTGCCTGAGGGACCCCCGCCTTGGGCTGCTGGGAATCCTGCCCCAAAAAAGCCCTGCCAGGGTCCACGAGGAGCCTCACACAGGATGTGCCCTGAAGCATTGTCTGTGGCAGGGGAGGGGGAAATGAGCAGGAGGGTGGGGTTGATTCAACTTCTGACCCTGAGTCTAAAAAAGTATTCCTCAGTATTGGAGGAAATACAAATCCAACTGGGGAGGGACAGTGAGAAGAGACATCATGACAAGGAAGAAGGAGCCGACACACAAGGCCAGTGACTGGACTTAGGAGTCGGGGGCAGAACACGGGAGGAGGCCCAGTTTTTCAGTCGGGGTGCAGGTCAGATGGCAGGGCCCACAGGAAACCGAGGCACAGAACCTGGTGTAGCCACAGGGTGTGAGGTGCTGTCAAGACAACCATGTTCTTGCAGCACAGAGCAAGGTGGGGCTCGGGGACCCCAGAGAGGATCACCAGAGTAAGGGGTGCAAGGTCAGGCTGGGGGTCCCCAGCCCCACTCTTGGGGCACTGCTGGGCAGTGGTGGCTCCTGCATGCACTTGAGACTAGCCCGTGAGGGGTGTACGCACGCGTATAGGATGCTCTGAGGTGTAGCTGGTGGAGGCCACGGGGCCGAGGTTGCGGGCAAGGGGAGTGCCAGCAGAAGTGTCCTGGCTGAGCGTCTGGGAACCAGGTCTTCAAGGACAGAGATGCTTTCTGAGGGGGGAAGGATGGGCAGGGCCTCCTCCAGAGAGGACGTGTGGCAGCGGCGCCCGGAGACGGTAAGACTCGGGGCCTGTCAGAGGAGACAGGAGGTGCCTGGGAGGGCAAGGCGGCCACAGAGCTTGGAAGGAATCCTGAAGGCCTCCTGTGGTGGCCTCAGGCATCTTGACCCCGTTCTGAAGTAAGGAAATGGGAGCCACAGCCACCGTAGAGCAGTGACGGCTCCACTCTGTTTTCAAGGCAATGGGGCGGGAGCCGGGCCAGGAGCCTGTCCTCCTGGTCACTCTGCTCCACTCCTACCCTTCCCACGTGCTCAACCCCCAGCCCATGCACACGCACGCACACACACACCAGCCACGTGCACAGCACTGCACCCCCATGGCACACACACATCCACGGCCACACGGCCACACACTGTACCCGCCCGTGCCACACACACAGGCAATTATGCTTACTGCACCCACACACTAACCCCACACGGCACGCACAACGCACCCACGCAGCACACCCACGTATTCACACACACGCACACTCAACATCCACAATCACCAAAACCGGCCCCCCACTGCACTGCACCCACCCCCCCACCCACACACCCCTACCGCACCGCACTACAACACACCTACCACACCACACACAACACACCTACCACTGCACACACACACACCCCTACCACACCACACTACACACACCCCTACCACACCACACTGCACACACACCCCTACCACATCATTCTACACACAACACCTACCACATCACACTGCACAGACACACCCCTAGCGCATCACACTACACACACACCACACACACACACACACACACACACGCTGCCCCACGCTGAGGGTGTGCGAGCCTGCAATCTCTGGGGTGGTGTTTTGGCGTTCAAATCCCAAATAAGGTTTGGAGTTCCTGGATGTGGGCGACCCCAGTGAGCGCCCCCTCTCCATTTCCCGTCAGAGTCCCAGTGGCTGGGCCAGCACCAGGAGGGGTCCCCTCCCCAGCCGGAGCCACCGTCCCCTGGCCCTGCCCTGCCCCTCCCCCCGTCCCTCTGACGCACTTTGGCACCTTCCTGTCTCCCAGGACCCTGTCCCCAGAGGGCCTCTCTCTGCCTTTCCTCGGATAAGCACAGGTTATCTGTCCATCTGTTGGCCACTGGCCTGTTTATGTTCTTAGGGCTTTTTTCCTGAAATAGCTCAGGGTCTTATCTAAGCTGCTAGAGCTGGCGGACAGCTCCTCCTCACAAGGAGAGTGGCCAGTCATCGCTGGCAGCTTTAAACTCCTTTAATCCAGGCTCGAATTCCACACATTATTGGGCCAAGCGTGAGACCTTCCTGGGGAGGCCCCGCACCCCCGCCCCATCGGGCCCAGCGGCAGCCCATGTCCACAGGTAGGGCCAGGTAGCCTCTCCTCGCTCTCCCTGCACCTGCAGAGCATGTTGGCGGGTAGAGCTTCGTTTGTCATTCTTGCTCCGTGGCTCTTGCCCCAGCACCCGGAGCTGACGCTTCTATCCGTAAAATCAGTTCAACCGCTCAAAGCTGGCAGACCCAAAGCCAGTTCTCATCCTGCCACCTTATTCCAAACCTCCACCTCGCCCACCTGGCCCGTCGTCCAGCCATGTTCAGAGTGGTCCTAGACTCCAGATTGAATTCTCAGTCACTTCGGTTCCCCGCCCCAACCTGGTCCCGCCGCTCACAGCACCACCTGCCGCTCCAGCTCCGTCCGCTCAGGCACCGGAGCCTCCCACACGTACCCATCCGTATCCATCCGCCAGAGCCACGGTCTTCAGCGAAGCATCTCACCCTGGGCACCGCCCAGCTCAAGGTCCTTCCATGGGTGGCTCTGCGTCATGGCTGTCTCAGGTCTACGTATATTTGTCTGGCTCTCAAGGTGCATCTCCACTTATGCGACATCATATCCCACTTTTCCAAACAGCGTGCCTCTGCTCCAGTCAGGCCGGCGCCCTCGCCTCCATCAGGCTCTTTGGGGCCTCCATGCGCCAGTCCGCCTGCCGATCAGCGACACGTTTTTTGTTCTGTGTGTTTGGAGGGGTGGCCTAGGAATTGCCAACTTTGTGTTTCATCAAATAAAAACATTTTTGATTACTGTGATGTCATAAACGAATGCATATTTTAACATTCAGAAAATAACACTAGGAACCGAGAAAGAATATAATCTCAGAAGCGAGGACAATCCTTGAAATCGAATAAGCTTAGCAGTAGAGATTATTTCATTTTTCCTTTTCTTCATTTCAGAATATAACCTCAGAATAAAAGAACAGTCTTTTCAATGGAATAAGTTTAGCAAGATACGAAAGTCATTGCATTTTTTTTTTCTTTAGTTCACAGGGGGATGTAAACAGCCATCCCAGTGTTTGGGAGCCACTGTCCACACAGTCCCTTGACAGGTGAGTGTGGTTCAGGTGAGCAGAGTAGTTGCTTGAGGTCTTTGGTTGTTGCCTGGAGAAGCCACCTGAGTCTCCTCTCACACAAGATCCCGCCTGGGAGCCGGGGACGTGGCTGGCAGGGCCGTGACGACCCCATGCCCAGACTGCCACCCTTTCAGACTCTCAGACTGACTCATTGCCCGCGTTCTTCTCCTCCGTGGGCACACAGGTATCTTGACAGATCGTATCCTACTCTTGGGTGGTGAAGTCCTGGAGCCCCCAGGGGGTGAGCTGGGTGAGCTGGTGCATCTGGAGTACTGGGCAGGAGCAAAAGCAATGGGTCCCAGAAGCTGACACCCGACCCGATGGCTTCACAGCTCTGAGACGGACAGGAGCAGAGCTGGGTGAGCCCCCAGAGCCTTTGTCTCCCACCCAGATTCTGCCCTTTGCCTTCCCTGTCTTCAGCTTCTTCAAGAGAGAAATACACACGAAACTTTCCACTGCTCAGCCCTAGACCCCCTCCAACCATTTCCATAAAAAGCCATTGCTGCCTGGATGGGGGGGGGGGGGTGGAGAGGATTTTTCCAAAGGATATAGTGTGTATTGTTGGGAGCAGCAAACTTTTCAGTGAACTCCAGGTCACGCCACAGCCTGACAAATGGCAGGAAGTTCAGGACTTGGGCCTGACATTTTTTGCACAAAGGCCCCACAGCCCAGCCAGGTGAGCTGGGCCTGGGGACAGACAGGGCCACCGCCCGGCACTTCCTGCCCTTTGTTGGCTCCTGTGACAGCCTTCCCGGTGCTCTAAACAGCCTTTCTTTCGTGCCTGACTCCTGTTCGTTATTTATGGAGAGGAGCGCCTCAATATAGAAATGGGTGGGCCCCGAGTCGGCAGCAGGATGTGGGAAGGCAGACTGGCGGGATGCCCATGGCCGGGGCCAGGACCGACGAATTAGAAGACTGTGGCTATTGTGCACCCCACCATGAGCCCGTCTGGTATTAGTACACCCGAGGAGATGTTCGCCATGCACCCCTGGCGTGTTTCTGGGGATCACGGTTCCCAGCCATCAGTCCTGCTGGTACCACCCTTGGGTTCTCCTGACCTGCTCTGCCTTCACCTGTGAGGGCATCTGCCCGGACCGATGCTCAGAGGCAGTGTGGGCTCCTGGCAGACGGGGACCCTTTCTTTCCATCACAGGAACACCTTTTGTTGCCAGCTTCCTCAGGGTCGTCTTTGCTTCCGGATGCTTGGTGTGCCTGTTTGTGGCAGTGGTGCACGCCCAATCTTCTCTCTCCGCTATCATTAACGGTGGGATTCTTTCTCAAAGGAATCACGCACATTTCGGACATCTCAGGTAGAAGACGGAGAACAGAATTTGAGGTTTTCTTGGGAACTCGGGGTCTCGGTTAGGAGTCCTGTGTGAGCGGCCTCGGGCGAGGTAGCACCAGGAGATCTGGGCGCCATTCCTCACTCTGGCTAGCTGTGCAACCTTGAGCAAGTTCCTTCACCTCTCTGGTTCTCAGATGTTGGCCTGCCAGCATGAAGTGCTCATCTTAAAGTTCGTGATCCGCGGTTCCGTAACTTGTGTTTGTGCTATGTGGTCACTCAGCGATGTCAATACAGAAGCCTTGGAGGTACTTAAGGCCGTTTGTGTCACACACTAAAATCACAGCTGACTTCGAGTTCTCATAACCGTTTTGGGGTAGGTTTCCTTCTCTCCTACCTTGCTTTTAGGCTAATTTTAGATCACTGTTTACAGACTCATGCATAGTAGCAACTTCCTCTTTCAAGTTTGTGACTTCTTAACCTGCTAGGACCATATGTGAATTAAGAGTTCCCAGGCCCGGCGTAAAATAGGCCCATGCTTTTATGTTTGTGCTTGGTGGCATATTTCTCACTAATTCATGGCTTTTTTTTTCTTTTCTTTTCTATTTCCTGACTCTATTCCAGCAGGATGAGTTGTTAGAAAGGTAAGATCTGGAACAGTGAGGTGCTGTTCATGTATTTCCTATGGTACCTTCAGAGAACATAATAGAAATTTAATAAATTTAATAAATTATTGTTGAACCAGATGACTTCCCCCTTCTATTCAAAGTTCACCTAGAATAAAAATCTGCCTGATCCAAGTTTACTTCAGAGCTAAGGTGCAGAGTGCCAAGTGGCCAGGCCCGCATGCTCGTATGACAGACCCTACCCCTCCTCCTGCTCCCTGGAAACACAGTGTCCCCCCTCTTCCCCATGACCCCTTTACATGGGGCTCCATCCCAGCACTTCCCCCACCCCGAAGGACAGGGATGAGCATTATGAGATTTTTCCTCCCCTCGGGGTGAGACGTGGAAGCCCCAGACATTTCTAGAAACCACACAGAGGCATTTCAGGGAGGTGGAGCTCAGGAGACACCAATTAACATTCACGTAGACTTCGAGTGCCGAGTAACTACACGCAAGAACACCTGCCCTCATTTCTCCTCACGAGGTCACCATGAGGACCAGATGAGCTGAGCACCTGGAGATGCTCTTATGACATGAGCCATACTATGCTGGCAGGTTGCCATTGTCTTCATTCATGCCACAGATGTTCATTGAACACCTACTATGCTCTGAACGCTGAGGGAGGCCCTGAGGAGTGAATGATGAAAAAAACCAAGGTACCCATGACACGTGTCCTCATGGATGGGTCTGCTGTGTCCCTCCACAGTCTTCTGCTTCGGTCCCGCTGGGCTGTGGAGCAGTGTGGGCCACTTGAAGCCTCACTGTCCGTGCCCGGATAACTGCTGTAGGAACTAAGTGACTTCACTTATGTGAGGCATCTACACCTAACACGTGCCTGTCGCAGGAGGGACAAACGCTCCACCATCATTAGCCCTTTCTCCAAAAACACCCTCTAATGTCACACCTCTCTCTGAACAAGAAGATGTGGGTATTTATTTGTGCCCTGACCTCAGTTTGGTCACTGGCTAAAAGACTCCCCCTCCCAACCATCCCCCCCACCGACCCCAACTCTGTCTGCACAGATGACGGCAGACCACAAAACTCTGAGCATCCCTTCAGTCTGGTGTGTGTGTGTGGGGGGGGGTGTCCTCCCATGTGTCCTTTATGCCTCCTCGAAGGTAGGGAAGGGACTCCCTCAGCCGGCCCAGTTCTCCGGGGGTGGGTGCCAGAAGGTTCCAGCCAGCTCTCAGGTCTCACCAAACCCCGCAGGTCTAGCTCTACCAAAAGCTTTCCTCTCTGACTCACCACTGGAGTGCCAAGTGTTCTGACCGCCGTAAGGAGGCATCAAAAAGTGCCTAGGACGCTTAAGGGGAAGGAAGGATAATTCAATAATGTGAGGAACATTCGCTACTCTGCCCTCTCAGACACAGCCAGTCCGGGAATTAAAAGGGGCCGCAGAGACTGTTAACTGGCCAGTATTCTCCGGGCTCCTGGCGCCCTGAGCTCTGTCCTCCTGGGGTGCAGCCCGGAACGGGGGAGTGTGCTGTGTAAGAACCCGGCCACCAAACATCGTGTCCCCCTGCCTGGTTCCGGCCCAGATGGTACCTGTGTGCTAATTAGGAAAGGGGGCTCCCATACTCCGGGCAGGCCACGCCCAGACCGGAGCTCACCTGTCCATGGGCACAGCAGCCCTCAGCTTCCTGCCCGATGGCTGCCACTCGGCGCTGCTGGTGCGGTCTACGGTGCTGCTCGGCCCTCGACAAGCTTCTGGCCTCCGCAGCCTGGCTCCTTGTTCTAGAGCCTAAGCGATGTGTGTGATTCTCTCATTCTTCGGGATGAGTCCCTGACTAGGGGCCCCTGGACTCTCGTGCAGGGAAAGGCCTCCCTCTGACAGACCCGAGTCCTTGTGGAGATGCCATCCAGCTTCGCGTAGACACCTGCTACGCCCAGAGCCACACGCAGAGTCCCAGGGCTCTTTGTCTATTGGCCTTCATGCCCGGAGGCCCAGCTGTACACCCCCACCCCAACCCACCTGTACACCCCACCCCAACCCCACCTGTACACCCCCACCCCAACCCCACCTGTACACCCTACCCCCCAACCCACCTGTACACCCCACCCCAACCCCACCTGTACACCCCCACCCCAACCCCACCTGTACACCCCCACCCCAGCCCCACTGTACACCCCCACCCCAACCCCACCTGTACACCCCACCCCAACCCCACCTGTACACCTCCACCCCCAACCCCACTGTACACCTCCACCCCAACCCCACCTGTACACCCCACCCCAACCCCACCTGTACACCCCCACCCCAGCCCCACCTGTACACCCCCACCCAACCCCTGTACACCCCACCCCAACCCCTTGAGTGACAGGCACTCCGGGGCCATCCATTTTATTTTTTACATTGCCTTCACTGATAGAAAGCTCTTCCTATGATCATTTGACAAATCTTTATAGAAGCCTTTCTTAAGTCCCAGACCTGGCCCTCGATTCTGGGGACCAGGCAGATCAGGTCCCTGCTCCCACGGAGCCCAAGCCAAGGTGGGCAAGCACAGATAACAAAGAATATACAAACGAGATGGTTTCAGCTAATGAAGCTGCCATGTGAAAACGGAGTGATGATGAGGAAGCCTCTGGTCAGGCGGCGGGCGGCTGTCTCTGAGGCTTCTCTAGGGACCAGAGGGGTCAGCCATGGGGACTGTGAGGGCAGAGCTCCAAGGAGAGTGGGCCTAAGAAAGCTGGTGGGGCTGGAGCAGGTGCTAGAAAAGGACCTTTGCCTCAACACCACCAAGGAAGCTGGAGAGGGGAAAGGAAAGCGATGGGGACTTGTCCTCGCTTCACACGGAATCCCTTCTGGAGCAACACCCACCACCACCTCCACCAGCAACACAAGCCTTCCGGCACCACCCCAGCTGCCTCACATGCCGCCGGTTCTCACCTCCCATGTTCTGATCCTTCTGCCCAGCATGCCCTGCCTCTCCGGCACTTTGGCCCTGGCAAATTCCGACTTACCCATCGAGATCCAGCTCAAAGTTCCCTCCTCTGAGAAGCCTTCCCATCCCACCCGCGGGCGGAGGAAGCTGCTCCCCGCTGATGTCAAGGCAGCCTTCAGAGAGTGGGCTCTGGAGGCAGCCCCGGCCTGGCTCCACCGCACCGGCTGTGTGACTTGGGGTCTTCATGTCCTGCTCTAACCACAAACTGGGGGGTTTAAAATAACGGAAATTTGTTGTAGCACAGTTCCAGACGCCGTCTGAAATCAGGGTGTTGGCGATGTTGCACCTTTCTTGGGGCTCTAGAGAGAACCTGTTTTATGCCTCTTACCAAACTTCTGGGGACAGCCAGCAGTCCTTGGCCTTAGGACACATCACTCCAATCTCTGTCTCCATCTTCACATGACAGTCTTGTCCCTGTGTGTCTGTCTTCACGTGGCATTCTCCTCTCTCTGTCTCTCTCCTCTTCTTATAAGGACAGCAGTCATAGGAGGTCAAAGGTCCATTTTACTCCATTATAAACTCATCTTAATGTATCTAATTACATCTGCTAGGATCCAATTTCCAAAGAAGGACGGCTTCTCAGATCCGGGGGTTAGAACTTCAGCGTTATCTTTTGGGGAATCACAATTCAATCTGTAATGCCTGGTTAGGTTTGAAGTATTTCTTCCTCTTCAAAAGATACAAAAGATGTATCTTCTTTCTAATGTGAAGATTAAATGAACCGATGGGTCTCTAACGCTTACCATGGTTCTTAATAAACCTCCATGAAGGCAGCTGTTAATAAAAACTGGCCAGCCCACTAGGAGTTCTGCCAGGTAGAACATACCATGTCTTATTCCTTTTTAATTTAATCCCCGGTGTCTTAGCACAAAGTCTGTGCTCAAAACTTTTTGCCATCTGAGCAACTGTCATTTCGAAGGCAACTTTAAGATCAAAGGAGGGATTTTGAACATCTCTGTTCCCATCAAAGAAAATTTATTGGAGGAAAATTAGGCAATGGTACAAATTTTCTTGGATGAGCTCTATTAATAAGCTCTGGATGCCTAAGAAGTATCTTAAAATTTATTAAATTGTTACATCAAAAATGCCTCCAAATATTATCTCAAAAAAGCCTTTTTAAGTTCTACGAAGGTCAGGGAGAATTACTACTGTTAATTAATTATTTAATTAATGCTTATCATACGTAATACATCAGTCGTAGAGAAAATTTTTGAGGCAGTAATGCTGTAGGGTTTTTTTTATGGTCGTTGGGGCCTTTCGTGTAATCAATACGATGGGTACATTTATGTACATTTGCGAAAAGCTTAGAAGTATAATTTTATCATTTTAAGTGATTATAAAGGTTTATAGTTCTTTGCTCTCATGACATGGCCAGTCATATCTTTTGTTTTTGGATGCCAAGTCCTTACATCAGAATTTAACCTCCAACTGCAGCATTATTTTTATGGAAAAAAATATGATCTGCTTTACAGTGACTCACTTTATGCTTATTACCGAGGATGCAAAGTAGAGAAAGCAATTAATTCTCCTTTAACACTTAATCCACCCACCTTCTCTCTCTCACCTTCCTATTCTCTGCTCCCAGCCACGGCCCAGCCTTGGGTGCAGCCGAATTGCCTAATAAAGAACCTGTCTCAACCCATCCTAAGTGGGCAGTCTCTATGGACAGGTTTCCAGTTTTCTGTTACATTTATCTTGGAGTCCAGAGTCTAACAAAGCATGTGCACATCGCAGGCTAATTAAATGTTGGAATTTAATTGATGACATATATCGAATATACCAGCCAAAGTCAATCCATAAAAGTGCATATATAATATATATTACATATATAAGCTAGAACATCTATAACGAATAGATTTGGATAGCTAATATATATGTGATATACATAGACAGATATTGAATATATTATAGCTAAAACACGTTGTTTTTTTTTTACTGGCTCAGAATATGAAAGGAAGGAATGGTGTCGGTTGTGTGGGTGGAAGAGAGTGAGTACCTGGGAGATTGGGTGAGAAGGAGAGTGATCATTATATTTACACTTTTTGAATCCTGTGAATTGCTACCTATTTCAAAAAATGTTTTAAGTTGATCTATGTCCAAAATCAATATCTAGATAGACTTTTTTTTTTGCCCTTGCTTCATAAAGCCCTAGGCTATATATTTCAAGGGTGCACATATAACTTCCGTTAGATCGTAAACTTCTAAAAGTCCAGGATCACCCCTTTTGTTTAGTCTCTAACCTCCAAGATCCCACTAAGTGAGATGCTCACCCTGGTTCCCAGAATAGCTTGCGACAGAATCCATCACCTTAGAGTTAGTTCATCACTTTTTCAATCAGCAAACGGTGGTGGAGCTTATTCTAGGAGCTGAGGAGCCAGCAACAGATATGAGGTGGGACCCTCCCTCTAAAGCAAGAGGTGGGGGTGGGACAAACTCTATGATTAGTCACCACTAATCATAGAATGGCAAGAGCTCCGGTGGAAATGTGAACAAAATGCCACAGAGGAGAAAAACTCAGAATTCAGGCTTCACAGACGGGGCACTTTTGAGCTGATCCTTGACGAATGGAGGGTTCAGGTCGAAAAGAGCTTTCACTGGGAAAGTGTACGTCTTCCAAACAGCTACGACGGCACAGATGAGAGCGTGCCCCTTCAGGGTGCGGGGCGGGGTGTGTCGAAGCCCAAGGTGTATGCCTCTAGGCAAGTAATTTAGGTTGTTTCCTTATCTGTGAAATAGGAAGACTATAGTACCTTCCTCACAGGTTCGTGGTGAGAATAATAAGATAATGCTCGTAAAGCACTTCAAACAGGGCCTGGCGTAAAGTAAGTGCCCAGCAAACCTTAACTATATGATTATTAGATGCATCTGTTGCATGAAGAAGAAAACGTCTTCGAGGACTGAGTTCCAGCTTAGAAATCTGGGCAGTTCTAGACTGGCTGCCTTTCCTTAGCCCGAGGAGGCCCTGCGTGTTCAGGGCAACCCAAGTAAAACCTCGCTGCATCCGTGGATTTCCGGTTTCAAAAGTGGAAGAAACACTCTGAGTCATGGCGGACATTGAGGATGCTGAGTTTGGAAGTGGTCCTCAGTGTGGAGACCTGGGATTTGGGGTTCAGGGGACGCCTAGGAGACTGTGCCTATGTCTATGCAACACCCCACAGCTGCAGATCCGGTAGGAGGTGGCTGCTGTGGGAAAGGCCCCTTCAGTCATCCGAAGGTGAAGGGAAGGTGCTCCTTGTGGGGGAGGATCCCCAGGGAAATGGTCTGACTAGCCTTGGGCCCTGGCTTTCTTTTGAACTATTTTACCCCGTAGGTTCACGGTCTCCTTGGACACAGTGACTGTGCTAGGTCCTCCCTGAGAGGTGAAGGGAGATGTGCAGCTCACTCTTCTGGTTCTCACTGTGAAAGGAGGCATAGAGCTGCCTCCTTCGGAGCCAACCAGCTCGGTGCAGCCCCGCCTCAGGGCAGAGGGACAAACCTCTGGGCCTTGACTCTCACACCCTCCTACCTCTGTCACGAACTCAGGGTCTAGGGGACTGTCACAGGGCTCCACTAAAAACAAGACAGAGGAGGCCCCATATTATTGTCCCTGAATGGTTTGAAGGTTTAATAAACCAGCCTTGAGGTGCTCCATGATATAACGTGAAGTGTTCATTCTTGGAATTGAAATGATTTGCCATGGCCAGTGTTTGATATGAACCTGCGTGAGGTCTTGGAAAGTCTGATTAAATAATAAGTAATAAATAATGTAATCTTGACAAAGAGCACTGTATTTTTCACAGCTCTTCGACAATTTTTACCTCCAGAGTTTCGAATCATCTCAAGAAGGGGTTAGGCCAGGCATTTCTCCCCTATTTTGAAGGTAAGGAAACTAATACTTGGAGAGTTTTCTGATATCGTAAGCTAGTTGATGGTAAACGAAAATTAGAAATGCAACTTTTTGCTTTTCAAATGCTCTCTGAAGCTCGATTCATTTATTCAACCAGAATTTACTGAGCAGCTACTGCGGCCAGGCCAGGAGAAGGTAAGCGTAAACCCGAGATGTGGCCTGTGGCCTCGTGGAGCATTGAGTGTGGTGGGAGGCCGCAACTGCATGCGTGCACACACACACACACACGCACGCACGCACGGAGCTGCATCTGGAAATGCACAAACCACGCGATAAAGGAAGAGCAGTCAGGGGAGAAGCCCTCACACTCCAGGTCGGTCTAGACCCGGAGTTTTCCAAGCCCCTGAGCTCCATGATGGTCAGGATTCTTTCCAACTTGAGAAGTCAGGGGTTCCCGCATGGCCTTGCCCAGAGTGTGTGTGATTGTGGGAGGTGGGAAGGCTGGGTTTCGTCTTCAGCCCCCGCAGCCGGCCTTGCTGCCGGCTAGCCCTCTGAGGACTGTCTCCATGCTGCACAGAGGCTGATGGTACAACCCCGGCTGTGCACGGAGTGTGTAAATGTTATCAAAACGCCCTGGTGACGGGGGAAGAACAATGCTTCAGAGGTTAGTGAAGTCATGGGAACCTCAGTGCCAGAGCCCAGCCCCGTCCGTGGCTGCCGTTCGTCCATATCTTGGCCAGCTTGTTTATCTTTGCGGGTCTGCAGCCCTGTCCCCACGGGTCACGGCGGGGCTGCAGTAGTTCTACTCATTCTGTAGCAAGGAAGGGCACCTGGGCTAGATCCCTTTCCCATCGACCGAAGGCCCCCCCCATGCAGTGTGTCCCCAAGAGCAGAAAGGGTTGCATACGCCTGAGTTGTGTGGATCGTGCTACCAGGTAGAGTGAATAAAAAAAAAAAAAACTTAAAAATACCAACGAATCGAGGCAGTTTGGAAGATCGTTGGGACTGTGAGAGCAAGAGTTGGGGGCAGTGGCGTGAACACACTGGGAAGGGTTCAGCAGCTCCGATTTTGCAGACGGAGCAGGTAGCCTGGAGATGTGAAGGCTCCAGTGGTTAAATAAAAAGTTCTCGCGTGTGTTGAACGTAAGTGCAAGGCACGGTCTGCAGCTTGTGCGTGCTGTAGAATTAAGTTTTAGCTACTGAACACGGCAAGGCTAAGTCCATGTGAATTTTAATTTGAGTTGAGTGGCCTTTTGGCGGGGATACAGGGAAGTGTGGGTTTGGAGAAGTGTGGGAGGGGTTGTGTGGGTAAAGCAGTTATTTCTTGAACTGAGAAGAACACTAGTAGTCTGCTCCATCTGCACTGCATGCTGTAGATTGCTCCAGGGCAGACATTTGATCTTAACCGTATTTACGAGACACAGCAGGAAAAATTACAGTACAGTGAGTCTCACTAGTCATTCGTGCATTTATTCACCCTCTGAGTAGTGTAGTCAGGCTGCCAGGTTCGAATCCTGACTCCACTACTTAACAGCTGTGTCATCTCAGGCCAGCGCCTTAATATCCACAATTGCCTCAGTTTCTTTATCAATAAAAGGAGATTAATAGCAGCACCTCACGGAGTTGCAAAAAAGACTGAATGAGGCTTTGCTTGTACAACACCTAGCTCGGTGCTAGCACATATGATCTAGTAAGGATCAACAAACTCTAGACGTCATTCACCTTGTTGTGTTATCAGCTGCCAACTATTCAACCATGCTAAGTATGGAATGAACATACGAGTACATAAAGTGAGGGTCTTCCCTCAAAGAAAGAACTTGAGGGCTGTACATAAATAACAGAAATCATGCGAAATCAGATGCCACATTAAAGCACTAACCTGAGACAAAGGGACCCCAGGGGAGGACACGATTTTGACCTGAGAGGTGGGGGCCGGATCAGAATAGACGACATGACATCTGAGCCATCAAATCTCATGACAGGTGGACAGTAGATTGACTCCAGGCACGAGGAGAAGCAAAAGTAAAGAGTCAAGGGGGGACATCAAGGTCATAGTGGAATTTCAAGAGCCTCCTCCCTTTTAGCGGGAGAAGAAAATGGAAGGCCAGCTGAGGCCGGAATTTGGAGGTCTTGAATGCCGTGTTGGGAATTTGGGCAACAGGAAAAAGCAGCAAGAGTTTGAGCAGGTGAGGGACAGGATCCCAACTGATTCTGAGGACGACCGTCTGGTGGCAGGTGGAGAGAAGGCACAAGAAAGTGGTGAGGGTGCAAGATGCAGGGCCCCCGAGGGTACAAAGGAGAACCAGACACAGCCCTTCCTCAAGGAGCTTGGAGCTCACTGGGGACCTTGGACACGGGCCGGTCAACCTCCAGAGAAGAGGACCACGTAATGAAGCTGTGTCTACCTTAAGGTGGATGCCAGGGCAATAAGGTTTTTGTGTTCTCATCTGTAAAATGAGTTAATGATAATATACAGTGCTTACCTCTCCAGATCGTATGAGGCTTCTATCACTTTAGGAAAGTAAGATGTTTAATTAGCAATCATCACGCCTCGGATAAACCTCATTGGCTATGACAGTGCCACTCCACAAACCTGAAAGTAAAGTGTTCAGCACATGCCCAGAATACAGGCATAGCTCCGTGCAATACCACTGGAGCACGCATTCTGGCCCCGGGCAGCCTCCAGGGTGGAAGAAGCTAATTGCATGCTGTTTTTATTGCACTGGGCGGAGGAATGCGGGGGATGGTCGAGGTTAAGTGGGAGATGAGACTGGAATGCAGGTTGGGACGCAGGTGTTAGGAAGACTGAGCCGAAGTCGATGCCTCAGGCTTCTTTTACTTCACTTTTATTAGGAATTGACTCATCACCCTCTCCCAGTTCCATATCCATGGCACATCTTCCTTTGTTCCTGTCATGGGAACTGTGGCTTTCTGAGTTGGGAGACGGACAGCCTGGGACACAGATGCATGGATGCGGATAATCCTGGGAGGGAGGCAATGGGCTATGTCAGAACAGTGGCCGAGTTTGAGACCGATTCTGGTACCAACGCTGCTTCCCAACTGGGTGAGGCGGGACAAGTCAGCTCAGCTCTCCAAGCCTGTTTTCTTCCCAGTGATGAGGGCTTTGGGCCAGTGATCTCTAACATTTGCTAAGCCCCAGGCTCTGTCTGAATCTGAGGGGTCTGGGAATTGCAAGGGTCATGGTTAGGTGACGGCTGTCTCCTGAGGGCCCACGCGGTTCCCCTGCATTTGATGGAGAGGGACAAGCTGATTTTGCAGCCCACAGCCCTGGCCTGCAAAGGACGCAGCCATTCTGGAAAACCCTCTTCCCAGGGCCGCTCTGGGGCACGACCTCCTCTTCTGACCCAGAACACAGGGCTTCCGAGAAGGAAATGCCTCTGAAGAGCAGCCATGGGGGAAGAACACAGAGTAATTTTCCCGTTGCCTATGGCTCCTTGCAGGAGTGAAAGCATTAGGAAAATTAGGCAGTGGCACAGTCTGCTGACACAAGACTATTACCTTCTATTTATTGAGCTGGTCGACCAGGCATCGTGCACTCCTTCACATTCTCACAGCAAGTCTGCAAAACTGATGTTATTATTCACTTTATCAAGGAGGAGACTGCAGCTCAGAGAGGTTAAGTGAAAGCCCAAGTTTAACAACAACTACATTGAAGCGTAAGGATTCCAAGCCTGACTAATGCATTCCAAGGTCATTTTCTTATCTGCCGTAACAAATAGTGTCTCACTCCCATACCTTCAGGGATGACGTTCGTGTTGCCTGAGGTTAGTCCGTCGTCTCTCTCTGCTTCACATTCCAGCTCCTGTAACTGTCCCCTGTCAGCTGGCTTCTTCCTCTCAGCCCGCAACCATGGACACGTCTCCCATTTCAGAACACACCAGCACACACAAACCTTTTTCTTGACCCTGTGTTTTCCCTTCTTCCTTTCTCGTCCACACTCATCGCTCCCTTTCTTCATCTCCATTCACGCCCCAAGTTACCGCACGTCACTAAAAGCGCTCTGGGTAAAATCCCCAGTGATCCTTCCATTGCCAGACGCAACCGGATTTCGCCTTGCAGCAGGGGATGCTCTTGACCACCTCCCTCTTACCAAAACGTTCTCCTCCCGCTGTTTCCGTGGCTCCCTTCTCTTTTGATTGCTTCCTATGCAGCTCCTCATTCTCCATCTCCCCTTCCTCAGTCCATTCTGTAAATTCCTAAGGGCTCTGCCTCCAGCCTCTTCTCCACCACGGGATTTTCTGGGATAATCATCTAGTCATGGCTGCACTCCCCCCCCCCCGCCTGCATGGCGATGGCACGCAAATCTCATTCCCAGTCCTGACCTCAGCTCTGAGCTTCGGTGTCACAGATATAACTTCTAGATATGGCCCCTGAGTGCCCCAGGGGTCTTCAGAGTCCACACGTTCAAAATTGAACTCATCATTTTCTTCTCCCCACCTTTTCTGTTCTTCTTATGCTTTCCATCTCAGTTGGTGACATTCAGCCGTGGCACTCAGATCATCTACCCAGTAACCCAAAGGGGAAACCTAGACTCCGAGACCCTTGCCCGGCCTCATGTCCTCAGCGTACCACACACCCCCACCACACACCCTGTCCACATCTAATGGGTCGCTAAGTCCTATCAATTCTCCCTCCCAGTGCCTCTTCTTTTCCACTGTCACTGAGTTCAGGCCCTTTGGGGTCAGGTACACGCGCCTCCCAAAGTGCTGTGCTCACGTCCAGTCTCCCATCTGCCCACAATCCTTCATGACAGCTAGGATGATCTTGCTCACATGGAAAGCTGGTCTTGTCTCTTCCAGCCTATGACCCTTCAGGGATTCTCCATCGTCTAAGGCTCTCACCCCTATCCAACTCTTCAGCATCAGCTTTCACCACTTCTTCCGAACCCTGCACTCTGCTTAGAGCAAAATACCAGCAGTTCTCAGCTCCCTTCTTCACTTTCACAACTTGTTCCACCTGCCTGAAATGCCTTGCCTTTTGTTCTTCCCCTGGTGAAGCCTTATTCTTCCTCCTAGATCCTATTTCCGCCTCACGAGCCTTCCCTGACCTTCCCAGGCCAAGGTGGGCCGGCCTTGCTTCCACTTCCCGCTGTGCCTGCTCATAACACTTGTTACAGCCCCTAGGGCACTTTAGCTATGTTTGTATACATGGGCTGCTTCTCCCGGAGAGGACAGGGCCTGTACTGTCTGCCTTTGCCTTCTCAGCACGGTGCACAGAACCTGGCATACTGTGCTTGTTAGAATAAAAGTTGTTGAATATTAAATGCACGACTTTGGGGAGAGGTGCCCAACCTGAGCCCCAGCTGATATTCATAGGATCGAATGACTTGGCAGTCAGAGATAAAGCCCAACCTTGGAGATAAAATCCAAGCGCTTCTTAATCTAGTCAGCCTTTGTGCATTCAGCACCTTCTTGGAGTTGGGCTCCACTGTACTGGGCACTGAGATTCCAAGACAAGGGGGATACTGCTTGCCCCCCACCCCCCACCCCTCAAGGAACTCAGATGTCAGGCGTTAGAACCAAAGTAAGAGCATCTTTGGCAATTCATGAGCAGGTGTTGTGCCATCGGGATGGATAAATCTGTGCTTTTGTTTTCTATTGGGGAAGATCTGTCCCATCCATCAATGTGTATGTTATGATTGAGATTAAAATTTTTTAGGATGAGGGCCAAGAGGACTTTACCAAACCTGTACCTATCTATATCCAGATTTATACCTATGACAGGATGTACTCTTCTGTCTGAGGACGTAGAAGATGAGTATAAATGGCCCAACGTCAAGAAGTCTAAAATCTAGGGGAGCTAACTCATGCATACATATAACCAAAATGTAATAAATCCCTAAAAGATCATGGGATACCATCTATAAAGTATTTTGAGTTTTGACTATAAGCTCGGGTGTTCTGGGCCAGCGAGCTTGCTAGTGGGAGCGAGATGCTAAACAGGGCCAAGGATATTAGCCAGTTATCTGGGGACGATCTGCTCACTGACCACAGGTGACCCCTAAGCCCAGCCAGCCTCCCGCCTCATTCCTGAAAGTCCCATTTGCACATAAAAAGGGAGGAGCAGCTGTCAGCTACTGGGAAGGGCCCGGAGCAATTCTAATTTTGATGAGTCCTCAGCTACACAGAGCACCCCTTTTCCTAAACCCAGATGTCTGCTCTCGTTTTAAGTTCGCATGATCTGGTAATAGGAACAACCTCAAATCGTGTGAATTCAAAAACATACCAAGTTTTAAAGTATATCTTCTCCCTTCACAAAGCTAACATTTTCCCCCCAGGTTTTTGGAGAAATTGATTCATCGATTGCAAAAACATTTCGTGTCAGATGGCATACAATGTTTTTAAGAGTACGCTTGGTTTCAGACAAAGAAACGAGCCTTTTGTTGACATGGATTTTAGGGGAACAATACTAAAAAAAAAAAACATCGAAGATCGTCAGACACACATACACACCCTACAGTATTGATAGGGAACACCCTCTGTCTTTCCCATAAGCGGGGTGGAAACTGGGGCCAGGACGATCCTGCAGAAACTTCCTGATGGAAACTGCAGGGTCAGCCGTTCCTGAGCTGGAGCCGGGCTGTGGGGGACCGGCAGCCGCCGGGACTCCAGCTCCTCCTTTCCAGCTCCAGAGATGCTGTGCCATGGGGCAGCGCCTGCGCGCCGCCGGCTGGAGGGGCTCAGGCAGGAGTCCACGGTCCTGGGCACGGGGCTGGATCCTGGGGACAACCCCGTCACCACCCAGATCCATCTAGCAGAAAAACTTCAGATAATCAGCCCAAAAGTCACGTGAGCCAAATCTATGGCTCCCCCAACCCCGCCTCAGCCCCCAGGGTTAATCACTCCTAGGTCCGCTGCTCTCGGTTTCCCGCTGCTCACACTTCCCCTCGCACCGGCGCAGCCTCCGCGTCTCCTCTGCAGTGGGCTCCGGGGTCTGCATGCCCCCCCCCCACTCCCGCTGCCCTCAGCAGCTTTTGGGGGAAAAAGGAGGGGTGCTTCTTTGTTCTTTCCTCGGATTGACTCGGTTTATGGAATTCAACTCCCACCCCCATTCCAAGTTTGCAAATTTCTCACCATCCCCTCGAGTGCTGGCCGCTTCATGCATTGAGACTTTCTGAGTTCCAGGCCCTGGGCTAAGTGCTCCTCCCGTATTAACTTAGTCAACTCTTAGAGCCACCCTGTGATGTAGGTATTGATTTCTCTACAATGCGGAGAGAAAGAACCCATGTTCCGAGGGTAACTTGCCCAGGGTCTTACAACTAATAGATGTCGCAGCCAGGTTTGGAGCCCAAGTCGGTTTTGACCTCAGAGACCTAAATCTTTATTACTGTTCTTCATATAGCACGGGTAAATATAATAGCTAAAACTTACTGAGAAATTACTATTTGCCAGGTACTGTGCAAAGTACTTCTCTAAAATTATTCTCAGAGGCAGGTCCGCCATTCACCAGTTACCTGATCTCGAGCAAGTTTCTTAACCTCTTTTTGACTCAATTCCCTGACTGCAAAACGAGGCTAAAAATATGGATGTTGTGAAGAGTGAGCGAATTATATATGTGAGGCTTTTGGACTGGCACATATTGATCCCTCAAAGCGGTGTCTCATTTATTTTTTACTGTCGCCTCCATTCCACAGGTGAGGAACCTCGGCTTGGAGAGATGAAGCCGCTAATTGGTTCAGACTGCCCAGTGCATACCTCCGCACTGATGCGCCGGGAGTCCTGCGGTGTGCGGGCCCGCCCGCAGGTGAGTTGCACCTGACAGACGGCGCTTCGCGGGCGCTGCAGAACGCGCTGCAGCTCGGAGGCCTGGAATGGCACTTAGCGCACACACGAGGCTGCGGGGCGTCGTCGCTCGGGAAATGAGCTTGCGAGGGCCGGGGCGCTGTAAGGGTCTCCCCAGAACCTCCCCAAAGCAAGACAGGCATCACCTGTGAGCCCGCGGGCGGGGAGCCGTCCGGCTCAGAGCCCCGCTCCGCCGGGCACACACACTCACACCGCGGCCCGCAGTCCCCCCGCTGCCCCTGGAGCGGGCGCGCACACACACACACCGCACACACACACACACACACACAGCAGCCCGCCCCACCCCGCAGCCCGAGCCCGCGCCCGCCGCGCTCTAGGGCGGAGTTTCCTCCTCTGCTCATTGTTCGCGGCCCAGCGCCCGCCCAGCCCGGCCCCGCCCGGCTCCGCCGCCGCCGCCGCCGCCGCGCTCCTGGGGAGGGGCGGGGAGGGAGCGGGGCCGGCGCTGACCGGACGCGAGGCGCCGCCGCCGCGCAGACACCACAGCGACGCAGCAGCCCGCCGCTCCTCCGCCGCCTGGCTCTTAGCCCCAAGCCGGCTCTGCGGCAGCGACCGCGAGGAGGGGGCCCCCGAGCGCGACTGGGGAGCAGCGGGTCGCCGCCCGGCCGCCGCAGCCACCGCCAGGCCCCAGCGCGCGGCGCCCACGCTCCCGCCGCCCCAGCACTCGCGCCCCACGCCAGCCCCGCAGCCACCTGCTCCGGGCCCGCGGCCAGGACACGATGCGCTCCGCGCTGGCGCTCTCGGCGCTGCCGCCGCTGCTGCTGCTGCTGCTGCTGTCGCTCTCCCTGGACGGTGAGTGGTGGCCCGAGCTCCGCCGGGCGCCCACCGCGTCCCTGCGCCGCCGGCCGGGCCCACCTGCCGCGAAGCCCGCCGCGCCTCGTGGCCGGACCCGGGGCGGCGCGTCCGCGCATCTTGCGCCGAGGCCACAGGCAGAGCCCTGACCTTGCGCCATCCACGCCCCTTCCCAGCCCGGGAACGCCGCGAGCGCGGGGCCTGGCGCGTGGCTTGATTGTCCCGCGTCTCGGTTCGGGTGCAGCGGGCGGTGAATTGCGCCGGGGCAAACAGGGGCGCGCCGGCGCGGGATGGGTTTGCGGGCAGAGAGCCGGCCCTTGGGGCACCTATAGGGGGCACCCCCAGAGTCTGATGACCCCTTTTCTCCATGTTGGGGAAGCTCAGGGACGGTATTGTGTCGTTTTGATCCCAGGCAGAGCGGCAGACTGAATGCTCATGAGAAAGTCTGCGAAGCAGGTGACAACCGTCCGCTAATGGCCCACGCGGGCCATGTCTTCCTCGTTCGCAAAGAGGGTTTTCCAAGCAGCATAGACCGAGTCTATGCTGGGGCAGGTGGAAGGGGAATAAATACACCTTCCACAGTCCCAAAGTCACCTGAATAGGATTCTTGCCTCCGTGTCACCTAAGGAACAAATCTGTTCTTAGCGCATGGCCGGGACGGCGAGACCCCCTCCAGCCCCTTTGTGTAAGCGGAACTTTCCTCATGCAGCTTGGGCCGCACCTTAGAAACACCTCCCTTCCGAAGGTGAAATGTTACCCTTTGGGGAGGGGGGACTTGCATTGGCTGCAGACGCAATCAGAGCAGGTGTTCCCGAAGTCCCTAGGAACATCTGGAGCCTCAGCCCCAGGGAGAGGTGCAGCTAGCTCCTTCTCTGGCACCCCAGTGTGTGTCTGCTGAGCAGGATGATGTTCCCAGTCCTCGGAGCCCCGCGGTGAGAGCCCAGACAGAGAAGGGACCCTGCTGTGGGCAGGCTGCTGGCATTTGGGACTAAGTTCTCAGGGAGGTAGTGAGATAGAAAGGCTGTGCAGTCTGTGCAGCTGCACCCCCCCCCCACCGTGTTTGGTGGGGGAAGGGACTGGTGCTCAGAGAGCGCAGTGGGCTTGGGCATGGGGGTAGGGGTTGGCCCTGAGACTCCAGCAGCCTGGCCTGAAAGGGAAGGGCACTCCCAGTAGGCGGGTGATGTGCGCCTGGAGGACAGGGCGCTGTGCAAGGAACAGTGGGAGCCGCGCTGAGCATGGCAGTCACTGAAGATCCACACAACCTGCAGGGCTGGGAAGATACTGGAGGAGGGCTGCCCCCCTCACCCCTGCTCTGGGGGCAGCTTGTCAGTGTGGGCCTTGACAAGCACTCTCTGCCAGGAGGAGCCTCGTAGTGCCTTTCAGAAGGGAGATGGGCTAGTTCCCAGTGCTTCTGAGCCTAAAGAGGCTGAGCTTTGAGGAGAGGGTGGGCTGCGGGATGAGACCCCCCACTGTCCCGCCCTAAGAGAAGGTGCTCTCAAGCGCCCCATAGGAAAGCCTACTCTGCTGGCTTCAAGGCCGAGACTGTCTTCCCTGGCATCTGGGCACTGCCCGGAAACCCTGTCTCCTCCAGGAAGCCCTCAGCCTGGCAGGAGGCATGGCACATGGGAGCAGCTTGATATGTGGTAAGCACAAAACCAGAACCTGGCTCCCGTCCTCACCAGCAAGTCACTGGGCCTGTCTGAGCTCCCCTAAAATGCTGTTATTAGCATATGCAGTGATAAAAGGAAGTGCTTTGAAAAGTGCAAAGCTGCCAGGGGGCATTGTTATTAGTATTTGCATACACTGAGGCCAGAAAAGGCTGAGGGGTGCAGGATTGGTATTTAGGGGCTGTGGAGGGAGTCAGTAAAGACTGGGCCACCGTCATCCGTCATCCGGGATGGTGTAACTTCCAAAACTGCTGGAATCCTGTGATTTAATTCTTAAAACAAACAAACAACAACAACAACAAAAACACTCTTATAGTGTCTCCTTAACAAAGGAATTCGCCGGGAACAGGTCCCCTCGGAGCTGACCTTAGGCAGATCATGCAGCCTACAGCATAAACAGCATGAAACCCAGGGGCCTGACGAGCCATTAGACCTCATTCTCAGTGCTTTTTGGTTTGATGTCCTTCGGTTGAACCACATGGCAGTCGTACCTCTGAGCCTGTTTTTTCATCTGTAAAATGATAACAAGTCTCTACCATGCAGGTCGTTCTGAAGGTGAGAGATCGCTGATGTGATGAGCTTGACATTGTGCCCAGCTCAAGGTCAGAGCTCAATACATCCTAGCTTTGCGATTAATAAGGCATATGTGTAGGGCACTTGGTCAGCTTAAGGCACCCCCAGCATCAGGATGCTGCTCGTGTTTGTGGGTACGGTTGATACGTAGTAATGGAAACCGAAGCTTCGGCGCCGCGTGGTGTGGGAGAGAAGGCATGTGTAAAGGAAGCCCTAAGATGTGGAGAGGGGTGGCCTGGGCAAATCCTCCTGAGGGAGGTGTGGGATGGGAGACCGCTCTTAGGGCCGCTGAGGCTGAATGAGTGGCAGGGTCAGGGGAGACCCAGATTAGAGGCCAAGGACCATGATGGGGGTTTGAGATGGGTCAGTGAGCTGCAGAAAGGCTTTGGAACCCTGAGAAAAGGTTCTGTAGGGTAGGGCTGAGGGGACAGTGTGTGTTCCTTGCGTGCCACTGCTTGGGCACGGCTTTGAGACAGAAGTGAGCAAGACATGCGGGTGAGGGTGGGGGGCTCACTAATCGAAGCAGGCCTGAGAAGAGGCGGGTAGAGGGCAGGCAGGAAGGGACAAGAAGACTCCGGAGGGACACAAAGGTACCACCCGGTGGCAGCTTGGCCAGGGCCGTAACGTGTGGCCGCCCAAGAAAGGGCAGAAGAGGGGAGATTGGCAGGCCCGGGAGGACATTCTGGGGGTCCCAGGTGGGGGGAGATGCAGCAGCATGGAGGCTGCCACCCACCCGCTCCTTTCTCAGGAGTCCCTATTTGAAGGGAGAGGAGGGGCTCCTGCTGGGTGGGGTTTTTGTATCTCTGCCCTTCGGAAGCTGAGAGGAAGGGGCGCCATCTAGTTTGAACTCCCCCCAAGCGAGGCGGGCTGGAGTGTTAACTCCTGTCTGTCCTCAGGTATCATCCTGTCGGGAAGCCTTCCCTGCTTTCTTAGCCGGAACCAGTCATGTCCCATGGTCTTTTGGGTGCCTCCCCCACCGTGCAGTGAGCACCCCATCCCCCCAAGGGCAGGAGTCAGCAGCAGTCATCATCTCTCCCTCCAGGGCCCAGGGCGGCACCAGGCACTGAGCAGTCCCTACAGGTTTTACCTGGACTGTTGGGCTGAGGGGAGCTCGGGCCGGAGCCCCTGGCTGCAGGCTCAGCGGAAGGGGAGCCCAGGCCCACCCCTCCTGCAGCAGCCGGAGCTGGTGGGAGGGAGCAACTGTTGAGGGTCCCCGGCGTCTGGTGGCTGCTGTGAGGATGGCCTAGCGCTTAGTTTGAGGCTCTTCACTCCCAAGGGCAGTGGGAAGAACCCTCTGGACAGCTCACTGCACTTCATGGGAGCGGGTGGGGATGCGATGGCTGCTACTCTGCGAAGGGCCAGTTCACACCCTTCACACCCCAGGGCCCTCTGCAGGTCCTCCCACAGAACTGCAAACAGAGAAGGGCCTTCCTCCGCCCGCCCCTTCCCACCAGCCTCAGCCCCCTGGAGTCTTCCTCAGACCCACCCGCCAGGAGCTCTGGGCTCGCTTTCTGTTTGTGCCCACAGAGTATGAAGCGGGGCAGGGAGCTCAGCGGGTGGGGGTGGGCAGTGTGTTTGTGTGTTCCGGTCACGTCCCGTTCCCAGGAACACAGGCCTCTCCTGCCATGCGTCCTGCCAGATGATGAAGTGAGGTGGCAGATCTGGAACTGTGACTCTTACGGCCACACACACCTCACGACCATACGTTTTCTCTTCAGGAAAGCCTCCCAGAGAATCTACAAAAAAAAAAGGGCTTCGCATGTGCAATAGCATTTACTGGGAGGTTTCTCCAAATAGGGTGTGCAAAGTAGAATCCAATTAGCAAAAGGTGATTTCCACACCACGTCTCAATAAACTAGAAAATCAGAACACAGAATTCTAGAGCCGGGGAGCCTTGTGGAAAACGTTCGCACGGCTCATTTTTCAGAGGAGGGAATACGGACCAGGCTCTGGGGTCACCTGCCCACATTCCCAGGAGCTCCCAGTGACGGCTTCCTGGGAGACCTGTGTGCCACAGACACTAGTAAGTGGACCTTTCGGGGGCTGTTCTGTCCTGGGCACTGGAGAAACTCATTAAAACCCTTTTCAGAAAGGGTTGCATGATGGTGACAACTCTGTACTGTGCCCAGACCCTCCCCACCCCTCCATCATCAGGGTAAGGCGAGGCTTAGAGCCACTTCGTTACTTAAGAGTTAGGCTTGGACGTGGTTCCATAGTGTAGCGGTTAGCACGTCTGCATTACGCACGGAAGGTCCTGGGCTCGCGCCCCAGTAGAGCCACGGTCCATGGTCTACGGCCATGCCGCCCCGAACAAGCCCCAAGTCTGATCAGGGTCGGGCCTGGTTAGTACTTGGATGGGAGACCACCTAGGAAGACCAGGTGCTGTAGGCATAAATAATAAAAAAAAAAGAAAAGTTGGGCTCCCCGAGGGCCCCCTGAGCGCCATGTCTCAGGGCTGGCCACCATGCATTGTGACTGTGTGTCCGTCTCCTGTCGCCTGGGACCCGTGTAGTATCCACAGCACCTCGCCAGAACCTGGAGCAAACAGGTGGTCAGAAATGCTTGCTGGATAGCGGGTGCACAAATGCCACGGGCAGCCGCAGATTCCGGCGTGGCTGCGCCTCACACCCTCCCCTCCCCCCGCACTCCGTGTGGGCTCTGAGCTCTGTCCCCACCCTGGGCAGCACAGACCCCACAGCTTCGCTCAGCCCATCCTCCCTCTGTCCCCACCCCTTTCCCCAACACGCCGCCGCCACCACCACCACCCTCCCCTCTTCCTTTGTATCCTTGTGCCCCTCAGGTCAGCCACCTCGGACTTCCCTAGGGCCAGGGCGCAGGGTGGCACCCCGTCCGCCAATTGTCGTGCCCGGAAGGCTGTGTGCCTCAGCCCCGGGGAAAGAGAAGCCTGAGGAATGGCTGAGTGCGTCTTGCCATGCGGCGCCAAGTTGGGGCCCAGAGAGCCCGCCCAGAGCCAGGTCCCCGGAGACGCATGGGCGGACCCGGAGTCCACAGCTGTCTGACATCTAACCCTGCAGCCCCCTGACCCAGGTCAACATGGAAAGGACAGTGGGAAGGCAGGGACACTTGGTAATTCTTCAAGTTATTGACTAGATGTGAGGCAGAAGCCGTGTTCCCTTCTTACCAGAAATTCACAGAGCTGTGTCCTAGGGGCCCCCTTTTCCCCATCCGGTCTGACTCCTATGCTGACCTGCTCTGAACACAGTGGCTAGAGCTGGTCTCCAGCTGAGGCAGCATGAGGTTGCCTGTGGATAGCCTCTCTCTCACAGACCATTCCAGAGAGGGGACACCGAGGCCCAGACACCCAGGACTCACAACAGAGCGCACAGCCAGCTCTTCTCCCAAGTATCCACATGGCTCCCTCATGTCTATCAGCTTTCTGCATGAACGCCACCTTCTCAAAGAGGCCTTCCGGTCCACCTTACGTGACACGCCCCCCTCCCCTGACCCTGCTTATGTTCTCCATGGCTCTTATCACCGGAGTCTGCTCATTTCTGTAAGTTCCATGAGGGCAGGGACTTTTGTTCAGGGCTGTAACCATGGCACCTAGGACAGTACCTGGCACACAGTGGACTTTTGATAAATATTTGCTAAGTGAATGAGTGAGCGAGTGGCAGAGCTGGTTTAGAAGCCAAAGGCCTGCCTGCCAGTTCCAAGGTTTCTAACTGCCAGGCTCCCAGCCTGAGTCCAGAAGAGAGGCAGGTGGGCAGGGGGCTGGCACGTGGGCAGGAGAGGAAGTGGGGGCTCCTGAGAACAGGAGAGCTGTGGGAAGTACCACAGCCTCATACCTGCTTCTGTGCCTCCCCCACCCGAAGGACCCTTCAGGTGAAGATTAGAGCTTCTGTTACAACTCGATGCGGCTGCTCAGAGCAACTGAAAAGAAATAGTGCATTAAATGAGACAGAGCTGTATTTCCCTATATGATAGCTGTTTCAGAGGGCCGGTATGGTGGATCTGCCGTACTTGGGTGCCAGACGTCAGGAGAAAGGAACAAGAATCCTGCAGCTCCTCTTCTGAGGTTACCTGCCAGAAACCACACAACACTTCCAGTTACATTTGTTGATCGGAACTTAGTCCTGTGGCCGCACCTAGCTGCAAGGGAAGCAGGGAAGACTCCTTTCCTTAGGCAAGAGTAATTTTTATTTCAGGCACCCATATATCTAACCCCAAATCAGTGGTTCAGTTATAAAGAAGAAGCAAGGAGTGAATATTGGAGTAGGTCACTGGCAAATGATACAGTAGACCCAGTCTCTGAAAACCTTGGGCTTCTCTGCAGTGGCCATCAGTCCTCACCGTGCCAGTCAGATCAGTTTCTCATCTGCACGAGGGAAATGCCAGCCGTCATCCTCCAGGAGCTGAGGCTTCACCTCACCGCCTTCTAGCTAAGCCGCTGTGAGCTTAGCCCCTGTTTTGTGGCTCTGGTCTTTTGGTACTGGTGAGCAGTTCCTTTAATGCACAGGGAAAACTGCCATCCTCCCACTGAAGTGGCCTGGGCGCTGGTTGCGAGCAGAGCCTACACCAGGGCAGGCATAGAGGGGACCTGCTTTCCCCCCACTGGCCTCTGGGAGGCAAAGACGTATTTCTGCACCCCCGCCTCCCTCCCCCACCTCAGTGGGGCGAGTACGGGGCAGAGGGAGATACTATACTGTCTTAGGAGTTTGGTGCATGGAAACTCATAAGAGCCAGCAGCTGGAGGCCAGTGGCTTTCAAACCTGGATGAGGTGTTCTGTGAGCTGACTTGGGGGTCACCAAGAGCTTGGGGTGCACACCCAGAAGGGAAAACTAAGACTAGGCCAATTTGCGGGGGGGGGGGACTTCCTATCCCACCCACTTCATGCAGCTCTGCTTTTGTCTGTTCTGTGTAGTAGGCCTCCACAGAGGAATTCCTTTGGGAAAAAGTTCTGTCAAAGAGAAGAAAATTGGAAATCTCTTGGCACATGCCCCAGGTGTTGAAGCGAGACACCTGACTTTAGTCCGAGCTGTGGCACACACGAGCCTTGTGACTCCAGACTTGTTCCTCGGGCTCTGTTTCGCTAGCTGTGACATGGGTGTGATGCCTGCCTCCACAGTGAGGGTTCGGTACCCCCACATAGGCGGTGTGCCTGAACTCTTTAGTTTTTCTTTTGTTGGCTGCGGCTCTAGCCCAGCGTGAGGTGTGATTGATGAGGCAGACCCTGCCACTGCGCCCTCCCAGGCTGGACCTCGCTGAGCCACGCTTTTCCTCTGTGGCTCGTTCCCAGGAACCAGGCATTCCCCATTTAGTCCCCACCAGATCACCCAGGATGAGGGCCCCAGTTCTGGGGGGCGGGGGGGGGAGTCAGTTGTAGACCACAGTTGCGGATACGCGTGGTCAGGGTAGACTTAGCTGGAAGGGAGCTCTGATGGCCAGTCCCCCATCCTCCTAGTTCTCATCCCGGTGCTTCTCACCCCAGCCCTGGGGAACACTGCCTTTCACGCTTGGGCTTCAAGTGAAGAGAAGTTGTCCCGAAGCCATCCTGACCCTGATGCCAGCAGGTTCTCCCCATCGCCCTGCGAAACGGAGTCTCATCCTACGGCCCCTTTTCCGCCTCTGCTCCCCTGCCCCTGTCTAGCTCACTTCCTTTCTCCTCAAATGACCCTTCCGCTTGCACGAAATTCCCAGTGACACCATCCAGGCCACGCAGTGAAGCATGATGCTGGTCCTACAGCCATGGCTACATTTTCCTTCTCAGAGAAGGGAAGGGGGAGGAGGGGCGGTAGATGGGATTCCAGTCCCGCAACTCACATAAGCCAAGGGCACTGACGATCTCCTCACAAAGACATGAAGTGGGAGGAAGATAAGAACTAACTACTCACAGGGCTGCATTTGGCTTTCTGCACAATAAGCCCCAATGAGGACAGCGCTCCGTGCCTCGGTTTACCCACACGGTAAATCAGAGCTAGCACTGTATGGTCTTTTTTCTTAACTTTCACGGCTCCATCAAACAAGCTGTGTCCCAAACTGTCCACAGAGAACACAAGTAGTCCTCAAGGTATTAATAGTTTTGCTCTCAATAAATGATAAATGAATAAACATTGTTTTAAGGATGATACAGAACATTTGGAAAATAAGTATGTACTATGATCTGAAATGCCCTGGGCTGTTCCTTATCGCCTGTTTAAAGCCAGCGTTCCCCACACCTGGGTTGACCATGGAACCTTTTCCTTCCTCCTTCCTGTTTTTAGTAGAACACCTATTAACATCTTGTGGGGAAGATACGATGTAGAGGTAGAGTGACTAACCATCCCTGTTTGTCTGGGACTGAGAGGTGTCCAGGTATGTGTGACGTTCGGTGCTAAGATCCAGACGGTCCCCCGGAAAGACCTGGACGGGGCTAAAGAGCATCAGATGTGAAAACACGAGAGCCCCTTCGCTGAGCAAGAGCCCTTTGACGTGGACATGTGGGCCCCTCTTCCCTGAGGGCATTGGCTGGTCTGCCCCACAAGGAAGGCGTTTGTGCTCGAGTTTGTGCAGGAGCAGGATCCATCCCCAGCTCCTCGTGGGGCTTTTAATGATGGTGTTGCCACTCGGAAGTCGGAGGCATCACTAAGAATTGTGGATGTGTGTGTGTGTTTGACGTTTGACCTTCCTGCTCAGATGGGGCCAAACGTGGTCGCTTCTGACTTCGTTCCTGCTGGGCCTGTGCCCCTGCTGCTTTGAGTCCCTGATCCTGACAGTGTCACATGTTCGTTGTAAATTCGGTCTGAGTCCCTCATCCTGTCATCCCGGCCCCAGAGCTTGGAGAAAGGGGTTTCAGAGGATGTGCCGTCAACCAGCATGGCCTCAGTGACTCGCCGTGGTGCACCGATGCTTGGGGCGTTCTCCACAGCTCTGGTTAAACAGAGCTTGCCTAGGTGCCTGGATCTCATCCATCTTCGGGCTGTCATTTTTTTTCGGAGAGTAGAGCAGCCAGATGGCTGAAAGGGGTGGCGGGGAGATGCATCTTGTTTGCTGAGTCACCAGCTTGCAAGTGTTTTCTAAGCTGCTGCTAGCGCATAAGGCAGCCCTCACAGGCGGATCAGGGAGCTCAGTGAGCTTGGTGAGTGTCGGGTCCCCTAGCTCAGGCAGATCGATAGATGCAGCCCTGCACCCCAGCCCTAGGGGTGCTGTTGAGCAGAGAGCGCACTGGGTCTCAGCCTGCCAGTGAAGGCAACGGCCCTGCTGTTCCCTCCCCCAAGCCCTGTGCTGTCAGCCCGCTCCCCAGCATGTCCCTTCTCCCCGCCAGGCAGCCTTCATCCATGTCCCTTCTCCCCGCCAGGCAGCCTTCATCGGGAGACCCCAGAGCACCACATGGAATCGCTTCTTGCCCTGAGATCATCCTGCTTTCAGCTTGTCTCCAGCCACTTCGGGCTGGGGCAGGAGAGAGCGTGTGCTGTGGACAGCTGGCTCCCCGGGAGAAGCAGGGCGGGAGCTCGCTCGCTGGCTCAGAGGCTCTCATTTCCCCCCTGGCACACGGGGAGGTTGCACTTAGCTGGAAAGCGCTTTGGCTTTACCCCGCCGAACCCGGGAGACTCTAGAAGTCTTGTCCCGACCACACTTGAATCACATCTCCGAATTCCATAGGCGCTTTGGACAACCGCGTCAACACAGCGGTGATAACTGCCCCTGGGGCCTCCTGTTAGTTAAGCTTTGTGTATTTAGGCGTGTGCATGTGTGTATGGTGGTGGTGGCAGGCAGGGAGCAGATACCCAGGAGGGTCCGTCGGAGTTGGTTTGAATAAAGGACATGAGTCTGCGAGAGGAAGATACTCCGCCGTGCAGGGTGCGGTCTTTCTGCTGGCCTGTCTTCTCGTCCGCAAGTGAGGGGCTGGCCCAGACCTCAAGGACCCTCCAATTTCGTATTTCCCAGTGCTCTGATGATTTCCACCCAGACCTGCTGGCATGTGGGGACTGGGTTCAAATGTTTGGGTGCCTCCAGGAAGGCCAGGGGGTGGGGGAGCTTAGATTCGACAGTACTGGTGCTTTGAGTTATTGGAGATGGCTGGGAAGGGAGGAAGCTCTTCTCATCACGACTGGCTGCTGGGGACAGCCAGTGACACCTTGAATTCCTGCATAATGCAAGGGAGGGCATGTGCACATGTCCTCTGGCATCCTGGGGGAGCTCTCGGGGTCTTGCTGGCCTAGGCCCTCTCTCTTCACCTTGCTTCAGGCCTCCACATCTAACAGCCAGAAAGGGGAGCAGCTGCAGGAGTCGGGAGCATGTGGGCACGCATGCCCCGCAGGGTAGAGAGCCTGCTCTGGGAGTTGGACCAGAGTTCTAGAAACCAGAGAAGGTCTGACCTGGTACCTAGTACTCGGACCATTTGTAGCCCATCTTCTCCCTTGTTGAACGGGATCAGATGATGTCTAGAGTCCCTCTCGTTCTGACGTTAATGACCCAGGGACTCAGAGGAGAGTGATGTCAGCATGGCTTTCAGAGTTGGGCACAGACCCAGTCTCTGGTCACGGAGGACTGTGGACCCAGCCACAACCTGCTTGGACCTCGCTGCTCAGTAGTTCACAGCCTGTCTGGCCTCTGCCCCTGGCCTGAGGACTGGGCATCAGCTCCTCTTCCAGCCGCAGCTTTAGCTGTGACGTCATCACTGTGAAAGGAAGACTGGTCTGTGAGAGAAGATGAGGAAGGCAGTGGCCCCTGGGACCAGCGGCTCTGAAATCCCATGGCCCTGGGTTGTTCCACACTCCAGAGCACAGCACCCACTTTGCAGATGGGAAATCAGGCAGGAGGTTGGTGGTGATTCACCTAGAGTTCAGTCTTGAGGCTCCAAGTAGCCCCTTCCATTTTAGGTTATGCCTTAGTGCTCTGGGCATGGAGTGGGCCAAATAAACTTGGCCTTGACTTCTGGGCCTCTGAATCCACCTGGCAGAGTAGAAATGCAATAACGAGAATGACGGGCCAGGAGCACGTGAGGTACGGAGCAAGAGATGGTGCCGCCCCTCGCACAGCCCTCTCAAAGCCCCAGGTCTGACCTCAGTGTCAGTCCTGTGTGATCGAACCTGACCCTCTTTCCTGACCTGGAAAACTTCAGAGGGAAGTATTTCACTCTGTTCCCAACCTCTTCTGAAAAGAAGAGCTGAGAAGTCACCGTGTGTATGTGCGCGTGCGTGTGTGCGTGCGTGCGCACTTGTGCATGTTCTTACCTCTGGTCACCCTCTTGGGTGTCATTAAGCCTCCCTGACTACTTTTGGGGGATGAATTTTCAGCTGTGTGAACACCTGGCTCCAACCAGGGCTGGCTCTGGGGTTCTTGATTCACTTCCCTGGGTGGAGCCCATAGGAAACTGAGCTTCCTTGACCAGCTCTCACATCTCAAACACAGGGATGGGCTTGGCTTTGTTTAAAAGGAATGAACGTGGCTTTTAGCTACATCCCTTCACAGGCCTTGGCGTGGGAGTCGGGGACCAGGGAGCCGGTTCTCAATTGTTAAGTTACAGTCTTTTACAAAACTTGGTCTTTTTAAGCAACACTCCCATGGATTCCCCACTCCCTGCTAGCACGCTGAGCAAGCACTCTCCCACCTTCGAACACCAAAGGAATCCAGATTGCACCCTCTGTGGGAGCAGTCATGCTTTGCCCTCTACCTCTGGGGCCTAACGTAGAGTCTTGACTTTATTTAACCTGCTTTACAAAGTAAGTGGGGTTTCAGGAACCGGCTCACCGAGGCTTAGCTCTCCCCGTCCCCCTCCCGCCCCTGCACCCCCTCCCCCCCCCGCCCTCACCACATGCACAGATTTAGTTTGTGGGGACTGTGTCCTAATGTGAATAATTCTGCA
Source organism: Eonycteris spelaea (assembly GCA_003508835.1). Taxonomy (NCBI): domain Eukaryota; kingdom Metazoa; phylum Chordata; class Mammalia; order Chiroptera; family Pteropodidae; genus Eonycteris; species Eonycteris spelaea. The sequence goes on along the minus strand of PUFA01000310.1, from coordinate 734,358 downwards.
GCAAGAAGGATGCAGGTGTTATTCCTGGAAGGGGCGCACTCTCTCCAGGCGGAAACCCGTCATTCCCTGGGAAAGTCACAGGCCCCGTGTCACAGAACTGTCTCACTCCGCTGGATCCCACGTCTATGCTGGACTTCCCTCTGGCTCCCGGCCCTTGTTTGTTTTCAGCCGGGAATGGAGACTGGTCCCTGGCGGAGGTTTCCAGGAGCGGCCCAGAAACCCATACACATCTGGTTATTTTCAGGGCTTCAGGAGGTGGCGTGGGAATGACAACGTGCTCCCTCAGGAAAATAGTTACCGAGGTTGTTTTTGAAGTGATTGCTAAGGGAAGAGCTGGATGCCAAACGTGCGTGTGCTTTGGCCGTGGAAGTATGTGTGCGCCCGAGGATTTGGAGGGCAGCAGCTACACCTGGGGGCTCCCGCACCCATAGCTAGCCCTGTCTCCCCAGCCTCAGTCCCTTGCACCTCCTCAGAGGGTGTGGGAGATGCAAAAGGGATCACACCTAAAGCTCTCAGCTCAGTGTCTGGCTGCTATGATAAGGCCTTATCAATAATTGCTAGCTATCAATAATCGCTAGATATAAGTTTAGGAGTAATGATGAGAAACTGGTTTCGACGGGTGGATTTGCAGAACATTCTGCCATGTGAAGAGGCTGCGCATGCGCACGTCTGTGCCCCCAGTCTCAGACCTGACGCAAGCTCGGCCGGACACGGGGCACCCTGCCCTCCCGTCCCAGAACTCTTGGCACAGACATCTGTGTCCCCAGTGCACAGGAGAATGCTGACAAGATTGTCAGCCCGGCTTCCCACCTAGCCGGGCTTGCCCCTCTGTAGATCTGGAGTATTTTGACATTTTCCTCCAAAGATGATATATATTTTTAAAAGTTCATTTTGTTCCAAGATAGATAGATATTTCTCTCTCCTTGACAGACAAGGAGTCCAAGGCCCCAGGAGGCCCCAGGCTCAGATGATACCCAGGCCTCCCATTCCCCGACCTTGCTATTCCTGCAGAGGCTGCAGTACATCACATGTGTGGTCCTCGAAAGGGTCTTCGAGATGAGCTGAAGGGCACTCTGCCTCCTCCCCAGGGTGCTGGCCTGCAGTCCTGACCTTTGTGGCAGGCGAGGTGAGCTCAGGCAGCCAGGCATCGCCTCCACCCCTGCAGGCCGGTGGGCTGGCGGCTCCCGGGCACACTGCCCCGTCAGACAGAGCAGGATTCACATGGTGCAGCAAGCAAAGGGATTAGGAGGCCCTGGGAAGGGTATTGTTTTAAGGAGGTTAGTCCGACTTTCCTGGGCAGGCCGGCAGTCCCCACACAAAGCCTGACACACATGTCCCAGGTCTCCAGGGGTCAGCACGTGCACACCCATCTGTTAGGAACAGCCATAACAGGTGGCCCAGGCAGGCCCAGGCCAGGGACCTTTGGGTGGTGGGGCAGGACCCAGAGCGGGGGCAGCTGGGCTACAGGTAGAGGCGGGGCTGCAGTCTTGGGTCACAGCCCTGACTGAATTCCAAGCTCTCCTCTCACGTCTCTGCCTTTAGCAGCAGAATTATAATAATGAGTAATCCAAAGAATGTATTTAGATGCTTCCCGCTCAGGACTTTGTCCTGTTCTGGGGTGGGGGGTGAGGTTCTGCCCTCTGACCCTCACCTAGAAAGGATCTGATGGGGATGGGATGGGGGTGGTGCAGCCAGTTCTGGCCTCTGATTGTCATTAGGGGATATTGCAGAGGTCACTGAAGCCACTTCTCTGTGACTCATGTAGAAACTAAGGTCCCTGAGCTGGCTGGCATGTCGGGGAGGGGGTTGAGAGCCAAGCCCCTGGAACAGGCCTCCCAGCTCCCCCACCGCAGCCATTGCTCCCCCTCTTCCAGGCCCCTGGCACTAACACCCGCATTTCAGTAAGACTGGCTGGCCAGGGGGCGTGTCTGGGATGGCAGCCGGAGAGGAGCGGCCCACACAGGGAGGGAGGGCGGCCTCGGCTTCTGTGAGGGAGCGGGATCTGGGTGTGAGGGGAAAGCTCAGGAGATGGACCTGTATCCTGGAGCCAGCCCTCCTTCCCCACCTCCCTCCCCACACCCCGAGGGAGCAGCAGCAGCAGGCACGCTGTCCACGCAGCTCAGCCCCAAGTGCAGACATCAGCTTCCCAAAGACGTGAGCGGCACTGTTCATGGCAGTGTTCATGGCAGCCCCACCCACAGCGGCCCTCTCCGGAAGCCACCGAATGCCCGTCAGCAGCAGAATGGATAAGTGCGTCGGGGCAGGTCCCCACAGCAGGGGGCTCTGCCACAGTGGGAACGAACAGTCTCCAGCCGAGTACCCACGGGCTGGAGGAATCGCACAAGTAAGATGCCCAGCGGGGAAGCCAGACCCCAAAGTTGGTACCATGTGGTCCCATTGATGTAAAACCCAACTAGGCAGAAGTAACCCGTGATATTTAAGGCAGAAGAGAGGTTACTTCGGGGATGGAGGTGACTGAAGGGAACACGGGGGCTTCTGATGCTGTGGCCTGGGTGCTGGTCACGTGGGTACGTTCCATCAGCGGTGTGTGCAGTTGTCTGAATGTATGCAATTCTTCCGATAAAACACTTAAACTAAAGGGGAGGGGCTATTATCAGGGACCTCCTGATGGCACAGCAGGAGCTACTGTGAACCCATGGGAGCAGACACTCAACAGCCAGAAGGCCCCAGGCACACAGTTCCGGGGGAGGGGGCAGCCCAGGGAGAGAGCTCCGAGCCAGGGGCCATCGGCCCCAGAGAAGGAGAGTATGGGAGCCGAGTGAGGTGGCCTGCCACCCCAGAGCTGCCCCCATGCCTAGCTGTCTGTTACTGGCAATTCCCAGGAGGGTCAGAGAGAGAGGAAAGTGGGAGAGTGAAGCGCCAGGGGCCCATCCTGGGAACACATTTAGCAAGTGTCCACGGGGGATAGGTGCTGTACAGGTGCCAGGGGCCCTAGGGGAATGGCCACAGTCCCTTCCGCGTATGTAACAGCCCTACAAAGAGGGGCGGGCCGTCACCCACACTCGACCCTCCGATGTCTTGTTATTGGACGGTAGTGCTCTTCGGGTTTTAAATTTATTCTTTTTAAATTTGTTTTTGGAATAGGTACAATTTACGCCTGTCCCTTTGCTTGTGATATGAGTTGCAAATACTCTGCCCAGTTTGCCATCACGCGGCTCCACTTCCTGTAGAAGGCTACTACAGGTGGCTCTTGGGCTCTTCAGGGACATCACTGAATAGGGTCCGCGGCTGGATGAAAACCCAGGCTTCTGGCCCCAGACCTGCGAGGGGTCTTGTGCATCAGGGGTTGGCAAACTTGGCTCAGCAGCTTATATTTATAAATAAAGTTTTATTGGAACACAGCCACGCTCATTTTGTTTACATACTGCCTGTGGCTACTTTCGGGCTACGTGAAGCTGGACAGCTGCGACAGTCACTGCATGGCCCACAAGGGCTAAAGTATTAACTCTGGCCCTTTAAAGAAAAAGTTTGCCAACCTCCGCTGGACATACTGTGTCCCAATGTCATTGTTCTACAAATGGGAGGCAAGGCCCAAGGGACTTCAGTGGCTTGCCTGACTAGTAGCCGAAGGCCGAGAACCAGCCCCGGCCCTTTGCCTGGTTTTCTTCCTCAGGGCCACACAGGGCCCTGGAAAGAAGGGTGCTCCTCAGACTGGCGCCCCAAGTCCCCTGACTGCTCACTTGCTGTGGTGTTGAACAGGTCAGTTAACCTCTCTCTGCACTTCCGTTTCCTTAAGACAGACATTTCCGGAGTTTTTCAACATTAAGTGAGATTTCACATACAAGCCCAGCCCTCAGTTGATGATCAGTACTACCTGCGAAACACGAGTTCCCACCTTCTTCCAGAGTCCGACACTTATCAGACTCCTCTTCACCCACACCCTCGGGGTGGGATGGGAAAGGCGGCTGGCTGTCACGCAGGAGGACCCCCAGGCTGAGCAGGAGATGGGCATGCGTGGCCCCCAGCGCCAGGCACAGGTCCCAGAGCGCTCTCCCTGGGAGACGGAGGTCTGGGGTCGCTGTCGGGGCAGAGCGCAGGCTGCCAGCAGGAAAGCCCCTCCCTCCTCGCCCCTGCTTTGACTCTCCTCCAGGCCTTTCTGAGGAGGTGAGGAGACTTCCTGCATCCAGGCCTCACCCGGGCCTCAGGTTTCTCTTTTCCAGGAACATTCTGGCTTACCCCTTGTCTGGGAATTCACCTGACCATGGCACCCTGGTACTGTCATCTCCCCCCTCCCTCCTCCCCAAGCGGCCATACATCACTGGGGAACCTGGGAAGAGCCCCAGTGGGTCTGGGGAAGCCTTTTGTGCACACTCCCCCGGGGTCAAGGCCTGTGCAGGCCTGAGCATCTCTCGAGGAAGAGGCATGTCGCAGCATGGCACTGTAACAGGAAGCGTGGTGGGGGCTTGACTTGGGGCTGGCAAGTGGAGGAGCCTTTCCCGTCTGCCTTGGGATGTGATCACAGCTGACGTGGACCGCGCACTTCCTATGGGCATGCTCTGCCCTGCGTACTTAAAGGCGTCACTTAGTTACTACTATTGCCCTCCTCCTCACTTCTGACAGATGGGAAACTGAGGAAGCGAGTGTAAAGACGCCTGCCTGGCACAACCAGTGTGTGGTGGAACCGGGACGTGAACCCAGGTGGTGGGCTCCTGAGCGAGTGCCCTTAACCGCTGTTTTGTGGAGAGAGGAGGAGAGAGGGAAGGGCTCATGCAGCGGGCCGGGCAGGGACGGGCAGGGACGTGTGTGGACTGGAGCAGGCTATGGGCCACACTCGCAGGTGTCGGGGACAGGAGAGGAGGAGAATTGCTGGTTTGGGGAAGGAGAGGTGGGGCAACGTCCTCAGCCTTGGTGCCCTCGCCCACGGGGAGGAGTGCATCCCAGTGAGGGCTGCCTTTCTCCGGTGCTGGGGGGCCTGCATGCTGGACAGTGGCAGCCCACTCTCCTGCCCAGGGAAACAGCCAGACGGGACCCCCCCTGGGAGCGAGCTTTGGGCAAGCCAGCTGAAACAAGCTGATAAGGACCAAACAATTCCAGATTAGAAGAATGCCCGGAATTATCTCCCCTGAGGGGCAGCCCGGGGCCCTCTGGGAGAGGCGATGCTGAGGAGCTGGGCCCGATAACCCCCTGGGGCTCTGTCCTGCTGTCCCTCTAGAGGCACCAGGATGGCAGACCCACAGGACAGCCAAACAGAGCTGCCGGGGGCCCAGGGAAGGGACAGGGAGAGTGGAACATGACTAGAACCTGTGGCCACACTTGCCTGCTTGCCACTCAGCCCGACGGGGGGGGGTGGTGAGCGCAGGGTGGGACTCTGCCCGCCCCTGACACTGAAGCCGTCTTTCCTGCTATTTTTCTTCCCATTATTCACCTGTACTCCGGGCCCCTTGTCTTAGTCAGCTCGGGCTGCTGCAACAAGACCACAGACTGGGTGGCCGAAACAGCAGCCATTTATTTCTCCCATTTCTGGAGACCGGCAGCTCCGAGAGCAGGGGTGGCAGCATGGTGAGGGTCTGGAGAAAACCATCTTCCTGGCTTGTCCGCTGGCCGCCTTCCTGTGTGTCCTCAGATGGCCGGGAGGGAGGAAGCTCTGGTGGCCCTTCCTCTGAGGACACTAATCCCATCGTCTGGGCTCTACTCTCCTGATCCCTTGTAAACCTCCCAAAGGCCCCACCTCCTAATGCCATCCCATTGGGGGACAGGGCTTCACCATAGGAATTTGAGGGGAGGACACAAAACTTCAGAATGAAACACTCCCTTTGCCCGGGAAGTTGACCAGGCCCATCTTTAAGGCCCCCAGACGAAGCAGGGGCCATTTAGTGGGGTAGAGAGAGCAGCCTCAGAGGTCATTCATTATCCCCATTTTTCAGATGGGGACCTGTGGCAGGCTGAAAAATGTCCCTGTCTCCCAAACTAAAAAATATACACATCAAATTCCTGAAACCAGTAATTATCACCTTCTTTGGACAGACGGTCTCTGCAGATGTAATTAAGCTAAGGATCTTGAAATGAGATCATCCTGGATTACCTGGGTGTGTTGACAAGTTTGACTTGGCAGTCATACTTTTTTCTTGTTGGCAAGTTTTCTCATAAGAGGTACAGAGAAGGAGAGGCAGCAGTGCGCCCAGGGCGACAGACTGGAGTGACATTGCTGCAAGCCAAGGGTTGCCAACGGCTGCCAGAGCTATAAGACGCAAGGAAAGGTTCCCCCTCGGTGGCTCCTGAGGGAAGCAGACCTGCCCACACCTTGACTTCAGACTTCTGGCCTCCAGAGTGCTGAAAGGATACATTTCCATTGCTTTAAGACTCTCAGTTAATGGGAGTTTGAATGGCAGCCACAGGAAACTGAGACAGGACCCAGGGCACAGAGAGGGGCCAGGCTTCCCCCAGGCCCGGTGCAGGCTGGGAGATGGCCAGGACTGGTTAGCGAGGTGAGCTGAATCAGCCTCCCTATTCCCCTTCCCAGGCTCCTACGCCCTCCCTGTCCCCCACCAAACCCAGTTAGGGCATTTGTGTGTTGTGGCGGGTGGGACTAGCTTTCTTAATGCCACAGAGAACAAGCATGTTAAGGGGTGGCACAGGGCTAATGAAATACCCAGGGCAGAACATCAGAGCAAACAGCTTCTTAGGACAGGACCCGTGCGGGGCAGGTCAGGGAGGACAGAGGGGTCTCTTGGTGGAAGGCAGTGAGTACCAGCTAAGCCAGAGGGAGGGAGCGGGAAAGGATGACCCACCTCCTCTGAGGACGGGGACTTGTACATGCCGGGCTGGAGTGGGGAGCACTAACTTATCAATAAAACCCCAGAAGCACAGAGGTGGGGACATAACATGGCAGGGTGGGGGAGGGGACATCACTTCTTTCAGACTGAGGGAAGGAGGGGTGGGGACTGAAGGTGTCCTCTCAGTGTAAAGGGAGGACCTCGGAGATGCTGTCATCGGGGAAAGCCCTGGCCAGGTGTTAGTGGGCCTGGAGCCCCTCTCAGCTCCTGGGGCGGCCCCAGGTCCTCCCTTACTCACCCTTACTAATGCACCCTTCCAAAGCTGCCCAATCCTGCTGGCCCCACTTTAATTCCCACCTACTACCCAGAGGCCTGGTAATAATGCAGGATTTGGGGTCTGAAAGGGGTGGGCCCTGGAGAGCCGGGCGGTGCCCAGGCTTCAACCAGACTGAACTTGAGGCAGCATCACCACACCCTTCCCTGTCACTGTAGCAGTGCCTCCTGGGAGGGAAGAGGCTCACAAAGCAGATGTCACATGCTGGAAAAATGAGTTTCAAGCTCCCAGAAAGGGAGGCCCGGAGCAAGGCCTCTAAAGTTGGCTGGTTAGGATAGGATAGCCCTTCGTCACAGCATCACCTACGTACACACATCACGTTTGGGAAGTTACCTATGCATCCTCAGGGACCCTAGGAATCATCTGGCTTATTTCACGGATGTGTTTCTGTCACTGGAGGCCAAGGACTTGCCCGAGACCTTGGGGAGCAGAGGCAGAACCAAGAACAGAAGGCTCAGGTCTCTGAATTCTGTGTGCTTTCCTTTGTTACACCAGACATCAGTTTACCCTGCCCTCGACTGGGTTGCCTTGGACCCTCTGATTTTATTTCCCTGGAGATAACAGCAGTTAGGGGTGGCGAGCTGGACTAACAAAGAAAGGCGAGGTGGACGCTGGTGTCCAGGCCAGAGCCTCCCAGCTCATTGCTTTCCTGCCCTCCTTCCACACACCCTCTTCCTGGAGCATTCTTTTGAGCTTCCTTTCCCGCTATTAATAGTCGAGCCAATCCCAGGTCTGTCAATGGCCAGGAACAGGAGGAAGCAGGCCCTCGCTGAAGGCCAGAGCCGGGTTCTCCGCACCCCAGCGGAGGGGACTGAGCGAAGCTCCGCCCACTCGCGTCCTCCGCCAACCGCGCTGGAGGGCCGCAGCTCTCGGGTGCTGCGCCTAGGCTCGCGCTCATTTCAACACAGCCTTCAAGGTCAGCTTCGGCATCATCTCGGGCGCTGCGGTCACCTCGCTCACCACTCCCGCACTACTGTCCTCGTTGCCTGCCATCATACTCATCTAGCAAACCCCGTTCCCAGAGGAACCCTGCGCCCACTTTTCCCGAGCCTGTGCCGAAGCGGTGGAACACTGCTTGCGCAAAATAGCACACACTGGCTGATTGGATTGCTTTTCAATTCATGATTTCATGCCTCGGGTTGGCACCAAATGCTGCTTGGCAGTCACACTTTTTTTTCTCTAGCTATAGTGACTCGCAAAGTGCGGGCCTCTGCTCAGGGGTACCGGAACCACTTCGGGCCTGTTAGAAATCCACCTTCTCGTGCTCTAGCACGGAAACTCGGTGTTTTAACAAGCCCACCCCCACCCCAGGTGACAGTGATGCTCCCTAAGGTTTGAGAACCACTTTTCTAGTAGACTCCTTTCCAAAATGAGTGTTTCATTCTTTTTCCTTCTATAGAACTCCTCCTCCCCTCTTATTTCATTTCCATCAGTATAGCTGATTTCATCCAGCTGGTGATCGAGAAAACGGAAGCCGGCAGATGGACACGTCATCTCGTTACAAAACTTAACAATGTACTGACGTCAGTGTCTGTCTTCTTCTTCCGGTTTCAGAGGCGGAAGTGCCCAAGCACGTCACGAGTGAAGTCTGGGTCCTCCTTGGGCTGGGGTGGGGCGGCTTTAGATCGACACACTGTATCCCCTTCCACATCTTAAGGACCTGATGAGACATTCGGGTGGGAACAAAAGACAAAGAGCATTTTGATCAGTTTAGTGTTTCCTACCTTCAAAAAAAAAAAAGGGGTGGGGGTAAAACTTACTTGACTGCACCAGCTCCCTCCAGTGACTCCCACATTTCTCTGCTCCTCTTCATAGCTAACATGTGAGAAAGAGAGTGATCTGCACGCACAAGCTCACATCTTACCATTCAGTCAGCCCCTCTTCAGTCAGCCCCTGTCAGCCTTCCACCTGCCCTATTCCCATTGAAACTGTGAGTTGAGGTTGCCAGGGACTTCCACATTGCCAGTCTCATCACCAGTCAGCACCATCAGCCACTCCCTCCTTGCAAAAAATCAATCAATCAATCAATCAATCAATCAAAACAGAAGCCCCTGTGGCATCTCCCTATTTTCCCCTAGAAGTAGCTATTCTCCTAAACTTAGTATTAAATTCTGTAAAATTTTACTGATATTTTCTTTCTATCTCTAAAACTATATTTAGTTTTGCCAGTTTTGAACCCTATAAATAAAATTCTTATTCTTGCTTTTATTGTTCACTATTATTTTTTAGATTAATGCATGTTAATACGTGTATTATAAAATATATATAATACACATTCACGGATTTTCAGTGCTATGTAGTATTCCAGCATATGAAGATATCATAACATTTATCCCTACTACCGTTGACAAACATTTGCTTGTTACCTATATGGGGCCAATACAAAAACCCTGTTGGGGGCATTCTTATGACTGTAGTTGGATGTTTACATGTATGCAACTCTTAGGGTAAATGACTTGTGGCACAACTGAAGGTCGTGGATTGGAAGCTATGCACTTTTCACTTCACGTGGTGATGCCATACTATTTCCCAACGTGTTTGTACCAATCCACACTACTTCATATTCTGGCTACCACTTGTTATTGTCTGACTCAATTTTTGCTCATCTGGTGGGTATGAAATGATCGTTCTAATTTGATTCTGCATTTCCCTAGTTACCAAAATAGTTTAGTTAGTTCATAGGCTATTTGAGCTACTTCTGTGAAATACCTGTTTGATTCTTTTGTCTGTTTTTCCCTAAGTGGTTATTGTTGTTTGTTTTTCTCTTTAAAGATACATTTTATGTACTAATCTCTTATGACTACATGTATTGCAACTATCTTTTCCCGATTCTTTTTCATTTCCCTTTTGGTTTCTTCTTTTTTAAAACATGTTTACATAGTTGTAGATTTATAGAAGGGTTGCAAAGATGATACAGAGGGTTCATCCGACTTTCAGCTTGCCCCAATGTTAACCTCTTACGTGCCGTGGCACATCTATCGCAACTAAGAAGTTAACACTGGTACAATTCTCTTAACTAAAGTACAGACTATCCATATCTTACCAGTATTTCCACTAATGTTCTCTTTTGTTCCAGAGTATGACCTTGCATTTAATCATCATGTCTTTTCCAATATGTGGCAGTTTCTTGGTCTGTCTTTATTGTTCATAATCTTGATGTTTTTAAAGAGTACTCACTAAGCCGGATATTTTATGGAATGTCTTTCATTGTGGTGTGTCTGATTCTTCTTCTTTTTTTTTTTTTTTATGGTTAGACTGGGGTTAGGTATTTTTAGAAAGAAGACGGCAGAGGTGAAGTGCGCTTCTCACCGCAGCTTATCAGGGGACGTGGTGACTTACAGTTGGTCATGACTTATCAGCAGTGATGTGAACCTTAATCATGGGTTAAGATGACGCGTCTGCCAGATCTCTCCACTGTAGGGTTGTCATTTTCCCCTTTCCATCCTCTGTTAGAAGAGAGGCACTAAGACCGGCCCGCATCCGGATAGGGGTGAGGGAGAATATGTTCCTCGTGGAGGTGGGAAGAGTGTTTTTTAGCATCCTTCTGTAAGGATGATTTGTTCCTTCCTATTTATTGATTCAATCATTTATCAACATGGACTCATTTTTTTATCCTTTTGGGTCCAATACAAAATTTTTAATTTTGTTGCTTCAATTGTTCCAGGTTTGGCCCTTGGGAGCTCTTGGTCTTTTGGACTCGGCCCACCTTTTTGTTCCCTCCTCTTTTAGCCCTTCCTTACTTTCTGGCACACGATGTTCTAGGCTCATCTTGCATTTTTCCCACGTCAGCCCTAGAATCAAGTCATCTCTCCAAGGAGCCCTGGTTCTTTATATTGGGGAATGGCTGGGTGTACTTGGTGCAACTGGCATGTCACTGCTTTTAGACCCTCTCAGGGGACAGAGCTAGGAAATATATGTTGATGCCCTAGCCCAAGTATGCACACAAACCTATGTATTTCTTTATCTGTGTGTATGTGTATGTATAATAAACATGAGTTCATACTGACATCTCTGTCTCTAACATTACCTCACAGCTTGCTCATTTGGAACTTCTATCTCTGACAGTGAGGAATCTGGCTTTTGTTATTTATCCTTTATTTACTTCTTTGACTAACCCTAGTATACGTGTGAAGTAGATTTTAAATGGATAATCCATTCCTTTGTGAGAAACAAATTCACCACTTACATACACTGTTTATATATTGTTCTTTTTGTCTCTAGCTTTACAGGTATCTACTCAGAAAACGATTTTCTAGTTACTTTGGTTAACTCCCTTTCCTCCAGTGAGGTTATTATACGTTTAAAACAGAAGTAAAATTGATTTTCATAGCCTCTATTACATCCTGGGATTTTTCTGAACATCTCAGTTGATTTGTTTCTAAATTTTGCACTAAGTAAAGTTAATTATTTAAGGTGTACAGGTCTATGGATTTCAGCAAGTGCAGTCTTGTATCCATCACCCAAATACCCTATGTAACAGTTCCATTGTCCTAAAGGTCAGTTCCTTCCCTCTCCTTCAACTGCTGGTAACCACTGATATGTTTTCTATCCCTATAGTTTTGACTTTTCAATAATATCATAGAAATAGAATCAAATGCTACATAGCCTTTTGGCGTCTTTAACTTAAAATGTCTTTAAGATTCACCCATGTTATGTGAATCAGTAGTTTGTTACTTTTTATTTCTAAATAAGCATTGTGTGGATGCGTGACAATCTATTTGTCCATCTACTTGTTGAAGGATATCTTGGTTGTTTCTGACTTTTGGTGATTACGAGGAAAGCTGCTGTCACATTTGCATATAGGTTTTGCGTGACCACAATTTTTCGGTTCTTTAGGATGACTAAGAATGGAAGTGCCGGGTGATATGGTAATTGTATGCTGAACTTAAAAGAACCTGCTAAACTGTCTTTCCAGAGTGGCGGACTGTTTTGCATTCCCACTAGCAGTGTATGAGAGTTCCTTTTTATTATCTAGTATCGTCATTTTGTTTTTAGCCATTCTGATAAGTGTGTATTGGTAGTGCACTGTAGCTTTAATTCGCATTTGCCTAATGACTAATAATGTTGAACATCTTTTCATATGCTTGTTTGTCACGTGTTTATATTCTTTGGGTGATTTTTCCTTCTAGATCATTTGTCCATTTAACAATTGGGTTATCTTTTTATCATTGAGTAAGAGGTGATATTTTTTCCCCCCTTATTGGACAGGCTAGGACTTCTATTATAGTGTTCAATAGAGTGGTAAGCAAGGACACCCTTGCCTTATTCCCATGTTTGAGAACAAAGCATTCCATCTTTCCCCATTAATGTGATGTTAACGACGGGTTATTTGGAGTGGGGATATCGTTTATTAGGTTAGGAAAGTTCCCTTCTGTTCCAAGTTTGCTGAGAACTTTTCAAATCATGAATGAATGAGTGATTAATTTTGTCAAATGGTTTTTCCGCCTATACTGATCATGTGGGTTTTTTCTCATTTTGTTGTTGACATGGTGAATGGCATTGATAGATTTTCGAAAACTGAACTAGTCATGATATAAACCTCGATCGTTCATGGTGTATTATCCTTTTTATATAGTGATAGATTGATTAGTCATTAAGGAAATGCAAATTAAAACGACAATGAGATACTACTTCATGCTCCCTAAAATGGCTATAAGACAGATGATCATAATTGCTGGTGAGGATGTACAGAAATTGGAACCTCTGATATACTGCTGACAAGGATGTTTTATGGTGCAGCCTCCTCAGAACTCAGTTTGGTAATTCCTCAAAATGCTAAATGCATCTGACCCAGAAATTCTACTCCTAGGTATATACCCAAGAGAAATGAAAACATATGTCCACGCAGAAACTCATACATGAATGTTCATAGCGGCATTATTCGTCATTGCCGAAAAAAATCTAAACAACTTGAATGTTCATCAACTGATGAATGGAGAAACAAAATGTAGTATCTCCACACAATGGCGTCTCATCCAGCAATAAAAAGAAATAAACAGCTGACACGCGCTACAACATGGGTGAACCTAACAAACGGCACACTCGGGGAAAGACGCCAGTCACGAGAGAAGTCGCACCCATTGTATGATCGATCCCCTTTATGTGAAATGCCCAGAACAGGCAAATCCACAGACACAGAGAGGTTAGTGGTCGCCCAGAACATGGCTTTTCAGCTGCTATGTCTTCAGTGTGAGAGTTTGCGTTAATCTAGTAAGGAGTTGGGTTGGGTTTAAAAGTTTTTACTGCACCAGAGGCTGCAAGTTGCACGAATAATAATTCTGTTTGTTGCTCCCCAGAGAGCCTTTCACAGCTTTCTCCCGCTGTATTCCACTTATGTTTATGTCACACTTGCTAGCATTTGCGCTAATGGCAGGGGACAAGGACGTTCTTTGGCGCTTTGATGAATGCTGGGCTTACACAGGCCCTGGAACCTGGGGCTTGAGGCTGTGGCCTTCAGTAGTGTTCCAGCCTCTTTCTAGAAGCCAAGCTGGGCTTAGCACGGATTCCTGCCCTCCCCAGGGGTAAAGAGCGCATTTAGTATTCCTGGTCCCTTTCCAGCTGCACCGGGTTTCCACCATTGCCTTCGGGCTATAATTTTTTTTTCCCCCCTCTCTCCTGCAGTTTAATGCTTAGGTTTCCCAGCAGAAACAGGGGACGTGAATCTGGGCAGCATTTCATTTTCCTTCCCCACCTGTGGTGGATTTCACCAGTGCTCTCAGGCTGTAGATTTTGCTGACCTGAAAAGTGAGCTTTTTCTTCTTCCTCCCCACCGCCTCATGGGGGATAGAGGGCTATATGGAGTTTAGCAGTGGCTACTGTTTACTTTCCCCAGCCAGCCCCAGACCGGAACTTTCTCAAGGTTCTCCCCAGTCTCCCTTATGAGCCCCTGGTGGGGTGCCTGGGGGAAATCCTACTCGAGTTTGAACCTTTCCTGCCTGCAGCTCCCAGGGCTTCACACTTTCACACTAACCCACACTCCGCCTTTAGCAGCTCATTCAAAATGTTTAATTGTCTTCCCTGACTCTGTCCTGGGTAGCAAACGCTCTGAGTCCAGTTTCTTCTTACAGTGGCCTGTGTCCAGTTTTCAGGAAGTTCTTTGACCGTCACCTCCGTTTCCAATGATTCCAAGAAGAGTCATTAACTTTCTGTTTTTCCAGCTTTTTTTTTTCTTGTTGTAAGTGTAGCGGCGGCATTATTCTTTTGAGCTCTCTATCCTCTTTAGCTGACGTTTTGTGGTTTCTTTTGATGAACATAGACAGGTCCTTAATTCTGGTGCAGCCAAATGTATCAGTCTTTTTCCTTGGTTTGAACTTTTCATGTTTTGTTGATTGACAATTCGATATGAATGAATTCTTTCTACGGACACCCACACTGAGGCAAAACAGACTACGCTATGGAAAAGTTCATGTAAGGTTAGAATTATTTGACCTGTGAATCAAGGCTTGGAGTTTCATGATGAGAAATGTATTAACTACCAATGCAATTTCTCTGTGAATATAGGACAGATTTTTAATTTCTATTTCTTCTCGAGTCACTCTGGTAAGTTGTATTTTCTTAGGAATTTGTCCATCTCATCTGCTTCAAATTTATCAGAATGGGCTCCTGGTGGCCTATACTATAACCATCTGTTATCATTTTTATGCCTCATTTTGTATTATGCCTTCTGGGTTATTTTCCCCTTGGATCAACTTCACCAAAGGCTTTACTATTTTATTAGTCTTTTAAAATATCAGCTTTTGACTTTGTTTCTATTTCACGGCTTATCTTTATTAATGTCATTCTTTCTCTTTTTCTTTGGGTTTATTTTGAAGCTTTCCGCTATCAAATCGAAGAGTATAAACGGGAGCAAACCTGAGCAGGTCATAAAGAAAGATAATTATAATGTGGCTCACACCCTTACCACACCTGTTCCTGCCACACCACCCCCTTTCCCTCAGCCCACACCCAAAGGTCTCAGAGAAAGTTAGTTCCTTGTGATCAATCAAGTGTCTGAGGAGGGAAAAGCCATGTTGATGTATAGAATACGCTGGAGCCAGGCAGGAGTGGACAGTCGGGGTGGAGGGAGGTAATAGCCTGATTTGGGGGAGACTTAAGGGCGCTGTAGACAAAGTTCTTCCACTGGGCAGGACTTTGACTAGTTTGTACATCTCATGGTCTTCCTTTTTTTTTTTTTTTTTTTTAATTGAAGGTGAGCTGCACTGAGGTAAGGATTTGACCAGATTTATAGGCAATAGCTAATGATTTTTGCATAGGTTGTTAGGAACTTGGAAGGAACAAGAATGGAGACTCAGTGCTAGGACGTTTATGGAAGAGGCGCGTGGCTGGGCTTCTTGGAACAGATCTGGAGTGTGAGGCCTTTTGTCCCACTCTTGATAATCAGATGGACAAGATGACCCATCGTGCCTATCAGTTAGTTTCTTCATCCACTAAAGGTTGCTCTGTGAGCTCATGCACAAGTGGCCATGGTGCAGGGACGCACATTTTGGACCTGAATGTGTTTCCTCAGCTGCCATGTTCCGTCAGCGGCTCTTCGTGGACTTACAGAATGCCTTACTCACCATCACGGTATCGCACAGAGCGTAGGGCTTTACCGAGGAGTTCACTCTAAGGCAAGAAGAAGTAGAGCATTAAGCTTACAAAATGGACTCATCTCAGTATGAATCCCACATGCGGCTACATAATGACGCAGGGAGGCATATGGGTGGATCCAGGGGATTCCCTGTGGTGCCTTCTAGTACTCTGCTATCCGGTCAGAAAGGTAAAGGAGAAGATCTCTCACTGGCAGCACCCCGAAAGACTCATCTCTCGGAGGTGGAATCCAGTATCTAGTCCTAGTGGTGACGGTGGTGAGAGTGAAGCAGCCTGTGCTCAGTGGCGGTGGAAGTGATGCCCCGTCAGATGCATTCAGGAGAAGAGTCCCGGGCACTGTCCCTGACCGAAGCCTGATTACTCAGCCATCTCAAGTGCTTTTATTAGCTAACCGATTACCTTTTTAATGAATTTACCTTCTGTTTAAAGCAGAGTTGATTACTAATGTTTGAAACTAAGAAGCCTGGTTTATGTAGTGGAATAAGTGTGGCTGGGGGAGCAGATTAGAAGGTTGAATGGTGTCCTCCCCAAAAGATATGTCCAAGCCCTAATCCTCAGTCGCTGGGACCTGTGAATGAGGAGGTATTTGGAAGTGGGGTCTTTGCAGATGTAATAAAGTTAAGACGAAGTCATATTGGTGTCCTTATCAGAGCAGAGACACAGAGACACACAGCAAAGAAGGCCATGTGATGATGGAGTCAGAGATGGAGCGATATAACTACAAGCCAGAGAAGACCAGAGACCACTAGATTCTTCCCTAGTGCCTTCAGAGGGAGTTATAGCCCTGCTGATTTCAGATTCTGGCCTCCAGAACCAAGAGGGACTACATTTATGTTGTCTTAAGCCACCCTGTTTGTGGTCATATGTTACGGCAGCCGTGGAGAACTAATACAAGGTACTCTGAGTCTGTGAAAAGAGTCAGTTCTGAGAATTGAATGAGTGGTTACCTGTGTTCTCTTCTGTGGCGATTCAACACAGGTCTGTTTGCTGGGCCTAGAGGTGAGACATTCGCACGCTCCCATCCGGTTTGGCCCTGAAGAACACGCGATTAGCAGCTGCCGCTACAAAACCCCTTTGTCAGACTGTCCAGATGGCCATGCTGCCCCTGCCGCCCATGGGGATCACGCCTACCTTTTTTTTCTTGGAAGTGAAATTCTTCTCTTGCCTCTACTACCCAAGGCACCGGGTGTCCCTCCCCCCTGAAAGCAGCATCTCTTAACATACTTGGCCAATGAAGAACAGCCACAACGATCTCTTAGGATATGCTACTGGTCCCCTCAATGATACCGCAAACTTAATCAAGTCCAAGACACCATCGGGGATCAGAGGAACTGTAATTTTATGAACTGTTTAGGAAAAAAAAAACACACTGTCCAAGTGTGGTGACCTATAATAATTCACGAGACATCCTCATTTCAGAGACTTGAAAAAGTGCACATCTTCGAACTCATGACATGATAGTATTTCTCAAAGCCTCGATGGAGGGAGTGTCATCTGAGCTCTCAGAAGGAACAGAGATACTGTGAGTGAGCAGAGCGTACGTGACAAACCACTCCAACACGTCTATCTAAGACCTTCCTTCCTATTCACCATTCCATAGAATTGCTGATCACATAACTTTATTTAATGTGGACTACCATCGAGTCCAGGTTGGGGTCAACCAACTTAGAAAACAATTAGAACCGTTTCTACCTGCTTGAGTCGGCATATTGAATCCAACATCTCTGGTGTGCATACTCGTATTGATAAAGTCAGCCTAATATAAAATTATGATTATCCCTCCTGATCGCACACTCTCATATTATATAACTGTACATATTTGCAAGAGTTTTTACAGATATGTTTTAGTGTGTAAGCCCTCTCCGGGGTCAGATTCTGTATTTGTCTTTCTGTGGCATACTGGAGTCTTGACTGTTGTCATAGGTTTGGGAAAAGTGGAGAGTGGTGGAGCTGGGGAGCAGATGTGGCTTTTTGTGTCGCTGAGCTCCAGGGAGTTTATTAAGAGTTTTCAAGCAAGGCAGTAACTGCATCATCAGACAGGAGAACAGTGTTTGAGACTACTGGTGAGTTACACTGCAGAGCGAGACTTATGGATACTCTGACCCACCTGCATATTCTCGTATATCACCATTCCCATTCTTAAGGTCCTATTTGTACGTAAGTGACCTGGCGAGGTTACGAATTCTATAATGATGCTATAATTTGGCCACTCATGGGATCAAAATTTAAGTTAGACTTTTGCTCTTTTGGGCTGTCCGGCAACGTGCACTAAGAGATTCTTTGGCTGTAGCCTCAGTCTGTAGCCTCTTTCAGTCTATGCTTTGATAGACTTTGAGAATTCTTTCTTTCTTTAAGCCAGTAGTTTTCACTGTCTCCCCGGGGGACTTTTGTCAATATCTGGAGACATTTTTGGTTGTCTGGGGAGGGATGCGTGTATATTTGACTTGCATATAATGAGGAGACCAGGGATGTTGTTAAATATCCTACAGTGCATATAGGACAACCTCCCATAATAAAGAAGTATCCAGCCCCAATTACCAATAGTTCTGGGATTGAGACACCCCATCTTAAGCTATATTCACCACAGTAAGAAGTAACCATCCCTCTCCACGTTCCTTAGCTCGTCAAATATGCTGATATTTCCCTCAGCAATCTCGTATCTTTTGCCAGAGATACTGTGAGATGATCCATTATAAGAAGCACCTTTAGTCTGTGAACTATTGAGAAGAACCACGGTCAAACCATAACACTGCATTGACTTTTAACACGTGTCTTGGTACGTGTGCCCCTCATGCTCTTCTGTGGCCCCACGCAGCCCTGCCAAAGCCACGTCATGGGCATTTCATTCTAGGTGGCAGGTGAATGTGACGGCTTCTCTGCAAGATGCCGTCGGACACTAGAGTCATGTTCCTTAAAACCCGCAGAATTCCACTGTCTTTAGCTCCAAGAAGGCCCAATCACTAATACTTGAAGTTCTGTTGCCTGCAACCACTTCCGAGACAAATTTCTGCTTCTGCTTCTCCTTCTCCTTCTCCTCTCCTTCTTCCTTCTTCCTTCTCCTTCTTCCTTCTTCCTTCCTTCCTTCTTCCTTCTCCTTCCTCCTTCTTCCTTCTCCTTCCTCTTCCTCCTCTTCCTTCTCCTTCCTCTTCTTCCTCTTCCTCCTCTTCCTCTTCCTCCTCTTCCTCTTCCTCCTCCTCTCCTCTTCCTCTCCTCCTCCTCCTTCCTCTTCCTCTTCCTCTTCTAGTTTTGCCTTAATGGACATCCCTGAGCTGCCTTTCTTGAGCATTCTGTCTCAATAGCCCCCCGCCTTCTCTGTACCGTTTTCTTGTTCATGCCCTCCATATGGTCACCAGAATTTGATGTTTAATCGTTCTAGTTGTTTAATCTCTGTCTCACCCACTAGAATGGAAGCGCCCTGCAGGTATGGCTTGTATGGGTTTTATTCACTGTTCGATCCCAGGGCCTGACAGGGAAACTGTCATTTAACTGTTCCCTCAATAAATACTTGTTAAACGAACGAACCGAAGGCCCTCATTTCCTGACCCCTGACGTTAAGCTACCGTGCTAAACACGGTCAAAACACGCTGTACAAATCTTCCTTAGCATGTCTCACGATTGCACTTAAATAGTAATTAGTGTCACGTTAGCTTTGTCAGTCTCTCCTTCTGGAATATGCTTCCTGAGAACAGAGGCGTGTCTCTCTTGCCATGCTTACAACAGAGCAATTCAATAAGCATGAGTCGGTTGAGTCTTCTGTAAGATCATGTGCCTGGGAGCGAGGGAGAAGGGGCCAGAGGTGATCTGAGCAGCTGGTTCTGCAGATCGAACACGTGAAGGGCTGTGCATGAGGCCGAGGGGGAGGGCAGGAAATTCCCTGTGGGCTTCCATACGCACCAGGACTAGCTGGCCTAGGTTTCTCTTCAGCATTGCCCTTGATTTCCTCTGTTTCACTCTCAGTCTCCCTCTTTGAGGCTTCTTGAACCCCAGAAAAGTCTGGGCACGAGGACCCAGGCCCTCATCAAGGCAAAGGGCAGAGGTAGGAGCAAGGCCCCTGGATCCTGGGGAAGAATCAGAAGAGTGTGGAGAGAAAAACTTCCAGCTAATCCCCTAACTTGGTTCTGTGTGTCCGTCTCCTAACAGACACTGTGGCCTCCACCCAGGCAAACTGCACTGATGAACAACCCGCAGCCACACAAAGCCCCGTGACAGCCAGCGGAACGGCCGGCGCAGTCACGACCGCGGCGCCTGGCCCCTCGGAAACACTGGCGACACCAGCCTCAGACAAGAACACGTCCACCGCTGGTGGCTCAGAGAGCCTTCCTGCAACAACTGTTGTCTCGGAGAAGAACCAAACCAAAAGCAGCCAGGATGGACTTAAAACTACAACTGGAGCCGGGGTCCACAGCACCCCCAATGTTACTGCGAGCATGACCACGCAGGGAGGGGGTCACGAGAACCTCCAACCTACACAACATCCGGGGAACAGCACCACAGACGAAAGTTCTACTGTTTCTTCCTCGACCACCCCAGGGAACATACAACAGCCCACTCCAGCCTTTCCGCAGGGACCAGGCCAAACGACTACAGCTTCACGTAGCTCAGGCACAACGGCATGTCACACCTGTACCTCTTTGCATCAGAGGACAGCTACCACGCTAAGTGAGTAATGCCTTTTACTTAAAAATCTTGATATCTTCTATTCTGTTCCACCTCCTCCCTCTCTCTCTCTCTCTCTCTCTCTCTCTCTCTCTCTCTCTCTCTCTCTCGCTCTCTCAGTGCTGGTCTTAACCCAGTCAATTAATTTCAAAACTCACTGATGGATCATGAGCCTCAAGATCACGACCCATGTCAGATCTATTGAAGCAGAATTTCTGAGTGTGAACCTGAGAATGGGCCTGTCCAAGACCTCTCCAGGTAAGTGGGGTGCGTCTGAAGTTCACAGATGCCACCACACCAGAAGAGGTGGTTGCATCCTGCCCTGAGGGCAAGGACTCTGAGTTGGATACACCCAGATTCAAACCCTGCTTCTGCCACTTGTTAGCGTGTGGCCTTGGGCAAATTGTCAAGCCCCTCTGAGCTTCAGTTTCCTAGTTTATAAAATAGGGATACTTATGGTACCTTCCTCATAGGGTTGTAGTGAGGATTACATGAGAAAGTACCTTTGAAGCACTTAGGACAGTTCCTCCAGGAAGTCAGTGCCTCAGTTAATGTTAGCTATCGCTGCTGACGTCATTGTCATAGTTATTGTCATAGTCATTGTTGTTATTTCTTTTGTCTGGTTCTTAAACTGGCTCATCCAATCTGACCCATCAATTATATTACAAGAATTGACCTCCTGTTTGCTTCTTCTTCCTCACAGTCTGCCTATTGCAGCTTGCCGTCTAAGTGGGCGGAAAGACCAAAGAACCTAAGGAAACTAAGAACAAAACGGGCCTTTTCTCTTAAAGACACTGCTCATGCTTTCTTGCAACTTTGTTTTCCCAATTACAGGATCATCGATGACCTCACAAGATCTGCTGCCCTCCAGCAATATGCCAGCCATCACTGGGACCTCTTCCTCCCTCCCTGGGACCCCTTCCTCCACCTCTGGGATAGAGACTTCTTTGTCCAACAATCTGCAGCCTACATCTTCATCAGGACCTGTGGCCACGTCTTCCGTCAGAACCACGACCTTCAGTACTCAGTTGGCTCCAACTGCCCCCAAAGACTCCAACATCTCTACTCCCCACTCGGTTCTCAAGGATGACAGGGTAATTCCAGCAGGGCTGGGACAACAGGAGAGGCCTAGACTCCAACAGAAGGGGCTAAAAAAGAGCATTTCTACTCTTCCGTCCAGGCCAGGGCCCCTGGCTTGGGAGGTTAGGAGCGGTCATCCGTTTGCCCTGCCCTCTCCCTGGCTTTGTCAGCTTCTGGCTTAGACAGCTGGACATACCTGGCTCTGAAACTCTGGCCCAGCCATGCCCGGCTTGCCAGGAACTCCTTCCTTTGTGTCACCTACCCAGGGGGAGGGAGGGAGGAGTCAACGATGAAATCCTGTCAGCCTCCACTCGAGCCTTAATCCTAGTGGCTTCTTCCAGATAACCTGCACTAAGACTGACCGAAGTCTGAACGAGTCGATGCTCATCCTGAACCTAACGAAAGCCGTCCACTGCGTGAGTACCTCACTCGTCCAAGCCCCACCATCTGTCTACACCCCCCAAAGTGCGGTTTCGCAGCAGGGTTTAAGGAAGGTGGAAGTGAATGAAGTGTTCTTTCTGAAAAGAAACTGAGAGAGACGTGCTCACTTTCCTGGCCGTGTTTTGGCCCCCGAGGAAGTGGCCCCTTCCGTCTTATGGAGGGACGAAGTGAGGTTCAGCCGTCTCCAAGCACAGTCCTGCCCGCAGCGGTGCGGCAGGGCCAGATGAGCCGGGTCCCCTGGGCTTCCACTGTGTGACTGCTCACCTGCTCTGGGGGTCTGCAGACAGACCCCAGTCCTCGTTTCCGTTGGCCTCTAGCTCCGGGGGTGACTTTGTTAAGTCGCTCTCTTCGGGCTTAGAGGCCCGGGTTGAAAATGAGAAGCTTAGTCCACCTAACTCTCCCAGTCCTAATCATCTGTGGCTTGCTACTTCCTGGCCCGTGGCCTCAATAGAAGAATAGCATGGGGAGAATCTTCCTCTAACCCGAGGAGTCAAGAGGTCCTGATGGCCAGAGAGCCATTGCCAGCAGCCGTTCTTCCGCTCAGGGTGCTGCGTGTGTGTCCTGGGGTGGGGGTGTCCGCATGTGTGGTAGCACATTTGCACGAAAGCTCCAGTGAGCCCTGTGTACATGTAGGCGCCGGTCTCCAGGAATAAGGACTCTTCTCAGGGAATGGGTGAGCCCTGTGATGGCGATGGACGGCTCACTGCTGCCATCTTCTGGTCAGTGCCTGTGTTTGCAAACATCCCTCAGAGCAAGAAACGAATGTGGTTTCCCAAGGGTGGAGAAGTTGGGTTTACAAAACCCTGTGGTGCCGCCTGTATTTCCTGCAGTTGTTTTCTTTTCGGTGTTCATTTTGCTGGAAGTTTCCAAGTGGCCTTTACAAAAGCCTACATTTAGACTGG
The DNA here is from genome assembly GCA_003508835.1 of Eonycteris spelaea. Classification (NCBI taxonomy): domain Eukaryota; kingdom Metazoa; phylum Chordata; class Mammalia; order Chiroptera; family Pteropodidae; genus Eonycteris; species Eonycteris spelaea. The sequence goes on along the minus strand of PUFA01000310.1, from coordinate 711,622 downwards.
AGTTTTATAAGGGAGCCGTGTTTACCTGGGTTTGGGCTTTGTGGTCCGGGCAGGAAATCGCTTTGATGCTTACCCAGCCTTTCCTCGGGCCCTCTTTTTGGCTAAAACTAAGGCAGGTTGTGTGCGAAGCATTTTCTTCCTTTTGCTACAAAGGGAAGGTGGAAAGCCCTGGATGCCCATCTGCTGTCAGGCTGGGGAATTAGTAAACCTAAGGAGATTCCTGGTAGAAACCCAGCAGATGGTTTGTGGGTGCCCTGAGGTGAGTCAAACCGAGAGTCCTTTGCTTTATCTCAGTCCCTTACTCCTAAATCAGGTCAGAGAAGCACCAGCTCGGGGTGCCCCTCAGTGACATGACAAGATTGGGTCAAAGCTGTCTACACTTTGCATCTTTACCCTCAGTCCTAAAGTCACGTCAGCCATGCTCTTTTTGCTTAGAAATATAGAAGGCTCCCTTCCAAGATGTCCCTGTGTGCATCTTCAAGATAACGGTTACATTCCCCTCTTCAGTGACGGCTCCCCCTTTCTTCCTGTCAGCCTGCTTATGGTTTCAGAGAGTCTTAGCCTAGGGGATGGGCATGTGTTTCAACTTTGGGATTGAGGACCTTGAGCTGTGAGCCACAGCTTCCTGTCCTGAGGTCTTTGGCCTGGGCATCCAGGCTGGTGAGAAGTGCAGAGGGAACTGGCCTCCCCTACGGGTGACAGGGGAGCGCTGCCAGGCTGTGCCTCCTCCAGCTCCTTCTGGGGAGAGATGTGATGAAGAGCATTAGGCTGTGACCCTTTAAGAGTTTTGAGGGCGAGAGGAACACTAGGGTAAAAGGTATTGTTCGACCACGGACAAGATAACCAGGGTGAGGAGACTGGGGAAGAGATCTGCATGAGGCAGAGAGGGCAGGGTCTGGTCCTGGACAATCGCACATACCTCACAGCCCCTGACAGGCCCGGGAGTGGCACCAGTTGAGGCTGGAGAGGGGACTAGCTTCCTGCCGGGCCACCGCATTCACCTGACCATTGCTCCGAAGGGCGGTCCCCCAAGCCTAGGCTGCTGTCGTGATCCCTGAGGAATCACCTGTGATCTCCCACATTAGGCGAGGAGCCCTCTGGATGACAAAGTGGTCACACTTCTGTGCCGAGCGGCTAAATCTACCTTCAGCTGGACTCAAGACCAGTGCCACATAGAGCTGGTGGTCAGTTCAGCAAGCCAGGAGGTGGCAGTCAAAGGGATCACTATTGCAAGTGAGTTGGGGGCATGGTGGGGCTATGCGGAATGGGGATGGGGCAGGGGGTGATGGCGCAGGAGCCGCGGGGACGGGTCGGCACTGGTGTTCCCTCAGTTCCCTCAGAATTGTCAAGCCACTGCCCCTTCCAGGGCCACCCAAGAGAGACACCACTCAGGAGACTGAGATCGAGTTCATCCTCCTCTTGGGGCCCAAGCTCTATCCCCTACCAGCTCGCTCTGAGCCAGACCCCTGAAGCAGCATCTCTCCCTCCTCCCCCACAGCAAAATCCCTTCTTAAGGACGTATTTGAATCGCTGAAAGACCAAGGGGCTGACCTGAAGAAGGTAAGTGGGTTCCTCCACGTGCCGGGACAGACTGGGTCAGGAGTCTGTCCCTGGGAAGGCTACAGTTGCTTCGTTCCACAGTGCTTCTCTCATTGTTGAAGTACCCCTAATTTGCAAGCATCTGGAAGACAGGAGGTTCAAAGCGGGGACAGCGGGCGGGGGAATAGGCCCCACCACCCCGCCAGCAGAAGAGCTCAAGAATGAATGGGCTGTCAGAGAGAGGGTGCCCAGAACCTGTTTCCTACCACAAAACGTTCTCCTTCCTGGCCAGGCGGGAGTCAGTAACGTAAGGTTTGACGGTCAAGGACCAGCAGATGAGACTGAGGACCGGTTCAGCACGCCCCTGATCATCACTATTGTCTGCATGGCATCCTTCCTGCTCCTCGTGGCGGCTCTCTATGGCTGCTGCCACCAGCGCCTCTCCCAGAGGAAGGACCAGGTGAGGATTCCACTCCCCTAGCCAGCAAGCAGTCCAGCTCACCAGATGACCCCCGGCCCACTATTCCCGTGCGAGAGGAAAGTGAGTGGTTGGTCCATGGACCCTTTATGCCAGGCAGAGAATATCCCTTCTGGGAAATGAACACCACGGAGTATTAAAGCAGCAGCATGGTGGACAACTGTGGGCTTTGGAGTCGGAAAGGCTTGGTTTAAGCGGCAGCTCTGCCTCTCTGTTATCTGTGTGACCTGGAGTGAGTCATAAGAATCTGAGCTTCAGGTTTCTCATCTGCACAACGGGGCGAATGGCCACTTTACACACGTGGCGTGAGGAGTCACTGATAAAATGGGCGCAGGCGTGTCTGGCCAGTTTTCACCCTCCTTACTAGAATTCCCATCGTCACATCGCTGTCCGTTGGGTAGAGCTTTAGAAACACCCCATGCCCAGCTCCCTCGCACACCCAAAGTTGGACCAGAATCTCTGAATCAGTGTATTTGTCAAAGGCTCCCCAGGGGACTCCACTGCGCAACTCAGGTGGCATCTCATAGAGGCGGAGACAGAGCACTGGCCCCACGGCCCCACCTCAGCGCAGGGGGCCACGGGTCCTGCAGTACCGCCTCGCTCAGGCTCAGACAGGCTCTCAGTCGCCTGGCCTGAGGAAAGTCACATTTTATTTCCTTTTCCTTTTAAACGTGTTTTTATTGTGGTAAAATACATGTGACGTAAAAAACTTAGCCACTGCGCCGTTTGCGAGCGGACGGTGCGGGGTATCGCGTGGCATGCGCGGCGCTGTGCTCCCTCACCGCCGTCCCCCGACCTCCAGGACGCTCCCACCTCCCCCAGCGGAACCGGTACCGTTAAACGCGTCACTCCCCAGGCTCCCCGCACGCAGCCCCCGGAAACCCAGAATCCACAATCTGTCTCTTTGAAACCGCCTACGCTGGTTACCTCGGAGAAGTGGAATCATATAAGATTTGTCCTTTCGTGTCTGGCCGATGTCACTTAGCATGATGTTTGCAAGGTTCATCCATGTTGTGGCACGTGTCGGGATCCATTCCGTCTTAAGGCTATATTATTCCATTGTGTGTTATACCACATTTTGCGTATCTGTTCACCGGCTGGTAGACATTTGGGTGGTTTCTACCTATCGGATGTTGTGAATAATGCTGCTGTGAACATCGGTGTGCAAATACCTGTTTGAGTCTCTGCTTTCAATCCTTTTGGGTAGGTACCCAGAAGTAGAATTGCGGGATCGTATGGTAATGCTTAACTTTTTTTTTAAAAAAATGTTCTTTTATATACAGTCAGTGCAGTGCGGTGAGGCGGGTGCCTGTGGAGTGAGGGTTGCGGGGAGGGAATGGAGGGGTGTCTGGAGGACTCAGGAGAGCAAGGTGCATCTCCACACGCTTCATGAATTTGCCACCAGGGTGAAGGCGGAGTGAGCTGGGAATTTTAGGGTGCTGGGCAAGTCCTGTCTCAAACCAGCCCCGAGGCAAGTCAGTGGTCAGGATGGCCTCCAGGAGCACTTACCGTACAAAGTGGGGTTCTGGATTATAGGGGTCCACGTGCTTTATTAAGGCTGATATCTCTCAAAAAAGAAGTCACCCTTTCTTCTTGGGTCATCTTCCCCTCTTTAGCAACGACTAACAGAGGAGCTGCAGACAGTGGAGAATGGTTACCATGACAACCCGACACTGGAAGTGATGGAGACTTCATCGGAGATGCAAGAGAAAAAGGTGGTCAACCTTAACGGGGAGCTGGGGGACAGCTGGATCGTCCCTCTGGACAACCTGACCAAGGACGACCTCGATGAGGAGGAAGACACACACCTCTAATCCGGTCTGCTGGCGGCCTCCGACGGTGCCACAGAGCTCCAGACTGGACCACCTCAAGTGCCATTGGGACAGGGGAGGAAAGTCCTTCCCATTTGAGGGAAAGACCGGGGAGGGAGCAGACTTGGAGGGTTCCCTCCTCCTAATCCCGCAAAGGGCCTTAATTTTTCTCTTTCACACGGAACGAATCATATCCTGTCTAGATTCCTCTTGTAAAATAACCTACTAGTGCCTGAGCTCAGTGCCGCTGGAAGAGGAGAGAGGGAGGGAGGGAGACCAAGAAAGAGCCGTATCGGGGCCTTAGAGATCCTCTAGTAGAATCCCTTCATTTCACAGACGAGACGACCCAGGCCTGAAGAGGGTAAAGTCAAGGGTGACACAGCCACTTGGTGACAGAGTCAGGATGAAAACACTCCTTCCTTCAGGCCAGTGCTCCTTTCTGCCATGCCGCGATCCCTTGTGCCCTCCCTCCCGAGCTGCCCCGGGCTGGGGGTGCAGCTGTCAGTCGATGGATGGGACGGAAGGGAGAGCGGCAGGGCCCGACCCTGCCTCAGTGGGATCTGGTTACTTGAAAGCACAGGTCCCAGTTCTGCCTCCTACCCCAGCCTCGCCTGTCACTGTTCCCATCCTCTTTGTCCTTCCCCTTCCATTCACTCAATTTTCATTCCCATTCTGCCCCAGGATCCTGGGACTAACACAAGTCATTCATGACCTTGATCCCCTTGTCTAGATTCTGGTTTCCTGGCATTTGCTGAGTGAGACTGGGACTTGGACTGTACGAGACTCCCAGTGTGAACGAGGTCTGCTTAGGGGTCCGTCTCCAGCTGGAGAGCTGGGGAAGCCCTTCCTCCCCGGGTGTGTCCTGGCCCATCACCCAAGGGACTCCCTGAAGAGGCTCCCAAGTGTTCCATTGGCCTCTCCTTCCTACCAGGGACTAAAATCCACAGCTAATGAAGGCAAAGGGTTCCTGTATTGTTGTTCACTGCTCAGCCAACGGGGGTAAAAACCCCAGCTAGGAAACCCCAAGATTTGCGTGAATGGGCGGCATTTGGACAGACCTTCCCAGGGCCCCAGCCAGCAGCAGAGAGGCGTCTTGACAGACAATCGAAGGCAGGCCAGGGAGCCTAGGCTCTTCTATCTCATAGGAAACTCAGGGACTTTTCAAGTTGCTGAGAGTTTTGTTATGCTTTCTAATCCAGCCCTCTACTGCCTCAGGCCAAAGCTCAAATTGTACAGACTTTCAGTGAGCTAAACTCACTGATTATGAGTCTCCTGTGCCATAGGGCAAGAGAGGCCTAGAACGTGAGGTGCATTTTAAGGTGCATAAAGGGCAGCCTGGGGGACTGGCCGTCTGTCTGTTCTCGGTAACCCCTCACTGCCCTGGCATGGAGCCATGTCCTCTTCTCTGTGGTCCTAGTGGGGCTGCCCGTTGTCCTGCAGTTTCTGGTAGCATCTCAGGGAAATAAAATACTATCTGTTCCTCAGTGGAGGGGATTTGAGGGGCTCGGCAGTTAGCTGCCATGTAGGAAGACTAGGCATGGTGAGGTTTAATCTGATTTTCTAATGAGAGATTCCTGTGTGGGATTTTGAACTTTGCCCATGGTCACTACTGTCCCTGGGCGTAAGCTCCCTGGAACTGAGTAGGAAGATGGGCAGCACTGCTTAGGAGAGTGAAAACTGTCATTTTGGGCAAAGAGTCAGAACCCCAGAAGCCAGAGAGACGGTTCTGACGTAGGCTCTCAGGTTTGGGATAGATTCTTTTATTGAAAGGGGAGGAGCTTAGGGGGAAGATCTGTGTCCCTTGCTGGCTGCCTGATTCTTTCTTCATAGCCTCTCGCCCATTGGCCTTGGGTTCAAGTAGGGGCCCCAGTGGAATTCCCAAGAGTTAGACAGATACGAAAGCTAACGAGGATCCAAAAGCATTTGCCCTGGTTCTCTAGCATGTAGAGGTTGGCAGGATGGGGAACGGTGCCAGTTTGGGGGAAAAGGAAGGATATCTTGTCATGCCGGGAAAAGATCTGGTCACTTCCTTCCTGCCCAGTATTTGGTTCTTTCTATCATGGTGTCTGTGGGACAGGCCAGGCCGGATTACGGCCCCTGTGCTGATTCGGTGTAACATTTCACCAGCCAGGCCTTGAGACCGAGACAGCAAATATGCCTCTGCAAACTGATCAGAGGTCGCACCCCGCAGGCCTCTTGGGGAGAGAGATAATGCCTGGAATGCCCGTGGCTCTAAGGAGACCCTGAGAGGCACTGGGCTGGTCAGAGGTTCCTTCTTTAGGAGCATCCACATTGTGTTATTCTAGCTTTTTAGGGCCACTTCAGAACCCAATACCTTGCCTCGGCTTGTTCTTGCCACTAGACATCTATGTCAAAGGCCCTGCAGCCGTGCATCTGCAAAGGTCATCTTCTTCCCATCTTTTTACTGGTTTCTAAGTGCTGTCAGGTAATTCAGATGCTGGGGCTGAGAAGAGAGAAGAGGAACACCGGCCACTCAGCATGACTGGAAACAAGTTATACCAAAGAGACCATAAACTCTTTACTTCAGTGACACACTGGTTTCCCTAGGCTGCATGAAAGGCTAGAAACCATGCCTCTGACGACCGGACAAAATCCAGTGGGAAACATGCTGTCATGAGCAGGGGGAGAAGCAGCAATGCTTACGAAGGAGGTACAGAAATATTCTTTGCATCGTAAGACAGGATACGGGTTTAATCTAGACACAAGATTCTTTTTTCCCCCTTTGGTAAGGAAAGTTGGCAGAAAGTTCATTTAAACCACTTCTGAGATTTATCCTTTTTGACAATATGCTGGAGAAACTTTGAAAAACAAGTTCAAGCTGATGCATATATACATATTTTTTGATAATGTAAATAAAAGTCACATATTAATCCACCCTGTACTGCTTTAAGTGAATATACTTTGGAAAAACATTTGTTAGCTGAGAGATGGCTTTAAAAAAACAAACAAACCAGGAATGTAAATGTCTATTTTACTAGAAATGACAAGTTTTTTTCTTTAATGAAAAATGAAATTTAAGATAGGCTGATGACAAAGTATTTGTCTTGCGTACTGGGCATTTTTAAGTATGATCCTCATCCTCCCCCAGCAAAGTCCAGCCTATTGTCATAAGGGCTGGAGTCAGTATACACTCATTGGAAGTGACATTCTAGTCATAAGGAGAGGGTGTTAAGAGACCTAGTCCAATATTTTTCTTTGAAGAGAAAAATATGAAGCCCAGAAAGATAAGTGACTTGGCCCAAATCATGTGGTTAGTGACAGAAACAGGATGAAAACATGTGCTGGAAGACGGTCCAGTGTCGTGTGCCTCAGAACCAAATCAAGGACAGGCACCAGAATGACACACAGGGCAGAGTGCCCTTCTCAAATCCCACCGTGCGGCAAGGCTAGGGAGGGGATGAAGACAAAACCTTACTGGTCTTCCACATTCTGAGTTTCTTAGGTCTAAGACTTAAATGAACGATTCTGTCAAAAAAAAAAAAAGTTTTGCATGAGCTTTCATATAATCTGTTACTAGCAGGACTAAGGATCGAGGGGAACGAGACAGGGGAAGGCAGAGGGGCAGAGTAAAGCAATGGCCTATCTTTCATCACTGTCACTAGCTGCTTCACTGAGGTTTGGTGAAAACCCAACACGGAGTGAAAGAGGCGATTATCATTTGATGTGGGTCTTTTCTGTTATTCGTGAATGTTAAGCAGTTTGCCCAGGAGACTGGAGGGGGAGCATGTGTCTTAGTGGACAGGGGTCTGAAGTACACTGGAATTTACTGAGAAACTTCTTTGTAAAGACTATACTTAATTATTGCCATTTTTCTTACAAAAATATATTTTGGAAAACTGTATACTGTCAATTAAAGTGCTTTTGTGTAAGCTGGCTCAAGCCCTCGTGTTGTGCCCTGACTGGCTTATGTTCTTCACCTGGGCGGCACCCAAGGACGTCAGACACTCCGATGAGTGCAGTGACTTCTGCTCTTAGTTACACCTGCTGCACGTTGTGGGTCCAGAGAACGAAGGAGAGGAGGGAAGCTGCCAGACAGGAAAGGAGGGATCCTGGAGGTGCCGGCGGCTCTCCAAGTTATCTCAGGTTGCCCTGGTGATCCTAGCTGAAAAGGCCTTTTCTCCTCACAGCATTGTTTTTGTCATTGTTTACTTCTTCCTTCCCTCGATTTCTGCTTTAGATACAACTGTGATTCGCCCTCCACTAAAAGTCCCAAGGGGCTGCTGAACCCAGGTAGGAAAAGACTGGACACGAAACAAAAAAATATATAAAAAATCAACAAAGAGGTTCTGTACTGGCCCCGTCCCTGCCCATAAAAGGATCTGCTGACTTGTCACAAGAAGCTTCTGCCTGTCCCTTATCTAGAGACAGAGTGAAGATGGAGGAGATCCCTGAAGGGAATCAAAGACGATTGATTCTCTTCATCTCCTAGGCTTGTATGATCTACCTATATGTCAGATGAATCTGGTCCACATTCGTAGGTGCTATTACAACAATCTCTTCTGTTTGCCTGGCATCTTAGTTTTCAAAACACTTTTACCTATCTTATTTAGAAAACTGTCACCACTCTACCAATAGGGAAATCAGGCACAGAGATCAAAGATTCCCTTTGAGATAATGAAGCTATTTAAATGGTAGTGCTATGCCTTGGATCTACATCTTTTCTTTTAGTCTTAACGTTTTTTTCAAAACCACATTAATGCTTGAGTTCCGACAACGAAGTATACTTCCAGAATGCAAGTACTGTTATGATTTTCCTTTTATGTAGGAGTTCTGAAAGGCAGTTAACACCCTTCAGGGTGGACCAGAGTTGGGCCAGGGGTATTTTGAGGTTAACTTCAAGAGTGTGCCAAGGATACAGAAAGGAGTACAAGTACCAGGAACTCGGGCAGGCCCCTGGGCCATGCTGGAGGCACACTGTTCTAAGAGAGTGACTCATAGTTTACTGCTGGCCACAAATTAGACCTAAGACTCCATTCTCTTCCTGAATAGGTCATTCACCCTCCTCCCTGCCCTGCCAACCGAGTGCCACTTTCAGTTGTCGTATTTAATTTGTTATGCCTCTTGTTCACTCACAGTCTCTGCCATCCTATAAGCTCCCTCCCAAACCACATATTTCTTCTGGACCCCAAGGGGAAAGTAAATAAGCAAGAGGACTGGCTCTTTCACACTAGTGATGACTACTGAGACAGCTAGTATTTTTTAAGGTCTTTGGCATTTTAGAGATTAAAAATATCAATGGGATCCCTGCAAACAGGATCTGCAGCCAACATTTACTTAAAAGATGAGAAAGTGAGACAGAGAGATTGAGACTGTGCCCAATGCTACACAGAAGTCACTGCTGAATCTGGAAATAAACCTGATTCCTGTGCCCCAGGCCACTGCTACCTAGAGCTTTTCTCTGTCTTCCCCGGAAGAATGTTTCTAGAAAGACTGTAACAGCCTGGCTTTGCTTTTCCTAGGTGACAGCCCAGCAGGAGGAAAGTCCCCTGTGGACATTAGAGAAGCTTCAGAGTAAGACTGACAGGAGAGTTGCAAGCATCATCCTGTACGCCCTACCTTCCCTATGCCACAAAAAGCCCAAGTCTCGTCTCATCTTTTCCTTTTTTCCTCCTCAGATAAGTAAAATGCAGCGTAATACATGGTGCTCAAGGGAAGAAGAAATGTAACCAACTAGTATTTAAGCCTACGCAAAACTGACGTAGGGTCAAGGAGGGCCATCAGTTGGTCTTTCACACGTTCATATCTTCAAAATCTGAAGTGTTAGTGGTAAAACATATTGCCTTCGTTTGCAGGAAAAATACTTTTTTTCAAATTTCTACGGACTCTGGTTGTCTTTGTGAGTATGGGCACACAGGGCCATCTCCCTGTTGGATGCTGGACCATCTCTTGGGGTAACTAGACGCTCCTAAGGTAGTTCTTTGTCCACACTCATTTGATTTGGGAGCAGCTGGCAACTCACATGTTCAGCACAAAGCCCTCAGCCTACTGCTGTCTTCCTGCCAGAAGACGAATATGTCAAGGGAGAGGAGATGTGAGCCTGCATTTTGATTCTTTTGAGTTAATTCTTCCCAAGGAAAGGCCAATTCCTCACCTTATCACTCTACATCATGTTTTCCTGTTTTGAAAACAAAGAAATGTTACTTAATGCGCCACGTTCAAAGCACACTCAAGAAATGAAAGCTACGCAGTAAGATGGGTTACTTGATTTGTACATGGAGAGGACATAATCGCTAGTTTGAATAAAATCAGTTGACAACTCTTGTAAAATGTAAGATCACAGAGCCAAGACAACGTCAACCGCGTGAGGAGAAGGAAAGGGGCACGAGGGGACCCTGTTACCGAGAGCCTGTCTGGAGAGCTCACACAACCCAACCCTAACAGTCCTCGTTAGCATATTTCTGAGTTCGCTTTCTTTTTAGCTTCAGCCCTTACAGTCTCTTTCCCCTTCACTGGGGACAGGGACCTAGAACTTTTCTAAACACCTCCAGGCTCTCTTTTAACTATCTTCAACAATTAAATTTCTAGTTCAGATCGGTTTTTTCCCTTCTAGTTCTTAACCTGTAAAAGTTATGTACCCTTAAAGAAAGCCTGGGAAACAAATGTACAAAACAGACAAAATAGTGCTGGTCCTTAACAGTAGATAAAAACCATCATTTTATGATTTACTGGCGTTCTTTAAAAATGAAAACTTCCCCAGAAACTCTGTGAGATTCACCAGAATGTCTTTATTTCAGCACTGTCTCAGGAAAACACCGAAAGACCCTTCTACAGTGTGCACCGTTTTCCATCTTTGGAAACCTGAATAAAACTCACCTTTTGGAGAGAAAAATATGACGACTGCAAAGTACATGAACATTTTGAAAGCTGATTTCAAAAGCAGTTTTAGCAAACAAAAGAGACATCTTGTAGTGTCCATATATAACTTTTTATTAAGAAAATGAACAAAATACATTCTTTCTCCATATGTACATTACATACAACATAATTCTACAATTGCAATTGTCCAGCAGATCACTAATTATTCACAAAGCAGCGTTGTTAACACATTCATCAAACCTGGGATCAGAAAATTACTTGTACTTAAAAAAACACACAAAACCCTAAGAGGTCCACACAGATTGAGCAAAGGTAGGTCAAACCAGAGGGGATCCTGATGGAAGTGGGGACGGCTACAGAACAGTCAACACAGCTCAACCACGACCTAGAACAATAACGATGCTCCCAAAGGACTTATATTTCAAACCTCCAACTAGATAGAGCTCACGCCAGCTGCTCCAACCAGAGTTCCCTCACGATTTCCACTGCTGACTTAGGTACCTCGGCAAACAGCCCTGACCCGCCACGTTGCCACCAGGAAGGTGAAAAAGAGGAGAACCCTGAAAGGCTGTAGCTAGCTCCTTCATACACTGAGAAGAGGAGTCTCGTCTGAACCTCAGCTGGTGAGCAGAGAGATAACATTTTTTGGAGAGACATTTGTGTAAGCATGATATGGGAACTCTTGTTTCAAGGACTTTTATGTTTATTTTGTCTGTTTTGCTTTTCTCTGCTTGTCTTTTGGCTTTGAAAAGCACCTTATCCTTTTCTGGTATGGGTTTAATCATGGTCACGTTAAAAAATACATCTAAACAGAAAGCTCTTCATGGGTATGAATGTGCTCCAGATGTTCATAATGGTGCACAAAGGGCTGAAAACTTCAAATGAGTCTTAGAGGTGAAATGTCCGATGACCTGAACGAGGCAGTTCCCTATAGCTTCTGAGTAGTTCCTTGCACCCACGATTCAGGCTTAGAAGATACAAATCAACAGAATCATCTCCAGACTGCCTGTCTAGAAAAGGGCAATGCTTAAAGGAATACAAGTAAGGGTAGGGACAATGCTTACACCCCGGTCCTCCACACACGTGGTTAAAAGACAATGAGAATGGCTGTGTTAAAATTTTTTTTTGCTTTTTCTGGCCTTCACCAAGCTGGGTAACAGAAATCAGGAAAAATGAGTCTCATCAGTTAAATACTAGTGGTTTTCCTTCTTTACAATTAGTTATTTCCTAAATTTCTAGAATAACAGTATTTTTATAATCACAAAAATCAATAAATGGTTATTATTTAAAAGTTTCAAAAAAGCTATTTAACCCTCTCTAACTATCAGATGAGCTGGTAGCTGCAACAGCAGGTCTCCAATCCAGGAGATGCTGTAACGAGGAGCCACCAGCGTTAACAAGCAGACTCGGAAAGACTGCCTCTTGGCTATGGACGGAGCTGTATTTTCCTTCTCAGTCTAATTTTTGGTTCAACTTTAGTTTTGTGGATCTATCTATATCTGAAGGGGTCTTAATTGACGGCCACTGAGTACTTCTAATTTACAAGACAAGTAAAAGACTTGACTCAAAAAAAAATTCTAACATCTTTCCCAAGCTGCTTTATGTACACATGCCAATGTTCGTCACTACAACCGAGACAAGAGGAGGCTCTTGTCCTGGCTTTCCTGTGCTCTTCTTCCAAGGCTGCAGACTTCGATTTTGAAGTGGTGACAGGGAAGAAATCTCTTAAAAGAGAAAAACATATACAGCTGAACCTTGAACATGGGGGTCAGGGGCCCTGACCTGCTGCACAGTAAAAATCCAAGTATAACTTCTGATTCCCCCAAAATATAACTACTGATAGCCTACTGTTGACTGGAGGCCTTATCGATAACATAGTCGATTAACACGTATTTTGTGTTTCACATGTATTATATACTGTGTTCTTACAATAAAGTACGCTACAGCAAAGAAAATGTTATTAAGAAAATAAAAGAAAACATATTTACAGTATTTATCTTTAAAAATCTGCATATAAGTGAACCCGCGTAGCTCAAATCTGTTTTTGTTCAATGGTCACCTGTACGTTTATGTGTGTGTGTCTATAACCATAAAGGAATCTGCTCATAGAAAAACATCACATTATTTCACAATTTCTACATTGAGCTAAAGACTATAATAAAGGAAAATTAATTCTATCTAATTTATTCATTTCAAGACATTTCACACAAGTCAAAAAAGCAAGCTGGCTTACAGAATAACACAATCACAACATCTCTTGGCCAGGCTAAAGGTCATGTTTAAGAGAGAAAGTCCACTTTTATTTTTCTAAATAGGTGGTTTACAATTGAGGAGGAACATAGTTTACAACTGGTCAGTCATCAAAATTAGTTTTCTGGGACAGGAGAAAAAATTTCAAAAAGGAGACCAACTGCATGACTTCTTGAAACATCTATCTTCCCCACAGAAGACTAATCATATTTAAGCTTTTGGACTTTGAAATCTGACTATCAAAGCAGGGGTTGAGCAGACAATTACTTTAGTATGTCTTATAACCTTGTACTCAGTGTTTTCCCAAGTATAGCTAACGTGTATATGCAAAATTAAGCTGAGCCTTTACAAAGATGGAAGTACCCTAGGACTTCTAAGTAGGCAAAAAAAAAAAAAAAAAGTAAAGCTATGCAACTGTCTTCATTTTTCCCTCCTCCTTTAAATCCAAGAAGGTAAACACAGCAACGACAAGGCAACATGCTAAAACAGGCATTTGCAAACATCTGCCAGCATGGTCCTGATGCTGTAAGATCCTCTCTTCTGCAGTCAAATGAATTCATAAGGCTCTGCCAGCTGCAATGGAATTGGGCTTATTCTAGACATCTTCTCTAATTTAATCAATCACTTTACAGATGTGGAGGCAACCTAAGAATAAACCCAAATTATTAAATACTTTTAATGCCACGCCCAGACTCATGTATTTCTTAGCCAAGGGGGAAAAAGAGAGACCCCTGGTACTACATAAAATTAATTTCTTTTAAAATATGGAAACTAAATTGATGTCAGTTCAAATCTGTATGAGTTCTAAGTTAAGCACGAAACAACATTTTTTCAGATTTTAAAGGTCTGGAAAATGCACCAACCAAATGACAGTAGCTAAATTGTAACAAAGGCTTTCTTGAGATTTGTTAACAAAGGAAAGAAATAAAGCTCAAAATCGGCTACTTGAGCAACTCTTTAATTATGCACACAGGCCTGTTTAGTGTATCAACACAGTGTTTTTCCTTCCTGCCAATTAATTTGGCATTCATTAAGCACTGAATGGAACTGAAGAACGATGATCTCCTCAGGCTGGTATTCGCGTGGCAGACAGCTCAGATATCCAAACTAACTGCTGTGAATGCTAGCATCCCAGATGGTACAGAGCTGTGTTGCAGTAAGAGCTTAAACTTGATGAAAAAGCAAATCCCACGGGAGACCCGAATCTGCATGTTAAAATGTTTTTTGCTGGTTTTCCTTATCGATCCTTTTCAAGGAACTAGCTATATGTAAGAAACTGCTTTACCTAGTTTAAGATCTAGAGCCTGTGGTGCTGGGCTTTCTGTTTCAGTATCTCTAACAGCTATTGGGGAGATGAGGAAAGCAACTAGCCAAGAATTGCTGCTTTCCAAAGACTATTCAGAATAACTGAGCTTTGATCCCTTTCAATAGTCTTCTTCCCAGCCTGAATTAATAAATTTATGGTTAGAAATGAAGAGCTTTCTTTGAATTCATTTAGATTTGTGGACCTTCCAATCTATGGGCAAAAAGCTCCCTTTTCTTTCTCTGACACATCCTTATTCTCCTCTCTAGCTCTGTTCCTGAGGCTCAATATCCCCAAGTGAAAAAGCCATAGACAGGCAAACAGGACACTGCACACAAACGTTCATTGAGACTGTGTGAACAAACGGATAAAAAGAAAGACAAATTATGTCACAATTATAAGTGATATCTTACAACTGGTTTACCTCCCTACTGAACTTCCCCCTTTTTTGTGGTTGACCCTACAGCTGTCAGGTAACATCCACATGACATTCTGTCTTTAATCAAGCCAGGCAGTGTTGGAGGGCATGATGATATATCTGCAAACCTTATTTCCAAATTATGGCCCTATTGTGGAAGAGAAACTAGAATTACCCTTTGATTCTACAGGTTTTAAGTTCTGAACTAGGATCCCTAGCTCAAGATCTGTAACTTTGGAGTTCTACCCAATAGAAAAAGATATACAATGATATGGTTTCCCGCCAAGGGTATCTGTCTCTGCAGCACTAGAAAATCTGTTTTCTATAACCTTTAATGACCCCTTACGTTAAGGGCTACAGAATCTACTGTCAGAGGATTTTATCAGTCGCTGCTGACTGAGAATCACTCTTAGACATTTGGAATTTGAGCTAAGTTCACATTCTTGAGGGGAGACATTTAAGGCTGAATTATTTTTATTTAAGAAAAAATGAATACCAATCATTCCATAGCAATCAAGCTATTTCTAACGCTCAATTATATCAGAAATTAAAAGTCAATTTTTAACACAAATTCCAACTTCATTAGAAAATCAGTACTGCTCAGAGGAGGTGGGAGAAGGGGAAAAGGCTAAAAAATACAAACAAAAAAAAAAAAAGAAAAAAGAAAAGACAACAGGCAAATGGAAATTCTAGTAATGTGCTGAATTCCATGAGCTCTGCTATGAAACTTGTACCTTATCGATAATTTTATGACTTTACTTCTCAGTGCCAGGAAAAGAAGCCAATACTGGCTCCTCCATTAAAGTTGCCACAGCCATATTACTATGCCCAAAATAAAAATGAGAAGTATTTTTATAGCAATATCTGAATGTTAATTCTTTAAAACGTGTAATTTTTCAATTTCACTATTCTGCTGTCATAAACAAGGATGAAAGAGTATGGCGCCTCACAATGATTTTGACCTTTTTTTCCTCAAGCAGTGTAACACTCGTAAGCAACGCCACAGAAAACCTAGAAAACCTAGGGCAACAACAGCCACAAATAAAGTCAGATTAGCTAAGAAAAATAATGAAAACACAATTCACAGGATTTGGTAGGTAGGTAGAAGAGTATGTATAAATAAAATCTCCAAGATAGAGTTTTTAGAGAAAAATAAAAGGACCATTTGAAGAAATCCATATACTGCAGTAAGTCCTGCTCGCCAAAACAAACAACGACAACATCATTTAGCTGATCTAGTTGGCTCTTAATGATTTCAACAAACTTAGAAACTTCCCCCTTCAACTGACATACCTCTAGACTAGAAGTTCTAGAGAACCAAGTGATTTTAGCACTAATACAAATCACAGGGACACACAGGCCACAGTCAAAAATCACGAAAAAGATAATATTATTTGACTAATAAGAAATACAAAAATCTCTGAGTGAAAGAGTCCAAAGATTTCATCTACAAGTATTAGCTATCATATGCAGACCTTCTACAATACTCCTCCCAATAACTATAAGCCTTTTTCTGAGAGAGTCGGTACATTCCAGGTCAAAGAGTATTTTAAGAATTTAAACCTTAGAAAATTCAGGCCAGAGTTTCTGCAAAAGAATGATATGCAGATGAGCATGGATTTTTAAGAAATGAAGGGTTCTGAATGAAGGGTATATTTCTTGTAGCTAGATGACTTTTTTTTTTTAAGTACACATAGTAAAGCTCCCCTACCCCCACAGAAATCACTTCAAACTGTAATTCTCACCTGCTTTGCAACACGCAACACTCAACCAGCTAAAGAGTTAACACAAGAGTTAACATTCACTCAAGATATAATCAATGACCCACAATTACCCAATGAATTTCATATGGTATTAAGAATAATTATAAGGTAACTTCTTCATATAATTACCATAAAACTGAAAGTAATTCAGAGAATAAAATCAGGAACATACTCCTTTCTAAGGGCTTTTTCATCCACTAAATATCATTCTCAATCTCTCACTAAATGATTAAATGCCTCAAACTAGTTTTTATGTGTAGGTTCAATTTTAAAACTCTGTTTTATTACACGAAACTTAATGTATCACAATAGCACTTTTAAGGCAAATGTGAAAAGATCCACTGGAAAGATAAGCTGGCAATCATTTATATTCAATATGTAGTTCACCCAAGAATGCAGTTTTACAAACTTAAACAAATCACTGAGCTCTAAACCTAAGGAGCCTTTCTATGACAAACCAAGATTAATCTGCTAATGTTCTCTACCAGTTTTTACTTGTTAGATGTGGATGGGTCAGTTTTAATATAAATGAAAATCAAGTTTCTTAAAAAAATGATTTTGCTAAAGGTTAATACTGTCAGCTTTAGCAATGAGTTAGGCACTCGTCTGAACTCCTCTGCTTGAGTAAGAGATTGATATATTTAATTAAATTAATCAAGCTGGCCACACGAGGTCTCTGCCATTCCACAAAATGCAACTGCATTTTAGAAGAGTCCTGCAAGTCACATAATTTCTCACAAAGTACAAGCACTGAAAATAATGTTAGAGATCTAGTTTTCTTCTAGTTTAAATAATTTCAAGTTTACTAGTCTGGAATAATATATTCCACTGGAAAAAGAGAACTGGGAATGAAGCCGAAGCTGGGGATAATGAAATTGAGTAAACTGTACCCCCCTAATATATCAGCCACGTGTTTCAATCTGAGACTCACTAAAAAAGAATGAAAGATTTTTTAAATTAGTGATAGTGAAACATTGCCAGTTGGCTATCTAAACAATGTATCAAAATACCAAATTGAGCTATTTAAATTATACTGCTGGAATTCTTGGATATATCTGTAGCTCCTCATTAAATATGAAACTACATACATAAAGTTTCAAATCAGGGATGTGAAATGTGAGCAACATGTCAGTCTTGGGCATGGATACAAAGAAGCCCTACACTCTTCCTACAGTCATTACCAGTAGTACCATGGCCTACAAATGCTGATTTACCTAATCAATAATGTCCTCAACATAGTCTATCTCACTTAAGCAACACTAATGGTTTGCTGTGATTCAACCCCATTTAAACATGTTAATGGAAAGAAAAAAATTCCAGAAATGAAGGGGAAAAGTCCCACCTAAATAAAGCGAGAAAAGAAAATTATAACGAACATGTTAAAAAGAAAACAACTAGTACAGAGTCAGAAAAACAAGAACAACAAAAAAATAATCATTCAGGTCAGGAGTTCAGTTTCCTCCAAATATGGAGTCTAAATGAGTGAAAAAAGTAGAAAAACACTATAAAAATAAATGGTGAAGGGCAGCAGAATTTCATTTGGTTAAAATTTTTAAAGTGGCAGAATTCACAATAAGCAAAATTAGAGGTTTTAAATTTAGAAACTCTTATCAAGTTCAAGTTCTTTCCCATCAACTCTGATTCAACAGGCTGCTATATTAATATTTTATGTTCTTGACTGTCCTTCAGGGGAATCATTTTATGGAAACTGTACAAGTATGTAAGCAAATTGTTTGCTCACCTGTAAGGTCAATTGGTTATTCTGCAGCTACACAATTTGGTACTTACTAAAGTATCTTCCACAAGGTAAGGTAGTCCTATTATTTAATAAATAACCACTGATTGCTTTGGGATGCTTGGAAAGCTCAGGAGTCCAAGATTCAAGTCTAGAACTAGGAAAAATACATTTCTGCCCATCCCCAAAAGAAGTGAAACAATGCAATACAGAGTGCAGATGGAACTCAGTCCTACTCCTAAACATGAGGTTTTTTGAAAGTACAAGTTAATTTATTATCTCTTTCTTTGGTGCGACCTAATCTTGCTACTCAGGGGCATATTCAATCCCATAAAGTCGTTCGCTTTTAAGAGCCACTGGACTTATGGACATTCATTATACTTAATCTGCTTTAAGCGTGGTGGGTATCAGTTGCACACTGCACACTTTTTGAGCGAATGTAAGCGCTGGCCAGGTCAAGCGTAGGTTTCCTATACCCTATACTGCATTCCACAGCACCTCATGGAATGATGTCTATCTCCATGCCTCCCCAAAAGTGAAAAAGCCCATCTACCTTTTTCTGGTTTAATTAAAAAAAAATATTCATGCCATTGTTTTTTTCCCCTCCATTTAAAGCAGCCTGTTCTGTATGCTAATGAAATGCCACTCAGTTGTATTCCACTGGATAAGTACATACTACTATTCTTTAAAATATCAGTATGCAGAAGCAAATGCACAGAACCAATGTGTATGGAAAGAAACAAAAGCATAGCTCTGGGAACTCACCCTCCCAAATGAAAATGCCACAAACTGACAGCACAAGGGAGAAACAGAAGCCCTGGCTCTGCGCGGCTCTGCCGGAGGAAAGCCATCTTCTTCCAGAATTGCTATGAAGATATCAATGGACATACTAATCACTACTAGAATCCTCCTGTTGGTAATTTTTATAATGACTCTTAAAGGTTCTGAACTATACTTTCCTCCACTTAAGGTTTCTGTGACTCAAAGCTATTATTATATCTACTATAAAATATATCATTATAGAAATACTATATACCAATCTCAGATAAGTGCCTGGACCAATCTTGGGTTTCACTTTTTAGTTCTATGACGAGGAGTGCCAATTTGAGTCCTCTGTTCTTCCTATTGCTTAATGTAACACAAGACTAATCCACAGAGACACATACATCACTTTAACACACATCAATTGCCCTACAGAACTATATGCTGTTAAGAATAAAGTAAAGAGGTAAACACGTGACACCCCTTACAAGCAGTCGTATGATGTGAGGTAAAGTGAAAGAGGAAGCGAAAAAGGAAAAGCCAAACAACCCAATAACAAAATCCCAATCCTGGCAGCACTGAGTAGTCTGTTAATAGTGCTTACTTGCCCTAATTTTATAAAAATGAAATAAAAATCAGAAAAGGGTAAACTACCTAATTATTTTTTATACTTATTAATTCTTAAAAGTTAAAGTAAGAAAAAATATATATATATATTTAAATGGAAAGTATACCAATTTCATTTTATTATTAGCCTAATTGAGGAATGGGATGAGGAGAAAGGGTTGAGGTCAGGTATTAAGGAACAGGGTTAGAACTTGTGACGATAAAGATCCCTTCAAAATCCTGGCGCAGTCCTCAGTCACTGCAGCCTAATGGTCGGTCAACAGAGCTGAGATCCAGAACACTGAAAGCAGACTCCTGTTCTCCATTTCTGTCCAGTGACTCTTCAGTTACAGTGTGATGAGGTCTACCAGGTTGCCTTTAGGAGGAGTCATGCTGTCAGGAAAGAAATTTACTAAGATGTCAAAGAGCTGAGTTCTTTGAGCATAGGTGTGATCCACGTCCGAAAAGCCTGGTGAAGGAGAGATAAACAAACTCATCCATCGTGTTTAAAACTCAACATGTAACAGAAAAGCCAGTTGAGAAAAGCAGCAATGTATAATGGATAAAAACACCACCAGATCAGGCTTTAAACCTGGGTCCTAATCCCAGTTCTACTACCTGGCAGTGCTGCAATCTTGAGTAAGCTACGAGCCTATCTGTAACTGTCTCCTCAGATGTAAATCTGTGATAATTCTGCTTACTTCATAGGACTATTGTGCAGAATAAATGCATTGATGAAAAGAACCTAGCCAATGGCTGGCACTTTAGTACCTAATATTGATTTCTCTTCTTTTCCTTACATATTTTCTCTTCTAGTCCACTGAGGATATTTCATTCCTTTTCTGATTTTTTAAGGCTTCTGACCCTCTAAAATTTTCTTTGTAATAAAAATATAATAAAATCAAAATGAAGGGGGTCTTCAGAAAGTGGTCTAAAATTATTAAGGTCCTTAGAGCTGGAAGCAGTCTCAGAGAACTGAGTGGAAACACAGATGATTAAGGGAAAGAAATACATGTCCAACACGCAGAATGGTACCTGGCGCACAGTAAATACCATGCACGTATGCTACTGTGTACCAGGCTCTATGCTAGGCACGCATCATGTGAAAATAGAGCAATAAACTACTTTTATCCAGAAGAATATCAGAAAGTGGATGACATTCTTAAAAGGTGGGGACCATTGAACTACGGGATTTTTTCCCCCCTTTTAACACCTAGTAAACTTAATTTTCAAGTTCATTCCAACCAGAGGAATATTTCAGGGAAAGACCTCTTTCTTTAGTCAGCTGGTGTATTCTTCCAGCTGCTTCAAGTTTCTTAAGCACACAGGCAGTATGGCAATGATAAACAAAGTAGTCTTTTGATTTTCTCCAGTCCCGAAATGGCTGAGACATGAGAGCACTATTGAGTGCCATCAGAAACAGAAACAGTGCCAGGAAGAGTTATATACACTATGATAGATTTCAAATTGGATTGATTTTCACTCAAAGAGACTAGTTTTAGGTGCAATCTGTTTTTTAATCTTGCAAAGAACATGAACAGCACATAACATTTCCAAGATTACCAGCTTCCAGGAAGGGAAGTAAATAATGCCTCAAGAAAGGTACATTCCTTTTCATTAAAAAAAATATTTAAATTTGAGAGCAAATATTTACTCCTTTGAGCAGAAGTTGAGATTTAACAAAGCCTACTATCATATCATAGAAATAAGTGGAAGGAAATACTCCAAAAAGTAAAAGTTATCTCTGAATGATGAGATTATATTTTTTGTCTGTTTTTCTGAGTTTTCTAAATTCCTTTTTAACGCATTTTGAAAAATTTCAAACTCACAGAAAAACTGCACAAGTAGTACAACAAACACTCACATACACTTATATAGAATAATCAATTGTTAACATTTTACCACATATGTTCTCATTCTGTGTGTGTGTACCCCACTCATCCTTCTGTGGAACTATTTGGGAGTAAATTATAGACATCTTCCCCCACCCTCCCCAAATACTTGAGTTCATTTCATCTAAAAACATTCACTTCAATGGTCAATATATATTAAATTCAGGAAATTTAACATTTATGTTCCGATAAACTTTATTATAGTCATTTTCCCCACTAATCTACGACTCAATCCAAGACCATAGTGTATTTAGTTTTTAAGTCTCCTTAGTCTGAAATATTTCCTCAGCCTCTGTTTTCTATGACACTGATATTTTTAAAGAAAACAGCATAGTTATGTAGCAAGATGTGTTAAATTTGGGCAGGGGGACTGCTTCCTCATGACTGGATTCAGTTTATGCAGTTCAGGCAAGAACACTATATAAATGATATGTGTCCTTCTCGGTGTCTCAGGAGGCAGGTGGTATCGGTTTGTCCCAACACTGAGGATGTTAACTTTGATTATCTGGTTAAGCTAGAATATGCCAGATTTCTCCATTGTAAAGGTATTCTTTTCTACCTTTGCCATTACTAAGATATTGATGAGAAGATAGTTAGAGACTGTGTAAGTATCCTGTTCCCCAACAGACCTGCACTCAATGATTTTGGCATTCACTGATGATTTTTGCTAAAAACAATGTCTCCTGATATGATTTTCTAACACTACAATTCTTTCTACATTTATTGGTTGACATTAACTGTAAAAAAGAGCTTTTCCTTTTCCTTCTTCCATTTACTTTTTTGCATTAATATGTACTCATGGATTCTTTTCTTGTTAATTGTCCCCATTAATTTCTGAGTACTTCTTTACCTCTTTGACACAGCAAGATGTCCAAGCTCATCTTTATATAGTCCTGGAGTCAACTATTTTCCTAAGGAGCCTTAATTCCTTTTAGTGGGAAATGATACTCAGAAACCAAGAACAGTCGTGCTAATTACTAAGAGTGTTGTTGCTTCTAGGCCTATAAACATACATACATATTATATATACAGCAGAACTATTTTCGACAGAATCGTGAGCTCATGTTTTTATAGCTAATTCTAATTTTTTAAGAACCTCACAGGATTCTTCCTCTCCTTATCCCATTCCATATCTATAACTCCTTTCTCCCACTAGGAAAATTGACTCCCAGCAACATCATCTCATTTACTCATTTGCTCAACCAAAAACACACAAAACATATTCCAAGATAACTATACCCATACCACTACCAGCAAAAACTCAAGATTCTTTGCTTTTGTCTTTAGATTATAGCTGAAAGTATATACATTAAGCACTGTACTAAAAATTTGAAAAATTGAAATTTACACTATCATAAGATGAATGGGTTAAATTATGGTAGATCCCTGTTTGGAATACTATTTTCACTTAATAAGACTACAATGGATCTAATGTATTTTTGTGCAAACATCTCCACCCACATCATTACATTTTAAAAGGTTATGTTGCAGAATCCATGTTTTTACAATATGTAATAAATAAAACCAGAACACAAAACTATATATCTATGTGTGTGTACGTGAATATATATAATTGATCCTCATTATTCATATTTAATATTTATGCATCTGCCTACTTACTAAAATTTGTAATCCCAATATTGACACTTATAGCATGTGGTGGTCATTTGCAGACATGAGCAGAACAGTGACAATTTGAGTCATCACATGCACCCTTCTCAGCTGAGGCTGAACTGGGTGATGCTCTGCCTTCTTGTTTCAGCTCACATAGTATAAACAGTCCAGTGCTGCTGTTTTTTGCACTTTTGTGCTTTTTTTTGGGGGGGGGGACTTTGCTGCTTAAAATGGGCCCCAAGTGTAGTGCTAAAGTGCTGTCTAGTGTTCCTAAGTGCAAGAAGGCCATGATGTGCCTTACGAAAAAAATTCACGTTAGGTAAGCTTTAAAAATAAGTTTATAGTATTGTTGGCAGGGAGTTCAATGTTAATGAAATCAACAATATAAATATATATATAGTACCTTTATATATATTACCTTTAAACAGAAACACACATAAAGCAAGGTTATATATTGACTGGTTGATGAAAATGTTATGACCAAGAGGCTCACAGAATCCTAACTCTGTATTTCTCATAGGAGTAATGGTTCGGTATTCACTAATTCAGTGTTCCTGGTAACTTTATAGAGCATAACTACTGCAAATAATGAGAATCAACTGTATCTGTACGTCTGTGTGTATGGTCATGTGTGTTTCTGTTAAGATCTGCCAGATATGGATGGTTACACTTGAGAAGTGGGGATAGAGACTGAGGAAAGTTGTTCAAACAGAATCTTAAGCTTCATCTGTAGTTGGTGTTTAAAAAATATACATTTAAAGAGGGGTGGGGGCACTACGAAACTCGTCAGAGGTGTAAAAAAACAAAAAAGGCAATATGTTCTGCAGACCAGATTTTCCCTACTTCTCACATATCTTGCTGAAAATATACTTATTGTTGCTCCAAAGCATACTTTCTGGAAATAAGACACAGTGCTTATAATTAGCAAAATGTCTATGTCCAAGCCTAAAAGTGCCCATAGCCACCAGGGCTCTAAACTAAAAATCCCTAGAAGTTATTTTTCTCTAAAGTCAGTAGTTTTTCAAAACTAAGACAATGCCAGCTGTTTATATTCATTACTTTTCTAATTCTTTAAATATATAGAGAGAATCCTTTTATTTAATTCTAAGAGGTTAGGATAAACTGGATTAGTTCAGAAGGGAGTTAGTCAGAAAGTTTGGTTGAGGTAAATTTTTTCTTAGAGAATTCAGAAAATGAAATATTTGGTTTATCTACACATTAAAAATGTATATATCTATACATGAAACAACCCATTTGATTTCAATTCTATGTGGAATAAAGGTAAAACAATCTGACAAAAAATAAATGAGAACAGGAACCAGGAACTGTAAATAGGCATGAAACCTATTTACTTTTTGTTTATAAAATATGATTTCTCCTTATTAAAACTAGCATACAACTTGAATTTTCTCCTCATCAAAATTTACCAATGTTGCAACAATGATTACATTTTTAAGGGCAGTAATAATAGTACCTTGAAGAGAGCACTTACTAAGTGTTGTATTGTGCTTTTTTCCATAATTATTTCATTTAATTCTCTCAACAACCTGATGTAAGTTCCCTCATTACCTCCATTTTATAGATGAAGAAATTAATGATTAGAAAGGTGACTTACTCAAGTTCACTTTCAAAATTACCAGCAGAGCTGGTATCTGAACCTAGATTTGACTCTGAACCACCACATTACACTCATCTCTTAACTACTAAACATACTGCCTCCCTTCACACAAAGTAGGAAATAACCGCCCCCCCCTCAATTTTCCTTTTTGCAATTTTTTCTATTGTGTTTGTATTGTTCTTAGTGCATTTGAGGTTTGTTTGGAATCCAAATAAAACAAACTGTTCCTAACAAAATATATTAGCTGGCGGTGAACAGGGCAAAGACAGAGGAAAGGAGTAAAGTTAAAGGTAAAATGTTTGCTGACAACAGCCTAACATATTTAAATGACTGCCAAGAAATTCTTGTTCTAAAGGCTAAATATAAGTCAGCCAGAGACATTTTAGTGCTGCCCACCAACATAATAAAAATAATGGCTCTGGGCTGTGGTATCCATACATAACAAGGGAAATAGTCATTCAAATTGAATACCTAGTGCCAGACTCTTAATTCATGTATCACTAAATCTCTGTTTCAAATAATAAAATTCAAAAGGGTATGGCTTTTCTAAAACAATGCTTATTCCTAGATTCTCCAACAGAATTGAGATTTTTTTAAAAAGCCCTTATGTATTCCACTGAATGGAACAGTTGTAAATGACTATCTAAATTTTTAGGAGAATCTATTGAAGTCATGTCTTACACAGTCTGCTGAGTCTTGCCTTGTAGAACTCTACATATTCTGGAACGAGACTTCAGGACAGAAGTTGCCTTAAATAGTAGAGAAGACTCTATTACTTATTATTGAAAAAAATGGGCAAGACCCCAAGGAATACTGCTATATTCTTTCCCACCCAGTGAAAAATACCAGAATTACATGTGATCTATTTTTTCCTTTGAAGTATGGTTCACCTTTAAGAGACAAAAGGACAATGAAGAAATTAAACTGATATCTCAAAGTGTTATTTTATTCCAGAGATAAAGAGTAGTATTTATATTACATATACTAGAAAATTTTAATACAATTGCTCAACTCTAAAGCAAAGAATAATAGCACTAGCATCAATGGGATTAATATTTATTCACTATGTGACCACATTCTATAATGACCAGAGAAAAGCTAAAAATTCTCATACTTCAAAAGGCTACTATCTTATTGAAAAATTGAAGCTATAATAATAACTTTTCTTAACAAAAATATCCTTGAAAATTTACCTGACTAAAGCTTTGGGTTCTAGAGCTTCTACAAATTCCTCACTTTATTACAGTCTAGTTTACTTTAATAATCTATTAATATAAAAGAGAGTTCTCCTAAATGAAGACTGATGCCCATATCTGGAGTTTAAGAAATACTTGAGTTTCAAGTATAATTTGTCTTAAACAATTATGATACCAATGTATAAAAATTCCCATTTTCAGGAAAGAAATAATTCATTTCTCTCCTCCCAAAACATTTATTTCATTGCCTACCCTATCACCATTCTACTGACACCACACCATTCCACAAAGAACAATCTGAGAGGAAATATCCAACCATTGAGTGTTACCTCATAGAAGTATACCAGTAATACAGCCTGCATTCCAAAACAATGCTATACAGTTAATTTATTTTGATCATGCTTCTATTGCCATCTGTTTGCATAATAACCCAGCAACTGGTGTAAGAGGAACTGCAAACTGATCCATGAACTGGTGACTGATGCTTGGAAAATAATCTTGTAGCAGGTTATTGGAAATTTTGCATTCTACCTCGAAACTTGCTCCATTATTTAGATGAACATATCATCTGATGTTTTATTTAAAAGAAACCAAAATCCAACCTCTCAAATGCTAGAGCATCTGGCTGGATAAACCACACTGCAATACTTACCTAGAGCTGTAAAATCTGAACCAGATTTGAATAGAGCTGAAGCAAGGAGCTGAAACTGTAAAAGAAAAAGAGAAGCAAATTAGCTGGCTAAGCACATTAGAGAAAAATAACTTCCATAATTTCGACCATTTATTAGCCACTGTATGTCTCTGCACAATACCAAATTCTTACCAAATAGTGGCAAGAAGAGTACAGCATTTAAAAAATATGCTGACTTTTCTATTGGACTACTCATAATATTCAAAAATATTGGACCACGTCCTGGTATTATTTTATTTTAAAAACATATTAAAATATGTATTTATTAACAAACAACAGGTCAACTGAAGTAAAGAAGAAAATTACACATTGGGAATCTATCACATAGAGATAGTTACCCTGGACACTTACTGAATTCTTAACATATACGCATTCTCACTTCAAAAATAAATATAAGCTACTGTAAAACACCTGATGTCTCTGCTATATAAATCAAACTGAGAAAAAAAGCATGGTTATTACATATAGGCCATCCCTAAATTACAAGTCAGACTGGGATTCCACAATCATGTACAATTATATTGTTATATAATGATAAAGGCCTTTTCCACATTGAAATAATAATATAACTGTGGATTAGATTCCCAGGCCAGCCAATTAGAGTAACTTTAAGACAGACTCCGTAACTGAATAATGATGAAACAAAAAAAGACAAAACTATTCCAACACTGGTAATTTAACAAATTGGCAAAAAATAAAAATTTAGAACTATTTACATTTATTTTGAATGAGGCTGCTAGAAAACTGGCAAGTTAGAAGAAAGGATAAGAGCAGAAAAATGAGTAGGATCTCAATGGAGTTACTTGGCACTTTGCAAGGCTTGAGCAGTTGATTCCACTGATTCCCCAGGAGTATTTTACACCTATGCTTCCAGCCTTTAAAATTTCAGGTTATCAACCATACTAATATTGGTAAGCCCTGATTAATGGTCCTTTGAAGGTCAGAAAGTGGACTAATATTCTAGAAGTAACTAAGCAAGAGTTAGGAAAAAGAGGGCTAAAAGGAAGAGTTAAAAATATATGGAAGTTCTTTATATAAGCTGGGTATCAGTCCTCTGTCAGGGATTCTCTACTGCAAATATTCTATAGTCTGTGGCTTGCCAATTTTTAAAATAATACCTTTTAATGAAAATTGAATTCTCTTGAAGGCCAATTTATCAAGATTTTTCTTTTATGATTAGTGCCTCTGTGTCATGTCCAAGAAATGTGCCTATCCCAAAATTGTGAAGATAATATTTTCTTCTTGAAGTTTTAATGTTTTGGGTTTTAGATTTAGATCACAATCCATCTTAATTTTTGTGTAAAATGTGAGATAAGGGTTGAGATACAGCACCATTTGTTAAAAAGACTTAATTTTCCCCAATGGACTTGGCACTCTGGTTAAAAAAAAAAAAACCAAAAAACCAAAAAACAAAAAAAATCAACTGATTCCATACATATGTGGGTCTATTTCTAAACTCAATTCTGGTCAATTGATTTATTTGTCTACCTTAAGCCTACAGTATCACAATGTCTTGCTTACTATGGCTTTATACAGAGTCCTGAAACCAGGTAGTATGAGACTTCAAGCTTTGTGTTTCTGTTTTCAGGATTGTTTTGGCTAATCCAGGGCCTTTGTATTTTTATACAAATTTCAGAATCAGTTTGTCTATTTCAACAACAACAAAGCAATCGAAACAGCAACAACAACAAACAAACCCAAATTTTCTGGGATATTGATAGGGGCTGTATTAAATTAAAAACCAATCTGGGAAAATGAGCATCTTTACAATTATTAGTCTTTCAATCCATAAATGTGATGTATCTCGCCATTTATTTAGATTTTTAATTTCTTACAACACTTATTACTACATATTTGATTAGTTTTTTATAGTAATATAAATAGGTTTTTAAATTTCATTTCCTAATTGTTCATTGCTAAGATAAAATCATTGTTTTTTCCCCCCTATTGATCTTGTACTCTGTAACCTTGCTAAATTCACTTATCTTAGTATATTGTTTTGTAGATTGCATGGGGTTTTCTATGTACAAAATAATGTCATCTACAAACACAAACAATTTTACATCTTCCTTTCAACCTATATGTGTTTATTTCTTTTTCGTACATGCTGATAGAGGCTGTCCACTGACATGTTTTTCATAGATGCCCTTTATGAAATTTAGGAAGTTTCTTTTTATTTCTAGTTTACTAAGGATTAAAAAAAAAAACCAAACAGGAATGAGCTTTAAATTTTGTCAATGCCTTTTCTTCACTTATTGAGATGCTCTATGGTTTCTCTTTTTCATCCTGTCAATGTGGTGAATGATTCATTTTCAAGTGTAAAGCCAACCCTGTATTCTAGGATAATTTCCCACTTGGTCATTATGCATTAACATTTTTATATATTGCTGGATTCAATTAGCTAAAACTTTATTAAGAACTTTACTAATGAGGTGTATTGGTCTATAATTTTCTTTGCTTGTGATACCTTTGTTGGGTTTTTAAAACGGAGAGAAGCTACTTCATGAAAGGATTTAAAAAGTGTTCTCTCTTCCTCTGGTCTCTGAGAGTCTATGTAGCATTGATGTTTTTTTATTCCTTAAACGGTTGATAGAATTTACTGATATAGCCATCCACATGCATAGTTTTCATTATTAGAAAGTTTTCAATTACAAATTCAATCTATCTGTAATTGATATGGAGTTTCTCAAGATTTTCCAATTCTTCTTCTGTCTGCATTGATAAGCTGTGTTTTTCGAGTTACTGAATTTCTTGACAAGCTTATTCATAAATTCCTTATTACCTTTTAATGTCTGTGATGATTTCCCCTTTTCATGTGTGAATTTGATAATGTTTTCATTTTTTCTTGATAAATCTTTCTAAAGGTTTACCAATTTTATCCACTTTTTCAAAGAACCAACTTTTCATTTTTTAAATTTTTTTCTGTTGGTTGTTTCCTGTTTCACTAATTTCTTTTCTTCTAATTATTTGAGAGTTCATTTGTTTGTCTTTTCTACCTCCTAAGGTTATTGGCTATACATACAGAAGGATGTGGAGAAAACTGTCATTTAAGTAATCTGATTAAATAGTGAAACTAATATGTATGGACCTAGGATTCTCATAGGTACCAACTGATATTATACAATCTGAATAAATCCAGACCTCTCTTACAAACTCCGGACTTGAGTATCCAACTATCACCTCAACACCGCAAGTTGGCTTTCATAGGCATCTCAAAATGAATATACGTATTTAAGATTAAACTCCTGATCCCAGTCTAGAGCTCCCTATTCACTACCTACCACAAACCCAGACTACCCAGAGCCTTCTCATTTTAGTTGACAGTAGCTCCTACACTCAGGTCAAAAATTTTGGAGTCATTTTGTTCAAACCTTCCATTCAATCCATCATAAAATTCTGTTGGTTTTACCTTTAAAATATATTGAGAATCCAATCTATTTCAGTTCTCATTATTTTTACTACTTTGGTCTGAGATAAAATAATCCCTTGCTTAGATTTCTATAATCTCCCTCATAAATCTCTCTGCCTCCATCTTCATTCTTCTTCAGTCTATTCTCAATACAGTATTTAGAGTGATCTAATTACAACGGAAAGCAGATCATATCACTGCTTTGCACAATAACCTGAACTATCTCCTTATTCATTCAGAGTAAAAGCCAAAGTCTCAGCAATGGCTTAAGAAGTCATTCACAAACTGATTTCTTAATCCCTGCTCTTACCCTCCTCATCTACTACCCCTCACCCCCTCATCTATCTCTACTCAGCCAGAATGGCTTCCTTACTGTTTTCCTAAACAAAGCCAGAATGCACTCACCCTAGGTCCTTCCCTTTGCCAGCAATTATCTTCCCCAAATTAATTGGCTAAGGCCACTTCTTCACACTCTTAGAGTCTTTGTGAAATTCTCAATGTGGTCTATTATAATCATCTTATTTAATACTGCAACTGCCCAATTTTCACCCCTTATAATTCTGATCACCCTTTACTCTTTTTATCCCTCCTGTGCTTAGCAGAATGCCTGGCACATTGTAGGGACTCAGCACACATCTGTTAAATGAATGATACCATTACTGTAGAAGCTCAGCAGAAGTGTATTTAACACAAGATGTGCAATACTAATTGAAAACTTGTTTTTCTCTTTCCTTCTCTAGTATAGAATCCTCTCTGAAAATGGCAGAATTGATTTAAGTATACTTTTCTTGAGCCTTTTCTAGAAAAAAAATGTCATTTTCATAAGGCTTACTCGAAGCTCATCGCTAATTTAGAAAACATGTTCTGTAGACTGGACAAAAGCAAAGAACCATTATTTGGTATATATCTGGTAGTCTACATTCATTTCCCAATAACAGGTCTGACAATGATACACCATCAGGATAACCACCTCCAAAAAAAAAAAAATCTAATAACCGTTTTTAGTTGCTGATATAATAATCTTTTAATATAATGAAGAGCAGTAAGGTCTTTCTTGATAAGTGAAATAATTTCTTAAAAGTGAATATTTATATGCCTTACTAAGAAATACTCTAAGATATATACTAGAACTGTCACCAAGGGATTTCTTTTCCCAAAACAAAACCCATTCACATATTTTTAAATAAAATAATCATCTTACGGACCAGTAATTCTTAATGTCAAGATGTTTTCAGTTTTCTGTTACATAAAAGCAGATAGGAAAAAATCTTATGGTGAGGGTATTGTTTTGAAAAGTTTCGGAAATGATTCTGATGCTGACACATATGCAAAACACTATTTTAACTACCTTCTACTAGGGCTATACAACTTCTGATAGAGAAAACTTTTTAAGAAATAGAATGTTACTCTGTGGCACACAAAATCATAATTTGAGACCACTGAGGAAAGGAGAAAAAGAGAAACCCATTAACAAAACTTAAAAAATGGCTCTGTTTGAACTTGAGACACCTCACTGTCCTGGTTTTTCCCATTAACTTAGCTTTAAGAACAAACTGTTTTCTTTGGCCTACTTGCAGCTCACACAGCTGAAATTATTTACTTGGCAATATTTTATTTTGTTTTGGCTTTGAAAAAATGAGAGAAAAATAAATGTTCCCGGGTTATAGCCATTTTAGATAGACTATGGAGAACACACAAGAAAATCTATTTATAACTTTTAAACCCATGGCCTAACAAATAAACATTAATGGACTCTTTACAACTATGTTCAGTTATAAACCATAATAAATTAAATCAAATACATTATGCTACTCGACAAAACTATGATAATTTCCCCTATTTCAAATAGTATCATGAATTGATGGAAAACTCAAGGAAAGACAATTAATTGTCCCCTTTCTGGGGGGTCTAAAGTGTGTTCTGATGATTCCACCAATACTGAGTAAGAAAAAATAAAGATTTATTTTTTTCACAATAGGTCACTACGAAACAGTGTCTCTTTATAGGATCTACTGCTTGAAAGTACAATAGACCTGGTGCCTAAAAGTGACCTGATATTAAATTTGAAACCTGTGTCAATGCTTAAAAGAGAAAAGCACTGCCTGATGTTGCCATTACAAAGCCAAAGCAAAGCAACAACTAACAGAGAAATAGATGTAAGGGATAGAACTATATATAATCAGCACTAATTCTGTGAATGGAAGGTAAATGGATTGCAATACAGATGTTGCTAGATGAATAAGGATGGTTGGCAAAAGGAAAAAGTGACTAAAGAAATCTCAAGTTAGTAAGAAAACAGGCTATAAAACCATGAAATTTGTTGCAGGTATATTCACACACTGTGAATAACGAATAAGAAGAATATTGAATCTTCTGCCACCACCCCATGCCATGTAACGGAAAAACTGAAAAGTAGCGATCTGCTACTAATTTCTCAAGCTTGGGGACTACCGATGAATGAAATTAATAGTACAGTCAAACTATACTGCTATAACATTCATATATCAAGGCAGCAAGGATTCTACTTCCACCAACCTATCTTACTTTCCCCCTACAAAAAAGGGGAGTTTTTCGTTCTTCTCTTAAGGATTTTGTTGCAGCCACACATATTAAACCATTATGTAATCTTTCAGTAAAAGAAGCATGGAACTATGAAAGTAAAAATTTCTATTACCTTCCCAATACAAAACTAATATTTTTGTGTGCGTGACTTGAACAATATATTCCATAAAAATAAGTTTATTCAATTTTTATGTCATCTGCTCTGTGCCTTTTTAAATATTATTAGTGTCATCATATTTTCCTTATTTTCCTTGAAATATGTAAGAGCAACATAAGCAAATGTAAGTTAGAAAGACTTTTATTTAAAGCTCAATTTCTGAAGTTCATTACCCTTTACCTCTTTCGTCTCTTCTGGGTCTGAATGATCCACAGTTATAATAAAGATCGTTTTGTAAATATTTCAGAGCACTAAGGGGATCCATTTGGGCCTTTTCTTCAAATCTAGAAAATGTAAACAAGAATAATAATTGTCTGGAGTTATGAGAAAACATCAGAAATGTCTTTCAGACCTGAAGTGGAACACTCTATGTATGAGTTATTATTTATATCTTAAAAACCTGTGTTTGAGAACCCAAAAGTAAGAACACTGTCTTTTAGATAATGTGGGTGTGGAGTCCTGAGATGTAACAGTAATGCTGAGTGGTCACAGGCAGTTGTGTTTTTAGAGACAAGGTAAGAGCACTTCCTCCCCTCCTTAAAAAACTATAAGCTAAGATAAAATCATCTACAAAACATGTAAACATGTTAAATATTTTACATAACAGAACTGTAAAAAACCCAAATATATTTCATAGGAAATAAAAATACTTGGTTAGATAAGTGTAATATGCTTTTTTCCCACTGGAGGTACTTAACAGATATTTTAGAAACAGAAATGAGTATAGTTTCTTTCAATGAGTATCATTAACACTGATTAAATATTTTTAATGAGACTATTTCAATGTCTCAGTCAGCAATAACAACAATAACAAAAACAACAGGGCAAGTCATCAAGCATTTGTTATGTGCCAGACACTGTATCAAGCATTTTACATACATCACCTTGTTTAGCCTCACAATAACTCTATGATGATGATGTTTTATCATTCATTTTTTAAAAAACATATGAGAATCTGAGGCCCAGAGAATGAATCTGGCCAAGATAAGAGCTAGTAAATGGAAGAAGAATCAAAGACAGGTCTGATTCGAAAGCTGAAAAGGAAGAGTTCTCTAATATATATATATATAAATCTGTTGGCATTATTTATTTAAATAAGATAATGTCCTTTTGTTATAGCATAATTATATATTAATTTATTTCTAATAAATTTGTATGCTTTTCAAATGTACAAAGAGAAAGAAAAGACAATTTCATTTAAGAAAGGAAAATGATGAGCCTTTCACAATGGTGTTCAGGCTAATGGCATCAATAATTTCCTGTCTTTAAAGCTAATCTCAGTGATAGGATACCTGTATTTCAGGCAGGGGCAAAGACTAGCAAAAAATTAACAGCTCTCCTATACCAGACAATACCATGATTGCTAGCCAGCCTTACAACCCTCAGATGAGAGCTCCTTAGGCAGAAGTCACATTATCATCTTGTCCACAACGAATTAGACCAGAGTTCTGGCACCTGAGCCAAAAACAATCATCTCAAGCTTGACCAGTTTATAAAGTTGGATAGCAGAATTATTCTCAATACAGGCACTCTCTCCAAGAAATCCTCTCTAAGAAAATACTCTCTCTAAGATAATCGGAATGTGAGATACACAGGACACATAAAAGGCAAACAAAACTCAGAAGGTAGTAAACAGAAGACATCTACCAACCCTTTCTTCCTATCCATCTACCTATCTATCTATTGAAGCCAAATCTATCTATCTACTTTCCTATCTCCTATCTCCTTCCTTCCCTCCCTCCCTCCTCCTTCCCTCCCTTCTTACCTACCTACCTACGTACCTACCTACCTACCTACCTACCTACCTACCTACCTACCTACCTACCTACGGAAGCATGAGGTTGAGGGAAAGCAGAGTCAAGAGTAATTAGTAGAACTGGGGAAACAAGAGGAAAGAAGCAGAAAGAGAGAGGCTCAGTTATAAGGAAAGTCACTACAGTAGCTCCTAGCTAATAGAATTATTCCAATATTCTAAACAATTGTCCGGTAGGCCTCACTGTTTAAATGCTAAGGAAGTGCCTGAATTCTCTGGATATTCTCATAGTAAATTCTCTTTCAAAGAGGTTTCCTAAGTATGTCTTTCTCCTTTAGAACCTGAAATAACTTAACCAACATACACCTACCATCCTATTAAATCTAATAAAGAGATTCGTTTTCCTGGAAGTTACGTTTTTTTTCTCTTCTCTTTCTAAGCTTTTTTGGCTTGCAAACACATCACTGAACTTGTGTCTGCAGTCTAGAGTTATATTTCAGCCAACAATTCTGCCCTGTAAAGGGAACAGGAATTAACCCCATTACGTCCTTTTTTTCTTGGTCCCTTTTATCCCCTCAATTGTCAACCAGTTTGGAAACTTGAATATTATAGAGAAAAATAACAGTGGCACTTTATTTACAGTATCATGAGATACCATTAAGAACAAGGATACACTTTTGGCATACAATATACATCTCTCTCTCTCTCTGAATTTACATTTTAACAAAACAGAATAAATAATTGTTTTCCATAAGAACAAAAATAAATAAGCCAACCCAGCAGCATAGGGTAAGGTTCTATATAATGAAAGCCTTGGTCTCTAATTTAATATGAAATTTGAATTAAAAAGATAATTTTCATGTTCCACTCAATTCATAGAAAGCAACTTCTATCTATTCTGCCTGCAATGCAGTAATATGCCTCAAACTCTCAATTCATCTAAGGTGATAGGAAAAAAAAGTCCTGTGTCTTTTTAAGTGTTTAAGATGGGCTTTTTATGTCAGTTCGAATTAGTAAAAAAGATTCTTAAGATGCCCTAGCAGTCATCTTGACTGCCCTCTTTCCCTCATACCCATATCAAATGCATCAAGAATTTCTGCTGTTGAACCATCCGTCTTTTATCTCTTTTATGTAGCATTTCTTCTTCTCCCTTCCCTCAAAAGGCGCCAGTCCTCTGTATATATATATACCCTGCACCCATCTACTCTCCTCAGTCTCCTTGAGCAAGCTTCTCCTTGTTCATGTCTCACAAATAGAACAGCAGCCCATGACTTTCTCTAAATGCTAAGAGATCATCTCCAAAACCTAAAGTGCACCAACTGAACTACATAAGCCTGTTGTTTCTGAAGAATTCCCCATCTGAGTGAAAACAGCCATGACCTTTTAGCCTGTTCTAGAAAATCCAGAATGGTTTTTATTAAAAGATAAGTCTGAATGTGTCATTTTTCTACTTAAAATCTTTCAATGCTATTTACTCAGAGTAAAAGCCAAAGGACCTTCAAAATCCGAACCCTTTTTCATCTCTGACCTCATTTCTTCCCATAATCACTTCACTTATTCCACTTCTACCACACTGTCCTCCTCAATTTACTGCTCAAATAATTCAGTCATATTTTTAATTGAAATTATTGGGGTAACATTGGTTAATAAAATCATATAGGTTTCAAGTGTATGATTCAGTAATACGTCATATGTATACTGCATTGTGTGTTCACCAAAGTTAAATTTTTTTAACCTCAGACAGAGCCTTATTACCTATCTGAAACACTTTCCCCTCAAATATCTGTATGATTCATTCCCTCATGTTCTTTAGGCCTACTCAAATGCTACCTTTGCAGTGAGGTCTATCTTAATAGTCTTATTTAAAAAATCACACTTCCAGCTCCCTCACTCATACAAAAAACTCTTAACCTGTTTTAATGCTTTTGATAAGACTTACTATCTAACATATAAATTCTTTATCATGTTTATTGTTAGTCTCCCTTCATTAAGAATGGAAACTTAGGGACTAGAATTTCTGTCTTCTTCACTGACATATCCACAGAGCCTAGGATAATACCTAGCACATTGCAGGTGCTTGATAAATATTTCTTAAATAAGCGAATCGTTTTGTTGATGTTTATAAGGACACTTAGGTGGCTGCTTTGGCCATTTTACATATAAGCAAAGTAATCTCCAGGCAGATTCAGTTAGAAGGCTTGAATATCAACCCAACGTCTAGGTATATAGTACTTTTTCCAATATAAGACATTAGCTGTAGAACTAAAGGCAAAAAGTAATCAAAATCAGAAAAGAAGAAGAGTACTATGTTCTATATTTTTATGCTATTATTACTCTAACTGAAAATAATCTATATAAATGGATGGGGTCTTTAAACATTCTTCAATGTTCCTTCAAGTGCTTTTCTGGTTTAAGTTCTCAGATGAGCCAGTACACTTTCTTTCCCAGCAGAAATTTCAAATGATTATTTGCCCAAGCACTACAAACTGAATGTCTTTCAACTTCAGTCATTTTATGTCATGACTCATTCCATACAAGATTTACAAGAGTCTTTCACCATGTATTTAAAAGTTTAAATGATTTTTTATTAATTACT
The DNA here is from genome assembly GCA_003508835.1 of Eonycteris spelaea. NCBI lineage: Eukaryota > Metazoa > Chordata > Mammalia > Chiroptera > Pteropodidae > Eonycteris > Eonycteris spelaea. The sequence goes on along the minus strand of PUFA01000310.1, from coordinate 674,632 downwards.
TTTATTGTTTATCCATCTTCATTCCTCATTCTATGCCTTTACAAACAGACATCACTAATAATGATGTTGGTATCTGAAACTTAAAACATGCCAAAATACATATTTCAGATTCCCAAAATGTCATTTCACCTGCCCACTGATATATTTTTAAAGGGGGGAAAAAAAACTGCCAAAGATCAAAAAGAATAATACTAATCAGGGCTGTGGGAAAATAAATAATCCCTATTTACTTCTAGAAGGAATGTACATTAACTTTCTGGGGTACAACTGATAATTCATCAATTCTACCACTACCCTACAGAATTTTTAGATAGGGGTGCATATAGAAATACATAGTATTAATTATAATATTATTTATAATAGCAGAGAAGGTGAGAATAATCTAAATAGTCTACAAAAAGAGACTGGTTAAGTAAATTACACAAAACAAAATACTATGCAGCCATAACTATGATTTCTACTTGTATTTATTAATATGGTAATGTTTGTATACATATGCATTGGAAAAAAATCAGATTCAAAGCAATATAATCCTTATTTTTCAGTTAAACATAAAATAAAAATCTATGTGTGTACATGTAGTTAGAAGTATATATACCAAAATATTAAGTTTTTATTTCTGAATGGTAAGATGACAAAAGATTTAATCTTTTGGTGGAGAGAGAGGACTTATTTTTTTCCTTATTATTATCCATGGAATACTTTTTCAATTAAAAGTCAGAGGAGAGCATTTGTAAGTAAATTCCAATCTTTACATACAGCGCTAAATAATCTAATCTCTATTGGGCTTTTGGTCAGGGAATTTTAAAAAAGAGCTCAACCTAACATTCCAACTACCAGTTGTTATATATCTGAGGTAGAAAAAGAAATCTATAATTTCCTTTAATCCTTATAAAAACAGTCTAACATTAAGTAAAGTACATTAAGTAAAGTACTAAGAAATAAAATTTCAGCAGTGTAAACATTAGTTGAAGGTACCTTAAACCTAAATCTTGTTAATAAAACAGAATTTATCTCTTGCCACCCAGCCAATGTGAAGATTCAGAGCCTTTCTCCTGTAGATTCTATAGAATATAACTAATATATATTAAAAAATACTAATTATTAATGGTAATGCCAAAGAAAAAGAACTAGCTTTGGTTATTAATTTGTCTCTCAAGCATAACTTGTGAAAACAGAGAAAGGAACAATAAGTAAACATGATATGATAAAGGAATATAGTCTAATTTATACCCATGTAGGGATTTTTATGTATTTACATTCTATATTATATATAATAAACATGTAAACACACATGTGTATATACATGTGCACGTGTGTGCATGTGTGCGTGTGTATGGTGGTGGTGGCGACATGGTAAATTCTGGAGTTAGAATATTCAGGATCAAATCCCAATTCTGTCATTTACGGCTGAGTGGCCTTACATGAGTTACGTAACCTATTTGGAAATGGTTCCATTTTTCTTTTATAAAATAGTGATAAGAACAGCACTTACTTCATTGGCTTATTGTAAGAGTAATATGCAGGATCTGGCACACAAAAATTGCTCAGTAAATGGTAGCTATAATCATCACTAAAGGCTCACTTTCTCCTTCCGAACTGTAAGTTTTTATCATCTAACACTGTCAGTAACCAAAAGAAAAGATATACTTTTCTATATTTTTAGTAGCTTATCACCTGCTAAGGCGAAAAAGCAAACATCAGTCAGGAGATAAACATAAAAATGTTTGATTACACGATTTTGCAATTAAATGACAAAGGTAATGATGTAAAACTATACCCATATTTGAAGTTATATTCTGAAACATTATAAAGATATGATTTAGTCAATGATAGCATCACATTCACTGTTAAGAAAGTTATCAACAGGTCAGGCATATGTCAATAATCTAGAACTGATGTCATTTGTATCAGTCTGGCCTTGAGTTACTGGATAGTAAGTAGTAGGTTCATCACTTTCATAGAAACTTTTTCCATTATTTTAACAGTTAAAAAATTTCCTTCTGTATTTAAAAATTTTAGCATGGATATCTATCTTTACTTTGTATCTTCCTTTGAAAGAGGAAAGCAAAAATAAGGAGAATAATAGGGCATTAACAAAGTCATGATCTTTGCAGTATTTACGCTGTCATGTTACTAAATTTCCAAAGACAAAATCACATCTCCAAAGCTTAGGTAATGTCAACAATAGCTATTAATGTTAAATAAAAGTTTTCAGTGAATTATTTTTATACCTGTGTTTTCTTATGAGGTACTTGCAATGCCTCAGTAAATAATCTTTTGAAGGCCTACACAACTTCAGTGACCAGAAGTCATCTAATCTCATCTTTGGGGAGCAAGATTTTCCTGGATTCCCACCAAATAAATAATGAACCTATAGTAAACAAAATAAATGAGATTTCAAAAAAATGCATGCATAAGAAACTACGTTAAGTCATAGTAAAATTTCTTCATTTTGCTAGCAGTGTGTAACAGGTAATTTCCTTAGCTTTACTCATTTAAAAAAGATCAAAACATTAATGCATTTCTACCAAAGGCTTCTCTTGATTTTTCTCGTTTCAATTTTAATTTAAATTACTGTGGCTACTTCCTTAAACTACATTTGATAAGAAAATGTGTTATATTACCACAATCACACTGACAATGAAAACATGAAACAAAAGCAGTGATAGAGTGGAAGCTATGAAAGGAGACCTCCAGTAAAACTGGAGTTGGGATAGCCTGCAGAGGTAGTTCTCACTCTCTTACCACTGGGAATCAATTATCCCCATACTGGAAGATACCAATTACAGATCCCAACAGGGATAGAGGTACCTTTTTCTCCCAAACAGGAAGTGCAACTACTTTACTACCCCAACAGGAAGGTTTTCTTCTTGCCCAAGCAACAAGCCCAACTAACTGAAATGCTGCAGTCTAGCCAATGAAAAACTGGCATCACCCAAACTCCTTTCTTCAAAATAAATTTTAATTTTCCTCTTACTGATGACTTCCTAGTCCCACCTTCTTTTCTAAAACTTCCATCTTGAATAACCCCTCAGAGTATCTACTGGCTTGCTAAGTAAGATTCTGCTGAATTCCTAAGTCATTTTTAATAAAGCCAATTAGATCTTCAAATTTTATGTTAATTTTTTTAACAACAGTAAGAAACTAATCCAAGATGTAGTTTGCTTAGGGAAATGAATAATGGGGATTATAAAGTAATCAAATGTTGATCATAATAAATTAAATCTTTTTTTAAAAAACCACATATGTTGAATCACTAAAGTCATCAATAACTAGAAACTTAAAAAATTTTAACATCTTACTTTTGCTTTAATCTTAATGTCAAATATTAAATGGCACATATAATTTGTAAAATAACTTTAAAAATATTATTCCATTACTCAATTAATACCAAAAAGAAATGCAAAAGCAATGCAATCTTTCACCTAAAGGTCTCAAATGATACATAATTTAAATAATCACCTACGGCCTAAACAAAAAAATACAGGTTCTTATCCCAATCACTAAACTACTTATAAAGTTTAAGACAGAAATATTTAAACCACTTGGAACACTTAGTGACACTAAAACTTCAGAATGCAAGGCAGTTTCACAAGGCGGATTGAAAAGACACATCACTCATAGATAGGAAAAACAAAGATAAAAAGACTTCTGATGATGAAAATCTTAAATCAGGAAGTTATACATACCTTTCACATCGCAGGACAAGGTACCCAAATGCTGAAAACTGTAAATCTTTTACTTGGATATTCACACTGTAAACAGCAGGCCATGCTAGATATTTGATCTATACAACTAAGAAGCAGCCACAGACCATTTTCAATAGAGGAAAAGTGCCAGGAATTATGAACTATGCAAAAATGTTTATTTTCTTAAGGAATTTTAGGGAGAAATGATATTGAACATCTGCTACATAGTCTATTAAATGTCTGTTCTCTATTATAACTTTCTACTCAAATCCACTTAAAAATAATCAGAAACGGATATATTTTGAGGTTCTTTCAGATTGTAGGTCATGGAAAATTTACAGATCAATGTAGTTAGGATACCTTGTGCAACTCATCATAAACAAGCTGATGGGCAAATCTTGGACATGGTTCTTCTTCCTGAAGGCTTTTACTTGGATTATCCTTTGCAGCTTGATCATTTTTATAGACGCAAGACCTGTAAGACATTACTTTTAAGGTATCCTATCTTAAAAAATTAGCAGTATACACATTAATACAATTGTAGATGGCAAATTAATTGCATGTCTAATTACTGACAAAACAATTATAAATCTGTGCACATCAAATCTTAAAGTTCTGGTCATTTTCATAAAATTATCTGAATTTGTTAGAACTGAGTTCTTAAGTTCTTTTAAAGTCCATTAAAACCTCATTTAAGAATATACTTCATGTTATGAAACACAAATGGCATTGATGAAGGCTCAAACAAAAAACTACAGATTTTCATTTTTACTGTAAATAAATGTCATTTTAAAAAATACTAAATTCCTTAGTTTCTGAGACCATCCTCTGTCAGTGAAGGAAAAAATTCTCTAAAGTACCTCTGTTTTGTAGAACATTCACTTATACAGTAATTACAGAATATCAGAGCTAGATACTCTCTAGATCCAAAGCAAAATGTGTAACACTAGTTCTGTGAGATGCTCTGTGACACATAAAGTGAAAATGCTAAATAATAATGCCCCCCCATACTGCTCTAGTCAAACTGCTTCATTTTATAAAAACTAAAAGTTGGGAATATTAAAAAAAAAAAAGTTCTCCACTTCACACACCTACTTATAGTAGCAAACCCTAGACTACAATTTTCTTGACCCCAGACAAGGAATCATCTACTAATTAAACAATTCATAGGTGAAATCCATTCACTGAATGTCATGTATATACAGGCACCAATTTTGACTTTTCCCCTCAACGCTGACATTTAAATGTATGACATTATATATTAACATAAGGCTTCCACTTTTATTTTGAATAAACCAACAAACTCGAATGAATGTTACATTGGGATTATACACAGATAAGAACTTCTTACCAACTATTCCTCACTATGTCATAAATCCAGAATGAATTTCTGACATTCTCTTCTCTCTTTTCCTTGTCTTTGCTGAGTCCAGATAAGACATGTATTTCATTCAACTCTGGGTCAATGGTTGCTCTCTGTGTGAATCCTGTCATTGGAACTGTAAATTCAAAGAGAAAATAAGATGACAATATTCATATAACAGATTAGCGCTACTCTATGAAAAATTACTACATCCTTACCCCACTGTATCCACAGCACTTACTTTCTAACATACTGCATAATTTTTATATTAAAAAATAAACAACTGTTTATTGCCTTCTCCCCACTCTAGAACATAGGCTCTATAAGGACCAAGGTTATCTGGTTCACTATCTTGTTCCTAGTACCAAAAACAGTGTCTGGCATATAATTGTTACCCAATTATTTGTTGAAAGAATAAATAAATGATAACTATCAGAATGGAGCTAGAAAGAGGAAAGAGATAGAAGGAGGTATGCAATGTAATCATTTTTATTGAGGAAAAGGGCAATACTTTAACTGATTTATTATCTGGGTCAGCTCTAAATTAATAGTAGAGGTAAAATATTTAAATTCTGACCTGGAAAAATAAAATTTGACAAAATTGAAACAGGTTTGTTTAATATGGTCAGAATCACCATTTAAAATATTTGTTCGTGACATGCAATGAAATGACATAATTTCCAAGAAAAAAAAATTAAAAATTTCGGAATATCCCATTTGTTTCCTAAGTAGATCAAACTCCCCAGAGTTAAAAACATTTAATTTTCTAAGAAATTCATTAAAATGAGTGATAGTCATTCTGCATAATCCAGTAATTTGTAAAACATTGATATGGCACATGCAAACTATTCTCATCATTGTTATTTGAAAATATTAGTTGAAATGTAATTTTACAGTTCACAACATAATTTCCATGTATCTAAAATAATGTCATTGTCTCAACACTACATTTCTCATACATAAACAATATCATGTGCTCAAAAAGCTTAACAAACATCAAACTGAAGTAAAAAATTTCAATCGATCCAGAATACTATGGCAGGAGATGCAAGCCATACTGATCTTCATTTGTCTTCATCTACTTTAGTAGGGCCAAAAAATCCAGTATCTATTCTTTCTAGTTTATCATAAATTCATGTGCCCATTTACATTTCTAGTCAATAAATTTTTAGAGACTATTCAAATGTATTCCATAGTAAATATATTTAAACTTACACAAACACACACATACACAAAACACAATCCATAATTTGTATGTATCCATAGACAAGTACATTTATATTTATACACATACATACATCGACCTAATCTTAATAACCTCAACCCTTGTGTCATAGTCTTTAGTGGTTTTGTAAAGTCTGGTATTTTCTTAATAAGGCTTGGTAAATTTTCAAAAGTGCCCAAGTTCTGACCTCTGTTCCTCAGATAACCTTGGAGGAAAGAGAAAACTGCAAAGAAATAAAATCACTTTCATTAGTAGTGGAAGTGAAGGATATAACTGCCTAAATTTATTGCACTTAAATTTCTTTGTCCCATTTTGTTAACACTGAGCCTCTAAATTAAGAATTCTGTAACATGGGTTGGCAAACTATGGCTTGATCTGTCCTGCCTAAAATCAAATGAGGCCTCATCCATTCATTTACATTTTGTCTGTGGTTGTTTTTATCCTACAATGGCAAAGTTGAATAGTTGCAAAAGTAAACTTAATGGTCTATGAAAATGAAAATATTTACACCTGGCTCTTCATGGAAAAAGCTTGCTAAGCCCTGTTCTATAATTTTTTAAAATGAAATATCAGAGATATATGACTCATTTATAAAGTAATGCAACAAACTGCTTACCTTAAAGAAGAACCCACTGAGGAATGAAATGTAAATTTTTGAGTAGAATTAAAATCAGTGGAGAGAGAAAGAAAATTTGAATTCTAGAAAGTGGGAGTAGAGTCATCAATGAGAGGAGCTTAAAGGAGTATTGGGCTGGGAGAAACATGTAAGACTGTAAAAGACTGTAAGACCATATTTACCTTTTCATACTGTCACATTTTACCAAGAAGCATCTTAGTGGCAGAACAGAAAAATGCTAAGGACTGCTTCTTGAAGCAGTGGACAGGTTTATAAACACTCAGGGAGGTAAGACTACCATGTTTAGAAAATCTATACTATTAAGTATTACAAAAAATTCCTTTGATCACAAAGCATACTACATACTTTTCCATTTCTTTGGTCTTTCATATCCAATATGCCTTTTACTCTGCATAAAGCTGATTTTGCCTCCCAGTTATATATTCGGATCTATGATTGGCTTTTTAAACAGTTTTACAGAGATATAATTCACACATCATACTATTCACCCGTTTAAAGTGTAGTGTGGTGTTTTTTAGTATATCCACTGAAAACCTCATTACAATCTAATTTTAATACTTTTCATTACTCCAAAAAGAAACCCTATACCTATCAGCAGTTACTCCCCAGTCCCCTTTACATGTCTCCCATGGACTGGCTGCATCATTTGACACGTCCAATAATTTAAGAAGGTTCTAATTTCTCCACAATCTCATCAGCCTTTGCTATTCCCATCTTTTTTATTATAGCTACCTTAGTGATTATGAAGTGATAGCATATTGTGGTTCTGATTTGCATTTCCTGAATGACCGATGTTAAATATCTTTTCATGTGCTCATCAGCCATTCACATATCTTCTTTGGAAAAACGTCTCTTCAAATCCTTTGTTCATTTTTAAACTGGGTTGTTTGTTTCTTTATTACTGAGTTTAAGATTTCTTTATATACTCTGGATATAAGTCCCTTATCAGATATATAATTAGCAAAAGTGTTCTCCGATTTTATGGGTTGTCTTTACACTTTCTTAAACTTTTAAAGCACAAAATCTTCTCATTTTGATGAAATCCAATTATCTATTTTTTCTTTTATTTGTGCTCTAGTATTGATTTTGTGCTAGCCAGAGTTAGAATGACATAATAACTCATCATAAAGCTTAGCCAATTAATATGCTAAGTACCTAAACCAAGACATTGCTCTTCGATTAAAAAAACATGAAGAATTGTAGCCATATGAAGATCTGAAGCCACTGGGTCGAATACTGGTTTCATATTTTTGAGTTATTTCACCTCGATAAATCTTTAATCTTTACAAATGCTAATAAAATTCTATAGGATGTGAAAAAAATGTCTTGCGAGAATGCTCTCATTTTAATAGCATTAGCATTAAAGCTCTTAAAATATTTTTGTAACATTATCCCTATGTATAAGTAATTTCCAACTTAAAAATATGTTTGGAGTTACTTTGCTTATAATACAGAAATCAGATCTGTGTGTTCATAGGTTTTTGATGGCTACTCTAGGAACTTAAAATAGCCAAGTATTAGAACTGAAAGAGAATGAAAGCAGAAAATCTTGTTTTAGTCTAGACTTTCTCAATTAACTGTGATTTCATGCAAGAAACTTTTTTGGAATTCAGTTATCTCATTTAAAAACTGAAAGCGGAACTAGACAGTGTACTGAGTCTCCTTCAAAGTTGAAATTTCTGTTGTTAAGGCAAGACTCAGGAGGGTGAGAGCCACAAGACAAAAACTTTCAGTAATATTAAATTGGTATTAGTGTGCAGCATCGATAGGCAAAGTGAGAGACTCTTGAGAGACAGATCAATTTAGGAGGCTGTAATAATTATAATAGAGTAAACTGGAAGAAGGTAGGAACTATCAATAAAGAATCATCATATCTACAAAATAAATATCATCAGCATAAGAAGGGTTGGTGTTATACCATAAGCACAAAAAAATCCCTGGAATGACATAATAGAGACAAAGCCTGAAACAAAAACTTGTGAAAGATAAGAGTAAAAATGTTTTTTGAATTTTTTTTGAGGTATCCAAACATTTTACTCTAAGAATACTCAAAAGCAAAATCTTTCAAGGACAAAATTTCTATTAACCCTTACAAATATAATTTTTATTGCATACTAAAGACAGAAATGTCTATATATAAAATGTTTGTATGTCAAACTGTAAGATAAATAGTTACAGGGCAGGGAATAGAATATTTTAAATTTCTATTATATAGTATGAATTTTCCAATATTTATTGCTTTTATAGTTACAAGAAAAGAAAAAAAAAATCCAAACCAAAATATAGAAAAAAATATATCTGGATAGAAATACTACAGACTTTTAATAATAAGTGAATAATTCTCACTTAAAGAATTCCTGAAGGCCAGTTGCCTCTATTTTTCCAGGGTTGATTTTAAGGAACAGAATCAGCAGCCTGTGTTTGCTATTTTGGCAGAAATACATATAGCATTTTATATTGTTTGAATTCTGTTTTATTAATTATGCACATTACGCTACTCCTGTAATTTTATTTTAAAAAATTGGTTGAACAAAAATGACATTATCAAAAATTAAAAGACCTAAAAGTCAAAACCAAGAAAGAAGCTTTCATTCTAACATGTTGTATTATTAATACATCTTCTGTATTGATTTTCTTCCCAAGAAGAAAACTAGGCTATCTTTTCAATTTATAGTTTCTAAATGGTAGTAGCAGAAGATGGGCGAAAGAATAGGAGAGTTACAACATAAAATATTTTAAAAGCTTTTAGATTCAACTGCCAAAAAGCTTGAATGAATGCCAGGAATCTTAACCAGTCTTTATAAAATGACTCACAAGGAAAATTAATCGAACAGATTAGTAAACAAGATCATATGTTCATCATGAACACACACCGAAAGGACACTTGTCTGAGAAAATAGAGAGTACGAATTATACAACAAATAGCAATTATGCCAACCTATTTTTACAGTCTTTCCAGGAAATTACAATAATAATCCTTCAACTCGTCTATTTTTTCTTTAGCATCTTTAAAACTTGAAGTAGGTCAGATAAAGTGGAAATTAAATAAAATATTTCATCTGACAGTCTAAATCACCTTTTTTCATTCTTTTTCTTTAGTTTACCCAATAGGGGGAGATTTATCGGAATGTGTAACATAAGGATATCCTATATAAAGGATAAAAAGATAGCAAATATATTTGAAGTCATTTTAATTCCTGAGGAAGATACATTATCGCATTAATTAATGAACTAATCTGAACTCTTTTTGTTTCATGGTCCAATAAACATATTCATTATTAATTACTTTAAGATATGAAAAAAATTGGAATTGTCACAGAAATGTAAAATTTAATAAAAAGCTTTCCAAAAATTCTGTTTGTTAGGATATTTTCAGCTTTAAGTAACAGGAAACCTGAAATACTGTGGATTAATTAGCTCATACAACAAAATTTTGCAAGTAGACAGTTCCAGGATTATTTTGGCAATTCAATGAGATCATGGTGCTTAGTTCACATCCTTACAATTCTCTTGACCTTCCTCTCATTTTTGTAAGTTGCCAGTACTAGCTCCAAGCATGACTTCCTTTTATAGAGCATCCAAAGCAGGGAGAAAAACAACTCTTTCAGTATTTTCTTAGAGAGGATATTTTTCTCAAATGTCTTCCAGGGTAATTTCCTTATGTCTCATTGGCCAGAACTGTGTCACATGGGAGGCAGGGAAAGTGAAATAATCTGGCAAAGGATAATAATCACTGCTTGAGATTAATCATGATTCATCTCTTGAGACTGTGCAACTTGCCATTAAATGAAATCATGGTTTGATTAACAAGAAGAAAGGGCCAATGGCGATAGGTTAGGCGCCAACAGTGTCTGCCATGTTCTTATCTTGTAAATTTGGGACATTTTAAATGGTGAATGAAACCCCATTAAGCTCTAGCAACAACTCTAGTTTATAACTTCTATTATTTTACCTGAACCTGGGTTTCTAACACTCAATATTTAATTTTTAGAAAATTCCAACTAGCTTTTGACACTTAGCACTATAGTACTTATTAATCTATCTCAACTGTATTAAGCTACAAAGAATTCGTCTCATTGACTAGATCAACCATAATTTATTTAACTAGTTACCAATTGGTGGACTATTAAAAGTTGTTCCCAGATTTTTGACTCTTGCAAACAGTACCACAATAAATATCTCCTGTATAACCTATTTTTATGCATCTAAAATAAATTCCTGGGAAAAAAAATGGTTAGCCAAAAAGTATACATATTTCATATTTCAACAGATATCAACATTCAGTGAATGATCTTTTAGTTTACATTTTTAAGATTATAAAGTTGAACATCTTTACATAAGCAAATTTATTAGCTATTTAAATTTTTTTCTTTGAACTATATATTCATATCATTTACCTTTGTTCTACTAGAGGATTATTCCTTTTTTTAAATTGGTTTGTAAGAGTTTTTTTTTTGTTTGTTTACAGTAGGATGCTAACCTTTGTCTTAATTGCTAATTTGTCATTTATTATTTAAGTAATTATCCATACAGAATTTTATTTGCAAAAAAAATCAAACTTAATCTCTTTATAACTTCGGAGGGTTTTATGTCATGTTTAGAAAGGTCTTCTCCCAATCTTAAATTATTAAAACCAATTACTTATAATTTTATTTCTTAAGCACAAAACTTGAGTCTACCTAGCATTTTCTGTGACACATAGATATCAGAGACCCAGATTTTACTTTTTTACCAGCTCCAAGTGACATTTTAATGTCATTTATTAAATAATCCATTTTCCTTCTCTAAGTAGAAATGTCACTTCATCATATACTAAATCTTTATATGTATTTGGGAATATTTTTATACTATTTGTTCTATTTCATTAATCTATACAAAATTATAAATATAAATTGTAGTGTTAAATTATAAATATTGTAGCTTTATAAATATAAATTGCAGTGTTAATATTATTTCACCACTTTTCATTTTTCAAAACTGTCATTACTGTTCTTACATATTTTGATGTTTCTTTTACATATGAACTTTAATGCACATTAACTATCAAATGAAAAAATTTATATTAAAAATATGAATACTGTACTTTGATAAGCTTATAACTATAAAACCTCCCCTGGGGAGAGTAGAAGGGAGAAATTATGGAAAGTTATTATCTCCAATAATGTTGAGAGGAAAAAAGTACATAACACAATTTTATCAGAATAATCGCACACCAAATATAAAAATGCTAAAGCAAAAGCAATGAAGTGAGTCACACTGAAAATAAGTACGACTGTTTCCTAGCTCAGTTAACTAATCTGTTAACAATGGTAAATCATCAGCTTCATCATCTTCTCTGTACTACTGAACTGGCCTTATTTAGTCAATTGGCAAAAGTCTAAAAGGGTCAAAAACATAAAAACTCTCTATATATGTATATATATATATCAAAAGAAAAAACAATGTCAATAAGCACAATACACATCTTCCCAAGGCTAAAGTGAAAATCAGTAAGATTTTTAAGATTCATGAAAATTCGTTTATAGATAAATCAGATCTTGCAGACATAACACAACGCTCATATGTTAATTTCACAGCCTGATAACAGCAGAAGGGAATGAAATTTAACTGTCAAAATTCTGGAGCTAGACGAGGCCTTCGTATCAACTGGTCCAATTCCCTCATTTTCAGATGAATAATCAGGTCCAGAAAAGTTACATAATTTTGCCAAAGTTGCTGAGGGATGAGTGGCAGACCCAGATGAAGAGACCAACTCTTCTGATTCTCAGTTCACTATTCTTTCAATTATATCAATCTGCCACTATGGTTAGAAAAAAAAATGGAATAAACAGTGGCAAATGTGGGAAAATAGTCAAAAGAATTTAAGGAATAAAACAAGTAAACACTTAACTACCACAGAACAGGGATTAGGCTGTAAGAGCTCTGTATCACCAATGTGTGACTTAGCATCTGGCAAATGATGAAGACTCAATATGTTTGTTACCTTGAATTTCATACAGATATGAAAAAGTAATCCTATTATAATAGACTGAGTTTTTATAGCAAACCATAAAGCTCTGGTGGTATGACAGACTATGTTCTAAACATAATTTTCAATTAGTGTTAAATACTGAGCTTACATATGGAGAGTCTGCTAAACCCCTTGTGTTCACAGACTTATTGCCAAAAGTTATTCAGAAATAAACCCAAATTTTAGATGTGCTGAATTTCTGATGTAATTACGTATGTGTTAGACACAATACTAATAAATCCCTTCCTTCTAGGCAGCTGTCAATCCACTGATTTAAAGTATAATTTCCTAGTTAGGAGAGCATACAACTGCTATACTCAAGTTACAAGGTAAGAGTTGGTTTTCTCAGATCTTGAGATGTTAAATCTAAGATAATTCATTTGAATAACTATAAAGAGCAACCATTTAAGGTTTTATAGTATCTGATAAAATAAAAAAAAATATAAAAGGAAGCAATACTTTAACAATTGGATATATCTTCTCTAATTGGTGATCTCAATAGTTCAAACAAATTTCCTCTATGATTTCAAACAAACCAATTTGAAATGTGCATCACAAATGTAGTTTTAATCAAATAACCCCCTTTACTGAATCATAAACATAGTAATTATATGTTAAGTCCATTTCTAATTACAGTAATTAACTATAGTAAAAAAGCTTTAGAAGAACAGTTAATAGAATGTTTAAGTAAGCTACAGAACATCCATGTGATCAAATAAAATTGGTGGTTTTATTACTATTATTATTATTTATGCCTACAGCACCTGGTCTTCCTAGGTGGTCTCCCATCCCAGTACTAACGAGGCCCAACCCTGCTTAGCTTCCGAAATCAGACATCGGGCTTTTTCGGAGTGGCACGGCTGCAGACCATGGACTGTGGCTCCACCTGGACGTGAACCCAGGACCTTTTGTGTGTAAAGCATATGTACTAACCACTACACTATGGAACCACATCCAAAATTGGTGTTTCTGAGAATATTAAATAATGTGGAAATTTAAATAGTGCCCTGCCTTGTCCTTAAAAGGACTTTTCATGGCTTACAAAATAAGTAAGATAAAATTAAATTTAAAAGGACTTTTAAAAATCAGGCAAAAGTAATTCTATGGAAGGACAATTCATTATACCAGAGTTCTAATGTGAGGTTTTCTGACTGGCCTAACTAAATCCAGTAAACTTTTTAGGAGATCTGGAATACTGAAAAGACTGAATGCTCTTTAAGAAATCTTGAATAAAGTCTATGTATTTCAGTTGAGCTTTTCATAGGTTTTGAAAAGCATAGTCAAGATTATACTGCCAGATGAATACCTAGAATTGTGTTAACAACTGAGGTTAGAACCATATGCTTTAATTACTAACCTGAGCTCGAGGAGTTAAGAGAATTTCAGGAGACAATGATATGTAAGCTAAAATCTGAAAGACGAGCACAAGTTAGCTACATTTTGGAGGTCAGAAGGAAGAGTGATTCAGGTAGGGAGAAAAACGTGAGCAAAAACCCAAAGGCACTGAAAAGTATTCTATCTATAATGAATTAGTATTCAGTGGTCATAAAACTAAGAATTGGTGGCAAGGTGTGGGTAGATACCAAGAATGGGGTAGATACCAAGAATACTAAGTGGGCTGGGGCATATCATTAAGGAATCTGTGAGTCATGCTGAGTTCAGACTTAATCCTAAAGACAGAAAGAAACAAAAGATTTTAAACAAGAAGGAAAACCATCGAGTTTATATTTTTAAAAGATATTTTCCTATCTTGTTAGCAGTAATCAAAAGGTAAGGTGGTTAGTCTTTTTCTTTCCTATAAGCAACTATAAATTACAGTCGACAGAGCCCTTCCTCTCAGTTGTATCCTTAAAGCTTAGCTTATTATCTGGTAGCTAGCAAGTGACCAAAAATATCTGCTGCATAAATGTTAAAGTGCATGGTTCTGCACTTAACTGGCAACATGTAACACTATAAGCTGCTTGTAGCATGGAGAATGGGTTGGAGAGAAAGGCAGGGTACACAGGAAGAAGGTGGCTAGAAACAGAGGGCAAATAGGTGATGATAGCTTAAACTAGTTAGGTGGCAATGGGAATAGAGAGAAGATGGAGGTAAAACTCACGTGCTCTGATTACTGGATAGATCAGTGAAACTGTAGCCATGAGCAGGGGTGCTAGTTTCTTTAAAATAGTTTTGGTCACTTACAGAGATGCAAGCTAAGTCTTAGACATTAAGTAATTTGCCCAAGGTTACTTTGACTAAATACTGAAATAGGTAGGCTCTGGAGAGCTGAAAGAGTGGTTCTCAATCCAGGGCACACAGCAGAAACCCCTGGGGTGGGCTGGGGGGACAGGGGAGACAGACAGAGAGAGAAAGGGAGAGAGGAGGAAGGGAGTAGAAGAGAAAGAATGAGAAGGGAAAGAGGCAAAGGAGGAGATAAAGGGAGGGAAAGATGGGAGGGAAGGAAAAGGAAGGAGGAAAGGAGGGAAGGAAGAGAGATGGAAAAAAAAATAAAACAAAAAAATGAAAATAATTTCAGTTTCACTCTAATATGCCAACAGAGCCACTCAGGTTCCACAATTCCAAGTATAACTGTAACAGTTTTAGGTAGAGATAATTTTCCAAGTACAGTAGTTCTAACCAGATGCTCAACTCTGCATAAAAATCCTCAGTTAAAGCGCCCATTATGTATATGGCCTTTGGACAATGCAATTTACAGGCATACTGTCAAAATTAACCATTTGGAAAATGTATATGTAGACAAAAGAGTGATATTTTCAAAACAAATCAGATCAAGACTCTTTCAATAATCTATTGTATTTAGAAAAAAAAAACTTACTGCATTTGTACAATGCACTGAATAATCAGACTCAACTATTTCTTTCACCTCATTTCATGCCAACTTTCAATTTCACTCTCAATTTGCATCAGCCCCAACTGTTTCTGGAACATGCTAAGTTCTTTCTAGCTTTGGGACCTTAGTACTTGCTCTTCTCTCAGTTCTTAACTTGGTTCTCCCTAATTTTCTACTTTTTGTCTTAAATCTTAAAGATTATCTCCTGAGAAATGATCTTCCAACCTATCTCTAAAAGGGGACTCCCAAGATGCTCATTATCGTAGCCTCTAATTTTTTTCTTCTTCACGTACATAGAAGGCAACTGTAGGTTTCTCTCCACTAGAATGTGAGTCTTTTCTGAGAAAGGATCTCATGCCCCAGGTCCATAAAATACACTTGGCATATGGAAGACATCGACATACATTGGGAGGGAGGAATGGAGAGGGTCGAACTTAGATGCTAGTAGGTAATCAACAAATATCATTAAATGAATGAATAAGGATTTGTTGGCATTGTGGGATAACTCACCATAAATCAATTAAAAATTAATGGTGATTCTGATTTCACAAAAATTGATTATAGCAGTAATTAGCAAATGAATCCACTTGTCTTTTCTACTAATATCTCTAGTCCATGGTAATAAACTATAATGATGAAAAAGTGACAATTTAATAAAAATTTAAAATAGACTATAAAATTGTGCTAAATTTTATACAATAAATAAGTTTTAAAAGAGTAGAAAATACATCAATATGTTAACAGATTACATCTGGTTTGATACATTTTCCTTTTTGCATCTGTCTATATTTTCCAAATTATCTACAAGAATATTACTTTTATAATTAAAACAAAATTTAAAAAAAGAGAACAATTATCACAATTTGCCTGCTCTAAAGCTAGCTATAACCGTGAATGAAACATTATACTGATCATTTTTCAAAATCTTCAAATGAGTCATTAAAGCCTACTTATTAAAGTGAATTTTTTAATAATTCTTTGCCACTTTTTTTTTAATCTTGAGAAACAGTTTAAAATGGTGGAAAATAAACCTTCTTTGCACTCAAACTTCTTAATCCCAGCTCTACCTTTTTTTGGCTGTGTAATGTTGAATATATTACTTCACCAAGTTCAATTTTTCTCATATGGTAAATAAGAATATTACCACCGGTTGGAGATATTCATAAAGTGCCATGATTAAGTGAGTGGCATACAATAAAGTCTAAACAGAGAAGCTACTAGAATCCATCGGTACATTATCTACTAGCTAGATTATAAGCACTTTGAGATACCATGATCATCTTGTTCCACTGTATTTTAGTCCAGCACTAAGCCAGTGTGTATTAGTTTTCAACACCTATTTGTTAAATCAATCACTATCTTCATTACCTTTTTCAGGTAGAGTTACATTAACATTATAGGGAAGTATTACCTCTCCTCCTAGTTATTTTAATGGAAAGTTAGAATGATTTCTTAAAAGCTAGAGGAAGTCAAACATTAAATCATATACCTCTAGACTATTCTACAGTAGCAGAAAATAAATGAGTAAACAAATAAGAGACGATTTTAGATAGGCTAAGTAACGTTATTAGTCATTTATTATATTTCTTTCCATATTTCTAAATAGCAGCTTTGGCTGCTATTTTAGACATCACCTACTGACTCCTTGATATAGATGGTTTTTACTACACTGACACTACCCCCCATTCCACTCACCCTATCCTCCCACTAAATTTTATCCAAATTTCCAGTTAAATTGTAGTTTTTGCATTATGATTAGAGAAATACTGCTCATCATAGAGTCAAGACACAGACTGTAATGTCACCTTTCTCGTAAAAATTTTTCTTTTCCTATTATGTTCCTGTCCTCAATCTTTTACATCAGATGTTATTTATCTATTAACTTTCTATTCCAAATGCTAAACATACACAGAGAGTCTACTTTTATCTGGAAACCTCCCTTTTGGTGAGGAAGAGAAGTCTACTATCTTATGTCCTCCCGCTCCAATTTGAACTAGATGCTCAGAGGTTTGCTGTGCAGGTATCATCTCGATGTTCCTTCAGTGCTTTCCTGTGTTAGATCCTTTTTCCCAGCTCCTATGTGTCCTTTTTAATTACTTTTACTCCCTTTTGTTAGTGTATAAGGTGTAGTAACCTCCTAAGAAAGATTTGCTCTATCATTTTTTTTAACCTTGTGTAGCAGGCACTGTTTGCATGATTCAATAGCCATTTTTCAAATACCTTCCCGTGTACTATATAAAGGCTGGAAAAGCTAGATGCTCACTTTCCCAGACACTCTTGAAGCCAGGTTTCACAATTCCAGTCAATGAACTATAACGAGGGAGCTTTCTGGTCAAGTTTTGCTCTCTTTCGTATTTTCCTGTCTGGAATGAAGACATGATGTTTGAGGTGCTTCAGCCACCTTGCCACCATGAAGCTACAGCCATGTTAAGAATGGAAAAACAGAAAGATTAAAAAGAACCTAGGGGCCTTCATGACATTACTCAAGTCATGGCATCGGTCCCAGATTATCTTCATCTGGATTTCTTAACTTTGGGAGAGAAAAGATTCTCTATTTGTTTAAAACATGGTTCCCTGGGTTTCCTATTACCTGGAATGAGGCAAACGCATTCCACTAATAAACCTTATATATCTAAAAATAGTATTTCTTACCACTTGTTTCACAGGTATTTTGGCCAGAAACAAAATTCTAGGTTGATGATAACTTTTCACTCAGAATTTTTAAGATCTTATTCCCCCTTGTCTTATAGCTTCCAATGTTGCTGAGAATGTCATTCTAAGTGCATCGTTCTAAGTCCTGTTCCTTTGAAATGTGACCTCATTTCACACTTGAAGCCTTTAAGATAGTCCTTTTATGCCTGATATGTGAAATTCCACAATGTACAATGATGTGCCTTCGGAGTGAAGTTCTTGTTTTTTTGTTTTTTTCTAAATTTGATGTACTAATTTATGTAGGGGGCCATTTATAATCTGGAGACTAATGCTTTTCAGTTTAGGGAAATTTTCTGGTATTTATTTTATAATCTAGTCTCCACCACTTTCCTTGTTCTCTATGACTGGAGAAACCCTTATTAGTTCAATATTGAACCTCTTGGATTTCCAACTCTATTTTTCAGATTTCTTACAACTTTTACTTTTTTATTCTAACAAAATTTATTTTCCAAAAGCTCTTCTTAGTCTCTGGTCTTTGATTGCATCCTATTGTCATTTTATGGATGCAGAATCCTTTCCTCTAAGAAAATTGATCCTGACCATTATTTTAATTTACTTGTGTTCCGTGCATTACTCCAGATTTCTGTTTTCATATTTGTTTTGTGTTCGTCTCTTTCATGGTGAAGGCCCTAATACAAAATATACTTAACTGACATTTCATTAAGAATAAAGAAATAAAAAATTAATTGAAAACAGTATGTTTACTGTGGCTACACTATACTGGGACTGGGCTGTGAAAGTGGCACTGTATTGAGGACTAGGCAGCAAGATTAGCCATTTTATTGGGGGACTGGAAATCCCCAAACAATAGTATCCAAAAATCTTTGCTCTGAAGCCATACATTTCCTCCAGAGAAGGTGATTCCAATCTTCTGCTAGGAAACGTGTCTAGCATCACAGGAACAGGGAAGTGATTTGAAGTTCCACTATTTAGTTTATAGGTTTAATGGTCCTATTTTCTACTCTGTCCCATCTGCCTCCACAGAGCCTCTATCATTTCATTTCCCCCAGAGAATAAAGTTCTAGCCTCTACCAAGTAGGAGGTATGGGAGAAGGATCCTGAGGGCTAACTACTTCATGAGCATTTTTTTCTTTTACTATGGTGCTATCATTAATAATAATAATAATAATAAAAATCCCTCCTAAATATGAACAACTATTTTAATAAAAGATCTGTTTTTATAAATAATAGCTAAAAGGAAAAGCTGATCTAATTTCTCATCTTATTGTTCAAATTAGTAATCTTACACCACTGAGCCTTAAAGAAATACCATTCTTCTGTGCATACTAACCATAATCATAGGCAAAGTGACAAATATGTAGGGTAACATATTAGTTAACACAGGTAGAGTACATTTTCATACAAAATATTTGAGAGTGAATATATAATTATGCAGAGCAAGATGCATAAAACTGGGACTATCTCAAACCAATCACCCTATTACTAGGAGAATAACTTCTTGGTTGCTGAGCCTATAAACGTAAATGGCATTACCAATTAAGTCCTTCCTCAGAACAAAGACATACTCTACTATGCTAGTGCCTAGTATATAAGTCACTATAGGGAAAACAAAAGTGGAAAAGATTTGTAAATACAGAATAGTTTTTAGGGTATTAATTCTTGTAAAGCTGCCCCTCCCCACAGCAAGTACACACATAATTACTTTAGAAATTCAGATAATTTTTTGCTTAAAATAATAACAATTCATATATTTTAAACAGAATTGGATAATTTAGCTGGTAGTTTTCTTCATTTCACTCAGAATTACTTCAATTAAAGAAATGGGGAAAGGATGAAGAATGGTTAGACAACAGCTACAGTCTTCTACCTAAAGCAGTTCAGTAGGATACGACAGAAGAATTGCTAAATAAATGCCTTTACCCATTCCAGAGTCTTTCTTGGTGCCATCTGATATTATGTCTACATGATCAGAGTCCACATCATAACTAAAGAAATCATTCAAATAGGTCTTCGATCGCTGGCCACCAAATACATATAAGCAACGATTTTTCTGAAAAATAAGACAAAAAGGTCAAAGAACAGAGATGGCTGTCATTTCCATGAAGATTTCAGAATGAATTTTTTAAAATTTAAATCTCTAAAAAGAAATTTTATGACAGGTTTCATGCAATGAAGTACTATGCTGGTACAAAGAAGAATGACGAAGTTTTATATACACTGCTAAGAGGTGATTTCTACTATATCCTATTAAAGTAAAAAAGCACAGGGCAGAATAATATGTACAAGGTGGTGCCTTTGTGTAAGAAAGGAGAAAAAGGAATGTACACGTGTTCAAAAAGAAACAAAAGAAGGAAACTAATAAAGGACAGTTACCTATAGAAGAGGCAGAGCAGGAAGACAGGTATGAAAACCAAATCTCTATGAAAGTACCTTGACTTATGGTTTTGCCTTTAGAGCTAGGTATATGCTTTTAATTAACTAGAAAACCAAATTAACTCAAATGAAAAAAAACTCTGAAATTTGAAAAAATGAAATAAACCTATCTGTATATAAAGATATGGCCAAACAGAAAGAGGAATCCACAAAGAGGTAGTATTTCTAGTGATTTTAATTTATGTTTTTGACTATCCATCCTTGTTGGGCTATATTCTCAACAGAAAAGTAATCAAAAAGCAATCTTAAACAGCACTGAGTGATTTTGTTGTTAGTTTCATTATTCTGTAAACTATTAAAGACAGAACAAGTAAATATAACGACATTAAGAATTCTAAACTTAAAAGATAAACAAATACAAAATCAAAGATACTAATTTAAAAACTCTATAATCTTTCATTTGAATTGGACATATCAGTATGAACTCATGATTCAATTTTTTTTATTAAAAAAGATATATGTATGTATGTATACACATGCACACACATATGCATGGATATACTGTGAGAGGGGCACTCCTTCTGGCCACAGAGAAAAAAACTGAGCATCAAAAAGAATAATGACATCACTGGATTAAACACATCAAATATATAAAAATTGATGAGTTCATAATAATACTTTAAAAAATCCATTAACTTTGGAGCCTCAACTCAATAAGAAATGACAAAGGAAAAAAATTAAACATTTTATTGCCTATCCTGTGTGGTTTACATATCAGGAGAGCCACATAGTTAATGAGTATTTTTCATAGTAGATCACAGTTTACAAATGCTTAAGAAATGATGCAATTAGAAAAATCACCATTTTACAACCTAGGCAATGACTATCAAAGGCTGCTAAAGCCACGAGGTCAAAAGTTGACTGAACTCAATGAATAATTTTAATATCAACAAAAGTATGACAACTACACATTAAATGCCTCTTGATATTTTACAATCAGACCACTTATGAAGTATTTTTGTATCTCTCATCCCCATCACCTCCCTTCAAAACGTGGAGGTCTGAAAGCAAGACTTGGAATTTAACTACCAGCTTAAAGAAAATATGGAGAATAAAAGAGCCTGTTGAATGATATGATGATGATAAAATCAGCCAAATCGAGAATATAGGAAACTCTACAGCACACAGATTCAGTTTCTTTAACAAATAAGTGGTATGTGGGGGAAAAAATAGGAGGGGTGAGTACTGTTACAGATTAGAAGAGATTTAAGAGACTTAACCAAATGTAGTATGTAGACCTTTTATGAATCCTGACTCAGAAAAATACCATGTATTAAATGATATTACGAAATTGCTTTTACTTTGGTTATGTATTGTATTGGTATTGCGATTATGTTTTTAAAAAGTCCTTATCTGTTAGTGATACAGTATGGTATTTATAGGTATAATGACACAAAGTCTAGATGTGCTTTAAAATATCCCAGCACAATACAATTTAAGAATAAACTTAAAAATTAAAGAAACATCAGAAAAATAAATGAAATATAAGTAGAGTAGATACACGAAAAGTAAAGAAAGGAATATTGATAACTCCTGTACCTGATAAGTGAGTACATAGAAATTTATCATGTTCTTCTCTTCACTTGGTATATGTTTAAAATATTCCGCAATACATTTTTAAAATTATGTTCACAGGAAGAAGGCCAAGTTTTCACTATAACGTGTGAAAAGGTTAAAGAAATGTCTGTATGTTGATTTTACTGATCAATTTTAATTCTACTTTTATAAAGTCAATTCTTAATTATTCACACTGAATGAAGAGTGGGGAAAATAAGAACATAAAAAATTGATCTTCTAGTTACTAAAAGAAATCAATAACTAGAAAGGTATAATAAAGAGAAATAGCTGCAATATCTATATAAGCAGTGAAGTTAGTCATAAGAGTGCCTAGATTCGTATTCAGGTGATAACTACTTGGGAATTACTAAATTGATGGGAATGAGCTCACAATTAAAAGTTTTATTTTCGCCTATCATTGCTAACACTAATCATTTATTTCTAATACAAAGTTTGGATCTCCTACTGATGAATTAGATTTTACCACTTCTTTTCCTATTGAGGTACACTTGACAAAATAAGGTAATATAATATACAGAATATTCTTACTGAGTGAAATAGCATGCAGTGTCCTATCCGCGACTGGATGTCCTCAGGCCCAGCATTACAGGAGTCCTCTCGAAGAAGTTTCCAGGTTTGACATTGACAGTTGAAAGCAAACAACCCACTGAATTGTGGTTCACTGGCTCTGCTGTCATCTACGCTGCCATTACATGTCAAAATTCTACCACCAAAGGTGTAGATCATATGTTTTTCTGAGTCCATACACATCTATCAGAACAAGGCAACAGATTGAACCATTTTAGATTGTTCCTGTCGTATGTGCTAAAATGAACCAATGTGTGCATTTTTAGATTCTCAAAAAAACTAAACTTCATCTAATAATAACATGAAGACCACCCCTGATTATCATATGTACTTATTGCAATACTGCTCACCACCTGGCAGATTCAGGATGAATTTCTAAATACTTTTTCAGGTTTCCATTTTTCTCAGTAGGAGTAAAATATGTTGGGTTAAAGAGCTTTATGTTTTCTTGAAACTGTATGATTTTTACCAAATCAACCAAGAATGCATGAGGTACTGATTTATAAACCTAAGAGTAAATACAGATCATACTCTCAGTAAATGTGATCACACCCTCCTTTTCATCCTTATAAAAACTCCTTTCTATTCAAGGTAAACATCCAATTAATCTTGCTACCATTTACTGAGGAAGCAGATATGTGAATAAGTAATTCACATATGTGAAGCAGCTAAATACATTTCTCTGCATTTATTTTACAAAACTCTTCAAATTATGTTACAAAATATAGTAAAACAAACAAAAGACATTTATAGCAGTCTTCAGACTGATATATCTATGTTGTGATGACCCTTGCCTTCTTTTAACACAATACCATAAATTTAATTTTCTTTGAGGTATGTTATACAACCCATGTTCTAAAGCCAATCTTGATTCTTTGATTCATTTAACTCAAGGAGATTATAGTTTTTCATAAAAATATCTCTGTGAAAACAGCTATTTGTCACTAGACACAAGAATTAAATTCTATTTCAAAGAATGTATATGTCCAAGTTGGGAATTAGATGTTGAACACAAGTGACATTTACATTTAAATAATAAATTGTGTACATAAAATATCCATTATTTTGCTAAAGCACAAACACTAGCCATTGTATGTTAAATTCTCTTCTCCCATCAAATTACTTGTTATTTATTTTGGACTATTTTTAATAAAAAGCTATTTTAATAATTGCAAAGACTTTCAAATTAATATTAAAAAGAAAAGATTCTAGCATCTCCTAATCTTTACATAGCACTAAAAAGATCTATTCACTGGCCACTTCCAGGTTTCTGGCACACTTCCATAAATTAAGACGAAAATCCACTATTTCTCAAGGGTAAAATCTTTGTGAATAAGGTTGCAAAACTGAGATGTCAAAATGTTCATGTTCCTGGTACTCCAAAGAAAGTGTTCCTACTTTTTAATCTTAAATGATCCCATCATAAAAAGCAATCCATATATTGCTGAAGACAACTCAGTATGGCCTCATTCACCTACTATATATATCACTGTCTAGGACTTCACTGAAGCTGGGTCACATTACCCTGTCCTAAATACTTAAGGCTCAAATCTCTCCAAATACCTGGGGAACATGTTGAAAATCCTGAGGGATCTACATTATATGAGCCAATTTATATTTTCACAGACCCATACTAATTTTGGCCAATCTCTGTTACCAGGTTTCCTATGGTTATCGAGCCCCTATGGTTCTACTTCATATGGCTACAAAGGGAGTTTCTCTTTCCTTGCAGGGATATTTAATTTTGATGTACTTAGTCTCATTTGTTTGCCCAAAAAAGTAATCAGTTTTTTCTCTGTGGCTTTTAGGATTTTCTCTTAATCCTGAGTTCTGAAAAGTCATTAAGGAAGTATCTAGATATATTCTTTTCATTCATCCTGATCTGCACTTCATTCTGACAACTGTCTTCAGCTCTAGAAGTTTTCTTCATTTTACCTTGCGATTATGTTTTGGCTTGCATTCTCTTCTAGAACTCCTAGCAGACAATATTGGAACTTCGGGACTGTTTGACTTATCTCTTATAATTTCAGCTCATTAATTTAGTAACCATTTAGAGGCGATTGTGGCTGTTCCGCTTTTTTAGTTAATTTACTGAGCTTTTTATTTTGAACCAATTTATAATTTTTCTAGATCTGTCATTCTCATGGATGTAACAGCCTCCTGAATTGCTCTAAAAATATCATTTACTTATTTTAAAGGCCTCTTCAGTTTAGAATATTGCTTTTCTTTGTAAATTCTTAATTTGTTGAGTTCAGCGCTCCTGTTTCATGGTATGAATTATCTTCAAATATCTGGATTTTTTTGTAGTTGTTCTAGTCCTTATTGTATCTGAGAATCCCTAGTCATCTGCCTTTTGCATATACAATAGCCTGCCTCAAGGAATTGGGTGGGGAAAAATGAGATGTGATGTTGTGAGGGGTTCCACTGGGGGATTTCCTCCAGTGACCCTGGGAGTATTGCTCTACCTGTCTAGCTCCAATGTCCACATTCAACACGAGTTCACAATTATGTACTACTCAGTCAAACTGAAGAAGGCCTTGATGTTCAGTCTCCAACTGATCATCTAATGCTTGCCCTAGCTATATAAACTTTGAAAATCAAGCTGCTGCAATCTTACACACTCCAGTTTCTTCTGGTTGGATGGATCCTATCCACTTTCTACCTTAAAGGAATTTTTGCCCTTCCCCCAATTTTCTAAGTTCCCCAAGCACATTCTTTCTTGTTTTTCAACACTGTTACTAATGTATTCTCTTGTCATTTCACAGGATGTGGGGCAGGAGGACAGTAAATGTTCAGACTGCCTATGATCCACACTGACCTAGGGAAGATGTCAATGAACCAAGATCTCCAATCCATTGACTAAAGTTTCTCCTGGCATTTCTTGGCTAGCTTGTATTCCATTTTCTAGTAATGTCCTCAAAAAGTGTTCAAACTTAAAGGACAGTTTGGCTAGATATAAAATCCTTGACTCACATTGTCTTTTCCTGAATATCTTCGAGGAGTTGCTCTATTGTTTTCTTGCCACTGAATGCAGCTATAAAGAAATCTGTTACCAGTCTCATTTTATTTCTCCTTTAGGTGACCTGATCATTTTGCCTATTTGCCCTGAATAATGGCTTCTTTATCTTTGAAATTCAATGTTACTAACACATGTCTTAGAGTTGAATGCCTCAGTCAATTTTCCCTGAATACAGCATGTCCTTTTGATATGTGGAAGTCTTCTTTCTTTAGGAAAGTTGTCTTAAATTTTATTTATAAATATTTGTTCTCTTTTATTCTATTTTCTGTCTTTAATGTCTCTAGTTATATGTATATTGACTTACGTTTACCTGTCTTCTTCATAATTTTCTGGCTAATACTTTTTTTTATCCTTATTCTGTTATTATCTGTCCTTCTTATTTCTAGCCTATATGATCCTTCCTATTCTTCATTATGTTCCTTGTAGATTAGTCTTCATTTTTAAAAGTATTACTATGTTTTTCTTCACTTTCTTGAGTTTTACCAGGTGCAGTTTCACCTGCTCCTATTATTTGTTCATCTCATCAGCATTCTTGAATTTATGCTTTATAGTTTTCTTCAGAGTTTCAAGCTTCGTTAAGTTATTTAATTCATGTTCAGATACTCAAATATAATTTACATTTGCTGTTGTGTGAAGATTTTTGCTATTCTTTTTCTTTTTATTGTTTTTCTTTTGAATAGCCCTCTAAAGATTTGGTGTTTATTGCTTTTTAGATTTTCACATTTAAATAAGTTGAATTTCCCTGTACCAGATAACAGAGGGTTTCTATGAAAGGGTAATGTTCTTGCTCAAGGACTCCCTCCTCTGTTGCTACTGAATTGAATAGCTTCTTCAATATATGGTGTTTCTGTAAAGCCACGTCTTCTCTAACACCATGAACCCTCATCTGGTTTAGGGAGCTTCTATCTCAAGCCTTGAGCTCCCCCAAATCCTTCACCGGCCATTGCAAAAGGAGCCACTGGTCCTTACTTGTCATGGTGTTTCCTCTACTTTTAGAAGATGGTGCTTTCTGACATTTACACCTCTGGGCCTTTCTGGGTACTTTCTACATGATATTTTACTGACTCTCCCAATGGCTGCGCTGGGTTCAACTTTCTGCCCTGCTCATGATACTTCCCATTAAGATGTATCTCTGCTAGAGGCACCCTCTGCATTCCTAGTTCTCCCCCATTTTACTGTCATGGGCTTCAAATGCAGGTTCTGGATATTTTAGTTGTTTTGGGCTAGACTTACAAGAAATTGGGAGTTTTCTTTGGCTCCTGGTTTTGCTGAATATGTGATTTGCATGTGTGTTTTTAAAATCTTTTTTGTTTGGTTCTCATTATTCCTGAAAATCACACAAAGCAACAACATGGAAAGCTTCAGAACTAACCTGCCACTGTGTTCTTAAGAAATACAAAAGCCTCTGAATTAAAAAAGTTTTAATATGTTAAATTAAAAATGACAATGTAACTTTTAAACATATCTTAATGCTTTCTCACGTTTTCTCAACTCTAAACACTGTCAAATCTTAAAGTGTCATGAACAACCCCAAGTAATTCTTGGAGTTAAGTTCCAATTTATAACTTTATTTGCATGAAATAGAAGAGAAAATGAAGGCTTATACAGATTGTGTAATTGTTCAAGGTTGCAGACCTAGTTGTTAGCTGAATTAGCACTGAAAATCTGTTTTTTTTCCACCCCTGCTGTTCTGCTATAACATCTAATCAGTTGAAAACCAAACATTATTTAATAGAACTTAACTTCCAAGCAACAATAATTTTATAAAAGTCCAGAGAAACTAAGGCTATATACAAGGACAATATATGTGTTATACTCAGATTACGCCTAAGCCACTTTTTTCAACCTGTAAAAATAAAGACATAAGCACCTTTGGAAAAAAAAATTTGTAACCAGTCATAAGCAAGAAAATAAATTGTTTCCCTCACAATGTTATCTGCTGATGTTCTGTTTTTTAAAAGATCAGAACAAGCCAAATTTTTTTTTGAGTACTTATTTTCCACATGAAAACACTGAGGATGTCAGCAGGGAAGTACAAAGCTTTGCAGAGCTCAGTTACGTAGAGCCAGCAGACGTTCCAAATTCAATCTGGGAGTACTTTGAAGACTCATGTTTTTGATTTTCCACCCACTACTTACTTGACAGGTACATAACCCACTCCTCTTTTACTCACCATTCTCCTATAATAACCTCTCGTTAATATAAATATAGCAGTAGGATAATTTCAAAGCAAAGAATTAACAAAAATCTGTAAAAGAACAATAAATAAAGACTTGGGTTTTAACTTGCATATAAGATAGGAGATAAAATAGGCTAAGCTAGATTCTATCATAATTCTAGCACCACCTTCCATTTCTAAAGTACAAGATAATTCTATGTTCATTAATATAATGTTACTGATTTTTTAAAAGTCTTTTTCTCCCCCATACTCCAAAAACACTTTGGACCTGGGTTGAACCTATTTATAGGATTCAAAGTTACATTACTATTTTGTTTGAGGTGCTAAACGATACTGAACTGATATGGAATAAGTATTCAAATGCAGATTCAATGGTAATGACACTGATAGGGAAGATGATGAGAGCTACATGCATATTAATATTAAAATGGCTTACAATATCACCATCTGTATTATAGTTTTGTGTATCTCCTCATTATATGATTTTTACTGATGCTGAGTTTAAACTAGATCTACTTTATGACAAATTCCTGTTTTATAACAAGTTTCTGACTGTGTACAAAAGTAAATATGTTACACTTGAATTGGAAGAAAAGCCCTAGATTTAAATTCTTGAACTCATTATAAAGTAATTTCATATTTCTACCAGTAATACCAAAAAAAAAAAGTTTTAAAAGGGTACACTGTTATTGTTATAATTTATGGATACTTATAAAACTAAATTTATTTTTCCTAATATATACTGCTCTTTCTACTCTATCTATAGTTTTTATAAATCCATAGTTGTATTCTGAGATCTCAGTATTTTGTCCTGAAATAGAGGAAAAAAATTTTAAGAGTAACTTTATACCTCCTGAGAAAAGTTATTATCTGTCATAGGTCTTTGTAATGGAAATCACTAATAGACGACTCAGCATAACATGTGAAATAAACCCTAAGAGTAAAAGTTACTAAGCACTAATTAATTCTATCATATATTGATCTGTGTGCCAAACCTGATGATCAAACACCAATTTCGGCCCTCCATCAGCAGCAGTATCTTCACTGAGTAACATCCATGTATTTGTGTCAATGTCATAACGATAGAAGTCACTTTTCAGAGATTTGCTGTTCCTCACAGAGGAATCCAAATAACGCCCCAATGTGTAGATTTGTCTTCGTTGAATGTCAATACACATTTTATGACATGATCTTGCACTAGGACCATTCTGTGGAGAAAAAAAAAGGAAAAATTCAAAGAATAACAGAAAATAAAATTAAATGCCCCTTTTTGTTGACTTTCATCATAAGATTTGCTCAGAAACTCACAGCAAGTCAACTAATATAAGTCCAACACTAGGCTTAAATATCTTAAAAAAAAAAAGTAAGAGAAGCAGTAGGAGATATAAATCTTACCTTACAAATGCTTAAAATCTACCAGGAAAGGTGAGATGAACTATGCTGTACTTCATGGCACTCTGTTTATAACACTTATATGGCTTCTATTATATACTCCATTGCACTTTAGTCATTTATGACAGAGCTTAATTCTCTAGTATATGTCAATCTACTTAAGGACACATTGGTCTTTTAAAATATTTTTCATCAGAACTTCTCATCAGCATTTAGTACAAAACAGACACTCCAAGAATATTTAGAATCACTGAATTTCACAAATGGAAGCAACTTTAATATAACTTCTAGATTACTTATCTCCTTTTAAAGATGAGGAACTCTAAGCCCAAAGACAAAAGGTACCCTCTGAAAGCTCCTGAAAGCTAGTATGGCTACTGACAGAAGCAGACTGAGAATCTAAGTCTTTAAATTCTTCATCCTCTCTTTATATTATATAAAACTGACTCTCCTGACTGAATAAATAACACAACTAGAGAACAATATGAAGAACAGTATATTAGCATCAAAAATTAATTAGTTGAGATCACTTGTATCTCAGAACTGAATAAAAGATAAAACAACATTACAGTGTAAACCAAAATTAAGTTCATGGGAAAAAAAAAAAAAAACTTCAATTAGGCAGGACTGAATTTGTTGAAAGGGGGGAAAGGAAACAGAACTATTATTTATTAAATAGCTCCTAAATTCTGTATATTATTATTATATAGGTGTATATATTTCATTTAATACATATAAAAAGAAATATTATCACTTTTTCACAGAATCTAAACAAATTTGTTGATAGTCACAAAACTATGTTGCAAGGTAGAGAATCTAAGCCCCGCTAGTCTACATCTAGATAATCTAAATGTAACCTGGGCAAAACTGTTCTTTTCATTATTCCAGATTGCTTTTTCCAGAAGAGAAAGAAAAGCAAAAATATACTTAATATTATGTGTGTGGTTATAATTAAGATGAAGAATTCTTGCTGCAGAAATAAGAGAGCTGAAGTGTAAGGTAGAAACAGGAAGCCTGTTTGTGACCAAGAGAGGAGTGACCAAGAGAGGCGACAGGGTATAATCTTGCAAGCAATAAAAAACTATTATAGGTTTTTAGAGCAGGACATAAGATTTAAAAAGCAGTATTATGGGAAGAGTAATCTAGCATTATTATTTAGATTAAATGAAGGAATAAGGCATTAGGCAACACCCTTGATAAGGGCCTAATATCCAAAATATACAAAGAACTCATATGACTCAATAACAACAAAAAACCAAACGATCCAATCAAAAAAATGGGCAGAGTACCTGAACAAACACACTTCTCCCTAGAGGACATACAAATGACCAACAAATATATGAAAAGATGCTACACATCACTCGCTATTAGGGAAATGCAAATCAAAACCACAATGAGATACCATCTCACACCTGTTAGAATAGCTATAATCAATAGGACAAGTAATAACAAATGTTGGAGAGGATGCGGAGGAAAAGGAACCCTCAGACACTGCTGGCGGGATTGCAAATTGGAACTGCCACTATAGAAAACAGTATGGAGGGTCCTCAAAAAACTAAGAATTGATCTACCGCATGATCCAGCAATCCCTCTACTGGGTATTTACCCCAAAGACTTGAAAATCCATATCCGAAAAGATATTTGCACACCAATGTTCATAGCAGCACTATTCACAGTGGCCAGGACATGGAAATAACCGAGGTGTCCTATGATAGATGATTGGCTCAAGAAGCTGTGGTACATATAGACAATGGAATATTACTCAGCCATAAGAGATGAAATACTGCCATTTGCGACAACCTGGATGGACCTCGAGATAACCATGCCAAGCGAAATAAGCCAGACAGAAAAAGTTGAAAATCACATGATATCATTTATATGTGGGATATAAACCTAAAAGCAACAAATGAACAGGACAAACAAAGACTCAGGGACATAGAGAATGGATTAGTGGTTACCAGAGGGTAGGGGGTGGGGAGGAGGGGAGAGGTAGATAAGATAAAGGGCATGAAAATACGGGGATTAGGGAAGGGTTAAGTGGGTAAAGGGGATCAAATATATAGTAGCTGAAGGAAAATGGACTCTGGGTGGTAATCACACAATAGAATATATATATGTCAAATTATAATGTATGCCTGAAAATTATATAATTGTATTAATGTTACCCCAATAAACTTAAAAAAATAAAAAAAAAGGAATAAAGAGGTCTCATATTATTTGACCTCAAAAAGTGTCATATTGGTGTATGAACAGACCAAAAGATAATGGAGGAGAACACAGCGTCCAAAGAGACATACACTTATATGACCAATTGATTTTTGACAAAGGTGCCAAAGCACTTCAACAAAAAAGACAAAAAGCAACCAGAACTCTCAAACATTTCTGGCAGGAATAAAAAATGGCACAACCACTTTGGGAAAGCTTCAACCGTTTCATCAATGGATACTAGAAGGGTGAAAGTCTGATGAGTAACAGGATATTTTCGTAATCTTGAAATGTCTTTCCACAAATTACTTATTAGAGTGAAAAAATCTGGTGGGCACCCTCTTTGTCCAAAGGATCATGAAAACTAACATCAGACAAACTGACAAAATATGCCTCTAGGTATGATATTGTAAGGAGGACCAAATGTCATCCACATGGCATGCCTGCTAAAAACGCTTAAACTCAATCCTAAGGAAACGCCAGAGAAACCCAACTGAGGGATATTCTACAAAATAACTGCTCTGTATTCTTCAAAAATGTCAAGACCAAGAAAGACAACGAAATGTTAAGGAACTATTCCAGACTAAAGGAGTCTAAAGAAACGTGACAATGAAATGTGATGCATGGTCATGATCTGAGACCTGGGTCAGAGACGCGGGTTGGGGCCGACATTGGGACACTTATAAAGAACATTACTGAGGAATTATTGGGATAATTGTCTATATCTGAATAGGGACTTTGGATTAAACTAACGTAGCTATTCTCAGTGCAGTCTGGGGTCTCCAAGACACTTCAGGGACTCCACAAAGTCAGTTATTTTCATAACAATACTAAGATAAAAATTTGTCTTTTTACTTTTATTCTCTTATGTGTACACAAAATTTTCCAGCAGCTGTATGATTTTTGAAATAGCAACATATTGAATACAGAAGCAGATATGAATCCAGCTGCCTTCTATTAAGCCAAACATTAAAGAGATTTAGAAAACTATGAAACAATGCTAGTTGATGTATGATGGTTATCTCAAAAAAAAAAAAAAAAAAAAAAGCACGCAACTGAGTTGCAAGCTGACCTAGCTGCTTTTTTCATAGAACACTATATTTACTTGAAAGAAAACTAACAATCTAAGTATGGTTATTCAGACATTATGAATACAGCAGACATTTTCTGAAAATGAAGTATGTCATTTTGAAGAAAAACTGACAAAATTTGTTGCCAATGATAAAATGCATGTTTTTAAATTAAGCAAAAAATTAGAATTTCAAAAAATGTCTACCTGCCACTGTGATCTTGACACTTTCCCAAGACTTAAAACACTTTTCTAATGACATTAATAGGGATATTAAAAATTGTAGAGTTTTTGGATATTGTACAATAAAATATGTCAACATCCGGACAATGCTCGTAACTCAGGGAACCAATATTTTTCAAGTGACCAAGAACACTTGGGTAAAACACCATGGGTGAGTAAAATATCCATTCAGAGAGCGTAAAAATATTTAAAACGTTAGCTGACACAGTTTCCTGGTCTATAAGGCAATTACCTTTACAAAATAACCACTTGTCAATTTGGGAGATGAGATCAAAAAAGAACATGCGCAATTATCAAAAAATGCTATTGAAATACTACTTTCCTTTCCAAAAACATATCCATGTGAGGTCCAATTTTCTTCATATATTTCACTCAAAACAACGTGTCACAATCTAGCTGTCTTCCACGAAGTTAGACATTAAAGAGATTTATAAAAATATAAACTAAAGAAAAATACATTTTTGAACTTACTTTTTTGAAAAATACATTTATAAAAACTTACTTGCATATCTACTTGGACATTTAAAATCGTTATTCTTAAGAGCTTTGCTGTTCCATTATCTTTCAATCTCCTAAATGTGTTATTAGATACACTCTTACGTAAATTAAATTAATTTTGCTTTTTAATTGTATATCATACTCTTAAAAACATGCCCTTGGGTACCATCAAACAATAACTTATACTCACTGATATAGAAAATTGAATAAGATAAATGAAATATTAACTGTTCAATTTTGGAAGAAATAAGCATTTATGCTAGAGTCATATATTATATTCAAGTAAGGGATAGATCAACAAAAGGTTTTTAGGTGTCTATATGAAGAAAGTAATAATAAATTATAATAAATCTAAACTCCAGCACTGGATCACTACTTATCCCTATTGACTTCCAAATAACAGAAACGAAGTATTCTCATCAAAATAATCTCTGTATTTTTCCAGTATTAGTTTTAAATAACTTATTGCATTCTAAATATTACTTATAACATGTATAAATGGTATTAAAAAAAATACTCATGCCTACCTTCAGAAGCAGAACATTAATATTACCTTTGAGTTCCCGTGTAAACCAACTTCTTCCCCCACCAAAGCAACCACTCTCCTGAATTTTTTATTTATCATCTCCTTACTTTTCCCAGCATTAATTTTTGATTTAACTTATCTCACCTTTAACTAAAAAGTATGATATTTTATGCCTTAAGAAATTCAAAGTCTAGGTAGGAAAAATAGGAATGTAAACCAATCATTATGTAATCCATTCAAGGAATATAAGGGGTTAAATGGGCATATCAAAGGAAGCCTCTAATTCTATGTGAAGCCAAGAAGGAATTTACAGAGGAAGTGAAGTTTGAACTGAGTTTAAGAGAATAAGCAGGAATGTATTTGGTAAAGACTGGACCCTCTATTAATTCGAAACAGGAAAAAAATGACTGCTAAAGGACACAGGTGAGAAAGTTGAATAATCCCAGCAACTATAAGTATGGCTGATACATAAAATCAGGAGATGAAGCTAGAATGGTAAATAGGGACCAAATCATGGTTAGAAATTTGAAGTTCTTAGTCTAAGCAAAAGCAACTGAGGAAGATAAATTGCTTTGTCGTTCTGATTATTATTGTTGTTATCCATACTTCCCTGTTTCTGTGCCCTCTGATAGGGCCTCTCACCATACAATGACTCCGGACTTGGTCATATGACCTCCTGTGGCCAATAAGACAACAAATTTGATGATGTGCTCACGTCCACTTCATTCCCCTTGCAGCCCCACCCCTGACATGAGAACAAGCCCCAGCTAGCAAACAGGAAGGTGAGCAACTATGTAGAACAGAACCAAGTAGTTCTGAACTAGGTGACAGCCAGCTGACTCCTGAGACATGAGTGAAGCCAGCCAAAGACAAATATGTCACTAAAGTTCTGTGGGTGCTTGTAATGTAATAGATACAATATAACAGATAACAGAAATAGACTGAAGCTAACCATAGGGTTTGAGCAGGTATCACATGGCCAAACAGGTTTTTTAAAGACTATGCCAATGAATGGAAAATAGATCTGGAGATCAACAATAGAGGCAAAAATGTTTAAGAAAGAAACCAGAAAGTTGGAATTAAAGCCAAAAAAGAGGAAAAGACATCTGAAATGCAATATTGGGTGCTAGAACTGTTGGAACTTAGGCACTAATTAGATACACTCTGAATAAGAAGGAGGATTTCAGGATGAATCCTAGACTTAGTGCAAGAATAATTACAGATGCAATCAATCTAGATTTAATACAGTTTAAGAGAAATGTCAGGTATTTCTTAGATGTCTTTATTTTTGTCAAAGATAGAAATAATCATTTCAGAAAACATTGCTTTAATACTGAAAGACAAGCCATTTTTACATACTTTTACAGAGATAATAAATCAGAATTTTAAGATAACTGGAAAGATAAGCACTACCCAAATGATTAATTACTGGAACATAAGAGTAAGCAAGACTCTATTTTTCTGTGATTAAAGACATAGCATTAGATCTTTCTGAAATGGCCTTCCTAGATTAAAATCAGTGGTTTTTGAATTAGGGTTTTTCTCCTATTTTTCATTTGCAGCTCCTACTGTTTTATTTTTCACCACAAAATCTGAAATAGCTTACATGGAAGATGCAATAAAAAATTCTATAAAGATGTGGACAAAAACTCAATCAATATTTGCTTTATACCAGTGTATAATTATGTACTTATTTAATTCAAAGCCATAAATCCAAGCCACCTTATTCACTATGGAAATGCTTTATGAATATCTGCCTCAACAGACACACACATGAATACATACATACAATTTTAGTTAAAAATAAATGTCATTTGTAAAACTGATAACTACAATCAAAAAGTGAGAGATCAGAACAGTGAGACAGTAAGGACATCCAAAGCAAAATTTTCCAGAGGAAATCAAAATAAGATGAATGCTTGAAATAAGAGTAGATTTGATGGGGACATGAGAAAAAAAGATAGTTACACAGTTGCATTTCCAGGCAAAAGTAGTAAAATGATCGATCTTAGATTCCCATTCTATTCAGCTCTATAAGATAGATTGGTTCATGTACCAGTCAGTAATTGAAGGTAGAGAAGCTGGAACAGGAGTACTTAATACGACAAACTTGTTCACAAATTCTTCTACCACTGCTGATAGACATTAGAAAAGAATACAAATCATCTAGAAAAGTGTACACCCACACCCCTGTTTTAATAAAGGTGTATGAAAAGTCTGAGAACTTGCCTCTTTCTCAGTGTCTCTAGAGATACATGTCCACTGGTTCTCTTTCACACTGTACGCCCAGAAGTCAGCAAGATCTTGTGTTCCATCCCATCCACCAAACAAATAAACGGTCTCTATGAAAATTAGAAAAATATGTGTAAAAAGACAAACTTATGGACAAGATATAAGCACCAAGACCTACCAGTTGTTTCTAATATCATTTAAGAAGATACATCTAAATAAACTTAAAAATCAAAATTTTAAACTGGTAACATTCTAAAATATATACTAGGTTAGTATTTCTTAAACATGACTATATGGAAAGGCTGCTGTGGAAGCATTATTTCGAGAACTTCATAAAAATACAGATAAGGAGGAGGCATTCCCTAAGCTTCTGATTCCATAAGTCTTCAGTAGGTAAAAAGGGTCTGTACTTTTAAAGAATCCAGGGTAAATCTAATGTGCAGCCAGTTTAGAAGTTTCTATGTTAGAAGAAGTTTACATTTACCAGCTTTGTTAAAAATGCAGCTTCAGACTGAAAAAAAAATCCTAGAAGAATATATAATGTAAGATATGACATTAAGACATCTAGCTATTTAAAAAAAAAGTTCACATTAAAACTGTTTTCTCTTGGTTGCAATACCAAAAACAATGATTAAAGTAGCTAGAAGTTAAAGTTAGATAGCTTAAGAATAAAGTGATACATATGGCCTTGATATTCCCATGGAAACTGGGGGAAATTTTTCCAAATATATTGTGGTATATTTAACTCCACAGAAATCAACTTTAAGTCATCCTAGGTATCTGGAGAATCTGGTTTCTTTTAAATCTGAAATGTCTGTTATATCCATGGACTTTATCCCTGTGACAAAACAAATTCTTGCTCAATGAATAGTGAAAATCTTTACACACAACACTGTGCATCATCCCATCCTTCTTTATATAATAATAGTACCTTTCCTTTCTTGAAATATTTCCCCCCTTTGTAAATGTCTTATGTCTACTGGTTACACAAGCCCACCAATTATTTTTAAAAGTTAAATAAGACATCACAAGAAAACTGTAAAGCCACCTACTCTCTAATTGACATGACCTAGGCCTATAATATGTGGAGACTGTCATCCATATCATGTCCCACCGTGAAGGGTTAGAATTCAAAGTGCACCTGGAAATACTGCAACACCATTTAAAAAAATTTTTTGCCATTCATAGAGTTGTGCTATCTTCTAAGAGATTTTTGTCATATTTTCATATAATTTCAAACTCTAATGAATTCTCTAAGTGAAACATCCTTTTCTATGCCCCAAGAATCTTGGGAAATCAAAACAATGCTTCTGGGTAAGAGCAGACCACTGGAACAGGACTAAGTTCTAGTGCTAACTGGGTAATCAGTATAGATCACTTAACCTCACCGAGTCTCAGTTATTTCTTTTATAAAACTCTCAGGGCTGTGGTGAAGTTCTTCACACAGAAGTTACATAAAAACATTCTGAAAGCTGTCAAGCATAAATGATATGTCTTTAAAACATGCACAAAAATAAAAAGTAACTTGTAGTTACTAAATCCACAGATACAATAAAAACAGTATTACTGTGTCTGATTCCACGTCTAACTCAGTACCTAAAATACTTCTGGCTCTGTACGAATGTGAAATAATGACAATTATTTAAACTATTAAAAACTGTCACATCTCAGAACTATAAAACAATCCATTATCATTAGTTAAGTAACATTCTGTTTCCCAAATGACACAGAGTAATGCCCAGCCAGATACTGAGAATTTTACAGAAAAAAAAAATTAAAAGAATTTTCATCTGGCTTAAAAAGTATCTGTCAAGGCCTCACTATAGGGGCAATTAACCCTGTTAAATTCTGAAGCCTGGAGAAGGAGGGGGTATATAACTAAAATAGCAATAGCAGTTGACCTTTTGTTTTACAGTGTTTCTGGGCACCCTCTGGATAAGGTTACCCTGGTTCATTAACTTTAATAACCCTTCCTGTTGGGCTCTGAGTTCTCAATGTTCTTTCTGAAAAGCAGGTCTCTTTGTACGCATAAATTCTCACAGCAAAGAAAAACCCACATTTCCACAACAGCCTCATTGATAGCTGAGCAAAATAAAATCTGGCACAGAGCAAGCATCCCAATGGAATTAATCCAAGATGTCATTCTTGTCCATGAATACTTTGTGGTCTCAGTTGAAGTTTAATAGTAAAATTGAATAAATAAGACAGAAACAGGACCTTTTGACATACCTAAATGAAATGCAAAACAAAATTTTAATCAAATCATTTAAGTTGAAATATTCGGAGATGAAATATCTAGAAACAAACACCAGCAAAAGTATTATTTAATGCATAAAGGATATCAAAAACTTTGAAACATTATATAAATAACTGAAGAGAGCTATAGTGAGAAGTTAAGAAAATAGAAAAAAGATAACATTATAGTTTGCAACAGGTAGTAGTCTGGTTTACTGATATCCATTCTCACGCTTGTAGGTTATATAACAATTTGCGTCCATCCCTGGGGCAGTACAATCCTCCTCAAGCAGCAGCCCTCTCTATTTTTTTCTTAAAGGAGCACAGGCTATAGAGGCTATCCATTTCTCTCAGCATTTAGGGGAATGTCCAGTCAATATTTTTTGAGTACTAATTTGAATTGGCAATACACTTTAGAGAATAAAAAGAAGACATAGTCCCTATCCTCAAGGAGCTTACAATCTAGTTAAAAATATAAAACAAGCACATAAAATCACCATAATGCAGGGCAGACAGAGTGCTGTAAGAAAGGTAAAAAGCACCATGAGGGTTCAAAAGAGGGAAGAGGGCATACCTGGTTGAAGGGACTTGGGAAAAGTTTCATGGTGACAGTGGTAACTGACCTATGCAGCACAAGGTGGCTTTGTTGGCAGAATAGGGGGCAGAGAAGAGGTCATTTCAAGCAGAGTAAAAGGTATAATAAAGGTATAAAGACAGAAAAACACACAGAAAGTGTTTAAAAAGACATGGACTCTAAAGTCGGGTAGATTTCAGACAGAATTGTAGCTCTCCCACCACAGCTGTGTGACCACCAAGTTTCTTAACCTCTGGTTTTCATCTCTAAAATGGCATACAGTATCTATCTCATAAAGCCACTGTGAGAATTAAATTAAAAAATGCATACAAAGTAGGAAAAACTGTGTGATGAATAAATGCACTGTTTTAAGAACATAAAAGATTAATAGGTGGAGATGAAGTTAAAAAGACAGGTAGTGGCCAGATCATGGAAGGGGTTAAATGAAAATACAAAGACTTTGAACTTGACTCCATAGACAGTGGAGTATCTATAGAAGATCTTACGCAGAGACATGACACGATCAGATCTCAACTTGCAACATACAGGACTGAATAAAAAGGAGGAGCCACTGAAAGATAGGAGAAGGAATTAAACTAATGATAGCCTATATTTAAAATGTCAAACCAATTTCACTCAAGAGACTATACATGAATCAATCATCATTCACTCTATGAGTCTTTCATTACTCAGGCCACAAAAACTAAAATTCGACCATATTCTCTGGTACAGGTCTTTTTGGTACCAGTACAAAATAAACCCTACAACTACTTAGTACAAGTAGTACTAAGCTTATACATACTGAAAATAAGGTAGAAATGTTAACATATCAGTGTCTTTATACCATTTTGCACAAAGAAGCAAGCTTTTTATTTATGTGCCCAACTGCAATATCCATCCTTCTACTCTTGATTCTCAGTAAATCAGACAATGCTGATTGCATAATCCTCCACAAGATGGCGCACTACTTTTGTAATTAAATCTATTTTTCCACTTTGAAAAGTATAGAATGCATGCAAATTCAAATGTCAAAAGGAAGAGGTAAGAAAAGGGTTAACGGGCTAGTGAAAAAGGTTAGCTTAATTTTTAGTTTAATATAGACACCGAGAGGAAAACAAATTAAATGAAAAAAAGTTTTAAACACAAATTTATATTCAAGCTAAAAATGAAACCCTGTCAGGACGTTTAGTTTAAGAATTTAAGCCTTTTGAAAATGCAGCTAGGAAGACTTAAACTAACAATTTCTGAAGAGAAGGGGAAAGAGACCCTATCCAGGTACCTTACCGTCTTGAACCATCCCGAGCTCCACGGCCCAGCAGACAGATTTATCAACTGGATTCATCAGTCTCCCTTTTTTATATAGAGCTATATTCTTACACAAGCTATGACTGTAGTAACACTACCTAAGACTGATCTTTTCAGTAAAATTCGACATTAGTTACTTTCCCTGCTAAAGGTTATATTTTCTCCCTATGATGATATACTTTATAATCTTAATTAAGGTTATTTTCAGAATTCCTTTAAGCTAACTGTATCAAAGAAAAGGATTCATGTCATATGTAGCTACAAAAATATAGCCACATAAAAATGTGTAATTAACCAAAACCTATAAGGAAAACTCATCATATGGCAGGCACCCTGTGTAAAAAAAAAAATGAAAAAGAAGAAAAAAAGTACTTTTCATACACTTAGTACAGAATAGGCGAAGGTTCAGATTTCCATAGAAGGAATCTTCCAAGTGGCAACACCCCCTCAAACTTCTTTTGTAGATACCAAATACTGGGATTTTGCCTGAGTCTTACTACCTACTCTGATTGAGAAGAAAAAAGACCGGTACTGTAGGTTCTCAAAACTCAGTGAGAGTTACATAACAAAGAACTGTTTGGTACAATGGACTTTCAAATTTTCATCTGAACAGATTTCCACACTGAAACAAAATAGATGTGCCTTTTTCTCTTTCTAGTCACCTTATTTTACCCAGAGTTGAAACCCAATTTAGAGTTAAGTACAGAGGTGCCATAGAAATGAAATTTCCAGATTCTTCAAACACTACTTTGGAAAAGTCATTAATAGTAAACCTACCTAATCCTTACCAACAAATTCTTAAATAGGGTTTAATATTTTTTTCGAAAAATCTATACTTAATGGTTTCCCTTCTTTTCTAAAATATCAATCAGGACAATATATAAAAGATGAAACAAATATACCAAAATAACATTGGATGAGTTATTATTTTCCTGCTTTTCAACTGATTTTCAAAAAAATTTTAAATTGTTTAAAAATATTTCCACTGTGAGATTCTGCCAAAAACACAAAAAAAAAGAAAGGTCTCCAAACTGATATAAAATGCTCTCAGCAGAATTAATTGGTATAATCATATGCTGCGTACAAAACACATATACAAATAATATATTTTATATATAAAATACATTATTTCTTTTAACTCTCACAACTTAATTTATTATTCTCATTTTTATTACAACTCATTCAAGATCAAACAAAAAATCAGTGGTAAAGTTGGGAGGATTCAAAGCCAGGTATATCTAACAGACACACACACAGCTTTCCCACAAAGTCAACCCCCAACCACAACATTTGGTGTTATATTAGTAAGACTGGGTTTTTGAAGACTTTAAATACAATGTCTTCGAAGGTGATTAAGATTAAGCTGATTCAGAGGGCTCTGGTACATTCATGATAAAATCAATACTTGAAGTATATGAAAGCATCTTGGTAAAAGATCATGCTATTAATGGTTTTATAATAGAAATAGAAGGATTTCTAGAGAAAAATTCCAAGGACATCCCGGATTCTGCTCTTGTATCCAAACTAAACTTAAAAAGCACCAAGTGTTACCCTAAAGAATGCAAAGCTCTATGTAATACTTAATTTTCCCACTTAGATCCCAAGGTAATCAATCATAACTAGTTTTAGAAAAGCACAGTCTATATAATAGAATAAAACAAGCAGAGTCATCAGAAAGTTTAAATATATTAGAATATAACCAACAACATAAATTCACCTCAGAAAAATCCTAGCATATTACAATAAATGGCATCATAACACACTCTACTCATCAAGGGTTACAGCAATACTAGAGTGCAGTTTCCAAGTAAATATTTTTCTTTCCACTTAAAGGAAAATGGATTTTAAAATTTTGATTCAATTCGACAAATATTTAGTGCACATCTGCTCCATACCAGCTCTGTTGCCATGAAAATAAATAAATCGAGATTTTTGTCCTTCCCACTCAATAAGACCACTAGGCTGGGGGTTGGAAAGAGGGAAGCTGAATAGATAGGATTGGGATACATAACACCTATATAAGCAACTCTAAAACAATATGGAAATCATCTCAGGAAAAATAAGAAGAAGAACAAAGTGCTATGTAAACACAGGAAGGGAAAAATGATTCTGCCCGGACCTGTCTCCTCAATCCCAAATTAATATATCCAACTGCTTACCTGACACATCTACTTGGATGTCTAACTTGCACCTCACACCTAACCCATCTAAAATGGAGTTGCTAAAAACCCCGCATATTTGATCCTTTCATTTTACCCATCTAAAGGAATGACTACACTATTTTTCTAATCACTCAGGTCAAAATCTTGAGTCATCCTTCCATCCTTCTCGTAATACTTCAAATCCAATCCTTTAGCAAACCCTGTTGCTCTATAAGAAATCTTCAAAATATATCCAAAATTTGACTAATTCTTATCATTGCTGTACCCACTCTAGTATAAGCTAATGCTATCAACACTTCTCTAATCAGCGACTGCTTCCTAAAAGGTCTGTCTGCATCTTCCCTTCACCCAGTCTGTCCCGTTAAAATGAAAGACAGTTCATGGCATTTCTCAATATCCAACAGTGTCATCCCATCTCTTTCTGAACAAAGGCCTAAAAGACTCAACACAATCTGTCCCCCTCACTACCTCTCTGACTTTATTGCCTACTATTCTCTTCCTTACACACCTCAGAATACCAACAAATAATCTGGGGAAAAAACAAGAGTAGGGGAGAGGTGGGAAACAGTTTTACTTTGCAACACTGAATACTTATGCGGAGTAAGTAATTTATTTGAATTTTTACTTGAATACCTAGTTCAGTAATATTTACCATGACTTCAATATAGACAAGTTTAATCCTTCAAAAATATGGTGATGACTCTTCCTAGTAAGTTCCACAAAGGCAGACAGACAAAAATACTGCACATCATTTCCAGTATCCTGGGTCCCCTTAAAGCCCATTCATGAAGCCTCAACTAAAAAAAATTTATAGGAATAGAGAATGATGACAGAAAAGAACATAGACAGCAATGGTTAGCTAAAACTAAAGACTGGGAAAGTCAAGCTATAAAAGTTACTAGTCTTTTGAATAGTATTTTAAAACTTCTTTTGTTTTCTTTTGATCATAGCAGAGTCCTGTATCACTCACGCTCAGACCCAGACACCTGTTTAAACTTAACCCACAATTCCAGAGTCTTGTGAAAGTTCAAACTTTCCCAAATAAATACAGTTCCTTTCTAAAAGGAATGCTAGTGAATAAAATTTTCTCCAACTTATAATATGTATTAGTTGTAAGTATTTTTGATACTACATTTTTAAAGTAGAAAATTTAAAACCTCTGGTAAGTACCACCCAGACATAACGAATGTCACTATTTTGGTATGTGTTCTTTTAGTTTTCCCCTCCATGGTCAACAATAAAATTAAAAAGAGTCATCACTTCCACCTCAATTTCCATTTCAAGATATCAAAATGAAGATGAGAAGAATCAAGTAGCATCTTCTTTGAAACACATTATTTAAAGTTTTTAAAAAACAAAAGGAAGAATTCCACACCAAGATGTTTCACACATTATTCCTATTACTCATATAAAGGACCACTTGAATCTAGCTAACCCTTTCATCCTTAAAATTCATGTACAGTTAGTACCGTTTCCACACTATTAGCAATAATGTAACATACTGACCATCAAGCCCATCTGAGTTATAGACAACTTTATATTAATTGACTATCCATGATTACTTAATTATACTAGATTTTAAGTTTCTGGTTCCTTTTAAAGGTTGAAAATCTAGTTTTATCATCATCCATGGACCTAAAAAAGCTTGACCCAGCATTCAGAAAATTAAAAAAAAAAAAAAAAAGACACTGAAACATATAAAATGGCTCTAAATAAAAATTCCTCTACTGGAGAAGTCCCTAAATTTTCTTGTTGGAATTATTTGCTTAAAAATATATTTCCAAAGTATTTCTATTACTTTTTATAAACTAGTGCCAAAACTAGAAGTATGGATACAGGTCAGTTTTACTTTGTAGACTAATGAATCCTCAGAAGTTATCAAAATGAGATTATTCTCCTAAAGATCCCATCTG
Organism: Eonycteris spelaea; assembly: GCA_003508835.1. Lineage (NCBI taxonomy): Eukaryota > Metazoa > Chordata > Mammalia > Chiroptera > Pteropodidae > Eonycteris > Eonycteris spelaea. The sequence continues at coordinate 630,069 of PUFA01000310.1, read as the reverse complement.
AAATAATATCCATAACTATAATAGTCATTTTTAGTATGCTTTCTTATAACTATTGCTTCTAAAGCAAATTAAGTAAATACTCAACTCTTTTCCTCTTCTTGAGATATTTTTTAAAGGCAGTGGTAATAAGGGACTTGACCATCACGAATTTGCTAAAATCCCTATTATAATGCATAAAACAAAGATATTATAGGAAAAATATTTGGACCTTTAACACTCAACTGTAAGTATATCACTTCAAGTATCTATGACCTGAAAAAATAGTTTTTAATCCTAGTGACCGGCTCACATTAATTTCTGTCATGACATTGGCCTATCATTTAAATTTTTTATTTTCCTTCTTCAAAATTCATGGATTATAAAAAAAGGGGAAAATTATTTTATCTTTTCTTACACATGTACTTTACCTATCACATATGGTCCCTCTCCCATAACAATCAATATAGTAAACACTGAAAATGCCCCTGATAGGGCAGGCTTTAAATTCTAAAGTAAACTACATTACTTTCACATTTAAGGAAAGCAGCATTTCATTTAGAAAATTAAACAAGCTTTTTCAAATAAACGCCCTTCTTCAGTATATTACTGCCGTTAATTTTTTTAAAGTTTAATAACATTTTCAATTATGACTGAGAAAAAAAGGCATTATAAACTCCACTCTGTTCAAGAGAGAAAAAGCTACTAGAGACAATCTAAACACAAATTTTCATCTCCATTTTCACAAAGTAACTTTTTTTCATTTATTTATTTTTAATTCTTTAATGTCATCATATATTTGACCCCTTTTATACAAAGTAACTTTTCTAGGTTACAAAAAACAATTTGTATATAAATCTGGTTCTTTAAGAAATAAGCATATTTGTACTTATTGGAGTCTCAGGTAGGAAAAAAGATGCTAAGACTACAGCTGAGTCAGTCTATTTCCGTGGGAGGGAAAGGGGGAGGCAGGCAACATTAGGAAAGCAAATCCCTGTACTTTTGAAATGAATTTTTCCCAGACCCTAATAATACTTTTAAACAAACTCACAGGTTGCTATATAAATTCAGTAGTTAATTTTAAGTAAAATATCATAATTTCTTTTCTTTTTATAAAACATTTGTGAAAAGATATTAATGCCTAGATTATCTACACTGAAATAATTTTTACTCTTAATTATTTTATAATGTGAGTCAACAAAAACAACTTATTTATTCCTGAAGCACTATGAGTCAGCATAACAGAACAAAAATGAGTATTAAAAAAATATTACCTTGATGAATGTTGGCACTCTATGCAGTAAAGTTTTTACAATCAAATAATGTAGTAAAATTATACTAAATTCTTGGTATTACTTCCTTTTCAGGATGGTAATTTGAAACTTACTATAATTTTAGCATTAATCTCTAAATATAACGGTATTTAAGCTGTCCTAAGCCTGAAGAAACCAAAGTAAAACTCTCAATACGAAGTTATAGAATAAAATTTAAAAGAAGCAAAGAATAACTAAAACAAATTATTTATAGTCTTGTGGACAATGTTTAGCAATTAATAGATCCTCTATCACTTAAGCGAACAGTCCCCAACCTTTTTGGCACCAGGGACTGGTGCTCCTATGAGAATCTAGTGCCTGATGATCTGAGGTGGAGCTGAGGTGGTGATGCTAGTGCTGGGGAGCAGCTGCAGATACAGATGAAGCTTCACTGCCTTGCCTGCTGCTCACCTCCTGCTGTGCAGCCCTGTTCCTAACAGGCCACTGACCGGTACCTGTTCCTGGCTCAGGTTTGCGGACCCCCAACTCACAAGCTACCTAATTTGATATTCTCTCCTTTAAAGATACATCTTAATTCTCTTTTATTGCTACGATTCCCATTTTTATAGCATTAAAATATATATAAATCTGAAAACCCAGAAATATTTCACAATTTACTATGAAAATCAAATACATATAAAACTACACACATACACAGAGCTATAAAGGGCTATACATTACATTTCTTTTAGGTTATCTAATGTCATTTGTGCAACACTCTCTACTCTGTCACATGCCACTCCGTAGTTGAGATTTTACCTGTGACTAATACCTATCTTCTTTGCTACTTGGTTATGGTCAATGACATTTAACCTTTGAAATGAATCAAAAGAAGTATATTCATATTTACCTGATATTTTAAAATGCATAATTTTTAAAGGAATTTGCTTTCCATTGCAAGTATTCCTCACCTGTCTGAACATCAATAACCATCTGATGGCCCCCTCTCATTCCTGGTCGGTTATCTTCTCCATCACCTGAAGTATAAACAGTATGTCTTTTAAAGAAATAACAAAGAATAACTGCAAAAGCAGAGTTAACTTTATAAGCAGTAAAATAACACTTATTCCTATTCTTCTGATATAAGAATTTTAAAAATGATTCAAAAAAATATGACTTATACCTATGTTTCTAATTACCTTGCTTTTTTTCCCCAACTGCTTTCAGGTTACTGATGCAATTGAAAGCTACTTTCAATGTACTTATGACCAATGCCATAAATCAGTAAAAAGAGAGGATATCCACAAAAATCTAAGGGAAAAAACCTCTATCAACTACTGGAGTGACAAAGTGAAGGTGGAAAACAATTATAGAGTTAGATATCAGGTCTATATTCCAGGCATAGTTTATTAATAGATTGAGCAATTTTAAAGTTTATAAAACTAGCTACTGAAAACTAAGAAATTATTGTTTTATATTAATGATAATTTTCTTACTGTTAACTTTGTGCCAATATTTCAGAAATTAATTTCCACATAATGTAATATTTGCTTTGAGTACTGACTGAGAAAATGTAAGATTTGCTTTCCTTTGATTCTTATTTCCATCACAGAGCTTAATAGGCAGGTTTAAATATCAATGAAACTTTTAAGCTTTTATAGAGGAAAAGTATCATTAAATTAGTATCTAATCTTACTTTATACAAAATCTTATTCATTTATATGAAGATAAAGCTTCATATCAATGGTTCAATAAGTTACAGGATTCTAATGTCTTACTTGATATAAACCAGAAAAACTAAGGTTTTCTTTATAACTCTCACATTAACTGAAATATATTACTTTGCTAGTAGCTTTTTTAGAATCGACTTTCTTATGTAAAACAGGGAACATACTTTTCACAAATTTCACAGGGTTACTATGAAAAAGACTGAAAAGTCAGTTCTTATGTATAGAAAATAGGATTCAAAACTCAAGTTTTTCATTACTACTGTATTAAAGAGCTAATCATTCAGCAGTTCTCTGCAAATTCTTTCTCCTTTCTAATAACTAGGTTTAGATTTTACAGCTCATTATCACTGAAGTTTTGTCCTTTTCTTCCTTCATCCCCATCAGTCAGTATTACTACTTGCAAGAAAGATTTAAAAAATTAAAATTTATTGTCAGTATGTTTGTATTTTATATATTTAAATCCATTCATTTTCAAATACACAATTACAGGCTGTTTGCCGCAGTAATTTTCTTTGAAGAAAATTACCTCATATATGACCGATAAAATAAAATAATGTTCATATGACACAGAAAATATGGAAGCTTATAAGTAATTTTCTCCAGTACATTAATGTTGAACACTATCATAGGAAGGATTTCTCACAATTAAAGAGACGGCCATAGCAATCAATATATGAAGATCATAAGAAAAAAAACTGTACATCCATAGAACTGCTGTCCTTTCATACAAGTAGTTACATTCAAGAATTGCTACACTTTCCACTGTTACCATCTGGTACATAAGTGAGTGTAGATGAAGTAACAAAAACTTCTTCCTTTTGAAAAAATGGACTGATGAAGAAGACTATGCCCTAGATCAGACTTTAAATTTTTATTAAAACAGTCTTTATTAGAAGCAAATGCCCCTAGGATCTACAGCTCAAAGAAAGAAAGCATGAGCTCTAGGGTTTAAGGCTCCAAATTCATTGTGATGTTCAATATAAATGCCCATAAAAATTTAACTATACTAATGACATTTATAGTTATTAGGATGACTACACTAGTTTTTATTATTATCTAGTTATAAAGTTTCATCGATCTTCATGTCTACTTTTCTCATAAGCCCTATTAGTTCTAGTGAGCAATTTTGCAGAACTTAAGGTTTTCAGAAACACTTTGGCATCACAACACAATAGCCTATAATTTTACAGTGTCTCTATAAAAGCAGTTTATGCCCAACCTTCTGTGATAGCAGTAAAACAAAACGGTGTAAAAGAAAATTTTAATCTAATAAACTCTGCCCTCTAGTTAAGGAAAACTATATCTTGCCTTAAATACCTGCTTTTCATTAACAGGGCACTGTGAAACTTGAGCTACCTTGGGAAAAAAAATGAAACTGACATTAAAGCAAAAGTATCCCCATCTAGAAAGTGGGGTTTACCTTTGGTGCTTTTGGGAATGATTTGACTCCATCGTGGCTTATATTCCTGTTGACTGATGTATTGATTGAATAAGCCATCTGCAAATATCAAAGAAGGGAGAGAATTACAGCTTATACTTTTTATTACAGCAAAAAAGACCAAAAATGTAGAAGCCTACATTAAAGGATATTACTGATATATCATTAATACAATAGCACATGTTCATAAAATGTCACTTCAGTTTTCATGCTACCTCAAATATAAATAGGAAAGTACTAGTTGACACAGTCATAGAAACAAATTGTTTTAATGGCAGCTCATGTTAAACTTACTATGTTTTCCCCATTTTTGTCACTACTAGAGAAGAAAATGGGAGTTCCAACCATTTTGATTTAGGCCCTTGAGTCTTCAGAGAAAAATATAACTAATCTTATGAAGTGAAAATTCCATTTTTATAGTTTGAGTACAAAATTACAGAGATAAAAGTACCAGTAATAGTAATATTTATTGACTACTTACTAATGTTAGAATCCATGCTCTCTTACATATCTAATTGAATTCTAAAAACAACCTTATGAACTAAGCATTGTCATCTCCATCTTACACAAAGAGAAATGTATATTTAGAGTTATTAGGAAATTAAAATCATGTAGCTCTTAAGTGATGGGGCTAGGACTCATGGTTATGCTTTACTTACTCGTAAATTTGTTTCATCAATGAATTCTTAATCTACTTCTTAAGGAGTTGTTACACTAGTTGCTACAATGGTCATAGATACTGAACTCCCCACATAAAATCATTCTACCCCAAATAATTATCAAGCCCTAATCTCATACCCCTCAACAACAATTAGTTTAAGAATGGTATGGAACACAACTCTTGCTTATAAAATAGGAGGATCTTCTGGGGGAACTTCTAGGAAATGTTTCCTTACTTCTAAATGGACAGAGAAGAAAAATTTATTTATTCCTCTAAAAATTTTCATATTTGTATGCAATGTACACACCATCTACATACAGCCAATTGGTAAGAGGTATGAGAATGAAGTCAATTCTATAATGATGACAGAGCAGACAAAGAAATTGAATCACTGAATCGACCAACCATGAAAACTAACTCTAGACTTCTATCTTCTATATATGCTATAACAACATTTACTTATTTTTTAAACTAGAGTTTTCTTTTACATGACCCGAAATATATTATAATTTATAAAGTTACTTTTACTATAGATTCTTTCATTTGACTGATTTCAATCTGAATAAAGGTTTTCCCTTTTGATTCGTTTAGTCACTGAAAGGAAATACTTTTCAGAAGGATTTATAAGAAAACTGTTCTCTGTGACTTGTATACTCGGCAGAAATCTCCCTAATCTCGTTCTTTTCTGGGTAATTATGAAGCTCAATTGTAACCACACCCTTCCGTTTTCAAGTCTTTTCAGATGGCTTTTCAGATGGCTTTAACTGGAAACTTCCATTAATACACGCACCCAGTTTCTTTTTCTTTGCTTTTGGGCCTTTTCAAAATTCTTATAAAGAGAGAGTTCTAATATTCTTCTCTCCTTTTAAAATATAAAATTAGCATTTATATTTTAGTTGTTAAAGTAAAGGGAACAAGTAGATTCACAACTTATTTTAATGAGAGTTTTGCTATCACCTATAATTTACTTCCAATGGGCCTTTCTGACAATTATGGCCCCTTCCAGCTTATTCTAATACTCTTCCCTCATTACAAGAGCTAGAAATCCTTTCTTCAGATACAATGTTGTGGGGCTCCCATTCGTAGTAAAGATGATAGTAAAAATATCAATCCTAAATTTAGAATTATATAGAAATAAAACAATAATTAAATTTTGTTCAGTTTTGCGAAAGGCACATAAAAGTTAAATAATCCTTTTTATAAAACTTTGAACAGAGAAGATAAAATTATTCAATAAGGACAATGATTTTAAAATATACACTAATTCTACATAATGGCTAACTGAAGAGGAGAGAAAAAGTATGAGTCTATATAAAAATGAGCAGAAAACTAAGGGAGATAAGACATGAAAAATACAAAGCAAAATTAGAGAAAATTAGAAAAGTAATACATTACATATTTTTTAATAGTAACCAATTGCCACGTTACCTAAATCTCCCATACTAATTAATAGTTACATGACTTTTGAAAAATCAAGTTAAGTTCTTTTTCAGTAGAACTGGTATTTAAGAGTTGGATAAGGCCTGAGGTTTCTTCCAAATTCAGGCATACGATAATTTCACCATTGTTAGAACTAATATATTTACTGGAACTACATGTGTCTGGTTGATTCCACTTTATGTTCATTTTAGGAAAGTCTCTATCTTCTCTTTCCCCTAAGCCTCCTGTGACAGTTCTGAAAGACATATCACAATCTCACCAGGGAAAATTCTAAGAGTTTCTAAAGCAGTGATCCCAGCAACAGTTCAAATCAGAAAAAGGATCCATCCTGGATCTTAAGTCATTCTGAACATCACAGGTAAAATTAAAGTCTCTAACTGCTTTTTCAACCAATTCTTCTAGCCCCACTCTTAACTAACCCGAAAAGCTTACAAATACTCTACCCATCAAGATCTTCTATTATTATCTTCTATGAAACACAACTGTCCTAAGAAAATACTGCCAGTAATTTTCAAAAAAGCAAACTCTCAAGCATTATGTACTTTTTGTAAAATAATTGTTAACACAGACACAGATGGAAACAACAACAACAGCAGCACTGACATATACCAAAAGGTTAAAAGTGATTTTCTTGGGTTGGCAGGATTAGGGTGATTATTGATTTGAGGATTTCTTCTTTGCACTTTTCTGTTTTTCCAGTTTTTTACACTGAGCACTAAAATTACCAGAAGGAAAGCCACAAAACAACTAGATATATGGAACTATTTTTTAAATCTTGGGAGAACTTTGTAACATATTGTTATTACCAACATAAGCCATTTTCACATCCTTTGTTAAGCCTGAAATGTCTGTGCTTCACAGCTCACTAGACATGTCCATACTTCTACAGGCAGTGTTTTGTACATTGACATTTACTTGTTTTTAACAATGAAAAAGAGAGCCAAATATGCCCCAAGATTTATAATCAGGTTTGCAGAGTTATTACTTGAAATTTAAAATATTAAGTATTCCAAATGTAAAATATTAGAAATTATGACGATCTTGCTCTAGGAAGATAAAATTAATCTCCTGAATAATGATAGTTAACAGAACAGCATCAGAGATGCTCAGTATACAATGAATACTTAGAATAGGAAAAAAAAAAAAGGCAAGGGGTAGGAAACTTTCCTAGCCACTTGGTTGGTTGACAGTTCCTTTGAATCACCTTGATGTCACTAAGTTCCTTAAATTTAAACAAACTTCTCATAAAAGTCTTACTTCCAATAAAGCATATTCCTAATACATAATGAAACCCTGACAAGCCACACAACTTCACAAAGAGTAGTCAAGCAAATGTTTTAAAAAACAGTTTGGGGAACTTTTTAATTGGCTCCCTCTTTCCCTAACAAATTCCTTTTGTCTCCACTAGTCTAAAAGTCACATAATTCTCTTTGATATCTCTAATTCTTCTGTGGAGACCATTAGAAAACCTGAAGAAAACTATTTAAGACATGGCATTATCAAATCTGGAAATAACTTTTAAAGAATCGACTTTTACTGAGTAAGACATCACAAAAGTTTACTCAGTTACTACTTAAAATAAACCTCATGCAATGGTCATTATTAATTTCTGAAAAGATGAGAAACTCAAGGTGCAGAGAAGTTAAATAACATACCCAAGAAATCTAAAGAAAAAGGTACAAAGCCCAATTTCAAAGTCCAAAACTTTTTTAACTCTTCATAGACTGTATGTAAATACAGATACGCACATAGACTAACACACATATAATAGGCTAGTTTTTAAATTACAATCCAAGATAAAACACTATAATACACATAGCAAAATTTATCTATTCAATAACATGAAAAGAAGCAACACTTTGGGAAACAAAATTCACCGTATCAGATCATTCTACTATAAGATTAAACAAACTCAATGAAATAAAAGAACAATACAACCAAAGTTGTTGAAATACTTCATTTATGATTTAAAGGAAAAAATGTGATCCCTCTTGCAAATAAAGACACTGGGCTACTATGGCTAAAGTTTACTTTTCACATTTTACTTCTTCTCCAACACACTGGGTTGCCACTGCTCCAGATTACTTACCAGAAGCATTCCTGTTAGCTGGAAGTGGTTCCATATAAGCAAAGATCAGTTTGTGAAGCTAGCTGTTCTACCAAAAAACAAGAACAAAAACAAAACAAAACACCTCTTCTTTTGGAGAAATCATGGTTTCACATAAAACACAAAAGCTAGAAACATCATTTCCAGCCCTCTCATATCTCTCTACACTACAACTAACCAACTCCATTATTACCTTCTTGACATTTTCATTCTATAATATTAAATCATCTATTGGTTCCAAACAAAAAATATTATATAGACTAAAAAACAAACAAACAAACATAAAACTGTGTTGCACTTTGCAGAGAAACATGATAAATTAAAGATGACCTCATTTAATCTACTCTAAAACATATTATGCCTTTTGCTAGGGAACCTGGGTCATCAATAAATAGCCCAGATCAGATATGGAGGAGGTTATATTTAATGTTTATTTTCAATAAAATAACATGCTTAAGAATCTTCTTTTATATCTTCCAAAAGAAAAGTAGCAATAAAAATATTTATTGAGGCTTTGGTAAAACAGTAAATTCTGTTTCAAACCCATAAGAGGATGCTAAAGAAAAAGTTTAATTTTTAGAAATCAAACAGTCATAAGCTTGAAGTCCTTTGAGGTAATCAATAAAAATACTGCAAACATTAAAACAGGGTAAATTTTTTTAAAAGCACATTGCTTTCAGTACCTTCTTTTAACGTAAAAGAACTCCCATTCAAGATCTAAAAACATTAAAAATTGACATCACTGCATTCTAAATAATCTCATCATGTTCCCTATACTTCTAATTCTTGAAAGGTCTTGCTAATAAAAGCAATAGTTTTGCTTTTGTTTTGATATGCTTACTTGTAAACATTCTATGTGATTTAGCAAAAAAAAAAAAATCAAGCTCTATTGAGAAAATGACATTCTCATCTACAAAAGCATGACAATACTTATTACACTGTTCTGAATGTCTCAAAATCAAATTAAAAAGTAAGGCATTTAAACATGCCTGTGAACTATCTAGATTTTAAGAATTCTGTTTTAAAGAGAGGAAATCAGGCAGTTGTTAATATTTCTATATGTCTACTTTTGACAAAAATCCAAAAACGAAAATCATAAGGTTCTGATAAAAGTAAAACTATGAAAAGGAAATGAAAATATCACTTAGGAGAAAGCACACTAACAATTTTCAAACTATTTAAAGTCTCCAGGTCCGATACTAGTTCATTTTTATCCTATGATTATGACTATTATAAATAAACACATTTCAAACAGTCCTAAGTAGGCACAAGCTGTTCTTGTTTCCAATAGTGAATATTATCTTAAAAAGTACATGATTTAAAAATGACACTTAGGAAGGAAGCTTTTATTCAAAGAAGAAAAATAATGTTCAAACCTCATCCAAGATCCAAAAAAGAAAAAATAGATTATAGTACTACTGCCTATACCCTAACCTCTATCAAAATGACTTCTAACTGAAAGAGATTATATTGAAAAGAAAATTTAACAATTCACTTATAGGTAAATAAAGTATATAGGATAAAATTAGCTTTTTTGATAATTCAAGAATAATAATAGCTGGGTAAAACAAATTAAAAAAAATAATAATGCATTTCAGCAGTTCAAATTCTGAAGAGAAATATATAAATGATGGCAGTTTATAGTATAATAATAAATAATAGGGCCAGGAAATATTTACTAGGACAGTAAAGCACAGTGATAAAGAGTATGGATTTAAATCTTAGCTCTGCCGCTTACTAGCTAGGCAAATTACCTAATCATTCTCATTTATTAAATGGAAATAACAACAATACTTACCTTAGGAGATATGTATGAGAAATAAATTAATTCATATGTAGGGTTTAGAAGAGCAAATGTACATTTTAAAGCCCTCAAATACATGTTAGTTATGACAATGATAATTATGTAATATTTGAAACTATACTTGGCAGAAAACTAATAATCTTTTATGCCCAAAATGAGACATATGACAAAAAGGCTAACAGGTGTTAAGAGAAGGGGAAACAACTAAGGTATGGAAAAAATAAAAGAAGCTATCTTGAAAGAGATGGCCAAGAAAATTCAAAGCACAGAGAGCTAAATGGTAAGTTCTACCAAGCAGATGAGAAATAAATAATTCAAATCTTACATATATTCAGAGCACAGGAAGAAAAGGTAAACTCCTCAACCGTTTCTGTGAGATTAGCCTAACGATACTAACCTGAAGAAGGTAAGATAAAGAAAATTACAAGGCCAATCTTACCATGAAAATAGCTGAAAGAATTATAATAAAACATTAGTCAATCTACATCCAAAATATACCAAAATATATGACAAAGTTAAGTATACTGAAGTTTAACATCAGAAAATTAATCGCTATTTCACATATTAATAAAGTAGGAAAAAGATCGAATCATAAAACATAGGAAAAAAGTGGTAAAATTCAATATCCATTTATACCGTAAACTCTTAGCAGTCTAGGAATCTGATACAGGATTTCCAAAAACCCCAGATCTAAAATCATATGTAACAATGAAATGCTGAAAGCATTTCTTTTGACATCAAGAACTATATAAGAAAATCTATTATCATTATGTACCTCAACCTCGTACTAAGTATCCTGGTCAAAAGATTAAACACAAGGGTGGAAAGGCCTAAGTGTTAGAAAGAAAAATGTGTCTTTATACATAAGCATTTTAAACTGAACAAAAATGAAAACGTAGCATAGCAAAATTCGTGTCATAGAGCTAATACAGTGCTTAGAGGGAAACTTGACATCAAATGCCTACCTTGGAAAATACTTCAAATTAAAAGGCTCAGTTTTCGTTTTAAAAAAACTAGAAAAAAGCAAGTTAAAACCAAAGCATGTAGCAAAAAATAATAAAGGCAGAAATCAATGAAATAGAAAGAAACAGAAAAAAGGCAAAGACAAGATAAAACAAAGAAATCAAAAGCTGTTTTCTTAAAATAAAATTAATAGATCTCTAGCCAGAATACTAAGGGGAAAAAAAACTTACCAATGTCAAGAATAAGATATGATCTAAAGGTATTAAAAGAATAATAATGGAATAGCATGAATAAGTTACGCCAATAAATTCACCAATTTAGATGAAATGGGCATATTTCTCAAAAGACACAAACTACCTACCAATGCTCGCTCAAATAGAAATAAAGAATATAAATAGCCCTTTAGCTATTAACAATACTAAATTTGGAGTTAGAAAGCCTCGCCACAAAGTTAACTCGAATAAGGTTTGTAATCTCACTTAAAAATCTGAAAGAGGAAAATAGGCCTTCCATATAGTCACTACATAAACCAAGGGGTGAGAAGGGACAGAAAAAAAAAAAAAAAGGAAGAAAAGAAGATGAGAGAAAGAGGGAGGGAGGGTTAAAGGAAGTAAAAGAGGAGAGATGAAAGGAGATAAAGACCTCATCTTGAAACTTTAGGAAACACTGGAACTAGTGAGCCTGTTGGAGTGCTACTACTTATTAAACAATTAAACTTTATCCCATCCTTATCTCACAAAAGTAGACTTTTATTTCACAGAAAATAAACACTGCAAAGGGAGAATTTCTTTGAGAACTCTCTGTTCCTGGGTGATGACTTTTGCCCATCTTCACTGGATTCTACCATTTTTTCCTTGACATTGTCAGAAAGGAAGTAGCAATGATTGGTTCAGGAATGACCTTTAACTAAGTTAAATGTAAATGTAGAAAAGTTTCTAGGCAAATAGGAAGCCTATTAGAGACAATTCCTTAAAATATAGACCAAATTTGAAGAGCGGTGTAATATATTACATATACTAAAAGTAACTTTTGTTTCCTCCTTTATAAGATGCTTGATAGAAGATGATTTTGATTCCTTAGACTTTCCTATTTAGCAAGCAGGAACTCCTTGCCCTTCTCCACTATGTTTTTAATGGAACAGAAGCCAAAAGCTCTGCAGTGTTTACTTCCTTATTTGTCCAACAAATTATCATCAGTGAAGTCAGCAGCAAACTGAACAACTCTGGAAGGAATGTTTATTAACTAAACACTGTTGCAGGCCAATTGAGGAGCACAAAAAATTACGATTTGGCTCTAAGTCTCAAGAGAAAAGTTACTACCAATATAACTTGGTTCCTTCCTAGAGCCAGAGGATAAGTCTCTGTAGTATCAGAGTTAGATGTGATTTTAACAAATTTTTAAAATGAATATATTGCTGAAAAGGCAGTTTTAAAACATAGCTGTTTTTAGCCTAATAATTACATTAAGTTGTCAGTGGTTTCTGTTGCTGTTTATTGTTTTTTACCTCAACAAAATATTATACACCTTAAAGATTTGAAACAACAAAAATGCCATAAAATTACTTGTGCTTTTCTAACTCTCATAAGGGTATAAAATATATAGAATTCATTCTTCAAGATGGTATACATACATAAATATATACTTTCACTGGTGGTATTGTAATGGTTTGGGAAGAGATTATCATATATATTCTATTCTATCTGTTTATATTTCATTGTACACTCTATTTCAAATATAGTCATTTATTTGCAAATATTACCAATGAAATAAGCAGTAACAATGTACAAGCTGAGAGGCAGGTCTGTTATTATAATTCAACAGAGCTAGAAGCAAGTATTTTAAGTTAACTTTAAATTTATAACATTTAAATATCTAATAAATGAGTACCTAATAATACTAGATGGTAAGTGATAAGATTAAAAAATATGAAATCAGAGCATTGAGAAAGTCTATTATTATTTCTTTCTATAAAAAGGTTCACCAAATTTCATTCTACAAGTTTTATATTGAGCACTAGGCTGTTTTTACTCACAATTGCTTCTGACATCAAATGTGTAGTTTTACACCAACCATTTCTCCAGTTCCCTGACACCAACCAGGTATCCAACAATTCAGTTCAATTCTGACACTATCTACCTGGAGTTAGCACCTGATTCCACAAGTTATAGGGCTCAGTTCTAAACGACAATCCCCATTTCAGATGCCAAGCACAAGTCCTGAACACCCACACTTCTTAACCTACCAGCTAATAAATCAGGGCTCCCACAACCCTCCTCAGGTTCATAATTCAGTAGAGTGATCACAGAATCCGAGACAGAGCTTTACTTACTCTTATTGGTTAATTATAAAGAATTGTGAAGGATACAACTTAGGAAGAGCCAAATGGAAAAAAGGCATATGGCAAGGTACTGGTGGGCAAGGGGGGATGGAGGGTGTGGTGTGTGTGTGTGTGTGTGTGTGTGTGTGTGTGTGTGTGTGTGTGTGTGTGTGTGTGTGAGCACGCCCGTGCACACACATACACACGTTCCATGCCTTCTCTAGGCATACCACTCTCCCCGTTCCCAGAAATGTTCACCAAACTGGAATCTCTCTGAACCTTCTGTTTAGGGCTTTGGAAGAAGGTTCCATTATGTAGACATGATTGATTAAAACATCAGCCATTGGTAACTGAACTCAATCTCTGACTCCTCTCCACTCCTCAGACTGGGAGTGGGAGGAGTATGAGGCTCTTAATCACACGGTTTGGTCTTTCTGGAGATCTGAAGCCATCTAGGGGCCCCAGCTACCAGTTATCCGGTATACAAAAGACATTCTTATCCCTCCACATATTCCAGAGGTTTTAGGAGCAGTGTGCCAGGAACTGGACAAAGACCAAATATTTTTATTAAACCACAAGCACCTATTCTGTTCTTTGAAACCACGAAAATCACTGTGGGAGGTTTTTTAAAAGGATGCCATTCTATAAAGCAACAACAGAGATCCCTTTTTAAATAACAAGACATATCAGACCCTAAATATTCAAATGAGTGTCATCATCCAAAACAATTATCTTGAGATTAGATTGTGTTCTAACATTCACATTTCTTTCAAAACCAGATTACAGGCCACCCAAGAAAATCAGCAATTATGTAGCATTCATAATTTGCATCTGAATTATGTTTCCAATATATGTCTTGTCATTCATTATAACTGCCTACTAATAACATTGTTTGGCTTACCAACCATCCCAATCCCCAAATTATACTATTTAAAAATAATGATTTGCTATCAACAAAAATATGTAAAAGAGTAGGCCACTAATACTGAAAGTACCATTAAAAGCCTTTTTCTAACATGGTTTAGTCCTAGTCAATGTTAGCATTCCTAAGTACATGGTTTCCCAAGATGACCAATTAGATTTAGATATGTGAGTTCAAAGGGTTTCTTTTTTTCTCTCAAGTCTCATTACATTACAAACCCTTCTTTTTCCTTTCTTTCTTTCTTTTTTTTTTTGGACCTCTCTGAATAAATCTCTAATCCAAGGAGCTAACTAACAGTTGTTACAAAGTGAAAAGATAGGGAAGAAAAAAAAGGGAAACTAATAACTGGCATAATCCTACATTCTTTTAAAAAAACTGTTTTGTGCATCTATTTGAAATCACTCTAATCAAAATTTATGTATTTATAACATACCATTTACAGCTTTTTCAATCAGCTCTTCACAAGCATCAAAATCACCCTTCAACACCAGTTTGTCATGCAGGTCTGTTAGCATGGGATGTTCCAGGGCAATCTTGGTTTTCTTTTGCAGTGATTCAAAGGCTTCTGTATAATTGTGTTGTCTAAAGTGTTTCAGGCAAAGGCGAATGGCTTCCTGTTCACGGTACTACTGGAACACAAGAAAAATATGAAAAGAAGAGATTTGCTTAGTTATTACTATAGAAAATATTACGTGACGACCTAGAGTGAGCATTTACAATGTGCTAATAAGCACTATACTAGACCTATTCATTATTATCATGATTATTTTCACTTTTAAATGGCAAAACTGAAGCTTAGTCAATTGTAATAACTTGCCAAAGGTTACAAAGTACATAGCAGAAAGATATGTAACACATGAAGATAGATATATACATATACACGTATATATTTCATAAAGATGAAAAATATAAAAAAATGAGAATAGACCTAGAAACTCAACTTTCAAGAAAAGCTGAAAAACTATTTATCAAAGTCCACTAAAGATTGTAAAAATTGTAACTTCCATAGTTTTTACTAATCAGATTACAATGTTGGTACTGAAAGCACAGAAACCATTAATAATGTATATAAATTATATTATGCTTTTTGTTCATGGTTCTTAGTATTATTTGAATGATCAATATCAAATATTTATGTATTTTAAATTCACAAACAGGTTTTATGACTAAGTCATCAGAAAGAGATATTTAAATTTTATAATTTTTTTCTAAACCTGGGCTTCCCCATCTATTAAATAGCAATAAGTAAAAATCTCAATTAACTAGAATCCAAAAAGAGGAATGTTCAATTTACTACTACTACTACTAACTCCTTCCCCTAACAGGATGATGTCAAAAATACAATGTCATACAGAGAATTTTTTAAAAATTTAAAAAAGTTAACTTCAAGAATATGTTATGAGATTTCCACAAATTTATAATAAGGATTAACAAAATAAACTGACACAGAAGCAATACATGAAAACCAAAGAAAAATATGATTTACTTGTAAGCAATATCCTTTAATAATGCAAGAAAAAAAATATTACCTTTTAGGGAGATTTACAAGACTTGAAACACAAATCAGCAGTTTATGGTTGGCTGATATTTTATTAATAAGGTTATCAAAACACTTTCCTTAAACACTATAGTTAACCAAAATGTTTATCAAGTAACAAAAAAATGATCTTATATCCAAACTAATTTTACATTATAAGTTTCTTACCATTGGCCTATAAATAAAGATTTATCATAACTATCCAGAACAATATTAAACAGTAATACCTTTTCAATTATTTAAACTTTAGTAGTCTGAATCACATTCACGTTTTATATTTCCTATCAGGCTGTATATGGATACATAGTAGGAGAGGATTTATGAAATAAGAGAATTTTAATGCTTCAAAAAAGATTGAAACTCAAAGAGTGTAAAGACTTTAATTCTTAGAGGTTCATAACAAATACAGAATCCTTGAAAAGTGAAACGTGGCTGAACAATTTTAAGTTCTCAAATACAATCTCTCTAGAAAGGTGAAGTTGACAACTTCCTGCAATAACAAGAGGTTTTTTGTGAGTACATTAACACACACACGCACACACACACACATCATAAACTAAAGGGAACATTTTATTCAACTATCAGAGAAGCTAAATCCTTTTTTTTTAATAACCACATTTAGAAATTTTAAGCATATACTATCAATTATGTACATAACACCATAAAGGTGATTTTTAATGTTTAAAAATATCATCTCTACCTTGCAAGAACTTATAAGAAATCCAAAAATTATGAAAAATACGGAAAATACCGAAAGTTAGGGTCTATTTTAAATTGAATATAATCAAATGCAAAAAATAAATTAATCGAAGAAAAAGTTCAATTAAGCTGACCAAAAATAGAGCTGAAATTCCTTACAAAAAAGCCTTAGGAAAAAATCTATATTGCTTCCCTATCTACTAAGAGTAGATCAGTTTACCCCACTTCCAAATAAAAATATCAGAAACTGGTAATTTGACTAAAGCTTTATCACCTTCTTAACACCTTTAAAAAATATCAGCCAAGAGTCAACTGAACTTGTATTAAAAACAAAAATGAAGCATAAAAGGTGTTCGAAAAACCTATTTCTCAATAATTTAAACTCACATTTTTCAGGCTGCATCTATTGCACAAAATGATCTATGAATAAAATTGTTAAATATAATTTTAATTCTCCCTGTAAGCACAATATTTATAAAAACTATTTCAAATTCTCTAAAAGGAAAAATAAACATTCTTATTTTAATCAACACAAATATAATGGATGAATGTATATAAAAGCCATTTAGAACCATATCTACCCCTACTAAAAACTGTGTTTAAATATTTCTATCAATAGCTTAAAAACAAAACTCAGGGTCAGATGTGTATAATACTAAAATGGCAGACATTGGAGCCAGACTACCTGAATTTACCTATTATCTTAAACATTTGTAACTGTGTGAACTTAGGCAAAACACTTAACTTCTCAGTGCTCCATTTTATCATCTGTAAAATAGGGTTAATGACTATACCAATCAAAAAGAGTGGTTATGATTAAATAAGTTATAAAGATTGCTTAAAAGCTGGCAGAGTGTAAATGCTTAATAAATGTTGATTAATAATAGTAATTATCACTGTTCTCAATATTTTAAATTATTCTAAATGAAGACAAGAAACTGACACAATTCTCCCTTTACCATTATTAAAAACATAAAATTGGGATTTAAAAATACAGTCCTACCTTGCTATACCAGTTGAGACAGGGTTGTACTACATCAGGATCATCAATGCCACTAAGTTCAACATACCAGATGCTAAAGTTAAAGCTGGGTCCCCAGGATAAGAGTGGAACTTTGAAGAGAGAAAAAAAAAAAAAAAGAAAGAAAGAAAGAAAAGAAAAAGAAAATAAATTAACATAGTTCAAATAAAACTTTAGTAAAGTAAAATCACTATTCAAGCCTACTAGGATCCATTCGACAAATTTTCTGAACATTTTCTATATGCCTAGCACTGAACTATTAGGTGTCAGGGCTAGAGTGGCAAAAAGAAACATGATCCACACCACCATGAAGTTTCCTTAAAAATATTGCAAGATAAATTCAAAGTGGTCACTTATATATTCCTGACCTCATCCCCCAAATGGGAGCGGGGCTAGGGCTAGAAGATTTTAGCAGGCAAATTTTATCACACCCATAAGAAATAAATAATTACTATATAATTTAAACTACATCAGAACACAAAAGAGATTCAAAGTTCAACTACTTATCAAAGTAACATAATCCTAAAAATAAAACTAGAAGAAAAAGGATTTAAGGCCAATCTTAGCTATGAATTTATATTAAAAAATTTTTTTTAAATGCAAAAAAATCTACCAGGTTTTCACTGAAACTAAACAGAATTCATTCCAGGCATAGAAGGATGGTTCAATAATAGGAGCTATATTAAAATAATTCACGACGTTAAAAAAAAGATAAATAAATTCGATGATCTTAAATCATGATAAGAGTAAACTAATAAAATATACTTTCTAGTCATTAAAAAACTCTTAATATATAAGAAATAGAAGGCAAAAAAAACTTCCTTTCCTAGATTTTAAGTATCAAAAACCTCAAAAATTAAACCGAATGGAGAAACGTTGAGTATTGCCACTCAAGTCAAGAACAAGACAAAGAGGCCCAATATCACTATTATGCAGTACTATATGGGAAATCTTAGCCTGTGCAATAAGGGGGGAAATGCAAATTAAGAAAAAATATTCTCATTTAAAATGACATTGGTACCTACCTAAAAATTCAAAAGATTCAAATGAAAAACTTTTTTTAAATGTGTATACAAGGCAAACACATAAAAATCAACCTCCTTACACCTATAATAACCAACTGGAAAATATAATGAAAAAAGGCCCCTTTATAACAGCAAAGACAGTTTAAAATATCTCAGTATAAACTTTAAAATATGCAAGATCTACTTAAGAAAATATAAAATTTAACTTAACTGAATAAATGAAAAAACATACTATGTGCCTAGATGGGAAAACTCGATGTTGTAAACATGTCAATTCCCCTCAAATTAATTATAATTTTAATATAATCACAATCAGAATTCCAGTGGTATATATCCATTGTTTTCTTGACATGTAATTGAACCAGCTTATCTGAAAAGTAACGCAAGAATATGCGAAATAATAAAAATAAGAAAATAAACGTCCTAAAAAGATACAGTAATTATAAGTTTGATATTAGTGAAGGAAAAGGAAAGTAATCACTGGAGAAGAGTATATCCAAAACTCTTTTAGAGATTCAGAGGAATCTGACATAGGATGAGGTAACATTTTATATCAGCAGTGACAGAATAAACTAGAGGTTTTTAACATGGGATCCAAAGGCTCCTGAGTATTTCCAAAAACACTTTCAGGAGGTATCATGTAGTCAAAACTATTTTTCATAATAAAACTAGGCCTTTATCAGCATTTATTTTTAGTGCACTAACATTTACATTCATGGTGTAAAGGCAATGATGAATAAAACTGCCAGCACCTTGGTAGAGTCACAAAAAGTAGCAGCACAGAAGTGTAACAGTATTCCAGACACCACCACCCAATGCACGGTATTCTTCATCATCATATACTTGCAATTAAAAAAAAAAAAAGAATTCATTTACGAATTCCCTGATGCAGTCAAATCTAATCTTAATAAGGCTCTATCATTAAATACACATCTTTTCTTAATATTCTATGTGACACAATGGAAAGTACAAATAAAGCACTTCTGCTGCATCCTGAAGCATGATGCTTATTGCCGAGAAAAGGACCTGTACAATTGTTAGAACTGTGTGCTGAAAGAGCCATTTGTCCCCCCGACCCCTGCAGGATGCCACTTTTATTTTTTTAAAAAAAGACCATTATGATTATTTAGATTTGGGTATTTGCCAGACATTTATTTACCTGTCATTTCAAGGAAAACAACTATTTGTTGCCAAAGATAAAATTCAAGCTTTCCAAGAAAAATGAAAATTTTGGAAAACTGGTATCCACTGCTGCTGTGAGCTTAACTACTTCCCAATACTTAAGACTTTTCCGATGATATTGGTGGTGATGTTAATGAGTGTGCTTTTTAAAAATATTATATAATGAAATGTTTTAACATTTGGAAGATCTATATAACTCAGTGAATCATATTTTCTAAATGACCAATAAATGATGTTACAAAACCAGCACAGATAAAAGATGAACTCAAAGACAGGCAAAGGGACTTTAATATACACTGGTATAGTTCAAAGTGAATAATGCAATTACCTTTAAGAAACTAACACTGATCAAATTTTGATTAGGTATCAAAACAGAATGTCAACCATATCTGACATTGGAGCTACTAATTTCCAAGTCCACAGCTCTTTTTTAGCATATCAATAAGGAGCTAAGATGTAACAGATGCTTTCCCACACTGTCATCTAAAGGAAGCTGTGTGAATGAAGACAGACACAGGCAGTAGCCAGGCAGTCATCAGGATATATGAAGGATTCCTGAGATGTTTAATGTGGATTTCTCAGTTTAAATATGCAAACATCAAAAATTTCATTCAATAAATAGTAAATTATCATCATGTTCTGATGTTCATTTCTTTATGTACCATTTTAAAAGTTTAGTACATTAGAGCAAAACCCATTAACTAGTAAAAGAGTCAGAATAAAATAGGATTCTAAATTCAAGGTCTAAAATAGGATTCTAAATCCTGAGAACATGGTCTGTAAGTGTAACTAGACATTTAATATTAATTAGAGATCTGAAATCCATTCTCAAGTTCCAGGTCCAAGTTCAATAAAATCAGGAGAAAAAAAAAAAAATCTTCCATTGTATCTATTCAAGTCCCAGTAAAAATGATCATTTATTAAAACCCCTCGAGCAATTATGTTTTAGTGAGATTTTTTCTATATACCTGATGGTCCAACAGAAATATTTCTAGAATAAAATTGTTCCAATACTTAACATCTTTCAGAGAATATTTTTGGGAGAGGGTTAATTAGGAAGCCATCACATAAGAACAACATATATTATAGATGAATGAAGAGTACACAGCTGAAGCTTGAACCAACAAGGGGGTTGGAGCGCTGACCTCTAAACAGTTGAAAATCCACATATAACTTGACTCCCCAAAATTCCAGTCATCCCTTGGCATCTGCAGGGGAATGGTTCCAGGAACTCCTACAAATATCAAAATCCACAGATGCTCAAGTCCCTTATATAAATGGTACAGATAAATGTATGTAGTCAGCCCTCTGGATCTGTGGATTCCCAACCATGGACTGAAAATAATTTTTGATTCACGGTTCATTGAGTCCACGGATGTGAAACTCAGGGATATGGAAGGCTGACTGTATTATTTAAAAAAAATCCACATATAAGTGGACCCACCCAGTTAAAACTCCTGCTGTTCAAGAGTCAACTGTCGTTAATTTTTTAACAATTTAAAGGGTATGTACCGAATGAGCAAAATGATGCACACACATTTTAAATTTTAACATAATTTTTGGTGGTATTAACAACATTAATAATCCACATTAGACACACTATGTATTATATGTTGGAAATCTAAATGTGAATTAGAGCTCCAAGCACGTGTTCTTTCTTCCCCAATGAAGTGTGTCTTTGCTCCCACCTCACATTAAAAGATTCGAAACTCCTAATACACATTCCCAAGGCGAAGAGTTTGTATCCTAGGATTCAACCATCAGTTCTCCCAAGGGACAATCAGACACAGATATGATCATCAGGATCAGAGCTTCTCATCCTTTTTCATAATGGCATGCATAGCAAATGGAAGTATTTTTATGGCACACAAGGGTACTAGGCTGTAGGCTCCTGCTATTCTAGGTTTGAGCCGGGTCAACGCCTCAACACAATGAAACACATCTGCGGCACATTCAGTGTGCTTTAGCAGTATCACCTGGGAAACTCTTGTCTAGGTGGCTAAAACAGCTATTACAAGATGCTAGTAATTTTAAGATTAGGTTCTGGAAGACCCTAAAATTTCAAGATTAACCATTCTGAAAGAGGGCATCTATTTGACTATAGAATTAATGGATAGAGAGTGCTTTGGCGCTCAGCACAGTAAGTAAAATAGTTAAGTACTCAATAAAGTTAGCTACTACTATTAGCTATTACTACTATATTAATTTTCCTTTTAGTAGTACAGTTTTTAAATGTTACCTTTCCACATGTTCTCATGAAGGGCCACTGTCAAGGTACCTCCCCAACTCCCAGACTTACATCCTAGACTTTTAAATACTCCTGAGAATCCAGAATTCAGGCTGAATCCCTAAAGCCCCCACAACTATCCAGGTCACAAAAATCCAAAACTCCATAGAAATCCAAGTTATTCCATCTATCAAAAACCAGGACTCTCCCAGAAACTTTCCAAGAGGCCTGCCAAGTACCTACCTCTTCTACCCCTACATCACCTTGCTGATTTTCTCACACAGCTGTTATCTTGGCTACTAATCAGAATGTAAACCCTTCTAGTCATCTGTAACTAATACCCTCATCCCATTCCACTTTGTTTTCTCTCATCTGATCTAGCATCCCACTGAGATTTTCCCTTCCAATTTTTTAATTTACTCTTTCGAATCTGGTCTCTCAATTAATTCTTCTTCTTTACTAAATTTTCCTTTTACCTACAGGCCTTACAGAAACCAAGCTTCTTCCTAAGGCCAACTCTCAATTCTACCTAAGTCCTGTTAAAGACATTACTCCAGCATGAGCTCTTTGCCTTTTTTGTTCCATGAACCTCTCTGGCTGTTCAGTGAATCCTGTGACCCAACCCACCCTCAGGTTTAAATGTATAAAAGAAAACACACAGGGTTATAGAGTAAACCAACTGTATTGAAATATAGTTATAAAATGAAAAAACAAATTAATGATATAGAAATATACTTTTATAACACATTTGATAACAAGATCTAGAGGCAAGTCTAGTAATTTCCATAATTTCAAAGTTATAGTATCTGCTATATGATGGGAAAAATTTGTTACTTCTATCTCTGACAAGTCACAAGTATTGCTAATATTACTATAATTATTGCCTATATTCATAATTGGAAGAAATGCTAAATACATTAGATGTTAGAGAATACTGACGTAACTTTTCTTTCATTAACTTCATGAAGCCACTGATTAATCCTTCTAAACTCCTGTACAATAAACTCAAAAAGTACATATGCAATATCTCTAATGAGGCAAGCAGTTTGCTTGGTACTTCTGAAATCTGAGGAAACAGACAGGGTTGCTTTCCCCAAGATTTCACAATCTACCTGAGAAAACAAAACTCAAGAACTCAATCTTTGGCAGTGGACAGACTTAAGTTTATACTTCATCACTACATTTTATTACCTGTATCGTTTTGGTCCAGCCATTTAACCTCTAAACTTCTATTTACTCATCTGTAAAGTGAATGTAATAATGCTTACTTCACAAAGTGTTAGGAGGATGTTTCATAAATGATATCTACTAATAAATACTATTACTCTAAAGCAATACAAGCACATATCCAAAAGCATATACCAAATGCTATGTCTTTGATCTATTACTTACTAGCTATGTAGCTTGGGACACATCATTTGACTTCTACCTTCAGTTTCCTCAACCAAGAAAGATTTTACGTACCACTATAATATTCAAATGAGATACCACATGTGAAAGCAATTATAAACTATCAAAAACAATAAAAACGTAAGAAGCTCTGAATAATGACTGCTGAAATGACATGAGGGTTCACATTATATTTGTGCATATTTTTCCTAGAGTACCCAAAATACATTTAAGAAGGTATGTAAACAAGAGCTATATGAATATAAGTATAAAAATGCACAAAAGAGACATTCAAAATGAAATCACTTCCTTCATAAATATGAGCTTAAATTACTTAAACAAACTAATTTAAATTTGGTTTAAGCCAATTTAATGAATAAGCTATATCATCAATGCAAATGATCATATTTAGATGTCAGTGCATGGTTTGGAGATTATTTGCCATTGAGTTAGTCTTGCTTCTCTTCCCCTCCATTATGGTGAATTAACTGAAGGCTGACTACATTTAGATATTGTGTTGTTTAAGGATAAACTTTTTAAAATAAACCAAGGCCTTTCACACATATCACTATAGAACATAAATGTGAAGTATGCAAACACATTTTTAAGGAGAAATCTAACAATTTATACAAATGAGGCAAACAAATATTTGTGTTAAATTACTAACAAAACAAAGCTACATACACATCACTCTTGTTTAATGAAATAATTTTTTAAAAAAACAGTGATAAACTAAAAACATTAAACTACTGTACAAGCTGTTACGTTTCATATTTTCCTTATGTACAAAAAAATTATCAAGAGAATATTGGAAAAAGGTCAGAAAGCAAAGATACTGTAGACCATCGAGATCTTTTAATAGAAAAGCAAAAAATATGAAGTTATCTAAATATTAATATCCTAAACAGCAACGGGGTTACTAAGGTCTACAATAATTAGGAAAGCTCCAATTAACATTTTGACTTAATACCATAAAACTAACCCACCAGGGTAAAGTAAAAAGCATCATTATGCTCTATAATTAAAAGGCTGATAGAAAGGGCTGGAAAAGAGCCAACTGCTTGTCTTCAAGCAGCTGAACGTCTGTCTAACTGGTCCATAAGAGACCTGTTGTCTTATAAAATTTAAAGGGAAGAAACTATGCAACTATGCAAAATAGGCTTTTATTCATACTTCTAATGAATAATACCAGAGGACTGAGAGCTACAGAAGCAGTGGTAGTAGATATTTTCCTTTGAAGAAAACTAATGACTGTAGGAAATATACAAATAAGCACTAAAAAAAAGAACTTTTAAAAAAGAGAGAACATTCATTTTGTATGACTAGGCAAAACAGAAGTTGAATACGTAGTTTAAAACTAAAATCTAAATGTATTATATGAAAATATATTCTCATTGCTTACACATCTGAAATATAAGATCACAGAATTGTTAAAGTTATTCAAGAGTCTATAAGAACTGAGTGTCTACACATGCTGAGGAAAGGATACTCATTAGTACAAAAGAAACAACCAAGAGTTAAATTTATTTTTTAAAATGTTCTTGTTCATAAATTCTCACAGGAAAACAGGACACAGGTTTTTATTTACATCTATTTATTATAACAACAGAAACTATAGTTACAAAAAAAGTAACACACTGGACAGCCCAACCATTCTAAAAATAGTTTTTCCTCTGTAAGTAGTGTTTATTAAGACCTCAGATACTCTTTTTGCCCAAAAGAACTATCTGACTTAATAAAATGAACAGGCCAACTCTTGATAGAATAACAATGAGTATGAAGTATACTGCTTGTTCCAAAAGAGGAATTTTTCCCCCACATCAAAATATGGGATTCTGGCTTTTATTATTATTCTTTAAGGGATCTGACTCACTTTAACCCCAATTTTAACCTAATATTTTCACAGGTATGCAATATAGATGGAAATTAAAAGATGTGAGTCCTTAACTTTCTAAATAATAAATTTTACCTTCTTAATATTAAATATTTAAAAGAAACCAAAATAACTCTAAACACACTAATTTTGAGGAGGCATTACAAACACTTTCTTAAGCTAAAACATTTGATAAACAAACACATGCCTTAGGTAGTACAGTATTTTTCAAACATAACTTTGCAACTTATTACTTAGGATCATAAAATTAGTTTTATGTGTCTGACCAACATTTCACCAAAAGGAAGAGAACAGAAAATTACCATAATACACTACCTTAAGGAATTCATGGGTATTTGATTTTAAAATGTTAAAAAATGATAAACCTTCCATAAACAATGAAGGCAATCAAATCATTATTTTATCTCATAAAATCTTCTAAGAAACTTACAAATGAGAAAATATTTAGAAAAGGTTCCACTTAAAATAACTGTCACTTAGCTATAGATTTATGAAGCAAAGGTCAGAAAATGTTTTCTATAAAAGTCCAAACAGTAAATATTTGGGGCTTTGTGGGCTACATGGTTTCTTGCAACCACTCAACTTTGCCTTTTTAGTGAAAAAGAAGACGTCAACATTACACAAACAACCTGTGTGGCAGTGTTTCCATAAATTTTTTATTTAAAAAAAAAAAGGTGTCTGCAGGATTCAGCCCATAGGCTGTAGTTTCCTAACTGATGTTATAAAAAAAATTATTTCTTTTCCACAATGCTAAAACTCTTACCTATTTTAATGAATCGACAAGGAAACATCTGTTCATCAATTTTATGCTTTAAGGTGAATGTTTCTTTGTTATAATCATTCTTTAAGCCACTGTGAAAAAAAACAAGGTTATCAAATCTGATTTCATAATTCAATAAACACACTAAAACACAGATTAATAATACCATACTCAGATTTTAAAATTAAACCAATGTTCAAAATAAATGACCAAGACAATGTAAAGAAGTCACTGAACATGAGGATACTGGTCAAAATTTATACATCCACATCAACTGCATTATGATTGTATTCTCCTTATTATTAGAAGGCTAATAAAAAATGTTCACTATTAAGGAATGGAAATGTATGATGACCTAGTGTCCTTAATATATAACTGAATATAACAAAAAACATTCAAGCAGTAAGAAAAAAAAAAAAACAATTCACACACATCTTACAACTTAACCAGAGTCAAAAGTTTGAATTTGTTAAAGAATTGTTATTTAATTCTGATTAAGTTGCCAATGTTCTTTTTATAGCTCATCAAGTTTTCAAAGACAACCTTACTCGGTTGGTTTAATAACATCCACTTTATCCTAAATAAAAATAAACCCATAACAACTCTTTACTTAAACCAATACTAACGCAAATATTTATAAGGTCTCTTACCTTTAAGCTGTCTTATATCCTGAAACACTTTCATGACTTAAATCTAATACAGTATAAATGTAATAATTGCTTATATAAAGTTATGTGTTAATGAGACATACTGCATCACAAATATAGTCTAAAACTCCATGGCTTTATTTGGCCATTCCGTTGGTTATCTGATTTTTCATTACCTAGAGGGTAAATGAATACTTTCATTCCTGGTGGTCTATGCTATTAAAATTCAAATGTACCGAGTTCCTTCCAAGTGCTAGGCATGGTGCTAGGTTCAGTCATATATTTTTTCTCTTTTCAGTCTCCAATTTACAGTAAATTTCTAGAATATTAGTTCTGGATGAGGGCAATCAATCTTAATGTTTTGGATAGAATCTATGTTTTTATAGCAAAGATTCTGGTTAAAATTGAAAGTATTTCTAAATCATTAATAGTTCAAAAACAAAACTGAAAAATAAGTTAAAAAAAAACTCAAAATTTTTCTTCTTTCTTGTTTAGTAACAATATTAGCTAGTATCTGGTGGTTAAAAAAAGCTAACTCAAGAGACAATATTAAAATAAGGCACTAGAAATAGGATAGTAGAAATATTCTTTTCTCCCTTGAAAGAAAAATCAAACCATTCAGATTTAGCTACAAAGAGACTAAACAAAGACTGCAACTTTTTTAGCAGACAACTCTTTCTGCCCCATAATTATAACTCACCTGGACAATAGCTCTGTCATATTTTCTTCATTCATTCCACCAAAGACTTTAAATTTCTTCAAATTGCAGACATGAGTTTTCTCATATTTTCCAAATGTGATATTCTGGACTATAGCAGGTCTTTCAAGCTTCAGAATCAAGTACTAAAAAAGAAACAACCAAATTATATCTTCCTTCATGTGAAACAAATAATCAGACAACTTTAAAAGTTAATTTTTTGGACAGCTAACAGAAAAACGTAAAAGGTCTATCCTGTCTATCCTGCACTGACAGATTTTTTTTCTAAAACAGCCTTATACGGGCTATCATAACACCACTATCTTTTCCCAGGAAACTACATCATCTTGAACACTGTAGATGAAGGAGGAAAAAAGTACTAGTGAGATAACTTATAATCAAGGAATGACATTTAATAAAAGATATAACAAACTATGAATAATTAAATAAAACAAGATAATAAATAAGAAACAAGATTAGAATGCAAAAGTAACAATTACATTCTCGTCAACTATACTTCAATAGCAAATTCACTGTTAAAATCAATGATAAAATTTTAAACCTAGAAACAGAGATTTACTAATCACCCCTGCCAAATTTATAAATTAAAAAATCCAGACCTACTACAGGTATGTCTGGTGTGGCTCAAGTTTTCCTATTATACACAGGATAAAATGGGATCAGTTAATTAGGGAATACAGTTTACATTATGCAGACTGTTTTCGATTATAAAAATTAAGATGGAAATTACCACTGATTGAATACATGAGAAAAAGCTATTCATAAAAAATGATTCAGCTGTTTTGTTAGAGTGACTTCATGCTTCATAATAGTAATACAGGTGATTAAATTAAGTTGGTGGTCCTGCTTTATGCCATACAGAAAAATTAAAATGGCTCAAAATTAGTCCAAAATCAATTCTTTAAGATTAAAGACCTAAATTTAAGAACTAAAACTATAAAACTCTCAGATGAACATAGGCATAAACCTTCCCGCCTTTAGATTAGGCAATAAATTCTCAGATACATCACTGAAAGTACAAGCAACAAAATATAAAATGAATTGGATTGCATCAAAATGTTTTGTGCATCAAAGGACAATCAAGAAAGTGAAAAGACAACCTATAGAATGGGAGAAAAGATTTACAAATGATATATCTGATAAGGGTTTAATATCTAGAATATATAAATAATTCTTACAACTCAACAACATACAAGATGACCTAATTTAAAAATGGGCAAAGGACCTCCACAGCCCTTTCACCAAAGAAGGTAAAACAGAGAGAGCCAATGGGCGCATGTAGGTATGTTCATCATTAGTCATCAGGGAAACATAAATCAAAACCACAATGAAATAAACTTCACACCCACTAGGATGGCTATCATAAAAAATAAAATAAAATAATAAGTGTTGGTGAGTTGGTGGACAAAGCAACTCTCATACATTGCTGTTGGCAATTTAAAATGGAGTAGACAACATAGAACAGAGTTTGGTGGTTCCTCAAAACATTAAATATAGAATTACTACAGGACCCAGAAGTTCTATTCCTAGGTATAGAAGAAGTAAAAAAGGTATTCAAACAAACACTTGTACATATTGTTCAGAGCAGCACTATTCATAATAGCCAAAAGGTGAAAATAATGTAAATATCCATCAACTGATGAGTGGATGAACAGAAAGGGAGTATGTCTATTATTCAAGCATGAAAAGGAATAGAGTACTAATGCAAGCTATAATGTGGATGAACCTCAAAAACACGCTAGGTGAAAAGTCAAACACAAAAGGTTATACGCTGTATGATTCCATTTACATTAAATATTCAGAACAGGTAAATCCACAGAGGCAGAAAGATTAGTAGTTGACAGGAGTTGGGTTAACAGGGAAAGGAGAGAGCGCTTAACTGACACCAAGTTTCCTTATGGGATGGTGAAAATATTCTGGAACTAGACAGAAGTGATAGTTACACAACACTATGAATGTGCTAAACATCATGGAATTGTATATTTTAAAATAATTAATTTTATGTTATGTAAATTTTATCTCAAAATAAAAGAATGAAGCTAGTGGAGACATGAAATATGAAGATGACAATATAATCAGAGCTAATATTTTGTGAGCAGTAACTCGTGTCACATTGCTCTGATTTTTACATGCATTATCTCATTTTAGTAGGAGGAATAGGAGTAGTATTTTAATAACAATAATTATCCTCTTCATCCTCATTTTATAGGTGAAGCAATTCTGTCTTAGGAAGGCTAAATAACTTGACTATAGTTACAGAGCTAATAAATGAAAGAGCTGAGATTAAAAATCCATTAATCTGACTGCAGTTGACACTGTTAGTTGGGTGACCCAACCTCCATTTTCAACCCAGTTCTTCCCAGTCACCTTCCAGACAAGGGTGACAAGATATATGACAAAATTCCGGTCAATGAAATGTAAGCAGAAGTTTGCTGTGGGATAAGTTTTGCTTTTTGAAACACATGCCATCTCCCTGCTATCTGATAGTTACAGCTGCAACAACCACTATGCAACGACAAAGAAGAAGATCAGGAGACTCTCAGAGAGAGCCATGTGGGAGCCACTCAACTTTCACCAGCCGCTGCCTAACTCTATACGTACACGTGTGTGTGTGTCGGGGGGGGGGATTTGTTTAACTCACTGTAATAAGACCTTCTCTTATTAAAAGCATTTCCAATTCACCGACCCTAAAGCCAAAGCTTAACCACTACACAATAACTGTTTAGGTTTATATACTGTTCACACTTTACACTCTAAGTAGCTATTAAAATTTCTTTTTTATTATTAAAGTATAGTTGGCATACATTACTACATTAGTTTCAGGTGTACAACAGTGATTTGACATTTATGTATCTTCAATGTAATCACCACACTAAGTCTGCCACTGTGCAAAGTTATCACACTATTGTGATTATATTCCTCTTCACCTTTTTCACCCATCCCTCCACCCTCCTCCCATCAGTTTGTTTCTATGAGTCTGTTTTTGTTTTGTCTTGTTCATTTGTTTTGATCTTTTAAAAAAAATTCCACATATAAGTGAAATCATGCAGTATGTCTTTCTCTGTATGACTTATTTCATTTAGCACAGTAGGTCCATCCATGTTGTTGCAAATGACAGTATCTTTTTTATTGCTGAGTAATATTCCATTGTACATACATACACAGTACACCTTCCTTATCCATTCATCTATTGACAGTTATCTAGATTACATCCATATCTTGGCTACTATAAATAATGCTGCAATGAACATAGGAGTGCACATATCTTTTCAAATTACTGTTTTTGTTGGATAAATACCCAAAAGGGGAATTGCTGGGTCATGTGGTAGTTTTATTTTATTTTTTTTAATTTTCTAAGGAATCATCACATTTTTCCATAGTGGCTACACCAAATTGAAGTCGCATCAACCGTGAATGAGGTTTCCCACATCCTCACCAACACTTGTTTATTTGTTGGCTTTTTGATAATAGCTATTCTAACCAGTGTGAGGTGGTATCTCATTGCGGTTTTAGTTTGCATCACCCTGATGATTAGTGACGCTAAACACTGTTTCATATGTCTGTTGGCCATTATACAAATAGAGGAACGTCTTCTTTGGAGAAATGTCTCTCTTCATGTCCTCTGCCCATTTTTTTATTTTTCCTTTGTTATTAAGTTCCTTACATATTATGGATAAACAAACTGATATGTCTATGTAAGAAATACAGCTAAGCACCAAAAATGTATAAATTATTGATGCAAACCACAACATGAATGAATCTCAAGATAATCATTTTGAGTGAAATAAGTCATAGAAAAAATTCATACTGTATTTCTCCATTTATATAAATTACTAGGTTTTTCAAATGAATCTACAGTGAATGAACAGTGGCTGCCTAGCAATGGAGGATAGAGGTCAGTGGGAGGGATTAAAAGAAGACATGGGAAACTTTTGAAGTAAAAGATATGTTCGGTATTTTAAGAGTAGTGGTATTTTCGAGGGTGTACACATACATCAAAACTTATCAATTTGTACACTGAGGTGAAATTTATTATATATCAATTATACCTTAATAACTGTTTAAAAACTAATAAAGGTTAGTGTTAAGAAATAAATAAGCAAGCCACAGACCAGGAGAAAACATCTGTAATATATAACTAACAAAGAATTTATATCTGGTATATAAACAACTTCTATAACTCAGTAATAACAAAGGAAACAACACCATTTTTTAAAAAAATGAGTAAAAGAATTCACAAAAAAGATTAATGAATGGCCAACAAGCAAGTGGAAAAAGGTGCTTAATACCATTAGGCATCAGGGAATTATAAATAAAACCATCATACACCAACAATAATCACTACATTAAATGTGTGTCAAAACCAAATGTTGGTGAAGCTGCTGGTCAAGCGACTAGTCTGTTACTTTCATATAAATATATATCTCTACCTTACGATACAGCAATTCTACCTCTAGATATTTAACCAAAATCTAAAATATGTATTATTTTTAAAATCTTGTAAGAGAATGTTTATATAAGCTTCATTCATAATCACCAAGAACTAAAACTGCAAATCCATAAGTAAGAGCATGGATAAACAAACTGTGGCATATCCACAGACCAGAATGGTAGTCTATAACAAAAAGAAATGACATATTGACATACAAAATGGATAAACATCAAAACCATTCTAAGCATAAAAAGCTTACATACAAAAAAGTACATATATACTCCATGACTCCACCTATATTAAATATTAGAACTGGCAAAACTAATCTACGGCATAAGAAATCCAAATGGTGTTTGCCTCTGGGTGGAAGATGTGAGAGTTAAGGATTCACTGTTAAGGGACAGAAAAGATCGTTCTGAGGTGATGGAAACATTTTTTTTGTCCCTACATTGATGGGGTGTGAATTAATTATATTTGTGTATGCATTTTTCAAAATGGATATTATACACTTAAGTTCCATGCATTTCACTGTATGTAAATTATATTAATTAAAAATGTATTACACAATATATACAACGCTCTTTCCATAAACTTAGATAAAATACCACAAAAAACTTCATTAATTTACTGATATGCTGGTTCCACAGAAAAAAATTACATTGAAATGTATATATTTTCTATTTCCTTACTCACTTTGCAAGTAACTCTTATTCCTATAATATTATTATGTGGTTCATCAGAGAAAGAATAACCTGAGTGTATTACAAAGCTAACTCATACTCCCCTATACACACACCCCAACAGTATTACATAATCACTAAAGCTTCTTTGACCTGCTTAGATTATACAAAAGCAGAATGCTTGCTGTTTTTTAAACAACTTTAATTGTCCTCTCTAACACCAGAAAGCAAAGAATACTACCTAACATTATACTTTTACTTAAACTACCTCAGAAGGAACTTATAAAAAGAGTTATGATCTAATCTTTCTTAAAGCAATTATTAAGACATCTGTAACTGCCCATACATGTCAACCAATTCTAAGGTATTCGCCAGTCACTTTGAAAGATGTGTTTTCCATGGAAGAATTGTTAACTCCTATAAAACATATTTGATGAGGGAGAACGGTAAAAGTACTATCTTAAAGTATTTATGGGGTTTCATTCATGCTGCATTTACTCCCTACCAGTACACATGATCCAGAATTGACAGCAATCTTTTCTCATTAGGTCTCAAAATATGTGCTCTCTACCACAATGAAAACGGCTATAATCTTTTTGTTTATACAAATTATCAATTTAAAATGATAATCAAAAAGAGATAAAAGTGTAAGAATACAATTTAAAAGAAATTAAAAATCATCTGAATTCCACCACCACCATTTTCATAATAATTCCACCTAACTCAAGACACACATTCACACAGATACCTAACTTTACATACATAGAATATCATATATGTTGTTTTTTAATGTTAGTAACTTTTTAAAATATAATTGTTTTGTTTTTTTGTTTTCCTCTCTCATCCCCTTCTTTCTTAAATAACCAATGCCGACAATCAGATGTGTATCCTTTCATATCTTTTTTGGTGGCCCCTTTCTATCAAATACAAATACATATACGTACATACACACATATCAGTGAAATAGAGTGAGTCATTATTCAGGTAACAGTTGAATCTTATTATAGATGCTTCTCTGCATCTTACTTTTCTCATTTTAGAGTGGAAATTCCTCTAAGTCAACTGGTATAAAGTCAGTTCATTTTGTTTAAACAGCTGATAATATCTTGGAAGCTAAGTAGGGTCAGGCCTGGTTAGTATTTAGATGGGAGATGACCTAGGAAAACCACATACTGTAGATGTAAAAAATAAAAAATAAGGGATTGCAAACTGACAAGGTCCTTGCAATCTGTGAGGTCAACCAAGGGTTGCCTTGCCTAAAAAAAATAACAAAAATAAAAAAAAATTTTAAATGGCTAATATTCCGTGAAAAATATATCTAGCATTCCCCTCTACCTGGGTCTTCTCTTGTTTTCCTGAGCCAGAATCATGCAGCTAAGCCACTTTAAGATTCCTGACTCTCAGTAACAGTATGAAATAATAAAGGCTTGTTGTTTTTAACTGCTAAGTTTGGGGATAATTTGTTACATGGCAATAAATAACTCCTACAGCATCCAAAGCCAAAAGAAACATTAACAGTTCTGTTTATTAAGTGGTTAGGTCCAAATAACTTAATAAGTATTTATGTCCTGACAATTTAGTAGCCATTTAAAAAAATAATACATATTAAAAGAAAAATTTTTGTATTTCTACTTACCCTGCTCATATATCAACATGAGTTTTAAAGAGACATGTTTAGGGTTTATTCACTCTGGGAGCCATTCTCAAAACATGCTATATATCCTAGCACCCATGCATACACATATGGGAAAAGACAAGAATAGCTAAGAAGCTTTGAGTTTGATTTCCGCCCTCCTCTAGATAACCTGTACAATTAACTTCCTTACCTGCATAATAGACATAATTAAAATTTCTTACTGACAGAGTAAAGCACCGTGAGCATCAAACAGTATACCCTAATAACAGTGATGCTTTAGCTCTGTGCAATCTAATACACAGCCACTAGCCACCTGGAGCTATCTAATCTAAACTAATTAAAATTTAATAAAATTAAAAATTGCTTTCCTTAGCTGCACTAGCCTCATTTCAGGTGCTCAATAGCTAGCCACTTGTAGCTAGAAGCTACCACATTATATAGAGCTGTTATAGAATATTTTCATTTCTGCAGAAAGTTTACTGAATAACACTATCCTAGAGGCTACTAAGTAAAATATAGAATATTACTTATCCTTATACTAATAACCTCTTAAATGTTATGCTTCTGTTTTTCTGTTTGTTACTTAGATTTTTTGTCTTCTCCCTCATAATGCTGTCAGTTGTTAGCTTGCTGTTAATGTGCATATCTTTTACAGCTATGCCCCCCACGCACAGTTGCTTCCAGCTGCTGAATCCTGAAGAAAAGAATTAACCAACCAGAATAACATTATATCCAAAGTTGAGTCTAGAAAAAGCTCTCAGGACCTAAAATTTCAACACGATGATTTTAATTTTTCAGAGTCCCCTTTGCCTTTCTTTTTGATTCTTAGACCTGTTTAAGACATGGTAAATGAACTACTAGTTACAGTACAGTAGTTCCTCATTATGGATTCTCTATTTGTGAATTCGCCTACTAAAATTTATTTGTAACACCAAAATACTTGGAGCACTTTCACAATCATTACCAGATATGAACAGAGTAGCAAAAAATTTGAGTCTCCTGATGTACACTCTCCCAGCTGAGGTCAAACAATAGACATCACACCTTCTTGTTTTAGCTCTCAGACTATAAACAAGCATCTCTTCCATGGTCTATTTAATGCCACATTTTTTATATTTTTGTGCATTCTGTTGGCGATTTTGCTGTCTAAATCAATCCCCAAATATAGTGCTGAAGTGCTGTCTAATGTTTCTAAACACAAGAAGGCTGTCAAGTGCCTTACAGAAAAAATATGTTAGATAAGCTACATTGAGGCATGTGTTATAGTGCTGTTGGCTGTGAGTCCAATGCTAATGAATAAACAATATATATGTGTGTATGTAAAATAAGGTATCTTTAAACAGAAACACATATAAAGTAAGGTTATGTACTGACTGGCTAATGAAAATGCTGTGACCAGAGGCTTGCAGAAACCTAACTCTGTGAGTTACAATGAAAGATCCACCAGACTGGCAAAATCTAAACATGAGCCGTAGGAAGTGATAGGAAGAATACAGTGCATAGTAACTTTCACATGCTGCCAGTGAGAGATTAGACAGCCATTTTGTAAAACGGTTTCACATTACCTGATAAAAGTTCAACATACACATACCTTACGATCTAGCAATTCAATACAAGGTATATACCCTAAAGAAACTCTTACATGTGTACCGAGATAACATACAATCAATTAGTGCAGTAACAGCACTTCAAACTAGTACTCTTTTTAGCTTATATTTTCCTCAAAAGGTATCAAGAAACTTAGTTTTGCATCATTAGTAATCCAGAAAAAAGTTGAAATATGATTTTAAATGTTCTGATAGCCATAAGCAAAAAGTCTGTTTCATCAAACGCCACACTGCATTTATCTATATAAAAGATGTTTCAAAATTTAAAAAAAAGAGGAAATAAAAATTTAGCTCACAATTTCAAAGACTGAATAAACTATTAATGAATTCCAGATTAATTAACTGCCCATTTAAATTCTGACTTTCAATGATATCAGGAGCAACACATAATCTTACCTGGGGAGGATAGTTGCTCTCTGAAGACCACCTGGAAGATTGGTCATTTGGTTTATCCACTAAAATATTCCTGAAATAAAGAAAAAGAAAGTGTAGTAATTAATTAAAAGATATGTGAACACAAATATGCAAAAAGAGAAATAATCTACCAAATGCTAAAATTATTATGAGGTTATTAGATACAATTACATTGTACTATTCCATGTTACATGTATATATATATAATCAATCCCTGGATCTAGAAAGTCTTTTAAGCCCAGCATCAGATGCAGAACTGTGGGTGGAAAAAGTAACTTTGGAAGATGGTGCTTTCACTGGAAACTGTAAGGCTAAAGACAAATGGAATCATACATAAAAACTGTACTTTATTGGGTAAAGTTGTCTTTCAGAGGAATATGAGTTAATTCTAAACACTTCACATGTATACTCAGGTTGAACAAATAAACAGATGGTACATGGTGGGAGTCAAGCTTCTCACTTTGGAGTGAAAAGTTACAGAAAAGGAAGGGGTGGGAGGTTAGAATTAACCTAGTGCTATTAGACTAGAGTCAGAGATATCAGTGTGAACTCATGTTTACCTCAATATCTATATAAATAGATTCAGTAGTAATTCTGTTCAGTAAGAGGGACTAGAAGCTGTGACATCTCACTAGCAATGAGCACACCCAGATCTTGGTTTTTATTACCACCGTCCAATAAAAGTAAACAAGGATTCTTGGGAAAGTGGCTGATTCTAGGATCAAAGTAGGGAATTCAGAAGGTAAGCCTGAAGTAACACATAGTTTTTCAAAAAAAAAATAAAATGGGGCATATCAAAGGAACACAGAGGAACCAAAATGAAACAATGAAAGACTAAATGGCCAAAGATGAAACAATTTAAACAACAAAATAAATAATGTAATATGGATTATGACCCAAAGTATAAAATAAATATCCACGAGTCCGTACTGATATAAATAACCCCAGTCTAACCATCAGAAAAAGAACAAACTCAAATTGAGGAATATTCCACAAAATACATGACACATCTTCCTCAAAATTCTCAATATAAATTAAAGCAAGGAAAGACTGAAAAACTGTTACAGATCAGAAGAGAGTAAGAAAACATGATTAACTAAAAGTACAGTTGATCCTTGAACATGAGTTTGAATTGTGTGGATCGACTTAGACGTGAATTTTTTTCAATAATACATACAGTACTGTAAATGTATTTTCCTTATTATTTTCTTATATTTTCTTTTCCCTAGCTTACTTTAAGAATACAGTATGTAATACATGTAACATACAAAATATGCGTTAATTGACTGTTTAGGTTAATGGTAAGGTTTCCAGTCAACAGTAGGCTATTAACAGGTAAATGTGGGGTGAGTCAAGTTACATGCAGATTTTTGACTACATTAATTCGCAACCTCCACGCTGTTCAAAGGTCAACTGTAATGGTATATTGAATGGTATCTTAATTATAACCTTAGCTGTTGGCTAGAGCTGGTAAATGGTCCTTTCATATTTTGCTGTTAGTAATGCAAATTGATATAACTTTTCAGGAGATAATTTTAATATAATACATATCAAAAACATTTCAAATGTGCATATCCTTTAAATAAAAATGATGATGACAACCATAATGACAACAATGATGATGCCAGCATCTAACATTTCATTTCTGAGCTTTAATGGCATTCCAAACACTGTTCTAAGTGCTTTCCATATACAAACCATTATCTTTAATGTACAGATTAAGAAACTGGGATAAATTAGTTTTCCTAAATATACACAACTAAGGAGGATTTGAACCCAAGGCAATCTGATTCCAAAGCCAATGCTCTTAATCAACACACTATACTATACTGCCTCAGCCCACTTCTTGGAACTTAACCTAAAAAATAATCCAGGAGATGTAAAACATTTATATTCATGACGGGAGAATTTACAAACAATCTAATTGTCTAATAATAGGGGATCCATTAAACAAATTCTGACATACATGTTACAGAACATCTTACAATAGTGATGTATTCTACTACCTGACTTTAATTTTAATATCATTGAAAATGTTCACTACATAGTTAAGTGAAAAGAATAAGTAGTTTACAGTATATATATGATGAATCAAGTGCTATAGATAATGTTGATGCAGGGAGAGAAAAGACAAAGAATATATCTTAAATTGTTAATGTAGCTCTCAATGGTGAGATTATAGTGACTTTTTCCTTTATTGTGCTTTTTTATACTTTTCAAATTTTCTAAAATTAACACACATTACTTTCACAATGAGATACAAGGTATGTTTTCTAAAGAATTATAAAACGCAGAATAAAGAATTCTATATGACAAGTTGCAATATGGTTAAAAGTTGAAGCTAAAAAACTAGGATTAAAAAAATCACTCTGATGTAAATGTTACAAATCATGAAAGAAAGCCTAATATATTATAGCTATAGGACCATAAAAATCATAAAGTATAATATATTTGAGCAGGGAGAAATTATATGACATGTAAGTGAGCTAATTCTATCACCTTCATAGCTCCTAGGAATAATTTTTCTGAACTTGGTAACAAGAGATTTAAGAATATATTTAAAGTTTATAATTAAGCCAGATTAAAATAAAAACATATTTCATACCTTCTAAATTATTTGAGGCAGAATACCAAAAACAAAAAGAGCATATAGCAAAAGGCAGAAAAGAATAAAAGGAAACATTAAAAACAGAACATTTAAAACAAGGTGACACTATTAACACCGTCTATTATAGCTATGTGTGTGTGTGTGTGTGTGTGTGTATAGCCCAAAATAACATATTATATATATATAGCCCAAAATAACATAACATATACATATATATACATATATATATCTCCACCCAATCCAAAGGGTATCCTATTATGTTATTTTAGGCTATATATATACATATATGTATATGTATATATATGAAACTTAAAATTATATATATATACATAGTAGAAACACTGCAATCTACATAACTCATGACAGAAGACATATAAGGCAGGAGCGAATTTTGTAAAATTAGGGGGTAATTTAAAGCAAAAAGTATTAACTGGGTGAAAATAATAATTATATAACAACTGTTCAAACCACAATGATAAGTTGTGAATCTTAATGAATTAAACAAAAACAAAAATAAAGCGAAAATCACAGTAAATATAAGAAGAAACTAAGACAACCTACTTTCTGTATTTATAGTAAACTGACTACATTATCATTAGATGATCAAATCAGGCTCTTTTCCTCCTTTTTAAAGATCTAAGTGGTGATGGAGAAGCAACTAATTAATAAAGGCTATTGCCTCTTAAAATTTTTAAGTTACAGATCACCTCCCAAAGCTTAAAGTCAACTGTAGTCTAACTCTCCCTCCCAGACGTTTCCTCCCTCAATCCATTTCCATTCTCTCACAAGACATATAAGAAACGAGTTTAGGGCAATGACTATTAACATCAGCCCTTCAACAACAGTAACAGAGCTACTATGGTAGCATTCTAAAGAAGTTGTTCTTTTTTATATCCTTCGTATACTTCCCAAAGACCTATAAACCCCACCATCACTACTAGTATGAGATGGGACATCACTTGTAAAATTCTTAATCTTTTAGCAGGAAATGATATGGGACATCTCTTGCAGAGTTGATCTTTTTAGTAAACCTAGTTAAGTTTTCTTTCCTCCTTTCTTGGGGAAAAAGGCCTTCTTCCTCAAATCCTGATAACTGCCCCAAACTGGTGATTCAGATCCTCTGGCTGATGACAGCCCATTGTTAGCAAAAATGGTGTTAAGTCAGACAGGGGCCCTTAGAGTCTGAGAGGGAAGGGGACTTTAGGCCAAGGTCTTTTTTTTTTTTTTTCTCTTTAAGAAATATATTAACCAAGCCTGTTTTCCTTTACTCACTTAATAGGCAAATCAATAATAGAAATTAATAGATATATGATTTAAATAATAAGCTTATCTCATCTTTTCCTTGTCTAGGGACTGAGGTGGTAGGTACTTCAGCAGACTTCACATCCCTCAACATCCATACTAATAATAAGGGGGTTCATGGCTCTTAGAAGAAGGTTAGGTAGGAAAGTTAGGGGGTTTCAGGTCTGCCTGCAAAGACACTGAGGTCATCCTATCCTAGAAGGGGTCTGCCCTAATCTGCCCACAATTAAGCAAGTCAGAAGGCATTTTTTAACTCACACAAAGAAACCAGTAGGCAGAAAATTAGGTACCAGTTTAAGCCAATCACTCGCACCTGCACAATGAAGACCCCTGCCAAGGACCTTCAACTCACCTGAGCCTCATTACACCATCATTATAATTTGATGCATATGCCTGGAAGTTCATTAATATCATTATAACAGACTGAATTCTGGGAACAAACATGCACAGAAAGCAAAATGATGAATTACTGAGTCCTGTCAATCTTAGTTGTCAATCAAGGAAGCCCACTCCTGTAAGAAAAGTCACCACTCATAGCAAAAAAGAATAAAAACCCCGAAGGCTTTGTTAGCAGGCCTTTTGAGCCAGGCTTCTCTTGCTCAGGCCCCCTTCTACTACTGGCAGTGCACTTTCCCTTCTAATAAAACTTTTCTTTCCTACTGTATTTCGGTGTCTTGCCCAGCTCTTTGTTAGGGACATCAAGAACCTGGACAATGCACTGGGAGATCCCCACTCTCCGGTAACAGTATAGCTTTTCTTTCTAATTCTCAGGACTAAGCAAGAGACATTAACTTCTCATACTATATAAGTCAATCACATACCAGTTCACTATCACTGGTTTCTAAAAGAAGAAATATCCAATCCCCAGTCTCTGCTGTGTAGCAATCATAGGCAGTAATGTTTTTGCTATCTGTGACTTTTCCTTACAATTATCTCAACAACAACTAACCTAGGCTGGCTGGCGACCTATGACAGGCAATGTGATGAGCCAGTATGAAAATAAAATTATAAGAAAGAAAAATGTGTAAGTAAACAGAACCAATGAAACAGAGAAAAGATTTACGAATTAAGAATAAGAAATACAAAAAAAGAATAAGAATGTTGCAGACATAAAATGGAAGAGACTCCAGGGAACAAGAGAACAGAACTGATGACTTTACAGTTTCAGCTGCCAGGAGTTTCTGTTTTTGACAACGAAAAGAATGTGGCCACAATGCACTTCTAGGTACTCCATGACTAATTTAAAATTTTCATTCATTATTGTCTGAAAAAAAGAAAAATGACAAGCAAAGAAAATATTATAGAAGTCACAATTCAGTACCGAAATTATATGATTCAATAATAAAGAAGACTGATCTACTAAGGTTAAGTTAAATACCTACCATTTTGAAGTATATTTAAAATGCAAAATGCAAATAATAAGTGAGAACTGGTCACGAATTGGTAAGGGAGATGGGTTAAGGACCAAAAAGGCTTCTTATTTTGATCAGGGTTAATTTTAAAATATACACGTTCGTTCCTACCAATTCAGGATGAAAACTAAAGGTAATAAAAATAAGCATAGTAACATCTCTTAGATACAGACTGCAAAGGCAAGGTTGTAAATAATTAAATTCTTCTACTAGGACTATAAAAATGGATAGTGAAACACGTGGGCAACTGAAATATGGAATATGGTGTTTGCTTCTTCCAAGTTATATGTCTCCATTTGGCATATTTTTAAATGTACTATGACATATATATATATACTACCAATTAAATGTCAGGAACAAACTACTACAATTCATTATAAGAAAATAATTTATGGGACATTTTGAGTTCAAGTCAGCAAATTAAAAATCCTTTTTTTAAATTAAACATGCGCAAACCCTAAGCTTGCTTGTCAATACCTTGTAAACTGCTACTCTTAATACTTAAATACAAAAAGCAGCACTTGGGCAAAAAAAATAAGAGCATTTAACATCTTTTTCCGGCTAATCAATGCTCAAGACATTATCAGTAAAACCTAGTCAATTTTATATTGAGAGTTTGGATATTCAAAAGCTTCCTCTAATTCTGATGTAAAGAAGTCAAGCAGAATATTGAAATGAGTGCAGGAGAGTCAACTCTGGAATATTTCCTGTTTTGTAGTTTACAAATACCCTACTAAAACCTGTACACTTTTTTAAATGATGTGATAAAATGGATCTAGAAGAAATAAACTGTAAGCAAATCACATAATCTCTTCAGGCTTTAACTCCTTTATCTGCAGGGTAAAGGGAAAGGTGAATTCCTTGGACTCAAGTTTCTGCCTCTAATCTGGGGAGCTGCACTGCAAAACACTAAGAAACACCATTCCCGAGGCCATGCTAACATTCTACAATTCTATGAAAAGTCTTCGCACCCTTCATTGAAGTGTCATGTATATTCCTCCTACGTTGCAGTCAGTAACAATACACAGTCCATTGATTATAATAGAGTTGCATATGTGTGAACACTCTACTGGGGTGTCACCTCTTGGTAACTAAGAAGATTAGAATCTACTTTTTAATAAATAATAAATGTATATAGCATAAAACTTAGGAGACATAATAAAGTATACAATAAAAACTTGTAATTCAAAATGCACAACAGAAATCAACTCAAATCAATTTTGAATATCCCTGGCTGTAGAGCGTTTCCAAAAATCACTTATATTTATACATATTGTAGAGATTTAGACTTACTTCCAAATATGTCCCAATTTTCACAAAGAAGCATAGTGTGGAGAAGGTGCCCTACCATAAACTGAAAAAGTACTTATTGAACAAATACTTAACAAGTCCTATGTGCCAGACATTGTGCTAAGCTATGGGAATACAGTGGAATATAAAACAGACAGGTTCTCCACTTGTGATGCTAACATTCAAATGAGAAGCAGCAAAAGAAAAAAAAAAAAGACTTGTAAACAAGGTAATAATAGACTGTGATAAGTGCTGTAAGAGAAACAGGGGGCTGCAATAGGCCAGGGAAGTCCTTTTACTTGGGATAGTCACAAAAATTTTTTAAAAAACCCTCTGAGAAAATGCTAATCACACTATTAGAAGGAGGCAGTCATGTAAAAGTGAAGGAAAAGTCAATTCTTCACAAAGGAACCAACAAGTTCAAAATCCTGGCAATAGAAAATAATCTGACCAAGGAAATCTGACAACTGGGTGAAGTCAGATAATGTCCTCACAGAATGCAGGAAATCTCTAAGGGGGTCTGAGAACATTTTTTTAAATGCTGACTATAAACTGTACGAGGATTTCAGAACTATCCTACAAGTATTCTCTTATTTTTAGAAGAGACCCACCCTGAATAAAAATTTCAGGAAACTAAAAAAACAAAAAAATTAGCAAAACTTGAAGGATGACAACCCCCAGGAGAGAGAAGATTCTTATTCTTGGAGGGTGGAGGTCCAAGTAAGAGAACCAAAAGAACCATGACAAAATACATTTAAAAGTGTCTCTTCAGAAAGCAAAACACATGGAAAATGCAGATATAAAGGCAAAAAGCCTTTAAAAGTCTCAAAAGTCCAAATTTTAAAAATACTTCACAAAGGAGGCCTTGAACCACAGAGCTC
The DNA here is from genome assembly GCA_003508835.1 of Eonycteris spelaea. Classification (NCBI taxonomy): domain Eukaryota; kingdom Metazoa; phylum Chordata; class Mammalia; order Chiroptera; family Pteropodidae; genus Eonycteris; species Eonycteris spelaea. The sequence continues at coordinate 586,097 of PUFA01000310.1, read as the reverse complement.
AAAAACAGTGACAATGGCTCATCCATCCCTTCTGCCTACAGAAAACTGAACTTGTTTAAACACTAGAAACTAAAATGAAAGCCCACACTAAGATATTGTAAGAAAAATATTAAATGTGAAACAAACAACATTCTGACAGATAATACAAACATGTGAGAAAAATGTGGCCACAAAAAAAAATGAACATTACTTTAAAATGACCTAAAAGAAATTAAGAAAATAGCTGGTGTTTCAAGCAACAATAAATCAAAATTACAACAGCCCAGAAATAGTAAGACTAGAAAATAAAAACAGCTATTGAGACTCACAAATGAGGGAGAATAGTTTTCAGAAACAAGGACTAAATTAGAAGGAGCACAAAAAGGAATAGATTCCTCATCTGCCAAATGAAGCACCCCCCAAAAAAACAGATTATAATGAGTAAATAATATAACAGAAACAAAAGAAAGCACCAGTAGGTCAGTGATCCAATAAATATATAATTGGAACCAGAGAGGTATTTCAAACTATGCTGCAAGCGAATCTTCCTAAAATAAGATCTGAATCTATGCAATGAAAGGATACATGGTATATTAGGGAAATTCAACCCAGACTATTCTCAGTACAAACTATTAGACTTTAAAGACTTTTTAAGTTATTTAAGCATCCATGATAAAAGATCAAGTCACTTATAAGAAAATCATAGTTAAAAAGCTTCACAACAGCTATGATTTATACCCAAATATAATGACACATAAAATTTTAAGATACTTAAACACAAAAAAATGTGAATCTAGGACTTTATAGTCAAATAGTCAAACTGTGCTTCAAATTTAAAAGCACTGATAGTTAACAACATGTAAAAGTTCCTTAAGCCCTTCCTGAGAAACTAGTAAAGAACTTTACATATCTAAGAAATGATTTGAAAATATTCAGTATAAAATCTGCTCATCTGAACTAAAGGCATTTAACTGCAGCACTAAAACCAACCATGAAGATAAGGATGACATAACAATACGTAAATATGTCCTGCAACAATGTAGGAAAAACAGATCAAAAAAAAACAGGCAAAGAATGGAGAGAATAAGTGGAAGTTAGAATAGACTTATTAACTGTCTCACAAATATTAACTCCTAGAAGGAAAAGATCATCACTTAAAATTAGATGCTGGGAGAGAAGGAGAGAAAAAGTAAAAGAGGTTCCTAGCTAACTTCCTCAAGGAGACTTAAGAGTGTTACACTAAGAGACTAGATTGAAGAGAACAAAAAACAAACAAAAAAACAAAAAGTACCACACACACACACACACACACACACACACACACACACGCCATCCTAAATGCCAAAAGAAACGTATTTTAATAAGGAAAAGACAAAGTGAAAAAATTGGGGTCTGTGTATAAAATGTGCCACAAAACACTTAAGTAAATATCAAATATAATGATAAACATAAATGAGCTTAAAACAAAAATTTTCTTTATTTTTTAAGATTAGTTAAGGCAAAAATCTAATTCTATGATGGATATGAGACGTAAATAAAATAAAATGATTTCAGAAGTTTTATATTAAAAAAAGGATTAACAAAGACAGACCAGGCAAATGCAGATACTAATCAAGCAAGATTGAAAATTTCAGACATGATGAAATTCAGAGCCTTAAAAATAAGAAGAGTACTTTATAAGTTACCACAGTCTACAATACACATCAATACTATATTACTAACAAAAAAAATCAAAATAGAATATCAAAATTAAAAAACACCCTTCCATGTAAAAAGTTTTAAAAAAGAAAATGAAAAATTCTATTAAAATATTTGGGTCAAATACAAAACAAATTGTAAAATTTCTACAAAACAATGCCAATAGCAATGTGACACTTTCCAATGAAATTTTACAACACAATAGCCTCTAGACACATGTAGCTATTGAGTACTTAAAATGTGGCTAATGTGACAAACTGATTTTTTAATTTAATTTTAAATCCACATTAAATTACTACATGTGTCTCTACTATACAGGAAAAATTCATGTAGACACTACACCAACTAAAATTTAAACATATAAAAAAAATAAAGTGAAAAAGGAATAGGCAGCAGAAATATAAACATTAAAAAAAAAACCTGCTAAGGACTAATAACATTGAAGTAGAGACTATTTTAAGGATCACACAGCTACTTTGCACAAATCTACAGGGATAAATTTGAAGACTTAGATGAAATCTATAACTGGGGGAAAAAAAACTGTGCCTGCTGACCCCAGTAGACAGAGAATGTCTAAACAGAGAAATTTCCATAGAAGAAAAAGAGAAAGTTATCAGAACTCAACCATCAAGTACAGATGGTCCCAGTAAGAAAATCTATCAAAACACTTAAAAATAATATAGTTCCAATATTAAACTATTCAACATAGAAAAAAAGATAAAGAAATGTTTTAATTAACCTAGCATAAACACTGATTTCAAACCTGAAAATACTGCTAATAGAAATCCACACAAAATTACCTCAATTTCATTTATATTGACATATTTTAAAAAACTCATGAAAATCTTATTAAAAGTTCTCGAAAATCAAAACCTACAGCATTAAAAAAAATCAAGACCTAGTATGGGCTATTCCAAAAATGCAAGGGTGGTTCATTGTTATTCTCCTCATTAATATAACTTATTATAATAATAGAAAAAGAATAGTCAATCATTTCAATACATGCCCCTCAAAATACATTTGACAAAGTTTAACACTTAACTAGGACAAAAGATCTCAACTTAAAAGTTGATTATACATCTTTAACATTATATACTCATAAGACCAAAAAACCAGCACCTTATTTAGCGGTTAAACACTAGAACCATTCCTGACAAAATCAAAGACAAAGATGCCCATTATCACCACTACTACTAATTTAAAATTAAGATTAGCCAACTTACTTTTAAAAAGGAAAGCTTTTTAAAAGGGAGTTTACAAAAAGGACTTCCAGCTTCAGCTCCAAAATCTAAGAGCTTTCAAGTCATCTATCACTCTCACATAGTCAACAAAATAAAAGTTAACAAACTGAAAACTAAGGATGTCTTAGATCCCTGGAGAAACCGCCATCCTGTAATCTGGAGACACAGGCAAAGAGAGAGAACCAACACCTGAAATCAGTTTACCTGAAGCAAAAGCCACTGGAGACAATAAATTGTTAGGACAAATAAAAGGTCATTTTGACAAGTTTCTGGAGACTAAAGAGTTAAGAGTTACAAACTCGTGGGAGATTACTCTTAAGGGTATTTTGAGAGAAAAAAAAAAACCCAAAATGTAACAGAGTAAGGGAAAAGCAACCATTTTGAAATACCCCCTGAGTGTTCTTCATAATGAAGGCAGCCTTTTAAAAGGCCATCTACTTTACCAAAGCTTTATCCTACACCTTAGCCAACTCCAGCTCCCTCTAGCCTTCCTTTCTCACATAAGTGAAGAAAAAGAAAGGCTAAGAAATACTTCAGAAAGTAAGAGTCCTGGTACTTGGACCCAGGTTAAAAAAAAAAAAAAAGGCATTCAAATTAAGATTAGACATCGCTTATCCTCCCTCACACTTAGCCACCATATCTGGGGTAATGAATTACAACAGTAAATTACAACTGAGACTGAGAGAGCTATAAAACAAACTCTGGAAGTTCTTAAGGACCATCCCTCCCCACCAAAAAAGAAAAACATAGGGAAGAGAAAAGAACAAGGACACTAGAGAAAGATGAAATCTTTGGTGCTTAGGGCTACATCAAACATTAAATAAACTAACTTCTAACCTGATAACATAAAACCTCAAACTAAAAATCCTAATTACTCCAGTTCCTATCACCCAATACATCCTATCTGGCTTCCAACAACAACAACAATCTGAAAAAGCATGCTGAAAGGCAAGAAAAAACAGTCTAGAGACAAAGCAGGCATCTGAACCAGATTCGAACATAAAACAGATTTTGGAACTATCAGATAGGAACTTAAAATAACTATGATTAATAATATCTTAAGGGCATTAATGGAAAAAGTAGACAACATGTAAGACAGATAATTATCCACCTGGTAATGTACAAAGGAAAGAATCAGCAGTGAGCTTGAAGATAGATCAGCATAAGTTCCCAAAATAAAAAGGAAAAAATTTTAAAGAAAAATTGAGTCTCAAAGAACTATGAAGAAATCACAAAAGCTATATGCATGCACAATTTCAATAACAGAAGACAGGAGCAAAAAAGTATCTGAATAGGGCTGAAAATTTTCCAAAATTAATAACAGATACTAAACCACAAATCTAGGAAGCTCAAAGAAAACCAAGGAGGATAAATACCCCCAAAAAATCTATATGAAGGCACTTAAACTGCAGAAGAACAAAAAATGAGAAAATCTTGAGCAAAACCAGTAGGAAAAATTCTTTACATATGCAAGAACATAGATAAGAATTACTTTGGACTTCTCACCAGAAACCATACAATCAATAAAAGAATAGAATGAAATAATTTTATTTAAAAGCGTTGAAAAAAGAAAAACACCAACCTATAATTCTGTTTCCAGTGAAATTATCCTCCAAGAGTGAAGATAAAAATATACAAAATCTGTCACCAAAACACCTACCTTGCAGAAATATTAAAAGAAAGCTCTTTGAATGAAAATGATATGTGTCAGAAATTTAGATCTACATGAAGAGGGCCAGAGAAGCATTAAACGAAGATAAAATAAAAACTTGTATTTTCATATTCTTACCTGAGCTAATAAATAACTGTTTAAAGTAATAATAGCAACAACATATTGGGTAATTATACCATATGAAAAAATAAAATGAGAGCAATGTTATAAGGAATGGGAGGGAGGAATCAGAAGTACTCTAGAATAACATACCTGAACTATCCATGAAATAATACACTGTTTTGTAAAGTTGGATTAGATTGATTGTAAATGGTCTAAATAAACCAATCAAAAGACAGAGACTGTCAGAGTGGCTTAAAAAAAAAGACCCACATATGTTGTGTAGAAGAAACCTACCATAAAGACACAGATAGATGAAAAGTAAAGAAGATAAGGCTATTCCATGCTTTTGAAAGAAAGGTGGAGTAGCTATATTAATATACGGCAAAGGACTTAAGAACAAGGAAAATATAGGGATAAAGAAGGGCATTACATAATGAAAAAAGTGTCAATTCTCCAAGAAGACATAACAATCTTTAATGTGTCTGCTCTCCAAAAAAGGGTGTCAAAATACTTGAGGAAAAAATTGACAGAACTGCAAGAAAAAAGAGACAAATTGACTATTATAATTGAAGATATCAACATCCCTCTATCAGTAATTGACAGATTCACCAGGCAGAAACTCAGGATACAGCTGACTTGAACAGCACCATCAATCAACTGGATCTAATTAACATTTACAGAATATTTTATCCAACACAGCAGAATATACTCTCCTAAAGCTTACACAGAAATGTTTACCAAGACATACATTAAAACACATGTTAATAAATGTAAAATAATAAAAACATACAAAGTATGCTCTCAGATCACAGTGGAATTAAAGTAGAAATCAGTAACGAAATGATAGGTGGAAAATCCCAATATGTAGATTAAACAACACACTTCTAAATAACACATGGGTCAAGTTTAAATATAAGTTTTAAAATACAGTGAACTAAAGAAAAATAAAAACAAAACATCAAAATTTGTGTGATGCGACCAAAGCAAAGCTTAGAAGGAAACAAGCACTGAATACACAACATATTAGAAAAGATCTAAAATCAAAATCAATCACCTGTACTTCCACCTTAGGAAACAAAAGAAGAGCAATTCAAGCATGAAGCAAGCATAGAAAACAAATAATAAAAAAGTAAAAATTAATAAAGCTAAGAACAAGAAATGAAGAGAAAAATCAATAAAAACAAAAGCTGGATATTTGAAAAAATAAAATAAAATCGACAAACTTCTAGCTATGAAATAAAGAAAAACAAAGGCACAAATTAATGATATTGGAAATTAAAGAAGGTCATCACTACTGATCACTAGATAGTAAAAGGATAATAAAATAAATATTATAAACAACTCTATTTCCACAAAATTGTAAAAGATGAAATGGAACAATTCCTTAAAAGATGCATGAGTTCTACTAAACATTTAAATAGAACAATAATACCAATTCTCAAATTTTCTTCCAGAAACAGAAACACAAGAAACACTTCCTAACTCTTTCTGAGGCCAGCATTACTCAAATACCAAAACCAGATCAAGACATTCCAAGAAAAAAATAGCCCAATACCTCTTACGAATATAGATGCAAAAATCCTCTCAACAAAATATTAGCAGAACAAATCTAACAATGTATAAAAGCTATCACAAAACACAATCAAATGAGATTTATTCCACATATACAAGGCTAGTCCAACATTCAAAATTCAATTATTGAAGTCTATCACATCAACAGGCTAAAGAAGAAAAATCATATAATATCAATAGATACAGAAAAAGCATTTAACTCAATCCAACACCCATACACACTTTAAAATCTCAGCACACTGGTAGACGTGACCTTCCTCAAAATGATATCTACAACACACTTACAGCAAACATAGAAATTAGAGATTTTCCCCCTAACATCAGGAACAAAGTACTCCTATTCCACATTATATTGAAAATTCTAGCAAATGCAATAATACTAAAAAAGGAAATAAAATGTATAGATTAAAAAGAAAGAAAACTGGCATTGTTCACAGATGACCAAATTGTCTATATAAAAAATCTCAAAGAATCAACAACAACAACAAAAAATCCCGGAACTAATAAGTGATTATAGCAAGGTTGCAGGACATAAGGTTAATATACAAAAATCAACTGCTTTTCTATATATTGGCAAAGAACAGGTGGAATTTGAAAGTAAAACTACAATATCATTTCTATTAGCACCTTAAAAAAAAAGTACTTAAATAAGTCTAACAAATATGAAGATCTACATAAAGAAAACTACAAACTCTAATTTAAAAAATCAAAGAAAATCTTAATAAATAATGGAGAGATAGTCCATGTTCATGGATATAAGGCTTAATATTGTTAAGATACCAGTTCTTCCCAACTTGACCTAGCTACACATTCTACTCAACTCTAAACAAATATCAGCAAGCTATTTTGTGAATTATCAATATACTGATTCTAAAGTTTATATGGAAAGATAAAAAGACTCAAAATAGCCAATACAATACAGAAGAAGCAATAAGTTGGAGGTCTGATGTTACCTCTTCAAGACTAAGAGCTACGGTGATCAAGACAGTGTGGTAAAGGAATATACACACAGATCAATGGAACGGAATATATAGGTCCAGAAATAGTCTCTCTGACAAAGGAGCAAAAGCGATTCAATGGAGAAAAGATAATTCTTTCAACACAAGGCCTCCATAGGTGGTGGTCAGGGAGGATCTTACACCTTCCACAAAAATTAACTCTAAATCAATCTTACACCTAAATGTAAATACAGACCTATAAAAATCCTAAAAGATAAAATACGATAAAATCTAGGTGACCTGGGTTTGATGATAACTTTTAAAATATAACACCAAAAACACAATCCATGCAAGAAAAAATTGATAAACTGGAATTTATTAAGATTAAAAACTTCTGCTCTGCAAAAGACACTGTTAAGAGAATGAAACAAGCCACAGATGGGTAGAAAATATTTGCAAAACACATATACGATAACGACCTGTATCCAAAACATACAAATAAGACAGGAGGGCAACTTCCTGCTGTTGAATTAGTCAGAAAGGTCAGCTACTGGAGCCTGATAAAATTTCATAAGAATATCTACCCTAAGGTACACGGATTGGCATCAAGGAGCCTTGGGAGACATACCAGCAACAAGGGGCTTTCCCTATCATGACACATGTGCAGTAAGGCCCAAGAATGTTCCCAAAGTGACCTATCCCTAATTTAAATCATGGCCCAGGGATGGAGATTAAAGATGCTAATGAAACATGCTATGCATGAAGTAGTATGTAATCTCTCTGCAAAACTGTTTCGCCCACTCTTTTCATTAATATCTTCAGAGGGGCAAGAGTCCCCGTTCCAGTAACACAAAGATCTCTTAAAACTCAAAAATAAGAAAGCACCCCAATCTTAAAATAGCCAAAAAGTGTGAACAGACACCCAATCTAAGAAAATATATTAGATGGAAAATATATAAAAAGGTGCTCCACATCATATGCCATTAGGGAATTGCAAATTAAAACAGCAATGAGATGCCACTACATATACCTACTAGAATGACAACAGTAAAACAAAACAAACAAAAAACACCTGACAGTACCAAATACAAGCAATAGGAACTCTCATTCATTGCTAGCAGAAATGCCAAACGGTACAGTGACTTTGGAAGACAATCTGGCAGTTTCTTACAAAGCTAAACATAATCTCACTATACAATCCAGCAATCATATTCTTAGGTGTTTACCCAATAGAGCTGGAAATATATGTCCAAAACAAAACCGTCATGTTTATAGCAGCTTTTACTCATAACTGCCCCAGACTAAAAGCAATTAATATGACCATCAACAGGTGAATGGATAAACTGTGGTACATTCACACAATGGAATATTATTCAGAGATAAAAAGAAATGAACTATCAAACCATAAAAAGCTCCTTAAAAATTTCTAAATGAAAAAAAATTATACAACAATCTGGAAATGCCAAACCAAAAATAGTAAAAAGATCAGTATTTGCCAAGGGTTCAGAGGGTAAGGGAGAAACTAAGAGGTGAAGAACAGGATTTTTAGAGTGGTGAAACTATTCTGCATGGCTCTGTAATGATGGATATATAACACTATGCATTTATCAAATCTATGGAACTTTACAACACAAAGAGTAAACTTCAAGCATGTGAATTAAAAAAAAAAAAATAGGTTAGGTGCTTCCAGGAAAGAATGCAAACTGTGACAAGAAAATCTAACAGGATTAGAAATGTATGAAACAATCTTACTGAAGGCAATGGGAGAAAGCTGCTGACCTAAGTAACTTTGTAAACGAATGGAATATGTAAGACTAAAAGCAAAAGAATTGCATATGAGTACCTTACTCTAGTCAAAAAAGTCCCACAAGATACAGATTAATAATTCTGATAATGCTACAAGTATATTGGGATTAAACAAGTAAATGCTTGGCAAATGGTTAGAGCCAGGTTTCTGTTACTGTGGAAATTTACAGATTAGCAAGGGGAGGAGCCTAGAATTATCCAGTAATGGATTAGAGTAGAAGGTATCAAGAGAAACTTAATGATAACACTTAAGAGTTTAATTTAATATAGAAACAAATGGTTGCATATACAAATATTAATAGGTATGTGTATATACACAGGTTACTATACATACAAATATTTCTTTGCTTTATCAGCTAAGAAGTACTGAAAGAAACAACATCCCAGAAGCAAGCAATACACCTAACACCCTGATCCTGGTTTCTGAGGTCATTTTCCAATAAAAGGAACCAAAGCTCTATGGAGAAATAGGGCAGGAAATACACAAGATGAGTCTAGAGCATCCTGCAGTTCCAAAAAGTAAACAGGTGTTTTTAAAAAATCTATTGATGGGGTTTATGTCAAAGGGCCACAGAAACCAACTGAAAGAGTTTCCAACAGTCAAAGCTGGAACAATTTGAGCAATAAAATACCCTAGTTTTCAATTATAACCCAAAGAATAAAATAAGTGTCCATGAGTTCAAACTGACAATTATTGAATAAATTAATAAATGGGGGAAGAGACAAATCTCCCATGCATAAGAATTCAACCTATAGGCAAAAAGTGTAATTTCCACTCTATATGTGAGCTGCATTTGGTAACTTCCTTCCAAAGAGAATAGTATGGAAAGTGGGGAAAGGGGTATTTTACAGTGGAGGAACCTGACAAACACTACCTCAGCCAGGTGATCGAAGTCAAAATCAACAGTGCAAAATCATACTGATAGTATGTACCTTTGACATAAGGTGATGAAAATGGCACTTCACCTCTCTGATCCTACTCCCCAAACCCCATAACCCCTGCATTAATCATGAGGGGGGGAAATCACACAAATTCCAAGAAAGGGGCACCTTACAATATACCTAACCAGTACTCTTCAAACTGTCAAAGTCATCAAAAACAAATAAAGTCTGAGAGATTGCCATCAACAAGAGGAACCTAGGAGGTATGATAATAATATACAATGTGGAATCCCGGAACAAAAAAAAAGGACATTAGGTAAAAACTAAGGAAACCTGAATTAACTATGGATGATAGTTAACAATAATGTATTAATATTGGTTCATTAACTGCAATAAATATTACATACTAATGTATGTCAATAAAAGGAGGAACTGTTGGGGAGTATATGGGAACTCTCTGTACTATCTGCTCAGTATTTCTGTAAATCTAAAAATGCTCTAAAATTAAGTCTTTATTAAAAAACAATGAGGAAAGCAAATGCAGCATACATGTTAGAGAGGAAAATGATAAACTACCTTTGTTTACAGATGATAAGATTATATATCTGGAAAACACCAAAGAATCAGTGGAAAAATACTACAAAGAGAATTGTTTGAAAAAATATATATTAAGTTAAAATACAGAAATAATAGCCTTCAAACATAAAAGCAAAAAGCAGTTAGAAGATATAATAGAAGAAAAGACTCCATTTACAACAGCAACAAAATAAAATATTAGGTATAAACTCAAAAAAGAAATGTACAAAACCTACGAGGAAAATGTTAAAACAATCCTGAAAGGCACATAAGCAAGCCTGAAAAAAATACAAAGACATACCATGTCTCTACACAGAAAGACTCATCATCACAAAGAGGTCAATTCTCTCCACATTAATTATACATTTAATTACACCCCAAACTAAGAACAAGTTTTTTCCCGAAACTAGACAATAAACAAAAGTTGATATAATTCAGAGATAATAAAGTTTATATAAAAAAGTAAACCAGCCCCAAAACCGTGAATATGAACTAAAGAACAATAATAAAGAACTAGACTCTATCATACGTTAAAGCATATTATGAAGACTCTAATGGGGGATTTACACATGAACAAATGCTTGTGTACCAAATAGAAAATATCGGAATAGATTTATAAATTTAATATATGATCAAGGTAGCATCAAAATCAGTATGGAATTTACAATAAATGATGTTGAAACAGACAGCCATTTGGAAACAACAAAATTAGACTTGTTCCTCACACTGCATACCATGTTAAATTCCAAATGGATCAGAAAAATAAACAAAAAACATACTAGAAGTACTAGAAGAAAACACAGGTAAATCTTTTACAACTTGACGCATCTCCTAAATATAATTAAAAATCTGCCAGGAAAAAAAGTAAAATCTGCCACATTCAACAAAATAAAAATACAAATATATAGGAAAAAATAAAACCATCCTTATTTGCAGATGGCACAATCTGTCAACTTGGAAAATCCCAAGGAATTTACAAAACAAACAAGCAAAAACTTTCCTAGAACTAGTGAGTAGCAGGATACAAGATCAGCACTCAACAGTCAATTGCATTTCTATATATTAACAATGAACGAGTAGAACTTAACATTTAAAAACACAAAATCATTTACCATTACTTCAAAGGAAATGAAATAAATATAACAAAACATGTACAGGAGGCTTTCTATCCTAAAAATTCCAAAATGCTGATGAATGAAATAAAAAGTGACCTAAATAAATGAAAAAGCATATCGTGCTCATGGATTGAAAGATTTAACAAAAGGATAGCATAAGAAAAAAAATAATAGTATTGTAAAATCACAGAAGTTACAATCCCATAAATCAAATATGAACTAGAAATAGCAGTAGGAACTCAAGATATATTTTTCTCTTTTTAAATTTATTTTTCCTACCTATATCCCTAAAAGGGTCTAAAAGAAATGACAACCCAATAGCAAGAAGCATTCCTAGTTTCCAATTGTGAACTCTAAACATCATTCCCCCATTGGGACATAATAGATAAAGGACATCTCATTGTGCTAAAAAGCAAGAAAATACACAGACTAATGAGGTCACATCAAAGGAGTACAGAAAGGTCTCCCACTTGCCAAAGATGGAACAATTTGGCATCAGAAATAATGACTGCTGAACATTTTAAAGACACAATGAATATATAAATAGCCTAACATTCATAAATGCTTTTCTTTTTAAAAAGGAAAAAAAATCAGACGCCTGGGGGTATATATCAATTCATTACTCTAAAACTGGTCATTAAAAAGAAAGAATTAAGCGTTTTTCTTGCTTTTCCAGTGAAACTGTATTTCAGAGTAACCAAAAAGTTCGAATGGATAAAGAACTCTATACAGAAAAATTTCAGCACTTAATAGCATTAGAAAAACACAATTTTGATATGTTTAATAAAATAGCTTATTCTAACAATGATTCTTTGGATATAAAAACCATTAATGAAAGTTAAGTGGGAAACTTTACGATAAAAGGATCAAGCTGTCATCTCAGACTTTGTGTCTCCTGAAGTGAGACAATACAAAGTACATGGCACTATCTAAGGAGTAATAAAAAACAGATCCAAAAGCTAAACAAGTCTTTCCATCTAACTCTCAGTCTGCACAAAGTATAACAGAGGAATTAGTTAAATGCCACTACAAAGAAGCAAGTAGACTTATCTAGAATATGGGAGCCTCTTCAGGATAAATGACCTGTTTTCTTCAACAAACCAATGAATGACAGAAAAATGACTGGAGGATGGTTAAGACTGTTCTTGATTAAAAGAATTTTTAAAAAACAAATACAATAAATTTGGATTCTGATTCAAATAAACTATAAAAAGACATTTTTCAACAAACAAGAGAAACCTGAACATGGACTGAGTATTAGATATCATTAAGGAATTACTGCTAAATTTATTAGGTAAAATAATGGCACTGTGGTTATAAAAGAACATATCTCTGGCAGATAAATTTAAAGATGGCCCCAAATGATCCCTTGTTCCTGGCATTCATGCGCTGTGTAATCCCTAGTAACTTATTTCAACGAAAAAAAAAATTTTTTGGTAAAAGTAATGGGATGCCATTTCTGAGACTAGGCCACACAAAACTGTGACTTCAGTTTGCTAGCGTACTCTCTCCTTTGCTGGCTTTGATGAAGCAAATTACCAGGTTGGAGAGGCACACCTGGCAATGAACTAAAGGCAGCCTCTGTCAAGAGAAACTGAATCCTACCAATAATCAATGACATGAGCTTGGATGCAGATTCTTCCCTACTCAAGACTACAGATGAAACCCCAGCCCTGGCCAACATCTGTACTGAGCCCTGTAACAGACCTAGAGCAGAGGACCCATCTAAGCTATGGCTATGCCCAAAATCTTGAACCTCATAAACTGTGAAATAATAAACATGCATTGTTTGAAGATTCTAAATTTATGATAATTTGTTATGGAGCAATGCATAATATAATCTCCTTTTCTTGATGCATACTGACATATTTAAGAATGAAATAACGTTATATTCATTTTATACTCACCTTAAAATATACCAGAAGAAAAAGAGGTAGGTGTAAGTAGGTTTTTAAAAGTCAGACAAAATGTTGGTAGTTGTTAAAGGTGGCAACATTAGTATTCATTTTTCTCTATTGCTAGGTATGCTTGGAAAATGTTTAGTAAAAGGTTTTTTGAAAGAATAAATAAGTGAAGTAGAGGTGACAGCAAATACACACAACTCTTGGGAATTTAGCTGTGTAGAAGCACTTAAATAAGACATGAGGTTAAGGCAAAGTTTTTATAAAAGACTAGTGAAAGTTGGTTTAACGGGTGCTGAACAGGGGCAAGAGTAGGAACCAAGTGGTTGATAGTGTAGGAAAAAAGATAACTGAATGAACAAACTTGGAATAACCGAAAGCATAAGTGAAAGAACTAATCTCAAATGATCTTTCTCATTTTAACATACAAAAAGATGGAGAAATTAAACACAAATAAATTTCATAATGTTTAAGTGTAACTTGGACATACAACGATATCACTTTCATTGACAAAAATTAATATTAAGTCTAAATGAGATCTAAGATTGTTTCACATGTTAATATATTGTAATTATGTAGAGAATATGGCTGGATTTATAAAGATGTGGTTTCTAAACTCAACTCTAAAGCTTACTTGCAAATGACCTTGATTAAGCTGTTATACTCTTACTGGCCTTAGTTTCTGCATTTCGAAATTAATACCTACACGACACTCTTAAAAATCACTGTTGAAAATTACAGGATGTCAATGGCCTAGCAAAGAGTAGGAATCTGCTTACCATCACCCAGAGCAAAATTTGAGTCATCTTATTATTACAAGCACTTGAAAACTTCGAGCCTGTAGAAATTATCTCTAAGGACTCAAAGCACTTTGGGATCACATATTTATGTGTACACACTCCACTGGGAAAAAGAGAATGGCAACAAAATAAACAAACATTCCCATACTCAAGAACGATAAGATAGGAAACTCTCACCAGCCATAAAGTAGAAAAATAGAAAATAAAAAAAATCTGCTGAGACAGTCATATAAAAACAGTCCTCATTTGTTGAATATCTCAGAAGCCTTGATCATCAGTCTTTTCTGATATTAAATTGGCCCTTCAGGATATATTTCAGAAGTAAAAATTGTTCTTTTCTACCTAAAGTGAAGACCATTAACGTTGGACATGATCTGGGAAAGGTTTACTGCTACTTAACACGCATATTCTTCAAAACAGACAATATCCACAGAGGAATTAGAAAGATTTAAGATCTCAAACTCTTTCCAAACACCTTTAAAGGCTTCATTTGTACATAATTAATTTTATAAAAATAATCATGACCATGTAATTAAGTCGAGTTCTTAAAATCTTTGCTGGGCAACAATTTAGCTTAATTTGAGTTTCCATATGTGTGATGTGGGTAAAGGGGTACATTTAAAAAACTATTTTGTAATATCAACTTCCTGTTATCCTGTGCTAAAAAGACCTTAAACATAAATTCTCTCATCAAATGAAAATGAATATAAGGCTAGAAAAACTAAGTGACCCCAAATCACCAATTAATTGGTGGCATAACTGGGACTAGAGCCAAGTCTCCTGTCCTTGTTCAGTGCTCTCCCTATACCGACCGCATTGGTTTGATTTCTTGGTGTACTAATGCAAGAGGTCAAACCAATATTAATTAATCCGAATCTGTTCATTTTGTAAGACTTCTCCCCTGATCCTCTTAACATATATTTGACCTTGCAAGGCCTTAAGTCCTATGGCATAGCATTTTTCAAACTCTGTTCCTCAGAGATACTCTGGAGGATCTACAAACATTTTTAAAGTGTATTTAACAATTCTTAACACTATTTTAAAAACTCAAAGTATTATAGACCAAATAGCACAACGGATATCACCCTCCACAAAAACTTGTTTACTTTGTTTTTATGCTAGCTTTAGAGCAAAACTTCTCCTAACACCTCTGTATTGATATGAACTTTTCAAAGTGTGTCACTGATTAATATGGTTTTAATTGTATGCTGGTCTTTTAAAATTCAGTTCTTCATATGTCTGTTCATGTAAAATTCACAAGTAAATTCACAACTATAATATATAATAATTGTATAAGGCTCAAGACTGTGATTTCAACAGTCTCCTCAAAGATTAATGATATGTCATATGGCAAGTCACATTATAGGTCGCTGTAGCACAGACTACCAATTTAAAGTGCTTTTCTGACTTTTTAATTTATATGAACTCTGAAAACAAGTTTATTACAGATTATCAACTTTCCTTACTCGACATTCAGACAACTCACACTTATATATCTTACACACTTAGAGCTCTCGGGCTTTTCCTTTACCAAATTCAGAATGTTCATCAGTTGATAAACCGACAGTTCAAGGTACTGTGCCAGGCAAGATCCTATACGGACATGTCCTACATGCCAGCCAATAGTTTCCAAAGCACTGCCATCTTCATAGTTCAGTGTCCATTTTTACAATTTAAAAAACATTTTATTGCATTTTCCTATGTTTATTAGAATGAATGAAAAATTAAAATTCAAAAGCTACTAGTAATATTAATTCAACTAAAACAAAAATAGACATCATCAGGTGATCCAAAAGAAAACTTCAGATCTGAGTAGACCTAATCATCTTAAATATAAAGAAAATGCTAAGAAGTTAAAAGATCATATCAAAAGCTAAAGTACAGGTGTGCCAATTATGAACATATTCACTCTCACCTCTAAATTCGCCCTTTTTGCTTACTCTCAGAAAATGAATTTGGGCCCTTTAAATATTTTTCCTTTGCCAGTTGGCACAAGTAAGCTTTGTCAGCAGAGGGGGCAGGAGAGTCATCTCAGGAAAGTTGAGGAGTTTTTGTTCCCTAGGTTCAGGTATGCTTGCCCAGAAGACTCCAAAGCTTATGTAGCTTTTCAAGCTCTTAGCTCCTGCACCAAAGACGCTTCTCTAGCATCCTTTTCCTGCAGCGTATGTAGCTTCTCCAAAGCCCCGCTCATGTGTTCATGTGAGAAACTTCCCTAGCACCGGGCTCCTATACCAAAAAATTTCATAGCTTATAATGACTGCAAAAGTTGTCATTTCTAGCGTAAACATTGCAATTTTTAATAAAGCTGTTATAGTTGCCCTTTCAAAAGAATCAATAGGATAAAAATACTATCATCTATTTTTAAAAATGTATAAGCTCCTCCCATACAGTCAAAAGTTTATACTATTCTTATTTTTTTCCTTAAATTTCCCCCACAGAATTTTTAACTAATGTTCTTTTATGCTGAAGGGTCTTTTTTCTGGAGGGCGGGGAGAGGTGTATAAATTAAAATTAAACTTATTAAGTTTTGATCATGAAATTCTAAGTAATTAAAAAATTTCTCCTAGATACTATTATCTATAAGTATCCTAGTGACCAAAACAATATAAATATATTACAAACTTTGACAGATAATGATTAAATATAGAGTAAAATGGTATTAGAAATGATTCTCAGAGATATGGGCATATATTTCATATTGTTTCATATATATATGGATGAATACTGCTGTTAGATTATAATGGGACTTAGCATGAAGTCTATACCTATTTTATTTTTATAGGTGTATGCACTGAAAAGAGTACTCTTATAGATATACGGGAAAAGAAGGAATTGTTAGTATTGTTACTTAATTTTTGGGCCATCTTCTAAATTATATGCCAAAATAACATCATGAGCTATCATTAAAAATCATTTTATGATCTACCAATAGATAAATTGATTAGATCCTTCTTTTATTGTGTTTAACTTTAAAAGAAAGACTTGGAAACTACCTATTTTGCAAGAGGAGTTTTCTTTTTTTAGACATTCACTTTCTTAATACCAACTTTTAAAACTGTCCCTTTGTTTGGCACCCTGAAGGTTTTTAAATTCCATAGGAATATATGACAGGCACGCCTCATTTGCAATGAAACAGAAGATGGCCAGAAGCCTCCAAAGTGCAGATAAATCACCTGGGCTTCTTGTCAAAAATGCAGATTATGACTCAGTAAGTCTGGGGTTGGGTCTCAGATTCTGCATTTCTAACAAGCACCTAGTAATGACAATGCTGCTGGAGAATGGACCACACTCTTGAGCAGCAAGGGCCTAAACCACAGGCAGGTTCCTAGGCAGATATGTCAACTTTTAAGAGAGAATGCACAAGAATAATAAGACGGAGTAAATAACATCCTTTAAAACTATTTTTACCTATGTACTTCTTGGAAAGTCTACATATACTCCCAGGAATTAGTATGTCCCAATTTGAAGATTTCTGATCAAATTAGCTACCAAAATTTGAAACTGTTGAGTCTTAAACATATTTAAAATTTCAAATTATAAACCATACACTTCATTCATATCCCTTTTCTACTTAAAATCTTTTGACAGCTCCTTACTTTCCAAAAAATTTAATTCAAACTCATTAAGTGGGATGTAAGATCCTTTACAATTTATGTTTTTAGTCAAATAAGCAAATTGTGTACAAACACCAACCCCTGTTCTTTCTTGTTTAAAAGTAATGTTTATCTGTTAAAATGAAATAAAATTAAAACTTTGGGTGATGCCAAAAAAAGCACTAAAAAAATAAAAATCAACCCAATTACTACAACCCAGAGATAATCAATCGCTGTTAAGATTTTGGTAAATTTCCTTGCAGTCTTTCCATATGCACAAGAATACGTGTGTGTGTGTGTGTGTGTGTGTGTGTGTGTGTGTGTAAAGATAAATTGGATCAAATCATCTAATCAGAAAAAAAAAATTTGACCCTATGTCTTTATATGCCATTATATCTGAAACATTTTCTCTATAGCATTTAAAAATATTCTAAAACTTACGCATTAATGGCAGCCTAATAGCTCATAAAATTCAACAACATCTAAAAAAAAAATCTGTTCCATTAAATCCGGTAAAAATCTCAGGGCAACACATCTCTATCAATAATATTAGATATTTGCTAAAAGATTAATTTGTAATCTACACACTATATTTTAGATAAATATAAAAATAAGCACTGCCTTAAATGCCCTGAAAAAGCAGGTTACATACCATAATTTCAAACTATCTTACTTAACTTCCTGAAAAGAATGAAATAAAATTCTGAGTTCTCTTTTCATTATACTTAAATTTTTTTGCATAGAGTGGCAAGTCTTCTAAAATGCATTTGTGATTAATGAATGCTTATTTCTTCTAATATGCAGAATCATAAAGGAAGTAAAATAAATTGAGGGGAGGAGTCACTGACAAATATGGGCAGAATAAATGTCAATTGTGCAGAGGGGAAGATGGCCAGTGACTCTTGAATATGATTATCGGCCAAGGTGCCCTCAATAAATAGTGCCTTTTAGACTACTGTAACTATGAGATAAATCTGAACAAAAACTGAAAAGACTTACTCGAAGCATTAAAAAATTTGGAGAGAAATATGGGCAATGACACCAGCCCACATATGTAATGTCTAAGGAAGACGTGCCTGACCAATGACCCACCTGTTTCAAGTGTCCTGTATAACTGTCTGGGAAAAGCCCACCTCCAAGCATCTTCCTGGTTCTGATATCCTACACTAACCAAACAGGTTCCAAATGTTAACCAAATTTCCTAAGTAGCTGTTGCTGAATATGCACAAAGGTAAGGATAAATTCCTACACTCAAAAAATTTCTATAGCATTTACTACTTTTATCATTCTTCTGAATTTAGTTTTGCTACCTTCTATTATACTATTATATGTATCACTAGTTCATCTCCAGATTCTCTCTCATACCTTCGAATAGGCCTGCCTATTATCCAGGAGTTAGTAGGCACCCAATAATTTATGGTAAAGATAGCCAAAAATGTGAATACCACAATGTAACAGTAAAAACATAGACAAAAACAAATTTTTCTTTACCATTTAGATTGTAGAAAATGAAGATTGTGATAGATGTCAAAGACATCTTTTCAGACCTAGATGTATGAATCTTCCAAGCATCCAAAATTCTCTTAAAGTTCTAGAAGAAACTATTCTGTCAAACTAGAAGTTATTTTTCAGCTCTTTTAAAATTTACACCTCAGTTTGTTTAAGGAAAGAATTCATAAACAACTTAGGTTTCATAAATATCTCTCATTTAATATTTCACATGTAAACAAACTATATAAATTTTAGGAAAAAAACATACCAACTTTCAACTAACTTCCCCATCACCAACTGCTTAGCAAATATATGTGAACATATAAATGTATGACTCCATATTATTATGTACTCTAACAGCGGTAGATATCTTAAAAGATAAAGACATGGAACCAATCCACATACATGTATTCTGAACAAAAATAAAGGACAGGCTAAACTGTCACAGAAAGTTCTCAGAAACATAGACTTGAACTCAAGCAATTTGCTAACTAATTCCAGATGGTCACTTTTCTTACTCAACTTCAATTCATATATATTCATCAGTTTCTTGACATTACTTCAATAACAGAGAAAAAAATTAACTAACATCAGAACCTCAAACAGTTAAACACAGAGTTACTGTATGACCCACAAATTCCACTCCTGAGCATACAAAAACTTGTACACAGATGTTTATAGCAACATTAATAGTCGAAAAGTGAACACAACCCAAATACCCATCTACTAGTGAATGAATAAAATGTGGTTTATAGTTATAATGGAATATTATGAGCCATAAAAAAGGTGTAGTACTAATATAAGCTACAACATGGACAAGCCTTGAAAACACTATGCTAAGTGAAAGAAGCCAGTCACAAAAGACTACATATTATACGATTACATTTATATGAAATGCCTGGAATAGGCAAATTTACAGAGACAGAAAGTAGATTATTGGTTGTTTAGGGATGAGAGAGTAAGCAGATAATAGCTAAAGGAAAGAATTTCTTTTTGATATTATGAGAACATTCTAAAATTGACTACAGTGATGGTCGCATATATCTGTGAATATACAAAAAAAACCCCACTGAATTGTACACTTTAAATAGTTGAACTATATGGTGTGTGAATTACCAAACTAAACACCTTGTTATGTAAAAAAGTCAATCAACAAAAACGTTCAAGGATTTGGAGAAAATTATGCCTATGCCAAAATGAATCAAAGTATTGGTAATATGCTCTAAAACAATTAAAAGCTATGAGGCAAATCCGATTCTGTAATAAACTGAGTTTTAAAGTTCTCAAGGTCTCACTAAAAATACTGTCTGTAAGAATTATAAAAACTTTATTATAAAAACATTTTTAACTCCTAGATAAGCTTTCTACTGTTTCAAGTCCTCCCAAATACAACACTCCCCACCCTGATAACCAATTTCACTTAAAATATTCTCAGAAACTGCGGAAAACTATGAAAACCATGAAAATGTACAGCATGAATTTAAAACTAATTATTTGACATTTTGAACATGGCCAGTATATGACTCCCTCTAGCCCCAAACCAAACTTGCATTAAAAAGAGAAAGGTAGTCAAAATGCCTAGTTAATTCACTCATTTATTGATTTAATAAACATTAAGCTGGACCACAATGATGAGGGGGGAAAATTCTATAGTCCCTATGGACCCTATGAATTAGTTGGAGGGATAGGTATTTATTAAGTATTCATATAAATAAAAGCATAATTAAAATAGTATAAAATGATATATGAGAAAGGTACACATTTGTATAAAAGTACTTAACGGTTAGAGCAGGAGCGATGATGCCAGACACAGGGGGGAAACAGGGTAAGACAGGGTTTCCTGAGAAAGTGACATTTAAGCTGACAGTTGAAGAATAAGTTAGGAGTTAGATTTATGACTCCTCTGATCAAACAACTTAAATCAAAAGGGAAAAGAGAAGGGGACAATGAGAGGAAGGGGAAAAGGGGACATATCCAAGGATGCTTAAAATAATTTAGTATTCCTATTTATAGAAAACAACATGCCTTAACAACAAATAATCAAAATGACTATAATAAATATCAGTCATACTAAAGGAATGTAAGGATATTTTAAAAGTATTAAATACTAACAATATTTATAAACCAACAAATTTGCATTAGACCCAAGTATCTTCCTTCTAAACAGCTTTCACATAAATATAATATTCTTATGAAAATTCTGATAACAAGGTAGATAATTAAAAATCACATTATATAAGACAGGCAAATAACTATATACATATGGCAAAGATGAAACTCTCAATTTCTAGGCCTCATAAACAAGTCTCAAAAGAGAACTGCAAATCATCACATAACCAAGAATAAAAAAAAAATCTAATTTTAACTTAATCAGTACGTAAAACAATTGCTAATAAATAATATTATGTCTAGTCGATAATTTTTCCCATCAGATAATAGGAGTAAGTAGTTAATGTGTCAAAAGGCCAAATGAAGAAATATGTTGGGCAAAATAATCTGGGGCTCAAGCATTAGATTATTATGTTAATATAATCATGAAGAATTCCTAAGCCTACAAGATGTAAGTCTAGTCTAAAAGAACTAAACGTAGATTTTGCTTCTGGATATGACAGAAAAGACGGCAGAACAACAACATTCCTTCTTAGAGCTGGAATAGAAAGACTGTATAACATAGAAAGAAAAAAGTTCTCAAGAGATCAGAGACTTTCTGAGGCAGCTAAGACCTGAAATGCCAAAAAACTCTAAAAAGAGCCCTGCATGCTGTACAGCTTTCCCTCTCAGCTCATTCCATCTATTTTTTTTAATGGCACAGGGAAAGGGGTTGAGAAACTAGGAAAAGACAGCCACTGAAGAAAGCAGAAAAGTCAGCAGAGCTTTTAATAGGACCAAGAGAACAAAACTTGGTAGTTGGATCTTGCCATGACACTGAGGACTGGAGAAATCAAGACCCCACGGTGAAGGTAGGCACAGAAGGAGAAATTGACACTGTGTACTGATTTACTCTTAAATTAAATTCCACAGGGCCAACAGGCTAAAAAGCGAGCAGAAAGCAACTAAAAACCAAGGAGAAGCTTTTAGGACTCTCACACTGCTGAAGAGATAATAGCAGGAAGGTCCCCCAAAAACACAGTCTCTCAGTTGAGTTCTCTAGAAGGTTACCAAAGCTGGGCAAATTAGAGGTTTACAAAACCTAATACCCAACCTCAAGTCAGCTCAGTTCTTGACTGAGGTGATCTACCTCTATCCTGCCTAACAGAAGATGAGTGACTCCTCTCTAGAGAAATATATTAGATATGTAACTGTAATTGTAACTGAATTTAAATTCTGCATGTAATATCTGGCATTCAATTGAAAGTTTCCCCCCCAAAATAATAATAGTAATAAAAATAATAATTATCAGACGAACCAAGACATCGAACTAACCAAAAGAAAAAAGATGATAGAAATAGACCTACATGTGAGCCAGAAATTGGAGTTTTAGACAAACTTTAACTTGACTGATATGATCAAGAAAATAGATGACAATATGGAGATTTTCACCAGAGAACTAGAATCTATTGTTAAAGAGAGATGGAGAGGGGGGAGGGGTTATTAACTGAAAATTCTACCACTAAAAAATACTATAGCTGAATCAAAAGAAAGATTACCAGAGGAAAAGGGGAAGGGAGGATGTAGATAGGGGAAAAGGGGGTCAAATATTTAGTGACAAAAGGAAGTTTAACTTTGGGCGGAGAACACACAATGCAATATATATACGATGTATTATTGAATTGTATACTTGCAACCTATTTGATTTTATTGACCAAGGTCACAATAACTTTTTGCCCCAATAATTTTAATTAAAAAAAAGAATCAAGAAAAACATAGGGAGTTAAAATCAGACTAGGCATAGCTGAACAGAGAATTAATGAACTGGAACAAAGGCAAGTAAAATCTATCCAGAATAGAATAAGGAAAGAAAAAACTGACAGAAAAGACAGAGAAGAGCATAAGACCAAATGGGGCGTTATGAAAGGTACAGTAGAGATTCAACTGGCGTCACAGAGGGAAATAAGAAAAAGAATGGGGCAGAAACAATACCTGAAGAATCCAAACTTTTTTCAGAACTGATGAGTCATGCTACACATTCAAGAGGTTCAGAAACCCCAAACAGATAAAGAACAAAGTAAACCACTTTATTCTTTCGTGCTAATAGCTACATCTCTAAAATTAAAATCATTTTTGAATGACTGAAATAAAGCAAAATCAGATAACCACGAACAACTGAAATGTATCTTATCTACATGTAAAACACAAAGTCCCTGAATCAGGCCCAAAAAGAACATATTAAAAATCTACTACATTTACCTGAAAGTTAATGCATATAATAGAGCCATTTGCCTATCTGCAAAAAAAAAAAACCAATTAATAATATATAACTTCCAGCATTTGATCAAGATAAAGTACTTCTGCATAAAAGGATATTGAAGATGCTCAGAGAAGAATCATAACTTGCTAAAAGTCACAAAGATCTAATTCTAGGAGCCAGCTCTGCAGATTTAATCTCTAGTCTCTATTCACCTGAAGATACTTTTTCCCTCTATCCCAGGTGTCTTTTTTTCTGAAGTTCTAAGATTACCAGACTTAAAATATCAGAACTTTCACTGGCCAGTAAGGTTCCCAAGCCAGGACAGTGTCTAATCTCAGTTTAGGGGGAAAGGAAGGGGAGGGAAGGAAGGGAAGAAGAACATGGCAATCCCCAATCTCCAGGGACCTGAATACCTCCAAAATAGTGATTCACAACTTATGGGTTGCAGAAGCCTATGGAATTATAATGAATCCTTAAGATCAAACATAAACCAAATAAGCACTAAATCTCAGAAATGTGTTCTTTTTCAAATGTATGTGATTAATAAAGTTAAAATTCATTTAAAAGCCAATAGGAAGGGAAAAAAGTTATTAGGAACAATGTCACTTTGAATTATAAAAGCATTCTCTAGACAACTCTAAGGACATGCCTGACCAAAACCACATTCTTAATCCCAAATTACTAAGGATAATGCCAAAATAAACCCAGGGTACACAGAAACAGGAAGTTCCTTCAAAGACTGTACGAAAATAAACTGATATCTTTAATCCAACAATTCAACATCTAGGAACTCATCATAAATGAGCTCAGTTTGTTTCTGTAATGCAAACTCATTACTTGCAATGGCCAAAGAACAAAAACAAACAAAAACAAAAAAAATCCAGAAAGCCTAAATATCCAAAAATAGGGGATCAATTAAATGTCAAATTATTACATGGATTATATATCTCCATACCAAATAACAATATAAAAAATATTTAATAACATGAGGAAACACTACATATAGACATAAAATATCTGGAATGATATAATCAAAGGTAATTAGTTATCTTTAGGTGGTATTTTGTTTCTGTGGGTTTATAGTTTGTAAATATTTCACACAGACTTAGGGGCTTATTTTGCAATCAGAAAAAATACAAATTCATTTTAAATGTGAAACTTTAAAATAGTTGAAAGAGGTTTAGTTCTATCCTAGTAGTCAAATCATCATTTTTACTCTGAACCATGAATCACATGTTAACACAGTAACATTTAATGTTTAAGAATAAAAAAGACTAACGGAAAAAAAGGTGAACACACTTAAAAATACATCAAATTTTACCATCTAAACTATATGTTTTTTAATAATATGTAAACAAGATAAGAATCATTCCATATCACTGAAATTAACTATGAGTAAAAAACACTTCAAGGCCCTCCCAGTTTTCATACTAATACATTAAAACCTTAAGTGTCAAGATAAAATATATCAAAATATTGTTCCCTCTATTCTAAACTTATAGCGCTTTGTATCTGTATTCCCAATTAGGTACATATTATAGTCACGTAAAATACTGAAGGAGTTTTGTTAACAAGTCAGAAGGTCCAAGATCAGTACCCTATTCCTACACTTTTAACTTTCAGACCCAGACAAGTTAATCTAACTCTCTGAACCTCAGTTTCCATACATGTAAAATAGCATTTTTTTTCATTATAGAGTTCTTGTGAAGACTAAATCAAAGACCACAAGTGCTAAGCATAGGGCCTAAGTAATAGAAGGTACTTCAATAAGTGGTGATTGTGATGAAAGGCTCATGCAATAGTTTTTAAGTCAGAGACTTTGCCAAGCCTCTTGAAAATGATATGGCCTTGGACAAGTTACTTAACCTGTATCCTCATCTGCAAAACAGATATAATAATACCTATCTTGCAGGTTTGTGCTAAGTTGAAATAAAACTGTGTATCTTGCATATAGTAAGGTACTCAAATTGAAGTTAGTATCACTATTAACTAGCAATAAACATTTGAGTATAGGGATTAGCAGTTTATAAACTATTTTTACATATAAAAGTGCATGTAATTCTAAAAACTATCATTTAAATAAAGGTATTTCTCTTAATTCCCAAATTAGGTGTAAATTTCAGAAAAAAAGTAAAATATGTACAAACTTTTTAAAGC
Source organism: Eonycteris spelaea (assembly GCA_003508835.1). Classification (NCBI taxonomy): domain Eukaryota; kingdom Metazoa; phylum Chordata; class Mammalia; order Chiroptera; family Pteropodidae; genus Eonycteris; species Eonycteris spelaea. The sequence goes on along the minus strand of PUFA01000310.1, from coordinate 560,226 downwards.
ACACTGAAAAATAAAAGGCAACTTTATTAATTTCAAAGTATAAAAATATGTCATCTATAACTAGATCTGCTTTAAAATTTTTAAAGTCCAGGACATGGTTCCATAGTATAGCAGTTAGCACATCTGCTTTCTACGCAGAAGGTCCTGCGTTCACACCCCAGTGAAGACCACAGTCCACGGTCTTCAGCCAAGCCACCTTGAACAAGCCCGATGTCAGATCTTGGAAGCTGAGCAGGGTCGGGCCTGGTTAGTACTTGGATGGGAAACCATCTAGGAAGACCAGGTGCTGCAGGCAGAAATAATTTTAAAAATAAATAAATAAAAATTTTAAAGTCCAAATCAATCCAAAACAGTTAGAAGGGAAAATGTTTGTTTGGGGTTTTTTTTCTGCTTTTGGGAGAAGGAAAAAGAATTCTTAAGTCTTTGGGAAGAAAATAGAGATTTGAATTTTTCTTTTTGTGATTTCGCATGTCTATTCAACTAAAATGTGTCTTTAACACAACTCTTTCGAATCTCTGAATTCCTGTCTCCATCTTTGTGCAGAAGCAGAACAGCACTACAGTTACAGTGTGGACTGTGGAGCCAGACTGCCTGGGTTCAAATCCTGCATTCATCTAGCAGTGTGACCTTCACAAATTTTAACCTCTCCATGCCTGTTTCCTCATCTGAAAAATGGAGATTCCTCATACAATTGTTGTAAGGATTAAATGAATACCTTTAAAGTGTTCATAAGAGTCTAGCATATGGAAGGCACTGTGGTTTTGCATTGTTATTGCATTACTACCCCTCAAAGTGCCTACATCTGTTATTTGCAATCAATGAATATGTGCTACTCTGTAGACAATTTCAACAGTTTGACTTAAAATTAGACACCTGCTTATGAAGTACCTTAACATGACTGTCACCACCAGTAAAGAGGTAGCAATTACTATTAGAGAGGATGTTAGGGCAAAGGCAAGGAAAATTAATCCCTTCTTACGCTTCCTATCATACAAAACTGTAACATCCTTACATTCTAACAGAAGTTCAGTACCAAGAGTTTTACAGTTTAGGCACAGCACACAACAACTCAGCAGACACAACTCTCAAACTCAAGCTCCATAAAACCCAACTACACTCCTTCAAAGAAAAAAAGTCCAGATTACTCTTCTTTTATAATAGTTTAGTGTTTTAAAATAAAAATTATACTGCCCAAGTCAACAAACTATTATAATGATTAAATAAGACAATGTAACCAAAAGCATTTAAAAGTTAAATATGCATTAAATACCAGTTTATGAAAACATTTGTGAAAATTATAACAGATTTCTCCAATTTCAAACAGCTGCCTTCTAATTCCAAAACTAGTGCTCTGGGGCCAGAATAGCAAAACATAAAGTTGCCATCACTCTAAATAAGGGGTCCCAACCCCACAGCTGCGGACTGATACTGGTCCATGGCCTGTTAGGAAGTGGGCTGCATACCAGGGGGCAAGCCAGTAAAACTTCATCAGTATTTTCAGCAGCTCCTCAGCACTAGCATCACCGCTTCAGCTCCACCTCAGATCGCCAAGCATTAGATTCTCATAGGAGCACCTGTCCCTGGTGCTAAAAAGGTTGAAGACCACTTCACTAAATCGTTTCCTGCTTGAAATGTACTCTTCCCTTTCTATTTGTAACTCAAATGGGACTTGTGATATCCAAGTCTCAGGAGTGTGAAATTCTGGAAGTAGCCTAACTCAAGACCAGGAAAACGTCTCTAGCTTTTAGATCTAACAATGCCTCTCAATTCCTGTCTGTGAGCCTAAACTTGGTAAAAAAAAATGGTGATTATCTTCAGGTTCAAGAATGTGTTAGCTCTGAAAATCAGAAGTCAAGTACCTAGGGCCACATTTCAACTCCAGCCAAGGGCTAGAACATTCACCCGGCTCACTTTCAAATTAAAAGTTGGATTCCAGTATCAATCAGGGACACAGTCATACAACAGTCATTAACAGGACACACAGGCCAGATCAGACCACAGGTCACTTGGCACCCTTCACTGAACCAAATCCTATTGAAGGCCTGACTGCCAACCCTTGACCTGAAGAACAGGACAATGGACTGGCAGTGAAGAGTTAGATTCTTCCAGCCATAGATCCATTTTGAGATTCTTGACAGATTTGACTAAAGGAACCAAATTTGAGAAAATGTGAAGAATTTTTGAAAAACAGGTGGGAAACTTCTTGAGTATGCTTCACAAATCTGGTCACTTTGTTTGCTCAGTAACATAAAAGTGTATTATTTGTCCATAAAATCATTCCTGGGCTTGTGAGATGATGATCCAGGGGGACAATCAGCACTTTTCTTCAGCGGCTGCACAGATCCTAAAACTTTACTAAATCAGTTATCTGTATGTAAAAGTGGAGTTAGATCTGCTCCTTCTCTTCAAAAGTAAAGATAAATAAATACTGTATGGAAGTACTTTCAGCATTTCAGAAGGAATTTGCTACAGAAAAAAAAAAAAACATATGATAGTAATGCAACGGAACCAGTATTGGAAGTCAAATTCACGAGAGCCAGACATTCTGCCTATATTTGAATTTCTGGGTTGGGAAATTGGTCTGTCTATATAAATCTGTGTTCCAAGCCATAATATAATGGAAGTCCTGTAATGTCCAGCTAGCCCACTCCCTCTCTTTTTCTACAACCGGGAAGGATGCGCCCTGCAGATCCTAGTCTCCCCACTTGCAAGGATTCGGATCGATTGCACAACTTTTCAGCCTTCCGTGACTTCTACCACTCTTATGGTGCTCATCACTTTTAATGACCTCCCCTCCCCACAGAAACTCCTCTTCTCAGCCTTACACTTTGTCCCGACGGCAATCGACCGAACTGTCCCCGGTCTCCGGCCAGCTTGTAAACGACCTCGGACATGTCCACCAGTGTGCCTGCCGTCCGGACCCCAAAAGCTCCGACTTCTGCCATCGCCCTGAGCCGCTCCCCCCAAGTCCTCCTCAACCTCCATATCCTGGGCGCAGCAGCATCAAGGGCTTCCAGTTGTCCTAAGCGCTCCGGACCCGCCGCCACACATCTCGCCCCGTCCCCGCGCGTCCTCGCTCCCCGACCTTAAACCCTCCCCGAGTCGGGGGCGAACAACGCTCTCGGCAGCTGGACTGACTCCGGAGGCCGCGCGTCCCTCACCAGGCCCCGCCTGGGCCTCTCGGCTTGGCGCCCTCCACTGCCCCACTGGCCCAGCCATGCTTACGCCGAAGAACAGGGAAGCACGAGCCCAGGGCCCGGCACTTACTCAGGAAGGTAGGTGGAGGAGAAGGAGCTCCACTTGTGCAGCGCGTAGGGGAGAAGCCGGCACTCGGGCGCCGCAGCAACAGCCCCGCCAGCCGCCATCTTGTCAGCACCGAAGCGGCAGCCACCGACCGCCGGCCGCGCCGGGAGGAGGGAAGGGGCGTGGCCTGCTCTTAAAGGGGCCGCAGCCCTCCCCGGCCGTCGGCTCGCTGGGTCTCCCTCACTTGCACCGCGGCCGGCAGGGCTGAGGCGCGCGCGCGTCAGCGATTCTCGCCGAGTTTCCGACGCTGACACCCACCCCTCAGCCCCTTATCGGAGTTGCCGAACCTGGATGGGAGTGTGAGCGTCTGAATGGACTCGCCTGGGAGCTTGGAGGGAGCGGCGCAAAGGACTGTCCTTACACACTGAGGTAAGGAAAATTCCAAGAATATTATGAAAAGAAAGAAATTGTTGTGGGCTGGGAAGGGGACCACGAGAAGACGAACTTGGAAAAGGATGTCTGTGGGACTTCGGCAACCACTGCCCTCTCCAGTTGGTAAATCCTTTGAGGACCCAGCATGAAGGGAATTGGAGTGGAATCGCTAATGTCCTTGCCTTCTGGAGTTGCCCTGGTTTTAAATGTCCTGTCCCCGTGTTCCAGAGTCACGCGGAGACAGGAAAAGGAAATGCTCGCGTGTCCTCCCACCGTGTGCCGTGGCCTTCATGATAAACATTTGTTGCGCTCCCTTTCATACGCATCTTGTGTAATTTGTTTACTCAGCCCTGACATTCACCTCCAGACCAGGAAAAAGAAAAAAAAAAAAGAGTTGGGAAGCTGTGTGTCATCATTTTTTGCAGTTGGTAAATCTGATCACTTGTAATTCTGACAAATTTTGCCCAAAAGTTCAGAAAGAGCAAGAGACAGTGTCAAAAAAAAAAAAAAAAAAAAAAGGAATTGCTCTGAATGCCATGTGAGCATCAAACCAGCTTATTAAAAAAAAAAAAAAAAACTTGCTCTAAATATCTGGCAATTTTAGATAACACTCCCTCAGGCACCTGTTTGTTGGTCAGGGTGATGCATGTTTATTCCTTAGCTTAGCCACTGCAGTCACCAGAGTACTCCTCACTCATTGTCTAAGAGGTCCTACCCCTGAAAGCTTGGACGGTCGTTTCATCTCCACCCAACAGACGGAAAAACTCATGCAAAGAGTTTCTCAGGGAATGACCAAGGGAGTCGGAACCACCTCCGTAATTGTATTCTCTTCCTGTTGTAATCCTTAACCCACCCTTAGTTCCTCAGATCCTTTCCTGACTTCCTATTTCCATAGGAGAAAACCTAGTAATGGCCCCCACTAGCATATCGGAATCAAGAACACTAACGAGAGGCCACAATACATCAACCTTTAAAATCACATGGGCTTTGAGTGTTACAGCCTGTTGGAAAAGTATGTCTTCCTTGATGAAATGCTATAACCTCAATGAATCGAGTTGGGAGTCCAAAGACCATGGGACGCCAGAGAAGGTTAGTCCCAAAATGATTAGTGGTTATCTTTGGAGAAAAAAGATACTTTTCAAGGGGAGAAAAGTAGATGGTGACTCAATTCAATTAGTTTGGGCCCCAAATTTGCTAATTATAGCTTTGACTGTAATGTAAATAGAGACTTTATTCTTTTCCAGACATAGAGTTATGGTTTGTGAGTGGTCTTTTTAAAAAACACATATAAGTTCTTCCTAAGATGACTTCTATGACTTTCTATTTTCTTTGGCTAACGTCAAAAGCCTTTAGCTGAGGACTTTCATATCCTGCCTTGATTACTCCTCCAACCTTTTCTCTCTCTCCTTATCTTTTCCCCTCTACTTTAGCCACACTAAACCAATACACTGATTTGGCTCCTACAATTTGTATTCTCTGGCCTCCAGGGCTTAGTCTAAGCCAACCTAACTCCTGCTCATTTTTCAGATTATTTCATTCTGAAAAAATTCTCATCATCTTTTTTGAGGCTAGATGCCATTTTTACATTTCCCTTGGCACCCTGGGTTGCCCTCCTTATCTTAGCAAACATCACAATATATTTTAATTTTACTTTATTTCTCACCTCTCTTTCTAAACTATAACTCTCATGAAGGTAGAAGTCATGCTTGTCTTGTTTACAGTTGTATTCTCAGTCCTGTAAGAGTGTATAGATGTTTACATGGTAGATGTTGAACAAATATTTATTAAAAAAATAAGTGGATTGTGCTAAAAGAGAATATGGGTTGCAAAGGGAAAAGAATGCCAGAATTTCTCAGACTACAAACATGTATTCCCGAGGTATGGTTGCCACAGAGCATGTGAAGACCCAGGATAGCATGGCTTTCCTGCAGCACAAATTTTACAAAGCATAAAAAAATTTAAAATGTTCATATATTAACATAAATACAGAGAGATATCATACTGACCGCAAAATGTATGAAAATGTTAAGATAAAATAGAAGACCAAAGAAATTTCAAAATTTGCAGGAGTCTGCTAGTAGACCAGATCTCCTAGGGATACACCTTTATCTCCTCTGCTCGGGGCATTGCTTAGGTGGTGGGGTTTATTGTAAGGATACAAGGGGAAGGCCTGGAAATTGTCAGTAGCCATTTAGCCCCTCCAGTTCTCCCATACTTAAAAGACTGGGACATATTGATGGCCTCACAGAGGACTGGACAATGGATCATCATTTTTCAGAAATCAACTGCTGTAATGGCCCAGTCATCTTGTCATCCCCAGAAGCAATCATGTTTTTTACTCTGTGATACTTCTAAGTATGGTTCTCATAGTAAATACTTCCCGGAGAGAGTAACTGATTGTATTGGTTTGTCACAATTCACTATCTTTTCCTGCCAAAAAAAAAAATATATATATTATATTTATAAATATATATTTATAAAATATATATTTATAAATATATATTTAATTATATTTATTTATTATATTATATATATATATATTTTTTTTTTATCAAGAGTCTGTGATATGCCAGGCCCTATTCTAGATGCTAAGGAGACAGGGATAAATAGACAAGCCAGACAAGGACCCTGCTTTCATTGAGCTTACATTCTAGTAGGTCAACATATAAAAATATAATAAACAAATAAGTCAACTAGATCATTTTAGTTTGTGCATTTTAGGTGCTAAGAAGAGACTACAACAGTAGATCAGATGGTGAAGGAAAGCTTCTCTAAGAGGTAATATTTGAGCTAATACCTATGGAAATAGAAAGTGCCAGCCATGCAAAGGCTGGAAGAAAACATTCTAGGCAGAGAGAATTAGCAAGAGTAATGGGGTTGTTGCAGGAAAAGGGTTGGTGTGTTCAAAGAATAGAAAGTGTGGCTGGAGCAGAGTGACGGAGGAAGTGAGTGGAGCGGACAAGTAAGATCCTAATAGTCTTGGTAAGGAGTCATGGTGTGGAAATGGAACCTGTGCAGGATTCAAGCCAAGGAGAAGCATAATTCATTTTACATTTTGTAAAGATCACTCTGCAAAACAAAAAAGGGGTTGATGAAAGGCAAGATGAGTTAAGGTAAAGGAGAATTGACAGGAGGTTATTATAGTAGCCAGCCAAGAAATGACAGTGGCTTAGACTAGCAGAGGAGATGAAGAGAAGTGATTGATTTGGGACATATTTTGGAAAGTAAATCCAATTAGACTTGCTGATGAAGAAGGGAAGGCAGGAAGAAAAGGAAAGTTTCCAGGATAACTCCTGGGTTTGGGGTTTGTACCAATGAGTAGATAGTGATGTTTTTATTGAGAGAAGAAGATTTGGGGTTGGAACATTTCTGAGGCAGAAGCAACTGAGAATTTTGCCTTCAATGTACTATATATGGGATGCCCAATAGTAGTAATCCACGTAGGATTGCCAAGTATCCAATATAGGGACTTATATTGATCAGTTCTTATATCAAGCAACCTCATAGGGCTTTGGCCTTTTTCATATCTAACCAATCAGTGCTTGCTTGCTTTTTTTGGCTTAGGCACTCATTCCTGGGTCAATGAATTTTTCTCTGAGTAACATAGTCACTGTAACTCTAGGTATAACAACTCTAGATAGAAGAAACCACCCATGGCAGCCTTCTGCAGAGGGGATGGAGAAGTTATAAACTAGCCTAGAGAAAGAAACCTAGAGTGTCTTCATTTTAGTCCCAGTTCTGCTACTTTTCTAACTATGAAGCCATGGAAAAGTCATTTAACTTTGAGTCTCATTTTCCACCACTATAAAGTGAATGTAATAAATATCTAATCTATTTCACAAGGGTGTTTTGAAAGTGAAGGAAGAGTGCCTAGCTTATGGGCTATAAGTTCTCATTCAACCCTCACAGAAACTCTAAAGGATGAATATTATTCTCCCCTCTTCACAAATGAGAAAAATAAGGTCTAGAAAGGTTAAATATTTGTTTGTTGTCTTTGGTTTGCCTTTCCCAGATGTGTAGGAGGGAAGAGAGTGAGGTTGGGGTATTCATCCCCTTGCCTATAAGGTCACTAGGCTAACTGGCCCTTACAACCAAAGACAAGTCCCAGGTGGCCTCTCCACACAGCTCTCTCTGGTTCTGGGTTCCAGTAACCACCCCTTCTTACTCCCTGTGGTTTCCCGGTATGTTCGCATCTTTATAAATAGTCCCTTTAATAAACCTCTCAAATTCCCAATTTGAGAATGCCATTTTTTTCCAGCTAGGACCCTAACTAATGCAATAACTTATCTAAGGAAATATAGCTAATCAGTGGCAAAAGCCCATTCTGTTTAATCAAATCCTATTTGTCATATAAGAAAAGACTTAGTAAACTGTAAAGTACTATTCAAATAAAAGATATTTTCAAATAAAGAAGATTGTCAGAGTTAAAAAGCAAAATAAATACAGCGATTTTATTCATTTCCAGGCAAAGGAACACACCAATTGGTTGAAGGGGAAAGGTGTTTTTAATTGTTAGAAATGGTTGTTACAGTAATTGAAGATTAAAACAAATACTTTAAATAGACTGGAATAAATCCACAGCTTTCTACATGCTTAAAACAAGCCCCATACTTCATTGGTCAAGGAAAAAATCTTCAGACAGGTCCTGAAATGGCCTTGCTTTAACTTACTAGGCTTATTCAAAGTTCGTGGTTTCTTTAACAACTTTAGCTGTTTTTCCTGTTGTAATTAATGGGAACTTTTTAGGTCTACATTTATTATTCTTCTTTAAATCCTCTATAGCCCATAGCAGATACTCAAGAAATATTTCCTGAATTGCATCTCTTAGTCCTTCTTGAATTTCTTTTCATTAGTTGTCTTAGTCAGTTGAGGCTGTCATAACAAAAATACGATAGACTGGGTGGTTTAAACAACAAACATTTATCTCTCACAGTTCTGGAGGCTGGTAAGTCCAAGAATAAGATGCCGGTAAATTCAGTATCTGGCGAGAGCTCTCTTCCTGGTTTGCAGACAGCCACCTTCTTGCTTCTTCTGTTTCTAGATCCCCAAAATATATTCATTTCATCCTAACAACCCCCAAAATCTTAACTCATTCCAGCATCAACTCTAAAGTCCAAAGTCTCATATAAATATCATTTAAATCAGATATGGGTAAGATATCCCGAGGTAGAATTCCTTTCCAGCTCTGAGCCCATGAGACCAAATCTGCATAGGATAGACGTTCCCATGCCAAAAGGAAGAAATAAGGAAGGAAGGGATGATTAGTCCCCAAGCAAGTACAAAATCTAGCAAGGCAAACTCCATGAGATCTCAAGGCTTGAAACAATCCCTTTGTTTCAACATCTGCCATCTGGATCCCCACTTCCCCCAACCAACCCGCACTTCCTGATGACACCCCACTCCACCCCTGCCCCACAGTTCTACCTGGCCAGAAACACATCCCCAGGGCTCTACCTGGTGGCGATCACATCCCCACAGCCCCCACAGCCAAGGTTTTGGGTGGTGGCTGTCTGGCCTTTTGCAATGACCCCACTTCTTGAAACCACGGAGGCAGCCTCGATAATCTCTGAATTAATTACCTTCGGAGTCATTCTTCCCTTGTCTTAAGGAATAGCTTTGTTCCAAATGAATAGTTGTATGGTCCTGGTCCTATTAAATCTAAGTCTAACAGTTTCCTTCATTCCATCCCTTTCAGTTCAAACCTAGGTGTTCCTGCTGGGGTGGCTGATGAGGTCTGTAGTTCACATTCACACTAATCTCTTTGTCAAATGGCCAGTCAGCCACACCTTTGGTGTTCTTTTTCAAACACAGTTTTCTCACTTTTTTGTAATATGGACAGGCTGAGAAATTTCCAACTCTTTAAATTCTGGTTCCTTTTCACCTAACAGTTCCATTGTCAATTCATTTCTCTCCTTTTGCATTTTACAGTAAGCAGTCAGGAGGAACCGAACCTTTCTTCAACTTTGCTTAGAAATCCCCTCAGCTAGATGTCCAATTTCACCACTTAAAAGTTCTACCTTCCGCAAAACACTGGAACATAACACACAGTTCAGCCAAGTTATTTGCCACTTTATAGCAAAGATCATCTTCCCTCCAGTTTCAGACTACATGTTATTCATTTTTCTGTGAGACCAGAATGGCCTTTACTGCCCATATTTCTACCCATATTCTATTCATGTTGTTTTCATATTCTCTAAAAAGATAGACGCTTTTTCTCTAGCTCTCCTCCCCTCTTTTTGAGCCCTCACCAGAATCACTTTAGTGGTTCCTTCACACTAATATTGATTTTTTTCTAGTATGCACCTCAGTATCTTCCAGCCTCTGCCCATTACCCAGTTCCAAAGCTGCTTCCGCATTTTTAGGTATTTGTTACAGCAGCCTCCCCACTTCTCTGCACGAATTTCTTAGCGCAACAAAAATATCACACACTGGTGGCTTATATAATATACATTTATTTTCACACTTTGAAGCTGGGAAGTCCAGGGTCAAGACACGAGTAGATTTGGTGTCTGGTGAAAGCCCTATTCCTAACTTGCAGATGGCTCCTTTCTTGCTGTATCCTCACATAGCAGAGAGAAGAGCTCTGGCATCTTCATCCCTGTAAGGGTACCAATGCCATCTGGGGGCTCCACCCTCATGACCTCATCTAAACCTAATTACATCCCAACGGTCCCATCTCCACATAATATCGCATTGGGAATTAAGGCTTCAACATAGGAAATCTGGAGAACGCCAACATTCAGTCCATAGCATTGATTTATGAGATTTAAAAAAAATAATAAAATAAAAAGAATTAGCTTAGAGATCATTTATAGATCAGAAGACTAAAAAGAATTAAAGGCATGGGGGCTGTCAACATATTTTTGGTCAATAAATGAAGAAAATCACCATGGGAATTAGAAGAGTGAACTTGCCCAGTATAATTCCATTGGACATTTCTCATATGCCGGGAACTTACAGGCATTATCTCAACAGCCCCACAGGTAAACTCAGATTCTTGGAAGTTAAGATTCACCAAACTCTATTAGACAGTTCTCAAATGTATGTATTCCTAACCTCACCCCCAGGATTCAGGATTCAGAAAGCCAAGAGAAAGAATCTGATGTATTACTAAAGCTAGTGGTTTTGCCTTAATCTTCTGTTCTCTCATGGTTTCTGTATTAACTGATTTCGACTTTGTTATCGTTGCTTGACGTAATTTCTTCGAGCACAGAGCTGCAAAAGGAACAGATGAAAAGCAAATAGCAGTGCTAAGTGAAGGCATATCCCCTTTATTTTCTAGGACACAGAAATTTCAGCCTGGCCCCTGTGTGGTCCTTGCCCTAGTCATTGGTGAACATCGGGGCTATCTTCAGGTATGAAGCTGGGTCTGTCTTCTCCCAGGAGGTGGCAGCAGTAGCAGCCTCAGCCTGCTGGGGAAATCAGAATTCATCCTTTTGCCTGTTGGCATCCAAACCTAGAAACTCCTGGTTCCAGTGAACACTTTATCTCTCCTTTGGTTTGCTGAGCTTGGTTGGAGCCGGGGCACAGCGAGTGCAGAAACTGGCAATGATTCTTCTCTTAAGTGCCTAGTTTTTTATAAACACTTTGGTCTGAGCTGTGACCTTGAAGCATGTGTGAAGGAGGACCAGGAAATCTCTGGCCAGGAAAAGAGCTTCAAAAAGAAAGAGATAGTAACTCAAATATTTCTATCCACACAAGTGTAAAACCAGAGGACCCCAGTTCACAGTTGGGTGCCACACAAAAAATATAGATTCTAGACTCAGCCTCCCAGCTACCAGCCAGCTGACCTTGTCATTGAACCTGTCAGAGCTGTGATTTCCTCACCCACCTAATGTAAACTAGGTGATATTTAAGCGCCTGCTAAATCTTAAATTATGAGTTACTGTACTTTTATTTTCTGGATTAAGTAGGTTGGGGCCTTCACCCTTTCAGAATTTTTAAAACCCCAGACACAACAAAGCACTACTAGTTCCAAGTTAATATCAGGTGAGCACGTATCCTGGGTTGGTGAACACTGCCAGCTGCCTAGGAGGTGGGCAGGAATCCCAGGAAATGTCTGAACACCACACAGCTATGGGTGAACTGTCAACTTCTGGGAGCTGCTTTGCAAATTACCACATCTAAACGAAGCTGACAAAATAATATTCCAAAAAGCAATTAACACTGGTTCCTCATGTATTTGGAACCAATAGGCCTTTTGGGAAAAGTGCAATTGCCTCAAAAAAAAAAAAAAAATGATCCCAGCCTTCTGGGTAGAAATGTTTGAGGTTAAGGGGATTCTTAAGATCTGCCAGTGCTTTTGTCTTCTCTCTTAGTCTTTTGTGAAGGAGACAGAACTAGCGCCTTCATTTCCACCTGCTCCTCCTGCTTACTCTCACCTTCATTGCCTGTACTGCTTAAACTTTTATTCGTCATTCAGTAAACATTTATTAAGCACCTACTATGTGTCAGGTGCTGGGAATACAATGAGCTGTTAAAAGCCACAGTCAAGTAGTCAGAGATTAAGTGGCTAACACAAAGAATTCAGAAAGGATTAGCATGTAAAATAAAATAAAATAAATAGTGGTTATAGTGGTGGTAGCAGTGGCATTATCTTCATAAGGCCACAGGCCAAATATATTTCCCAACTAAAGCTATCCCCCAGAACATAGTACAATCACCTAGAGATAATCCCATAGTCCTACAGGTCTGTTAAGGCAACCCTCTCTTCCTATTTCACATGAAAGTCATCATATTAGAATCCTATCCTGAGTTAGGAAGCTTTGCTTCTACAACAGTTTGTAAATAGAAGTATGCATATGTTACCTGGCACAAAAGGACTGACCTGACTGGTGACAGCTTCCTCCTCTATCTTTTCCTAGTGAAACTATTAGCACAGGTTATGAGCAGGTTAAGTAAGTTTCTGTGTTACTGAAGCAGAGGGAACTGGGAATGACAGAAATAGAGAGCATGGTGGTAGCAGATTCTCGGTGGCTCCACACTAGAAAAGAGAACCATATCCAGCTTGGAGAGCAGGTCGGAGAATAAGGGAACACAGGGGTGTCCAGTGGTACAAGGGACTGAGCTGAGCTATATAGTACAACAAACAAGCAGAAAAGAAGCAAATCATTTCTCCTGGTTCCCCCATATCTTGGATGAGTCTGAGGTCAACTGAAGTTTGTCTTCAGAGAGACACTGGATGCCTTCATAATGTTGGAATCAGGTCAATCATTTCTGAAATGCATTTTTATATCAATAATTTGGATTTATTTTCATCTTATATATTTCCAAATAAGCTCAAAACAATCTTCTCACCCACATCTACAACCACTTTTCATCAATGCCAGTTACTAAATCTATAGTAGTAACTGGCCTTTGACTTAATTTTATGTAATTTAATGTTCTGGTCAATGCCCTCATAGCCCCATAAGCCAGCATTATAATGAGATTCTCTGGTGAGCAATTTGAAGAGAAACTTCTAAATGGTGGCTCTTGCTCTTGGCTGTGTATTGGAATCAGAAGGGAAACTTTTAAAAATCCCATGCACATCCCAAGCCAGTAGCACATTAGGGATGGGATCAAGGCATCAATGTATTAATTTTAAATTCTTCGAAAGATTTCTCTGTGAAGGCAGGGTTGAGAACTTTTTCCCCTTACATCTTAAGATAGTGGCAGGCAGGAAGCTGCAGGTAACTTACACCTGAGCACTCTTCCCTACTTTGGACTTTTCCTGAGAAGTCAGCATCAAGAAAAAACTGACGCTAAGAAAGGTGATCGAACAGCTAAAAAGTGACAGAGTCAGAATTCAGAACCACAGCTGTCTGAAGTCTCCTGATACTGAGCTCTTCCCACCAGTTTAAGGCCATTGTGGCCTGTTCCTCAACAAGATGGATGCACAGATTGGACGATGGAAGGGTGGACCAAAGCATCCTTGGGATTGCTGTCTGTGGGTGGCCCTGAATTCACCATGAGGATACAGGGAGGAATGAGACATAGTTTGTACCTCAAGGAGCCCAATGTGTCAGTGAGTGCTTCTCAAACTTCTAAACCCAAGTACTCACAAATGACTGAACATTCCCTACAGAGCCCCAAGGTGCTGGGGAATCCTGTGCATTTGCCACAAGTGAGAAATTTCTCGGAAGTCTGCACTTTTAGCTTATAATTCACATGAATTGAGTATATATACACATATGGTGGTTTTTTATTTAAAAAATGCTGTGTTACCCCCAGATCTTTTAGGGAAGACATGCCATTCCAAGAAGTTGCTTTTGCAAACATATTCCAAGAAGTTCGTCTTAGCTCTGGCCCACGGAGGACACATAGCCCCTGTTGGGAAGCAAGAGGCAGTGAACGTTGTTACTCTGCAAATTAAGAGTGTGGTAAAGAGGCTATGGAGAAGGCACTTGCCCAGGGCACTTGCCCAGGGTCACAGAGTTTGTTAGCAGCCTGCTTGTACTTTAGCCCCCACTGGCAAATGACCCTTGCTGTGAGCTGGGCCTCCAAGGGGCTCACTGGCAGACATGAGAAGGCCAGCACATCTGGTCGTAGACCCGAGGTGCATGAGACACATCTGATCCTTCCATCACTCCACCCAAGTCACTCTCTGGACTGCACATGGCCTCCCCGGAGTGGAGGGCTGGGGTTTCCAGAGCCACAATTCAACATGGTCCCTTCTCATCCCAGAGGCCCAGGGGCTCTTCCTGAGGACTTAGCTCCTTCCTGCCTTTTTAATCTCAAATGGATACTTTTGATTGTCACAGTTGGGGAGTGCTACTGGCATATCGTGAATGGAGAACCAGGATATCTGGTAAATATCCTACAACAAGACAACCTCCCACAACCAAGAATTACTTGTTTCAAAATGTCAATGTGCTGAGATTGAAGAAACTTGTTCTAGTCTATCTAGAACAGTCTCCTCATTTAATGTTGTTTTAGCTTTTTATGACATTAACTTGTAGTGTCCAGTCCAGTTGTCATATAGAATGTCCTACACTCAAGATTTTTCTGATTGTTTTGTTGTCTCATGATTAGTTTTTATTTAAACATATTTGCCAAGAAAATTACATAGTCATTGTTACAGTTAGGTATTAGTGCATAACAACCCACCCCAAAACTCAGTGGTATAGTATTAACAACCACTGGCTAGGTCCTTTTGCTGAAATGAGCTGGGTTCAGCTGATTTTAACTAGACTCATTCATGGATCTACAGTCATTTGGAAGATTGACTAGGGAGCTGGCTGGTCTAGGATGACCTCAGCTGGGATGACTGGGCTTAGCTCCATTCATCTATCACACTTAGCAGGCTAGCCCTGTCCAGTTCTGGTGGAAGAGACAGGGGCCTGAAAGAGAGTGGAAAGCATGCAAGGTCTGTTTGAAGTCTAGGCTTAGAATTGGCACTCTCTTACTTTCACAGCTTTCTGTTGGCCAAAGAAGCTAACAAAGCCAACCCAGGTTCAAGTGGTAGAAAAATAAACTCTACCTTGTTGGGAGTTGATGCAAAGTCACATTGCAAGGGGTATGGATGAAGGAGGGAAAGAATCTGGACCTATTGCAATCAGCCTACCAAAGTGATATTATGGCATCATATCAGGAGTATATAATGTCAGGTTGTCCCACTATAAGTGATGTTAAGTTCAATACTCGATTAAGTGGTAACTGACAAAGCTCTCCTTCGGAAAGCTATGTCTTCCATATCTGTGGGGTGAGTCTTTGATATTCCATGTCTATCCTATTCACACTGCGTTAGTTTCTTAGGGCTGCTGTCACAGAGTACCCACCAACTGGGTGACTTACTTAAAACAACAGCAATGTATTGTCTCACAGTTCTGGAGGCTAGAAGTTTGTAAACAATGCGTCGGTAGGGCTCCCTCTGGAATCTTAGGAGAGGACCCTTCCTTTCCTCGTCCAGCTTCCGGTAGCTTCAGACATTCCTTGGCTTGCTGCTGCAGCCCTCCAGTTCCGCTTCCATCTCCACATGGCATTCTCTCTGTGTCTCTGTGTCTGCACATGACCATCTTCTTAGAAGGACACCAGTTATATTGGATTAGGCTCTCATCTTACTAGAGTATGACTTTCTCTTAACTAATTCTATCCATTATGACCTTATTTCTAAATAAGATCACATTCTGGAGTCCTGGAAGTTAGAACATCAACACACCTTTTTTTGGAAATCGTACTTCAACCCATAACACCCATCAACCCTTAACCCAAAGGTTTTATCATCCCTTTGATAATCCTTGATTGAATTGGTTATGACACCAAAGATTACACAACAGTATTTTTCTTAGGCCCCATCATTTCTTTAACATTTATTAACGGACATTCTATAAAGAAAGTTTGTTTTCCTGTTTCTTTCCTATCTCTTCTTTCTTCCCTTCCCCCACTTTTTAAATCACTTTAAATGTGTGCTTTATTTTATCATCACTTTTATATAACCATCACATGTTTTATACAACATCATATCAACCATCATTTTAAACAACTATACAAAAAAAATCTTGATGATCAAATTGTCTCAGATTTGGCTAGTGAGAGCACATAAAGTCAACTTTTAAAGAAGGAAATTATAAGTATTTATACTTTTATTAAATTTAAAATTCTTCTTTTAAAATATGACCACTTCCATTAATGTATCCCATGAGACCCATTTCCACTGTCCAGATAAGTCAAGGCTCATATTTTTCTCTCTGGTGAGTCTATGTGATTGTTCCCCCTGGGAAAATTCTCATCATCATTCCCAAAGTACAGCCATAAAAAGGCTGTCATTTTTAAGTATTCTGCTTTACATAAATTGTTTTGTCATAGTAACTTTGTCCAAATAATGTTACTACATATTACAAATGAGGAATCTTAGGCTTAAAGTGAGTTAGTAGCAAGAGCATGGATTTTGCACACTGATAGTTTGAATCTTGGCTCTATCACCTATTAGGTATGTGATCTGGGGCCTCCGTAGGCCTTGGTTTGTTTATACATTGGTGATTATGATATTTGCTTCACAGGTTTGGGCCCAGCAGCTTACCTAACTTAGAGTGGGTGTTAATTAGTTCTCGCCATATCCTGATCACAGGCCTTCTAGATCATGTTGGATAAATGACAGTACCACAGAGTCTACTAGCAATTAATCAGGAGTTGATCAATCTCATTAATTTGAACTGTGTTCATCAGGAATTAAAGATAGCTTGACCTAAATTTCGGCTAAAGTTTATCTTTAAACATACCAATAAATAAATAGATAAACAGTTTGTTAATTTCTTAAACAGTATTGTGGGAAGGAGATCATATCTATTCAACGTGAGAGAACAACTTTTGGGGAAACCTTTAGCATGTTATATACACATTAGGAAGCTCTTTTACAAATCATTCTTCAAAGCAGGCTCAACTTTGTTCACCTGAAAAAAAGTACATTCATCCTTTCCACAAATAGTAATGAACACCTGCTATGTCCCATGCAATGTTCTAGGTACTTGGAATACATCCAAGAATAAAACAAACATCCCTGCCCTTGTTTACCTTCTAGTTGCAGGGAGATAGGTGAAAAACAAGTAAATTTGCAGATGAGAGGAGAGGATTGCAATGTTAAATAGGATCAAATAGGATCGTCATCATTTAAAAGGTGATATTTGAGCTGAAGCTTGAAGGAACTGAGGAAACTGGTCATGTGGCCATCTGGGAGAACAAGAACAACAAAGGCCCTTGGGCCAGAGTGTGCTTGGCCTGCTGGAGGCACGTCAAAGAGGCAAGTGTGGCTGGAGTGTAATGTTTTATTTATCTAAATATATAATATAAAAAATAATAACATCTTCCCAACAACTGTGTGAAGTAGTTATTGTTTTTCTCTTTTCCAGATGAGGAGACTGAGGCACAAGAAGGTTAAAAGACTGCCCCCGAATCATGTAACTTATCAAGTTATGGAGCTGGGACTGGAGCTCAGGTAATGTCTCTAGAGACTTTTGGTGCTTTTTAAGCATCAAAGTTGCTGTACTGCCTCCTAGTAGTAAGAGATGACGTCCGATAACTAGGCACTGGATCCCACAGGTCCTTAAAGGCCACTAGTAAAGATTTAAGATTTTATTCTGAGCGATAATGGGTATTGAACAAAAGAATGATGCGTATTTTTTTGTTGTTGTTCCAGAAATTTCCAAAGCATTTATGCACTTTAGGTGTGTATTACTCTTGGCATTGTATATACTTATATAAATTCAAAAGGATATCAATTTATAGGAGAGAAGTTGATACGTATAATTTAGAGATAATATCCCATTCAATACCATTTGTGTAAGGGTAACCTGTTCCGTTTTTAAAGTCTTATAAGAACCTCTTTATTGTGTGAATCTAGCAACACTGAGGTACTTGGCTGTGCTTTCTTAGAAGCATCAAGGCCAAGGTCTGACCAAAAAACCCTTTGTTTTCCTACTTTGAAGGGGAAAAAATATATATGAGCAAATAGACTATTTAAAATATGTCCTGTCTGCATACCAGTAATGCTGCTTTCTTGGGCTTAATGTGTCAGCACCCTGTAGTGGGCCACCCACCTTCACAGGGGCTCCGTGACCTCAAATGTGGGGTGATCCAGAGGCAACTGCCTTTGAGAGTATCTAAAGGACTCTGGCTTAAGCTACCCATCCTGCTCAAGGAGCACTTAGCAACAGCACAGGCAGAGTCAGCCTGGAGAGGAGAAAGCACTGGGAAAATCATCTCAAATGACATCAATGTTGATAATATTTGCTACAATTTAGCATTTACTGTATGCCTAGCAATATGCCAAATGCTTCACAATTGTGAGCTCTATAGTAAACTAAAGCTTGAAGAGATTAAGTAAATTGCTCAAGATCATATATAGCTGTGACTTAAGCACAGCTCTACCTTTCTCCAAAGCCCATGTTCCTACTCATTTAATTTATACTGCCTAGGAATGTAATTCTCTATTGTTATTCCTTCTGTAACCTTCAAAACACTGACTATCTGGAGGTGGTTCCAACTCTAAATTTGCAACTGCTAACTGGACATAACTTCAAATTTCAGCCTTAATCTTTCTTACAATGTTTGGTTTATCAGATACATCTTATATGTCTCATCAGATTTTCTTGTCTTATCCAGTATAGAGAGTCCTCAAAAAAAAATAAAAATAGATGTACCATACGACCCAGCAATTCCACTCTTGGGTATTTAATCCAAAGAAAATAAAAACACTAATTTGAAAAAAACATATGCACCCTATGTTCATTGCAGTATTATTTATAATAGCCAAGATATGGAAGCAACCTAGATGTCCATCAATAAATGAAAGGATAAAAAGGATGTGGTACATATATAAATGGAATATTACTTGGCAATAAAAAGAATGAAATCTTGCCATTCACGACAACATGGATGGATCTAGAGGATATTACACTAAGTGAAACAAGTCAGGCAGAGAAAGACAAATACCATATAGTTTCACTTATATGTAGCATCTAAAAACAAACTAAACAAGACAAAAACAGACTCATAGCAACAGAGACCAAAGGGATAGTTACCAGAAGAGAGGGGGTTGGGCAGATGAGTGAAAAGCAGATGGGGAATATAGTCCATAATATTGTGATAAGTTTACACGGTGGCACATGATTACTAGAATTCATGAGGTGATCACATTGTAAGGTATAAAATTGTCAAATCCCTATATTGTACACCTGAAACTAAGATAAACAATATGATTGTATCCCAACTATACTTAAAAAAAAAAAAATTTAAAAAATCCTCAGTTTCTTATTCTGTCTCAGCCACTACTGCAGCTGACTTGCTTTGTTTGGGTCCACGTCGTCCTGCTATCTATCTGCCACTTTCTCAACCTGGCCCTCCCCCTGGACTGCCACTGAACAACTGTTCTCACCAGCTATACACTGTGAATGTCTGGCTTCTCTCTCTACTCCCCAACTAGGATTAAAAGCCATGCCATAGAACATTGGCTGTGGCTTGCTAAGAGACTAATGATGGGAATGTATGATATAACCTAGAATATGAAGAAAGTAACTCATGGTGTGATGAATTTTGATCAGTGGAAAATAGGAGATGGGAGGGAACCATAAGATTGATTCCTTTTCCTTTCTCCCTCCCAAGAACTTACCAGAGCATGTTTTCATCGTATAGAGTGTCTGAAGATACTCTGCATGGACATGCAGGCATGGCAGATTATCTAAGCATTATCTTTGCATTGCTTCCCACCTTTCTCTCTCTCTCTCTCTCTCTCTCTCTCTCTTCCCTTTTTGTTCTCACTTTTACTGCTCTGGGATTTCATCTCCTAAATAAAATGCTAACATTACTTCTTGGTTTGTGTTCTGTGATATCCAGTTCTATGATATTCAGTTTCTCTCAATGGAACTACCACTTTCTAAATACTCCTGGCTCAAAGCCAAGCTTCCAGGAGACAATAATAACTGATAATATTGTCAGTTTTTTGGAATTCATGCATTCCTCCAAAAAGTTTATTTGAAAGAAAATTTTAAAAAACAATAATTGAAAGGATCCTTGCTGGTAAAAAGTGTCTGAACCAGTAACTCAAAACTAGCATAAATCCTAAATCCACTCATGCCCTGAGTGTCTCACGACTAGCTTTTTCCTTCCTTTCCAGTCCTGCCCTGGTTTGGATCCCCATTATTTTCACTTGGACCATTAGAACACCTCCCTAATTTATCTTTCTATTTCTATATTCTCCTAGTTCTCATCTGATCTGAATACTATTGCCACCAGATACATAGTCCTACGAGCCGATTCTATCTTGCACTCCTATGTTCAAAAGCCTTCAGTAACTTCTCCCAGCCCACAGGATAATGTCCAAAGTTCCTGCTAAACCTAATCTTCACTCAGGGCTCTTCACAAACTGCCGTGACCTACATTTCTAGCTTTATTACCAACTATAGTGTTTCTCTATTTGAATTACACCACCAACTATTCTGGGTTGTTTGTTTATCTCAAACATACGTTGCACTTTCTAAGACCACCATGCCTCTGCTATTGAACTGAACAACAGAAGTACTTGCGGGTTTTGATAACCCCCTGGGAAGTATCAGAATGCCCATCACATCCATAACCATCTCCCAGGGATTTTTAACACCAAATTATATATCAATTTATTCTGCCGTTCTGAACTAAACCATTTAGTCCAGGAGCAGGCACCTAACCTAGGGCAATAAACCTATGCTGACATGATGACTTATCGAGGAAGCTCTGCTTAACAGCTTATACTTGATGGTGAGCAGCCAAACCAATCAGGTCCTTTGGGGAAGCTGAATATGAAATACAGAGAGAGAGTTGTCAGCTTTCTTCCTTCCCCCTGTATCTTTTAACGAGAAGTTAAAATACACACAGAGAGAAGGAAAGAAAGTGATCATGTGGCATCAGAAACCATGAAGCAATAGAAGCTGTGAGATAGAGAAAAGTCTAGAAAGTACTTAGTAGCAAGGGCAGCAGAAGCAGAGCTACAATAAAAGCAGATAATTAGAGTACAAAGCAATAGATATTTACTTCTGAAAAACCCACAAGATAACCCAGCTGCTGTGCTGTATTGTGCGCTGAATCACCTTCCAGTCTCCACTGGCCATTACTTAAACTCGAATTGAGGCAACTTGAGTCTATCTCTGTTCTGTAGATTAAATTTTTGCTTTCTAGTATATCAGTCAAGGTCATAGCAGGAAACTAAAGGCACACTCAGCTGGAGTTTTGAAAATAATTAGATGAAGACACTGTTTATAAGGATATAGGCAGGGTTATGGAAGGTAGGAGGAATAGTGAGGCACCAAAGGACAGCAAGAGTGGAAGCCCAGGGCTGGAGAGACAAGGGAAGGAAATACTGTGATGAGAGTCTAGAAAGAGCTAGAGCCGTGAAAGTATGCCTCCCTGCTGTGGGAACCACGGTGCTAAAGCAGGGAGGAAAAAAGTATATCAGCTCTTCCTCTCATACTTGCTAATGCCTCCCTTGGCCAAACCTAACACTCTGCCAGAGGGCAGTAGAGCCCAGGCGATGTCATCTACGGGTAACAGCTTCATGGGGCTCAGACCAGAGCAGAGAAGGATATAGGGAGCTGTCAGGGGCTGAACTAGTGGCCCTTCCAAAAAATGTGTCCATGCCCTAATACCCGGAACCTGAGACTATTACCTTATGTGGCAAAAGATGTTATTAAGTTCAGGATCTTGAGTAGAGGAGCTTTTCCTAGTTTATTTTGGTGGGCCCTAAATGCAATCGAATGTATCCTAATAAAAGAAAATGGGGACGTTTTGCAAAAGAAGAGGAGGAGGCAATGTGACCACAGAATTGGAAATTAGAGTGACGTGGCCACAAGCCAAGGAAAGCCTGGAGCCATCAGAAGCTGGAAGAGGCGAGAACCAGACTCCCCTAGAGTCTTTGGAGGGAGCAAGGTCCTGCCAAAACCTTGATTTTGGACTTCTGTCCTCCAGAACTGTGAGAAAATAAAATTCTGTTGTTTTAAGCCACTGAGTTTGTGGTAATTTGTTAAAGCAGTCACAGGAAACTAATAGAGGGGCCAAATGGAGAATTAAACAGCACGAAATCTATTCATCTTCAAATGCCATGTTGACCACGATGATGTCCCTGGTCACCTTAGCTGGAAATTATTTTGCCTGCCGTCTATATTACCTCTGGTACTTCTTTTGGGTGACTCAACTGATTCAGATGCCCCCAACTTATAATTACTTATGCATACAAATATCTTTTCATCCTACCAGATTATAACATTCTTTTGAGAACAAGTACCTTGTCTTGTAGTCTTTGTAGCCTGTGAAAATCCTAGCACAGTGCTTTGAACAGAGTGGATATTCTGTAATTGGTAAATGAGAAAGAAAGCTTCCATTTGTCCATCTGTAAATGGAAAATAACAATTTCCACCGACTTGCCTTTCAGAGATAATAACGGCAGCGCTTCCCAGAAACAATTTCTGTACCTGTAACAAAATGATATATTTGAAACACCCACTCCTGCTGGAGCAGTTCCTTAGAAAAAAATTACATTTAGTTTTACCATGTCCTTCATACGATATGGACCTGCTTGCAGTTCACTCCGAGGAAAAGGCAGGGGATAACTAAGAAATATAAGAGCTAAATATTGGTGTTCTCTCTGGAACTTTGATTCATCCAATACATATTTATCAAAGGAGAATTTTGTTAAAATACAGTCCACAAGTACTGGAGAACGTACACACAACATAAAGCATGATCCCAATTGCCACACAATATGATAAATGCCTTTTGCAAGAACAAAATGCTACGGGACCAGAAAGACTGGGATAATTAACTCTATGGATCCAAGTTTCACACACACACACACAAAAGTCGCATTCGAGCTGGTTTTTTAGGACTTCATCAGGCAGAGGCGAAGTCAAGAGCATTAGGAACCAAGAGAAATAACTTTTCCTGAGCTGTTGCCAAGCAAACCACACCCTCAGCTCAGCCCTATTGTATCCAGCCCTATTTTTATTCATTATCCTCATAGCTAGAGGATAATGAGAGAGGAAGAGAATGCTGACTGCTTCCCTACTTTGCATCTAGATTTGCATCAAAGAAAGGAGATTATCTGGAGGAAAAGTAGAGGTTGATCTCTTAGAAGCCCAATAACACAAGTCCAAATGGCCAAGCAATAAAGAGTTAATAACCACACTTATCTTTCCTGAGCTTCGACCTCAATTCTGAAAACTGAGGTGGGCTATCCTGTGAGAGCGTGTGGTACCAGGGCACGAATAGCTCAGAGAAAGCAGGGGAGGAATGAGAACACTCCCGATCTCATTCATTGCCCAAACCAGAAGTCATTTCTTTGTGACAAAGCCCCTTGAATGGGAATAACTGGCTGAAGCCCTTTCTCCTCCTCTACGCTGACCTTCAGATCACTCCTTGGGGAACAGCTCTGTCTGGGGCACCGCCCAACTGTTCTCCCCAGTCAGCCTTTCTAGGCCTCTGAGACTAGAGCTGTGCTGCTTATAAGTGGGAGGAAAAAACTCTTGGGAAAGCAGCCAAGAGAAAGGGAAAGACTGACCTAAACCCACCGAGGGGCAGAGGGTTCCCCATCCTCACGCTGTAGCTTCACTGGAAAATGGTGAAACCAGGAAACCAGATTCTAGCCTCACTGTAACATCCTTGTCCTTGTTTTCTCAAGAAGCCTCTACCTTCCAGACCTTGCCAGGAAGCCGGCGGCATTTTCATGAAGCAGTAATAACAAGGACAGAGCGTTCTAGCCTGCTGGAGCCTGCTGGCTGGTCACTCTTTCCACTGCCTTTTGTTTTCATGCATCATCCCCTCACTTGCTTCTCAGATTCCTCAGGGCTTTGAAAAAGCCACAAATGCTCCACACAGTGACACCACCCAACGGGCTGGCAGACATCACTGACACGCACCCTGCCCTAAGCGATGGCATATATGCAAACCCTGACATCTGACGCCCAGCAGTACACCTAATAAGAGACAAGTCAGCTTCCAGAAAGCAACTCCCGTCTCCCATCAGCCTAGCTGGCAAAGGTGGGACTTTACATAGGTACCACCCAGTGGACTGGTAAATCACGTACCTCTGTTTGATTCAAAATGCACCTGCAAGGTACACCGGACAGTGGCACTTCTCTACCCTTTCCTCAAGGATCTAAATGCAGCCAACTTAGATGTTACTGACAAAGTGACAAAGTGCTCTCACTATGCAATTCACATAATCAATATATTAGATTGTGTTTACATATACACATGGAACAGAGGCTCTAAATGATATTTGTGTTTCCAGACCACCTGTGGTCTGTTTCTAACAAATTCCAGAGCTACCCTGCCAGAATCTGCAAGTTGGGCCCAGATATGTGTATTTAAAAATAAATAAATAAATAAAGACTTGACAGTGTTGGTGAGAGTGTGGGAAAGAGAAATTCTCATAAATCGGTGAGAGGAAAAAATTAGTTCAGCTACTGTGGAGAGAAACCTAGAGAACAATCTAGTGAAATTGAGAATGTGCATATTCTAGTCCCTAGAAATTTCCATTCTAGTTATATTCTAGAACTCTCACACATGTGCCTAATGAGGTACATACAAGTACATTAATTACATCATGATTTGAAATAGCAAAAATTAGCATAAATATCCACCCACAGAATATATTCTAGAACATTTAGACAACAGGACCATATTGCAGTACTATATATTATAATGCTATATTATAAAAAAAAGGGATTAGCTCTCCAAGTATCACCTGGATAAATCTCAAAAACATGATATTGAAAGACACAAGTTTCAGAAAAATATGTACACTATTTAAGAAATATTTAAACAACCAAAAACATATATATTGTTTTATAAAAATATGAAAACATGTGAGAAGGATTCCACCATCTTTAAGAGATTGGTTACCTTGGATAGAGATGAGACAGAAGGCCTTCTTTTATAACTAAACTGTTTTATTTTTTAAAACTCTTAAGGAAATATGGCAAGCTATTATGCTTCATGAAATCCGATACTAGATATATGTTCCAACAGTGACTCGTACCAGAAGGATCTGAGATTTTTAGGATTCTCAAATGCTGAATAATAAAATGGGGATGGCTTATCCCATAAACACAGATGACACTACTGAGCCCCCATAGTAACATCTGCACTTTGAAATGTTTTTTATTAATGGAGGAGTAGTTACGCAGATTCCCACACGCTCTCTTACTCAGGTGTGCTTGTACCCCCTGGATGTGTGAGCATCCCTCATAGAGTCAGAAGGGGCAATGGAATGAAGCTAGAAATCAGTCCACATTTGGATATCATTATTATAATCATACCCAGAGATTCCCAAACGTGGCTGAAAACCAGAATTACCTCATAAAAATTTTAATGCAATTGTCCTTGCCCCAGCCTCTAAGAATATGATACACTAGTTCTGAGCGAAACTCTAGAATCTATATTTTAATAGGCTTGTCAGGAGATTCTGATGATCAGCCAGGTTTGAGAAATGATAACTAACCATGGTTATGTTTTATTAATGTTTTTGAAGAAGTTGGGATGGGAGAGAGATGGGAGAAAAAGAAATAAGAAAATTAAAGGAGGAAAGAAGGAAGAAGAAAGGAAGGGAGAGACAGAATGTGTTTTAAAATCCTCCCACTCTATTTTTTTCCTGACTTCTCCAACCATGAATTGTCTCTCCATCCTCTGAACTTTGCCAGAGTTCTAATTATCTGTAATGTTCATTTGGCGATTCTGTACTTCCCTTTACATTGTTTTAATGGGCTATTATTTACTCAATAGGTTTACGTCTTACTTCTTGAATTAGGCTATAAGTTTCTTCAGGACAGGGAACATATCTTGTTCATCTTTGTATTTATATAGTTTCTAACACAGTGCCTTGAACAGAGTAAACAGTAAAACATCATAATTAAGAATATGAGATAAAACAAGTTCAGAAATGTGGCAGGGTATCAGATCAATGAAATAAAATAAATTTTATTTCTATACAGTAGCAATGAACAATCTGAAAATGGAATTCAATGAAATCCCTATTAAGATCCCAGTTTTTCTTTTCTTTCTTTTTTTACAGAAATTAACAAGCTGATCCTACAATTCATATAGACATGTAACCTAGAATAGCCAAAACACTCTTGAAGAAGAAAAACAAAGCTGGAAGATACACATTTTCCAATTTCAGAACTACAGTAATCAAAATAAACCCTCACATTTATGGTCAATTGTTTTTCTGATAAAGGTGTCAAGACAATTCGATAGGGAAAGAATCATTTTTTAAATATATGGTGCTGGGACAACTGGATATCCACATGCAAAAGAATAAGCTGGACTTTACCTCACACCATACTAATAAATTAACTCACAATAAACCATAGACCTAAATGTAAGGTTACTCCTAGGAGAAAACATAGGAATAAATCTTTATGACTTTGGATTTGGCAATGATTTCTTAGATATGTCATTAAATGCAGATGGGACGAAAGGAAAAAAATAGATAAATTGGATTTCAAAATTAAAAACTTTTGTGCTTCACAGAACACCATCAATAAAGTAAAAAAGACAACCCACAGAATGAGAGAGAACCTTTGCCCATGTATATTTGACAAAAAACTTATATCCAAAATATATAAAAACCCATTAAACATAGGTAAGCCTACATCACTGTGAGAAAATAAATTTGTGTTGTTTAAGCCACCCAGTCTGTGGTATTTTGTTATAGTGGCTGTAACAATCTTTTGAATATATAACAATGATGTCATGTATAAGAAAGGCCTATGCTTTGAATTATTGCATTTTGCAGGGTGGCATGTTTGATCGCTCATGTCATCAATTGTTAGAAGTGTGAGAACTCTCCAGAATATCAAGCATATGCAGCAGTTACCAGGCACAGGCCCCAGAGAGTCCTAGCCTTTGAGAATGCCCTGTTCACCTACCCCTTCTCATGCTGGGGAATAGGGTTGGGGTAGAAATGGGATCTTGATCCCAGCGGAGGAGAGCAAAGTGACATACTTAGAAGATCTCTCCAGACCTTTGGGATTTCATAAATTAGTAGAGATTGTCCAGATGTGCTTAAAACCTAGGAAAAATGTCATTTAAAATGATGTCTAATTACTGAGAACTTTAATAACATGGGGGAAATGATTATATTAAATATTAAATTAAAAATGTAGCACACAAATTTACATGTATAGATATATCACCTTATCTGTGTGATGGTATGCATAGAAGAAAGACTGAATGGAAATACAGTCAAAGGGAACATTTCTTTTTCTTTGTGCTGAGATTACAGTTCCTTTTTTTTCTTTATACCTCTTTGTATTTCTGAACTTTTCAAAGTGAGCATGTATTATTTTTATAATCACAAAACATGCTTTTATTTTAAAGCTTAACAACTGGGGCCGAGGGTGTATAACCCAGTGTTAGTGTGAGAATCATCTCCAGGAGACAAAGTTCCAGGAGTCATAGTTCAGATCTGTGTGCCGTTGAACCCTGCTGCCCACCTGTCCCCTGAGATCTGGCCGTGGATGTTCCTCATGCCTGGAAATTCTGATCATGCTCCTACAGTTTCCTCTTGTCTAGAACAGGTCTCTGAATACCAATCTTCCCTTTGGACCTTTAACCCCTGACTCTGAATGTAAGCTTTTCTTTCTGGATTCAGGTGCCCACCCCTCTTTCTCTACCAACAACTCAACCCAGCCGCTCCCTCCTTCTCTCACACCTTTCTTTTAAGCCTTTGTACTCTGAGGCTGCCTACAGTAACACATGGTCACCTATGTCCTTCATGAGCAGAGTGGCTTAGAAGTAACAAGATGAGCGGAGGATGGCAAGAGAAGGGAGATACTGGGAAAAATGCTCTGAGCTTTCCTTTTCTGTAGATGTTTGACACTCCTGACTTTGTCTACTCCTCTGGTTTTTCTTTCTCAGTGGAAGGCTTAATCTGATTACAGAATAGTGAAGCCTACACAGGGCATTTTCACTTTATCTCCTCCTTTCTTCCTCTTGGGTATCTGCCTGCCTACAGTGAGGATGCCACTTTGCTCTGCTCCCCTGGGGTCAAGATCCCCTTCTTACCCTAACCCTATTCCCCAGCATGAGAAGGCCTGTCCTGGTCAAATGTTACTTGTGACTGGATAAATAAGTCTATCTAATTCTGAAACTCATTTAGTATTTAGTATCCCATTATATCTCATATAAACAGCCTTGATCAGCAATCAAGGCAATATTTTGGTCTTTATCTTTATCTTTGTCTCATTTCTCATTTTGACCTGAATCCCAGGTTGGAAATTGGAGCTTTACATATGTTAGTTTATTTAATCCCCACAACAACCCCCAGTAGCTTACAGTATTTTCCCATTTTGTGAAAAGGAAACTGGTGCTCAGAGAGGTTAAGATATTTGCCCAAGTTCTCACAACTAGTGAGTAGCAGATCCTTTTTGATTTCAAAGCCTAAGCACTTTTATTGCATCAAACATTGACTTTGGGTGCCACCAAGATAGTCCTTAGGGAATGAGGTAGCCAATCTCATTTCCTTAATACTTCATCGTAACCAACTGAGCTATCAATTGAGCAACATGCAAGGGAACCAAAGGTGATACAAAGAACAAGGAACAAGGTAATTATAAAGCTCTAGACCGAAAACATCAAGAAATTTATTTTTCCTCAGATTTCTTGGAGACTTTTGTACAAATGACTTCCTCTGCTCCTCCACTTGTGCTCCGGCTTCCCTGGTTATAAAATAATTCAATAGTACCTGTCCTCCTTAAGTCAGACTGCACGTCATGCTTCTCTCTGAATGGCTTCAGCATAGTTGTCCCTTTGCCCCCACTTGCTATTAAAAAAACAAATGTATGTCACTAACAATCTAGTTAAAAAATAGGCAGAAGACCTGAACTAGATATTTCTCCAAAGACATTCAGACAGCGAATAGACATATGAAAAGATGCTCAGCATTGCTAATCATCAGAGAAATGCAAATTAAAACCACAATCAGATATCACATTATACCTGTCAGAATGGCTATCATCAATAAATCAATAAACAACAAGTGTTGGCAAAGATGTGGAGATAAGGAACACTCATGCATTGTTGGCGGGATTGCAAATTGGTGCAGCCACTATGGAAAGCAGTTTGGCGGTTCCTCAAAAAATTAAAAATAGAACGACCATATGATTCATTAATTCCATTTCTGGGCATTTGTCCGAAGAAATCCAAAACATTAATTTGAAAATATATATGAACCCCTATGTTCATTGTAACATTACAATGGTAGTGCATATATTCAATGGAATATTACTCGGCCATAAAAGAAAATGAAATCTTACCATTTATAACAGCATGGATGGACCTGGAAGGTATTATACTAAGTGAAGTAAATCAGACAGAAAAATAAAATACCATATGATCTCACTTATATGTGGAATCTAAAGAAGAAACTAAAACAAAACAAAACAGACCATAGATGCAGGGAACAAACTGATGGTGGCTAAATGGGAGGAGGGTTGGGAGATGGCGTGAAAAACGTGAAGCGATTAAAAAGTGCGAATTGGTAGTTAAGAAATAGTCATGGGGATGGAAAGTAAAGCATAGGGAATATAGTCAATAATCTGGTAATAAGTATGTATAGTGCCAGCTGAGTAGTCAGGGGAATCATTCGTAAATTGTATAAATGTCTAACCACTATGCTGTACACCTGAAACTAATATAAAATAATATCGACTATCAATTGTAATTGAAAAATCAAAAAGTAGGGGGGAAAGTGAAGGGAAATAAGAAGTTCAAACTTCCAGGTATAAAAATGTAAGTCATGGGGATGTGGTGTACAACGTAAGGAATTACAGTCAATTATATGTGATAGCATTGTATGGTATCAGATGGTTTCTGGACTTATGGTGATCACTTCTTTAAAGTATATAAATTTGAATGACTATGGTGTACACCTGAAACTAATACAGTATTGTATGTTAGCTATATTTTAATAAAAATCTTTTTGAAAAGAAAGAGTCACTAGGAAAAAAATGTATGTCATATGAACTTGGGTAGCACATGGAGTAAAATAATAATTACACTGAGTAATGAATCAGCTTAACAATATATGACAACCAGAAATAGTGAAACGATGAATAAAAAAGGATTCTAAAATGCCAACCATAGGGGCTGACCCTTAAACAGACAACCTGAAGATAGTTTTTGATCCAACCCCTGATGGACAATCAGTGGAGGGCTGAACCACAGTCTCCAAGAAAGCCACACTCCCCAGGATGCCGAGGGACTGGACAGCATTTTCGAGGAGCTCAACCACTGTTACTTTCTCATCTTCCCCCCAAAAAAGCTCAGAAAGTGCAAGGGCACCCCACAGGTCACTAAGCACATTCCCAATCGTCTCCAGGGAAATTTGATGCTGGAAAATGGACCCATTCCAAAATAGCGGTTCAAAGCCGGATGAAGAATTACAGAGAAGACAGCCTTCCATGGAAAATAACCGTGCCTCCAAAATCCCTGATGTATTCATTAGGGAACTGAAACAGGCACACACCAGCTGGTCTCCACTGCTTCGAAGCACTGTGGTACGGTGGAAAGAGCTATGCTGCAGGGCTGGCAGCGAGAGACTAGCCTTCTAGCCCCCAGCTTCTGCCAAATTTTTAGCTGGGTGACCTTGGCAAAGGTACTTAGCTTCTCTGGGCCTCACTCATTAACAAATGAGGTTTAAACTAAACTATGATGTTTTCTGGTACTGAAATTCTATCTTCATCTTTGGATTGGCTATCTTACATTTAAAGTCAATTAAAGCAGGCTCCTTGGGTGTTGTTTTTCTCAAAGATCCTGTTATTCCAACGATCATAGGTGTCTCACCTTTCAGTATTCTTCACTGGCTTTCCTTCTTACCACAGAATTGAACCTAAATCCTTCAAGTATGGCATTTCAAGGTTTCTATTGTGACTGGCCATGGCCTCATGCCCATGAATAATATATTTTATTTATACTCTGGCAATACTGGACTATTTGTACTCCCATAAACTACTCTCTTACTGCAATATCAAAATATTTATTATGTACTCTGTGCTAGACACTCACACAAGCAAGCCTTTGCAAATACTGTTCACTTTGCTTGGACTGCCTTGTATTAATTAAGTTAGAGCTTGCTGCTAATAACAACAAGCTTGTATACAGTAGATGAATTAAAATAGAAGGTTATTTCTTAGTCGTATAACAGTTCAACGTGGCAGGCGGCCTTCCACCCAGAGTTCTGTTTTGCCACCCTCTTCATCCCCACCATCCTCTAAGCTTTAGTCTTTTACTTTCAGAGCTAACGGCTGGGAAAGGGAAGGAAGAAAGGCACAGCTACTTCTTAACCTAGCCCCGAAATGATGAACATCATTTCTGCTCATTATTCCATTAATGAGAACTGGCCCCTCTTAGATGTATAGGGAATTGGAAATTAATAGGGCCACTTCCCAGAAAAATCAATACTACGAAATGGGAAAGCGCAAGTCTTTGATGATCAACCAGCCATCACCTGCCCTTCCTTGACTTGTCTACTT
This sequence comes from Eonycteris spelaea, assembly GCA_003508835.1. Taxonomy (NCBI): domain Eukaryota; kingdom Metazoa; phylum Chordata; class Mammalia; order Chiroptera; family Pteropodidae; genus Eonycteris; species Eonycteris spelaea. Next base: position 528,574 of record PUFA01000310.1, on the reverse strand, counting down.
AGCAAAGTCTTATTCACCCTTCAAATCCAAGCGCTACCTCCTTTGTGAAGTCTTCCCTGACCTACACAGGCAAATTTGGGTCCTCCTTTCCTTTGCTTCACTGCACTTTTCACATTTCTCCAATATGGACAATTATCGTAATGTATTGTGTGGTTTGCATGCCAGTCTACTTAACTGGACTATGACCCTTGAGGTAGGAATTTGTCTTTTCATTTTTGTATTTGGAAAGTTTAGCATAGAGCCTGGTAAATAGTAATTTTACAATGATATTTAATGAATTAATGAATATTGTCAGTGAGTGAAACTCTAAAAAGAAGCTGGTTTTTACAGAGGAACAAAGACCTCAGTTTTAAAAAACACAACTATTGGTGATTCAAGGTTATCCAAAATACTAAAAAGAAAATACGCTTCCCATGTAAAGTTATAATTAATATTTTGCTTATTATTTAGTTTAGAATGTCTCTCCCTAAACTCCATAAGAGTAAAGGACCTTATATGTATTGTTCTGACTCCAGCATCTAGCATGCTATCTGGCACATTGTAGGTACTCATTAAATATTTCAGAAGGAATGAATGGGTAAAGAAATGAATAAATCCATAAATGAAGACTGCATCCTTCATTGCATGAGCCATATTATAAATGCATAGCTTGGATTATAAGAGGAAAGTGTGGATGGGGCAGTAAAATCTTACCACCATAACCAGGAAAACAGCTCAGGGTGCACATCAGGCCTTAACATCATTTCCTTGTTAGTCCCTGTCATTCATCCTCTTTATACAAACATTTTCAGAGGAAGCTAATTCTCAATGGGAATAGTAGCCTGTGAGCAAATGAGGACAAAATGGTTGCACTATGAAATAGCCTTTGTAAAGTTGGCTAATGAAAAAAGCAGGGAGCAAAGAGTGCAGGCAATTATGGAGTCGTGGCAACTGTGAAAAATACATTGATTGAGAAAAGAAAAAACACATGTTTTCATAGTTTTGCAAGAGGTATTGAGACAGTTCTTTAAATGTTTGTAACTAACACCATTATTCTCTTCATAGGTCCCACGTGACAAAGTTCGGTTTAGATATGTTACATACGGCTTCTGGTGGATTACTTGCCAGACTTTGTCAAGGGAACCATCTGATGTGAAGGACAATGTACAAGTGCATCGGGCTTCCAATCAGAACCTCTGCATGGGCTTGGTCCAAATATCTTGAACCTCTGGAAAGTCTTAAATATAAACAAGTAAGTTTGCAGTGTGGACTGATTTGTGGTGGTAATGAGGTTAATGCTGTTGTTGACAAGGTAAACATTTTCTAGAAACTGACCAAGACATTAGAGGTAGGACTACGCATTTTTCGGTGACCTGAAAAATAGGACAGTAACATTTCTTTTGTATACCTTTGATGGTACACAAAAACAGAACTATTGGTCTGCCCCAACAAAGCTGTTCCCCTGCTACGAATTGGGCACACAGCTAAGCAGTCACCGACTGAGTTTTGGCCACTAGACTGTGGATGGAAGTGATAGGTGTCAATTCCAGGTCTGGCCCATAAAATGCCTCCTGTGCAATGCTCAGTAAGGGTCTTTCCCCATCTACTGGCTTGTTGGAGAGGATTCTGAGAACCTAGAGGAAGACAGAGCCTAAGTTGGAAGGAGCCTGTGTCCCTGAATTACCAATAAGAGACTGACCACCACATTCTACGCACTCCTACCCCTGCCAGTCCATTTTGGGCTGTGACAAGAACAGTACATTTTGTTGGGTCAAATCATTGAGATTTTAAAGTCACTTGTAACAATTAGCCTGTGCTGATTAATACAACCCTATTTCCAAACATTCAAATAGGAAGAAAGACGAGGATAAATTTCTGGAGTCTCACAGGACTGAGATAAGAGAAAATATCAAAGAACATGCTCAACATCAAGGAATATTGTATTTAATGGGATTCTGGAGTTCATTGTAAAGCCTTAAAAATTCCCAAAGAGCTGAAGCCATGCATGCTAGCCTCTTGCTTATCTAACCAGTGCCCTCTGGACATTTCCACACTCTCGGAGAACAGTGAATAACCATCTCCCAACGACATATCATATGAACCGCCAACATAACCTGTTTGATTTCATATGCATAGGGTATAGTCAGATAATACCATATTTAAAATCTATCTTGCTTTTGCTTTTGGTTTTTTGTTTTGTTTTTTTGTTTTTTTTTTCTAAACATGTTGATTAAGAAGGAGAAAAAATAAATAGAGTAACTTTGAGTTTGGAGGTATATTTTTTAAGTGATTACACAAAGTTTGGTTTGTTGAACACAGTACTAATGGACAATTATGGGGGAACCAACCACTGTGGCAAAAATGAGGTCTTTGGGTGCTTGCCTGAAGATGTTATTGGGAAACTTTTGTTTACTTACTAGACTTTGAAAATTAAATCCTTCTTCAAGTAGCCTCCGGGTGTTAAGGACAATAAATAAAGATGTGCTGATTGAAAACATTAAAAAAAACAACTTGTTACAGCCTTTAAAATAACAAGGAATAAATCAGCTTAAAACAGAATATTCCAAATTCATTTGCCTGTCCAACAGAAATAGCAGACTTAAAAGCTGGATTCTACAGGTCATCTCTCTAAAGATGCTCCGTCAAATGAAACTTAGCAGGGACCTGGGACAAGGGCTCTAGAAAGTGCCAGACAGCTTCTGACTGTGTAAACCTGAACTCATTAATGGAAAGGGGGCAATTGATCCCCCCATTTGGGAGTGCCTAGAGGAGATAGTCAGAGCCTAAGGGACAGGAAAAGATAAAAGATTTAGGAGAAAATCTAATTTTTTAGAAGAATCCCTGTGGAGCCGAGATAGAAGAAGCAGTCTTGGGACAGTACTTTACAGAAAATAAATGCTGAGGGATGCAAATTAAGCTATGATGATCCTCTAAGTTTCTTCATCTCTTCCACCAAACTTCTTCTTCTATCCCTTTCCCCAAGATACTCTATTCTCTTTTATCTCCCACCTAAAATCCCAAGTCTCAATAAACAGGTAGCTAGAGGTAGACTTGTTACTTCCTTGAAGCTCATCACCAGAACTATGTCAAAATCACTTAGGAATCCCAGAAGTACAGGTAGGTCTAAGGATATGTTGGTAAGGTATGGTTAGGGAACTGAGTATTATCCTCAAGGTAGAATTTCATTCATCAAACACAAAGGATTTGTGACCTTGCACGTGCGCTAGTCAGAGCCCTCAGGACTTAACAGGAGTTCTCAGGGGAAGACTGGTGTTGCTATGTAGAGCTATGTTATGTGATTGCTTTCCCAACCTCTTTCTCTCAATGATCGGGTTCATTTTTCTTTTTTTCCATAAGTACTTTATTTTTTTGATTTTTTAGCTACTAAATAAATCATATTTACAGAGAAAACATTATAGAGTATTTACTGGGTACCAGGTATTATATAGATGAATGCTTTATATATATACATAAAATTCTCAAGTAGTCTGAAAAACAAATTATATGCCCCATTTTACAGATGAGTAAACTGAGGTTCAGCGATGTTAAGTTAAATAGTCAAGTCTTAATTGCTACAACTAAATTCTGATTGGCCTCACCTCACATCTCACATTCTTTTCAGTGTACTTTCTCTTTTCTTATAGACAACACACAACCAACCAGAAACTTCTTAGTAACGAAGATACAATCTTCACAATGAGTTAGTGTGTCCTAATCTCCCCTATCTTTCAGCTCCTACTCCTCCAAAAAAGGAAAGAAGCTTTCTAGTATTTAGTCAGCCTGTTCAGTCCTTTATTGTGAGTAAAATATACAGTGTCTTCTAGGCCATTAATAGTAATTCTATTACTATTACTATTACTATTACTATTACTATTATTATTACTATTACTATAGAATGCTGAGAGCCTGGAAAATCCAGACTGGAAACTGGAGCTGGCAGTTCAAAGCAAATGGAATTTGGGCAGAGGGAGTTCAGAACACAGATTGAGGCACCAACCTCCTCCTCTGGATTTATTCCCCTCCTCCTTTGAGTCTCTTGTTTCAGTGATGTACCACAGGCTGATGTGAGGCAGGGAATCCTTCAAGAGCACAAACTTTGGTGGGAATAAGGGGGAGTCATGGAAGCATGACAGCCTAGGATGAGTGGCAAAAGAAGGGAAGAAAAAAGAAGAGACGGGAACAAGGAGAGAAGGAGAAGGAGAAGAAGAAGGAAGAGAAAAGAGAAAAGAAAGGAGATACATATAAAACAGGAGGGGAAAAAAGAGAAAAAGTAAAGGATGGCTGACCCTTTACGTTGTTAGGTCCTGTGAACCTTTGGTGGGGTCTTCATCACCAATGCAGTAATCCCCAGTGGAGGCCATGGGCAAGTGTTGCTGGGTCTTCGGCAGCTGTTACTTAACTATTTCCTCAGAGGAGCCTTCACCATCTCCCTAAGCAACTGGTAACTTTGAAGCCAGCATTTTAAAAATTACAGAATAAATCAAGAAAAACTGAGAAAATTCCAGTAGTAAAATGAAAACTGTTAGTCCAGTTCCTAAGGTTAAGTTCTGTCCCGCTATGCAGAAAATTCACAACACCTATCTCTGTGCTAGCTGACAAACAAAATAACAAAAACAAGCACAAAAACAAATAAGCAATAATAACCAAAAACCCCTCTAGGTATCCAGAAATACAGGGCAACCTTAAGCAGAGTTTAACTGACTTGAAGATTTAATTTCTGTAAAATAAAAAATATTTATTTGGAGATTAGAATAGCTTATTTACCTTAGAAACCCCAATTTTTAGTTTAAATAATGAAATCCTGTAATCTAGTTGCTTATGTTTTCATAGATCAGTTATTTAGTTTATAGTAGCTAAAAGACAAAAGTAAACATCAAAGAAAGAGAACACTTGCATACTTTTTTTTTCTCTAAAATTTAAAGAATACTCAAGAAATGTTTAAAGATCTGTCTATTCTACGTCCTTAGAAAATGCCCTTCCTTAATTTTTTATTCTAAAGTCTAAAGTGGATTTTTTTGGGGGGTGGGGAGGTGGAGTGGAAGGTGACAAGGAGTTATTTTAAAGTACCATAAAGATTCTTCTGTATCTGAATTCCCAAAGTGTTCTGACTGTCTTTAATAAGTGTTAGCACAAAGGTCTATTTATCCGTGGTTAAATTCTGGCTAATGACCAATTTCAGAGTACCTTCTTCGGTCCAAGAAAAAATCTCTGCTAGACTCATATTCCAGAAAATTTCTGCCCTGATTGACCACCCTCAGCGATAAACTTGAAACTCCTGTGTTCTGCTCCATAAAGACATAAAGCCTCAGTCTTAATCCTCTTATCCTTTATAGAGGATAAAGCTGTCTCCTAGGTGCCAGGCAACAACTCAGAGTCCCTTTATCTGAACATTCAAAGTAAGGATAATCATTTTAAAACCATGCAAGTAGTCAAGTCTCCATTTAAAAAAAAAACACACACACGTGTTTTTTTTTTAAACAGGCTGTCATCACCTTAACTCAGTGATCAATCTTAACCTCATCAATAATGGGACAACCAGACTTTATTCACAGCCTAATCAATGCAGTAGGAAGTACACAGCATTACCTGTGAGAATTCTTACCAAAATGTTTAACCTGATTCTTATCAAACCTTTAGATTTTGAGCTTACAAGAAATACAGAAGACAGACAAACAGTTTACAGCATGAGAAAACGATAGGACCATCCAGAAGGTGAATTATTCCACAGAACAATTGCACAGAATCATCGAGACGCCAATATTATGAAATAAAATGAATGTGCTTGTGTCAAGAGGAGGCAGTTCTAGATTAGGCCCTTCAGAAACATAACAACCAAGTGGGGTTTGTGGATCTTGTTTCCATTAGCCTCTTGGAAAGACTTTTATGGAGAGGCGAAATGGAGAGTTATTCTTAAAGAGCTTGAGAATTTGGGATGAAAATTCTGGAAATAGTGGTGATGGTTGCATGCAACATGTGAATGAACTTAATGCCACTGAAGTGTACTTAAAAATGGTAAAAATGGTAAATTTTACATTATGCATATTTTACCCACAATTAAAGAAGGCATTATGGGAACAAACAGGGAATATTTGAATTGGATGAGCATTTAAATGCCATTGAAATTATGTAAATCTTATTAAGTGTGATAATGGAACCATATTTACCTTGTGTTTATTATTTAGAGAAATGTTGAAGTATTTAGGGTGAAAAAATATGTATAATATACGTATACCCTATATAAGTATATTACTTTCTTTAAGTTATACTTTAGAAAAAAGAAAAAGCAAAAATGAAGACTATATGGCAAATTTTTACACATTTATCTAGGTGATACATATTGGATGTATGCATTATACTATCCTGATTCTTTTCTGTATGTACTAGAATTGTGCAAAGGAGACGGGAACCATGGACAAATCACTGTACAACAATAGGAACTGTGATTGGAGTTCTGAATTGGAACCGTGAGTTACCCTGAGTGATGCTTTCTGGAAGGCCAACCTTTCAAGGGTAAGAAGTGGGGTGGCACAGGATGAGTGTTGGTGGTCACAGTCATGTAAGTCTAACAGAGGTCTGACATATAAAAAGCAGCCAAAAGGAAAGTTCAAAAGGGTGAAGAAAAAAATGTCAGTCCAAAGCCAGAGTGCGGGAAGTCTGCACAGAGAATCATTGCTATCAACGGGAACTGGCTCCCCAGCTACCCCCATTCTCCCTCAGGGTGTGGTCTGCTTAATCACACGGAAAGGTCACACTGTTGCAGTTCTGGAACTAAACAGAGAGGAAAAGAACTATTTCACCGAAGGCGCCCTGTAGATCATTTCTTTTTATAAATCAATGCACCAGAAAGCAAGTCACTCGGTTGTGTCTCTTCTAGATCATTATAAATTCATCTCCATCCTTATGCTTCTTCACGAATAGAACTTTAGTGTACCCGGACCAGAAGTGCACTCAAAGAGAAGGGAAGAAGACTGAAACACACACACACACACACACACACACACACACACACACACACCCCACTTAATAAAATAAAGCTCTGGGAATATAAATGGATGGCTTCCCCTGCTCACAATATCTTATAATATGTGCAAAGCACTTCATTATATCAACAATTGTAACCTTGCTATAAAACACAAATTACTTTAATAATTCTGCAATTTCCTTCCAGGTTAAAATCTTACTAGGAAATCTTGAAGAGCAACTTCCTCTAATAGGTCTTTGAATTGCAAGGAACTCTTAAGCATTCTTACTGACCAAGACATTCTGCTCAGGTTTGGTTTGCTCCTATCTTTTCTGATACATACATCTCTTTATCTGTCAGGAATCTTCTCCGACTACAGAACATCTGGGAGAGAACACTGATCTTCTCTCCATCCTCTCCTTTCTATTCCGCAAGAGGAGACAGTCAGTACTCTCTGCCTGCAAGCGCAGGCCACATATACAGTGCTTGGGCCTCCCCTCCCCTTTTCTCCCTACTTCTCCCCATCCATCTTCTCGCCTTTCTTCCCCCTCCTGCTCCCTTCCCTCCCTTTCGATGGTTTCCTCCTTCTAGGCGGCCTCCGTATTAAAAGGGCATTACTCTCTCGTGATATGAGGTTCACTCATTTTGTTCTGTTCTCCCAAATGCTCTTTGGAACCCAGTGGAGGTTAATAAAATTGCAAGATTCTGGTTTGGGCTTAGGGCAAGGAATATACCACCGTAATTTTCTACGGTGGCTGTAAGATATAGGCTAGTTTACCAGAGAGCTCAGCATTAGCATTGTAGGTGCAACCTGATTAATGAAATATTACATTACTACTGACTCTTTACTGTCAGGGTTACAGGTGGTACTTGACTAAGCCCGGGCCTGGGCATTCTTAGATCCCTTGGCCTAATATTACATTATCTATCTATCTATCTATCTATCTATCTATCTATCTATCTATCTACCTACCCACCTACCTACCTACCTACCTACCTACCTATTTATCTACTTAGCTATCATCTATATATAGCTAACAGCTTTATTGAGATATATATCACATACCATACAATTCACTCATTTAAAGTGTATAACTCAATATTTTTTAGTATATTCACAGAGTTGTGCAATCATAACCACAGTCAATTTTAGGATATTTTATCATCCCCAAAAAGAAACCTTGTAGCCATTAGCGGTGACTCCCCATTTCCTCATAATTTCCTCCATCAGACCTCAACAATTAGACTTGCTCCTTTATTTTTTGTCTCTATAGATTTGCTTTTCTGGACATCTTATATATAAATGGACTAGCTTCTTTCCTGTAGCATAATGTTTCAAGTTTTATCCATGTTGTAACTTCATTCTTTGTTATTGCCAAATAATATATTGCATGGATATATCATATTTTATTCAACCATTCAGTAACTGATAAGACTTTTAGGTTGTTTTCTAACTTTAGGCTACTAGGAATGCTGCTGCTATGACCATTATGTACAGTTTTTGTATGGATATGTTTTCATTTCTTTTAGTTGTATATCTAGGACTTGAATTGCTGGATTATATAGTAACTCTACGTTTAACCTTTTGAGGAACTGCTAGCAGATTTCCAAAGTGGTGTACCATTTTACATCCCCACCAGAGATGTGTGAACATTCCAGTTTTTCCACAACCTCATGAACCCCTGTTACTATCTGTCTTTTTTATTATACCATCGTAGGAGCAGAAAGAGGCATCTCATTTTGGTTTTGATTTGCATTTCCCAATGGCTAATGATGTTTATCACTTCTTATATGCTTATTGGATTTTTTACATCTTCCTTGAAAGAATGTCTATTCGAATTCTTTGCCCATTTTAAAACTGGGATATTTGTCTTTTCATATTGAGTTGCAAGAGTCCTTTATATGTTCTAGATATGTCTCTTATCAGATATAGAATTTACAAATATTTTCTCCCGTTCTATAGAATGTCTTTTCACTTTTCATAGTGATATCCTTTGAAACATAAAAACTTAAATTTGTTGAATTTTAGTAGTGTTACCTCATATTTAAGTTAATTTTCTATATGGTGTGAGGGAAGAGATCTATTTTCATTGTTTTGCATGTAGAATCCAGTTTGACCCAGGATAATTGTTGAAAAGGCTATTCTTTTTCCCATTGAATTATCTTGGCCACCCTTTTCAAAAATAAACTGACCATAAATTTAAGGACTTATTTCTGAGTTCTCTATTCCATTCTACTGTATCTCCTTATACCAGTATCATATGATACTATCTTGATTAATGTCCTTATTCTTTCTCAAGGTTTTTTGTGTTGTTTGTTTTGTTTGTTTTGCAATTTTGGGTTGCATTTTCATATGACTTAGGATCAGCTTGTCAATTTCTGCAAGAAGTGCAAAACAACTCAGCTGGGATTTTTGGTAGGGATTGTGTTGAATCTATGAATCAATTTTTGGTAATATTACCATCTTAAAAATATTAAGTCTTCCTGATCCATAAATATGGGATGTCTTTCTGTTTCTTTAGATATTCTTTAATTTCTTTCAATTAATGATTTGTAGTTTTCAGAGGAAAAGTTTGATTCTCCTTTTATTAAATTTATTTGTAAGTATTGTACTCGACATACGTTTTCATTTCTTTTCATTTCGTTTATTCTTTATGGTGTTATTGTAAGTGGAATTGTTTCTTAATTTGGGGGAGATTGTTCATAGTTGGTGAATAGAAATACAATTAATTTTTGTATATTGATCTTGTACTCAGTGTCCTTATTGAACTTTTTAAAATTAGTCCTAATAGTTCTTAGTGGATTCTTTAGAATTTTTGTATACAAGATCATGACATTTACAAATAGAGATACTTTCTCTTTTCTTCCAATCTAGATGCCTTTATTTCAATATCTTGCCTAGTTACCCTGGATAGAACCTCTGATACAATGGTGGATGTAAGTGGCAAACCCAGATAGCCTTCTCTTGTTCCTTATCTTAGGGAGAAAGTATTTAGTCTTGCACTGTTAAGTGTAATGTTAGCTGTTTGGTTTTTTATAGATGCCCTTTATCATGTTAAGGAAGTTCTGTTCTATTTTCATTTTGTTGAGTGTTTTTGTCATGAATGTGTATTAATTGTCAGATGCTTTTTTTCTGCATCTATTGAGATGATCATGGGTTTTTGTTCTTTATTGATATGGTGTGTTACATTAATTGATTTCTGGATGTAAAACCAACCTTGCATACCTGGGATAATTCTCAACTGGCATTGTGTATGGTCATTTTTTTCCAATTTTTAAAAATTATAGTAAAATACACATAACATGAAATTTATCACCTGAAATTATTTGAAAGTATACAGTTCATTGGTGTTAAATATATCCGTAATGTTGTGCAATCATCATCCACTATCCATCTTCATAACTCTATAATCACTAACCAATAAATTCCTATTTCTCCCTCCCCCATCCCCTGGAAACCATCATTCTACTCTTGTCTCTATGATTTTGACTATTCTAGAGATGTCTTATCAGTGGAATCACATAGTATATGCTTTTTTGTTACTGGTTTATTTCACTTAGCATAATATCTTCAAGGTTCTATATTGTAGCATATGTCAGAATTACATTGTTTAAAGGCTAAATAATATTCCATTGTATGTATATACCACATTTTGCTTATCCATTCATTTGTTGATGGACATTTGGGTTGCTTCTGATTTTAGCTATTATGAATAATGCTGCTATGAATACAGTTATGCTGATATCTCTTCAAGACCCTGCTTTCAATTCTTTTGCATATATATCCAAAGAGAATTTGCTGGATCATATAGTAATGCTATTTTAAAATTTGTGAGGAACCTCCTTACTGTTCCACAGCTTTCTGAACCATTTTACATTCCTACCAACAGGGTACAAGGATTCCAATTTCTCCACATCCTTGCCACTCTTGTTTTGTTTGTTTGTTTGTTTGTTTGTTTGTTTGTTGACAGCAACCATCCTAAAGAGTGTGAGATGGTATCTCATTATAGTTTGATTTGCATTTCCTGAATCTTTAGGGATGTAGAGCACGCTTTCAAATAGTCATCTGTATATCTTCTTTGCTGAAATGTCTATTCAAGTCCTTTGCTTATTTTGAATTGTGTTGTTTGTTTCTTTGTTGAGTTTAAGAGTTTTTGTATAGTCTGGATATATCCTTTACCAGACTATGATCTGAAAATATTTTCTCTCATTCTGTGAGTTGCCTTTTTACTCTCTTTTTAGTGTTTTTTTATTATAATTTTTAAAAATTTTATGAAGTTTATTCTGTTTATTTTTTTCTTTGTTACCTATGCCCTTAGTATCATATCCGAGAATCACTGTCAAATCCAGTGTCATGAAGCTCTTGTCCTATGTTTTATTCTAAGAGTGTATAGTCATTTTTCTTTGTTGCTAGACTCAGTTTTCTAGTATAATGTTGATTGTTTTCTTGTATTTACATTCATAAGCAATACTATTCTGTACTCTTCTTGTGATTTCTGACTTTTGATATCAGGGTAATAATATTGGTCTCAAAGAATGAGTTAGAAAGTATTCCTTCTATTTTTTGGAAGAGTTTGTGAAGAATTTGTATTAATTCTTTATATTTTGATGAAATTCAACAGTGAAGTCATCTTCATTTTAAGTAACCAAAGATGATAATGCCTGGAGGATGAGACATAATTCTGGCTTAGAATTACAGATTTTGATCAGAAGATCAGAGCTGGAAATTCCAAGTGACCTATTCCTCTTTCTTCACAAAACATTTAGTGAGGGATGGTTCAACATATGCAAATTAATTAATGTGATACACCACATAAGCAAATTAAAAAATAAGAATCAAATGATCATATCAATAGATGCAGAAAAAGCCTTCGACAAGATACGGCATCCATTTAGATCAAAACACTTAAAAAATCAATATAGAAGGAAAGTATCTTAACATAATAAAGGCCATCTCTGACAAGCCCTCATAGATGGTGGAAAACTAAAAACCTTCTCTCTAAGATTAGGAACAAGGCAAAGCTGTCCACTATCGCCACTGTTATTCAATATAACATTGGAGGTCCTAGCAAGTGCAATCGGACAAGAGAAAGATATAAAAGGCATCCAAATAGGAAACAAAGAAGTCAAACTGTCACTATTTGCAGATGACATGATTCTCTATATAGAAAACCCTAAAGACTCCACAAGAACACTACTAGAAACAATAAGCAAATACAGTAAAGTTCTGGATACAAAATCAATGTTAAAATCCATAGCATTCCTATACTCAATAATGAAGTGTCAGAAAAAGAAGTGAAAAAATAATTCCTTTTGCAATTGCAACAAAAAGAATAAAATATCTAGGAATAAATTTAATAATGAAACGTGTGAAGGACCTAATAATGAAAACTACAAGACCCTATTAAAAGCAATCGAAGAAGATACAAAGAAATGGAAAGATATTCCATGTTCTTGGATTGGAAGACCATATTACCTAAAGCATTATACAGATTTAATGCAATCCCATCAAAATCCCATTGGCATTTTTTAAAGAAATAGAACAAAAAATCATCAGTTGTATGGAAGCACAAAAGACCCAATTGCCAAAGCCATCCTGAGAAAAAAGAATGAGGCTGGAGGCATCACTCTGCCCGACTTCAAATTATACTACAAAGCGACAGTAATCAAAACGCATGGTTTGGCAGCAAAACAGACACAGACCAGTGGAACAGAATCAAGAGTCCAGAAGTAAACCCATATTTATGGGCAAATAATTTTGACAAAAAAGCCAAAAACATACAGTGGAGAAAGGAAAGCCTCTTCAATAAATGGTGCTGGGAAAACTGGAAAGCCACCTGCAAAAGAATGAAACTAGACTGTTGTCTATCACCACACACCAAAATTAACTCAAAATGGATTAAGGACCTGAATATAAGACCTGAAACAATAAAATGCATAGAAGAAAACATAGGAACTAAACTCAAGGACCTTGGACTTAAAGAGGATTTTATGAATTTGACTCAAAGGCAAGGGAAGTAAAAGCAAAATAAATGAATGGGACTACATCAAACTAAAAAGCTTCTGCTCAGCAAAAGAAATCAACAAGGTAAAGAGACAAATCCAAATGGAAAATATATTTGCAAGCAATGCCTCCGATAAGGGCCTAATATCCAAAATATCAAAGAACTCATACTCAATAACAAAAAAAAACAAATGATCCAATCAAAAAATGGGCAGAGGACCTGAACAGACACTTCTCCCTAGAGGACATACAAATGGCCAACAAATATATGAAAAGATGCTCAACATCACTAGCTATTAGGGAAATGCAAATCAAAACCACAATGAGATACCATCTCACACCTGTTAGAATAGCTATAATCAACAGGACAAGTAATAACAAATGTTGGAGAGGATGAGAAAAAGGAACCCTCATACACTGCTGGTGGGACTGCAAATTGGTACAGCCACTATGGAAAACAGTATGGAGGTTCCTCAAAAAACTAAGAATTGATCTACCATATGATCCAGCAATCCCTCTACTGGGTATTTACCCAAAGACTTGAAAACCCATATCAAAAGATATTTGCAACCGATGTTCATAGCAGCATTATTCACAGTGGCCAGGACATGGAAGCAACCAAAGTGTCCTATGATAGATGATTGGCTAAAGAAGCTGTGGTACATATATACAATGGAATATTACTCAGCCATAAGAAGAGATGAAATACTGCCATTTGAGACAACTGGATGGGACCTTGAGATAATCATGCTAAGCGAAATAAGCCAGACAGAAAAAGTTGAAAATCACATGATATCACTTATATGTGGGATATAAACCTAAAAGCAACAAATGAACAGGACAAACAAACAGAGACTCATGGACATGGACGATGGACTAGTGGTTACCAGAGGGTAGGGTGGAGAGGAGGGGAGAGGTAGGAGTAAAAGGGGTCAAAAGGGGTAGGGGGAAGGTGAAGTGGGTAAAGAGGGATCAATATATGGTAGATGAAGGAAACTGGACTTTGGGTGGTAATTGCACAATAGAATACATAGATGTCAAATTACAATGTACACCTGAAAATTACATAATTGTATTAACCAATGTTACCCCAATAAACTCAATAAAAAAATAAAAGAAAAGCAAAAAAAAAAATCTTAAAAAAAACATTTAGTGAGGGAAAAGGTAAGCCTTTGTGACTTTATTTCTTCATCCAACAAGTTCAAGCTGTTTAGAAAATGGTGATATAGGCCAAGGCTCAGTCTGGAATTCACAGATCCAAAGCAACAATAATTCTTAAAGCCCAGACAGATACTTCCCAGATAGATGATGTCAATCACAAGAGACAGCAGGAGGGAAAAGGACCAGGAAGATTTAGTGAAAAATCGCTCTACCATAAACACAGTCTAAATTACATTAATTGTTTTGGGAACTAGTAGTGAGACAAATTAGAGTCAAAAGAAAGTTTATTAGAAAAGGGGTAACACTCCCAGACAGAGTGTGGCCTCCTCTCAGAGCCAGAGAGTGAGAGAGACAGTGAGAGACAGTAAAGGCACTGAGAGGGACTCAAAGGGACAGTGACATAGAATGAGGACAGTGAGAGAGACAAGAGTAAAGTATTGAGAGGGACCTGAGACAAATTCTTTGACATAATATACTATTCCTGGGAACTAGGGTTCAGAGGATGTTGACTGGCTTACTCAGGGACACCCAGAAAACCAGGAAGAGAACTAAGAATTAGTACCTTTGTCTCCTAATACCTGGTTTAATGATTTATTTTGATCAGTGTCTGTTGGTATTCTGTACTTGGAATGCACAGAGGATTTTATGGAGATGGTTCTCAGAGCCTCTGCATAAAGTTTTCATTTGGTCATTGGTGATCTATTAATACCTTTATCTCCAATTTGACTCCAATATAGTCTTCATCTTGCATTTATTTTCCATCAGAACCCAAATTCTGAACAGAAGTTCAGAAAAATGTTAGCAGTCAAGAAAAGGTTTACTGCTAATTAAGATCATATTAGGGGACAATTTCCAGAATGGTGAGTGAGGAGTTTCACAAACTCACTTTTCAGCAAAACAAACCATATTGGTGGAAATTAATTTTAAAGCAACCATGTAAAGTTGTTCCACAAAGGGAGATGAAAGCCAAGAAGACCAGAGGCTACTTGCCGCCACCCAGTGACCTGCTTGTAAAGCAGGGTTATCACTCCAGGAGAAGTAGGTCACTGTCCCTGCCCCCATTTTGAGAGCAGAATCTCAGAGATTTTGCCTAGGGAAGAGGCAGGTTATAAGAACAGAGGGTTGTGAAGCTCTCTGCAAGAGAACAGCCTTTATTTGAAACGGAATGTAGGGAAGTTCAAGATAAAGAGAGTTCTGAAAAACGATGGATATTTTGATGATAAACAATTAAGAGGAAGCTGTTAGCTCTAGGAAAGCAACAAGCTATAAGCAAGGAGCCATGCATATACCCCAGAGAACCAGGAAAAAAGACAGCTAAGAAGAGTCCTTGAGGACTCTTTGAGAAAAAAATCGCAAAGACTGGCCTCAGAAACTACCTCTGGATCAGACTATGGAGCAATTTATGCCCCATGGCATTCTTGAAACAATAAAGTGATTAGCTAAGGAGCTAATCAGCTAAGGAGCCTAACAGCTAGTGATCATATCAACATAGCAAACAACTTAACAGAGAGATCAGGGAGAGACAGTCCAAGAGAGCTGAGTCAAAGTCACTGTCACCCAGGATGACTATGCACGTGACCAAGCATACACATTCTAACCTTCTAAGGAGCAACATCAGAGATTTCATACTAAAGGGCAATAGACTTTGCTAAAATAATCTAGCTAAGTCACTAAACAAAATAAAAAAGCAAACTATTACAATAAGTCATAAGCTCAAAAATAAACAATAAGGTATTGAAGGTTATTGGTAGCCAGAGTTGCTACAATATAGTATCTAAAATGACCATTTCAACAACAACAAAAATTATGATATATGCAAAGAAAAAGGAAAGTGTGATGTGACCCATACATAAGAAGAAAAAAGCAGTAAACAGAAATTCTCTGTGAAGGGCCCTGATACCCAACTTAGCAAAGACTTCAAAACAGCAATTATAAATATGTTCAAAGAACTAAAGAAACCATGCTTAAATAAACAAAAGAAGGTATAATGACATCTCATAATATAATAACGAAAGAGAAATTATTTTTTTAAAGAGCCTAATGAATATTGCGAACTTGAAAAGTGCAATAAAAGAGAAGAAAAAGTCACCAGAGGACCTCAATAGTATATTTGACCTAGCAGAAGAAGAATCAGTAAACTTGACAACAAATAAATGGAGAGAGAGAGAGATGATAGATAGGTAGGTAAATAGATACATAGATATTATTTGGTCTCAATAACAGAAAGAAGAAGAATGAAGAACTATGAACAGAACCTCAGAAAAATGTGGGATACCATTAAGTACATCAACATATGCATAATGGGAGTACCAGGAGAGGAGAAAGAGAGGACAGAAAAAATATTGGAAGAAAGAATGGCTGAAAACTTCTGTAATTTAATGAAAAACATTAATCTTCCTATCTGAAAAGCTCAACTAACCCCAATAGAAAAAAACACAAAGGGATCCATATCCAGACACATTATAGTAAAAATGTTGAAAGAGAAATTTAAAGGGAAAAAATCTTGAAAACAACAAGAAAAACACAACTCATCACATATAAGGGAACCCAAATAAGATTAACATCTGCCTTCTCACCAGAATCATGGAGGCCAGAAGGCAGTGAGATGGCATATTCAAAGTGCTAGGAGGGGAAAAAAAAAAACCTGTCAATTAAGAATCTTTTTGTCTAGTAAAACTTTCAAAAACAAAAGTGAAATGAAGACGTTCACAGGTAAACAAAATCTAGGAGAATTAATTCATTGCTAGCTGTCCAAGTTAGAAAAAACAAGGTGGTTCTCCAGGCTGAACATAAGTGACCCCGTCAGTAGTTGAAATCCACATTTAAAAAAAGAAAAAAAAAGTGCACTGGTAAATGTAATTATAAAAGACAGCATATCAATGCACATTTCTTCTCCTTTAATATCTTATAGTATCTACAAAGCAATTATATAAAAGAATGTGTTTCACAGTGATAGCACAAAGAGATATGTGGTAACAAAGCTGTATTTGAGTAAGAAATGAGTTATAAGATGGTAACTCAAATCCACAGGGACAAATAAAGAAAACCAAAAAAGGGTATGTAAGAAGGTTGATATAACAAACTCTAAAAATATAACTTGCTTTCCTTTCTTCTCTCAACTGCTTTAAATGACATAAAGTCGTAATTTTAATGTGTTATATAGTTAGTAACAAAACTAGAAACTAACTAGACCTAACAGACATCTATAAAATGCTTCAACCACCAACAGCAGAATACACATTCTTCTCAGGTGGATGTGGACTATTTTCTAGGTTAGACTGTATTCTAGGTTATAAAACCACCCCCAATAAATTGTAAAAATTTGAAATTATATGAAACATAACTTCTGACCACAATGGAAATAAATTAGAATCAATAAGACAAGGGAATTTAGTAAATTCAGAGATATGTGGATATGAAACTATACATTCCTAAATAATCAATAGATCAACAAAAAATTACAAAGGAAATTAGAAAATACTTTAAGATGAGTGAAAATGGAAGCAAAACATACCAAAACTTTATGGAATATATCAAAGCAGTGCTTAGAAGGAAATTTATAGCTGTAGATGCCTATATTGAAAAATTTTTTAACAAGGGAAAGAAAAGAAAAAAGATCTCAAATCAATAACCTATCATTCTACTTTAAGAAACTAGGAGGAAAAAAAACCAAACTAAACTCAAATCAAGTAGATGGAAGGGAATAATAGATTGAGTGGGAAATTAATGAAACAAAAAATAGGAAAAACAATAGAAAAACGAAGAAAACCAAAAGTTGGTTCTTTAAAAAGATCGCTAAAATTTACAAACCTTCAACTAGACTGACCAAGAAACAGATGAAAGAAGGCTCACATCACTAGAATTAAAAACAAAAAAGGGACCATTGCTACTGACCTTACAAAAATACAAAGGATTATACTAAAAAGGAGGAATACAATGAACAAATATATGCCAATAAATTAGGTAACTTAGATAAAATGGACCAATTATTTAAAAGACAGAAACCTACCCTAACTAAAAAATAGAAAATTAGAATAAACCTTTAATAAATAAAATAATTGACTTAGGAATTTAAAACTTCCCACAAAGAAAAGCCCAGGCCCAGATGACTTCGCTATTGAATTTTATCAAAAACCCAGCTACCTTTGGAACAAAGTTTGCCTCCAGTAGGATTTTATGAGGGCCTGTGTTCTTGACTTAATTTTTACTGACTTCTTAATAAGCACTGCCACAAGCCATTTGAATACCTCGGAGATCAAAGTTAATAAGTCCCATCAGTCATTAAGATGGTTCAAATCAGTCTCCCTCCAGAAATTAGGTTTAACAAATTTACCCACAGGACAAGGATTCTTTGTCCAAAACACTCCAGGTCTGAATTGAGAGCAAGTGACCAAACCAAAATCTACCCAATTTTCTTATTTGCAGCAGCCAAACCGTCATCCTGCCTGGTAGGCAGAGTTTTCACAGCACAGTAAAATTGTTTTAAACAATTGTAGCCCAATGGGAGTGATTGTTTAACAGCTATAGAGTTTTTGTTTTGAATGATAGTCAAGTTTTAGAAATAGTGGTGATGGTCACACAGATTATGCATATACTTAATGCCACTGAATTTTACATTTAAAAATGGTCAAAATGGAAAACTTCATGTTATGTGTTTTTACCACACACACACACACACAACACACACACACACACGCACACATACACACACACGTATTCAAATTCTTGGGTCCTGCTTCTGGCTCTCTGTCCAGAATATTCCTCAAATTGTTTAATAATACCATGTAATCTGGGGTTTTGCCAGCACCTGAGTTTCCCAAAGAGTTTTAAAGATTTTCTGAGTATAATTACTGCCATCAGCATGAAAAGAAAAAATAATTTTTGACTTCCCATATCTCTACCTGTTTCTCCAGAAACTTGGAAATAATATGTAGCTACTTAAAGTCCAGGGATGCAGAAAGGCTTAACATGGGTGTGTAAATTTGGAGTTAGCCTGAGTTGGCATCCACTTCCGTGTGCCCTCATTAAGTGGTATCTGAAATAACGAGCAGGATCGTTAAGTGGCTTACTCTAATCCTTCTAGATTGTTAGACTTAATGTAGAATTATGACGATACAACCTCAATGAACTGTCAATAGTTTTGAACATCCTTTTCTGGTTGACTATGTCTTTTTTCTTGTTTATCTGTTAACCTGCCACAGCCTCGTGACCCAAGGCTCTGGAATGGATCAGCCCTCCTACTCACTCCCTCCTGTGCACTCCACATCTCCATGGAAACTGCTTGTCAGACCCTGCTTGGCTGCAGGTTCTGAGGACCTCTCATCTGTAGCCTTAGTCCTGCACAGGTTCAGTCTTAATAAGCCAGGCTTCTTAGTAGGAGCCTGTGCTAGGAGTTCCCTCCTCTCTAGCCAGTGGGGTCTGGAACTGTCATTCAGCCTCCTTCGAGGTACACCCCGGGAGTCCTCAATGCCATTGAGCTGCCCTGAGCTTCCACCAATGGCAGAGTTTCTGCCTTGGGTTCCTGCTTCAACCTGCACTTGTCATCTTCTTCCAGCAAGCTTTCTCCTTCCCTGTCTCCCCACCACCTACGAGAACTGAAAGCCATTCTGAGCTCTTTGGGCCCCACCAAGGTCAGTTGGAGCAACCTGCTTTGTGTCTCTCAAACTCATCTTTCTCTGCATCCCTAATACCTCTGCTAGAGTTCAGGCCCACATTATCTCCTGCTTCAGTTACTACAATTCCAACCCAGTCCTCCTACCTCCATGCTTGCTTTCCTTGCATCCAATCTCCAAATTCCAACCAATGAGAAAACTTCCTTAAAAAGCAGATCTGACATGTCCATCCCCACAGAAAGTCAGTCGGTGGTTCCATTGCCATCAGGATAGATTTCAGACTCCTTGCATGACACACAGATTGAGCCTTTAAATCTGCTTACTTTTCCAGGATCATCTCCTTCTTCCCCTGCATTTTCTGACCTCAGCCACACCAAACCATTTTCCTTCTCCAATATGACTTTGCACTGCTGCTTCCTCCGTCTGGAGTGTCCTTCATCCTCCTCCGCTAGCAATTCCTGGAGAAGCTATCCTGCCTCTTGGATCTTAAGTGCCTCTTCTAAGTTCTCCTGAAACTTCTATGTTGACTTGCTTTATGCCTTTCCATTGAACTGTCAAATCCGGAGGGCAGAGTATGCCAACCTATAGCTTAGTACTAGCACATTCACTCAAATGTATAAGTAAAAGAATGAAAAAAAGTTTCTGGAATAAAAATATTACCACATGCTGATTATAAGGATATCCTTTTCCAGTCTTTTGTTGTTAGGCACCACTTATCCACCAGATTGGATCATCTCTTGAGTATGCTATATTACCAGGACATTGTGACTTAGACTGTAGGCCACTGTCCTTGGGGGCACTTCTATAAGTGGGTTAGTCATCCCAGCTCAGCTCTGGCTAATCCTGGTTCCTTCCTTTTCTGTTAGTTGCTGGGGAGGTCCCTGCCAGCCTCATGGCTGAACCTGTGTGGTGTTTTGTCAACAGCTGGAGAGCCATTCCTAAGAGCTGAGCTAGTGGGTCAGCCTTCCTTTCATTGCCCAGGGAAGATTCCTTTCTCACTGGTTATGCAACTTCCACTCAGGCTATGTTTTCCTTAGTGGAGTTCAAGATTCGGAATCATGGTAAAAGGAGAAAAGGGCAGACAATCTCAGGAATAGATAAGATCTGTCATGGTTCTCCAGGAGATTTTGTGTGGGGGGGGGGTAAAGAAAGTGGCAAGGGACCTGCATTCAAACATAAAGAAATAAATCAAAGAGGGAGTAGGATGTGTAAGGATCCTTTCCCAGAGATTTCAATGGATTACTTGGGAAAGAAGCCAGAGAAAGAGACCTCTTACCAGATAGATGTAGGCACCAACCCACGTGGTACATAGCGTGATGCTAAAGAGCATTCCGCCCTAAGTCTCATTCCAGTCACTTTTTCCTAAGTCAACACATCCTTCATCTTTCAGAAATGAGAAACTGACCAACTTCTTTTTGCTATAACCTGAATGAGATGAAAAAAGAATGCATTTCGCCTCAATTGAGTTCCCTTGCTACTAGTGTAAGGCTTACACGGACAGGGAGGAGCAAGGACTCTAGAAGGCAGCAAAGCAAAGGCACCAATCTCACTTTCTCCCTGCAGTGAGAAAGCAAAAGATCCATTAGATGAGAAGATGTATGTGAAAGCACTTAGTGCAGTGCTTGGCAAAAGAATAGGATTCAATAGAATTGACTTTTTTTTTTTTTAAATCTATGCTCAGTGTAGGGACCCATAAAGCAGTTTTGTATATAGGAAGAAAGGTGGAGGAATAGTCTCTACCTGGATGATAGTCAAAATTTTGCCATTAGAGGTAATTTCCTTTAACTCTATTTTAAAAAATACCAATTAGAGACAAAAACACATTGTTTTCAGACATTTCTATTTTACCATTAATGGTTTTAATATGTATATATACATATATATGTATACACACACATATATTTCACAGGCAGTAGTGGAGAGAACTTAAAGGAAGTATACATTTTCTATTCCTCAGAGCTGGACAAATCTCTATCAGTCTAAATTAGAATACTATTACTCATAACTTCTACCATATAAATAAATAATTTTAACAAGTATAAGGTTCTCGTAGAGATGATACAGCAAATGTAGAAACCAAGGAACAACCAGGTCATTTGCCTCAGTATGAGGCAGTATCTTACCTGGACATGTTTCGAATGGTAGAGGATCTCATCTGTTGACAACTTAGAAAGGGAAGTTGAGGAGGCAAAAGGAATGCAGAAATCATAAGGCCTTTCATGCATATAAAGTTCTTAACAGGCAGCGTCTAACTCTAGATATGCTAATATTACCAAAACCTAGTCCAGCACGCATATACTTATAAATATTTAGTAAATTGTTCGCTTAACCAAAAACAAACAAACAGGTACTTGTTAACATCAGTCTGCGATATCCCACACTAGATTCAATAATACTCTGAGATTAATATAAACTTTGAAAACAAAGTATTCATTTCCTTATTTATAGAGTTCTATCCCACATGTATTTCTTTTTATACTCAATAGTTCCCTGAGAGATGTAGTCTTTACTGCCTTCATTTACATGTCACAAACAGGTAAAGGCTCAGATTAGAAAAAAAAAATGAATGTTAGCCTAGAGTCTCCAAATTAAAAGACTAAAAAGAGTCTTTATTGAAGGAACAAAATTTTCCTTAATATTTTAATGGAGTGCTATTAAACTTGATAATTACAATAAAAAGCCCCCAACAGACCCAACAGAAAAAAAAAATTGTCAAAGAATATGAACTAACAAAAAAGGAGATCTCTAGCAATCAAAGAAAGGCTCTTCTAAATGTGAATTCAGACTCTCTGGTAAAATGGCCTAGACTAGACTTCATAGCCGAGGTTGAGATGAATTGCCCTGATCCCAAACCTGAATCTTGCCATTTTAACACCCTTCACTGGGAGTGAAGACGTGAGAAAGCAAGAGCATTGGAAAGTATAGGTCAGCATTGTCTGTGCTTCATGGATAAAAGATCAGCAGCTGAGGGAGAAAGAAGTATAGGGCAGCGTCATAGAGCCTGCAGGCCCCTCGATGTTCCTCAGGGTCACAGTCAAGTTTCGTCTGCCTCTATAGCCTTGCTACTCAAAGTGTGGTTCGTGGGCAGCAGTGTGGACGTCTCCAGGGAGTTTAGAGAAATGCAGAACCTCCAGCCCACACTTCAGGCCTCTCAAACCAGAACCTTCATTTTTAGTAAACTTCCAAGGTGACATGTGTGCACAATGAAGCTCGAGAAGCACTTATCTAGGAGACCCGGCTCAGGGTTTTTCTCAGCGTAGTGCTCAGGAAAATGTCTGCCGATTGAATGAAAGACAGGACAGGATGATCTTCAGGTCTCTTTCAAAACGAACTTATCTGACTTACTGAAAAGTAGTCACTAACTAGCAGAGCAAAAGTAACAACCGTTTTACAAAGGATTTTAAGTAAGATGAATGAATTAATAACAGTGCTTTGGTATTGATATTTTAGTTTCTTATTAGTATCATTTCACCGGGCTCTTTATGTGCCCGGGAGGCACCAACAAGGCATAAAATCCTTTTGTCCCTTTTGGTCCACCTCTCACAAAACTGCAAGCCTTGAGAATATAAAATCAAATGAGTAGAAATGAGAATAATCAATCTAAAAAGACCAGAGAAAAGAGTGCCTACCGTTGTAAAGACATTGCTCTTTTACCTTTCTACAAAAAAGTGGAGTCTGTAAGCGTTTACCTTGTACCATACAGGTGGGTATATGGAGGAGGTGATGGTGAGGAGGAAAAGAAGAGACAAGGACGAGAAAGAAAGGATGGAGAATTAAGGACCCCTGTTCTTTCCTGTGAGCTGAAACAGGCAGTGGCACTAAATCTGGCCATTAAAGTATTTCTGAAGCAACTGCGTGTGCCATCATCATCACTATCATTATCGTCATCAACGTTTTAATTCTGATTCTGTCTGCTAACGTCTTTACTGGGCAGACCATCTTAGTAGGAGATCAGCCCTTAGCTGCAAGGTTGGCCACAGACCTTAGGCTGCCAGGAAACCAGTTATAAGAAGGGAGACAAAAGGGACCCAGAGGATAGGGAGGCATTCTGAGTTCTGCTAATGAGTAAGGTGACTCATGGCTGACTCAGACAACGAAGGCAAGTCTGGGAGAGGGGAAGCAGTGGGGGCAGACCTCAAAGGAGCCCTATCCAAACGCTCAAATGGGAGCTAGGAGGCCAGGGAGGGACGCAGTGTTATTTAGAGAACTTCCTGCAGCTCTGTTGTTGGAGGGAGGAGTGAATCCTGAAAACAGAGGGAAGAAAATTGCATTTGAGGCAGAAAACAGTTGTGAATCCATTGTATTCTGTGCTTTCACAATATGTGACATTCTATGGCGGCAGTGACCTGCTCTTTGGCAATCTCAACAATACTAATAAGAATTAATTGTCATTAGGTCGCTGGGGAGAAGAGGTAAACCAGGTACCACCCTCTAATTGAGATTTTTTTTAATGATCTCAATTAGAAAAATGAGCCTCTTTTGACTTAGTATTTTATATTTGGGGAACATTGTGATCCAATCTGTGGTTATAGATTTAAAAAAAATATTTTTTAGTATATGACTAATGCATCTTCTCTCATATTAATCGCTAATTGAGGTTTTGAGTTTGGAAGACTTCAGGGTCATATATTGCTATGAAGGTTGGTCACTGCATTGTCCTCTGTGGACTGTCCTGAAATGATATGACTGTTCCACCACACACTATATCCAGGCTCCCTGAAGAGATGCACTAGGAGATGGCTGGGTATACGGATAGACGACTTGCGTGAAACAGTCTTTCTCTGTGCGCTAAATAACCCACATAGACATCAAACCCATGACCTCAGCCTCCTTACGACTACTTAACTATCTAAAAATAGTTTGGGTTGATTACATATTTATATGTGATTTGATGGCTGTTGTCACAAAGTACTTCCCCAGAATGGCAGCATGGCAATGGAAAAGCCAGGGGTTCTTTGGCAGCTGGTCCACCCATGAACTTTCATTGAGATAAAAAACAATTTGCTCCCAAAGCAAAAGTGTCTCAGCTTTGCCCACCTCCAAAAGGAAAGTAACAGCAGTTGGATATAGTTTTGTTCAGCCTCGGCCAACTAGTTTTATGTTACCAGCAGGTTTGCTGTATTTAATCCGGGTCGTTTTGCAACATTGTAAACCCCAGTATGTTCTGATCATTGCAAAAGCAATGAGAATGTTGAATGCGCTATTGAGAAAAGGCTCATGATTGTGATGAAAATTAAAGAGATTAACAAACTGAATGCGGTAAGAAAAAAAATACCAGTATTGCATGTGAGTAAGAGATGGATCATTAGTCAATAACGGTGATCCTGAAAAACAAAGGGATCCAAAACGTGAAAAATGCTGGTCGAGTCTATGTAATGAACAGCAATCAGCAAGAAATGAGGAAAGGTAATCCAAGAAACATAAATAATTTGATGTGTGTGATTAGAGAGAGAATTGGCAGCAAATTTGAATGCCTACAATCCAAATATTAATTCAAGTAAGGACTAAATATATATTCAAACATTTAAAAGCCAGGTATGGTAAAAGCTCTCATTCTCAATCTTTGCTGAACACCAGTCCATGGAACTCAAAATCTGTTGGTTTTATGCAACATTAAATTCTCTATGGAAGCTGCTGAGGAGTTCTTTTACACTTGCAAAAGCCCACCAAGTGCTGCCTTGAACAATTTTCAATTCATAGAAACTGGTCTATTTTTGAAAAAGAAGCCCAGTAGAATGGATATCAGCGAGGAGATAAGAATGCTACCTAGTTTTAAAGCTTTCAAGGACCATCAAACTCTTTTTTGGAAGAAATGTGTCTTTTTAAGCTTAAGTCACTCTAGCCAGCTATGTTTTACTAACAATGGTTCTGAATTCACCTGTTGGTAAGGTGTATAAATGTGTATATATATTTCTCTGCCTTTTTTTTTTTTGAATCATGCTTTTTTATTTAATACTGAATAGTGGGATTTTTCTTTAGCTTTTATCTGATCTTTAATGTTTTTTTTTAAAGGCAGGTTGATATTCCATTTCCTTACTATGTCATGTGAAGTCATAAGTATGTTAATTAAGCATAAATTGTTATGTTTCTCTGAATTTTCGTTATGATAAATTAGTAGAATGAAGTTACTAGGTGATAGTGTTAGGAACATGTTTAAAGTTTTAATATACTTCCAAATTTTCCCTCAGAAAGATTCTGCCTCCTGAAATTCCATCCAGAGAAATATCCGTGTTCATATTTCCAAGTACCTTTGTCAGTACTAGATAGTATTTTTCTTTATCTTACTCATTTTGAGGAGAAAAGATATTGTAAATGTTTATTTATTTGGTTGTTATTGAGATCACTCTCTGTGATTTTTTAATGTGTATCTTTTAGAAATATTTCCATTGGAATAGTTGCCTTTTAATTATTGATTTATCATAGCTCTTTATATATTAAGGAGAGCCTTCCCCCAATTTTTCATTAGCCTTCTTCCTTTATTTAGAGTGGCCACTATTGTTTTTCATCTCTAAAGATAATACCAGTCCCAATTAATTTTACGTGGCTGATAGGAATACTAAATAAGAAAATATTTATGAAAATGCTGTAAAACCTAAAGGATTTTTATCACATAGTTCCACTGTTGATGATACCCAGAAATGAAGAGTAAACTTACAAGTCTAACATGAGTTGTCAACAATCAAACTCCTATTCTTAGCCCTGATAGTATGTTACAAAACAAGAAATCAATTTAAACCTTTTGTATCATAGTTCTTAAGAATTATGAAAATAAACAAAGTGTAGGATATAAAAGCACTCTGAGACTTTATATCATTCCACATAAAAATGAGCTGTTGCATTATTATTCTTTTACTTTCTTTTGAAGAATCTAATTAGTACAGGCTCATTATAAATGGAAAGGACAATATTTATCACTATTGTTACTTCAGGTTCATAAGTTATGCTCTGCTAACACTCCCAAATAGTTCTTCTCTCAAGCTTTTCTTTACTTGAAAATGAAAAGCGATCAAACGGTTCAAAACTCTTCTTCAAAAGAAAAACATATTTTCGAAAATGATGTTGTTTGAAAACTAAGTAAACAATATCTAATGTCATACGTGGAGAAGTCTTGCTCCCAGTGATGTCTCCTTCCTCCCTCTTATCCCACCCTGGTCCCGATGGAGTTGTGCATATCCTTCTAGTGTTTCTCCATACGTCCGCAAGCAGATACAAATAAATATCATTATTATTCCTCTTTCTATTCACAAAAGTTGCATACTATATACATTGTTTTCCACGTTGCATTTTTTAACTTAATATGTATTGACTAGGGGACTTTCAGTAGGAAGACATTTAATATAAACATGAGACATGATAACATTGGCATTAAATTTCTGTCTTGGTTCTGCCACACGTATAGGAGCCTAGAGTTGGATGGTGTGGTAAAAGACACTAGCAGTCATTGAACCTGTTTTCTCTTTTTCCTTGGCACAGGACTGTATTTTAAAGCCTCCCTTGCAGTTAGATGTGGCCATGTGACTGAATTCTACCAGATAGAAAGAATGTGAGCAGAGTTTATGTGCACCACTTCTAGGTCCAGCCTATAAAAATCTCCCGCACAGTCTCTACATTCTTTCCTTGTCTGTCAGCAGGACATCAGTGCCTAGAGCAACCTCATAAACCACATGTTGAAAATGGCAGACTTACAAGATGAAAGGGCCTGTTTCCTTAAACTACCACTTGGAAGAGAGCCACCCACCATCAGGAACACCCATTTTGGATGTTGTATGAGTGAGAAATAAATTTCCTATCATGTCTGAGCCGCGAGACAGTTTTAGATTTGATATACAGATTTAACACAGCAGCTAGTATTGCCTTAATTAACACACTCAAGAACCTTAATGTCCTTCTAGTCCAACAACTGGCAGATGGCAGGTGCTCAATCAATGCATTTGGAAAATGAATGGTTGAATACTCTGGAGTTAAAGAATTATTTCACTACCCATTGGTTAGTTTAATACATCTCAATCAGCTTGAATAATCGGAAAATTAGTTATATGGAGCTAAATCCCATCATCCTCTCACTTGTACCAGTTTATGTCCTTTGAAGTCATACAAAATAAGCCTGAGCCCTCGGAAGACAGCCTTTCAATTATTTGACAGTACTTCCTCCCATCCCTCTATGACAAACCCTCTGGTCTCTAAGATAAATAGTCTTATGTTTTTCATTGTACTTAGACTATAGTTCCTAAAATTCTTATCACCATCTTTACCCCTCTCTGGGCACAGTTGGCTTTGTCATTGTTCCCTGTTCAATGGGTACTCAAGACAGAACCTTTTACCCTTGGAAACACTGATCAGCCCATGGTGATACCACTGTCTCTCTTAGTCAAGACTCCATACTTCTATTAACATAGTTTAATATTTTTAACAGTTTCTAAGGTGTTCACATCATCTGTTGACTCATTTTGAGCTTGTGGCAAAGCTTCCTACTTCTTCTCAATTCTTCTCTGTTCCCAGCATACTAATTTGCTGTATAACCTTAGACAAATCAATTCTCTGGGACTCATTTCTCATGTGAAAAATGAGCTGGTTGGACCAGGTGATATCTGAGTTGTTGTTTTCCTCTTTCTAATATTCTTTGAGTGTAAGACAGGAAGTTCTGAGAGAGCTCACCTTGTACTTTTACATAGTGTCTTTCACCATAGCAGTACGACAGTGTAAATCTGCCTGGAAACATTAAATTCATCAAGCAACATGAAACCGTACAGGTAATTTTTCCCAGTTGTGTTGAGCTTATATTCACAGATATCTGGATAGACTAAGGGCAATGGACTATGCTAAATCATACTGGTCAAGGAGGGAGAAAATAAGGCACAGTAGAAAAAAACCAGTGACAGCGTGAGAATCAGGGTGTAATTTTCTCTGAAGGAAATCGCCATCATTTTTTTAACCTAAGGGAGAGTGACCATAAAAAAGGGATATACATTTCACTCAGCAGAAAGCCTGGTTTGATGTCTTGTCAATATCCTCATCTCGCTTCACATTTTCCAAACATACCAAAAACAAACAGACAAACAAAAAAACCTTACCAAAAAAAAAAAAAAGAAGAAGAGAAGAAACCCTTAGCCAATGAGCAAATAAATATGTTTGCAGTCTGGGGGAATGGAAATGTATCTTCAGACCTCTTACCCTTGATAAATTTCTTATAAAGCAAATATCTGACACGATTTTAGCTGGTTAATCTCTCCCGATATTTCTGCCTGACAGTCCTCAATCCATGCCTAAAAGGCTGGATCCACTTCCCACCCTAGATCAAGATTCTATGCATTATTATTTGACCTCTTTTGAAAAACTCATTGCCAGCTTCATAACCCGATCTGGGCACACTCCCCATTGGGGCCTGCATTTCCTGTGGATGATGCGTTGGTTTCCTAGGTGACGGTGGGAAGGACTAGACCTGTTAGCTTGTGGCTTCTGACTCACTCACTGCAATGGACGTCACAGAAACAGAATTGTGGCTGAAGAAGTGGATATTGATAAAAGCATGTGCTTAAGGGAGCAGCAGGGCACTAATGGTTAAAACCATCCCATTGTACCAGTTCTCCCTCCCACTAAGCAAACCAGCATACAACATAAATACCAGATGTGAAAAAAACAAGCAACAGATTTGAAACCTCTCTGAATTACTAGTCATATAGAAGTGCACAGTGGAGTCCTATTTACAGCCCCAATATTTTGTTCCTTTCCCTGTTTAGAATTTCCTTCCCCCCACCCCCCGGATGTAGAGGCACCAGGATTCTCTAATGAAATGTCAGGTGGAGGATGAAGAGAGGGAGGTGGAGACAAGCCGAAATTTCACTAAAAGCCTGTTTTCTAAGGTGACATCTCCTTTTGATTTTTCACATTTGTTCCCTGAGAGGGGAAAGTAAACTCACAGTGGACTAACCAATTATCAGAGCCCAGAATGAAAAAATACATTCTGTTGGGCAATTAACCTTCAAAAAAGCTAGATTTCATGAAGCCTAGAGACAGACACACACACACACACACACACACACACACACACGCACACACACGCACACACACAGTGCTGGTGGTTGTGGGGGGAGATGAACTTTTTAGCTACTTCTTTTGCTCTCAACCAATCGCAGTAAAGTACTAGTCAATGAAGACTGCCTGAAATAAAATAAAAAATAAATTAAAAAAAAAACACCAAGAGTTGCTTTGTCCTTCACATCTGAACTCCCGAAGACTGAATGGATTCTTTAAATTCTTGAATTCCTTAAATGACCAACAAACGTAAAGGTTCCCTCTTGGAGATAATGCATCTTGTTTTCCACGGAGCCTTGAGGGATGCTTTAAATAGCATCAGCAAGCATCCAAACGAATTAGACAGCAAATGTAGGTTAGCTTTATTTAGACAGATAAAGACAAGCACAGAAAGTTGTCTGGTTCAAGGGCAGTGCAGCCTGACACAACAGCATTTCTCAGAGGAGGGGCAATTGCCTTGGGAGAGAGAGGTATTTTGGGCAAAGAGCAAAGTTCCTTGGATCACCAGGGGAAGTGATGCTAAATTCTTCAGTACAGAGGAATAAGAATTAAGAATGACCTGCCACTTGTTGAAGGCAAAATCTATAGATTTCAAATGTAAAACAAAACAGCATCAATCAAGTTTTTTTTTCTCTCTCTCCCCACCTCTCTCTGTCACACACACACACACACACACACACACACACACACACACACACACACACACACACACACACACACACACCCCTTCTCATTTCCATTCCTTGAGTACACCATCAGGAAGGATTCACTTCCCAGAACATAAGCTAGGATAGGGAGTTTATGAGACGTCTTTGGAGTGGGACTGGAAATCTTCAGCAAGTTCTGAGTCAGGAAGTATGTCCAGGTGGAGAAACCCTGGAGATGTGGAGGCCCAGAAAGCAGGAAAACTGGCAAATTTGAGGGCAGTCATTCATTAAACAAAAAGTGTAGATGCTTGGAAAAAAACTGGACAGTGAGTTTGGTTTATTTTTCTCCCTTTCCCCACCCAATCCTTAGATTATTTTCTAAAAACAAATGCCTAATGGAAGGCAGTTGATCTAGAAAAAAAAATGTAACTTTCTGGTTTTGTTTGTTTTTACTGTAATGTTTATGATTTCTTCTTTTCCTAATTATTTTGCTTGTTTCTCCTCAATTGACAAAAGCCAAATGATATGTGATGTCAGCTTGTAGACTCATTAGTAATTAATTTTCCAAAGGAAAAAAGCAATTTCAATTAGTAAATTTATTATTTGCATAATTTGTATTTAAAATATGTAATGTTTTGAATAAACCAATTTATACCTAATACATTTTAATGTTCTTAAGTCACACTGAATTTAGACTTATAAAAAAAAGTTTAGAAAATCTAAAAATTTATATTTGTGTAGATTTTCATTTATTCCAAAGCTAGATGTTTTCTTTTTAAGAGTCTCACAATTTCTGGAAATTACACATCTTTGTATATCACCAAGGTAGCCATTATGGGGGAAATATTATAACCCTGTCATGAAGCTAAATGTAAACTTCACCTTGAATTAAATGTTTATATTACTTTCTTTGCACTTATCACTCATTCACTCATTTCCTTCCTGCATGTAGTACTTACTTACTATATGCAAATTGCCTACTGTATGCAAATACAGTGAGCATCGGACTTACTTGCTTCCCTTCTTTATTTTACCAGGTGCTTTTCTCTCTCTCCAATTTCTCTCCATTCTGTCCATCCCAAGCCCATTTACTAGGTACAGCATATGGACTAATACTTTACTCTATTGAGAAGTACTGTTTTGTACTTTAACCAAAGTTCCCTAATTCATTGCCCCAAGCTCAATATACTTTTAACTATTTGTGAGATTAGCAAATCAGTTAATCATTTGAAGCCATTATAATTCCCAGAAGGTGATAGAAAGCCAATTCCTATGATTACCTTTATAAAGTAATAGATTTGAAAGATTCATATAAGACCTGACACCAAGCTTTTTCCGGTGTTTTATTAACTTTTTATGAAAACCCCTCACCTATAGCTAGCCTTGTAACTATTTTATTTGTGCAGTTACATGAATCTAATCAAAAAGAGAACTACTCTTTTACTTCTTCTTGGTAAAGAGACTAACATTTCTACATAAATGGAAATGAAAATACTTAATAACATCCTGGGGTCCATATTTCTTGTCCTGACATCAATTACTTCATTATTATTAGAGTATCTTTATTAAAATTTCTCAATTTGTACTAATAATAAGAGGACCTTTAAAATGTTCTTCAGTAAGAGAATCTTAGAACATGTTTTTAATATTTTTTAAGTGTTGGAGAAAAACACTTAAATTTGGAGTTGAAGGCAAAGTTATAATCAATCACTGATCCAAATAAATAAGATATGATGTATGTAACTTTTAAAAAATTATAGCAATTTTATGCTTGTATTTTCCTGTGTTCTCCATGTGTGCTACGCCAAGTATTATTTCAGTAATTTTAAAATGCTGTAAAGAAAATATTGTAACAGTATCTAGGTAAAACAAGAGTCACACAGTTTCCTTTTATTTTGGCTCTTTAGCATGACCTTGGCATTCTCACTCTTCTGATGCAACTTCCTCCTCTGTTTCGTTATGCTTTGGCCGAGGTTATTTCAACCTCCCCCTTCTTTGAACAGTCTTTCTTTCAGCTTGTCTGTGAGATCCCAAGCTGTCACTTTGTTTTCTAAATAGCCACTTCTATTTTTTGTGTCAACAGCTGCAGATAAACATCTAGCGGGACACACCAAATGGACACACCTCCACACACTCGCAAACACATACACACACAGACACAGGTGTGCACACACGAGCACGCTCACCTCCTCCACCCTCCCCCAGGGCGCCGAAGCCACTCCAGCTGTTTTCTGGCCCTGGCAACAGAAGCAGCAGCTGAGCTGCTAATGTCAGTTCTCGGATCGGAACCGGCACTAAAAATGCTGCTGCCGCCAAGGAAGCATTTGAGTCGCGTAGGCCCAGGAGAGGATGGCTATACAGGGTAAAGATGGCAGAGCCAGATGCTTCTGGCTGTGTGTAGTGATCAGAAGGGAAGGAACAAAAGTTGGGGTTGCTCTACCTGAAGTGCTTTGCCCCCATTGTGTGTTGACAGCCAAGTACTGCCATTTTAAGACTCGGCTTGAGTATTGCCTCTTTATGAAGCTTTTCCTGACACCTGCCTGTCCTCTCCTCTGTACACATACGATCTTTGCTTAATTAGGTACTTATCATGCCCCTCGAACCCATTCGATGCAAACATTTAAAGGCACAGACCTTGGCTGATTCATCTTTTATCTTAGTACCTGGAACGTAGCAGGCATTCAATAAATGTTGGATGGGTGAATGGAATCCCCTGTTCCGCTCCCATGGATGAAAGTAGCAACTGGCTTTTTTGGTGGAGGGAGGAGGAGAAGGGTGTCCTAAGGTATCCTTTCTCCTCTTTAAAGTTAACATTGGCAGTGAAGCGGTCACTGTGAAGGTGAGAGGACAGCCCTCCACTGTCTTACTGAAGAACATTTTAAAGGTCCTCTTATTAGTAGTACAAATTGAGAAGTAACAACAAACAGTGACTGCCTGGTCGTCATCCCAATCACTGGGATTTCTTCAGACGACCGATAGCTGAATCCGATCCTACTTACAAGATAAGCCTTTGAAAAACTTGCAAGTGCAAATAAGAACTTATTGTTGCATCAAGGAAGGTGGTATTAGAACAGGAAAATGTGGCACATACCTAATAATGCAATTCATGTTCTAGAGTAAAATGCTTCAGTTTAATATCGAAAGAGGGCAAGGATAAGACAGAACTGTGTTAGGTTCTTTACCTGCATGATCTCATTTGAATTCTCACAAAAACCTATAAAATAAGTTTTATTGCCTTCATTTTACCAATGAAGAAAGCGAGGCTGGAAAGGATAAGAACTAGGAAGCCACCCTGGAACTATGACTAAGCAGAGCTTAGATTTGAACCCAAATCTGACTCCAAAACACTATCTTTCCTCCACCTGATTCCTCTTAGAAGCTGTTTTTAAACATTGACATTAAGTTTTTAAAGAGGTTGAAAAAGTAAAGATGTAATCTTTATTGAGCGCTGACAATGGGCCACTCATGAGGCCAGGGCAATGTGGGTGGATATAGTGAATCATCCTCACTCAAGTTACTAAGTGGCTAGTGCAAGGAGCTGACACATAAATGTAGGCTGAACAGCAGATAATGAAATAAGGGCTTCTGTGAAGGGGACGGTCATGGGCTGGAGGAGAGGTTCCTGCAGAGAGAGCAAGGGAAGTTTCACAGAAGGCAGGTGGAATTTTGAGAAGGCTCCAAGGAGGCTGGGGGAGGGTCGGCAGGCACTGCGACCCTGCAGAGTAAGGAAGGGAACATGGTACAGGAACCGGGTGGAAAGTTCAGTGAGGGCAGTGTATGGTGGAAACAGTGGAAGGTGAAGGTGGGTTGGAGCCAGACCACGGAAGCGTTGCACAGGAGTCTGAACTTGAAATGGGGAATTATTGAAGGTTTTTGAGCAGGGAAGGCACAGATCCAATCAAATCCTTGACCGAAACATCCAAAATTATTGCTGAATCCATCCTGACACCAGATAACAAGTACATTAAGCACACAAAGCAGAAAAATATAGGCAATCAATATTATTAATCAAGACAAAAAAAAAAAAAAGATCTGCTTACTTCTGAGGAAACATAGCAACACAGAAGGATATATGCCTGAATAACCAGCTCAAACCAGCCTGCCCTCTTCCTTCTGCATTGGTCAAGAATGGTCTCATTCTCATGATTGGTAAGACAACCTCATCAACACCCCCCCAAAAAAAAAAGCCGGGCAACAAATACAATCTCCTCCTCCCCGCAAAGAAAAAATTCCAACGGGGAAATGACAATTCCTTTTACTTCCTTCCGTTCGTCAGAAGCCAGCTCACTAAGATTGCTTAACTGTTCTCGCACCTCAGATACATCAGACAAACATCCTAGAATAGGAACGGGGCCCTGATGGCTTAATTGAGTTAAAAGGAAAAGTGTAGATCATCTAAAAGCCTCTCAATGATTTCAGAGTGGCTCTCACATCTCTGAAAGCCCAGTGGCTGTTCTCAGTTCCTTGTTTAGGGAGGAGCTGAATGAATATCCTAGCACACAATTCAAAAGCACTGGAAGTCAGCAGTTCTGAAAGCCTGCAGAAATGGCTTGTTTACATTTTTCTCTTGAGCTGAAACCCATCTATTTAAACTTTCACCAGAGGCAATTATAAAACCGTGGCGAGCCAGAGATGGCAGCCTGCACAACACAGGGAGACAGATGCCAACAGTCTAGCATTGAAGGAGGAGAGAGAATATTTTGAGAAAGGGGTCAAGGAAGCATTACAAAGAAGGTTTTGGAAGCAAAAGGTGTTACCTAGGCAGCTGGTCTTCAAGAGAATAAGGAGGGAAGTGGTGAGTGAGGGAGGGGTGGGGATGGCGGTGAAGTAGGCAGGAAAGACAGCAGCCTCTGATAGAGTAGGTGGGGTTGGGACTGTCACCATCCCACCAGTTCAAAAGTCCCACCTAGTAACTAACAGTGCACTGTGGTGGCTCTGTTGCTTATACCTTTTTTTCCTTCTCTTGGGTCAAAAGTGTATTAACCCAGGGAATCTGCTGCTCTAAGAGGCCTGCCTGGAGCTGACACACCAGACGACACAGGCCTCTTCCCCGAAGGCCAAGCCTCCTCTTAGATTCAGGTTTTCCTGGCAAAGACCCACCTTGGAGCTGACGAGCAGTCCAGTGATGTCAGAGGAAATACCCCACTTGACAAAGGACCCTGCTCCAGTTGCCAATAAACTGAACTCATTAGCATGCTCCAATCTGAGTCCTAGGATATGGTGAGTTCTAGAAACAAACTCAGAGACAGATAGCTGTTGCTCCAAAGTGAATGTTTTATTCTGGATTTCAGGATGTCTGTGAACTTGACGTTGACACTAGGGCCAGTTTTAGGTGCATATAAAAATATAGGAAGATCTATCGAATATCAGTCCCCTGATATTACCTCTTTGTGAAAAGCAGTTGACATTCTATCCTTAGATATTCATTTCTTTGAGTTTTTAAACTTCTGGTTTTGAATATCCCTATTAAGATGCACGTGCAATAGAGAGCCCATGCCTTAGATGTTATCAGCTAATTTCTTAGCAGGAATTCACTTTTTACCAGTTCCAGCCAGATTAGAGCTAGGGCCCTGTAGGAGGAAAGATCCAGCACATGCATTTTGGTGATGGAGAATGGGCAGAGGCCTTGGGAATTATGAGCAGGAAGCTGGCAAGAGTCATGGAAGAAGCCAGAGACAAATCTTTACATAACAATAAGACTCTGTACTTCA
Source organism: Eonycteris spelaea (assembly GCA_003508835.1). Lineage (NCBI taxonomy): Eukaryota > Metazoa > Chordata > Mammalia > Chiroptera > Pteropodidae > Eonycteris > Eonycteris spelaea. The sequence continues at coordinate 492,467 of PUFA01000310.1, read as the reverse complement.
GCGTCAGAGCTCAGGTAGGCAACAGAAAGCCAAGCTCATTCTCTGCTAACCCAGCTCTTACCAGGAAAAGCCATTTGGGGCACAGCCCGAGGAGACAGGGAAGGTCAGAAGATTCACAGATATTCAGGGCCACAACCATGATCTTCCAGGGCAAAGAGGCCAAGGTCATGGGCTTCTCTCCAGACCAGTTTGCTACTCTCACCGGAAAATCTGTCCTACAGCTCTGAACTGAACTCCCAAGTCCAGCCAACCATCTAAAAAATTCATGATGCTGTTCACAAGGGCCTGCATGGAGAATGTGGAGACAGCTGTGTGCAAACTCACCCTGACTGAGGACAGATCCCAGGGTAATGTTGGGTGGCGGGCACACTTCATACGAAACATATACTGAAATTTTATTTCTTAAAGTTTGGATGAATAGGAATTGGTTTCTTGTGTCCTAATCCCCAAAGAGAGAAGGTCTGACTCTGATGGTTTCTGTGGATGGAGCCTGTGAACACATGATTGCTAGCAGAAATCCCAAGAGCTTCACAGAAATTCCAAGGGGATGCACACATTGCCCAGCACCTACTAGAGGGTGTTATATCTTGGAGAAGATTTGTTGTAAAATCAAGCAAGAGCTCTCCAAAAGAAATCCTGGGGGACAGTACATAAACCCCAGAGGCAGCATAGTATAATGATTAAAAGCGTGGATTTCAGGAGCCAGGCTGTCTGGGTTCAGATCCTGACTCTACCACTTATTAGCTGTGTGACCTTGAGCAAGTCACTTAACCTCTCTGGGCCTCAGTTTCCTCATCCATATAATTCAGACAAGAGTATCTCCTAGTTCACAAGATTGTTAAAAGATTAAATGAGTTAATATTTAAAGGATTAAATAAATTAATATTTGAAAGCACTTAGAACAGTGTCTGTCACAACGGGAATTATGTAAATGATATATTTTAAAAAGAACGTAATCAGATCTCCAGGCCTTGGGAGCTTGGTTGTTTCTATGATTGACCCTGTCTCCAAAAAGGCCTTCCGTTGGCTCTGGTCTGCACTTACCTTCCCACCTCACCAGCATGAGGAGACGGAAGAAAGATTCCAAGATACTTTTTCCCCCAGCTCTCCCTTGGAGCACTAGCAAGGCTCTGTCCTACTTTGAAGCCTGGCAACGGGCATATCCAGAGCCCAGCCCACGCTACAACCAACAACAGGAGCCCTGTCCGGTGCCTGGGCCAGGAACAGGACCCTCCAGGCCCTTGGCAGGCTCCATGCTTGTGCTGTCACTGAATGCTCGCTTACATGTCCTTCATGGACACCTCACACCTAGCCAGGGTTACAGAACACAAGAAAAAGCCTTAATTGAAAAAGGCAGGAAACGCAGAAACGAGCAGGTGGCAGGCAAAAAAGATCATGGCAAGAGGAAATCAAACACACAAGGGGAAAAGTGAAAAAAATGCTGAAATAAGTACAAGGGAACTTTTTTGTCTCTCTATTTTTGGCCAAGTGAAAAACACAAACACAAAAGAATAAACTGAGCAACTAGAAGCAGACTGAGCCAGTAAGGGAAAAACAGGCTGCAGAGCTGCAAATACATGCTAATTACTTCATCCTTCCTCCTGTGCCCTGCAAGTATGGCCCTAGAGCCATTTGCACCCTGGCCTAATAATGATTTCATTTCACAGACTTCCTTCCACATTTTTTTTTTTCTTTAACAAAGTCCATCCACAACTCTGGTTTGGGAAGTAGAAGCAGTTGTCTATCTTTAGGAAATTTAAGGGCCAAAAAAGCTCAGATAAGCATAATTGAGAGGTAAAGAATAATTGGTATGATCAGGACAAATATCAAAGCACAGATATTTGAAATTCTTCTTTTTCCATACCCTAAGGAGAGAAGTGCCTTTGTTTGCTGATTTGGCTCACAGAGGACTTGGCCTTTGTTATGTTGTGTAGGATGCAGAATGGGGAGAAGCCAGAGGAAGGTCAAATATTTGTCAAGTGCCTACTATGTATCAAGCATTCTGCTAGATGCTGGAAATTCAGGAGTGAATAAGACAGTGAGGACCTCATGAAGCTAACACTCCTTTTTTTTTTTTTTTGACTTTTTAAAAAATTGGTAAATTACATGTAAGATAAAATTTACCATCTTAACCATTTTAAGTGTACAGTTCAATAGTGCTAAATATGTTTACACTATGTACAACCAATTTCTATTAGTTTTCCGTTCTGTAAAACTAAAACTCGATGGTCATTAAATAACTACATTCCCCTTCCCCCAGACCCTGACAACCACAATTCTACTTCCTATTTCTATGAATTTGATTACTCTAGATTCCTCATATAAGTGAAATTATACTGTATTTGTCTTTTGTGACTGGCATATTTCACTTAGTATAGCTTTAAGTTTCATCCATGTGTAGCATGTGTCAGAATATTCTTCCTTTTTAAGGCTCAATAATATTCCATTGTATGTGCATGCCTCATTTTGTTTATCTATTCATCTGCCAAGGGCCACCGTGTTGCTTCTACTCTTTGCTGTTATGAATAATGATGCTACGAACACGGGTGCACAAATATCTCTTTGAATTAACACCCTTTAAGGAGCTTATCCTATCATATTTGGATTATTTATTTGCCCATTAGTTGCCCCACTAGATGGTTAGCTGCACAAGGACCTGTGTTATTTGTCTTCGTAGCCCAACTTTCTATACAGTGCTGGCACATAGTAGGAACTCAGGAAATATTTATTGAACAAAATAATTTATTTTTACACTTCTTAGTCACTATTTCTGCAGCTGGCTGTTTTACATATTTTAATAAATAAGTTTTGCAATTTTAATGAATGCTATTTTGATTTATATTTACATACTAAGCTAGTTTATAGAAGGGGATTTGTATAAAAAGAATTCCTAAATCTCAACCATAATTCGCTCTCTAGATGAACTGCCAATGACAATTCCTTCCCACTCACTTTGCTTAAAATCAACTCTTGCCGCACTTATTCCTCGCCTTCCTTTTCCTTCTTTTCCTCAAGTCATAGCACTGCCTACATCTCCTCAATGCACGGGACATTCTGTGGAATAAAGCGAGGCATGGGCTTCGGGTTTGGTTTGGCCAGCTCAGAAAACGTCACTGAGGCTCATTTTGTATGAGGCACAGGACAAACAAGGCACAGCCCTACTTCTGCAGGAACCCTCTGTCTTGTGGTTCTGCCTGATTATTATTGGCCGCACAATTAAGCAAGTGGATTCTGTTTTCTTGGGTGTAAAAAATAGTATTTACCTCCGTTCCCCATTACTATGATGACAAACACAGATACATAGCATTTACAAAGCACGAGGACTGAAAGACATTGTGAAGATGCCGAGTAGCATTGTTATTTGATGAAAATTACTATATGTATTTATCAGCAGTGGCAGAAGATCTATAATCTTATAAAACAGACATTTGGGATGATGATTTCCGGTCAAGGTAGCATCGTTGTACATAAACATTTGAGGCACTTGCTCAGCTCGAAACACAAAGCAATGTTTTTTTTAAAATATAAAAGAGAAATATTAAAAGACACAGTTGACCCAAAATATAAACTTTTCTATGAGCCAGGAATGCAAAGCAACAAATGGGACTGAAGACATGGGTCTGTTGGGGTCCAGGTCTGAAAGGAGCCAGAGGTTGCTGGAATGAGGCTCCTGCAGGGTAAGGGAGACTAAGAGTGATCTGCACGGGGTGAGGGAAGTAGGTAGAACCAGAACCAGGTTCACTGCTTGAAACTCTGGGCTAGACTGAGAACTTCCATCCCCATACATAAATTGGCTTGTTAAAAAGACTAAAATACAAAAAAAAAAAAAAAAGCTGACCACTGCCTGATGGTGGGCCTTACATGAGGGAATGATGAAGTGGGAAGTTAAGGGCTTATGACAGGAAATCGGATCAAGCACTCACAGGCCACCATGACAGTCTGTGCCGTCTCCATTGTCACGGTAAGGAACGAGAAAGGATAAATTCTTTATTTGGATAATATGATTGTCTATTAAGAATATCAGACAGACTATATTGAAAAAATATTAGAACTAAAAAGATAATTCAGCAAGGTTGCTAGGTATAAGATGAAACAAAATTCAATTTCAATTCAATATGTCAATATTTGTTACATAGAATGTTTAATAGTAAACAAAAGACACCATTCTTAACAACAATAAACAACAAAGTATGTAGGAATAAATATCACATAAAATATGGACTTTATGTATAAAGTATTTTTAACTAAGTTTTTAAAAAATGGAGACATACCCATTCATGATTGGAATATCCATTATAATGAAGATATCAGTTCTCCTCAAGTTAATGTCTAATTTCAATGCAAAACTGATTTTTAAAATCCCAACCTGATTGTGGAACATGGAACAATGGTCACAAACTTCGTGTAGAAGAGTGAAGAGTCAAAACATATTATAGTAGTTGGGATGCCAACTACTTTTATTTGGCTGCAAATTAAAGAATGTAAAATTAAAGTGGCTTGAACAATAACAGGCCTATTATTTTACATCACAGGATGTTGTGTGGAAGATCATTTCAGTATTGGTCAATTCAGCAGCATGCTGACATCATGGGACATGGGCCCTTTTTAGCTGTCTACTCAGCCCTTCTCAGCGTTCTGGTCTCCAGCTTTTCCCCTCAGGGTGGCAAGATGGCTGCCACAGTTCCAGGCATCACGTTTTCCTCCAGCGTGCACAAAGTTAGGAAAGGGAAGTCTTTTCCTTCTATTATCTTCTGGAGTAAGACGAAAACTATCTTGTCCTATCCCACCTGTACTCTAGCATAATTCTGCATAGGTCTCATTGGTAAGAAATGCAACACAGGCCTGAGGACAAACCATTCCCAATGGAATGAAATTTCTGGAATGGGCTTAGACTCAGCACTGTGGAATAGGTGTCGTGGACACCTGACAACAATTTAGATTCAGTTGGAAAGGAGAGAGAGAGAAACAATGGTTTTTGGTCAGATAACCAAACACAACCCAAGGCGATTTTGAAAAAGAATAAGTCAAGGGGTTTGCCCTGCCAGATAATTAAAATTTAAAATGAGAGGAGTGAAAGATGAACTATTTAATAAATCTGTACTAGAATACTTATATCTGCATTTCCCATTTCACATCGCAAGAAGTTTAAGTTGGTTTAAAGACCTAAATGTGAATAGCCAAATTTTATACTTCAAGAAAAAAATAGATGTGTACATCCTTGGGATAGGAAGAATTTACTAAATAAAGCACAGGAGAATACAACACGAAGGAAAAGGCTGATCCAATACATTTTACTGCTGTAAAATAAAAAGACATCATCAATAAAGTGAAAGGACAGGCTTAGACTGAGAGAAGATATTTCCCCAGACACAAAACTGCCAAGGTATTAATATTCAAAAATTATGAAGAACTACTAGAGAACAATTAGAAAAAGAAACAACTACAAGGAAAAATTGGCAAAGCATGTGAATGGGCAATTCACAGAAGGGAAACTATAATGGCCAATAGATGTACAAAAAGATGCTCAGTCTCACTAGAAATTCAGGGAACACAAAAGAAAATGGTAAGTAACAACTTACCATTTCATACTCACAAATAGGCAACATTTTTCAATTCCGAAAATACCAAAAGTTGCAAGATATGGGAAAACAGGACTCTTAGAAAGCAAAAAGACAATATATGTTAATATAAATCCTAAGACCTAGCAAGCAGTTCCTCTCTTAGGCATACTACCTAGATTAATGGTTAATTAATTAATCAGGATTGATTTTGCCCCTCCCCAGGGACTTTTGGAGATGTTTGAAGACATTTATGGTTGTCACATCTGTGTATGGAAGGGTACCACTGGTATCTAGTAGAAATGAGGGATATTGCTAAAACCCTACCCCACAACAAAGAATTATCCAGTCCACATAATGTCAAGGTTGAGAAAATCTGGCCTAGAAAGCTTTCACATGGTGTGAACCAGGAGACTCGCATTTAAATATTAATTGCAGCACTGTTTGTCATAGCAAACAACAAACTGAAAATAACCTACATGCCAATAATGCAGGAGAATGGATAAGTAATTTGTGTATATTCAAACAAAGGAATAATATACAACAGTTATAATTAATGAGCTAGTTCTTCAGGTTGTAACATGAAAAAAGTCTGAAAAATGATGACTATGTTATGTCATGTACAGCATGATACAGTATTTCTTTATATTTTACAAACACAAAGCAATACTATGTATTTATGAACATGTACATATAATAACAAGTGTAAAAACATGCATAGGAATGATTTATAGGAACTTCAAGATAGTAATTGCTTTTGGGAAAAGAGGCAAGGAGGAAAATAGGGAAATGAATGGGATCAGGGTAGGCAATGGGTTTCAACTGTACTTGTAAGACTTTTTACAATAATCAAAAAATCCTAAAAGAAATAAGTCAAATATTAAGATTTGTTGTGTGTTTTATACACAAATGTTTGTTAAACCATTTTCTATATTTTTCAGTTTGATTAAAGTATTTATTTATAATGGGAATATTTTAAAATATTTTTAAGAGCTGCATTTGCAAGAATAAGTATTCTTTATGTGTTTCAGGAGCATAGAGTTGGTGGAGAGAGCCTGTGTTTGCAGAGGAAGCTGTGCTGCTCCAAAGAGAAGTTAGAGAAGTGAAAGGCGACCCCCAAATAAAGAAGAGTCCATTCATTTAAAGACCCTCTCCCAGGGATTCTTGGCAGGAAAAATAGCCTTTCCTGCTGCACCAGAGATTGGTAGGCTATACCTCTGTCCATGGTCCTATTCCTCTGCTTCAAACAACCTTATAAAAATTTAGAGGGAGGTTCAAATTTGCCTTGTAGGAAAGCATTGAAGTGTTTGAGATAGAGCTGAGGAGTTGAGAGAAAAGGAAATATTGTGGATACAGCAAGTCTTGAGTATTTGGAAAGTTCTGACTATTTGCATTAGAAGCCATTGGCAGAAGAAGATTCTGCTGGACAGCTATCCTTCGTAATAATGATAAACAGCATCTCTTGGTCAAGTGAGCTCTGCTCATGCTGAGGCCTGCTTGGTAAGAATGATACCATCATCTCCCTAACATTTCATATTTTTAATGAAAGTCTTTTTCATTCCTAATGCTTTTCATCATTTCTTCCCAACACTTCTGTAAGACCAGTCGATATTTGCCTCTGTTTTACAGAGATGAGAGACTAACAAAGCTTCTCCAAAGACTTGGGTTCTTTCTCTTAACCAGTATTTTTACCTAAGCCACTGGGGATAAATAAACGGTGAGAGTAACTCAACTGAGAAAGACATTTTATGAGCATCCCAGAGTAATCGCCTGTCTTTTTAAAAGAAACATTTCTTGAGATCCCGGGAGGAGTCTGGCACTATACAAAGTGATATGAGCATGAGAGTGCAGAACATAATGTTTGGGAACATAATGACCCTCTGGGGACTTCAAAATTAATGTAGATCCAAAGCTGTTAACAAAAATACAAGGGTTGGTTGTAATAAATTATGGGAAAGGTGTAGGGGCAAAAATCTCAAGAATGGTGAAAAACTATGGAACACAAAAGCAGAATATGATGAGCCAATTAACCTCAGGAGAACACAGTGTGGGCAGAATACAAGACACCCTGGGAATTCAATTTTGCAGACTCAGTTACTTGTCTACCCACAAAATCAATAGCTGTTTCTGATGGGCCACTGGCTATATATATATATATATACATACACACACACACACACACACACACACACATATTTACTGTTGTTTTTTATAGATGGAGTCCACACCATCTAGCATACAATAAAGTGATTAGGGCAAAAATATGTGGGTTGGCCAACTTTCAATTTACAAAACTGGAGATCTAGTTCTGGTTGATAGCTCTAATGGAAATAGGTGCAATTGGGTTTGTAGATGCTGATTTTTATCAGCAAACAGAAACTGTGCTAAAAGCTCAATTTGGCCTACTTTAGGTTCTCTGGGTAAGTTAGTAGGGGAATTTTCATTAGGCAATTTGTTATATGTCAGAAGAGGAAATAAAGCAACACATGAACACTCCGATATATAGGTAAGGTGTCTTAATAGAAATATGTGCTCTAGTCAAGGACATTTCTCCACCAAGGTGATGGGAAGTGCTTGGAAAGTGCAGGGACCTAACTGGTTCTCAGATTGAGTTTTCCTGTTTTAACAACCTTGCTAAGGTACTGATGCTAGGAGAATTGGTTTATATATTATTGATGGTCAGCTTCTGTTTGGGGCTCCCACATGGTCACTTGGTCACTGCTGCTTTGTTCACTTTTATACACACCTTCTCATGTTTTTAGTATTATAGCACTATGAAAAGATAAAAATGTCTAGAAATTTTTATTTCATTATGGAAGGGAACAAATTAGACAGTCACTTCCACATGGGTATCTAATAGGCAACTCAAACTGGACAAGGCCACAAAAGAACTCTTGCTTCTCTCCTTTAACCTTCTCATATCAAATAACAAGAAGCTTAAACAAATGGTTTTACTTTTCTCATAAACAAAATGCCTGGCACCAGATGGTTGTTGGTGGTGGTTCAGCTGTACAACTATACAAGGACCAAGGCAATTTCTTGTCTGTCTCTCTCCCTCCCTCCCTCCCCCTCCTTCCCTCTTCCCTCCCTCCCTTCCTTCTCTTTCTTTCTTCTTCCTTCCTTCCTTCCTTCCTTCCTTCCTCCTTCCTTCTTCCTTTCTTTCTTTCTTTCTTTCTTTCTTTCTTTCTTTTCTTCTTTCTTTCTTTCTTCCTATTGCACACAACTTAATATGTTGACCTTTTTATCGCCATGTTTTTGGTTTTGTGGTCACAAAATGGCTGCTGTGACTCCAGGCCCTGTGATGGTGTTCGAGACAGCTCTATCTCTCTCCAGAAGGTTTCCATTTAGGTCCCATTAGCCAGGAATGAATCACCCCTAGCTGCAAAGGAGTTGAGGAAATTGAGTATCTAGCAAAAGAGACTGGGGGTATTCTGATTAAATTAAACCAATGCTTCATCACTGGGGTGAGCGTATTGTCATCCTCAACAAAGTCAGGGCTCTGTTCGCAAAGGAAAAGAGGAATGCTATTGGAGAGGAAATGAACACAGTTTGTTCTTATTCCCAGAGTACCTCTCTTACTAAATGGCACCACCACTCACCCGGAGCCCAAGCCAGTCATAGAGGAGAGAACTCTGTCTCCTTTCTTTCATGTCCCACAGACAAAGCACCAGAATTTTGCCGACTCTACTTTCATATATCCATTCTATTCTCCCCACCTTCACTACAACTATCCTAGTTCAAGTTACCATTGTTCGCCTGAATTCCTGCAATTGGCCTCCTAAAGATCTCTGTACCTTCATTTTTGCCTTCTATAATTCATTGCCTAAACAAAAAAGCCACTTCTTTGCCCCAAACCTCCCATTGGCTTTCCATCTCACCTAAAATTCAAGTTTCTTACTATGACCTTCCATGACTAAAAGATCTAGGTTCTGTCCTCCTGTCCAACTTCATCTTGTATCACTTTTCCACGTGCCCCTGAGTGACAGCCAATTAGGCCTTCTTTCTTTTCTTCAAACTCAAATTTGTTACCATTTTGGGGACCTTTGAACCATCTTTCTCTCGTCTAGAATGCTCTTTTTTCTGATCTTTTCACAATCAGCTCCTTGCCATTTAGATCACTGTTCAGATGTCATCTCTTCAGAAAGGTATTACCTGGTCACCCAATCTAAAATAGCTACCGGTCATCCATCACTTCATTCTATTATTTTTGTCTATGTTGCACCTATCACAGTCTAACATTATTCTGTTTACCTCTTTATATGTCAGGTGATGAAATAGAACTATTTCTTTATTTTTCAACTCCTCCTCACTGGAATATAAGCTCAGGAACCTTGTCTGTGTTCATTGCTGTATTCCTAACACCTAATGAAGGCACTGGTAGGTTCTCATCAAATATTTCCAAGTGAATGAATAAAGGAGGAAAAAGATTTTTAAGTAGAAACTTTAGCAATAAAAATAACATCTGTAACATATTATCAGCATCCTTAGAGTTATCCTTTATAGAGCAAAATCGCTTTGTTTGTTAAAGAATGTAAAATGTGCTATGCTTTAAAGATCTCACAATTAAGAGGCATCGTTAATTTCTTCCACCCAGCCTCTTTCCTTCTGTGAACTCCTTTCCAAAGCTAAATATGTCACATATACTCTTAATCTTACTGCTCTATCGGTGCAGTTATGGAATGCCTTGTCCATTGACCGCTTTCCCTTTGCATAATAATATGGTTACATTTTCTCACCATTTTCTAAAGGTCTGGGACAATTTAAAAGAAACATCTGGGGAATGTCCTCCTCTCCTTCATTTTTGGCCAGGATTTCAAGAAAGGGAAAGCCCAAATATTCTTGCAAGAGAAAAATACTTAGTATCTGATGTTTTCTGCCTTTTTCTGAGATTTTCACATTTCTGTATATGTTCTTTCTAAAGGCTAAAACGATTTTCACTCCCTTCACCAGAACACCAGACAACAGGCTGTCCTCCAGGTAAAATGTTCAAATCAAGAAATTAATATACAATCTTCTTTTGCCTCCCTTTCTAGGGTCCTCTCAGTCTTTTCTATATCTTCTCAATCCAAGGTAACTCTGCAAGCCCAGGCTTCTGGACCAGCGGCTAGCTCCAATGGGCTCAGCCTGCATTCCAGCTGTGCATCTGTCAGGCCGTGGCACACTGAAATTGTGCAACAGAAACTTTGGGAAGTTTACATCCATGCTAAGGGCACAGCATCCTGGTGATGCTGATCCAGCATAATCCAGAATGTCCCTATGTTTAGAAATGTTCTCAAATACTGCTCATAAATTGCACACAAAGAACCCTGGGGTTTTGAACTTCTGGACTTGCCAACAGAAAATAACAAAGACCATCTTCAAAGGTCTTCAGTGGCCATACTAAAAGCAGGTATAAACTATCCCTCTGTACTCATCACGATCTCAACCCCTCTCCCATTTTCACCGGTCATCACCATTCCCACTTTCACCCCCTGATGTGTACATCTTGTTTAGCTCCACGCCTGTACATTACCTCTTGGACATTCACAGGCCCCTGAAACACATTTCCCAAAACAGCCTTGGCAAAATGTTGGCGATGTATCGGTAAAAAATATGGAGTGTGCACCTCTAAAATGTATTTAAAAATCAGATGCATTTTTTCAAAACAAAAAAAGAAAAACAAACAAGTTTTTTATATTAATAGTGTTGGGAGTCTATCTCCAGGTCATATTGCAGGTTAAAGGGGGAACTTTATTTCCTTAATGGTTATCAGAATTCTAAAGATAGCTTCCCAAGATTCCCACCTCCTGGTTATTCAAACACTAATCTAGGTACTCTTCAGTCACTAATCTAGACACTGCTGTGAAGAGATTCTACAGATGCAGTTAAAGTCCCAAGTCAGTTTAAGATACAGAGATTATCCAGGTGGGCCTGGCCCACTCAGGTGCTTTTTAAAAGAATAGTTTTCTCAGTTGGTAGCAAAAGAGGAAGTAAAAGAGTCTAACCGTAAGAAAGATTGGACAGTGATTGCTGACTTTGAAGATAGAGAAGACCACACGAGAAGGATGTGTGTGGCTTCTAAGATGCTGACAGCTCTCGGCTGACAGCCAGGAAGAAAACAGTGCTACAGATACAAAGAACAATCTTCTGCCAGCAATGTGAATGAGCCTGGAAGCAGATTCTTCCCCGGTAAGAGTCCAGCCTGACTAACACCTTGATTTCTGCCTTAGTGGGACACTAAGCAGGGAACCCAGCCAAACCCACCCAGACTTCTGTGAGCTAATTAATGAGATGTTATTCTAACCCCCTAAGTTTGTAGTAATTTGTTACACAGCAGTAGAAAACGAATATATCCATTTGTTTTTCACATCTCTAAAAAAGGTAATAATGTCTGGCGATGTCCAAGAAGCACTCCAAAAACAAGTATTAACAAGATTTAATGAACATGTTTTAAGTTCAACAGAAAATAAATCTATTAAATTATTTCCAAGATGCTATGATTTCTTAAATTGATTATAATACCCACTGAGGTTCAATCCAGGGCAATTAGCCCCTTTAATCCCAATTAGGCTTGTTCTCATATTCATGGCAGTTTCAAGACAGGGCTAACTTTAGAAGCCACATCATATGGTTTAGAGTGTGGAATTCTTGCTTCAGGGGGGACATGATTTAACCTGCAGTATTTTCATTTCACAAAACAATATACTGCATTTTATAGATTCTCTATGGGGTATCCTATCTTCATGTCAAATATAGGAATTTTTTTTTTTTTCTTAGCTATAGTTCCTTCTCTAAAAAACCTGACCCACGCTTTGGCAAATCTGTTGAAATTCAGCCAGCTGTATTCCAATCTGGAGAAAATCATGAGAGAAGAGGCAAAAGATAATCATACCTGTTTAAATAAAATTGATCACTGAGATAAAAGAAAACCAAAAAGTGGGGCGAGAACATTCTGACCCTAAGTAAATAGAGACATGAATGGTGCTGAGCCTGCTAACCCAGATTTCTCCTCTTGAGAATGTTAGGTAACCATGGAGTTCTCCAATGAGTGCAACCTCAAGACAAAAATCTAGTTTAAACAAAATGATCTGGGGAAGAGGAAGAGGAAGGGAGTAGTTTAGTAAGGAAGAGGTTGTATGCAACATGAGAACATTCCACTTTAGGGAGTAGGCTTTATATACAGGATGATGAGATGGGGGATGTATAGCTCGGTAGTTAAAAGCTGCATGACCCTAAGTAAGTTCCTTAAATTCCCTAAGCCTCAGTTTCCCCATGTCTAAGTCAGGATAGGATCGTTTTTCAATGTTCTTAGCACAGGGCCTAGGATGTGGAGTCCTCAATAAATGATGGTTGCATCGGGATCATGCAATCTCATCCTTCCGCTCTTGTCCAAGAATCCCGGATAATCATCTCTATTCTAATGGATGCTAATAGCCTGCTGGCTAATCCGAAGTATCATGTTCAAAGCAGAAGACTACAAGCCAGGGTCCAGGCCAGAATTCTAACGCAAACACTCCCTTAGGGAGGGACAGAGAGCGGGTCTGGCTGGGGAAGGCTGATTCCACAGGCAAGGGCAGGATACTTATTAGATCCACAGAAGGCAGGACCTATAGTCAAATATCGACAAATAAAAATCTCTTTTCTAAAACAATTCAATTTTCTGGCCCAATCAGTAGACAATGACTTGGCCACTGAAGATCATATTTTTCCAACATGGTCCATTTTCTTGGCTTTCCTAAGTTATTAATTATGACCATGTTTTCCCAAATGTGGAAATTCCCCTTGCACAGATGCTGCTGCTGGCCAGCCCTCCTTTCCTGAGAAGTCTCTACAGCACAAAATATTTTTGTTTTCCCCAACTGCCCGCAGGGAAAATTTCCTCATTCTTTTTTTCCCTCCTCCCTTAAAGCCCTTTGGCAATTTCCAGGAATCTAAGTAAAATGGAATCATTTAGATCACTGGTGGAGAGCCTTTTTAGATGTTCTACTTCTAACATAGCAAAAAGAATCCTGAACTTTACATTTAACATTTTAACCAATCTTAAGAATTCCTTTTAATAACCAAATGCAATGCCACTGAAATCAAAATTTTGCCTGCTTCTGCCTGAGAACATGGCTCTGGGATTTGGAAGCTTAAATTATAAACAGAAACGGCCAAAGCGATTCTCTCCTTGTATCTGGATCAAATGCCGTTGTTATGTGAAATGTGCTTCATACACATTAAAGCCCTATCTATATAACTGTAGGTGTTTGGCACCAAAGTAGGTATACTCTGCCTAATTATGAAATTTCAAACATTAAAGAACTGAGGTGGCCACTTAATGAATTTAGGGAAAAAAGAAAAAGTGTGACCTTATCTCCTTTACACAGAACGCGGCTCCTGCTCTTTATATTCAGTAAAAGTAAAAAAAAAAAAAAAAAAGTAGCAGAGGCATGAACTTTGTGCCTATTGTTTGATATGAATAAGTATTAACAGTGAGAGAATGGTTAAGTGCCACTCTAGATTCAGGACCAATTAAAGGAAAGTATATCTTTAAATTAGAACACGTCAATGGAAAAATATGATTTAATTTACTAAAATTATTTATACATATTTTTCCCCCAGAAAAGAGATCAGGTGGTCTAATGTTCTAGTGTTTATGAGATAAACAGAGCTATTATTGCACAGAAAATCAGTACTTTTGATTAAGCAATTACCTTCAGTTGTGATATGCGGGTTACCAAGGAAATAATGGCTTTCTTCTTCCACCTATTTTGACCTGCATTTCTCAATGTAAGTTGGTGAGTGAGTCAGGAAATGGTAACTAATTTTGTTTTAGCATTAGTCAAATGTAAGTAGGAGGGGAGAGTTACCATAAAATTTTTAATAGAAATAACTGGGAAAATCTGCCTTTTGGATAATTAGTATCAGTGCTCTCTGAATTCAACACAGATAATGGTGATCACAAGGTCCTGATTTTTTGCAACATAAAGGAGCAAAATTTCCTTTGAGTCTGACATTTTCCAGTTAAGTCTATGTATGCACTTACATGAGATTAATTCGGTATGTTTAGGAGTGGGGAGGGAGAATTTTACTCTTTTCATAAACAATTAAATATATAAAAATTACTTCACTTCTGCAAGAGAAAGAACCTTATGAGATAAGTTCACTAATCACTTTTCAGATGAAACAGACATTTTAAAAAGTGGGGTTTGGGGTTTCTTTAGGCCATCATCAGTTAGACCATTCTTAGTTGCCTGAATGCAAGTTGCTTTTTAAAATTCTAAAATATCTCATTGCTATGTCTGGAATGATATTCCCATAAAATCTATGAAGGTTATTTTTAGGTGGTAAGATGTGGGGATTTTATTTTTCTTATAATCTTTTGTGTCATTTGAATTTTTTCAATATTATTTTTTACAATTAATTAAAATAAGTTTTTTTTTAAAAAAAACCCTTTCCATTCTGTTTACTTAGCCAAAATTATAGTTCACAGTCCTCTACCCTCTCTATTAGCTAATTAATTTTCTGAATTTTCATCCCCCAAACTCAACATCACTTTTGTTTTAAACTTATTTTAAAGACTCCCATATAGCCAAAGTAAAAAGGCAGGATATCTAGCTGTTTCCACAGGGCACACTCTTTGAAGGATTTTCTTGTTATTTTTGTTCTTTGTGTCACATCTAGTTGTTTCAGAATATCGCTGAACTCTCCAATTTCCTTTGAAAAGAATACCGTCAGATGTACAATTTAGGTAACTTGGGAACACGCTGCTCAATTTAGATAGTATTTGTAAATGTTGGAAAGATCCCTGGATAAGATAGTTTCAGAGATTTTCTTTTGTTGTATAGGCGTCTTACTGACGAAAGGAGATGAAATACAAAAAGACTCGAAAAATCCTGTAGTATTAGGGCTTATACACTCTACGCAATTTTCCTTTTCAGGGTGTGACTCTCATAGTATGATGAACCCTATGAACCAATAACATTTCCGAAGTATCTTTCAATCAAATGGTTCAGCCTCTTTATATTTCCCCATGGACCCTAAAGCGTTATATTTATTTAATACTGCGTTGGGAGTGAGGTCCTAGATCAGTAACAGAAATTCAAAAATAGTTGATTTTGCAAAGGATTTTTTTTTTTTTGGCATTGCTCACTTGATTGTGGTTATAATGCTATTTCTACTCTTGTTATATCCATCTACCAGTATAAGAGTGGAAAAAGGTAGACAGTATTCATCATTGGAAAACTTTAAGGTCAGGCTGGATGACTATCAAGTAAGCTCTAGAAGAGACATACATTTAGAGAGAACTTGACTTCAGAGACCTCTCAAGTTACTTTCCTCTTTAAATTCTGCGCTCTGAAGTTTCCTCTCTCGTCTTATGATGGCGATGTACTATATTGGAAGGAGAGGAGTCTCTTCTGGATACCTTTCTCACTTTGTCTTGAACCTGCAGCTTTTTGGGCTGGTGGCAGCTCTGAGAATTAAACAGGAGATGGAGAGGGTGGGAAAGTGTTCCTAGGAAACTTGGAGCTGTCCAGCAATCAAAGGAACTGCCCACGCTCTGAAGTCCCAAGGAATGGGACTTATGGCACTTTGGAGCAGGGAGTCAGCCAGGCAAGCATATATTCAGTATGTGTACATGTATGTAGATGTATATGCCTACCCAACCCCACCCCAATGAGATTTTTCCTGCTTTCTATACAGCTTTTCATTTTAAATGGGGTCAATGGTCTTTTTAAATCGTGTAGGAAAAAAAGAAAATAACAATGTACAGGACAAGATAGAAGAAGAGTTACAGAGGAAGAAAGGCAAAAAAAAAAAAAAAGACTATTACACTGTACACACACACACACTATGTAAACATGCCCTATAAGTAGATGGGTTAGAGTCTATAATAGCTTCATTACTTATATTTTGCGATCAGTAATACAGTCGTTATAGCACACCATTTGAAAAAAATGAATGTGTCACATATTAGTTTACAAGGGCCTCCCAGAATGTATAACTAAAAAATAAAAATTTAAATTATTGGGCCTTAACGTTGCTCAGTGTTTTTCCCTTTGCAAATGGTAGATGCATTCACTTTGATGAATGCCCACCTGACTGAGGTGCTGAAGAATGTCATAAAACTCTTTAAGCATGTTTATAATTTTTTATAAGCGGCTAGATGCCTAGCCCTCTTTTTTTTTTACATTTTCTTCTGAAGGGAGGAATCACTGTTTCCACAGACATCCTAGATTTGAGAAGAAAGAATTTCAGTAAAACACCTCATCTGACTCCCATGTGTGAAGCAATTAAATAGTAACCCAACTTTATAGGTAAAACAACTAAATGTAGAGAGGCTAATTGCTCCGTAATAATTTTTCATCATTCTAAAACTTATAAAGTAACACATATCCATTGTAAAAATTTGAGAAATACAAAAATACCCTCTCCCTCCCCGCCCCATCACAATCATCCTGGGTAACTATTGTTAAGGTTCTGACTAGAGCCTCCTAAATACATATGCATGGTCACACACATATTTCACGCTCAATATCTCTTCAAGAAGAAAAATAAAGGGGAAAATAAAACAGCTGTTGCTCCATCTTATCAAAACCTGGAATTGCCATCCACATATTTTAGCCATCTTCTTTAAGCATCTCCCCTACCCTTGGGCCCAACCTGACAATAAACTGTAAACGAGGTGCCAGATTTCCTATTTAGAAAATAACACCAGGGTTGTTGTAGGCAATTCCTTACCTTTCTTTTCCCGAATGGAGACCCAAGAATTTGTGAAGGAAATACTACACTGCAAAACGGCTTTATTCTCGTGGAGGTCCCCACGTTGACAGCTTCAAAGGCAGTCATGTTCTTAACAGAGCATTGAGCCCTGCGAAGGAAGAAGTTAACTTTAACTTTGAAAATCTTTTTTATCCTCCCTGATTTTGATGGCTTTAAATTTGTCACCTGAATGCAATATTAACATAATCGTCTGCATTCCATCTAATGAATGCACCTGCTTCTGAGACTTTATTTTAGCAGTTTTAATGAGCTCTTCAAAAGAATTTGCCTGGACTTACGGGCGGGTGCTGCTAGAGAAATAGCAGCTGTAAGCAACTACAACACTTTCAGTATCTGAATCGAGCTCTGTGAAGATGAAGTTGTTAAACTTGAGAAGTATCCATCCATCTGTCTAGGATGAGGGAAATGAAACTGAGATGTAGCTGTGGCATTTGGTAAAAGCACTAGAGTAGGTAGGGCCGGCCACAGAAGGTTATTCCCGGTTTGGCCGTAATGTATGGATCCCAGGCAGTTCACGTAAGCTCTCTAAATCCTAGTTTCTCACCTATATAGTAATGGTACCCATCTTATAAGCTTCTTGTAAGAAGAGTTAAGCACCTTGCCTGTTGTAAGCACTCCATAACGTTAACTTTTATGATAGTTATTTTATTTATTATTGAAAAGATGTGACTTTAGATGGATCGAGCAAATTCTATTTGTAAGGTTATAAAATGGTTCTGAGGCGGATAATTGTTCATTGAGACCTATAGTAAGAAGAGCAAATGCTATCCTTTACTTAAGTAATCAGGAAATCTGTTTCAATGCTGAATCATACCTTAACCCCACAGTGAATATTTTTGAAAGGGAAGACCTCAACCAATCTCTACAGGTCCAAATCCTTAATCCTATGACCATTTAGAATTTTTAAATATTATGTAGATGTCAGGATATGAGTATAATTATTTACTTTAAATATATTTTTAATACTTTTTATTATATTATTAAATGTATTTCATGCTTGTTACGCTCTGATTTCAATACATTTTCATGCTGGTAATCTCCCTCCTTTTTTTCTATAGCTCATCTATATGCTTTTAATTTGAAAAGTATTTGGTAATAACCCATTCAAAACTCAATTGAATGGAAAATGAAAGATAGGACAAATGTTGCTTTAAAGATACAAACAGCAGATACATTACAGAACGATCAGAGGTAATACCTTGGAATGAAGATGCCATAGATTTTGCTCTCTCTCTCTTTCTCTGTCTCTGTCTCTCTGTCTGTCTGTCTGTCTGTCTGTCTGTCTCCCTCTCTCTGCAAAATAGGTAGCACAAAGGTGAGGCAGCTGTTAAGAAAATGGAAGATTCTCCTATTCACTTTTTATTTTATTTCAATAGAAGTGAGACAACTGTCTCGGCTGGGATGTAAGTAATTTATTTTCCTTTTCCCCTTTACACCATTCTGGCCAACAACCTTCCCTCAGTAACCGGCGTTATTTCATTGGTGTTTCACGCCTCGCGCCACGATGCTGGAGAGTCACTCAGAGAGAGAACCAGCTTGGGAATCTCCACCAACTTGTCATAGGAGTTTCTCTGCAAAGGCGTTGTGCTCTAGAAATCACTGGAGTAGTCAGGCTTCTGGGAACGGCTTACATTTCCACATTTCCAAAGATCCACTTCACTAGACTTTCATGGAGCATCTTTCCAGAAGACACTCAGTCCTGCTCTTAGACCCTGGCTTTGTAACCCGAGAAAACAACCCCAAGGGAACTCTCCTCCCGGCCACCCTTTGACTGTGTTCCATTCTGCTATTGAAGGCAAGCTGACCTCATCATGAGGAGGGCCTGCTGGTTACGGCCTGGCTGCTCACAGTGTGGTCCTCAGGCGGGCTGCATCATCAGCACCACCTGGGAGCCAGTAGAAACAGAGTCCCAGGCCCCACCCCAGACCTACTGAATCAGAATCTGCATCCTAACAAGATTCCCAGGTGCTTCGTGGGCACGTTCAGGTGTAAGAAGCAGTGGCCTAAGGAATCTGCCTGAGATCGCTTTTCCCAGCAACGGAGCTCACCATCTCCTGTTCCCAAGTTGTCCCCATCCACTGTCCACTTCCAGTCTCTACGCAGACTTCCTGCAGTGCTCTGGGCAAACTATTTCTATTTTGGATGAGTTCCCAGCCTGTGGGTCTTGTAGTGATCTGCATTTCTATGATTCAGGTGGTTAAACGTATATATGGCCCAGCTTCCCACTAGCCAAACCATACCTATTCCCCTCCGAGTCATCTTGCCCTCCTTATTCCCTCAGCTGTAGTGTTACCATGTTCATAAATAATTGTTAAAGAAGAAAATTACCAAAAGAAAAAAAAATAGTCTCTATAAACCTGCATAGTTTAGAGCTAAAGAATATGTTAAAATTTTCCATCGTGGAAATTTCCCAGCTCCTGGGCTCTTCAGTTTTTTTTTTTTTTTTTTTTTTTTTTTTCAGAGCTGCAAGCAAAGAATGGAAATTTCCAATTGCAGCATCAAGGGCTGCTGTTCTGCTGACTGTCTTGCTCAGCCGGGGTCATCTGCTTCTCTAAGACATCAAGGAATGCCAAGGTAGGTCTGAAAGAACACACACACTTCCTCTGCAGGAAGGAAGGACCATCTTTGTGCTGCCTCCAAGCTGTGATGAGGAGAGGGGCGGGCAAGGTGACATACCAGGCTCCATCTACCTGAGTGAGAATTTTGTTGATTGTTACCAGGGATCAGCTGCTTGTCCTAGTTGACATCTTTCCAGTGGCAGCTGGCTGGCAGGTTTTTTTTTTTTTTTTTTTTTTTTTTTTTTTTTTTTTTTTTAAGAAATCCCTAAGATGAGTGGGAGGTGCAGAGAGAGAAGAAAAGAAACAACATTGGTTGAGGTCTTTCCTTCTAAGTACTCCGTCAGGAATTTTATATGTAGCATATAACCTTTATGCGACCTGCCCAAGGTTAACGTCTGATTTTCTACACACAAGTTTTGGAAGTTGTATTCATGGTTCTTGACACAGCCCGACCTCCCCTAAGCCCCTCCCCACCTCTAAAAATAAAGGAGTCATCTGCAAGCATCCTGAAGGTTCGTCTCCACCTCTTCGATAATATCAGCAGCTCAGTTCCTTTTCACCGTATCTAAATTGAAATAGGTTTACATTCAGAGCTGGTCCTGATGTCTGAGTCAACAAGCATCTAACAATTCTGTAAATTCTGTCACGTTCTTCCCCATGCACTACTGTTGCCACTACAGAAGTCTGTGGGTGGCAGCCCCATGATAGGCCATGTGTGACAAGGCCAAGCACCCTGATAGGCTTCAGGCCAGAGAGAATGTTCTCAAACCTTGGTTTTGTGGCTTGTCTTTGTGGTTTGGGAGTTTGTTTTCATTTTTAATGTTTTTCTTTTTCTTTTCCCTGAGGTTTGGGGGATTCTGAATGACTCTAAGCCACAAGGGCAACCTATGTTTATTCTCTTCGCATTGTCAGCCCATAGTACCGAGAAGAGAATGGTAGGGGAGGATTTCTGAGATCACTTGCTATTTATACTTAACATTTTTTTTTTTTTTATCGAGGAAAGTTTGGTAATAATGAGGATATTCCAGCAATAATTTTTTTAAAAAAATCTCCACAGGGCTAGTGAGTTTTAAAAAGAGTATTTATTTTCTACCTTCCATCTGTCTTTTCAATCACATCTGTATCCACAGATAGCACTGTCACCTTTGGATACAGTGACCAATTTTAATGCCACCTGATGACTGAAGTGGAGAAAAGTAGGAATGGTCAACAAGAATATTGTAGATCTTTTCAGGCTTTAGTCTCAAAGGCTACGGTTTATTTAGTCACTGGTTATTTCTGTGATAATGATTTTCCTTATCCTCTTAACCCATTAAAACCAAGTCTGATTCCTTGGTGAAATTCATCAAGATGGCATTTAATATGGTTGGGTCTCATGATATGCACATTCTGACAGGCTTCTTCTTTCTTTCCTCCTCTGCATCTGTCATTAACTAAAGGATATTGGTCCTCTTAATTGAAGACAATGATGATTCATGTCTATGGGTGGGGCTCAAGAGACGTGTGATGACTATTTCTTTCCACTTTAGACCACAGAGATGACTTTTTAAAATATATGTATATGATTAGAATACACGCTGTTTTAGATGCTGATTGATTGATTTCAGTCTTGGCCCCAGTCTCTCCTTCCTATTTCCTTGCCCCTTGCAATGTGACTTTACAGCTCATTCCATCAAGAGATAGTTTCCATCTAGGTGGGGAAACATAACTTTCAACTTGCTTTGGCCATTAGAATGCGACAGAAGTAACAGTGTACCAGGTCCAAACCTAAGCCTCAAGTGTGTGCTTCCACTTCCTTTCTTGGAACCTGCCGCTGCTATGTAAACAAGCCCAGGCCAGTCTGCTAGAGGGTGAGAGATCATGTGGGGCAAAGGTGAGCTGTCCTAGCCGAGGCCATCCCCGACCAGCCAGCCCAGGGCTAACATACCAGCTGACGACAAATGCAGGCGCAAGCCCACCAAGATCAGCGGGGCCCAGCCCAGATTAGCAGAAGCACTCAGACAACTCACAGTGACAGGAGAAATAGTAAATGGTAGCTATGTTAAGCCACTAACTTTTAAGGTAGTTTGTTATGAAGCAATAGGTAACTAATACAGATAATCAGTTTCCTCTCCCCTCCCCTAACTTTTTTTCTGGACTGCCAGGAAGCTCAGAGTCAAATTTGAAGACCAGTCACAGAATCTATGTTCATTCATTATTCATGTTTATTGTACCCTTTATGGCTAATGTATTTGCAATCTTCTTTCTCCTTGGTAGCGAATTAAAAAAATTTAATAACCTATTGTTTGTCACATTGGTTCTAAACCAACTCAATCCCGTTTTAAACATTTAGGTGGTTTTTCCTTGTCATCAGTTTAGAAGGAATGACTCGAGAGCAGGATTGGCAAACGTTTTCTGTAAAAAGCCACAGCTAGTAAATATTTTAGGCTTTGCAGGCCATCCCATCTCTGTCACAACTACTCAACTCTGCTGTTGTGGTGCTAAAGCAATGCAAGACTACATGTAAACAAACAGGCATGGCTGTGCTCCAAATTAACTTAATTATAAAAATTGGCAGTGGACAGGATTTGGCCCTTAGGCCATAGTTTGCTAATTCCTAATCTAGAGAAATCTATGTTACCTTGCAAAAATATCTTCATCTATATTATGATCCCATCAACTTTATTGCAATTCATCTTGATTTGGAAAAAAAAAACAACAACCAGACAAATTACATGAATTTACTTCCTCTATCAAAAGACCAAAAGGGGCGACCTACAGAGCAATGATGCTGTATAGAGACTAAGAGCATTTGTATAGGGCAAGTGTTATACTAAACAACTTAAAATTCCCTGGTCACTTAGTCCATGACTGGTTATTCAGTTAATGCTAAAGGCCAGGGTGACACAAACGATGTCTCATTTGTTTGTTTCACAGCCTCTAATCTCAAATCCTCATTTAACAAATACACGCTGTATGTCACAATGAGGATGGGGCTCCAGTTGTACTTTCCTGCTTGGAACTCCCTGAATGTATTATGCTGTTTCACGCCTCTCTAGCTCTGCACACAATGTTCCTTCTGCCTAGAACGCACTTATCCCTCTTCTCTCACTGGCTAACGCCCACTCGCTTATCGAAACTAAGCTCAATGATACTGCCTCTTGGAAGACTTCCCCGAGTGCACCTCCACCTCCTCACCCTCCACTTCGGTCCGCGCACTCAGCCTCAGCATGTATTCTGTTAAATTAATCATTAAAATAGCTAATAATGCTTATACGGTGTCAGACACCTACTATGTGTCAGGCACTGTTATATATAGTCTTTTTAACTGGAATTATCATTATACTTGCCTTTTTTTTAGTCCAATTGTACATTCAGAAACATTTATTGAGTACCTCCCAACTATTGTGCTAGGCCTAAATAAACAAATACATAAAACGCAAGCCTATAATATAGACTATAAGCCCACTGAGGGCACATACCCTTATTTATCTCCTCAACACCTAGCAGTCCAGAGCAGAGATTTTAAATTAGGTGAAAGAAAGAAAGAAAGAACGAAAGAAAGAAAGAAAGAAAAAAAAAAGAAAGAAAGAAAGAAAGAAAGAAAGAAAGAAAGAAAGAAAGAAAGAATGAAGAATTAAAATAGCTAATACATACAATATATATGTGCCAAGCAATGTCCTAAGCTCTTTGCATATGTTAAAAAGGAACATGAGACTTAAAATGGAGTAAGTAAGTAAGTAAGCCCCACCAAGACTTAATACCTAACCTAATTGCAGTTTCAGCCTTTCCTAGGAGTGAATTTTAAATGAATCAGTCTAGAATTTCTTGGTCAGAACTAGTGAAGTAATTTGCCTGATTAGACCCCCTGCTTTCCCCTAAAAGAAGGTGACCTTGACTAAAATAATCCACTCTGTCAACTTTCTTGACCCACCCCACTTCTGCCTAAAAAAGCCTTCTATTTTGTACAGCTCCTCAGAGCATCATTCTATTTACTAGATAGATGCTTCCTGATTCATAAATCATTCAATAGATGATTAGATCTTTACATTTACTTGGTTGAATTTTGTTTCCTAACCCATGACTAACGTCATTTACTCTTCATAACAACTTTATGGGGTAGCTGGTAGAATTATCACTGTTTCACCTTCGGGGAACCGTATTTGGAGAATTTTTAAGGGATTTGCCCGCAGCCTCACAGATAATACGTGCCAGAGCTGGTTCCAGAGTCCATGTTCATAGCCACTGGACAAAATGAAGGCTGAGTGACTCAGCAGAAATACAGCGCCACGCTTGGAAAAGTAATTCAAAGGCTGCATCTTTGAAGACGTGTACGATCCGGTGGCAGGGGTTATGTTCGTGTTTAGGAGTCACATAGAATTGTGTTCGCATTTGCTCTCAAGTGCTCAGTGTAAGTGAGCAGAGTTGGTGGTGGTGTTGACACTGCTTCTAAAGGGCACCCTCACATTTACTCACAGGACAGTCTGCTTGCATTCCGAATGCCATGCTGATTTCTCCCACTGCCCTCACCTTGTCGGGTGGGTATGCTTTGATGCTTCAGGAGCGACTCCAGCACAGCTGCCACCATGTTACTTCTGTCTCGACCCTTCCTTGGTGGCAAGCAGAATTATATACTAAATCCATCCATGCTGGCCTATTCCGACGGACACTGAAGCAAATGAGCATTCCGAAGAAGACTACATAGGAATGTCGATAATGCTGGTGAACCTGGCCAGCCTTGTGATTTTTTTTTAAAGGATTGCTGCCAGTCACTTGCTGACAGCTTTGGAAGTCCCCGTGGGGCCTCCCAGGCAATATGCCACTCAGTGAGGAAGGCACAGACAGGACGAGACGGTGACTGGCCTGCAGCGATCTCTGAGGACAGGCCTGCTCTACCGAAAAACAAAGAACAGATATTTCCAATAGAATTTTGCTTCTGTAAAAAACATAGGTTTGGAAAGTTTTAGGTTTGAGCATTAGGACATCAGAAAATAAAAGTGATCAGAGTCCCTGCAGACCCTTAAAGTCACGGTCCCCCTGAGTGTAGAACAAATGTGCCTATTCTCCTGGCTCCAAGCAGTTTTCTTTTAAGAAATTAGACTCTTCCCCTGTATACCCTTTCCAACTAGGTGAAAGCGGAAGTCAGGAGGCGGTTTGCTTGATGACCCCCACTGATGGCCTAGAGAACCTAACAAAGGTGCGCCAGGACTAACTTCCACAGGCTTCTAATTCTCAGGCTGAGGCACAACCAAGGCCAATAAGAATTTGATGATTCAAGAATCAGCTCTTGCAGGCAACCATGTGTCACTGCAGAGCTGTGCAAGATTGTACCTGCAAGTACATGATAAAGTGTGAGAAGATGTTGTCCTCCCCTCTCTCCTCTGCAGGTTTTCCTCCTGGTCAATAATTAATCATAGTACTTCTCCAGGAGAGCATTGATTACCTGGATGAAAGACTTGCGAAACATTCAGTTGACCCGTATTCTCAGGCACCTACGAAAGTATTTTTCAAGGCTTGGGTAGAATATATAGCACTTTATTTTCCAAATAACCCAAATGTTATAGTATTTATGGCCCATTTCATACAGTTTAACACTTAATACTTCTCTGCTTGTTTCATTATCTAAAACTTGCATTTTCTTGTAGATCATAAACACACCGTGGGCAGGGATCATGTCTTTACTTCTTTTGAATCTTCCACAGGCAAAACACAGAATGGGGGAGCACAACACTGGGTAGTTGAAAGGGAATGACCACAGGACAGTATCTGCAGGTCTGGGTAATTGTGCCCCCTGCCCTCTTCAGCTGGGAATAAGGCCTTCAAGAAGCACGTAAGTTTCTGGATGCATTTTCCTCATCGTAAATTTGCCCCACTGACCGTGCCAGTTCTGTTGAGAGGATCAAATAAGATAACACACATGAAAGTACTTTGTAACCCCAGATTTGGTAGCGGCTGAAATGTAGGAAATCTTCAGAAGAGGAACTTAGTAAATACCTGATTGATTTTTAAATAAGTTATTATCTTTCTGTTTCTTCCTTACATTCAGTTCCTTTGGGGGTTTTATTTCTCAGGATTTAATTTTATCTGAGTGGCAAAGCCACTTCATATCTTCCTGATACTGTGTGACGTGTTCTCTAGTGTATTTCACCCCACAGTACCTTAAAATGGGATTGAAATCTAGGCAAACCAACCAAAAAGTCGCAAAGCATGTTATGGTCACATCTATCACACAAGGACTTCTTGAAATCAGTGTGTTTGTAACCCACTGGCATTTCAGAGCCTTTCTTGCGCAATATCGGCCCACTCAAATCATACCCCAGGCAAAGATTATGCATATTTCTATATCCTAGCACATAAGAGTGGCAGATCATCGCTCTAAGCTCAGGCCAGCTGAGAGGAACATAAAAAATGCGGTACCTTATATGGGAAATTTTACAAAGAGATGACACTATGAAACAGGCTTTTTAAATGATTTATCTATTTATAGTCCTTACTTCCTATTTGTTCTTAGCAAGGAAGACAGTCTCTCGGTAGTAACAGAATTCCAAATGATACAATGGGAAAATTTTTCAAACATGGCTCTTCTTTAAAATGCTTCTGAAAGATATAAAGTTTAGTTTCAGGGTTTCTTCTCATTTAACTGGAGAAAAAAATGGAAAACTAAGAGGAAGTAAATTGGATATTCTAGGGATTTGGCTTATATAGATTTTTGATTCCTTATCTAATATCCTGGGTCCAAATAACATGAACATAAAAATAACTACAGAACTGATGATTTATGTCTGGTAAGTATTGTCGTCTCTTACTGAAATTTTCAATTTTCGTATTTTCAATTCATGAAGCTATGAAAGTCTGTCTTTTCCCCTAGTTTAGTCATAGAGTATCAATTGCAGAACTCCTATTCAGGGCTGAAGCATTTTATCGACCTATTGAATCCAGACCAGTTTTGAACTCCACTGATGACATATTTTATAATACTGTTTTTATTGGGCATGAAAAGAGGAATCTCTTTTTCAGAATTAGCCAATCCAGAACAGTTTTTTGAAACCCATTTATTTTCTTTTTCAAACGTTTTATTAGGGAAAGTTTCAAACATATACCCAAAGATAGAAAGCATAGTAAAAATGGGTGCAATTTCCATCCTATGAATTCATCATCCAGCTTCAACATAGGGCCAATCTTATGAATCCCTATTTTTAATAGATACTAGTAGCCAGTAAAATTAAACTCACACTATATGCCAATACATTTTAATGTTCAAATCTGATAACATGGTTATTCATATATCTTTTCCTAATTAATTTTATTTTCATCAGACAATTTTCTTTCTTACTTTCAAATTCCTTTCCCTTCTCCTGGGGCTGAGTGAGGGCAGCCCCTTTCATAGTCAATACTAGAAGAAAAAATACCTAAGAAGAGGAGGAAGTGGCAGATTTAAAATTTATTAATTATATGCCTAAAATATTACAGGAAAACAGTGGCGATGGGAAGGGAGGCACTTCCAACAACAGAACTGATTCTCTGTTCCTTTCCTCCAAAGACACCTGGCAAGTGGCAGGTCCTGTGAGGGGGTCACTCCATTCTTGATGCTAAAGGAAGAGAGAGAGGGGCCCAAGGACAAGTATCACAACCCAAATGTTTCAAGGCAGAGACTTTCTTATATGTAATAGGTTCTTATTAAATTTATTTTATATATATTAACAAAAATCTTTGTTGAGTACATAGTTTTCTGCGTAGAATTACTATTCTAAGATTTATCGAAAGATATACCAATTTGTAGAGACAAATCACAACCACGGGAATCTAAAATAATAATTTTTTTAAAGAAGTAAATTAGAATAATGGAGTCGGGTAGAGGTTATTTTGCTCTAACACAACTTTGGTTTCTCCATGTTGTTCCCCATGGTAAAAACAGCAGAATTCCTACCTAGATGGTAACACTTGTACCATTCACTTAATCGTAGGAAACTTGACTGCTCTCGCAAACAAGTATACTGCTGTGGCATGTAGCAGAAGGTATAATTTGGAGCCAGACAACTGAAAAAAGACTTCTTTCAGAAGTAACATATTCATGTAAATGTAAAATGATAAAAAAAGCTTAATGATGTCACCAAGTTCTGAAGCAAATTTCATATGCAAGTTCCCTACTGAACGAAAACAAACTTTGTAGAACTCAAGCCTTCCATGGGAAAAAGTTTCAAAGTTTCTTTTAAAGCAAATGTCACGGGGACGGCAGGCCACAAAACGTGCCGCAGTGTTGCTCATTATCGTTACTTGCTTTATCACCTGTGATAACTTGTTCTGCATTCAGTAAAGACTCAGAGGAACATAAGGATGAATGCTTATCGTAATCCACGTCCATGGGGGACTTTAGAATCTAGCATAAAAGCTTGCCTTTTTTTCTTCAATAGTTAGACTGAAAGAAATCTTGCAAGCGCTGCACAGAGGAGTGACGCTCAGTCCAAACAGGGCTCTTTTCCAGCTCTGCTTAAGACGGCTCCTTGTTGTCTGTGTGTGATGTTGAAGGAAGTGAGGAAAAGAAACTTCCTCAATCATTCCATGGCATCAATGTCCTTACTCCACTGCTAAAGAAATAAAGTGCACGTCTTCCTCAGCATATGGACAATGGGTGTCTGGCATACAGGAATGTGGTTACTCGGTCAGAAAAAGAAGCATTAATTTATTTAAGAGGAGTAAGCACTGCATAGGAAAATTTTCAATTTAATTTTTTAAAAAAAGATCAATCCAGGAAACCTAAGGAAGGTGTGGAGGGGGATGGGGTGGGGAGAGGAAAGAGCAATGAAATATAAATAAAAAGTAAAAATAAAAATGAGGTGGAAAGACTAAAAATAAATGTATTAGTTACTACTATAAATTTGAGTCAAAATTTCCTTTCAAACAACAAACTTTCAGATTGGCACACACACAAAATAAGCTAAGTATTAGAAACCCCCTCAAATAAAATGACAAAGAAGTTTGAAAATAAATGGTTGGGTAGATACATGTCAGGAAAATCCAAAAGAAGGAGTTGCAGTGTTGAGATTAAATTTAAGGCCAAAAGCATTAAATAGGAACAAGAGGATGGGATGATTAAAGGCACCGTGGCAGAGATTGCTAGATGTCTATGCCATGCTCATTCTTCTTCAGTCTTGGTAACAAAAACCTCAATGTAATTTTGGCACAGCAATGTGTCCTGATTAAAAAAAAATAATAATTTTCCTATCCTTTTTTACAATTAGGGGTGGGTAATAAGTTGTAAGCAGAAGTTAGTGGTCAAGGCTTGCTGAAGTCTAATTTAACTGGAAGCTATTCCTTTCTGCCTTCCTATGTTTCCTGTGCCCTGACTGGAATATGTGTGTGATGGCTGGAGCTGCAGGAGCCATAGTGCAACCAAAACTTAGAGAATGGACACTAGATAGTAAAGGTGGCAGAATAGAAAGCCAAACGAAGTTCGAATTCCAGATGACCACGGAGCCACTGTCCCGGCCCTTAACTTCTTAACATCAGACATCTTTTATGTTTGAGAAAAATACGTTTCCATTTATGTAAGCCACTACTATTCGAGTATCATTTTCTCTGGAGCCAACTCAATTTCCTGTCGTACAGATATAAAACATACAGTTATGAAAAACATACAGTTGTCAGCTACTGTGAACTAAAAAAAAAAGCACAACATTAAAAAAAAAATCAAAACCACTAGAAAGACAAACGGAATCTGATGAAACAACAACCACAGTAGTAGATCGTAACATAACTCTTTCGGAATTTGATAGAATATGAAGTCAAAAAACAAACAAGAATATAGAAAACTATAATAATATAACCTATAAGCCTATTTTACATTCATATATATGAGTCTATGTGTGATTAGCATACAATACAAAAACCACAAATTTATACCTCACAAGAAGAGAATATGTAATCTTTTCATCTGTCTATGGAACACTTAAAAATTCAATTATGTACCTGGCCATAAGAGATGGAAGCATATTGTGGTGCAGAGTACAGAAAAAAGGTGATAGACCCAGGCAGACTGTTCTACAGCTTACTGACAGAGTGACCTAGGGCAAGTGACTTAACCTTCTTGGGCTTTGTTTCCTGATAGAGTAGGCACCATACTAGGTAGAAATTTTATCTTTTATAAGTGTTATTATCCCTCCACAGCATAGCATTTTCCCAGCTTGATGTCCATTGACCTACACAAAGCTGTGGCACCGTGCGTAACTGCCTCTCGGCAGAGGCGCCAGGCCATCAGCATGATGGCTGTCACCATGTCACATTGTGAGTGAGGGTCAACAGCAGGATAGAAGGCTACCATTTCTCTGACTGGCCTCCACTGCATGGCGAACACGACACTGTCTAGAACAGAATTCAAGAGCACCAAAAGAATGTTAAATGGATGAATTGGTACTTGCAGGAAAAGAAACAGACCACCATGTTTCCAATTATTCTTCCTTTCAGACAACAACTAGCTGTTTCCATTCGCTGGCACAGGAGCCGAATGGAGAACACTATTGAGTAAACTGCTGAAGAAAGATGAATGTGGGCCAGTGAATTTTTTGACACAGTCTCAGCTTTATTTTTGCTTATTCCTGGCAAGCTACTATGAGGGACATTAGGAAACAATTGACAAAAACTTTGTAATAAGGCTTAAAGGACAAGAAGTCTCTATACCCTCCAAAATATAAACTTTTTGTACCAATAAGAATCATTGGTGATGTAAGACAGAACCTCTAAATTTAGCTGTTGGTTAGGGAAAAAAAAAACACTTACGTAATTAAAAAAAACACAAAATAAACCATTTTTAATATCACAAAAGCAGAACACGGAAGTACTTAAAATTTTTTTAAATAGAGGAAAGGTAGTATTTTTATGAGCAAGTACTTTAATATATATAGTATTAAGAATATTAGTAATTGTATATTTTAATAAATTATTTCATATAAGTAGATTATAAATAAATAGGCTGTGTTATAAATTATAAGTATTCAATATGCTTATATTTTTAATAAAATTAAATTAAATAAAAAGTATCGATATAAAAAAACTTAAAAGTTTTATTTCTGAACTTAGAGCAAAAGCAAAATGAACTGAAGATAGTAAGTTCCCTGACTCATTTTAGGTCACAAATCATTGATAAACTATCTAATGTGAACTATAAATGAATGGAGTATTTGTTCTTTTGCTTTTGGGGATCTAATAGCCTCAGCGGAGTGTTATTATTTATTTATATTTTTACATGTTTTATCTCAAATTTGTTGATGTACAAATAGATAATCTGAGGATGATGATTTTTTTTTTGTCCAAAATACTTTCTCTCTAGATGTTCCTAATTTCTCTTAGCATTATCTTAGCATATCAACTCTTCATGAATCTCTGCTCTGCTTTCAAATAGTTTTGTGCAATTGAGAAATCAACTCCCCCCATCCTTCTGCTTAGAATGAACTTCTCGCTAACTTCTGCATTCATAAATACCCTTTATCAGCCTTTACTTAAGTTGTTGTCATTTACAGAAGCTCCATGGTTTTTCTATGTATAGGAAAACATCAAACTCAAGAGGTTTTTTTTCCAGCTGTGAGATTTCAGACTTACTCAGATACAATTTAATGTATTGCTTCCCGAATGAAGATACATATAGGATATCCATTTATCAGGAAGGAAGGCAGGCTGGGGAGGAGAGACAGGAGAGAGGCAGAGAACAGATTTCCCCAGTCCGAATTGTTCTAAAAGCTGTGATTCTGTATTTCTTCTGTAACTCTGTTGCTTAGCACAATGCTATCAGGATTACATGATTTTTTTCAAAATTCAACTTGGCAGATAGTAGTACATATTTACTGAATTGAATTGGTAAAATCGGTGTTAAGAACTATATTGGATTTTTTTTCCTGACCTACACTTTTCCTAAAGGATCACTTTCTTAATTCCAAAAATTGTCTTGCTAAAATTTGTATGAGTCTATTTAATCACAAAAGGCATGGGATCATCTTGCATTCCTGCCTTGTCCTAGCACACAGAGGTCAGATGCCTCGTGCCGCCCTCATCCTTGTGATGGGAAGAGATGCCACAAAATAATTTTAAAGGATAAAGAAGGATTAAGAGAACAGAGAAGGAGTTCTGAGGCAAATGCAACGTATGAAATCAGGAATCTTTCCACATAATTTGTAAAGCTTTTAAACATCTTTCTTGTCCCCTGTTATTTGTTTTCCCTTCACCAGGCAGCAAAACTCAGTTTTGCCTATTAAGAATTTCATCTGCCTCTCTGAGAAAGAGCAGACAGCGTGGAGTGGGGGTGAGGAGGGGAAAGATGGGGATTAAAAGTCTATAAAGTTTGAAGAACGGAAGTGAAAACTGAATGCTAAATTTAATTGTCAGTTTCTTCCTCAAACATCACTCTGTTTACAAGATAATTTGCAGTACATGAAGATCATGTTTTCACAAACCCAACTTACATCATTATTCTGAGACTCTGATGTGTCCCTCTACAACTTTTTGGTCAATAAAGAAATTCATCTTACCCAGAATCCAATCATTTCAAATGAGTCACAATGCATGACTCAAGATTCAACTAGCTACAGTATTTTTCCTCATATTAGGTTTAATGTTTCCTTCAAGATTAGCTTGTAGGAGTGTTACTTCCCCACTCTCAGATAACTATAGATTTTTGTTACACTGTGTCTGTTGTATGAATATGTATATGTATGTGTGTATGAATAAAATATGATGCGTAAATATACAGGGTGTTTGAATAGTGCTATAATTAAAAATACAAGTTGAAATAAAAATATTGATTTTTCCAATTCACCCAAGGAAAGGACAAATTAACTAAAACAAATACCATGTTACAGAATATATCTGATATTTGTTCTTAAAATCAAGTGATTTTTACTCAAATTTTTACAAATTTGGCTTAGTTCATTTCTCTTGTGTTAGGGATTGAAATCTCCCTCATACACTTGAATTATCATAGATGTCAAACATTACACAAAGATTTATGTGAAATTAATCCTGTGGATGAAGTATAAGTGGCTGCTCCTCAATTGCATTTGACAGCATTTCTATCTAGCCTTGGTTCCTAAAAAGTCTAACAACAGGTTTGCATAAGTCAACAGTTTTTCTTGGTGCAATTACTCTAGGAGACATTTCCATGGGCTTTCATGGTGTGGAAGACAGGCAGACTTGAATTCATGTTATCTAACTTTGCTGGATCCTTACGTATGCTCACACTAAATTAATCCTTGTGCAGCTAGATTAATCAACCCTGAACCACTCCTTCTGAAGCTCTGCAGTGTTTCTGGTCAAAGGTGAAAGGCTTGCTTTCACAGTCTTTCTCCACCTGGCCCCAGTCGACCTTCCTACTACATCCATTCTATGCTGGTCCCTCTAGTCTACTCACTATTCCTCCAACACTCCCTGTACTTTTCCACCTTTGGGCATGGCCTCAAGCTGTTCTTCTCACCAGGAATAGCTTCTTCCTTTTGCTCTACAAACCCCAAACTGCTCATTCTTTTTGTAAATTTTGTATTGTTTAATTATACAAAATAATTCATGAGTACGTTCTGTTTGGAGAAATATTCAACCATATAGAAGTATATGTACAGTAAAAACTGAAAGTCCCTATTAATTTGAGCCCTCTCCCCCCCTCCCACTACACGATGACTGTATTCCCCTCCTCCCAGTTTGCTAGGTACCCTTCCAACCCTTCCTCTCTGCATTTAATATACATATACAGGGTTTGTTTCTTTCCTATTTAGGTAAGTGGGGTTAAACTATACACTCTGTTCTGTGGCTAGCTCCCTCCTATCAAAGATCTATATTAAATTTCCTCTATCCCCTGAAGCCTGCCTTACTGCTTCAGCATTCAATGCTTCCTCCCCCATTACCCTGCCTTGAACTTCTAACTCTTGATATCTATGGTAGTTTATTGGCTTTCTGATTCATCTCTTTCTGGCGTTGGGTTGTTTAACATTTCTATACGTCAGTGTCTTATCACTGGGATATGGAATCCTTGAGGGCAGGAACTTTATCTTTTGTGGTGTTTAGAACTGTGTTCTGTGCAGAGTAGGTACTCAAAACTATTTTATTGGGTTAGGTGAATTTCAGGTTCCCCATTTCCAAATTAAGTGGAAAAGCACTGTTGTTAAATGGAGGGAAAAATTAAAATGTACTATAAGGAAGTCCTTCAGGGTTTTCACAGCCTCTCTTAAGAATTCTCCCAATCTGTTCTACATCTGATTCTCCTAATCTATAGAGGGGCAGGTTTCTACACAAAAACTGAGAAGTGCAGCAACTTTGTGAGAAGTCTCAGCCCCCTTACAAAACTTCTCTTCTCTAACCTCTCAGACCAAGGACAGCTCCACCAGTTAGAAACCCTCAGAGATGAAAACTTTTTTTAAAGTGAAAGGAAGCTGACAAGTACAGACCAATGGGGGAAAGGGTTGTGAGGAAAATGCAGACCATTCAAAGCAAATACACTCTTGCAGACTTTTTCGATCTAAAATCTCAACTCTCACTGAGCACTTCTCCCATGGAATTCATCACCGGCATGACAGCCACAGCAAATCAAAGAGCCTTTCACTTTTCCTGTAAAAACTGCAAGTCGGACTTGACATGCCTTTTTAAAAATGCGATTTTCTCAGATCACAGAGAAGGCAAAACAACCAATGTAACGTGCTTTTTAAAAAATTGTATTTTATTAGTTTCAAGTATACAGTACATTGGTTAGCCAGTATAACATATCTTGTGTTTTATTTTAAATGCTGATCTTGAACAAGTTACTTAATATGTCTATGCCTGAGTTTCTTTATCTCTAAAATGGGCATAACAGCAGTGCCTACTTTTTTGGATTCTGAGCTTAAATTGAGATAATCAAGTGTAGTGTGTAGCAAAGTCTGGCTCGAAGTTCTCAAAATGCTAGCTATGATGAGGATGAGCATCTCATGGCTTCTCACGTCTATGTCAGGACCTGGAAGGGTTTTCTACGTGGGACTTTAGTCAAAGAAGGCAGACAAGAAAGAACGTTGTCGAACACTATCGTAAATGGTGAATGTTGTGAGTGATATTTCTTAGAAAATTCTATTTAATTCTTTCAATCTCATTATAATGAAGTTGCTTAGAATCTTTACTAAACTATTGCTTAAAATAAATGGGTGATTAAATGGAAAATGTCTTTGTTAGAAATTTCCTCTGAAATAGTATTAGTCATAACTGGATTTTATGTTCCTTTTGACATCTTACATGTCTTCTATTAATAGTCTCAATTCTCAAGTCCAAATAACCAATTGTAAGAATAGAATTTAGTATTTAATAACTAAGGGTTTTGTTTTTTCAAAAAAGTTGCTGTTGGTTCCAAAAGTTGGGTCCCTAAATCCTTCAACTGAGTCCATTAATCAAAACAGAAAAACTTATTTTAGTTAAGGACCAATTACTTAGAATGCTACGGATAACCAAAATCACTAAAATACTTCAAATTGCTAATTTTAGGTTCTCTAATAGTTATTGAGACAGTGCAGACATACACAGAGAAAAACCGAAACAATGGACTGGTTAATTCAGACACAAAGACACAGCATCAATTGATCGAGAGCTTCAGGTTGACTTATTCAGTTATTCAACTATTTACATCACTGGGGTGATGTCTATATAATAAATTAACTTAGGCTACCTTGATCATAGGTGTGTTCACTAATGTTGAGGATAAGGGCATAGGATTTAAGGTCAGAAGGATGAGGGTTTAAATTCCAACTTGGTAGCTTCCTTGGTTAGTGAACTCGGGCAAATTGTTTAACCTCTATAAGCCTCAGTTTTCTCATCCTTAAAATGTGAGTATCATGTATTTTGCTGACCCATAAGGATAAAATGATAAATATATATAAAGAGCTTAATTGACAATAAGTAGACTTTGGATTATTTCTTTTGTCTTTTTTAACCATTTCAGTTTTTAACCCATGACAATAAATAAGTAAATACAAAATATAACAGATGATGATAAGCACTGTGGAGACATTTAGAGTGGGAACCCTAAATGCCTACCAGTGGGGGAAGGGGTAGCAAAAATAAGAAAAACTAGAAGGAGATGTGGATAAGATGGCTTAGCCTCAGTCCATAAACATAAACATGGTCAAGATGCATAGGGCAAGTTGTATTCTTTCAGCCTTCCTTGTTTCATGATTGTGACCATCATAATTTGAGGGCATAGCCTAAAATTAGAGAAGCAAGTGGAGGAGAAGGAAGAAGTCAGGAATGAGGAGGTGGGGAAACCGAGACTTGCAGGACTCATGAGCTGCAGAGCCAGCCATTGGGTCGGTGGCCCTCAGTCCTAAAGGCAGGTCCCATGGGCCTGGAAACTCACGTTTCCCATTGATACCTGACAATGCGATCCAGAGGCCGAGTCGAGTTGTAGAAGTAGTTTCTTCTGAGTATTAAAAAAGATTATGATTTTAAAAGTAAAATAACCACATTTTAGAAAGGATATAACCTGGACATGGAAAATCTAAAAATTTAGAAAAAAATAAGCCACTTAAAATCCCGTTATCGTAATGTGTTTAATACCAGCATTTGGGTTAATTTCCTCCTAGCTTTTTTTTTTGGGGGGGGTATATTTAAAGAAATTATACGTGTATATAATTGTGGATCCTGTGCTTTTAAATGTCACTGTTTCACAAGCATTTTCTCTGTTGCTAATCAGCTTTTCATAACTATCCTTTTAACAGTGAATAATATGTTATTAAATAACCAAACAGTAATTTACTTAATTTAACTATCTCCTTATATTGTTAGATGTTTAAAACCTTTCAAGTTTCTTGATATATAAATATTGCATCAATATACATTTTCCTGAATATTTTATCTTTCATATTTTAGATTATCTTCTTAGAATTGATTTTACGAATTTTTAAAACATAAAATGTTCCAGGACATCAACATTTTATGACTCTTTGCATTTACTGCCAAATTGCTTTTCAAAGGGACTATATCAATGTACAGTTTCAATAATGGCGTGCGAGAGTAACAAACCTCACTGCACCCTTAAAAACATTGGATTATTATATTATCAAGTGTTTTTCTTTTTTTAACTCTTCAGTTTCCAGGCTGTGAGATGTGAGATAGTGATAAGCACAATGGCGAACAGCAAAGAGGAGAGAGGGTTGGTGGTTGCTGTTTTCTTTGGGATAATCAGGAAAGGACTTTCTAAACGGAGGCATTTGAGTAACGGCTGAAGGAAGCGAGGGAGTAAGGTATGAGAATTATCTAGGAAAGAGAGTTTCAGGCAGAGAAAACAACAAGAAAAGCCCTAAGGCAGATGCATGTTGGGCAGTCTTGGAGGATAGCAAAAGGACCAGTGGGCCTCCCAGGACATGTAAGGCTTCATTGGCCATCGTAAGGATTTTTCTTTTATTTTCAGTAGGATGGAAAGGCATTAAAGGGTTTTGGAAGAAGGGGAGTCAGGAATTGACTTGTGTTTTATATGATTGGCTGATGTGTTCAGAATAAACTAAATATGCCCCCAAACCAAACTTAGCATCTTTTTCAGCAAACCTCCTACGTTCTCAGCATCTCTGTTCTCTGACTCATCAATGCTCAAAACCTTAGTCATCTTTTGCATCTCAAAACCAATTGTCACCATGCCCTGTCAATTCTCCCTCCGATATATCCCTCTGTATCTGCCTTCGCTATCCATTCCCATTGCCCGAACACTGCAATGAACAGTTTTCTAACTGATCTCCCAACCTCGGTTTCCGCTCACCTCTCAAATCACTCAGTGCCGTCAGCAATCACCCTAGCAAAGTCAACCATTCATGGGTCTGTTCTTTAACTTTGCTGCACTCCCTCCACTTCCACCAATAAGGTTCAAATTCCTCAGGATGAAATTCAAGTCAAGCTCCACCACAATCTGATTCTAATCTAGGGGTCAAAACTTATCTCCCGTTATTATTCAGAATTAACTGTGCCTTCCTGTCTAACGAGTTTCCCTGAACCAGCTCTGCACTTTCTTACCCTTGACCTTTGCTTCCATTGTGTCCCCTTCCATGCACCTTTCCTTCTACCTCACCCAGAAATCCTACCCCTACTTGTAGGGTCACCCCAAACATCACTTTCTTCATGAAAGTCATCCTCAATCTCCACGGCTGGAATTATGCTTATTTCCTTCTGTGCTCCCATAATTTCTGCTCCATTACTCACACATTCTGTACCATGTTATACCCTAGTTTTGTGAATATGCTTTCTTCCTTCTAAGGGATAACTTCCTCAAGGATCCCCATCTTATCCTACAGCCTTGAACATAGTAGGTATCCAATAAATGTTTGTGGAACCTAAATTCCCCAAGGCCTTGTTGCTAATTCATTGTGGAAACACAACTATAGTTCAAGTCATCCGATTCCTAACTCTATCTACTTTTCCCAATACACTCATTCTGACTTCTTTCTACGGTTCATTGTCATCTCATTTGAAGTACATCTGAAACCGCTAAGGAATTTTAAGGAAGAATGACTAAACAAAAAACAAATGCTGAAATTTATTTTCCATGTAGCTATTTAAGCCAAAGCAAACTTCATTTAAGGGCACTCAATTTTGACTGTGAATTAAAAATAAAAATAATATGGCACATACATATCTAGAAACTTTCTGGCTTCTTAGAGTTCGGTTTTTGAGCTGTGCTTAATCTTTTAGGAGATAACTTTGCCATGTTTCTTGGTATTCTGTAAATTTGTAGTCTGAAAGAAAAAAAAAACAGAAAAAAAGTGTGTGGGATTGTGCTTAACAGCTGTCAGCAACATTTCTAGCCTTTAAGAATACAAGAGGGTTTAAGCATTTGGGATGACACCCTGAGGCAAAGCATAAGTCCCAATTATCCCAACTCTCCTCATTTGGAAAAATAGCTCAAGGGACATGTGTTCTAAATTAGGCTTCCCTTTGGTATTTGAAATTAAATAAGTAATTTATACTCATGATACATGTTATTTGCATGTATATATAAAGTGAAAAATACGTAATTTGTAGTATTTAAAAATAGTAATAACTAGCATTAATATGCACATATGAGAATTCTTTGTGAGTGATGACACTGATGCCTTAGGGAGATATGACTGTGTTAAAGTATATATTCGGAGAGTGGTTTAAGGTAGTGGGGGAAGAAAGGAAATAGAATGATTCTTTCTCTCCTTTAGTTTTGCCTTTCTTTATTACAACTTGGAAGAGGGCAGCATTGCATGAAGAATGGCCCACTGAGGTTTTTCACAAATTCAAATGAAATGGGATGAAATTAAACCCTTACACTTTACAGGGGGGAATAAAGGACGAAACTGAAGCACATTCATCTCACTCTACTCCATCTCACTCTGAGTGTTACAGCAGCGACTGACTGACCTGTGGATCTGACGCGAAGTGTAAGATCATAACGATGAAAGCAACTCCTGAAGTAGCTTCATCAGACTTCTGTCTTTGGCAAGTAAGCCTCAAACCATTATGAAGAGTTAGTACTTAAGAAAATTTCCCATAGGCAATTTCTCCCAACTACAACCTAAATTCTACCTTACAGAATGTCATGGACGATTTTTCTTGTGTTCTACAATGGAGATGTGAAAACAGCTTTTAGCCATAGCTAATGATCATAACCATTTCTGTATCACATGGTTTATATTTCTGGGCCATGGGGAGATAGCACAGAGTAATGGGTAAGAATTTGGGCTTGAAAACAGACAGATTTATGGTTAAGCCACGGATATATGATCACAGGCAATTTACTTAAGCTCTCTAAGCCTCAATTTCCTCACCCGTAATGTGGGGATGATAATGCCGTCCAGCTGATCAAATTACTGTGAAGAATAGTCTAGAACAAGTGCTGTCCAATAGAAATATAATGCAAGCTGCAAATGTGAGTCACATATGTAATTTAAAATTTTCTAGTAGCCCCATTAAGTAAAAAGAAACAGGTGAAATTAATTTTAGTAATGTATTTTACATAACTCAACATACCCAAAATATCATTTCAACATGTAAAAATATTAGTGACATGTTCTACATTCCTTTTTTGTACTAAGTCTTTGAAATCCAATGTGTACTTTATACATATGGTTTGTCTCAACTCAGGCTAACCACATTTCAAGCACATGTGGCCAGTGACTACTGTATTGGAGAGTACAAGTCTAGAAAAAGGCTGTAAAGCATTCAGTATTATACTAAGCATGCAGTCTATTATTATCGTTAATATTATTCTTAGAGAAGTGTATATCTTCTCAAAGCCTTTGTTTCTTCAGTCTGGTTCTATGGAGCTCTTGCAGGTACCCAGAGAAATTGGGTTGCTCAAGCCTGGGCCCTCCAATTAATTCAAGGGCAACTTGCCCATGGTCACTCTCCATGTGACCATCATATAGAAGGGGCCACAAAAAGTGAGATCTGCATAGAGAATATATCACTTAGTGCCAATAATCTTCAGGTACTGACACATTGAACCCCAACAAGTAGGCACCATCACTAATCTGCCAACTTCTCGTATAAATAGAACAGGATAGGGCATTTGCTAAAGAAACCGCTTGCTCCTATATTTATCCCCTTACAAGGAGCAAGGTGCTATGTAATATATTGTGCTCAAAAGTTGATTTGATAAGTTAAACATAGTTACTCTGTGACCAGCAATTTCACTAGGTATATCCAAGACCGTTGTAAAACATGAGTTCACACAAAAACTTGTACACTAATGTGCATAGCAGCATTATCATAATAGCTAAGAAGCAAGAACAATTCAATTGTCCATCAACTGATGAATGGATAAACAAAATGTGATATATGCATACGATGGATTATTATTCAGTTATAAAAAAGAATGGCAGGTCGGTACATACTACATCCATAGATGAACGTCAAAAACATTATGCTAAGTGGAAGAGGCTAGTCACAAAAGGCCACATATTGCATGATTGCATTTATATGAATTGTCCACGATGAGCAAATCCATAAAGACAGAAAATAGATTAGTGGTTTCCAGGAGCTAGGGGGAGGGGAGAATTGAGAGTGGATGCTAATAGGTAGTGAGTTTCTTTATGGGGTGATGAAAGTGTTCTGGAATTGGATAATGGCAATGAATGTACAACATTGTGAATATGCTAAGCCACTGAATTTTTTTTTTAAGTTGGTTTGTTTTCCCAGGGAAGCATGGTCAGATGCACAAGTACTGCCAGGGCCCCCAAATAGAGAAGTATTTGTGAGACTTTAAAAATAGATTACCCATGCCCAAACATTATTTAATAGGATATCATCTTTAACTAAAGCATACATAATTTCAAGTCTCTCTCTCCTTCCCATAATTAAAATTGTTTTACATTTTAACATTAAGCTACTAAGAGGGCAAAAACCTCAAGGATACATGTGTGTATACACATATACATAAACATAAATGCATGCAAATGTGTCAGAATTTTCTGGAAGAATGTACCTGTCGTTCCCCTATCCAAGGCTCTCCCACTGCTCCCATCTCGCCCTGGGAACGGCCCCACACTTCTCCTGTGCCACCTGCCCACAGAGCGCAGCAGTTAAGACACGGGCCAAACACAGGCAGACAGCCCGTGTTAAAGTCCGGGTCTTACTACTCACTAGTTTTCTGACTTTAAGCAATTTTCCTAACTCTTCTGTGCCTCAGTTTCCCTTTACAATGGGGAAGAGAAGAGTGCCTGGGCTTACTGCAAGGATTAAGAGAGTTAGTTTATACTAAGTGCTGTATACAGTAGATACTTTATAAGTGTTTTCTAAATAAAAATAAATCACTGATTAAAACTCCGTCCCCACATGTGCCAACCTTGCTTGAGCATCCTTTTCCTCTTTCTGGAACGTTGCTTCCCCACAATGGCTCCTTCTCTTTCCTTCAGCACTTTGTTCAGCTACAGCCTCAGCAACCCTGATTACTCTTCCCCTCTCCTTCCTTGCT
Organism: Eonycteris spelaea; assembly: GCA_003508835.1. NCBI lineage: Eukaryota > Metazoa > Chordata > Mammalia > Chiroptera > Pteropodidae > Eonycteris > Eonycteris spelaea. The sequence goes on along the minus strand of PUFA01000310.1, from coordinate 450,708 downwards.
TATTTCTGTATGTAGCATTTATTACTTTCCAATACACTGGATGATCCTTTGCGTATGTATCTTGTTTGTGACTCATCAGCTCCAACCAGAAGGCAGAGATCTGATCTGCCTCTTTGCTTCTCAGTCCTTAGCACCCAGGACAGTGGCGGCCACAGGGAAGACACTCCACCACGTTTTTTGAATGAATGAACAGCCAGGGGTTACTTCTGGGCAGTGGCACTGGAGATTGGGATGGGAGTGAGATGTACCTTTCACCTTAACCTTTTGCTCCATTTTATATTTTACCACGTGTTTAAGTTCTTTGCACAACAATGAACAATGAGAAATAAAATGCTGGAAATCAAAGGGTACGTGAACCTGAGGGAGAAACGTACAGCATCAAACAGTAAGACTTCCTTCCAGCTTCCGTGACCAGTGGAGGATTCTAGAGGAAAGGCCTGCTTTAGACCTTACCTCTGGGAAAAAGTGGAATGACACTTCGGAAATGGCACACAGCCCTAGTCTTGAAGCACAGTGTATACGCAGGGTAGCAATAAGTCTTCGAAAGTCTTTTATATTATGCAACGTGTGTCCTGCACCTATGGGTACAATGAGAAATTTTTCCGTGGGAAAAAAACCTGTTTCCAGACACAGTAAATAGAAACGCCTGCATAGAGTTGTGTACGCACTCCCACCACCACAGCAGGGACAGGCAGGTGGCCATGGTGCGTGGGAGTCCTTGGGCAGGGACAGACGGTCTGTGCCCACGGCCTTCCTGGACAGAAGTGGCCTTCCTCATTCACTATCAGGCCCTCTGAAAACTTGATAAAGATTGTCAGATGCCAAATAAGAGTACTAGACTTCATTTGAACAGTTCTGTAAACTTATCCCAACTACTTTGGAGTAAAATTGCTCTGTTTCTTTGGGGTCCCCCCACCTCTCTTTTCAATATCTCCCTTTCCTTCCCCATGCTTTACTACCTTTATTCTCACTTCTGAAGAACAACTGATGAGTCACTAGCCCCTTCCGATAATGTATTACCCCTTCCACAAGTTTTTGCATTTACAGAGCAGTCAATAAAAAAGAAATAATGATAATGATGCTGATGATGAGAATAAGGATGATGATGATAGCAGTTATTGTTTATTGAATATTTACTGTGTTCCAGGTATTCTACTAAAAACTGATATAATTTATCATATTTAATCCTCCAGTAATCTAATGAGGTAGATATTTTTATACCCATGTTATAGAAGAGGAAGGAAAAGTCATATAGTTAGCACGCGGCAGATGAGGGGTTTCTAAAAATTTTTGCTCCAAGGAATTCCACCATGATATTCAAATGAATGAATTTCTAAGGTGGAAACTTTGACCCTGTAGGGAAAGAGCTGGGAGAATAAGACAATCACAGCAACCCCCGGTAGCAATGAAATTGACCATCGAGGCTTGAAAACTTCAAAACAAACCACTGTGTCTAAGACCGCCTACGTCCAATCCTGACTGACACGCATGAGATTACCAGGGACAAATCACATAACCTCTCAGGGCTCAAGATTATTGTTAGAATTCAAGGAGATAGTATCAATAGAATGCTTGAGAGAGAGAGAGAGAGAGAGAGAGAGAGAGAGGCGCGCGCGCGTGTGCGTGTGAGTGTGTGTGTGTGTGTGTGTGTATGATTCAGATGCTGTATATTTTTATTGCTATAAATCCTACTATTAGAATAATTTATTTCTAGCTTCCAAATAACAGAAGTGCTCTTTTACCTGATTTTATAACATAGTTAGTTGTTGATCTATTTTCTATAGGATTTTTTTATTGAAAAGATAGATATATAGCAATAGAGTTTCAAAGGGAAACAATTTCCATTTCTTAATGCAAAAATTATTTTTACTTTTGTATATTGACTTCAAGTTTTGCTAATTCTGAGATGCTACATAGACAGGACATTATATTGAATCATTTTGAATTTTTATCTCATTCTGTCACAAATTAGCTGTGTAACCACACAGATGTTATAAAACTACCCTTTGCCTTAGTTTCTCAAAAATGATAAAATGAAGAGACAGGACCAGATAATTTTTAATATCTCTCTAGCTCTAACAGTCTATGACTTTTATATATAATCTACTTTTCTTTTTTTGCCTTCACCATATTCATATGGAATATATACAAGAAATGTTTGCAAAGTTAGTTACCTTTCTAAACCATGTCTGGTAAACACAGTTTCACATATAATGAGTTCTGTAAAGGTAAGGTTATAATTTAAAACCCCAGAACTTCAAAAGTGGCTACCAAATTACCAAAATACTATGAAAATATCTTAATACGTTTATGATATACGGGTTTGCAACTAAGGAACTAGCAATTCCACACATTAATTATAAGTAATACATTTAGTTTGAGAAGCCATTCTAATTTTGTTGACATATAGTTATTAATTTATAATGTAAATACAAAAATGTTATATCAGCATAGGTTTTCTATGTGGTATTCTTAATTATTAAAGTTTCTCTACAAGAAAATCAAGGAAGGAAAAGCAAAGGGACAAAAAGGATTGATGCTACTTGGCAGAAACATGTCAATGAAAATGTCTCAAATGTCTATAACTATTAATGGGATGAAGCTGTCACTCCCCTGTGCTGCCACTTGGCTTATGACCTGCTCTAACCTTTCTAGAGGCTGTTTGACAATACTAATCAAGAGTTTAAATATGTTCCTACCTTCTGGCTGGGAAATTTCACTTACAGGAATTTGTACTAAAGAAATAATAAGTGTGCAAATAAATGCTTAGTTGCAGTGTGACATATAATTGTAAAGAACTGGAAATCATCTCGGTGTCCAGAAATAGAAGAATGGTTAAATAACTGATCTTGCACACATATTCAATATATGTATATATGAATGCATACGCATTTATGATATTTATGTAATGTGTGTAGACATTTTTCCTGCCTCAGCCAGATCACTGTATAGATACTAAGGGTGCTTATTACTACTGAAGTAGTCACTGTTTCTAGGTCTTGATAGTGAACAAGAGGAAGTAGGAATGTATCTTTCCATAAATACATGTATCATAAGTTTATATCACCAACTTCTAATTCAAATTCAGAACTACAGGATTTTTACCTTACTTCTCTTTATCATCTATATTTCCTTCCCCCATGTTGAGAATCCTGATTTTCAAAGACATGGAGCATGATAGAATTAGACTATCCCATAATTAATATTTGCTTTTCCCATATTCTCTAGAATAGCAATATCAACACTACCACCAACAATATGATTACCAAAACCTGTTTAAAGATGTTTTTGCAGTTCTTTTTGTCTTTAGCGTATATTCCTCTAGAGATGCAGTCAAATTACTGTGTCTTAAAATTATTTTAAGTAGTTCTCTATATGCCATTGACTGGGTACACAACTAAGATTTTTTTTAAATTAGGAATTATGTTTTTAAAAATTAACATTTTTATAATTATGTAAAATATTTACAAGACTCTAAAGTCGAATCTATAAAACAAGGTATATTCAAAGTCTAGGTTCTATCACAATCCCTTCCACTTCATTCCTTTCCCCTCTTATAGGTAACTATTATTTTGTGATACTTATCCTTCCATTGTTTGTTCCTTAATATAAGCAACTAGATATGCACACATATATGTGTGTGTATGTGTGTATTATGTGTGGAACTATATAAATTAATTTTTATTGTGTGGAACTGTATAAGATGAGCCTAGATGATCTTGTCATACCAAATAGCAGAGGAGCTAGCAAAGAGTACTAGGGTCATGTCAAAAGAAGTCAGAAGTCAATGTTACCACAGGCCTAATAGGCATAATTTCAGCATTAATAAAAATAATAAGACGTATTGAATTATAATTTTTTAAATTAATGCATTCAAATGATAATTAAAGAACAAAAAATGAAAGCAAAATAACAAAAACCTGTTTGGCACATGCTAAAACATCAACTTAAGGAATAATAAGATTAAAATATCACAATTTTGCAATTCTTAATAGACTAATGAATCTAGGTAACATCATAAAACAAGAGATTATTACACTTTATGCACCTCCCAATGGCAAAACACACAACTACCTGTGAAGCAGTCTTGCAAAAAAAAATCTGTATCTATAGATAGTTGTAGGAAACACAGAAGACAGAGGAACATGTTAAATTACACCATGGGGACACAATGAGAAAAATCCAGGTCATGGGAAGTTCTACAGGACAAACAGCTTGTTTTCTTCAACAAATAAATTGCAAGGAAAAAAATTAGAGTGGAAACCCATATACATTTACAGAGATCTAACAGACATATCAACCCATATCAGTACTATATATGAACCTTATTTGGGTCCTGCTTCAAACAAACTATAAATAGAAATAATAACATTTACAAGACAACTGAAAATTTGAACATGGACTGAATATTCCATATTATTCAAGTATTATTGTAATTAGTTTATATGTGATAATAGTTATGTTTTAAAAAGTCCTTAACTTTTAAAGATCCATCTCTTCTAATTTTATGGATGAGATGATACAATTTTAAATTGCTTTAAAAAAAAAATGAGTGAGAAAGAGGAAGAAGCTATGGATGGGCTGGCCATCATGAGTAGATGGGGTTAATCATGCTCTCTGTCTGCTTTTGTCTATATTATAATTTTTTATAATAAAATATTAATATGCATTTATATACAATGAATATTTTGGTGTGTGTGTATAAACTCCCTTTATAAGGAAATGCAACAGAGTGTTAATGGTGATGATCTCTGGACAATAGAATTATGGACGATTTGCTGATTTTTATTTTCTTGTTTTTACTATATATTCTATAATATACTGCACATATATTCTTTACTTTCAGGATAATCTTATTTGAAAAGAAAAATCTTTTAGCTGTTTAACACCAGTTTCACAATTCAACTAGAATTCACTTCTGACACAGTGAATAAAATAATTTTGTACGCTTTATATATAAGTAGGGAAGGCAAATTATTTAATATTTAATGATATTGAGTTTTGCGTAGGTACAGATACTATTTCATGAAAATATAACTCTAGTAAAGTTTTGAGGTTTGGAAATTCTATCATTTACTGTAATAGATAATCTTAAAATTATAGCTTAGGAGTAAACAGTTAATTTTTTTCTCCTCCTTCTTACATAATACACAACAACTGATCCAGTTTGGCACAAACTTTCTCCTCCAAAGTCACCTTTGTGCTGAAATTCAGCACCTCAGGTTTCAGTCAAATAACTTGCAGATGAGAAAAGGTTTCTTAACACAATTTTCTTGTAATTTTACTATAGTGTTAGTTCCTGGCAACTTGGGAGACTCCTTTTTTCATAGTTAACTGGGTCGGTGAATGTGTCTGTCTCCTACTTTCTAATATGCAGAGAGAGCAAGCAGTTTAAATCACTCTTTTTGTATTGCTGAAATAAATTTACAGCCATGACAGTAGATATGATTAAAGAAAAGGATAGTTAATAAGTATTTTTTAGCATATTAAGTTAAGAGCAGTAACGAGGGGTTCGTCATTCAATTATGAGAAAACTTGTCCTTTAAGATCAGTAAAATTTTAAAAAATCAACTTATAGAAACAGTATGTTTTATAATTACATATAGATATATAATAATTATATCATCATTTGAATCTTCTATATTCAGGTTATGGTCTGTTCTTCACTTATTTTGAAATAAAGACATTTCATTTATCTAATTTTCCTTCTTCCCTTTGTTCACATGTAATTTTTTCCTAAAGAAACTACAGTCAGGTCTTGTTATGAAATATATTAACAGATTATCATTAAAGTAATATTTTATTCTGAATATAGACTTTAAAACAAAGATATTGGCAGATATAGTTATTCATTTGGAAGTGAAATTTTCTGATTTGAAAAAAATGCCTAGAGGTAGATAATGTTGATTTGGGTTAATTTGTCTGTCCATTTGTATTCCATGGATACTTCACATAAATTCAGTCTGCATTTGCAACTATGTGTCAGGCTTTGTGCTAAGTATTTTTATAAACGAATGCAATTATTTATCACAATAACCCTGCAAAATAGTTATGTTGGAGAGAGGTGAAGTTGCTTGCTCAGGGTCACACAGTAATCTACTTGATTGCAAGTCTTGTGTTACCACTTTTAAGTTTATGAACATTGGTGATTGAGAGCATTTGTAGCAGTCCTTGGGTGCCTAGTAAGCCTTGCAGAAGAAAGCATGTCCAGTCAATTCAAAGGCTGTTCAGCTGTCTCGTTGTAAAGGCGGGTTTCTCTGCCTCCTCGACACACAAGATGTAGAAGAGGTATAGTGTGCATCATATTGCAGCAAAGATGGAACCAGCTAAGATCGAGCATTTCTCGTGAGGAAACTGACCAAGAGAAATCAAGGAGAAGGGAGAGGGCAATCTGTTCTTTACAGCAGCAAAGCAGAGCTAGCTTTTAGCCTTGATCTTTTAACAAATTTAAGAAGGTTCAGACATCTTTAAATCTGGAAACAAACAGTGTTTTGATTTGGTGACCAGCAAACTAAAGGCCAACCTGAGAAAGTTGATTCTTGACGTATTTCCAACAAGGGTCACTTGTTTCATCTCAGTGGACTCAAAGCTAAGAATTAAAAACCTCAACTTTAGTAAATTATATGTTTGAAATATTGAGAGTTCTAATTAGACGTACATTCCAAATGCCAGTGGAGCCTACTCTATCCATTTACTCATAACTTCATGAAAAACTGATTGTTTAGGGTGTGGTTTTTTAAAAAAAGAATTTACCTTCAGGCTGAGTTAAAGAATGGAATATGTGAGAAAAGAATTTTCCAGCTTTTGTTGACTCAGTGATGAAAAGGAAAATATGTTTATAAGAATATGGCTGCTTGGTAACTCAAAATAATTGATCTAAGAACTTGATTTCACATGTTAAATGCCAAGTCCAATTATAAATTTCAAACATAAGTTTTCAAAGCATACCCTTATTCTTGCTTCTAATATTACAGAATCATTCTGATGGGCATCAACTGGGCATCAAATTATTAACTATTCCTATAAATTATGCTACAAGTTACTACTAGAAATGTTTTTTGTGTGTGTGTGGAGGCATAAATATGCTTACACAAAACCTTGGAAGTGAACTTGAACTAAAGGATCTTAAAAATAAATAGGAACAACAAAAATAAAACATGACTAACTCTCTTGCCACCATCAAAATAAATGTTTCCAAGGACTCAAAGCAAAGCAAACAAAAATCCATAAACACATATAATCAGTTGAATCTAGTAGATTCCCATATACGACAGAACCAATTCTGAAAAGCAAACAAAACCAAAAAAAAAAAAAAAACCCCAAACCCACCTGCTTTGAAGGAAAAAATGCCAAAGAACATTGATCTTTTCTGCCTCTCCTACCACAGAAATCCATCCCAGCTTGCAGCTGATTTTAAAATTATCGAATCCTCAAAAATTACGGGAGACGGATGTCTTAAAAATGCAGTAGTTTTGATCATATTGGTCATGTCCACATTAGCTGGAGTAGTAACTACTGAGGGAAGAGTGATCTGCTTCATTCATTTTAATAACCAATTTTTTCTTAGATTCGCCACAGAGTCAACTCAACTTAATTATTAAGGCACAATAATATTAGATTGAACTATTTTTCAATCCAAGACTTTTTATTACAGAGAGAAAGCCAGGGCAATTTAAGCAAGTGTGTTCTTTCATTCTCCTTTTCTTCATCTCCATTCATGCTTATATATAAGGTATCGAATTTAACTTGTTTCATTCTTAATGTTTTAGATCTCATTGTCTTCTTTGAGAAAAATTTAAACTGGATTTTAAAAGGCTGCAGGACAAGGGTTGATGGCTAGTTCTTATGAGTAACAAATCACTGTCCCTAGAGCCCAGACTGCTGACCTGGAGAACAAAAGGCCAAATTCTGGCTGCCCTGAAAAACACTGCATACGCAGTAATGCATTTTCTAGATTTGGCCCTACCTTTCCCAAAGCACTCCATGGATACCCAAAATATACAACCTCTCCTTGTATCCACGCACACACCATTTCTTTTTATCTGGATGCAATATTGCTAAAGAGCAAGGTCACTTGAAAGAAAGCTGAACTTGGACTCGGAATCCAAACGTGAATTCTAGCTCTTCAGGGCACCAGTTAAAGGCAATTTAATGCCAATAAGTGTGCTGAAAACTAGAAGGCATAGGTAGGTACAACCCTGGTTTTTCCACTTTCTAGTTATGTGACTCTAAGCATCTTCTTTAAATCTTATGCCTCAGTTTTCTCATTTGTAAAATGGTGATGATGTCAATAGTGACCTCATAGAATTGTAAAGATTAAATGTCTTAATAGGGCTTGGAGCCTCGGGTATCTTAAGCACTCAATAAATATTGGCAATTATTATACTAGCTACATGACCTTGGGGAACTCACCAACTTCTGCAAGACTCTATTTTATCTTCTGCAGAAAAAGGGATCACAACTTCACATGGTCTTAAAAAGACCGAATAAACTCATACAATGCATGCAAACGTTTTAAAAACATGATCAAATATTAGACAACTTTTTCAACCAACTAGAATCAGTTCCTTTCTGTTCTGTGCTTCTGTAATACTTAAAACTCATACACATGCATGTAATACACACACACACACACACACACACACACACACACACACACCCTTGCTGTAGCACTTGTCACATTGTATCATAAGAATTTGCTTACCTGTCCATCTCCCCCACTAACAGTGCATCCTCTGATTCACCTCTGCACCCTCGGCACATTGGACATACCTAGCACAGGACAGGTACTCAATAAATACATGTTTAAATGAATATTGTCCAAACGACGAGCAGGAATTCTCAAGGCTATTGCCAAGAATGATGGATTATCACTTTCTGCCAAGTGTTCTCAGTAGACCACCCAGAAATGTGCTTGTTTTTTCTCAGGCACAATATGTTGCGATTCTGTCATTTCAAATGCAGCTTGTGTGTTTGCATCCAATCATTCTTTTCCCTTAATAAATAATCATTGAGCACGTATTGCGTGCCACATCCTATGCTCAGCTCCATATAGTGCAGGGGTCCCCAAACCCCTGGCAGTGGACCAGTGTCGGTGTGTGGCCTGTTAGGAACTGGGCCACAGAGCAGTAGGTGAGCAGCAGGCCAGTGAGTGAAGCTTCATCTATATTTGCAGCCGCTCCCCAGTGCTAGCATCACTGCCTCAGCTCCACCTCAGATCATCAGGCATTAGATTCTCATAAGGGCACTGGTCTCTGGTGCCAGAAAGGTTGGGGACCACTGACACAGTATACCACAAGTGGCAAATGCCCCGGCTAATTTAATTCCCACATTCTATATTGGAAGAACCTATTTACTATAGATTCATTTACAATTGGAGATAATAAGCTCCTTGGCTTGATTACTTATTAGAGAGACAGAACCTCAGGGTGGGGACAAAATGGTTTTTTAGAAGTGGGAGAACTTATAGAATAATAATTAAGATCAGGGATTTGAGTGCTGAAGTTCAAATCCTTGCCCTGCTTTGTATAAGGTGTAAGACCTTGGGCAAGATGTTTAACCCCTCTAAACCTCATTTTTTTCGTCTGTAAGATGCTGCTAATAAAATTAATAATAAAAGTAACGACCCACACTAATCATTATGCTACCTGCCATATTGTAAGCTCTCATGTGTATTAGCTATTGTGATTAACCCAATCCCTCACCCTAGTGTTTGAACTTTCACCACAAATGTGGTCTGCAAAAGAGACATGGCTGCCTAGCTTCTGCTTGAAAACCACCAGGGTCAAGGGACTTATAATCTCCAGCAGTTGTCCACTTGTTTGCTAGGAAAATCTAATTGATTATAAATTGTAGTGGGTCATAATATACATGCTTATGCCTGTCACTCACGAGTCCTTGATCTGTTACTTGGGATTACCCAAATGAAATCTCGTCTCTCTTCTGCGGGGTAGACTAACTTCGGAAGGTAGCTATGTGTGTTAGTTATCACCCTCCTCCTCACACTCTGACACACGATCTTAGGTCCTTTCATCATTTCTGATATGACACTGATTAGCAGATCCTTTATGATCCTTTTTACTATTCTCAAATGATCTTTTGTTTATTAGTGTCTTTTAAAGGCTGAAGATCAGAATTTATAAAACAGAATAAATGCAGCCTGATCACCAGTCAGTCCTAAAACTACTTCCCCATTTGGACATTATATTTCTATTAATACAACAAAAGATGAATGGCGGGGGAGTTACATCACACTGTGTTGATTCATCATCTACTCACAGTCAACAGGAGCTTCCTACATGAGCAATTGTAGGCCATCTCACCTTCAACCTTGTACAGCTGAATTTTGGGATCTTTGAGTACTTTATATTTGTCCCCATTAAACTTTATATTGTTACATGTGATTCATTATTACATTTTGTCGGGATTTATGGGGGAGGGGAATCCTGATTGTTCCATCTGACTTATTTGTTACCTTTCTAGTTGTGCGTCATCTCTAGATTTGTTCAGCATGTCACCAGGGTTCTCATCTTAGTCATTAATAAAATGGTAAAGGGGACAAGGCTGCAAACCAGACTGTATTAGATCCCTACTGTGTATGCATCAGCCTCTTAAAAATTTTTTTAAAAGACATCATTTATTCTATCAATCACTATATGCTCAGCACTTGGAACGGTAACTCAAAAGTGTCCACCATGTACCAGTTACCATTCCCAGTCCTGAACATATATATAGTAGTGAACACAACAAAATTCCTGCCCTCATGAAGCCTACATTTTAGTAGAAGAGATAAAGAACGAACAAATGAAAAGATGAATAAATCATGCTAAGGTTTGGCTGTAGAGCTGGAGGGAGGGGCTGTCTATGGGCAGCATGGCTCATACAGCTGTTTTAAAGTTGGATCGCACTGCTCTCGTCCTGCTTTCTTAGTGTGCATCTGGCCCAAAAGATGTTCCAGAGCGGGCAGCAAGTCTTTCTGACTTCTCAAAACTCATTTTCCTCTATGTGGAGTCATATTAGGGAAGAAAATCGACACGACAATGATGAAGAATTGAAATAGTCATAGAGCAGAAGAAGAAAAATTGAAAGGACCTAATTCCTCAAGAGACCTCACAACATTTCTTCATAGGCATAGGATATTTAAACATCGTGAGACCAGCTAGACTAACAGGGAAGCCAATCAAACCACACCTCCCAATGAAGACTCCAGAGTGAGAATTTAAAAATTATTGCTCTAGAAGGATAGTACATGGTTGAAGGCTAAATAATAGAAGAAAAACGGAGAAGACAACACTTACCTTATTCCAATCCCCATGTTCTCGAGTATGGAGTGGGTTGTGAATCCAATCATTTATGGAAAGTCAGGAGGATCGAATGCTTGGGTGACCCCAAAACGTGGCTCAGAGAGTCTGGATATTGAACTCTGGAAAAGAAGCCCATATGGGACAGATTTGAAATCTATGTCTATTGTCTACTCTCTGCTATAATGCTAACATTGATAAATTCTTCTAAATAGTGCTAGGTAACCTTCAGATCCCTTTGATGTTGGTGGGACTTAATAAATCTTTGTCTAGTAAAATCCTAATTGCACCCTCTGATTGGAAATTTATTTTATATTCTTACAGTGAGACTTCAGACGTTTATATTCATTCATTTATTCATCCATCGAGCATCTACCTTGTAGTCAATACCTTGCTGGTACTAGGAATGCAGAAGTGAATAGGATAAATATGGTCCCTGCTTACAGGGACCTTACAGCAGAGAGCAAGATAAAATAGGGCAGGCAGCTCTGATAAAACAGTGCGTAATGAAGAGAAAAGTAAGTACCCAGAGCTCTAGGGGGGGTCACTTAACCCTTACTTTGGGAGAATTGGAAGTTAGTGACTTCTACACAGAATTTACAAGATATGAAGGAGTTCACCCAATAAAGAGGTGGGTCAGGACTGTTTTAGTGGATGCAGATTTTGAAAGTGATAGAGATGACCGTGCATGCTGAGCATCTGAGCACTGAAAATCGTTCAGCACAGCTGAGGCAGAGTGGTGAGAGATGACCTTGGAAAGGTAAACAGGGCCAAACTATTCATAACCTTACCAAGCATGTCATAGAAGAGGAAGAATCTGTGGAAATTTGTGATCGCTTGGAGTTTTAAAGGAGAGTGCTGCTCAGATTTTTGACTTGGACATCTGGGTCGACAATGCTATCGCTCACTAAGACGACAAACATACACATACAAAATACAGAGCTTTAGGGGAGAAGGGGACAAGTTCAGTTTTGGGCATGTTTGATTTGATTCCTGGGGAACAGCTGCAGGGTAGCAATAGGCACTTTGACCTAGAAGTCAAGGGTACAGGTTAAGGAATTATCAGGACACAAGAGGCACCAATAATATCCACAGGAATGAAAGCGATTTCCTGGAAGAGTATGGGGGAAGAGAGAAGGGCCCAGGAGAACCCAGGGAACACCAGAGCTTAAAGGATGGGCAGAGAAAGGATCTCTGCAAGGGAGGTGACAGAGATGGTGCCGCCAGAGAGAGAGGAGGAAAACAAGAGGCATCACAGAGGATAGGGAAGAGCATGTGTCAAGGAGGTTGTGGTCAAGCAAGACAAGTGCTGTCAAGACATCAAGGAAGAAAAAGATGGCGAAGCACCCATGGGGTGAACACCAGGAAGATATTGGCCTAGTCGGGCAGAGGCAGGGTCAGTGGAGGCAGGATCCAGGTCACCAGGAGCTGAGGAACAAATGGAACCAATGAACATAGACAACTGTTTTTACAAGTTTGCTTTAAAATGGAAGATATAATCCCTAGGTTTTCTTCCCAAGGTAGGAAAATGGGGCACCCTGAAAGCTCCCTCACCACCTTTACGTTAGCGTATTTGACTACGTGACAATGCTCTTGGCAGGTATGGCCTGTGTGTTGGACAGCTGTCCTATAACCAGTGCTGGACGCAGCTAAAACTGTAGAGTAAAGCAGACCTGCCTTTCATGCGCCCCCTCCTAACTCTCTTCTGTACTTATTCCTTCGCTAGGTCTCTGAGGTCGCACCCAGGCTTGCTGGACCCAAGGCCTCCTCTGGTGCCTGAATGTACACTTGAGTAGCCCACCTCTCTGAGCAGCCAACCAATAAAATGATTGTCACAGGTAAAAATCTTGTCAGCCATAACAATTGTCACATTGTTATAGCTCACCTACTGCCACAGCTCATGTGTTGGGACAGTCAGTGGGAAGGAGGAGGAGTTTGATCACCTTGGAGTCTAGAGCAGGCCAGCAGGTCTTCTCTGAGAGCAAAATCTAGAAGCCAAAATAAATGGGTCAGGTAGAAAACAGATGACCACAACGGTGAACAATGCGAAGGTTGGTCCTAAGGAGCAAAGGTGAGCCGAGACATAATGGATGAGCACTGTAAGGGGTTTGGAGGAGAGATGAGGAGCAATGGGCAAGGACCAAGAGCTGGAAATAGGCTGAAGCTGTTATGCACACGCAGAGGCCAGACACAAGCATGCTGGGCAGGCGGGTATATCCCCACCGGTTTCGTTGTCCTGAACCCTTCCATCACGCTGTGGTACTTCTTTCTCGTGTCCTCTCGATACAAAGGGGTTTCTGACATTCACCACAATTCCCCAAACCTGATTTTCACAACTCCTCTCCTGCCATCATAACCCTGTATTCCAAGAAGATAGGACAGCTCTGGCCTGGATGGGGCAAATGGAGAGCAGAGACATCGGTAGGAACTAATTTGAAAAATTGCTTTGATAGCAATCCTGAGCCTAAGAAACAGGAGTTGAAGGAAAAGCTTGACATGGGCCATTTAGGCCCTAAATCAATACGGAAACTAGCTGCATGTCTTGATTAATTGAAACATCATTTCTAAATTGTAATCATTGCAGGATGTCTATGTACTCTAAAACGCACATGATGACCAAACTGAAAGGCTGAACTGTCTTCAGTTTGTGATTATAGCACACAGAGATCAAGAATAGTGGTAAACATCACAGATAAATACAATATGTTTGCCTGTACACAGACTAGCTGAGCGGCACAAACTGAGTTTTCAGCTGAAGATTTTTTTTTTTTCATTTCACTCAAGTCAATAATCATTTACCCACTGGATAGTGCTTAAAGCAGAGTTTTCATCTAATTCTCATTTAACGAGATCGAAAAGGAAAAACTAAATAATAATACCTCATTTGTGTATACTGCTTGTCTTTCAAAGAAGACATCATAACCCATTTTATACTATCTAATTTACAGTAACAACGCTTTTATAATGTAAATACTAGTAAGGGCTATTACCATTTTCCAAATTATGCGTGAAAGAAACCAAGGCATGTGGGAATAAAATAACTGGTTCAATGTAACTTCCATTTTAGAGGCATAATAGCTGTTCTTTTTTTTTTTTTTTTAACAATGAAAGAAACCAATACGTGTAGATAAACATATTTATTAAGGCATATCTTACCCTTAAATTTTAAAGCGCAAAATACTTTGCTTAAAAGAAATAACAAAGACCAAAGTGTTCATGTGTTCAATAGATCAAATCTCTCTCCCAGATCTACATCAAAAGCGATCAATTCCTACTCCCCAACTCTAATGTTAATCAGCACATTTCCACCATCTTGAGCCACACATATTATGAGTCGATTATGCATGTTGCTCTCCTCTTCGTATGCACTATGCTCCATGATCTTGTCATCTCAATCGGATTTAGAAAGTACCATCACTGCATAGATTCTGTATATATGTAAAGGCTCTGACACTGTTATGCTTGTATTAACTTCCATTTGAGGGGTCCCATTTTTCTGATCTTTTCATGTATTCATGCACTCATTCATTCATTCGCACTCTTCAGCATTCATGCATCCAATCAACAAACATTGATTGTGGGCCCAAAATGCACAAACACTATTCTAGGTGCAAAAGATAAAAAAATAATAATAATAAGGTATCAGACAGTCTACAGCCATGCCCCCCTGAACAAGCCTGATCCCATCTGATCTCAGAAGCTCAGCAGGGTCGGGCCTGGTTAGTACCTAGATGGGAGACCGCCTAAGAAGATCAGGTGCTGTAGGAGTAGAAAATAAAAACAATAAAGGATTATAAGCTGACAAGGTCCTTGCAATCTGTGAGGTCAAACTAGGTCTTGCCATACATATATATATACATATATATATATATACATATATATATATACACACACACACACATACACACACACACACACACACACACACACACACACACAAAATCACTGACTTCAGGAAACTCACAGGCCAGGGAGGGAGCCAGAAGAGTAAACAACTGTAGTTCAGTGTGGTAGGGAGAGGTGAACATGGAGCCACACACTAAAATGGTCTGTGGAGCACAGAGAGAGGATTGGTCTCCATCTGAGAGGGTAAGGAAGGCCTCCTAGATCTGAGCATGCCAAGTAGAGGGCTCAGCACAGGTGAAGGCACAGATAGACAAATAGGAACACCCATGTATTTAGGGAACTGGTATGGTATGACAGGGGATTCTTTAAATATTCTGTGGCTGGTTCTAGTTCACATTCCAGGCCCTAGACATCACCATAGATAGTTCTATAAAGGGAAATGTATGGTCCCTATGTTATTTATCCTCGGCCATGTAAGAAAAAAGACATTCTGCATGGGATCTATATCAAAGTGCCTTCTGACACTCTGTCTGAGGAATGTCAGATGGCGAGCAGCCCAAAATCAAAGCTTGGGTCTACTCTATCTAAGGTCTGTATTCTCCATATTTCATGATGTTTTGCCCAGGGAGTTACAGATATAAACAGCCTACCTATTCATCAAATATAGGTTTTCACTTAGACCATCTCCATTATTATTTCAGTATAAAAATTATATCTAGAAATACTGCCAAATACAGCATTTTCAAATGTACTGTTAGATGGGTCAGAATTTTTTCTGTTCACCTCTTCCCAACCATTCAGACTTGGTGCTGCACAGAGTCTGAAATAATGAGAGTCAGCTTTATAGGCTTCTTATCAACACCCTCCATTCCAACTAGCAAGAGGTGTTTGGAAATAGTCTCTGAAATCCTACACCTTTGTCCCTGCAGGGATGGCTCTGTCCTTAAGCCTCTGAGAAGTTCTGTACTATAGAGAACTCATACAGAACCTTCCCTAAAGAACCCTGCTGCCTTGGTAATCCTACTCTAAATTCTGTTGTCACTTAAGGAAAGCGTTGTACCACCCAATTGCATCCCAGTTTCTGCTTGGAAATTTTTCAGAGACTCTAAGAGTTCAAAATAACTCATCTATTTTTGTTCCAGACCAATTATGGAATCCTCTCCATGACACTATTTTTTTTTGTTGTTTATCCAATACGTCACCCATTCAACGAACATCAACTTCCTCATTTCTGATTCTTTCGAAGCCAATCCAATCAGCCTTTTGTCCCCCATTACTTCACTGAAAACACAATCCGAGACACTTGCAATGACCTCTCTGTTGTCAAATCCAATGGTCATTGTCAACCCCATCTTACTTCCCTCTCAGCTGCTGCTTGGCACCAGTGAGTGATCACTCCCCTTTTGTTGAAATATTTTATTTCCTTGGCTTCCATCACATCACACTGGCTTTCCTCCTACCTCACTGTTTGTTCCACCTCAACCTCTTTTGCTGGATCTTTCCTGATTTCTGAAAACTGGGGGCCCCTTAGGCCTGTTCCTCTACAAATGCCCATCTAGTGCATTGAGTTGAATACCATCTCCCTCGCCCTGATGTCTGAGTCGGAAGCCGAAGAGGGTTCCTTTTCCTAGAGTGCTGAAATTGTGTTGGGTACTGAAGGAGATGAGTTGACCAAGAAGAGAAAGAAGATCCTTAGGGGAATAAGATGAGAAAAGGCACGAAGGTTTTGTAAAAAGAGAGAAGTATGTCATGACCAGGAAATGACTGGCAAGGTGGTTTGGTTGTAGCTATATCATGAAGAACCTTGATTTACAGCCAAGGAATTTGGATTTCGTACTGAAGATAATAAGTAATTATAAGAGATTTTCAAATAGGGGAGAGATATAATCATTCATATTAAAAGAAGAATAAAACTTTAGTAGCAGGATGGAGGCTGAACTGGAGTAAGGGGCGACTCCAGCCAAGAAAGCTAATTAGAAGGCCAGTGAAATAGATTAAAGGAGGGATTAAGGTCTGAATCACCATAGCGACAGTGGCACGAAGAGTAGTGACAATCCCAAGGGAGATTTGGAAGTAGCACTGATGACATAGTTATAGATTAGATGAAGGTTTGGGAGTAGGAGAAAGAGGCCAAGGTCGAAGTGTGATAACATTAACTAAACTAAAAAGGGGAAGGAAAGCGAGTGTGGAGAGGATGATGAGTAGCACATAGAGTTTGCAGTGATTAGAGGACATCCAGTGGTGAATGAAAGATGGCTCTGCAGATCAGGAGAGAGGTTTAGATTGAAAATATAGGTTCAGAAGTCAGTGCCCAATGGTAGCTAAGTCTTAAGAATCAGTGAGACAACCGAGGAGGGCAAACAGTGAGATGAGTGCCAAGGACGAGACTCTGAAAAAGAAGTCTTCAGGCAGCTGTCAGAGGAGGAGCCAGGGGAGGAGACGGCGCAGGGGCACTCTGAGAGGTAGCATGCAAGATGGGCAGAGTGAGGTCTGCAAATAAAGGGAAGAGAAAGCTTTAAAGAGGAAATGATCAACAGTTCTTCCTGGGGTAGGATGAGTAATTAAGATGAAGTCTGGTAAGTAGATCTAAAGAGCAAAATTTCTAGTTAGAAGTCAGGTTAGAATGAATTGAGTGAAGACTCTTCTTTGAAGTTTGGCTGTGAGGAAAGCAGGTAATGGTTTGGAAGGAGGTGGAGTTAGACAAAGTGACACAAATTTTTTTTTAATGTAATGGAAGTCTTTAGTACAACAGGTAGCCACCTAGCTTTTGCTCAAACATCTCTTAGGAGCTTACTGCCCCCAAAGACAACCACATTGCATTTTGAACAGCAACTAAACATTCAATTCAGTTCAACGTGTGTTTGTTGAGTGCCTGCTATGTCTGACACTTGACATTTCAGTGCCTAGAAAGATATGCAAGACACAGTACTGTTTTGGTTTTTCATTTATTGGCCAAAATCTGTCCACTTCTAACCACAGCTCTCTGTCCTCGGGAGCCACATGCAATATAAGATTTCCTTCCACATTGCAAGCCAGAAACTAAGGATGGTTTTTAGCTACCTCTTGCATTTTCTCACTTGTATAACTTTTGTGAAATAATCCAGCTTTATGTATGTATATGTAAATATACCTACCTGTATGTATGTATATATTTTGTTACCAGCTGGTTGTTTTCTTCTGGAGTTCCAGAGCCTCGTCTGTCCCTTTTAAAACGTGGCACTCAGCATTAATTGCAATTCTCCTCATCTGATATGAGCAGTGCACAAAACAATAGGAGTATTCTCTCCTTTTCCCAGGACATGGTTCCTTTAATGCCTTCTGAGACTGTGTGAGTGTTCTGACAGTAACAATACTGACTCCTGGCACGACACAGTCACCCCAAATCCTGAGATGTTTTGCACCAGAAATGTTGATCTCCCAATTCTTATATTTATACAATTGACTTTTGAAAGCCAATTGCAGCATTTTACATTTTTATCCCACTGAATACAAAATTTTTACTTTTGATTTTTATTAGCCAATAAGAAAAAGAGTAATGGCTTAGGAGTCAGACAGATGTAAACTCAAATTCTGATTTCGTTATGTAGCCCAGTGACCTTGGACGTGTCATGGTCTCTCTCTGTCTCAACTCGCTTATCAGTGAAAATAGGGGTAATCATATTTACATTGCAATGTGGTTCTGAGGCTTAAAGGAGGGCAATACAGTCCCTAATACATTAGAAGTGCTCAGTAAATTTTGGTTTTCTTGCCTTCCTTTTCTTGCATGCTCTCAGCTTTGAATTTTTAGTAGAAATATGCCTTTTAAGTTGTTGCTTGGATTAATAAATCATCATTTTAAAAAAAGAAAAAAAAGTTGAGCAGAAAGGAACAAAGGGCCAAAAGAATGCACTTTAGTATACTGGTTAGGCATATGGGCTCTGAAATCAGACTTTCTGTGACTGAATCCCAGCTCCTCTACTTACTAGCTGTGTAATCAGGAGAAAGTTCATTAACCGTTCTGAGCCTTGGTTCCTCATCTAGGAAATGGGGATGATAACACTGCCTGTTTCTCTGGCTGTTGGGGAAGGTTAACCAAGATAATGGATAGAACGTACTTCTGCACAGAACCTTGCACATGAGTACTCAATAAGTGATAAATATTATTACTATTACTGGAAACCTCCAGGTAAACAATGCTCTTTCAAAACAAACTTTTGGGTATAATCATTTCATCTACTAGAAATACGTGTAATATCCTGTCCTATATTAAATTATATTGTGTACAAGAATCCTATAAGAATCTCAGTCCAATGTCAGGAATGACCAGTAGACTCTAATCTTCCAGCCTAATAACCTTATTTACAAAAAACAAACTAACAAACAAAGCTAACTATAGGATCTTGGACAAGTCACTTCACATCTCTGGCCTGAGGCCCAGCTTCTGTGCAATGGGAATAATAATAATACTCAGAGGTTGGGAATGAAGATTACATGACGTAAAACGCATGGGGGAACAAGGAAAATTAGCGCCATTTGGAAGGACTTAAACGAACCCATCCTGGCTCCTGTTGATGCCAACTTCCTTTTCCTAAGCAAACTACACTTACCAGTGTAGGTTCTGGAATCCGCCTTTTCCTTCTCTAGAAATCGGGATATTCGTCTAACTCTAGGCAAATGGTTATTCCTCCATCTCAGTGGTTTCTCAGAGCATGCCTATGATAATATCTGGAAATTCTTTTTGTATCCCGGATGTAGTTTACATGGATCAGAAGGTTTAAATCTCATTTTAAAGCACGAGGTTCTCTCTTACTCTCTCATCATTCACCTTGGTCTTTCTCTTCATCTTAAATTTCTTTCTTATCCTGACTAGAAGAAAATTGCATGTTTAGCAGCTTTAGAATATACAAAACTCACCAAGAAGAAAATCAATTGAAATCCACTACCAAGATATCACCACTATTAATATTTTTCTGTTTAACTGTCCAGTCTTGTCTTCCGAGCAAATATATTTAATAATAAATGACCAACATTTCTGATGTCATGACATTTTCCATAATCTGCTTTTTACTGGATGCATAAATTTCATCATAGGATTACATTACAATTTATGCCATACTTCACTTTGGACAGTTAAGTTAACTCTGAGTGTTCAATATTATAAAGAATGCTATACTAAATATTCTTCTACATTAAATTTTGTGAGTGACTCTGGCTTATTTTAAGATAAAACCTTAAAAATAAAATTACTGTGTTAAATGGTTTGCATATGTCAAGGTTTTTTATACGCAATGCCAAATTGCTCTCCAAAATGCTTGAACCAATTTATACACTCAGTATTGTACAAGCTGCTTATTCCCGGTATCTTTATACACACAAAAACATTTTAAAGCTCTTGACAATTTGCTAGGCACAAAGACGTCTGGTTTTATTTTAATTTGAGTTTTTTTAATTACTGGTAAGAATGGACCTTTTCATTAATTAATTAACCAATTAATTAATTAACCAATCAAATCTCTTTTTGCCTTTTCATATCCTTTACCCATTCTTCTTCTGAGATGTCTTTTCTTATAAGTTTGTTAGATCTCTGTATATATTAAGGATACTACCCTTTGTTATATATGTATATTCCAGAATCTCTCATTTATCTTTTAATTTTGTTTGCAGTTCTGATTCACTGATTGGCTTAATCTGAGATTTTAAAAAAGGAGTAGACTTTCTCAGAACTACATGGATGTCCCAAAGGAAAAAGCAGCTGGGAAAGGGGATACATGGGAAGACAACTGAGGTAAGAATATCAAGATAATTGTTTTTAACAAAAAATGACAAATTCTCTGTGATTAGAACACTCCTTTGTTTTTACCGCTATTAACATGAAAGAAACTAGAGGTGAAGTCATGAAAAGACATAGTCCCTTCCCAAGGTACTAAACTCTTTACATTCAAGCTGCATAGGGGCCATCTGGGTGCATCAGAGTTTCTAAAAGTCTAATCATGTGTGGTTGGAATAATTTTTTCCATAGTCAACTGATCTTTAGGTTTTGTGAATTTCCTCTTTCATATAGGTTCCGCAGGCCCAGTAGAAATAGACCACAGTTCCTACTCTCCTCTGAATTTATTCTGGTCAAGTTTCTGTTCCTTGGCTACTTTGTTCCCTGATTACTTATTTGGATCATTCCTTGTCTTTTTTTTTTTTTTTTTTTAAACTCAGGGTCTTATTTCATTTTGCAATGTCTCTTTCTGGTTTATGATCTCAGACCTGTATCTTGATCCAAACATGTTCTCAGAGGAGCCCTCCACGGGTTGACTGGAACTAACTAAGTTGGACCCTGGAGCACTAGAGCTTTAAGTCAATCACAGCAGTGACTTAGAAGAGGCAGACATAGTAGCATCTACATACTACACACCAGGCATAGTTCAAAATGTCCTGCCCCAGGTAAGCCATCACCCATCAGAGTCCACCTTAGACATTGTTCCAGAATATCTCCACAGCATTTCTTTTATCCCATCCTGCATCTTGGCTGTGCCTAGGCTTTTCAACACACATTCCCTCTCTCCATCTGCTATTGTGTCTCCCCCTCAACCCCATCCCAATTCATATATTGAAGCCCTAATCCCCAATGTGATGATATTTGGATGTGGGGCCTTTGGGACTTAATTAGGTCATGAGGGTGGATCCCCGACAAGGGGCATTAGTACCCTTATAAAAAGAGACACCAAACAGATGATCCCCGTTTCCATGTGTGGATACAGCAAGGTGGTTGTCTGCAAACCAAGAAGCAGGCTCTCACCAGACACCAAAAAAAAAAATCTGCTGGCATCTTGATGGTAAACTTCCTAGCCCCCAGCACTGTGAGAAATCAATCTTTTTTGTTTAAGTCACCCAGTCTATGGTACTTGTTACGGCATCTCAGACTGACTAAAACACCTTTCCCTTCCCTTCTGTGACAGTGACTTGCTTGGCTTCTGTGGGCCAGCAGTGGTCTCTCTCTTATTCCTTCTCAGAGGTTTTGACCACAGTTTTCCTCTCCCGTTTCAATCCTGGCTCTCGTATTTGCTACTCTTCTTCAACAGTGCTCATCCACCCTTCTCTGTTCCCTCCACGGGGCATCACACTTCTGAATGTGACCTCCACACTTCTTTCTCACTCTTTCCTACCTTTTGTGGCCACTGTCAGCACTGCTACTTGCAGGACACAAAGTGGACCCCTCATCTGCTGAGTATGATTGATACTAGAAGAGCTCGGTGAATAAAATTCCATATTTCCTCTATTCTAAGACCAATTTATTGTATGATGCACCACCATTTAATTACTGTTTTTTGAGCCCTCCCTACCCCCCAAAAAACCCCACTACCAGATATTTATTAAACATGGCTATTGAAGATACTTTCTGATTTTAGAACTACGAAAAATGTGGGGGGAAAAAAGCTTGTGCCTTAGAATTATTACAGTTGAATGGTTCTGTTTTTCTATTAACAACTAAAGTTAGATGAGTCTGCCCCATTCAATAGCACTACCCTGTCTTCATAATTATTCTCACTATACACATAAGCAAAAAACAAACAAAAACTCATTAATGGTTTTCAGTACTTACCCCAGACCCTAGCTGTCTCTGGATATTAGCCATCTGGCATTATTTTCACAGGTACGAACCCTTCTTTTGACAAAGTCTTGTTATATACCTTAACTCCTGCCTTTTATACAGGTCCTTTAAAAATACGAACTTATCAGAACACTTTTTGAGCAGCCATATCGACCTTTACTAGATATTTCCTTTCCTTTATGGAAAGCACTGGTTTTATAGAAATTTAATTTCAAGTCAGTGTACTCCTCTTGAGCTTTCTTTCCTTGTTTCTGGACAGACAGATTATGTCCATATTTTGTCTTAACTTATTCAAGTCTTCCTTGTGTCAGGTTAGGAAGTACAGAATTGCCATTCTGGCTATTAGAAATTCAAGGATGCAGTGGTCACTAATTTTAAGTTGTCTGTCACTTCCACTTCACCAACACATTCTTTTTGGCTAGTTAGAATTAAGCATAGAATAGGACCTCTTCAATAAGCAATTAGTTTAAATTTTAGTTATGCTAACTTTATTTGATGCTTACTTTTCAGCAGAATGATTTTCCAATAGATGTTAGAGTTCTCCATTACCCCTAAATCATGCCCTTGTGCCAATAATTTTATAATTTGTATTGGAAAAAACATTATTGATATTGTCATAACAGGATCGCAAGGCATGCTAGAACTAGCTGACAATACACACCCACTGGGCTGACAGCACGAGCCTGGACTGGGGTGGGGAGCACTCTCAGGGTATGAGCTGTGAACACAAAAGCTGTCTTGGATTAGGGCAGTGGGCTGTGTAAGACCTGGTGTCTCACACCAAGGAAAAGTTCATGAGGCTATTAATACTAAGCAGTCCAGTATGAAGAGTAAGACAAATGTGTACCATAGTTTAAGGGGATCACAGTAGGGGTACAGGCAGAAAAATACAGTCCTCTGGGGAGGAGGACTAGTTAGCAATAAATTAAACAAAATGTCAGTGTCATGGTGAAGTAGGCCAGGATTCAGACAGTCCCAAACCTAAACAGAGATTGGTATACAAGCAAAATGACCAGAGACGTAAGTGTGGAGGTCAAGGTGGAAGCCCAGAATTGGACAAACGTAGGAATGGGAGGCGTCATAGGAGGCAGCTACAGGTGTCCAAGGCTCGCAGCTGACGTGACGGAAGGAAGCAAGATGCTGGGGTTGGTACTGGTGATACACTTTCTCCTCAGTCAGAACTGGCAGTTAGCGTTGAGGAGGTTGGAGGGCTAGACCTACAGGTGGAGCTCCTTAGACACCCCAGATGCTGGTTACTAGGGAAGCAAAGGCAAGACAGCTGGCCAGCTACCTCATGTATGTTCCTGTGACAATGTTACTTCTGCTTTTATTTTCACCCAAGTCTTTTCTACCAGGCATCGACCCTCAGGTTTGTGGATTTCCATTTGTGCCCATAAGTTCTTGACTCACAAAGTCACTCTGCTTTGCCTTTGATTACATGCTTCTTTTGAACAAATTATATACCCTCATATTAGTGTACACCAACAGCTCCCACTTGCCGATTGCTTTACCACATACCAGGAACCATGCTAGCTGATTTACATACACTGTCTTAATTCCCACAACTTCCTCAAGAGGTGGGTATTATTATCCCCTTTCTAAAAAGTGTAACTGAACTTTATACGGTTTATATAACAGCCCAAGGTCATACATCTGGGACATAAAAGAGCTCAGATTTAAAGTTAGTTTTGTCTAATTAACTATCTGTTGTTTACATGACTACATTTATACTGTGATACATCCAAACAATTCTCATTGACACCGATCAGCCACTAGATTTTTTTGCATGTGTGTATGTGTGTATCTATCTATCTATCTATCTATCTATCTATCTATCCTTTTTTACCTCTAATTCCATAACACTCAGTATAAAAGAAGTAGATCATTAATAAGTACTATAAAAGAAGTAGATCATTAATAAGTACCATAAAAGAAGTAGATCATTAATAAGTACTTAATGAATTAATGCAATTATGAAATGTGATTAGAACTATTATGTCCTCTCTTGGTTTGAGTATTTGTAAAGTCAGGTAGTAAGAATTCTTCAGTTTGCTCTATAAGAATACTACATTCAACACATTCATTCATTACAAGGAAGAGAAGGGGCAAAGTGTTAAATGAACACTGACATGAAGAGACATACTTTATTTCCAAATATGTCAGATGTAGGGAAATGTGTTTTTATATGTTCAAATAAATTTGAGAAGTTAAAATAAAGGGGTATATACGAACAGATTATTTTCTTCAGAAGTCCAAATCTAAAACTCTTTTTCATGACATGATCTTCATGTTTGTCTAAATCAGAGGTTGCCAAACTATCGTCCACTGGCCAAGGCCAGCCCACCCCCTATTTTTGTATGGCCTATGGGCTAAGAATGGTTTTCAGATTTTTAAGTAGCCGAAAAGATTAAAAAAAAAAAAAGAATAATATTTCACGACATGTAAAAATTATGTGAAATGCACATCTCAGTATCCACAAATAAAGTTTAATTAGAACACAGCCATGCGCACTCATTTACTTATTGTCTATGACTGCTTTCTCACTGAAATGGCCGAGTCGAGCAGCTAGAACAGAGACTATAGCCCACAAAGTCTAAACTATTCTTCATTTGGCCCTTCACAGAAAAATTTTGCTAACCCCCGGCCTAACTAAGTAATACAGGATGTGGTAACATTTTAAGTATTGTTTAAACCACATCTATTATTTTAGTTTCTAATTCAAGGACACTGTACCAAAAGGTCATGACATCTCTTTAGCTATGTTGGCTTCCATATTCTCAGGACAAAGTCAAAAACCTTTTCTCCTTTGGTATTCTCTGTATTCTCTCCTAATAGCATGAGCATCTTACTGCAGAAAGGATAACAGACTGAGAAACTGGTGTTTTCTCTAAGAGGTGATACATCTCTTCCTGCCAAAAGTCCTCACGCTTTTTGACAGGAAACTAGGGCTGGAGATCCTTATGGGTGGTTGCAGCATATTACAGAACTGTGGTGGCACTGAACTCGGTTCGCCAGACTCCCCCAACTGATTCACTGTGGTAGGATAGAGTCAGATAGACGAGGAAAAGCAAACTGCTCTTTTTGTCATCACCCAGGACCTAAATAAAGACAAAAATGACTCAGAATGACCAGATACAGGTGACTATTATCAAAATGCTTTCGGAAGGCACTTAACATCTCAACAACATGGCGCTGTGAGAGTTCAATCAATGTGTTACTTGATCTTTTTCCTAAGATCAAGTTTGATTTGCAGTAAAGTTCAAGGGACTCTGTCTTATTTATTTATTTTTTAAGAGGAAAAGATACATCGTCTTTTGTATTTCTGCCCGTCTATCTCTCTTTTTGTGTCTTTGTCTCTCTCTTCAATTTAACAAAAGTTTCGTGACCATTTATTATGCATGAGGTACAGGGCAATCCCTGAGGATACAAAAATAAATAAAATTCCCAACTCTCAAGGAACTTAGCATTTATGAGAGAAACAAGTTATAATGACCTTCCAGAACCTTTTGGTGACATTTAACACAAATTGATCCTCTTTAACATATTTTTCTCTTGGTTTCTTTGGCCCCATAATCTCCTGGTTTTATTTTTCTGGTTTCCGATTCTCGGTCTCCATTGCCAGCTTCTTTCTTTTTTAGCCAATCACTAAATGATCAGAGTTAAGCCCTGAGCCTGCTTTTCTTTTGATTCTATCTCCCCTTCTTAAGCAATCTCTTCCAAATTTATAAGTCCAGTTCCAACAGTTCTTCTGACTTCAGATCCCCCAGATCACAAGTCTGCAGTAAACATCGCCACTTTGTTTTTAATCTTCCCCAGAATTCTGTTACCATCCCAGGTTTCCCCATCTTGGTGATTGACACTTGTACTCCTGCATTTGATCTCGGAAGGACTCTCAAGTCAACCATGACACCACCCCTCTCTCCATAACCTACTGTTTTCATTCAGTTGTCAAGTTCTTTGAAATAACTCTTGACTCTGATCATTTCTCTTCCTGTGCATGCCACCACCCTAGTCCAGCAAACAATCATTTCTGACGTGAATCGCTGGAATATCTTCCCAACTGGTCTCTCCACATCTGCCCTTGCCTGCTCTATTTTATCTTCTCACAGATAATTTTTTCAGGCCAAAAAAAAAAAAAAAGTAAACAGTCTTTAAAAGGAAACATAATGCTAGCAAAATACACAGTGTTCTTCAGCTTATTTTTTTTTACGTAGCATTGTATCCCGAAGATCTTTTCACATCAGTACACCCAAAACTGACACAATTTTTCAACAGCTGCCTGCCTTTCACTTCTATATTTGCACCATAATTTCTTTAACCCCTTCTCTGTCGATGGACACAGAGGTTGTTTTCAATCTTTAACTAGCATAAATAATGCTTCAGTGAAGAACCTAGTAGAATCATCCTTCAATAGATGTATGATCACATCTATTGAATAAATGTATAAAACTGGAATTGCTGGGTGAAAGGCTTTGTACATCTAAAAATTTGATAAATACGGTCGGGTTGCCCTCCACAGAGGTTATACCAACTTTTACTCCTACTGACAATGTTTGCCTTCTTCCTAGCCTGGCAAACAAAGTATGCTACTAAACTTTTTGATCTGTGATGACCTGATAGGTCAAACATACAACTCATTGTATCTCTTGTTATGAGAAAGGGTGAGCATTTTTACATAGTCTAAAAATCCATTGTATTTCCTTAACCACAATCTATTTGTCATACCCTTTGCTCGATATTCCAGGGTTTTTGATGTTTTTTCTTATTGATTTGTAGAGTGCCTTGATTTCTCCTTAAAGAATCTAATATCCAGGTTCTTTTAAGTATTTTGGTATTTTTTAAAAGTCACAATTTAGTTATTTTTTTCCTAATAATACGTAATCATCAAATGTTAACCCCTTTACAGGGGAGCCCACATGAAGAGCTTATGTACAGAGGTTATGAACTGATTTGCAGAAATCCTGACTTTCTGATAATACCTCGACAAGACTGCCTTATATCTATAACTGTACTATTTCATTTAATTTTCCTAACAGCCCTGTGAGGCACAAGCATTATTAATCACAAAGTGAACCTCAGAGAATGTGAATGTTCAGTGTCACACAGCTAGTAAGTCTTCCACTTTGGGAATCTTAAAAGCCCAGTAATCCATCATCACTGGCCATTCCTCAGCCACACCAAGCTCTGATCCTTGAGGCCTCTTAATTTCTAATAATCTATTGCTCCTCTCATTTTCCCTCTATAGTGAATATTTTTAAGTGCCTACTATGTGCCAAGAATCCTCAGGTTTAAACTTCAGAGGGGTTCTCAACCATAAGCAATAAAAACAAATAGTGATAAAGTGTTATTACTTTAAAATACATAGGATGGGTGGGAAGTGGACAGAGAAGGATTCGTTAATAAAGGTGGTCAGAAAGGGCCTCTTTGAGGAGTTGACATTTAAGCAGAGATTGGAAAGACCAAAGGCAGGAAAAGGAAATATCTCAAGTAAGTCTTTTAAAATGAGAGCAAATCCACTGCGTTTGAGGAATAGAAAAAAGGCCAGTCTGATTGGAGTCGGGGGAAAGTGCTGGGAGACAAGATGGAAGAGGTGGTCTGGATTCTGCTTAGGGCTTTTGGGGCCAGCAAAGCATCTAGACTTTAGTCCAGGTGCAATCAGAAGACATGGGAGGATTCTAAGAAGGGAAGCGATCTGATCTGATTTTTGTTTCATGATTCATGTCACTCTGGCTGTGCTGTGGAGAACAGGAGGGAGAGTGGAAGCAAGAAAACCAATTAGGAAGCTGTTACAGGAGCCCAGGAGATGGTGCTTGTATTAGGGTGGTAGCAGTGGAGGCAGAAAATGACACTGTGAAAATGTTTTGGAGATAAGGTTGACCTGAATCCCCCATGGACTGGTTGTGAGAACGGAGGACAAGAGAAGAATCATGAATGTCTACATGGTTTTGGCTTGAGCAATTGGTGGATGTGATGCCATTTAATTAGAAGGAAAAGGCTGAAAGAATCAAGAACTTTTTATCACTGTGTGATTTCCTTTTTTCCCTTTGCAGCCTCAAGACCGTGATTTTACTCTCTTCCCAGTACCCTTTTTCCCCTTCCCCTCTTGCCCTTTAGTCCTTATCCAAAAGAACTTCCTCAACCTACCTCCTCTACTCCGATCCACTCCTCAATCAGGTTACTATCCACATCATCCCAATCAACTCCTTCCTGCCAAAGACAACACTGACCTTCTTGTTGCTAAGTCCAAGTACTTTCTCTAGCATTTAGTACTGCTGATCATTCCTCCCTTGGCTTCTCTGAAACTACTTGTTCCTGATCCTGCTACCTCTCTGGACGTTCTTCCTCTCTCTGTTTCCTTGCCTTTCACGTATTGGCATTTTCATAAGGTTCCTGAGTAGGTCCCCTTCTCTTCATACACTTTACTTTTTCTCTTGGGGATTTCACCTACTGCCATAAATGATCACGTATGCTGATGATTCCAGAGGAGATGTCGCTCCTGAGTTCTAGACTCCTCTGTGTAGAAAGCTTCACTTTGATATTCCACGGACACGTCAAACTCAACATGTTTCAAATGAATTACCTTCCCTCTTCAACTTATGTTTCCTCCTGAAGTCCCCACCTTGGCCACGGGTACTCTATTTACCTAAGCGTGAATCCCCTCCTACTCCTTAATCCTGCAGATACAATCAGCATTAATATTCAGTTGGTTCTATATCCTGACTACTTCTTGAATTCTTCTCTCTCCTTTTTCATTCTTGCTGCCGTAGTTTAGATGTCCATCATTTCTTTCCTGTAAGGCTAACCTCCTAACTAGTCTCCCTGCTTATAGTGTCACTCCCACTAATAAATTCTCCGAACTGGAGTCATCGCTCTAAAATGGACACACTCCTTAAAATTCATCGGTGGCTCTCCATTAGCCTTAGGATAAATTAAGACTTCTTAGGAAGACATAGAAGGCCTTTCACGATACAAGGCCTTGCTGATCTTTCTGGGTGTACCCTTCAGAACTTCTGCCAGGCATTCACGTAACTGATAATCTACTACTTTGCTGGGCACTGTCCATCATCTTCGACTCTCTGGGGACACCGTTTTACCTCCAAGACTTTACACATAGTACTTTCTTTGCCTGGGATACAACTCTCTTTAACTTGCCAACTTGTCCTCATCCTTCAGAACTCCTCTCCAAATTCACCTTCTGTGATTAGGGATCTTGCCTATGCCCAGTCAGGGTTAGGTACCCTTCTAATGAACTCCTCCATTGATATCAACTCACTATTGCATGATCAGCTGTGTATTCATCTGCCTCCTCATTATACTATAAGGTCCTTCAGAGCAGACTGTCTTATTCATCTCTGTATTCCCAGTGCCTAGCACAGTACCTGACAAAGAGCGGACACTCAGTAATGAATAAATAAAGTAGCAGAGTTGGGTTTCAAAGTCAAGTCTTTTCTCTCTGGCACAAATCTCATGTTTCTTCATGCTACTTCTTAATATCTTGAATCTGAAAATTTCCAAAATCTGTGCTAGGTATGTTTTTGCCCATCACTAAGTAAAATACAGGCAGATTACTAACTCCATGATGATTCAGTTGATTATTAGATTCTTACGTGTAGCCCTTCTTCATAAGCCCATTGTTTTGCTCATCAAAGTAGTTTGGGTTAACTAAGTCTAAAATAACTGAAAGCCCTTTCTATACATTTTTATATTCTTTCTACCTCTTATCCTGTTGCTTCCGCAGCACCACCATGCAAGCAGAGAGTAAGAACATTGAGAGTAAGGTCAATTTTATTTGATTGCCTGGCAACTGATACTAAAAAATGATGTATCAACAGCAAATCATTTTCCATTATGATTTCTTCCAAGGTCTCTGTGGATAGTTATTAAAGTTTCAATGTCAAAATTTAACATTGCAAAATCCAGCTAAAATTGACATTTTTATGTAGTGAATTCAATATAATCACAGAACTTTGTAGATGGAAGGAACCCTAGACATCTTTTAGCCCAGCACTTTTGTTAAGCTTATATGAGGAATCTGACAGGAGCAGACCTGTAATGGCTTGTCCAAGGTCATCCAGTCTGTAGAAATGGGAGCAAATTTCCTAACTTTCAGTCAGCTGATCTTTCTTCAACGCCATATGCACCCTATTATTTTCCATTTAAACAAATTACGTCAAAACCCACCAAACTGTTTACATAGTGCTTATCTTTATGATATTGCCTTTGTGATATCCTCCTTATAAAGAGAAAGGAACTGAAAAAAAAAAAGCAAGGGACTTAGGGGATTGATAGAAGAGACAACTAGTACACAAAGTGATGGGCTCCTATTTGTAGTGTAGCCTTGCAATCACACTCTGTTCTCTGAGTGCCCCAATGCTAACCAAAGCTTATTTGTGCTCCTGGGGCCTGGATTCCAGTCAATTCTATGCCTTATTTGGTCTAAATGATTTCTCCAGCTTCAGTGTGTGTTTTTTGAGCTTCATTTTAGAAATATCCTTAAATCTACTCTCTACTTGAGTTTGTTTTAGTTCTAATGTTAAGGAATGAAGATTCTGGATATCAGAAAATAAAGACGATGGGTTTTTCTAGGCTTTACATTTCAAGAATGGTTTTCTCAAATGGTAAATGGCAGTCTACTTTATTCCTCAAATGATGACTTTTCCATGGGAATTAGAATTTAACTGGGCTAATTTGTTTTCACGGAAAGCACAGACTTCTTTCCAAGAGGATCGGCTTGATAATGTTTTACCAGCTAGTGCTACGAGACCAAATATAAACCAGTTCTGAGAAACAGGAAGTGAACCTGACTGGTCTAGTCTGTGTGTCCCTGGCAGTGACGCAAATACAGAAATCAAATTAGGAAAACAAGATATGTGGGTGTGAGGCAATCGATGATAATCCAGGATGCTACAACACAAGCAAGAACACTTTTAACCAAATGCCATTCATTTTAATAACACACTGAGAAGTTTGATTTCCACGTAACATGCTAGTGATTAGAGAGCAGGATGAGCCTGAGTTCCCTAGCAACAGCATGTGCTTTTGAGACAGTCATTAGCCTTTCAGCTAATCCCACCAACCCCTTCCTTCTAAACCTATGACTGACATAAAGAAAAAAAAAATGGTGTTTCAGAAAGTGCTTTGAAATTTCTAGGAGTGAAATGGAAAGGAATAATAGTAATAAAAAGGTTCCCCTGAGAATTGTACTCAGATAAAAAAAAGTAATGTTCTCATGTGCCCAGCCTGTCCCTACATTCACTGCTGTCAGTTGTGTTTCTGATTCCTCTATGGTAAAGGGTAGAGGAGGTGAAATCCTTCAGAGTTTAAGGCAGTCTCCTTAGCCAACATGAGTCACGGTCTGAAAGTGGGGTAAATGGTGGGGTGGGCAGTTTGTGCAGGGTTGAGGCTGACAGAGGGGTAAGGTGGAAGGGAACATGTAAACAAACACATAGTTTTCTTTCTCCTTTAAACAGAATAAATCAACCTGGCTGAAGGGGCCTGGGGAAGGAAGGTGGTGAGGGGAATGAAGCTATTTTTCCTATTGATTGTTTAATTGCACCAGTGGCTGTTTGTCTGAGGCCACTGGCCAAGAGCATTATTTTCGTGGCTAAAGTGAGGTTGGGCAGGTTTCCATACCCTTCTCTAGTTTTAGACAAGACAACCCGTAAAGCGCAGACAGGCTTTAGGGCTATGTGTATGTCGACTTTTGCTACCCGGCAGTACCCTAAAGCGCCAGGGCTGATGGGATGATGGGTCTCATGCCCTGAATCATCGCCTCTAGCTCTGTCCTGGGTTCGGAATGCACAACTCCTCTGTGTAGCCTGAGCCAACCGCGGGGCGTTATTGCTACATTTGGCGGGTCATCCTTATTATGGCCTGGGTCCCTTTCATCTGGACACTGAGCTCCCTCAGTTTGGCCGGAGTGACTCCTGGTTCTCCGCACCTCCCCACCTAACCCCCTGCGCGCTCCCTTCCCAAGGCGACCACCTGCGCCGCCCCACTTACCATCTGCCCCGCGGGGAGGGCCCCCCGGGGTAGCGGAGCCCTCCCTGCTCCCGGGCGGCTCTAGGAGAGCTCGGTGTTTGCCTCCAGCCCTTCGCTACCGGAGAGATCAGGTTCCTCCCCTCCTCCCCCTCCAGCTCTGGCCGCCGCCGCCGCCGCCGCCTCCTTGCATGACACAGCAGAACCGCAGCTGCTGCAGCGAGTCCCAACCATCCGCCCAGGAAGCGCCGCAACCCGGGCTCGGGAGGGGGAAAGGGGAGCTAGGCGGGGGCCACCGCCGAGGGGGGTTCCTGCCCCCTACTTTGCACCACACAGTCCTTTCCCAGCCTTAGGGGCATGGGCACAAAATAAGGCTAAAGCCGACCAGGCCGAGCCATTGAGGAACGCTGGGGTTTGGCGTCAGAAGGGATGGGACCAGAGAGGAGGGTGTGGAGGAGACCCCAGTCGGGGCAGGACATTGCAGGTAAAGAAGGGGAAGAAGAGACCGAGAAGTCAAGGGCCAGGCTGTGAAGGAGAATAAAGGAGGTCAATGAGAGGTAAGGGGGTAGAGTTGCGAGAAGGGAGACCAAGCTGGGAAGGGCGGGGGAGCTTCAGGGGAAAAAAGACTGGGAGGGAGTATTTGGGGAGGCCTGAGCTAAGTGTCCAGGCAGCCTCGGAGGCTGAACTGGGAGGCAAGGGTAGAAAAGGGGAGAGAGGTGGAGGAATTTCGCATTAGATAGGAAGGTAAGAATTGGGGGACATATGGAATTAGAAGGGATGTAGTGGAGCTCATTCATCATGGCTGATGAGGTAAACTGATGAGGTGGAAAGAGATACAAGTCAAGGCAAAGCCAAAAGAAAGGGTGATCTTCCACCCCTTCAGTTGCCTGCGAAGTTTTTCGTAATTCCACCAATCCAAACTGAGAGTTTTCCTTATAATTGGAAAAGCATGAACTAAAACAAAAATGCCGTTGAGCTTAGATTTACAGGATACAATCTCCATGGTCCACACAAACTTTAAGGTAGAGATTTGGGATTTAAGTCATCTGCCCATAAAGGGGTTGCGATTCAATACCAGAGGCACTCCGATGTTACAGTGTCCACTCATCACTGGACTTGGATAAGTCTTCAAAGTGTTTGTTAGATACTTCAGATAAGTTCTAGGAATGATGCAAAAATTATCTGTTCAAAATATCATAAAAATGTATATGCTTTTCTCTCTGCATATACATACACATATTTCTATACTTTCTAGTGTCTACATGTAAAGTATGATTAAGGGGAAAATGTGGTTTTCTGATTCTTTTCTTTCCCACCAACCACACTCTATGCATTTTACAGCAGACTGGCTACTTCTCACCATTTGAGGGAATGCGGTCAGAAAGTAATGCAAAAAGTGCCACTTTGGTTTTGTCTGTACCTTCCAGGTCATATCTTCGTACCTCACTTCCTGACACAAACAAGTTTCACTGTTGTCAGCAACAAAGCCCTAATATAGCTGCGGAAGAGAAAAACTGCATCGCGTTCTGCCTCCTGCAAGCATCATCCACAGTTACCGGAGGAATGTAATTCCAGAAAGCTTTAAAGCTGGTGGCAATGGTAATTATGCATCAAATGCCTGATTCTATTTCTGTTATTATTGTTTTGTCATTTCTGCTCTACCAAGAGCCGGCTGAACTCACAGAGGGACAAATCCGGTTTTTCTTTTTGACTTGGTAAAAATTTAATCGGACCTGCTAGAGAACTCATTGCTTTGGGGAAAATAAAGTAGGAGCCCTGAAATGTCATTTTAACAGAGCGTGGGTTTTGTGACTGTAGGAAAGGATTTAAGGACGCTCCTTCTGTTCGGTTTCCTATGTAATGAGCAAGGGCTACACGCACGCACAGACGCCGCAGCTCCCGGATGCTGTGGCTCCCTTATCTGGGCTTCGGCAGCGCCAGGAGCCCCTCCGGGATGCTGTGAGGGGCTCTCGGTGGGTGGTGGTGCGAGCGCTGCGGCCGCCGCCGCCAGTCCTGCTGCTGTTGTTGCTGCTGCTGCTGCAGTCACGTGGGAGCCCCTTTAAGTTTCCATAGAGAGGCCTCTCCGGTGTCACATGATGGACATGATATAATGAAACAACATTGTGGAGAGGAAAGCATTAGGGGAGCCCACGGCTACGAAAACAAGTGAGTGAGAAGAGGTGGGAGGAAGAGAAACTACGCCACCTCCCCTGCAGCCCAGCCGCCGCAGCAGCAGCCGGCGAGGAGAAGGGGGTGACGCGGAGTGGGGGGGGGGGCAGGGAGACCGGGTCCTCAGCCCCGGCTGGGAGACCCCGCCGCCAAGCGCGGAGAGAACAACTTTTAGCCGGCAACCTCGGCCACCACTGCACCTGTCCCCGGAGCCTCCATCGCTGCCCGTGATTATCCAAGGGAAATTCTAAGAGAATATGCTCCACAAATATACATGCGCATCATTTTCCCCCTTGCGTCTCGCTCCGGAGGAAGGCGAGAGAAAGGGATTTAAGCAGCCGCGTGTTTCAGCTCCAAGGTAAGTTCTGGAGGGTGGGGAAAGCCGGCCGTACCGGCAGGACTTTGGGATGGGGATTTGGTTCTCCGTGTAGCCCTCTGGAGTGGGGGCGGGGGCGAGGAAACGAGGTGTCCCCCTCGCTGTCGGCGAAGCAGATGAGTCCGATGGTCCAGCAGAAACATTTCCACTGTGGACTCTGTTATTTCCTCTTTTGCACGCACTGCGGTCCCACCCTCGGACTCCCCGGGGCCCGTCGCCTGCCCCTGGGAGGGGGCCGCAGGTCACGGCCGGGATGTTCGGCCACCGGGCGAGGGAAGGTAGGGGTCGTGGCGTTCCCCGGGAATGCCGGGGCGCTTTCGCCATGTTTGTGTTGCCAAGAGCACTTTTCCCCCCTTCGAGGTGGCGAGATGCCACATGGCTCCTCCGGAGCTGCTGCCGGGTTGAGAGTGTGTTTTTTTTCAATGTCCGCATTCCAGCTAATGTTGCGCAGATAAAATTCAAACTTGAGGTAAACAGAAGAGGAGGAGGAGGAGGAGGGGAGGGGGGGGGGGAGACTGTTTCCATTTCGAGATCCCACCTCTTCGCTCCGAGGAGACCAACATCCCTAACCTAGACAGCACTCGCTCGTTTCTCCCACCTACCCTACCTTTGCTGTCGACCAGAAATAAGGTGGCGGGAAGGGCGGGGGTTGCTTGTGGAGGGCGCGGAGCCTGGGTTCTCAAAGGGAAAAACACCCCTGGCCACTCGGGCCTCTGGCTACCTTCTGCCTTTCGCCGGGAGGGACGTAGGATGCGTTGGTTTGCCCAGGAGCTGGGGACTGGGAGGACAGCGCTCCGGGCAGAGGAGGGGGTGCCTGGCCCCTCGCACTCCTTACTTTACGGTGCCGGAAGGCATCGCTCCCACCCCACCCAGGTGCGGGCTCCAGAAGGCGGGTTGGGTGGGTCTCCATGTGTCCAGGGAGCAGGTGGCATAGCAGTTATATGGTGGGCATTTCTATTTGTAAGTTGCTTTGGGTGGGACACGTGGCGGGAGGGAGTCTTATGGCAAGTGGATGAGCAGAGCTGCGTCTTATTTGTTTTTTGGCGAATTGCGAAGAACATTCAAGACGTCCCCTCACCCGTTTGAATATGATTCAGTTCGAAGCTACGCGGAAGGGTGAGTGGGGATGTTTCAGGGTGAGGGTGGAAAGCTAAGCTTCTGACAGCTTGTAGCAGCGTCCCCACCCCCACCCCCGGGCGGAAGAGGTGGGCTGGGTGGCCCGAGAGGAATGAAGTCCCACCAGGTGGGAGCGGGCGCAGGTCGCTAAGTGCGCGAGGGTCCGCAGCCCTTGTCGCGGGAGAGCGCCGGGGCTGGGAGGCAGGGGCCACGTGAGGGTGGTCTGCGGAAGCGCTGGCGCTGAGGGAAGAGGGTGAAGTGCGCAGCAGAGTCGTGACGGGGGCTGACATGAAGCCGTGTGGGCGGTGGGCCGAGGAGGAGCGGAGACTCGCGCGGCCCCGACCCCAGAGCCGTGGCGACGGTTTTATTCCGAGCAGTGTCCCGGCTGCGGCGGGTGGGTGCGCACTCCAGGACCTTCTCCTGGGAGACCGTTTCCGGGCGGGGTACCCGGCAAGGAGCGAGGGCTGTAAACAGGGTGGCGCCCTCTGCCCTCCCGCCCCGGCCTGCCGGAGCGCGCGGCCTGCGGAGCCCGGGGCGGCGGAGGCGCGGTCTCGGTGCTGGGCAGTGGTGGCGGGGGCGCGCCCGGTCCCCGCTGCCCCCGCGCCCCGCCACCCCCCGCGCCACCCGGCCGCCCCGCCTCCTCTGTTTTTGTTTTGATGGAGCCCGCGTGCAGCTGGCGCGTGTCGAGTCACGTGCCGTGGGCGGGAGGGGGCTGGGGCGCGGTGACGCAACGGCGTCCCGAGGGTCCGGGCTCCCGCGGCGGGCTGCCGAGGAAGGGGCGAGGGGGCGTGTGCCCCAGACAGATCCAGGTCGTGTGCTGGGTCAGGGCCGCTTCTGGTGGGGTTCGTGGGAGTTGATCCTCGGTGAGCAGTATTGGGACGTGGCTATAAATCCCACCGCACTTTGAGTTCGTGGTCACAGCACTTAGGCGAGCCTCGTCCCTCCAGCCTGGAGAACTGACCTGCGCTGTTTAAGTCAGAAATTGAACAGACTTTACCGGCGTGTGTATTTCTGGCCATGTGGAGACGTAGATGTGGTTCCTGATCCTGGCCGCACGTTACAAGCAACTGGAGAGCTTTAGAAAGAACTCCAATGCCCTGCCCAATCCTAGACGCATTGAACCCAAATCCAAATGGGGCCTGGACGTGATGAATTTTAAAAAACTCTCCCTAAGTTATTTTGGGGCACAGGGAGAGTTGAGAACTTACAAGGTAACCAACTTGGTGGTACATGCAGTTGTGAACCCATCCATTTGGGGGAGGGGGGTGCGGAAATAGTAAAAATAGCAAAAATAGGTAACATTGATCTGTCACTAGATGGGGGTCACTGTGTGCTGGCATTGTGACTACAGAGACAAGGATATATGTATACGTACTTGGAACATTTTACAGTTGAGCTATTGAAGCTCGAGAGGTTAAGAGTTGATCAATGACGATCCCTGACTAGTACCCCAGGAGAGTGACTCCAGAATTCATACTTTCAATCATTGCATATGCTGCCTTGGAAATATTTTACTTAAGGGCCACATGTGTGTGTGAATAGGAAGAGTTATATATTTGCCTGCGGGCCAGCATGGTTATATAATACATGTAGTTTTACATGGTAAGTTTTGCTTGTGTTAAAAGGAAAAGAATCACTTGGTGAGTCCGTTAAGGCCTATATAGGCTATTAATATTTTCAAGGAGTTTTTTTGTGAAGAGAAGAGAGAGGGGACCCCAGTAGTTTGAAGAGAAGAGATTCTAGGCAAGTTTTGTTTATTTTGAGACTTGAATATATGTGTAAAGTGAAGGGAAGAGTCCAGAAGATGCAACTATTTTCCAAGAATTTACATGCGCAGCCACAGAAGTCCTTTAAGTTATGCGGCGTGATACATAACAATTTGGGCTGTCACAGGCCTTATGTGTCCGAAAGTGCAAGGCAGTGTACAGAGTAGCTGAAATTCTGCCATGAAAATTTTGGAGGAAAATAACTTCTCTTGCCTGGGGTATAAAAGCATCCCTTCTGCAAGCCCCCTTCTCGCTTTGATTTATTTCATTTGTCTCCTGGTCAGGTAAACTCTTAGTGGGAGTCTTCAGATGTGGGGATAATCCGTTTGTTTTGAAAATGTGTTCATTAGTATTTTCTGTAAGGGTATTCCAATTAAAACTCAAAGGAAACATGTTTTTCTCTGAAAACAAAGGGATCCAATGAAAATGTTTTTGTATTACTAAATACGTATTGCTAAACGGTGATGTGTCACAAAGAAACGTCTTGGTATTCTTACTGATTGCCGTGTGATATTGTTAGTTATATGGCAGACGTAGGTATATTACTTAGGAAGTTTTAGGGATTGCTTTTCATGTTGCTTGCAATTGTGGAGAGGAAAGTTTACAGACCTACCAAGGCAAGCCTGACATAAACGTGCGTAGCGTCGTATGTTGGTGTCTGGCATGGAAAAAGCTCTCTAGCCCCATCTCCTTCCGTCTGTTCTCATTCCGAGCCCTGGTGACTACCAAAGACACTTTTTCTCCAGCATCGCCAAACCACTCGTGGTTCCTTTGCACAGCTCTGCCTGCGTTGCCCCTTCTGCTTCTTGGGTACCTCTTTCGGGAAATTTCCCCTGGTTTCTCCTCAGAAAACATTTTTAAAATGCCCTCCCTGTGTTACCTCCACGTCTGTACATACTTGTCTCACGTCATTTATCACAGCATGTCACATTGTTTTTATTTACAGGTTGGATACACCTACTCAATTGAGCTCATCAAAGTTGGACATGGTGATTTTTTTAACTGTGTGTCACTGGCACACAGTAGGTACTTAGGTTTCTTACATGGGTCCGAACTGAATTTGAGTTGTATTCTTTGTGTTGGTGTTTGCCTGTGTCACCCATCTTCATTCTTAACTGTTCTCACCTCCTCTGCTGCTAGCTCCTAGGTTTAAAACACATCCTTGCACAGAAAATACAAAATACTACCATAACACATCTTGTAAAAGGAATAGGAAGTATGGGGCAAAATGTATTGTTTCTCACTTATTTCCCAGTCCTTTCTCGGTTGGCCAATTGGCTAGCTGGAAAATTTTCCTGGTTGCTCAAGTATACGGGGAGAAAGAACTCAACATTATCACTTTTCAACTTTAGGAAGGAAGAAATGGCGCAATATTACTGAAGAACATACTTTTATGTGCCATAGCCAAGTCCGGGTGCTTCATCACATTTCATTACACTGTGACTTTCAGATGTAGTATTACCAGAGATATTTGTAGAGCAGCACTGTTCTGTAGAGCTTTCTGAGATTAGAGAAAAATGATTATGATGATATGTTTTTAATGACTTAGACGTGATAGTCACTAGCCACTTGAGGCTATTGAACACTTTAAGCATGGCTAGTGGGACATGGGATCTGATTTAAATATAAATTGCACAGGTGGCTAGTGGGTACTGTACTGGGCAGTGCGGTGATAGAGGATTTGTGAGCTTTTCATGTAGTTTATGTGTTCTCCCTTTTTTAGGAGCAGAGTGGAGTGATTCTGAGTAATTATGAATGTGAGTAATTATTTACAAATCAAATGGATTTGACCCTATAGCGTATAAACTAAATGGAAGCCCCGTAAGCTAATCAATATTTCTCTAAGATGTATTGTGAAGAGCGGGCACTATACTTGTCTCAGTGGTCATTGTATCCCTAGTGCCTGACACATAGTGAGTGCTCATAAGTGTTGGCTGAATGAATGAATGTTCAGTTTAACCCCTGTTGTTTAGCTTCTGAAGGTATGTTGTGGAGCTGAAGAGGACAGTCAGTAGCAGTACCAGTAACTACACTGTGTTCTTCCAAGGAATGCACTCTCTCCAGAAGAATTATCAAATCAGTGACTGATTTCTTTCTTGTAAGATATGTAGCAGGAATTCTTACTCTTATTTGATGATGGATTGAAAAATAAAGTCACAAGCAGATTTGTTGCTCAGGTCATACAGAGAATAGGAAGTGTAAATCCAACATCGTTGTTTCTATTTGTGCACTTGTCCGTGATTGTTTCAGAAAAATGAAATCAGGCACTGAACCATGTTAGTTAGAAAACTGGGTTTGTAAA
This sequence comes from Eonycteris spelaea, assembly GCA_003508835.1. Taxonomy (NCBI): domain Eukaryota; kingdom Metazoa; phylum Chordata; class Mammalia; order Chiroptera; family Pteropodidae; genus Eonycteris; species Eonycteris spelaea. The sequence goes on along the minus strand of PUFA01000310.1, from coordinate 410,276 downwards.
ATCGAAGGTGATTACATATATTACTGGATTCTGAAAAGAGGACTGAAATATCTCTAGGATAGCATGATATTGAGAAAACGGCTTCGGTTTGAGAAACAGGCATGGAAACATTTACTTCTTAAATCTCAACGTCTCAGTCTGCGGTGATGCTAACATCCGAACCGTAAATTTCTCGGAGGAGATATTTGAAACATAAATAGAAACACATGTTTAGTTGTGCAGATAACCACTACTAGACTGACATATTTTGATGCATAAAGGTATGAGCTACATCAAACGTCTGTTTAAAATGAATGCTGTAAGGCTGAAAATGGTGGGTTTCCTTTAATGTGGTAGATGCCCCATTGGTGGGCTGATGGCACAGCCTAATATGTGGTGCAGAACTTGTAGAAGACGATGCACAGTCTGCCCTCGGGGCTGTGCATCAGGCTTACGTACTTCGTGGTGTTATGTGTGGCTGGATTACAGGCCTGTCCTCGTTCCTAGGACACAGGCTAGCTTCTTATCATCTTGCCACTCTTTGTTCCACAAATGAAAACCAGTTTTATACTAGAGTAAGTAAAACATACATGAAAATTAAGTCTCTTGTTTAAAAAAATTCATGATGCATCCAAGATAAAATACGAAGTTTTTTTTTTTTTTTTTTTTTGAGGAGGTGTTACTTTCTCTTTTAGCAATTGCCGGCCTCTTTGTCCTTTATGATAGCTCTTCAAACACCTTTGGTGTGGGGTATGGGGGAGCCCACAAACCCAAAACAAACTATCAGCCATGTGTCCTATACATTACTGCTGTTGCCCTCAAAGTCAAACCAAAACAGCTATATCGAGACAAAACTCGCCCTGCTATCTGTAACAAAAGTCAACTTAACCAACCAAACAAATAATGCCTGTGAGGTTTGAATTGCTGCTTGGCGGAGAGGTCAGTAATGTGAAGTCTCTTTTTAGGTTTTAAATGTAAATACTCATGAAAATGTAAACACTTAAAATTTATATCTGCCACCTGTCAAACTTATATAGCAGTTCTATAAGAATTATACTGCAGTAGAGCAGGATGTATTCGGCCTAGATCCTATTGGGCTACTTGGATTCAAGAATTATTTCAAAAGGTTATTGAAAACTGTCTCTACTGACCTTGGTCACTAACTTGATATAAGAATTGACGAAGTTACTGGCTTCATATGTTTCTTTGTCAGTGGCGTGGTTGGATTGGATCTGTGGTTGTCAGACTTTCGTGTGTATCAGAATCACCAAGGGTTGTTAAAACCCAGATTTCTGGACCCCACCCCAGAGTTTCTGACTTATTAGAGTGGGCCTAATAACCTGCATTTCTTACAAGTTTCTAGGTGATGCTGATTTTGCTGGTCAGAGGGCTACATTTTGAAATCTCTTCCAAAGTTCTACGATTCTATGCTATTCCTCCTCCTTTTTAAGAAATAAAACGAAGCACCTATCCTTCGATTTCTGCAGTGTTACATTGTTTAAAGATTGCCTTATGGCAAACCGCGTTTTAAAAATTTGAAATGGGTTAATTAATTTTATTTGGAGAGTTTCTTGAAAATCCCATGTATTTTACAAAAACTTTGGATCTGTTAAAACTCAAATTAGGTATTCTTATCTAGTAGTAGAAGTCTCTAGTTAAAATACATTGATATATTTCTGATGTTATTAAGTGATAAGACTATTTGCAGCTCCTTAAACCTACATGTTGTATCAAATCTAACCAGTGCCTTTTAATATACAGCTGCAGGGTACGATGAGGCACATTACATAATGTGGGCTCACTAAATGAAATGGTTTTTCAGAGACATAGAGCTTTTCCTAGTTAAAACTCTGGGTTTGGGTTCATAGTAGACTCTGGTAGCATTACCTGGATGCCCTCTGAAGGTACCTCACTGCTTCATAGAAGAGTCATGGTTGCAGGAAGGAGATGCCTGTCACGGGGATGAAGAGTAAGTCAGGGCATGGCCATCCCCTATTTTGAGGACTTTGGGGAACAGTGGAGGCTCTGCAGTTTCTAAAGGAAGGGGCCCTGGGGCTTGAATCCGGTGGGAAGGGAATGGAGATACTAGGAGATGTCTTAAAACTGTTCTTATCCACAGTGTATGTTTGTGGGGGGAGGGGAGCATTTTTTGGGGAGGGGGTGGGGTCCTGGAGATGCCAAGGCACTGTAACAGCTGCTGCTCTGGAAACATTCCCCATTAAAGTAGACTCCCAAGTGCGATGCTTTCAAGGTTTGAGGTGAGTTGAAGTGAGGCGTGACAGTATGTTCTAATGGGAGTGAATTTACTGGGGAAAAAGGAGTAGTAAGATTTTGGGGAAAAATATTTTTTATCTAAGAGAAAGGAAGTAAAAAGAAATAGGTGAGAAGTAAGGAATGGGAGGGTAAAAATGAAAAACTTTTAAGTGTTTAAATGTTCTAAAAACTTAATTTGTTAGTAGCACAAGGCTGCTTTTTTAGAAAATGAGTTAATGAGTTTTCCTTACCGCTTCCGGTGAATACTTAAGAATATCACCAGACGCTATTATTTGACTTATATCAAATGCCTTTCCAAGTTATGCCAAGGATTCATGCGGCGTTAACTTTTTTAGATTGCTTTATGATTATTAACTAGTTTCAGTCAAATTCCTGGAAGGCATATGCGATGCTTATTATTGGGTGTGTTTTTCGGATTAGGAAACAAATAATGTAGCACAGGCCAAAGCTGGGCTGAGGCCAGGAGATCTCCCTGCTTTCCACTATCTACTAGTTTCAGTTTTATCTTGAAATTCTCTGTTTTCTAACTGTTTTATAAAGTAGTTGAACCTAGAATCTTAAGAGTTGATTTAGCATCCGTATAATTGATTTTGGACTCCATTTTATGGATATGACCTTAGATTTTAAGCTACCGTTTATTTCTTTGAAAAGAACTACACATTATTTGCTACTCAGATCTACAGTCATTTCTTGACTCGAACGTCTGTGACATAATCTTCGTAACTCTATCTGTGACACTGTTTTGAATTCTTCAGACTTGACAGTTTGAGGCTGGGGATAGCAGTCTGCTGACAAGCGGGCGGGGGTGGCCCATGGGCCAGTTTTCACTGAGCAGCCAGAGGGATGGAAGCTTGCTGTCTGATTCCCCTCGCCCCATACTTCTTGGAGTTTGTCCCCCATCCCCAGAACCTTTGAAAAGCCTCCTGTGCTTTCGAGCAGGGGTCCCCAGCCCTCAGGCCATGGCCCAGTACCGGGCCGCACAGCAGGAGACGAGTGGAGGGTGAGGGAGCAAAGCTTCACCTGTGTTCGCAGCTGCTCCCCAGAGCCGGTATTGCAACCTCACCTCCACCGCAGATCGCCAGGCATTAGATTCTCATAGGGACACAGGTCCCTGGTGTCAAAAGGTTGGGGTCCGTTACTTTTGAGAGTTGACACTTAATATTTTTCTTATGTGTAATCACACTAGCACTTGGCAACGTCCGTCTTTGCCCTCCCACATCTGTTGAGGGTCTGTTCTTACAACTTCTGACTTTTCTCTTTCTCTCACAGCCAGGCTTTTGGCTTCTCATGCTGACTTCTGATTGGCCAGACCTCTCTGTGGTTTTTTCTTTACAGTCCTACCCCTACATTTTCCTCTTCTTTTTCCTGTCCTAAGTTCTCTTCTGTGCTGTGGCTGATCTTAGTTTGGTGGAAAGAATATTGGGTGGAGTCGTGTTGACAATAATGATTAGTGGGTACCTGCCTGTTTGGATACTGTGCTTTACAGTCTTTTCCCTGGATTCTAGTTCCCACCAGCTACTGGACCTTGGGGGAGTGTCCCAGCCTGTGCCAGAGGCTGCTATAAAATGAGGGCTTAGTGGAGTAAGGTGTTTCAGGCCCTAAAAGTGCTGTGACTGAGCTTATTCACATCGTGGCACTTTAGCTTTTTGAAAGACACCTGTTAAATAAGCAAGGCTGGTCTCAGTTGGGGTGGGAGGTTGAATCCCAGGATCAAGCACTCCTCAGAACGCAGTGAGGCCGGCTGCTTTTTCTTTCCTTCGGGGTTAGGGATGGTCAAGGGCACTCCCCTCCTTACTTGGGCTGTCTGAAGCTGAACACCCGACAGCTGAATCTAAGCACTCCCATTTGGAAGATTCTGTTGCTTATCCTTGTTGATGGTATTTTGACAACAAGGAGAGTTTCTGGGAAAGTGCTTAATACTTCTGTAAATTCTTAAACAACTCAGAAAAAGTGTTACCTCAGATCTTTCTCTTGCAGAATTGTATGTGGCCTGTGACCTTGAGTGCTTGTTTCTTGTTTCTTTTTTTTTTTTATTTCTAGGGGAATTTTTGTTTGTACTGAAACTTTTTGTAATGTTCACAACTACACCAAGCTACTTATCTGTTCATTGTCAAGGTCACTGAAGATTGTTTTGCTTTCTGCTTTTATATTGATGTAACATGCATTCTTGCACATATTGTTCATTTTCTAAAAATGTATAATTACCTTTTATTTCCAGAGAGATTAAATAGTCCTTCATCTTGTACTATTATTTTGCTTTTCAAAATTGTATAATACTTACCTTTTATAGGCTCTATTCCAAAAAACTTTGTGATGACTCTTCAGTTTTTAGCGATTGTTGCGTGAAAATGCAGGTACTTGATAGCAAAAAGTGAAAATATTTTTCAATAAAATGCCATTCATAGCCTTTCTGTGGATTTTATTTTTGAAACCTGTCGTCTGTATTATGCTCTTCAGCTAGTTTGTAAACATTAACTGTTTCGTTTATGGGCTTTTCCCATTTTCTTGGGAAAAGATATCAAAGTCCTCCTTTCCCCCCACTTTTAAAGGGTTTGAAATTAAGATTCTTTCTGCTACCAATTCAAGTCTTCTGAGAAGGCACATTAGAAACTGCTCTTTGCCATAGATCTGTGTCAACTTGTCAGCAGTTTGGAATAAGGACTTCATAGGCTTAATAAATCAACAGGCTATTTAGTCATTTTCATACCCGTATGCAGAATATTTTTCAATAACAAGATAATTTGAGATTCCTAAAATATCCCAATAACAGATTTGCTTTAAAAATATTTTTTAAGTGATTGTCCATATGATAGTTGGAGAGCATTTGCTCTTGTGTGGGGGATGTGACGGTGGTGTGATATCCTGGGCTCAATCTGTGTCCGATGGTTCCGTCCCCTTGACTCAGGAAGGGGCCTGCATGTCGAAGCAGTGCACCCCCAGAGTCTGGCAGGAAATGCCCCCTTCTGACTATTTTCTTGGTGGTTTTTAGAGAGCACTGAATTGCAATTGTACAAATATACTTATTACTTACTAAAACATCTTTTTGGATCATCACTCTTCTGCGGAGTTAAGAGATCCAAGCTCTGGGAAGATTGATTACTTACCAGGAACGTGTCAGGTGCTGGACTCGCCACGTAAACCGTCTAGTGTATTTCAGATTAAAGCTCTTCCTGTGTTACTTTGCCTGTATTGGAATCCTCTTCATCCTTCATGTGGAGTCCAGTAGCAGGCACAGGTAACCGCGTCCTTTCTGGGCAAACTTCCTGTCCAAAACTAAACAAAAGAAAAAAAACAAAAGCTTTTAAAGGTGGCTGGAGTCTATTTGAAATGTTCCTGGGATGCTGGTACACTGTGGCCCTAGGCTACCGACAAGCCATTTTTGGCCTTTCCTCTCCTCCTCCTTTCTTCTCTGTTCTTTCTATGTTCTTTACTCTCATAATTCCCCCTGCCTTTTTTTTTTTTTTTCTCTTTTGCGGTTCTTTTCTGTTTCTTTTGTTCTTCTTTCTTCCCCTTTTGGTTTTTTCTCCTTCCTGTCATGGATAGCCTTGTAACATCCTATAGTTACCACAGGCATCTTTTTTTAGTCTGACTAATGGCAGACCAGAGCTAAAGACAAAGTTTTTTCTGATATTTAAAGTTGTGTGTAACCTGCAAAATTCCACACTGGTGCAAACTATTTCTAGCGAGTTTAATGTGTTTATGTGTCATACTTTATGTTGAATGGAAAATAGGTGTGAAATGTAGAAGTTCCCAAACTCTTTGGGATATTTAAATAGACATTTAGATAGGTTTTGGACTGAAGTTTAAATTTTGTGCTAAAGGACATTCTGCTAAAATTTAGGTAATAGTAATCATGTAGTTGCTGAGTTTCAGGATTCTTTTTTACTTATGAAATTTTCAGTAAAGATTGATATTTGAGTTAAAATAAGGTCTTTAAATTGCTTAAACTGTAACAAAGCTTGGTATAAAAAAAATGACAGCATCAAATTTGTTTTAAATACCCAACTACTACTTATGCCACTATCAAAGGTCAGATTGTATTCCAGCTGTGAGATTCAGAGCTAGTTTAATTTAGTCTAAATTTATAGATGAGGTCAGTTACTTAATTTCACACATCTGGTCAGTGGCATAGTTGCCTACAATTAGGTCTTCCACTTCCTTATCCACTCAGCTTTTTTGGGAAAGAAAGTTAAATTTATGAAATTTGTAGGTAAAATGGGCAGAGAAACCTGAGGAGAGTATGTGGGTTCTGAACCTGGCTTGACCTTATTAGTTATGAGAGGCTGGACTCCGTGTTTACCCTCTTTGGGTCTCTGTTTTGGGAGAGTTGAACTTTTAAGGTCCCTTCCAGGTCTGTGAATTGTATTCAGGAGAGAAAATGAAAATAGATTTAGATTCTTTCATTGTACATTTGTGTAGTTGCAATTTGTTTCCCATTTCAAAAAGCTCTCGTTCCTATTTTTAATAGGTATGACTTGTGTTTTTTGTTAAGGAATCAACTTTTCCCAAGCGTGATGTTGTTAGATACAGGTTGTTGTCAACGTGATGGTCGCCTCTGTATTCAAGTGTCTCTAGCATCATCCTCATGAACTGAAAAATACACATTCAGAGGCAGGTCTCCCATACTGTGAAGGAATATTCCAGAGACAGGTAATTGAGAGGTGTGTGTGTGTGTGTGTGTTTTTTCAAATTGTTTAAAGTTTATTATAGTGTTGGAGAGTCATGTTACATAAATCAAATTTAAGAGAATTTAGCTGTATTCTAACTTCTGCAGTTGCTTTATTTGGGATTATAGATGAGATTCTTCTGTTCTCAGTGGGATAATCTGTCATTGTATCGGAGAGAAGAATGGAAGGGTAGGAAGGTGAGATGAGTGTAAAGCATTGGAGAAAAAGCAGAGGAGACCGGAGATGCTTTTCTAAGAAGACCGTAACTGAGCGTTGGGACCTTCCCATGTTTGGGGAAACCCATTCTTTTAATAAAATTTGTGAACACATATTTCGTGCATCATATTGAGCTGGATGCTGTGGGAATTACAAAAGAAATACTCATCATACTCATTAGGAGCTTCTTCCTCTAGATGTTTAATCCTTTGCCTGGGTTTCCAGTGCATGGGCCATGAAATGGTGAGATGCAGTTAATCTGACCCTGAAGATGGATCTAGACAGGAGAGCGAGCGGGGAGGACGGAAGCAGTAGGAGGGAGACCCAAAGGAGCTGAAATTTGAGCAGTTCGAAGGACCAATCGTTAAGAATAGCTAAAGGACTTTTTACTTTTCTATGGAGAGAGTTCAAATGATATGGGTGGGCTGGGTTTGCACACGGGCTGGGAATTCAGAGATTAAATACATTGAATAAACTTAAATAAATTGAATAAAACATTGTAGCGAATTAGTGGACTCTGTGGAAGTACCAAAGACCTTTTACCTCATCTTTTTATTTTGAAAATTTAACATTTTTAGAAAAGTAATATTCTATATGACCTTTTCTAGATTTAACAATTGTTAACTTTTTTGCGGCACTTGCCTGTACTGTGTATGTGTGTGTGTTGAAGCAGATGTGGTATGTATTTGTGTTACTTTGTTAACCACTTCACTGTAAGTTGAAGACCCATTACATTTTACCTCCAAATACTTGCTAGAGAGGATTTTCCTTAGTATAACCACAATACGATTATCATACTGAAGAAGTTTAGCATTAATATATTAACATGGTCTAATATATAGAAAATATTTACACTTGGAGGTGGAACGTGTATTTATTTTTCTTTTCTAAAATCAGGCAAACTTGTCTGGCATGATGTGTAGTGAGTGTTTTGGTGGGACAAGAGACCAGAGCCATGGAAACTGGTTTATACATATTTAAAAAGTCATATGTATAGCCATAAAAATAGAAAGAGGGAGCTCATTATATTCTGATAGGTATATTCTTGAAGGTAAAATCTTAAGAGTATAAAAGAGTTTATAAAGTTTTATGTATAGATCTCTGTAGATATATTTCTGGAAACATAAAAAACAAACTATAACATTTCATGCCTTTAAGAGAAGGAAGTAGGTAGCTGGAGGACATGGCAACTTCTCCCTGAGTACCCTTTTTTACCTTTTGAAAATTGAGTAAACAAGCATAGACTTACGTTGATACTATTATTAGCTACGTAGCATGTGAGATAATACTTCTCTTCATGTCCTAAAGAAATTTGGAGATTAGGGCCCGAAGTGAGGGAGACGAAGGAAAATTTCTATTTTTCCTATTTTGAAGGGAAATTTGCTGCTTGTGTCACGTAATGAAAAAGGTGTGCTCACGATGTAAGAAGGTTTTTTTTTCAGGAGCTGCTGGTGTGGAGAGGAGGGACTTGAATGGAGGTCTGATATTCAGGAAGTCTGGGGATTTCACCCAGGAAAGCACAAAGAAAGATGGAGTAAGAGTTTGTATATTCTATCGCCCTCTTGGAGTAAAGATAACTTTTTCCTCCCCTAAGAATGAAAAAGAAGAAGAGAAGTTTGTAGTTTATTTCAGTAGAAGAATACAGAAAATGGCAAATGGGACTCAGAATTTATATTTAATTTTGTATACATTCGTACTGCCTTTAATGATAAAAGATCATAAATATGTTTAAAAAGCTGCTAAGAAAAAAACATATAGGAATAATGTTTATATTTTCTTAAAAGACAGATTCTTGGGTTTTACTAAAGATGACATGAAACTTTTGTTGAGAAAATACTAGAAATCTGTTATTAGTAAATTATTTCCATCTGAGGGCAATTTGATTATTTCATGTGACAGATTTTGTATAATTATATGGTGAACTTGTGTGGTTTTTATCCTTAAAAATTGCTGTTTTGCGGTGTTTTGAAATAAATTGCATGAAAGGTTAAAATTAATTTCCAAGTTAACTCAGCCACTGTTTATTTTCTATTTTTGTATAATGAACACAAAGTTATTGATTGGCACTTAGTGCTTTTTCTCTTGAAGACCAATGTTGATTAACCAGTGAGTGTTGAATTGTTCCCAGTGTCCATTACGCATCCTGGGGTCATTGCCGACAGATGGTCTGCCCTTGATTGAGGCTTCTGGAAAGTTAACATTTCAGTGGTGGTAGTTAAATTTGGGCTGGGAGGGAAGCCACTGATTGCTCAGGCAGGCCTTTGAGAGGAGAGGAATTCAGTTTGATCAGGCATCTACCGGTGTGACTTGGCAGGTGAAAAAATTTGATTCAGGCACTGAGGGTGTGACTTGGCAGGTGAAAAAAGTTGATGGGGATTGAGAGACTGAATGAAGCTAACCACGGTAAGCAAGCTTACAGGAGACTGAATATTCCACTGTGTTAATTTACAGTGGCAGATGTACTGTGGCCAGTTGTAGACTTGCTGAAGGAATAGAATATAGATAGTAACTTTACTTGGTGAACATACAAATAAGATGGGGAAGAACTGGGTCTTTTCAATCGACAGTTCCATCAAGACGTGAGAATTTGTAGAAGGACTTTTTCACGGTGGGGTTATTCTGCCTAAAAACCTGGGGCCTAAAATCAGAGCATCTTTACTGGAGCGTGGTGCTGGGTAAACAATGAATTCTTCTCCAGTTCCTTTTGTAGTTAGTTATCAAAGGCCTCGTTACCCTATTCCAGATATTTTACAATACAGTGCAGAAATAACAATAATAATGAGTGCTTACCATTCATTGGGCACTTTGCTAAGATGTTTTTCTTCTGTTATCCCTTTAATCCACAGTAACCCTAGGAATAGGTACTATTATCCCACTTTATAGAAGAGAAAATCAAAGTTTAGGAAAGCTCAGGGCTAGGAGTCCAAGTTCAGAGCCAGTAACCTGACTCTAGGAAAGCTTATGATCTTACCCCATGTGATAGAATTTCTTTCACACATTTTAGCTTTTTTCCAGTTGTATTTTCCTGAAGGTATAGCATGGTCATTTTGAGACACTTATCTCTCAAGTGAATGCTAAGTAATAATTATTATTAAAATGTATTAAGCACTAAATCTTGGTTGTATTTTTAAAGATTACTGATCTTTTACGATAATTCAGAATAATTTCATTTAGAGACTGGCCATTAAAAATTAAAAGTTGCAAAAGAACCCAAGGATAATGCAAAGAATAACTGTTTTTACTTAGATTCACCTATTAACATTTTTCCTCATTTACTTTATCAATTGTGCATTTTTTTGTTCTTTATGTATGTATATGTGTATATATGTATATATATATATTATTGAATCATTTGAAAATGTTATATATATAATGGCCCTTTACCCTTAAATATTTTGGTGTGAATTTTCTAAGAAAGGGATATTTACTTACATAACAGTTATTACTTCATAAATTTACATAGTTAAAATATTTTCATCAAATCTGCACTCTATATTGCAATTTTGTCAGTTGACATAATAAAGTCCTTTGTAATATTTTCCCCCTGTGAAATGAGATCCAGTCTAGGGATATATCACACTTAGTCATCATATCTGTTTAATATCTTGTAATCTGGAGTATTTCCACAGTTTGCCTTTTATCAGATTGACATTTTTGAAGAGTTTGGTACCTATCTTTTTTGTTTTAGTAGAAAGGTCCTTATTTATGTTTATCTGATGTTTCCTCATCGTAAGGTTCAAATTATGCCAGAATTTACTTTTCCTCCACCTTATTTATTAAGTTTATTCCTTTTCAAAAAAAAAAAGGAAATTAGCATTGATACGATAATATTATCTAAGTACGTAACTGTCAGATTCTGTCAATTATCCACAAAATGTCTTTACAATAAGAAAATCACAGATGATAGGATACATCTGGGCTCCTTTTACCTGGAATAGTTTCTCTGTCTTTGTGTTTCATGGCATGGACGTTTTTGAAGAGTACAGGCCAATTTTCTAGAATGCCCTTCAATTTTGGTTTGTTGGAATTTTCCTCATGGTTAGATTCCGGTTTTGCACTTTTGGCAGAAGTGCTACCCAAGGGACATAGTGTTCTCCTCAGCGCATTGAATTCTGAGGCACACGATGTCTTTTTGTCCTGCTGCTGGTGATGTTAACTTTGATCTCTTAGTCAAGGCCCCGTCTGCCAGGGCTGCCCAGTGTAGTTGCTCTTTCCCCATTTTCAGACCGTAACTATCTTTGGAGTGATGTTTTAAATACCCTGTTACTACTCTTACTTGTAGGCCTTAGATCCATGGAAGATTTTTGCCTGAGTCAATTATTCTTAGGTTTCCTAATGGTGATAAAAAATTCCATCATTCTTTTTTCATTTATTGGTTAACTTCCTTCCAAGAGGAAACATGCCTTATTTATTTACATCATGTAGACATAAGGTTTTACGTTTTCTTACTTTATTATCATTAACTTATTTGCTAATTGTCCTATTTTGGCCGTGGGAGCCCTGTAGAGCTGGCTCCTTTATCCTTCTGACACATTTCCGTCATTTGACATGCCTTTTTCTGCACAGAATGTCTTTTGTTACTTTCTTCTGCCTCAGCCCTGAGCGTCCATTTCTTCAAGAAGCCTGTGTTTTTAGAGTGATTAGCCAAGAGCAACATTTTTTTACTGTCTAATTTTTGCCAGTCTGATATGTGAGAAATAGCATTTCCATGTAGTTTTCATTTGTATTTCTTTGAGTGAATTGAGTTTTTTCATATGTTTAGGGGATAGACATCTGTGAATATGTATCACATATTGTATATATATGTGTGTGTGTATTTGTATGTGTGTGTATTCGTGTCCCTTGCCCATTTTTCTGTCAAGTTATTAGTCTTAGTTTTAAGAGTTTTTCTCTGTATTATGGATATTAGCTTTTTATCTGTGATGTGTAAATATTTTCTCCTATTTTATCTGTTTTTTTTGTTGATGTTTTCAGTCTTGCAGAGAACTTTTGGTCATTTTTTTTGGAATCAAATTATCAGTCCTTTATTTTATTCTTCCTAATTTTAGTCATAGTTAGCACGCCTTTCCTTATATCAAGGTTAGAGAAGAATTCACCATTTTTGCCGTCTCTAGTCCTTGGGTGGCTTCATTGTTTTACATTTAGATCCCTGACTCATTTGGCATCGATTTTGTGTAATAGTATGAAGTTGCATCTATTTTTTCCTTTTTCCAAATGGTTAAGATGTGTGTTTCAAACCATTTTACTAAAAGGGTCCATTTTTTACCCCAGTGATTTTAGATGTCTCTTTTATCACATATGTACTGAAGTTTGTACTTGGGTTTGCTTTTTGAACTTTTTGTATTACGCCACTGGTTTCTTCTAAAAGTTTGCTAGTAGCAAACTTTTCATTATGGATGCTTTATAGTGTAATTTAATGTCTGAAGGGACTAGTCTTCCCCTCTAGTGTTTTAGTTAGTGTTTTCTGGGCTGTTTGTGGATTTTTAATAGGGATTCAGTATCAGTTGTCTAGGATCAGTAAAAAGAAGTTAATATATTTAAGGGGATTGCATTAAATTTATAAATTTATGGAAAACTGACTTTTTTTTATGTTGACTTGTTCTGTTTCAAAATAAGAAATGGCTATTTGTTAAAGTCTTCATTTTTGTCATTTTAGGGATGTTTTAAAGTTTTTCTCAGATGGGTTTTATACATTTGTTGTTAAATTTATCATTAAATATTTTCTTTGTGAAATTTGCTTTTTTTACTTACTGTAACATGGAGATCTGAATGGGTCAGGATGCATAGACCTATTTCATTTTGTTAAAATGGATCCATGGTAGTCTGTTGTATCCTAATTTTTCCTCTGTTGATATATATTTCACGTTGCTTCTTTTTTTCCCTTTTATAAACAATTCTGTGGCGAATATCCTTGTACCTGTATTTTTGCTTACTTCTCTTACTGTATCTTTAAAAGAGATTCCTGAAAACGGAATTGCTTATTCATAGGTCATGTATATTTTGGGGGTAATATGTTCTACCAGATAACCTTCTCGAACTATGTGATGCTTTTTAAAGTTAAGTAAGCTGTATTGTATATGCCCATTGTTAAAAGACATTCTAATTTTTTTTTCTGAAAGGAACTTCATGAAAGTTAATTCTAAACAAAAAGTTCTATGTATTTGTTCATTAATATGGGGAATATAAAGATAACAAAGCCATGATTTCTACCTCAAATAACTTAAATGTATATTTTGAAATCAGATAAATGTTCATTTATATGCACCAAGAAATAGAAAATTTCTTTGGTAGACTTTGATGTTAGCCTAAAAGAAAGTATTAAATTTAGTTTAGTAGACAGAATCAAGAAGGACATTTCCTGCGAGATTAGCATAGGTTAAAGTTGAGGCAGAATTTTACCACGTCATGTGAAGTCAATGGAATAACTGGCCTTAGACTGAAACAGAGTGTTTCTATTCAGAGATAAAGTAAGCGGCAGTTAGTGGAAGACCTTGAGTGCCTAAAGTGTAGATCTGATTCGCTGAGCTTCAGCCTTCTGAATTAGTAATCTGTCGCTGTGTAACAAATCACCCCAAATGTAATGCTTAGAACACCAGCAAACTTTTATTATCTGTAACAGTTTGTGTGGGGCAGGGATTTGGGAGCAGGGGGCATGATTGCTACGTTCTATTCCTTAGATGCAAGCCAGTAAATTCAGCTCACATTCAATGGGACGAGGATTAGGTTCCTCCTTTTAAGGAGAGAAGTGTCAACAAGAATCTGGGAACGTATTTTAAAACCACCACACTATGTGTATACTGAAGAAGAAGAGTGATGGTATGATTTTGAATAGGAAACAAACCGTGGTATCTAGTGGAAAATTAATCTCGCAGCAGTGTCAAAGGTGAATTGAAGAAAAGGAAGAAATGACAGGAAGATCCCAGCGAAGTGATCCAGGAGTAAAGTTATGATGGAATTAGTCGGCTGGGAGAGAGGAGATGTAGGACATGGGAAGAATGCAGCAGAATGATGAGGGAGAGGAAGATGAGAGGGAAAAATGGTCTCAAGGTTTCCAGATCTGCAGAACAAACAGGCATGTCATAACTGGAAAGAGAAACCAGTTTTGAGGAGATAAGCGTGCTCATTTGGTTTTGGACATTTAAAGGGAAATTCCTAAGTAGTTGAAACTGTAGTACCAGAGCTCATGTTGAAATGTCTAGCCAAAGAGGGAAATTTCTAATTTGTCATCCCAGAAGCGATGGCTGGATTCTTTAAGGGAAGAATATGCAGAGAGGCCAGGGCACTGAGGACCAAGCCTGCGGGGACAGCTATGGTTCCGAGAGTGGGTAGGGGCAGGGGGTCCATCTGTAGCGTTCGAGAGAAAGAAGAGCCAGCTGTGTTCCTATCGGGAACAGGAAAAACGATCAAGACCTTCATATGGTGCAGAATCTGAGGAGAATGATGTTCGAAATGAGTGCATTTGCCTGTAAGACTATTATGGGTGACAGCAGTTTAAGTGGAGTAGAACGATTTTGGAAATTGGATTATAACATTTAATTTGATGATTAACTTTCTAAAAAGTGCTCGAGGTGGGAGGATGAGCAGCTGGCATGCCTTCCATCGCTCAGATTCCGAGATCTTACACCCTTCTTCCTTCCTTTTAGCACCGCCAGGCCTCCCTGGAGTGGGACTTCCACTCGGTTCTTGGATCCAGGGATGAAGTAGGACTTTACCTCACTTGTTTTCAGGGAGTCTTTTGACTGTAAGTGAAATTAACTTTATATATATATATATATATATATTTTAAATTTCACATGTTGCTTTTAACTATTGCTTTTAACTGACTGGGCTATTTCCCTGCTCCCTTCCTTTCCCATGCATTCCCGTTGGTGAGTAGGACTTCGTGATCACACTCCAGACAAGAAATCCATATTTTTCCTTTTTCCTGACCCTCGCAAGTTCAAGCACAATTCGATTATTCATACGCTTTGTTAATTGAACTTGGGGGGGGTGCAATTAATGCAAAGTAAATATTAAAATGGTAACCGATTAATGTAAGAACTAAATTGAAAGATGACTTTGTATTTTATGTTTTGTATCCGTACACGTGTTTAATCAGTTTCAAATTAGTAAAATAATTTTCAAAAGATGGAGCAAAAAACTATGGAAATATTTTTTAAATTATGTGACATAGTATATTTCAAGAATTCTTTAAGGTCTGAGATTAAATGGACCAAAGAATTGTGTAGTAAAGCATTGACAAAGCCAGAAATTGGATATTTTCTCTGCTACATGGCATGATTATTTTAATTTTTTTCTGAACAGAGTCATTTTTATTTAAGAAAAACTCTTACTAAAGACTTAAAGAAACGAAATCAGAATAGCAATAATAACTAGAGTTCCAGATTAAAGGGAAGATTTTATGCTGTGAAAAAAGAACTGCCATTTTAAGTTCTTCTAGCACACAAAAAATATGCTTGTTCTCACTAACATCATCTTCGAATAGATAGCGGGCATTGAATACTGTAGCCTCGTTCTGCAGTATGCATGGGAGGCGAGCACGGGGAGAGATGAAAGGGGTTGGGACAGTGAGAAGGAGTAGCAGGTGTGAGTGAAGTCTGAGAGGCTGGTGTGGGTAGCACAGAAAGTCAGTGACTGATGAAGGCAGCATGTCTGAAAGGGAAGCACAGCCTCTGAACTTGTCAGTACTGCCACGAAGGTCCTTATGTTTACTTATCGTTACATGTATTAAGCTTTTTCTTTCTGTTAGTGGATGTGAGAGAAAGAGAGACAGAAAAAAAGGAAGTGGGAAGGGGTGTCTCAGGAGATTGCAGATTGTGATATTTTGTTCTTACAATTAAAGGTCTCGATATATTTGCAAAGATTATATCATGACTTTTACCACTGGTATTTGGGTATCTGACACACAGTTAATGTGGTCGGTTAATTGGTGTGTTTTCCTTTTCCTGTTTCCCACCTTTCCTATCCTGTCCTCTTCCCCTTCAGTTCTCTGAGACTCAAGTCAGTGCTCCACACTTGATAGGTCAGTTGTCCTCTGTACCTCTCTGTCTCCAGAATGTCTGGGGAATCATTCTATCACTGGACTTCTAGAGCATGCTGTATGAATGTCTGTTTTGGGTTTGTTTTCCCCAGCAGACTGTGAACTCCTTAGTAGGTGGGGTCAGGTCTTACTCACCTGTGTATCCCCATATCTAATAAATGTTAAGTGAATGAACAGATGGATGATCCTCCCATGCTTGTCGTAGACACACTCAGCGTGGCCCATCAGTGTGGCAGTGAAGTTGCTGAGCTTCGGTGCTTAGATCTATGACTAGAGAGAGAGAGACCACATGAGCCTTAAAGAATCTGGGGGGTGGGGAAACTGAAATCTCTTCGGTTCGAACTTAATGAGATGTGCTTTTTAAGGGTTTCCTGGTGTTCAGCAAATGTGTAAGGCTTCTCATGATATTAAACTGTTCCCATTTTGTATTTAAGCTTTTAAGAACAGAACACATTTGCAAAAGTGGAGAATTACTCACATAATTAATTGAATTCACATATGTATTTAATGTTGTCCAGTGTATTTGTCCAACTTAAAATTTATCTGAGGTAGCTAGGTTGATAGATTTACAGCATAGATTTTTGAAGGAAAATACTTTTTTGGACTGTATTTGTAGTTTCAATTCTAATCACAAATAGGAAAGGAGAAAATATTTTGAATGAAAAATGTATAACTATTCAGTTTTAAGGATCTCACAAAACAAAATATTATTCAAGTAATCTGACTACACTTTTTTGTAGCCAAAAGCCACAGTCTGATGTTTGCCTTGCTGAAGATTTTTTTTTAATTATAAATTCTCTGAATTCTTAAATCCTCTCTTCTGTACCAGTGAGAGATATTTTTCTTTAAACATCTAAGTAATGACAATAACGTATCAAGGTTGTTTGAGTGGATGATCGTGATAAAAAAAATTCACATACAGAGTGTTTATTTCTAGAGCTTGGGACTTTGACGGAAGTAAGACAGTGGGCTTTGGTGCCGTCTGAAAGCTGCGCTTATCTCTGCATCTTTGTTCGGTGTTTTGCTTTGAAAACTTTGAGAGCATTACTGAGCGTCTGACATCCACATTCTGTGACCAATTGTTAGAGAGACCCAAAGTCTGAAGTTTGTGTTGATTTTAGAAAGTCATTCTCTGAAGCCCATTTCTGGAATGAGTTTTGAAAATGAAGAGTACCAAAAGCCAGTCTTACAGTGGATGCTTGGGAAAGGGTAAGTGGTTCTCTGGGGTCATTAGAGTGGATCACATTACCTTCTGAAGTACTGATGGAAGCAAAGAGTAAATCAGAGGGACTGTGAAACACCTCAGATTCCTCCTTCAGGCAAATAACACCGTATCATTGAGGATAGATAATTGTTTTCTCTCCATTTAATTTTTTTTTCTTGAAGATTGACAGAATTAGAAATTTTACAGTGGTGCATTTAAGTCTTTTAGTATCCAGGTGATATGAAAGTGTGGAATCTCTTTTGCTTTATTGAAAGGCTTTTTCTTGTTCTGGCTGCATAAATTTAAAAGCAACTAATTAATGTCTGTAATGAAAAATTTTTCATTGTAAAAGTCTTAGACAAAGGGGTCATTTGCCTACCTAGAGTCAGGCACTTAAACTGTAATCAGATGCTCAGGCCTTATTGTTTTCTGCAAATGTAAAGGAAAACAATGCTCAAGATATAGCAAAGGTATTTTTAAAGTATGCAATTTGTGTGACTCTTGCTGAGTCAGGTGAGTGGGCGATGCTTGGCAGAGTTGTAGAAAAAACTGACTTCTAGCAAGGAATGAAAACCCACGCTAAACAGAACAAGAGTGGGGCTGAGAATATACTCAAGGAGAAGGAAGTTTCTGGAAGAAGGGGGACACCTGAGCGGTTATGTCGCGGGTCTAGTGGCTGAGGAGAAAGCGTTTGACCCCAAACGACTAGATCTGGGGTCCAGAGGGAAAAGAACTTGCTCTCTACCTTGAGACTTGAGGGAAGAGCTCAGCCTGCATCTGGGAGTGGAGGCGAGTGGCCTGACGGGAAGGACAGACTCCAAGGAATGGCTGGCCAGAGGGAAAATAAAATCATGGAAGGCCTTGGAGGGTCCTTTCAATGTTCTAGATCGACCATGAACTTGCGTACTGTGTATTTTTACGGTTGTAAAGGATTTGGAACATAGGTAAGAGTTTGAACAAACTTTTAGTCTGTTATTAACTAAGTAGTACCTAGTAGGGGATTCTTGCTAGCAGACAAGAGAGAGAAGAATACGATGTCTTCACAGGACAAAATATCAGTGCATTTAATTCAGATACGGTGACAAAACCTAAGTGTGAAATCTCTGTGAGGTTGGCAGAAAAGTACACTTTTTTTATACAGCATTTGATCCTTAAAGTTATTCCCCAATTGTCATCTCTCAGAACATGGCTGGATTTGACCCATTTAACTGCAGTACGGTTCAGAAGGGGCAGAGACCTGGAGTTTATTCATTCATTTGGGAAGAAAGCCCAGTAGAGTCAATAGAATGTAGTATCTGAAGGTCTGATAATATTATGTGATTGTCCTGTGATGTAGTTGGAATCCTAAAGACTGAAATAGATTTGAGATACAGCGATTACATGACTCTAGTTTAATTATCCTCCATTTTTTTTCTCATTTTCTGCACTCTTGTTAAAAGTTTTATGAAACTTAGTACAGTGTCTTCTAGTTTAAATTGGATCAGGAATTATTCTTTGATATTAGACAACACCTTAGTTAGTTTTCTCACTCAGAATACATTTAGCCAACAGATAACTCTTGACACATACTAAATACATTGCATGCTTTAGGCGGATACTAAGATGAATCAGAGGCCGACATTTATTCTCAAATTGTCTGAAATAAGGAGCGGAGGATGGATTATCGAATGATGGTTAGGAACCAAGATTCTGCAGTCAGACTCCACTGGAGTTCAGATCACGGTGTTGACATGTACTAGACATATAACCTTGGAAAAGCTACTTAATCTCCTTAAGCCTTCCTAGGTTATATATTCAGTACGTGTCAACACCAGGATCTCTATAATAGTGCCTATCTGATAGGAGTGCTGAAGGCCTAAAGAGATAGTGGTTGTAGAGGATTTGGAACATAGCTAAGTCCTCTAACCATTGGCAACACACACAGATGAACGGAATGCGGCCCTGTGAGTCCACGGCATTATAACTTCTCTGGAAGTTCACTGTTAGAGATATGACTTATCTATATGAAGGCGTTTCACTCAGACTGTATGATTCCTAATGACATTGCCAGAGGCAAACACAAGAAATAACATGACAGAATAAAAAATCTTATTTTTTTTAACCCACAAAAGTAGACTAGCAATTAAATTTCTTATTTTCTCTAATGTTTTGTTTGTATTACTTTCTGGTAACGCAGATGTTAAAGGAGCCATTTTGGTGGTTGGCTCTCAAACTCAGGAGTACAGCTGACTGTTAAAAATAGTAGCTATAAATGTTTGAGGGTTTTCAGGCAAAGTGTATGATACTCCTAAATAATAATTTGGTGAATAATAAAGAAGTGGTGCGGTTGGATTTCTTAGCTCACTATTTTGCTCAGACATTTCTTAGCTCACTCTTTTGCTCAAACATCTTAACCTAAATATCTCTAAGTATTTAATATCACTGATGACCCTGTGATGAGCTTTATTCATTAAAAAGGTTATATAATGTTTAATTACATGCAAAAGCTTATGTAATTATATGACTACATTAAAGCTACCGCATAAGGAGGAGCTTAAATCATTTATTGTGTTGTTATAGCTTACTAAACATACATTAGTCAGTCATTAAATATTTCTTGAACGTCACTCTATGTCTCCTGCCAAGTGTCTGGTGATGGGCCTGGGGCCCTTGTTGGTCAGTAGGCCCAATATTTGGGAGAAAGAGCTGAACATGGACCAGAGAGGTGCGAGGATGAGCTAGAAGCCAGGCATCTGAGTCTGTCATCACGTCTGACCAAGAAGAGAGTGATCACTTCAGAGAGCAACAGCTGCTGCTGTAGTCCCTCCTCCCAAATCTCAAATGAATTCCTCTTTTGGCCAACTCTGACTTAGAATCATTTATGGAAGGGGGACTCTGGGAAATGTAGTTTCGCCTTGCCCAAGTTACTACAGAACAAACCACCACACGTTCATGTGCCTGTTGCTGTATTGTAAACAAAAGAGACATTCTACGCGGAATGATTTCTGCTTAGGAAAGATCAGAATATGTATTTACGATATCAGAATAGTTTAAAAATAAAATTTAACCTGATTATAACAGTTTTCTTTTCCATTAAACCATATCTTTATATTTAAAGCCATGAAATAACTTAAAACAGGAGTGATAGAGTCTTACCTTTTCGTGTTGCAAGAAAGTATTTTTTTAATTTGATAGGTTGGATCTTGTGCTATATATATATTTTTTTAACTTTGGAAAAGTTATCTAGTGCAGTGCCACCTAGTGATAGTTAATTTATTTTCTGGTCATTGAAAAGAGTTCACTACCGCATTTTCTTGATAATTCAAGAACTTTACGTATCTTAATCATGCCTAACTCATAGGACAAAGGGGACTATTTTTTAATAAATCTGTTTGTAAATAGTTAAAAAGAACTAGAAAAGGAAAAAGGTAGAAATTTTTTTTGTATCCTCAAATTTTATTCCACTTCTATATCTACATGCATAATGAGTCCCTGTTTGTCCCTTTACTGGATGCTGTTTGGATCCAGGGAGAAGATAAATTTTTTGTTTATGAAAAGAATAGGATTATTTTAGAAATGTGATGTAGTAGAATGAGTATGGGCTTTACAGTCAGACAGGCATGGGTTTGTCTTTTGGTCTTATTTTTCTTATGATCTTGCGGGCTGTGTTCCAAGAACTTTATCTGTACTGAATCATTAAATATTCACAAAAACCCAATGAGGCGTGTTACACATGAGGAAACCAAGACTCACAGAAGAGTTAAGTGTGAGGGTGCTTATGTCATTGTTTTTTAGTTATTTGTATACTTATCTGTTTCTCTAATACAGAGCGACACTTCGTAGGAAGGGTCTCATTCATGTTTCCCAGCACTAGTACAGATACATACGTCCCGAGTTAGTTGGTGAATATTTACTTTACATTTATTTGGCTTCCGTTAAAGGAAAACACAATAACCATAACAAGAACAATAGAAAATTAAATCATTTAGATAAAACATCAGTGTTTTTTCTATATTTTCTTCGAGTAAAAAAGATATATATAGTTTTAAAAAAAGGTATTGTCAGAAACTCTAGGTTCTGATCTCTGCTTGGCCATTTAATTTAATTGTAATCTTAGTTAAACGCGCACAGAATTCCAAGAGTCCAGGAGTTATAGAAGGCTTCTTGCAAAACCCAGCAGTCTCCCAGCTCACCCCCACCCCAGTCCCTGCTCTGAGACCCGATTCTTCTGTTATTTGCCTCCAAATCTAGATTGCATGTTGCTCTTTCCAGTTTTTAATTTCCAGCCTTGGGCGTTACCTCTGACTTCTCACGATAGAAGAAAAGGACTTATTTTTCTTTCTTATGTACCCCCATCCTATGTGCAGGGCCCTCCTCCCTTCTCATTGTAATTATAATTAAATTTTGAATAATAATCAGTGGTTACATCATTATGACTCTAACAACATTATTCACAGCTGAGGTGCATAATCCGTGGTTACTTGCTCTTTCCAACACAGTTTCCCACCTCTGGTATTACTTGCCTTTTTGGAGAGGACGATGTTGTTAGTTTGCTTAGACTTTATGTATTTATTACTTACTCATCCCTAAGCGCTTCCTCAAATGTCTAAATATAGTTAGGATATGTGACCTTGAGCCAGTTTAGTTCTTCTGATAAAATACTTTGTCATATATAGAAGGAAGAAGGGTCCAGACAACATGAAGACTTAGGCTACTTTATGGTTCCGTGAAACAGACACCTGGATGTTTCGAGCTGGATGGCGTGTTTCGTGCACAGCGTTGCCACCCCGCACACAGCCTTCCTCTCTGATCCGGTGGTCTTAGGTCAGCGTGAGCATTGCTGCTGCTTCCCAGGGGGCGGGGGTGGGGGGTTGGAGCGACTCAGGGTCTGGCTGGAAGTGGAGTCCCATTGGTGTGTAACGAAGCCTGCTTGTCAGCCAGAGCTCTGCCAAGTATGCATAATGAGCTAGAAATACCCTGGGTCCAGCAGGAAGATCAGAGATTCTTTGACTAGGGAGATTTTTTTGAGTCTTTTGACAGGCAGAAGCAACTGGTTATCTTTTGTAATGGATAGACATGGAGAAGCAGAGTAGATAAATAAAGCCAGGGGCGAAATAAAAATTAGCATATAAAATATGAGCAAACAATAATTACGATGATCTTGTTGGAAACAAACAAAAATAAAACAGAACCTTACTTAACAGTAGGTTCTCACATACCGTTATAGGAAATAATAATGCTGGAGACGTAAGCAAGAGCGATCTAATGCCTCGCTTCATAGATATTCTGCTTACCTCAGTCATAGCCTTGGTATACTTGTGAATAGCGTGTGATACGTTTGTTTGGGGGATGTCTGTGTTACTTTCTTTATAAGTAGATGAAAAACAGAGAACACAGAATGAGCCTGTACAGGCATACCTTGGAGATATTGCAGGTTTGGTTCAGACCACTGGCAGAAAGCAAATATTGCAATAAATAGAGTCACATGAAGTTTTTGGTTTCCCATGTAAAAGTTATGTTTACAGTATACTATAGGTGTGTGCAGTGTGCAATAGCATTATGTCTAAAAAAAAACATGGTACATATCTTAATTAAAAATACTGAATGGCTAAAAAATGCTAACCATTAACTGACCCTTTAGAGAGTCGTCACTTTTTTTGCTAATGGGGAAAGTCTTACCTTTGATTTGTAAAAAAAAAAACGCAGTATCTGCGAAGCGCAACGAAACGAGGTATGCCTGTACCAGTTTAATAATTTCCTCCAGAAGCTGTCATTCTAGTCGGCTAGCACTAGGAGGCCACAGAGACCATGATTCTGATGGACTCAGGTTTAGTCACACATCCTTCCTGTTGCAGTTGAAAAAGAAACCTAAGATCAAAAATCCAGTTGAACCGCTGTAAAAACTTCTTAACATTCAGGATAAACAGAATTAAAGATTAATCTTTGTATTTTCCATAATGCAGTAATAAATACATCTAAAAAGGGCAACACTACTTCTTTATTGTCTGTGATATTATAAATAAAATAAACAAAGTATGTATACTTATGTATAACTGCCATTTTAAAAAAATTGTACTTCTGGGTTTTAGTTCTTGGACCCCAAGGCCCTGATTACTTTATGCCTGGATGACTTCAATTGTTTCTCAGTGGATCACACTTTCTGTCTTATTTTCCTCCAGTCTATTCTATTTGTTGAAAACAAGAGTTTCCATCAGAAATAGTTTTGGTCATGTTTGTCCTCTGATTAGAAAACTTTGGTAGTTTATAGTCAAATAGTATTTCAAATGCAAGCCTATTCATTCATTCATTCATTCATTCAACAAATATGTATGATTGCCTTTGTACAATAAGACAGAAACTTGGGTTCGGCCCTTGTGGTTGCTGTATTTACTTATGTATTTCTCAGTATTTTCCACAGGGTCTCTCTTAACAGCTAAATGAATATCTTTTCATCCTTATATTTTTAACTTTGTGCCCTTAAACATAAATCAGCCTCTTGGTCCTTATTCATTGTTCTCGTCTTTCGAACTGCCTCTGGTTATACAAAAACCTGATCTCTCTCTATTACTGTATGATCTCCCAGCCTTTGTGGTATTTAGTTCATACTATATTAGTTTCATTTACTTTTATTTTTTCTCTATTAAAATTAAATTTGAATATGTGTATGCTTTTGCTTAAGAATAAGGTGGTCTTTTATTTCTTTATATTTCTTGTTAGTGCCAAATATAATACTCTATAAAAGGGAACTATTACTGTATGACTGCAGCACATACTATACTGGTATCTTTCCCTACAACCTTTCACCACTCTCTTCTTTTCTAACGGAACCTCAGTTCTGTACAAGAATTCATTCTTTGCATGTGCTTCGGAGAAGGTGGGCTGGGGCCCCAGGCTCCAGCCATCATTCTTGCCAGTTGGTCAGTTTGAGTGTGAGCGTATGATCCACTTCTGGCCCGTGGGACAGGAATTCTGCTGGAGGACTTCAGGAAAGGTTTTCCTCCCTGAGAAAAAAGAGTTATGTGGGAAGTTGTGCCCACTGCAGGCCAAGCTCCAGCCATCTTTCTGGCATGAAGGGAGCTAGCCCAAGCACCAGCTGCCTCACGTAGAAAAGCAGGAGGAGCTTGTTCCCTGGCTGGCGTGGTGGAGCCATCCTTCCTTGGGATGTCTTGTTATGTGAAGATAGTGAAGCTTGGTTGGTGTGGGATTTTCTCTTATTCGCAATAAACGGCATCTGGCTAATTCCTCGTCCTTCAGTTCTCATTGTAGATTCCCCAGTCTCTCACAGCTCCCTGCACATCTCCTGTCATGGACTTGCTATGCGGTGTCGTGATAGCTTATTTATTTGTCAGTACCACAATTGACTGTAAGCTCTGTGAGAGTAGGGACTTTCTGTTGTTTACATTTGTGGCCTTAGGAACTAGCATAGTGCCTGGTGACAGAGTTTTGATACTTATATTTATTCATATTATTCTGAAAATAGACACAAGGTTTCTGGGGCAGGGACAGGTTATTACTTATAGCAATAACCTAAGACAAGAGACTCTGCGTTTATAACCCCTGGAATATCTCAATGGCCCTGGTTTCATCATCCTTCTGAAATGTAAACACATACCCCTAGGGAGAGAAGTCTCTTACTTTCTGTTCAGTCATCTTTTAAATTTTAAGGTTTGTCTTTTAAGCCAGGTCTCAGTAAAATTGGCCCAGAAAATTCTTACTGTGCAGAATTATAAAAATAGTCACTTCCCAAAAGTGACATAGTAGGTGCTCAATAAACTATTTGTTAAATGTTTAACAAATTTAAAGAATAAACCTAGCCCAGTGATCTCAACAGGGCAGGAGTTGGAGGCTTTCGTCGTGGGATGAGGGGGAGGCATATATACCACAGTCATCTGGGGAACTTTTTTTCTGTTATGAACAATGTACTTCCATCCCCAGATTCTGACCTGTTCCTGTTACTGTATATTCCTTAGGGATTTGTTTTTTTGTGGCCAAAAAGGAGGTGAGAAATCTGATACAGGCTGCCTTGTGCTTGAATCCTTTCTGTAGGCTTTCCTGTTAAAGTTACCATTTGTCTTGACACCTAATCCCAAGGCTGCTGTATCAGTGTTTATGGACATTCCAACTGATTCCTTAATTTTGTGTTAGCAATAAGTCAGAACTAAGGAAAGTTTACAAATATGTTGCTTGATTTTAATTCACATTTGGTTCTGGTGTTGTTTTTTTTTTAAATCAAGATATAATTAATATACAAATTATATTAGTTTCAGGTATACAATATAATGATTCAATAGTAGTATATATTGCAAAATGATCACCAATATAAGTCTAGTTAACATCCGTCACTATAGTCACGGATTTCTTTCCTGTGATGAGAACTTTTAAGATCTACTCTCCTAGCTTATTTCAGATATGTAAAACAGTATTATTAACAATGGTTACCATGCTGTATATTACACCCCCATAACTTACTCATTTTATAACTGGAAATTCTTACCTTTTGATCCCCTTAACTCATTTTGGTTACCTTTTCATTCCCCACTGCAGGCGACAACCAATCCTTTCTCCATATCCATGAACTCAGGGTTGTTTTTTTTTTTAAGTTGCCATTTTAAATGATAGTTTTTAAAATTAAAATTACCAAGTCATGTTGTTTGGCTTTTCGGACTTACATTGTTTTTTGTATATTGATCTTATATCCAGCAACATTGATAAACTTATTTTTTATTAGTTTTAATAGCTTTCCTTCATAATTCTGTATATAGGCAATGATCACTTGGGAGATAAGGACAGCTTTGAAAAAATTTTTGTATCTCAATACTATTTCTTTTATTACATTGACTAAGACCTCTACCTTATTCAGTAGATATGATGGTTGTTATCTTGGTCTCATTTCCTGGCTTTTAAAGGAAATACTTATATTATTTAATCATTAAATATAATTTTGTTGTAGATTTTTGTTAAGGAAGTTCTTTTCTGTTCTTGATATGCGTGGATTATTTTTTTAATCATGAAGGTGGGCAAAGAATTAACAAAATCATTTCTCATTCTCTAAGGACAAATCTGACCTTGGGTGAACTTTTTAATCATTTCCTCTGAATCCTGATAAAAGTGGAAAGTCAGCTATGGTACTAGGCAACATCGCTTATGGTAAAAAGTGACCTTTATTTAGTAAATATATTTACACTAAGAGGAACTATACATAAACCCTGAATTCTTGGTTAAAACCAATTGCTTTGAGCTTTCCTGGCAGCACTTTTCAGAGATGGGTATAAACTTGTGGGGACTCTGGAAGCTGTGACTGGGACCAAAGAGGTATTGGTTTCTGTGTGGGACAGAAAGCTTCTAAGCCAGCCGGACTCTGCACCCACCCTGTGATTCTCATTTTCTTGCATCTGAGCTGTCAACTGAATAACAGAGAATGGCTCCTGGATGGCCATGTGGATTCCTGGGAAAATCCTTCCCATGAAGAGAAACACCTGACATTGCCCTGCTGGCGCGGTGTTTACTTCTTACGCTTTCTGAGTGGCTGGCTGCTGAGTGTGGCCTGTGGTAATTGGGTAGCTCAGAATGTGTAATTAGAAGTCCCATGTGGGCATTGCACAGTTCGTCCACTCAAAATACAGAAACAGTGTTTACTGGGGTTGATCTAAGTTTATAACTCTCACTTACAACTTCAATTTCTAATAGTTATTTTATTGGAAAACTCATATAGTCATGTTAATTATTGACTGTAAATTAATATAAACTTTAACATAAAATATATATACAATATACCATTTTAATTTTTTTATATGTTAGATTATGTTTGTGTTTGCCAACCGAAAAGTGGTTCTGCTACTAAAAAAAAGTTTACTAAGTAAGGTTTTAGGGTCGTGCAGTCCAATGCATAGATATCTGCTCTTCTGATATGGTTGCTAAATTTAAATATAATTAGAAATTCAGTGTCTTGGTTGCACTAGTCTCATTTCAAGTGCTCAACAGCCACATGTGGCTGAGTGGCTGCCATATTGGACAGTGTAGATAGAGAACATTTTTGTCATTGCAGAAAGTTCTGTAGGACACTTTCTAGGTTTTATTTTTTAGTCAACCAGATAATTGAGAGCTTCATTTTTTTACTGTATATGTTATATAATGTAAGAAGCTGCTCGATGAACCAATTTAGGATATCAGTTAGAGATAGTATTGAAGAACTCTGTTTACTATTTACATAATAATCTGCTAGAGCAATATTTCTCATATTTGCATTCTTGAACAAATTCTGTTTCTCTGGAGACTTACAAGTCCTTCATGACCAGTGTCAGTTTTGTAATTGATTGCTTTTCTCTTTTTGCTTTATCAACCAGATAGTGTAGGGCGAAATTTATGGCTTAATTTAAGAAACCTTCTAGCCTACATAATTGCATGCTTCTTTTTCTTGTCTGAATTTTTATATTTGTAAAATGCAATTTCATTGTCACATTGGAATTTCTATGGGCTGTCTCAAATGCTGTGTGACAAAGGAGGTAAAGTGTAAGTGTAGTAATAAATACCTTCAATATTTTGATTGATTCTTTCATTACTTATTACTTTAGTCACTTACTACTGAGAGGAGATGAAGGACCTAAAAACAGTTCTAGGCTGATTATGATTACAATATGCATGCATGTTGTCTGAACTACTTAGAATGTAAACCAGTTTAATTCACTTTTCTAAAATGTTTTTAATTTTTGAAAGAACTTTTGAATAACTCTCTTACTAAAGTAGTTTGTAAAAATTTCAGCCTTTTTAGTATTGTTAGGGAATTCCACCAAGAACGTGGCATATATGAGTATTCGAACTGATGAACCGGGTTTAAATAAATAGGGAGAGTGCTGTTTTGTTTCTCAATGGAAACTTTCCTATCTTTTAGGTAACAGCGAATTTAATTTGGGGCATTTATACCTTCTCAGTGTAAAAACACCACTGTGCTTTCCTTTTTCCTTTTATTCTGGAACTTATAAGGAGGTCAACATTATATGTCTTTTATGTTTTACATTTTGCAGCTTTTCTTGCCTCTGAAAACACTTAAAGCAGCTTACACATTTCAGGTCAAAAAGTAAAGTAACTTTATAAAAAATAAAACCAACCCCACCTAAAAGAAGTTGAAGGATTAAGTACCTCCATGTATCAATTCAGAGCAAATCGAAGCCATATACTTGATTTTACATTTTCTGCTTTCTCAAGTGAGAAAAACATAGACTTTATATCGTTTTCATGTACTGACAACCGGAAGCATATAAACATCTGCAGAAACCAAACATTTCCTGGAACTAAACTCGAGCAGAAATTTATCACGTGCATCTCTGTTTAAAGAACCTAGTGAAAAATATCTTCGACCACAGTTATGTAAAAGCTCCAGTAGCGGAGTCCGCGTGGATTAGGTTTTCCAGCAGGCGGAGTCCAAGGAGTCAGTGAAAAACCAGGGCCCAGGAGGTGCGTGGGCCGGTGCGTGTGCTGGTGCGTGGGCTGGTGCGTGGGCCGGTGCGTGGCCAGTGCAGGGCGGAGGGCAGAGAACAGTCTGGGGGTGCGGGATCCAGCACCTCCGCTGGCTGGAAACGATGCTAAGGAACCTATACGTAGAAAATCACGATTGTCAACAGGACCATTAGATCGTTTTTTTTCTCTAACACATTAAGTGTCGTCAGTGTGTTTGCGGTATAGCAATCATTTAATTCGTTCATCTGAAGTCCTCTGACAAACACCTGCAGTGGAGATACTTTATTTTTAAACTTTGAAGGAAGCCAACAACATTTTCATGGAATTTTAAGAGCTAGGCTTCTATTTTTACCAACTCTGAAGTCTAGTTCACTTCAGAGCAGAGGTTAACAACGGAATATTTTTTTCAAGGAGCTTGTGCTCATTAATATAAGTTTTTATAACAGAAAGTAATTTAAGACTTCACGGCTTGTATGACACAAGAGAAACAACTTTTGCTTGGAATATTTGAGGGACAAATATAACAAATTACCCATTTTTTTTCCCATGAAAATCTAAACTAAAAAACTATAGAGCATAGACAGCATAGGGCAATTTCTTTGAAGAATGTTTTTATCCTTTGGGTCTACTTGGGTGAGTTAACAGAAAAACTTAAAAACACTCTAGCCTGTCATGTAGGTTTAAGATTGATATTTTCATGTTGACTACATATGACGGTTCTAATACAGATGTTAATTACTAGCTGCCCATCAGGTGAAAACTGTCCAATTTCTGCTTTTTTAACAGTGAGTCCCATCTAGCCAGCATGGAAGGGGTTGCACTAGTGGGATTAGGGGCCATTTTGCCGGGTTTAGAGGTTCGGTGCTGTTGACGTGCTATTATAAGGCTATTATAAGGAATACATGTGATAATGTGGAGAAAATGCTTGGCATATAGTGGTGCTCAGTAAATGGTGGATCTCCATTCTCTCACGTCACTGACGATGGCCAGACATACAGTCCTAGAATTTTTATCCTGGGCCATATATTTTTAGGCTGTTGGGATCTATCCTAATTTCAGCAGTTTTATATTGACACTTAAGTGCACTCCTAGCATATGGTTGGAAGTGTAGTTTCTAGTCGTTAAGTTATAGATTGATAATAATTCAGGAAATAATGCAAGTGGTTTGAATTTCTTGGCGAAATGAGACAAGATTGAATGGAGTTCAAGAGTAGAATAATTGTATCAGAATACAACTTTCTCTAATTTCACTTGTGAATTTTAGTTCAGCACATGACGGTATTGCATTGGTAAAATATTTGCATGTAGAACCCACTAAGAACCAAGTGGAGCCCCGGGGCCCGGGGATTGGAGCTGGAAGTGTGTGCAGGCTCGTGCAGCCTGTGAGAGTCCTGGACCCCTTAGAAGACAGGCGTACCCACGAAAGGGACCTCGAAATCGTTTCTCTGTAGTCTGAGAACTGCCTTTGGGAGAGTATACTGAGAAGTTCAGAGAGGAACCTTGTAACAAGAGAGCGACCACAACTAGACTGTCAGTCCCTGTCCTTCCTGCCCTCCACTGCAGGGCTACAAGGCCTTCCTACAGGCAGTGCAGCCAAAAATACAGTATGGAGGGCTCCAGAGGAACTCCACCACGACAGCGCTCTCAGGCAAAACGTTAATAAACGTAAAGGAGGAAGCCGTCCGGTGGTTGTGGTGTCATTCAAGGGCGTTGGTATTGATAATTGAGACCCAGATGCCACATTTTCAAATATTCTACTTAACTCTTAAAGTTAGTGGAATATTTTAATTCTTAAATTTAATATAAAATTCATATAATCCAGGAAACCCAAAATTTTAGTGGGAAATGTGATCAGTGATGAAATTATATGAAGACTGTGTGCAAGTTACAGTGCAAAATTTGGTTCTAACGGCATAGTCCACGCTCTGCAAAAGCATGCTGTTAAGAACCGTAGGGTCTGGAGATTGAGTTAAAATGCCTACCCGTGATATTATTTTCAACCGTTTGTTTATCCATCAAATATATTTCAGGGACCTGTGCCATTTTCCTACCATTGGAGGAATACAGTATTGAACCAAACAAAAATTTCTTCCCTTAAGAAGCTTAAATTCTATAGAGGGAAGAGGAAAAAAGTGGGAGATGAGGGATCCAGTGGGGCTGATATGACTGACTGACTGAATGAATATAAACAAATACAAGTAAATTAGAAGGAGGTCGGTAAGGGGAATGGGAGTCAAATATGTGGTGATGGAAGGAGATTTGACTTTGGGCGGTGAACACAATGCAATGCACGTATGATGTTATTGAATTGCACACTTGAATCCTGTGTAATCATATTAACCAATGTCACCCTCGAAAATTTAATTAAAAAAAAACAAGAAAAAGTAAATCAGGGGAAGTGGAGTAGAGCATGTACTGGTGTGGATGGGGTGTTAAATGAAATAGAGTGGCTAGAGAAGGCCTCTCTGACTGATTGACACTTGTTTAAAAACCCGAAGTAGGTGACGGTGGTGGTGGGGGGTGCCTTGCAAATGTCTGTGAAGAAGCGCATTCTGTAGAGCGGGAAGAGTACGTGCAAAGCCCCTGGCATGAGTGTGTTCACATCCTTGAAGAACATCAGGGAGAGCGGTGGGACGAGGGAGTGAGCAAGGGGGAGAGTGGTAGCAGGTGAAGCATGAGAGGTGCCTGGGGCCAATTACAGACCTTGTAGGGTGTTATAATGCCTTTCGTTCTGACTAGAGAGAAACAAATCTGAACTAGAGAGAAACAAATCTGAACTAGAGAGAAACAATCGGTGGGTCTTGAGCAGAGGAGTAGCGTGATGTGATTTTTTGTGTCAGTATGACTCTGGCCTTTTGTTGTGAAAACAGCGTGCAGAGAGGCAGGAGTAAGATCAGCCGGGAGGCTATTGCAGATGATGGAGGCTCAGATGGCAGTAGTGGTGAAGAAGGGAGTAGGGAGAAGTAGTTAGAGGTCAGATACATTTTTGAGATAGAGCCAGAAGGATGGCTGACGGATTGGCTGTGAGGTGTGAGGGAAAGCGAAAAGTCAGGGATGACTTGGAGGATTGAATTATCATTTACTGAGATAGGGAGGCCTGTAGAAGCATCAGCCTTAGAGGGGAAACATCGGGATGTTAAGTGTCAAGTAGGCACCTGAATTCCCTGAGCCTGGAATTCAGGGAAGAGGTTCAGGTTCTTATTGTTGGTATTTAAAGTGATGAGTCCCATTGCGATGGCCAAGGCGGGAGAGAGGATAGATAGAAAAGAAATTTGAAAACCGAGACCCTGGGACACTCCAGAATCTAGATAATGAGAAGTCTAAGAAGGAATGGCCAGTGAAGCAGAAGGAGAGGAGAGTGTGGTGTCTTGGAAACCAAGCAAAGGAAGAGGGGCGTCATCAGCTCTGTCACATACCACTGACAGTTCCAGTAGGATGAAAACTATTAGATTTAGTAAAAACTGTTGCTGCTGCTTTTCAACCCAAGTGCCTTGAATAAATTTAGTTAACCGCTTTCAGGTGAAGCTGTGGTGCCTGCCTCATAGGGTAGTTGTGGCGAACTGTTTAAATGGATGAGATAATTTGCTGAAAGTGCCTACCTCAGCACCTAGCTATTGGATAGTTTAAGGTGGGAGTCATTGATGACTACTTAAACAACAGCTTTAACTTAACAGTTGAGACATAAGTCTGATTGGAATGGGTTCAAGTGAGACGGGAAGAAAGGATTGGAGACAACTCTTGTGAGTATGCCTATAAAGCTGAATTAGACTAATGGGGAATTTATTCATGGGAATATGCGGTCAAGAGAAAGGTCTCTCCTTCCTTCCTTCCTTCCTTCCTTCCTTCCTTCCTTCCTTCCTTCCTTCCTTCCTTCCTTCCTTCCTTCCTTCCTTCCTTCCTGGTTGGGAGAAAGTATAGGCTATCTGCTGATGAGAACCACCCTCTATAGAAGGGACAATTGATGATATAGTTGGATTTGGGATTGTGAGGTATTTTGGTCACAGATAACAAGTTGACTGAAATAACTAATATTGTCCTTTGTTTCTTTACCCTCTCCTTGTCTTTCATTCATTCACTTACCAAACATTTATTGAAGGTTCACTAAGCGTCAAGGATTGAGCTAGGTGTTGGGTAAAGGATGATAAGGGTGAATCAACAAGAATGACCTCTACACTCTTAAGGAGCTTTTATTATCTGGTGGAGATAGGCATTCTAAAAGCACACAAATGAATAAATGTAGGTTTTGATGAATGCTTTGTGGGAAAAGTACAGAGTATTGTTGAAAGGGATAGTACCATGGTGTGATGCGGGGGGCGGATGGGGGGAGGATATTAGAAAGCCTCTCAGCAATAAATGGTGGCCATGACCGAGAGGAAGAGTGTTCTAAGAGGGAACAGAGTATGCAGAGGCCCTGGAGCAGGGGCGAACTGGTGCTTTTGAGGATTTGAGAAGCGGCCAGTGTGACCTGTGAGGTAGGAAGGGACCAAGTTGAACAAAGCTTTGGAAGCCATGTTAAGATTTTGGATTATATCCTAGGAGCAATGGGAAGCCATTGAAAAGTTTTAATGTGGGAAGGGACATGATGAATTCTGCCCTGGGGAAAAACATTATCTATGTTGCAGTGTGTATAGTGAATGGATTGGAGGGGAAAACAGTGGGAAAAAAACAGTTTAGGCAAAAAGATACTGTCTATGAAAATAGGCAGAAATACTTATGATTTTGCTATGAAAAAAATAAAATTGACAGTATCCTTTATTTAGCAGAATTGAGTTTACCAGGTTTCTCAGCAGCTGTGAAAAAGAGCATTTTTTGTTGTTAAAAATAGTATCAATACAGAAGAGTCAGATGAAAATATTAGTGACTTCAGATTATTAAACATAAAATGAAACTTGGAATAAGATAGTTACAACTTTGTGAAAAATTAAGATAATAAGATCCTATCAACCATTTTTTCTTAGTAAAATACCAGTGATACAGTATTAAAGGCAGAATCTAATAAGAAAATATTAAAGGACATGAATATGTACCAAGAGTAATTCATCTGTTTGATATTTTTTGTTATGTAAAGAAACCTTAAAATTTTTGCTTTATTATAGTGGACGTACGTTATTTTTATTTTTTAGAGTAAAGCCAGTATAATAAAAAGAGATCATTGGTTAATAAATAGATATTTCAAAAGTTCCCCTTTTCACTTTCAAGTGCTTCGTTTATACAATAAATTAAATGTTTAGAGATGGAGGGTCTCTAACCAGAGAGATCAGAATATACCAATCAGACTGGTAAAAAAGTGATCAAGTTGTAGTAAAGGCTGCATATTTTATCATGCTGACTTAGGTTCTCCCCAGATTTCTGAAAACAGAAAGGCAGTTGCAATACCACGTATTGCTGTATCAGTTTACCCACAACCCCAGGGCCACGAATTAACTTGTTCTGAGCCCTCACTTAAAAAAAGGAGAGAGAGAAAGAAAAAAAGGAACAGAGCTTATTCCCTATCTAGACGATCCACTCATGCGAGTTCTATCTTGGTTGTAATTCTAGTTTTCTTCCTCACACAGGCATTTTATTGCTGCTTCTCAAAGTTAGAAGCGTTGGATATTTCACCACCCAGAGTTTCTGTGCCTCCCATATCTAAGCTCGAACCTGCCAGTAGACAACACCATGTGACAGCTGAGTAAGTAGATGCTGCTGTGTATTTGTTTTACTGCTTAAAAAAAAAAACATTTAACTTTAAAGTTTTAAAATATTATGCATTTTAATTGAGTTCTTTAGATTTTGTTGTTGAATTATGATGGCAATTATTATAATTCCAATAAGTGAATATTTATAAATAATGGGATTCTGGAAGAAATTAATCCCCTGATGATTAAAAAAAATAATGAAAACATTTCCATGCGTAATACTTTAGCTATTAGGAAACAGGATTTAAATGCGTATGTGAAAAATTTAAAAGCATTCTCCTTGGTGTTTTACTT
The DNA here is from genome assembly GCA_003508835.1 of Eonycteris spelaea. Lineage (NCBI taxonomy): Eukaryota > Metazoa > Chordata > Mammalia > Chiroptera > Pteropodidae > Eonycteris > Eonycteris spelaea. The sequence continues at coordinate 375,491 of PUFA01000310.1, read as the reverse complement.
CACTTTTATATACTGAAATGTAAAATTATTGGTAAAACAACTGTTCTGAATTTTTAAATGCAACTACATCTATACAAAAAAATTATCTTTTAACAGAATATAGTTTGGTTAACTTGAAATAAATACTTTTTTTCATGGAAATAATGTAATAATTCTATTTGGAAGTAAAGATTTTTTTCCCCTGCTAATATAGAAAAGAACACAGGATCTCTCTAGGTCTAACTTTGTTTCCTAATTGAGGAGCCTAGGGAAGAAAGGCATTTATTCTTTCTAATCTAAACATCTGAATGATATCTGTCTTTCTCTCTCTGACTTATTTTTCTTAACATAATACCCTCTAGGTACATCGATGTTGTCTAGTAAGGTTTCATTATTTTTTTATGGCTGAGTAATATCCCATTGTATATATCTACCACATCTTTTATCAGTTATCTCTACCAGTTATCGGTATTTTTTCAAAGTAGTGTTTTAGATTTCTTTGGATAAATACCTAGAAGTGGAATTGCTGGGTCATAAGGTAGTTTTGTTTTTAATTTTTTGAGGAAACTCCATATTGTTTTTCATAGTGGCTGCACCAATTTGCAATCCCACCAACAGTGCATGAGGGTTCCCTTTTCTCCACATCCTTGCCAACACTGTTGTTTGTTGATTTACTGGTGATGGCCATTCTGACAGGTGTGAGGTGTTATCTCATTGTGGTTTTAGTTTGCATTTCTCTGATGATTAGTGACATTGAACATCTTTTAATATGTCTATTGGCCATCTGTATGTCCTCTTTGGAGAAATGTCTATTCAGGTCCTCTGCCCATTTTTTAATTGGTTTGCTGGGGTTTTTTTGGTGTTAAGGTGTATGAGTTCTTATAAATTTTAACCCCTTAGTGGGTGTGTCACTGGCAAATGTCTTGTCCCAATCAGTAGGTTGTATTTTGTTGATGGTTTCCTTTGCTGTGCAAAAACTTTTTACTCTGATGTAGTCCTATTTGTTTATTTTTCTATTTGATTCCCTTGCCTAAGGAGATATATCAGAAAAAAAATATTACTAAGAGCAGTGCCAGAGAGTATACTGCCTATGTTTTCTTCTAGGAGTTTTATGTTTCGGGTCTTACATTTAAGTCTTTAATCCATTTTGAGTTTCTTCTTATATATGTTATAAGAAGATAGTCTAGTTTCATTTTTCACTTATATGTAGAATCTGAAGAACAAAATAAGCAAAAACAAAACAGAACAGAAACAGACTCTTAGATACAGGGAGCAAATTGATGGTTACCAGATTTTAGTGGGGGGGAGGTTGGGGAGCTGGGTGAAAAAGATGAAGTGGTTAAGAAGTACAAATTGTTAGATACAGAATACTCACAGGGAGATAAAGTGCAGCATAGGGAATATAGTCAGCAATATTGTAATTGTGTATGGTGTCAGATAGGCATGAGACTTATTGGGGATCAGTTTATAAATTATGTAACTGTCTTAACCGCTATGCTGTACACCTGAAACTAATACAAAATACTATCAAATGTCAAAAAACTCCCATCTGAATGAACTTTAAAGAATTGAACCAGTTATCTTGATATAAACTGTTTCTCAGAATGGAAGTTATTGTTACTCTTGTCCTATCCATTGAAACTGTTTGACAAAACTAGGAAACCATGAGGTCACATCAGGGTGTTGTTTGGAATGCAATTAATAAATATTCAAGATGTTCCTCGCTATGATGGGGTTATTTAGTTTTGGTCTGTATCTGTGCTGGTCCCATGTGGCAGTCACTGGCTACATGTAGCTGTTGACATTTGATATGTGGTTAGTCCAACTGAGATGTGCTGTGCATAAAATACACACCACATTTTAGAAACTTAGTATGAACAAAAGGCTAAAAAATTTTACGCATCATTTTTGTATGAATTACATGTTGAAATAGCAATATTTTACATATGTAAGGTTAAATAAAATTATTAAAATAAATTTAACTTTTTAAAAACTTTTTTATGTATTTGCTAGAAAATTTTTAAATTACTTGTGGCTTACGTTATATTTCTAATGGACAGAACTGGTCTGTATCATCATACACAATCAACTTTCTTAGTTATAGTTATCCATTACTCAGCCTTCTGTAAGCCTTCAACCTCCTGGCCTGTGTATGGATGAGTTAATATAAATCTGTATTTGTTTTAAGAAGGTGATTCTTTGATTCATTAAATACTTAATGAGTACCTACCATTTGCTTCACAGTATTCTAGATACTCGTGATACAGTAGTGAACAAAATAAACAAAACTCTATGCCTTCATGGAGTTGACATTCTGTCAGAAAGACACAGGCTATAAACAAGTGAAATATATAATCTATCGTAAGGCAATAGTGCTTTGGTGAAAATGTAAGGGATTCAATTATAAATAGAGTATTCAGGGAAGGCGTCACTTAAAAGGCAATGTTTGAGGCAAGACTTAAAGAAGGTGAGAGAAAGAGACCTGTAGATACTCGGGGGGAAGAGTGATCTAGGCAGAGGGAATAGGAAATACAAAGATCTTGAGGCAGGTTGGGGTTCTCTTGTTGGACAATAGAAGGAAGGAGGCTCGGTTATTGGTTAGAATGGAGTGAGTGATGGGGACAGAAGGAGATGAAAGATAATGGGTGTGAACAGTGGTTTTTATAAGGATTTTGGCTTTGAGCAAGGTGAAAAGGAATTGGTAGGGTTTGAGAATAGAGTCAGATGATTTTTCTACTGAAGCTGCTGTGATTAGAATAGCTTGGAGTGAGTCTGGGGGCATTGCAGGGGTGAAGCAGAGGGATCCAATTCAAGACTCCTGCAGTGCCATAGTTGAGAGATGATGGTGCCTGAGACCATAACCAAGAGAAGGGATGAAATTCTATTTATATGTTACTGTGAAGTTAAAAACGGGCTGAAAAAGAAAGAGATGTGTCAAGGGTGACTCAATTTTTGGCCAGAATAACTGAAGAATGGAGTTGCCTTTTGTTGAATCCGGAAGGGTCATGGGAAGAATAGATTTGGAGCAACACCAGGAGCCCTTCTTTGGGCACATTAAATTTGAGATGCCTCTTCAAACATCTAAGTGGAAAGGTCAAAGAGACAGATGAGTTCAGGTAGAGAGAGGTCAGAGCCAAAGAGGCAAAGTCATTGGCATTTAGCCGTTATTTAAAGCCCAGAGAAGAGTTGAGATCACCAAGGGCGTAAGAGTAGATAGAAAGAAGGAGAGTCAGGGACCACAGCAACCTTCAGAGGTTGGGAAATGAGATGGATTCCACAGGGAGACTGAAGAATGAACCATAAGTTGGGAATATGGGATAATCTAGTCTCCAAGGGAACAGAGCGTTTCAGAGAAGCAAAAGTAACCGGCCTCAGTTGCTGCTGGTGAGTCAGGCAGGATGTGAGCTGAAAACTGGTCATTGGAGTTAGCAATGGGGGGATTATTAGTGACCTTGACAACCTTGACAAGAGTATTTCAATGAAGTGATGGAGTGGACTAGAGTCAAGGGAGAATTGGGGGAAATAAATCAAAGAGGGTAAGTATACAGACTTCTGAGGAACTGTGGAGTCAAGAGGGGTCAAGGAAGTTTTTGATTTTAGTTTTTCAGATGAGAGAAGTTACCACATGTTTCTCTCAGTGCAGGTATTAGATTTCAAGATACTCTTCTGAAATACCTACCAGATTTGTGACACTTAAGGCCTCTACCTCTGTGTGCGTACGTGGAGAGGATTACTATTTCTCTCCTAGGAGGATTTCAGAGAATTGTGTTTTGTAAGGGTTGTCTGTGTGTGTGTAGATTGGCATTACTTATGTTAAAGGTTGCTTTTGCAATCTTTATGAAATTTGGCTTTGTTTCTTCTTGCTCATGGCCTGCATTCACATTCCAATAACTACAAATTTTAAGGAAACAAATGTTAAACTAGTTATTCTCAACCGAAAGTGTTGAGACGGCTAATGTTTGGGGTTTACTTTCTTTTCCTTTCCTTAAAGGAAGTTATTAAAGCATTGGAAGAAATTGAGGCAGAGACGTACATGCCCAAGGTAACAAGATGAAACATTACCAGAATAACTAAATCTTAGATCTGATTTACTGGCTATGTGAAACATTTAATCCCTCTGTATTTCAGTCCCAACAGGTATAAAATGAGGATATTTGCTCTGCCTACGACATGAGGTTTTATGAGGATCAAGCAGGGTAGTAGGTGAAAGAGCTTCGTTGACTATAAACCATTCTATAGATATTAAGTAATAGTGTTAAAAGCAAGTTAGGCTTAAGAATTTTGTGACAGTATTTGTCATAACTGGAGAAGTGGAATGTAACAAAATCTGGGTTGAGGATAATTATAATACGTGATAATACTAATAGAATCTTTAAGAATTTGCCTTTGCCTATGTCAAGCTTTGTTGATAACACCATAGGGTCTATCGTATTTGAGCTAACACAGAGTTTTGTGGTCAGGAGACATGGCTGAGATCCAAACAATCAATCAGTTTATCCCCTAGGAACCTCAAAATTACTGAACATCTGACTCCTTTTGTTAGTTTGCATGTGGAAGACTCACTCTCCTAATGGAAAATGTTCAAGCTATGTTGATAAATTTTATGTCAGACTTGAAAGCATTTCTATATTTTGATACCTAAAGTGGAATTGTAGTCATACTTTATTTTTGTAAGAGATTATGTTATGGTAAATGGGGAAATTTAAAATGGATAGCCAAGGTCACTGCCATTAATGATGATGATTCTCTTTCTGAATAAAACAATTATAAAACTGGAAAAGATTGACAAAAACAATGATTTCTGGGCACCAGAAATGGACTGAAAAGGCAGACAATAAATATGTTGGAGCTTTGGGTAAGATTTTGCTGAGAAAAAAGATCACTGGAGTCATGTCAAAATGATACAATAGCCAACTGCCACTCATAGAGACTAGAAATGCAGCAATTAAAGCATCAAAAAAAAAATAAAGATTTTTCTGAGAGAAATTTAAGTATACCTAAACAAGTGGGAATGTATACCATGTTCACAGGTTGGAAGACTCAATATTGTTAATGCGACATCTTTCCCCAAATTGATCTATAGTCAAGAAAGTCATTGTTCAGATCTCAGAAAGGATTTTTGTAGAAAAATATGTATAGAAATTGGCAAACAGATTCTAAGATTTGTATGGAAATGGAGAGAATCGAAAATAGTTGAAATTACTTTTAAAAAAAATCAGAAAGTTGGAGGACCTATACAACTTGATTTCAGAGCTTACCATAAAGCTATAGTAACAAACGGTGCACTATACAGAGACAGAGAGACGCCTAGGTCAGTGGAGCAGAACATCCAGAAATAGACACATATATGGTCAGTTGCATTTCAACAAAGGAGCTGAAGTAATCCAACAGGGACAGCATAGTCTTTTCAACAGAGGACGCTGCAACAATGGATTATCCATGTGAAGCAAAACGTACCTCACCTTTTACCTTACATCACGCACGAAAATGAACTTAAATGGATCATAGAACAAAACATAAAAAAGAAAACATGGCGGAAAGTCTTTGTGTCTTGGGTTAGATGAGGATTTAGCAACTAGGATAAAAAAAGTGTTAAGTATCAAAGAAAAAATGAGTTGGCCTTCAACAAAATTAAAGTTTGGGTTTTTAAAAGATACCACTATTAAGAAAATAAAAAGTCATGTACTAGGAGAAAATATTTACAAAATATATGTCTATAAAAGATTTGTATCTAGAAAATACATTAAGAACTCTTAAAACTCAGTCCTAAGACAGCAACTCAATTTAAATATGTGCAATTTAACTGTGGATAGACATTTCACCAAAGAAGATATACGAATGGCAAGTAAACACATGAAAAGAGTTTCAACATCATTAGTCATTAGAGAAATGAAAATTAAAGCCATAATAAGATATTGCTCCACACTCATTCTATAACTAAATTGATAAAGACTGACATTCCATGTGTTTGTTGGCAAGGATGTGGAAACACCAGAATCCTCACATTTTGCCTGTGGGAATACGATATGGGGCCAACATGTTGGAAAATAGTTTGGCGGTTTCTTTAAAAGTCCAACATACATTTAACATATAACCCAACAATTCTATTCCTAGGTATGCTGTAAGGAAAAATAACAATATGTCCGGACAAAGACTTAAGTTGTGATTGCGAAAAACTGGGACTAAGGTAAGCATCCACCAGCAGATGAATGGATAAGCAAATTGTGGCGTATCCACACAGTGGAATGCTTCTCAGTGAAAAACGGCCGTACTGAGGTAGACAGCATCCTGGTTCAATCTCAAAAGAATAATGTTGCATGGAAAAACCAGACATCCCCGCGCCCCCCCTTCAAGTACCATAGTGTCTCATTCCATTTAACTGAAATTCTAGAAAACGCAGACTAATCGATAGTGACAGAGAATAGATCAGTGGTTGCCTGAGAAGGTCTTGGGAGAGGAAACAGAAAAAGATCCCAAAGAGAGGGGCACAATGAAACACTGGAGGTGATGTATATATTTATTTTCTTGGTTATGCATGATAGTTTCATGGGTGTATATGTATGTCAAATTGTATACTTTAAATATATGTAATTTTTCATAAAGCAATCACATCTAATAAGGTTGTTTAAAAAATTGTGCCCATTCAAAAAGCAAACAAATGCTTATAACGGCATTATTCACAAAAGATAAAAACCAGATGCAATCCAAATTCATTAGCTGGTGAATGAATAAAACAAAATGTTACCCACACAAGGGAATATTATTCAGCCATGAAAAAGACCAAAGTTCTGATTCATGCTACTGATATATATGACAACGTGAATGAACCTCAAAAACAATGTGCCAACTGAAAGAAGCCAGAAACAAAGGACTATATATTGTATGGTACTATTTATATGAAATCTTTAGAAAAGGCAAAACCATAGGTCAGAGCAGTGGTTGCCTGGAGCCAGAGGAGGGAGCAGAGAGATTGGCTGTAAAGAGGTACAAAGGAACTGTTGGGGTGATGGAAGCGTTCTTGTTAATAGTTGTGCAGTTGGATAAATTTACTAAAGCTCACGTAAATGTACATTTAAATGGATGACTTTCATGGCATGTAAATTATACCTCAACAAAGATGTTAAAAAAATGGATGGCAAGTCAGATTTGTAAATTCTCTTTAAAGTAACCATTCAATAAGACTATATTGCTAATTTCATTGCAATAATATTGCTTTGGAATACTTAAGTGAGAACCATTGAATTGATGTTCTGTGTCAGATGCTCCTTGGATTCTAATGGAAAATGGCAATCTTTATTAGTTGCCTTTTCCAGAATTTCTTGTTCAGTAACAGCTGTGTTTCCCTTGCATGTGAACATTGGTTTAGAATGATTGGTTTTATGTTTAATAACTATTAACACTCCCTACTGGAAGAAATGGTAGTTTCTTAGGTTAATATTCTGTTCATGTAAAGTAGATCAAATGTGTAGTGGGAGATTGTCCTCCGTCTTTCAGCTCTTAGGAAGAAAAATAGATGATGGCCTAACGCCTTTGTATTCTTTAGATACAGAAAGGCACACCCTTCCAGACCTAGGGTGTCTAGCCACTGCCCCCAACCCCAGATGTGTGGAGAAATCCCAGATATATGGAGAAATCAGAGCGTTAACCTGAAAACAAGATCCTTTCAAAGAGCAGGAGGGCACAGAGCAAAGGAAGAGAAAGAAACCCTCTGGAACACCTCTAGCTGGGTCCGGCCATGTTTGGCACCAGACGAGGAGTTGGTGACCCCATGGCTTTGCCCCTGCATACCCTTACATATACACTTAGAGACTGAATTTTACTTTCTTAGGTAAAAGTAGATTGGTATATTTCAGGTAGAAAATTACCTAAATCAGAATCTTATTAGAACATTTTTTTTTTGCTCATAGTTCTGCCCAAGTCCATGCACAAAGAAAAAATTTATTTTTGAAACAACTAGTCCTTTGACTGAAATTCATTCAGCTCTTTTCCAAATAAGGTAGCAGCTATGTAACCAAATTCTCCTTTTTCTTCTTTTCTTTCTTCCCCAAACAAATCCTTTGCTCAACGAAGATTTATGGGACACTCATATTTGCCTGGCATTCTAAAGATGGGGCTGAAAGGAGCATGGGGTATGACATAAACATGACATAAGCATGGGGATAAATGAGAATGACAGTTTATTAATTTGGCAATTCTAAATATTTCTGCCTTGTTTTTCTTTTGAAAGAATTACTTTTGATAAGGAGATCCATGATATACAAAATAATACCCAATTTTTGTACCTTTTTGAGAATATTGAAAAATAATTTGGAAGAGAACTTTTTTTATGAAAACTTTTGCCCATTTTTCACTTTTCTATTTTTTTAATGATCATGAATATATTATACTAAACTGATAATACTATCTAAACAGTTGCTTTGAAAGTACATCAGAACAGTAGGAGTTAAAAATAGGTTTACCTATTGCTTCAGACTTATCTTTTGGTAATGTGTAGTCAGATCCTGCTTTAAATGTATTCTTGGTTGAGGTATTTTGAGGAAGTGAGTTGCTTGACCTCGGTTATTAGGCTCTTTCCTTGTGTGTAAAATGAAGACAATGAAGTCCCTGCCCAGCTGCTGTAAAACTCAAATAACTTCTGGGTTTGCGTGCCAGTTTAAACAGGCAGTTTCCTTTTGTACCACAAGAGGGAGAGCCTGCGTTGTTGCTGCCCTGAGCTGAGGTCTGAATTCTTTTCTAAAATGTGGCTGGAAAGTTAGGATCCAGTGGATTGCTGGGAAAATGTGAAAGAGAAGGATTTGTCGACAATGTTAAGAGAAAGGGGGCTCGAAACATGTAGTGATGAAAAGGAAGAGATTGTGAATAAAATTCCTTTTAAGATATGAAAGCTTTTGACAACATAGATAATTACAGATTTTATTCCAAATAACCCCCCCCCTTTTTTGATCTATCTATACCTGAGAATTTCGATTTATTTATTTTGCGTTTTTTTTCTGCTTTGTGACTGTGTCTTTTATATCAAACAAATATGGGATCCAAAATTTAGTTTCTCAGTACTGGTCCTAAATAATTAATATTGGTTAAAGATAAATGGGATTGTTTGCTCAGTTTCTTGATTACCTACAAAACCTGTTTGCTTTAAATTAATAAGTTAGGAAGTCTTTGAATTTGTTCCTTTTCCCCCAACTCTCAGCTTTTTTTTCCCCTTATTTGAGCTTCTGTGCTGTTTTCTGTGCTTTTTTTCTGTCATACATTGCTCAGAAGGTTGGGTGGGGACGAGGAAAAACATTGTGAATCAACCCTAGGGACACGGAACTAATTTTAATATACGGTGAACTTTTGAAATTTGAAACCAAGATCAGAGCTAAACAAATAAGAGTGAAGATAGCAGTTATGGAGTTATTCTAATAAATCTAGGGAAGTAGTTTTTTTTTTTTTAAATCTCAATTATGTGAATGTTTCCTGTCACTATGCTTTTAGATTTAAATTATCTGGGTCATCTCTTCATTTTGCCAGCATTTGTATATAGAAATAATGAGCACGTTGTGTTTAACATCACTAAAGTATACTTAAATATTTTTTGTATTGGAAATGTGAATTTAGAAAGAACAATTTTAGACATCTCTTTTGACTCCGAATTGTACTTTTAGAAATTTTCTCTGAGACTTGTTCTCGGTTTACAGTCAAACTGCATTGGTTCATATTATGGCACCTACTATGTTTGAAACTTGGCAAAAGCAAAGTTACCCCTTTACTTTCACTCTCACTCATTTGAAATCTGATAATTTCTGGAGCAGGAAGAAGTGACATTACTATAGGAATTATATGCATGATTTTATCTGTGGAGCAGCCAGTTTAAAATGAACACTGCTGGTACACTGCAAGGAATTACAAACTCGTAAATGCTTTTGAGATCGCAACATTAAAGAAAGAAATAATTTCAAGGAGAGAAGAACTCTGTAGCTCTGTTTTCTTTGCTTCCACCATGAAATTTGTTCTTGTTCCAAAATGTGGAAACGTCCACGATAATCTGTTGTCCATATGAATGTCATCCATCTTGTTTATTGTGGTAAAAAGAATAGAATAATCGATACAGGAACAGGCTGTCCCTCTTCTTTAAAGTTACTTTTAAAAATTATGGAATATTTCAGGCATATGAAGAGAGCATAGGGAACATTACGGAATCAGAATGTTATGTAGCTATTAAAACATTATGTGATTCTTCCACAAGCCTGTTCCCTTTTCGACCTTACGGATGTCACTGTCCTGAACTTGGTGTTTATCATGCTCACACATGTTTTTACACTTTTACTAAGTACAGATGTGTTCCTAAGCATAAATAGTATGAATGGTGAATCGTATGAATTGTAATTCTCTTAACAAGTTTCTACGTGAGCAGCGCGTTATTGTTGACTTTAAGCGGTGCTGGAGAGCAGAGCTCTAGAACTTTTTCCTCTTGCGTGGCTGAAACTTTATCCGCTCTCGGCAGCAGCTCCTCATTTTCCGTAACAACCGTCATCTATTTTGAGCTTCTGTGAGTTTGATTCCTTTAGATACCTCACATCAATGGAAATCACGCAGTATTCCTCCTTCTGTGATTGGCTTATTGCACTTAGCGTAGTGTCCTAAAGGTCCTTCCATGTTGTCGCATATAACAGAATTTCCTTCCTTTTAAAGGCTGATTAATATTCCATTCATCTGTGGGTAGACATCTTAGTATTTCTTTTTTTTCTTCTTCTTCTTCTTTTTTTTTTTTTACTTTTAGGCTAATGTGAATAATGCTACAGCGAACATGGTAATGCAGATACCTCTTTGAGATCCTGATTTCAGTTGTTTTTGGATAACTAGCCAGAAGTGGAATTGCTAGATCATACGGTAGTTCTATTTTTAATATTTTAAAGAAGCTCCATATTGTTTTCCACAGCAGCTGCACCATTTTATGTTCCCACCAACAGTGCACAAGGGTTCCGATTTTGTTCACATCCTTGCCAACACTTGGTATTTATTCATTTATTTTGGTTAATGGCTATCCTAACAGGTGAGATGATACCGTGATTTTGATTTGCATTTCCCTGGCGATTGGCGATGTTGGTCAGTTTTTCGTATACCTGTTAGCCATTTGTATGTCTTCTTTGAAGAAATGTCTATTCGCGTGTTTTGCCCATTTTTAAATCTTTTTATTTATTTATTTACCATTGAATTGTAGGGCTCTTTATATTTCTTGGATATTAGCATACCCATATGTGGTTTGCAATTGTTTTCGCTCTGTTGATTATCTCCTTTCCTGTGCAAAAGCTTTTTTACTTTGATGTAGTCCCACTTTTCTGATTTTGCTTTTGTTGCAAGATCAATGTCGTGAAACTTGTCTTTTGCATTTTCTTCTAGTTTTACAGTTTCAGCTCTCCTGTGTTTAAGTCTTTAACCCATTTTGAGTTGATTTTTATGTGTGATATAAGGTAAGGGTCCGGCTTCATTCTTTTGCATCCAGTTTTCTCGCACCGATTACTGAAGGACCGTGCCCTCTCCCCTTTGCGTTTTCTTAGTGCCCTTATTGAAGATCGAGTGACTATATATGCCTGGACTTATTTCTGGATTTTTTTGTTCTGTTCCATTGATCTACATGCCTGTCTTTATGCTAGTGCCAGTTTGAGAAGAGTAGCTTTAATATTTCTTTAAATATTTGATAGAATTCACCAGGGAAGCCATTGGTTCTAGGCTTTTCTTTGTTGGGAAGTCTTTTATTACCAATTCAACCTACCTACCAGTTACAAATCTGTTCATGTTTTATATTTCTTCATGATTCAGTCTTGGTGTATTCTAGTCTTGTGTGTTTCTAGGAATTTAGTCATTTCTTCTAAGTTATTCAGTTTGTTGGTATGAAATCTTTATCTCTGTGGCATCAGTTGTTCTGTCTCTCTCATTTCTGATTTTATTTGAGTCTTCTCCAGTTTTTGTCTTTTGTCAAGGTTTGTCAATTTTGTTGATTTTTCCAGAAAATCACCTCTTAGTTTTGTTGGTATTTTTCTATCTTTATTCCATTTATTTCTGCTCCAATATTTATTATTTCCTTCCTTCCGGTAAGTTTGTTCTTCTTTTTCTATTTCCTTGAGTTGTAAAGTTAGCTCGTTTATATAGGCCTCTCTTCTTTTTTAATGTAGGTGTTTATTTAATATTGCTTTTTTGCATCCCGTAAAGTTTTGCGTATTGTATTTTTGTTTTTGTTTCCCTCAAGATATTTTCTAATTTCCCTTTTGATTTCTTCTATGACCCATTGGTTGTTCAAGGGCATGTTATTTAATTTCCACATGCTTGTGAATTTTCTAGTTTTTCTTCTGCTGTTGATTTCTAGTTTCATTCCATTGTGGTTGGGAAAGATACTTGGTATGATTTTAATCTTCTTAAATTTGTGCAATACATGCTTTCAAACAAGATATAAATTGTGTCTGTTGAAAGTAGAATTCCAACCTTTCCACCGTGTGAGGACATAGTATTAAGAAAGGCATCTGTTACCCAGGAAGGGATCTCTCACCAGATGCTGAATCTGCCAGCACCTTGATCTTGAGCTTCCCGGCCTCCAGAACTGTGAGAAATAAATTTCTGCTGTTTATAAGCCTATCTATATCTCTGTCTATCTGTCTTTTTGTCTGTCTGTCTGTCTGTCTATCATCCATCCATCTATCTATCTATCTATCTATCTATCTATCTATCTATCTATCTATCATCTATCTATAAATTCCAAAGAAAGCAGACTCTGAAAAGGATTATTAACATACAGGAAATTTACTGAGGGAGATTTTCGGATTTACCTAAAATCTGTGGAAGAGAAGGAAGCGGGATTGGGCATAGCAAGAAACGGGGCTGCAGCGCAGTCACAGGAAAGGCCTCAGCTGATCCCACGGGGAGCACCGAAGGTCCAACAGCCATTCTTAATGGTCTCAAGTGGGATGAGGGACCAAGCAAGCATTCGTAGCCTCACCTTGACTGGTGATTGGATGCAGGCTGTCTGTCCATGGAGAGGGAATGTGACTTTGGTGAAGTGACTCTCTTCAGCTGAGGGTTGTCAGCTTGCAGCATGCGCAGTAGCTGGGGGAATCGCCCTTCAGGGTCTAAGCGAGACCTAAGCACATCTCAGCACTCACTGTAGTACACATTCTACACATCATTGCAGCTTGCCTTTTTGACCCAAAGTTATGTTTTTGAGATTTATTCATATTAAATTATAGCTGTAATCACTTGTTTGGTTTTATAGTTTTCAGGTTTATAAATAGGTTACAGTTTTACAATACATTTTCCATTACAGACATTTAAGTTTTGCAGTTGTTCACTATTGAAAAAAATGTGGCTCTAAGAATTTATTTATATGTCTCAGTGCATGTACTTAGTTAATCTGGGGTATATAACCAGAAAATTCTTGGGCTTAGGATATGCATAGCTTCAAATTTAATAATTATAATGAAATTGCTGTCTCAAGTAGTTGTACCTTGCTCCTTGTTCTTAAAACCCTTTGTCATTGTCAGACTTTAACTTTGCCAGTTGGATAGGTATAAAATGATATCTCAGTTGTGGTTTTAACTAGAATTTTGTTGATTACCTGAGAGATTGAGAATTTATGTGTTTATTAGCTACTTGAGTTTCTTCTATGAAGTGTGTATTCCAGTCACCTACCCATTTTCCTGTTTTTTTTTTTCTTATTAATTTGTAGGCAACCTTTATATTTTTTTCTTACCCATCCTTTGTTGCCTATATATGCACAAATATCTCTTGATGTTTGGCTTGATTGTTCACGTTTTAAATATCTTCTGTTGAATAGGAGTTTCCCATTCAGTGCAAATGTAATGTCTTATCATTTGTGCATTGTTTCTTTGTGTCTTATTTTAAAAATTCTTCCTGAAGCTGAGGTCATATAAAATATTCTCTGTTTCCTAACAAAAGTTTTAAAGATTTGCTTTTCACAGTTTCGCATTTCAACCCATCTAAAATGGGGTTCTGTGTGTATTGTGAGGTATAGGTACCTTATTTCATTTTTCTATGGATAACTGGTTTTCCCAGCAGCATTTATTCACTAATGCATGTTTTCTCCACTGAAGTGCAGTGGCATTTTGTCATACCAAGTTTCCATCTGTGTAGGTCTTTTTAAAAAATTAAATTTATTGGGGTGATGTTGGTTCATAAAATCATGCAGGTTTCAAGTGTATGATTCAATAATACATCATACATATGTTTCATTGTGTGTTTACTAATTTGGGGGGTTATTTTGTTCTATTTTGGTTGATTTATATTTTCCTAATATAATTTGTTCTAATTTCACACTTTCTTTACTATGTATTTATTTCTTTATGGTGTCTTGTTGCCTGGTAAGGTACGTCCTCCCTTCTCCTTGTTCTTCTTTAAAATCATCCCTTCTTTTTGCCTTTTGCTCTTCCATATGCATTTTAGAATTAGGCTCCATGAGACACATTTCCTTTAAGTGGGTTTATGTGTTGCATTTATAGATTGATTTGAGGAAAATTTGCAACTTTGCAGAATAACTTTTCTGTTGATGTCTTTTTAAATATCTATATTTAAATCTTTTTACTATACACATACTTTTTATAAATTACTCTTTTTGCTAAATACTGACATGTTAATAAATATCTTCACCCACAATTTAATGACTATATAACCATCCATTACTTGGCTAGACAGTAATTTATTAAACCATGCCCCTATTAACATTTAGATTAACCTATTCACAGTGATTATTCTTGAACCCCCATCTTTCCCATCACAAAATTATATATAAATATTCACCTAATTTTTATGCTAGTAATGTTAAAAATACATAATTAAATATTTCTCTGGGATGTATTCAGGTGTAAGATTCAAGAAAGGTATCTCACTTCCTGTCTTCCCATATAGTTCACCAGTTATTGCCTGCTTTGTCCTTTCGATTTGACTGTCTTTGCCTCTTGTGTTTCTCCATCAGGTAACCATCAGCAGTGCTCCCACATAGCAGGCATTCAGTAAATGTTTGCATAAACACACCAATTTCTTGCTTTTGTTTACCTGTGTTAATCTTTCGTAGTAGCATATCTATTGCAGATTGACGCCCCACTGTTTTAATTATTAGAGCTGGTAGAACAAGACCCCCTTCATCATTACTATTACTATTTTTCAGATTTTCCTGGGCTGTTTTCGCATCCTTTTCATTTCAGATGAACTTGACATAATTGGTTACACATTCCCTTTAAAACTATTACGATATTTATTGACAGCAGATTGGTTTTCTGGAAAAAAAAATTGTAAAGGCATTTCTGTTTTAATTTTCTGGCCTACTCAGTACTGCATGTTCATCTAATTTATAAATTCTGGAACTTTTCGGTTAGAAAAGATAAATCCCTAGATTTCCTTTTTGATTAAAATTTGAGGCAATTAAGGAAATCCAATGCAACAAACAGAATCAGGCCACAGGTTTATTCTGTAAAGACAAAATGTTTTCTATATTGAGCAGCACTTCAAGGCTTTGCCGCCTCCTTCTAAAACATGGCTTTCATGGTACCTCATGACCCTTAACTGAACAGATTCTTAAAAATAATAATATCTATACCCCTACTTCTCTGATTCACCTTTTTTTCCGTGGTGAAGAAACAGTACACAAAGCCTGTCGGGTATGTGAGGGAAGTCTGCATAACCCTTTTCACACCTGCTTGGAATCTGGCAGCGGGGTTTGCTAAGTGAAGTTTGAAGGCTGGTTTGTCATGTGTTTGTCTTGTGGCTCTGGGCCAACCCATTTAGCCTTTGTCTTTTTTTCTTGCATAAAACTGCCTGTTTTTCACTTCAAACGAAAGTGGTAGGCATTTCAGAAATGTTTGTTTTTGTCACATGCATGCCATCTGTGCCTCTTGGTATCTTAGACAGGTTCCCAAATTGACCGAAGTGCCTGTTGGTCAGCATCCAGAGAGGCGAGGACCCCAGCCTGTGGCATTGGTATAAGCAGCAGAGCTGCAGCACACAGCTGATGGCCATACAGCCGTGCTGCGGGCTCAGTTTTGAAAAGTTTAAATAAACCCTGTATTTAAAGTAATTTTAGATTTGAAGAAAGATTGCCAAGGGAGTACAGAGAGTTCCCATATGTCCCTTTCACAGTCACCCCTGTTGTTGACTCTGCCAATATTATGTTACATTTGTCAAAATTAGGGAAAAAACATCATTACATTACCATTAACTGGGATGTATACTTTGTTTAGATCTCACTGGTTTTTCCCTAATACCTTTTTCTCTTCCAAGATCCCGGGATCCACCCAGGATATCACATTCTATTTTCTCATCATGCCTCCTTAATTTCCTCTGGTCTGTGACTATTTTTCGGACTTGCCTTGGTTTTGATGACCTCGTCAGTTTTGAGGAATGCTGGTTAGATATTTTTGTAGAATGTCCCTCGGTTTGGATTTTTCTTATTTTTTCTGATTCTTAGACTGGGATTATGGGCTTTTGAGAGGAAGACCACAGAGGTGCAGTGACACTCTTATTGCTTAGTTGAAGGGAACATGCCATCCACATGACTTCTCCTGATGTTGACCTTGAACCTGGCTAGGGTAGTGTTTTCCAGATTTTGCCGTGTAAATGTATCCCCTCCTCCCATTTCCATGCTCTACTCTTTGGAAGTAAGTCACTAAGCATAGTGTAGACTCAGTTCGATAATTTTGTTTATTGTCTTATCTGTCTATACCCTGTTACATTTGAACCATGGCTATAATTTTTTTGTACTCTAAATGTATCGATTTTGTGTTTAAAGCCTTAAGAACAAATAAAAATTGCCTAGACCTAAAAAGGATTTGCCATAGTTAGTAGCTGTGTTAAATCTAGTCCTTACATGTTTGGTTTATTGGTTTTATTTTAAAATCTTTATACCCTGAACACTGCATGTTGTACCACGTGGGCTGCTCCGCTCTGCTCATATGGTCTCACAGCTTGTACTTTATTCTTTCAACATAAGGAAGCCTCATTTTTCTTTTACTGTTGGAGTAAGAAGTTGAGCATAAGAACATTTTATCCATCCTGCAGCATGTCTAATAAATATACCAAAATATATTTATTCTAATTAATTTGATGGAACCCTTTCTACATACAACATTGTCTTAAAATTGATGATTTTTAATGCCCGGACACCTGTACCGACATCCTAACAGGCAGTTTAGCCCTCTACACACCTCTTCTACCTGTAAGGTGGCTGAACCATAGGAGTTCAGATTACAGATGGCTTGTTGTTTTGGGGGCAAAATTCTCAATGAATTTGATTTTTTATTGTCTGACTTCTTTTGCACTCAACTCACAATAACTTTATTAGCATTTTCACTTCAAATCCATTTCTAAATAGGAATGAAAGAATAATAACATTATTGTTTTAGCATATACTGGGGAATGTTCTTGAAATATAATATATAAATAATGTTTTGTTCATTGAATCCATCATTTTACATGTTCTTAGGTAACTTAACTATTTCAAAAAACCTTGTGATAAACTTTGCAATGCCAAAAATGGCCAGTTTTGCAAACCCACCTTTGCAGACAGTTAATTTAATCCAGAGTTGCAAACATTTCATTAAGGCAGACCAGGTAAAATATTTTCAGAACATTAGAACTTTATGTTCCTTCTTATTATTGTGAACTTATTTAAGAAATTATTCTGAATGTGTTATTTTGTCTTTAAGTCAATTTTAGAAATCTAGTACTAGGAAAAGAATTTAAAAACACATTTTAAGAGGGCTTTTTGCACACTTCATGGTCACTCAGTATGACAGCTCAAAAACAGAATTATGTTTTTAATCAGCTCCAGGGGAAATCCTTTCTCTGGCCCCTCAAGTCTACTTTCAGTCACTCAGAAGATTCTTAAATTCACGTGGGGGATTCCCGCTTGTTCTATAATAAGCCTCCTTTAAAGTTTTATGTGTGAAGAATGTAGCACAGTATTAGTATTGCGTATGTTTTATATCTCAGTTGTGTCAGGCTGTGCAATGTGCCGTTAATTCGTTTTAAAATTACTCATTCTTTTTTCTAAGTATGGATGTGCGAGAATGAGAAAGACTGAGCATTATCATAAAATGAGATAATAAAAAATCAATTTGTCCTCAGGTAGGTTAAAGGCCTCTTAAGATCTTTTGACACACACTGGCTCTTTTTTCTGCAGGAAGTAAAGAAAAGTCCACAGACTTCTGGCTACAGAAAGCCCCGCATATGCCTCGTGCTGCACCAAACATGCCCTCCCTCCTTAGCTGCAGGCTCTCCCATCCTTCGCACTCAGAGTCAGGCATATTTTTACTGCTCAGAGCTGGCAGGGGTGCTTCCCGTAGTCACTGTTCAGGTCAGTTTCTAGGGTGTTGAAGGGATCTTCAACAAGATGATAAACAATGAGCCATTTAGGGGAAAATAGACTGGGATGAAGAGCCGTGCCATGCCACGTGCAACCAGTAAACTACAGAAGTCTGTCAGAACCGTCGTTGTCAGAAGCCGCCTGTGCACAGTGCCTGCACTTTTCTCAGAGGATGTATTTACACTCCTGTTTGCTCAGTTACCCTCTTCCCCCAGGAACATGGGAAAAACCCCAGCTGTGGACCGGAGCCTGCTGTCCACCCACCCTCTAGCACTCCGCACGCCCTCCTGTTGCAAAATTTAATACCAAATGGAGGTTTTCTACAGTGGGAGGAAGGCTGGTAACTGGTGCACAGAAAGCAAAGTCCCTGGGCATCCTCTGCCATCGTCTTCCGCGCGGCGCCCAGGCCCGGCTGGGCGTTTGTTTCTCCACATCTGGGGAAAGTGGAAGGGACTGAGGCCGCCTTTCCCTTAAGGCATCTGGACGTCCTCCCATCCCCACCCGGAAGCCAACGAATACAAAAAACAAAACAAAACAAAACAAAACAAAAACAGTTTCTCCTGAATTTTCCTCGTTCATCCTCAGGTCTGTCCATCTCAAAAACTTATCTAACTTATCCTCTAGAATCGCCTTATATTTTTCCTCTGGTTGTAAAATTTCCAGAAATTTTACATCTAAACCACCTCCTGTTGGCCTGTGTGCTTTTCAGTGGACTTGAGTCCGTCCGTGAGCCCCTGCTCCACACTGGGTCTGCAGAGAAGCACTGCGTGGGCTGCCCGGTGGGTTCCAGTGGGCGACCTCGTGGGTTCCAGTGCGCCTCTGCCCAGAGGGAGGCTGTCTTCAGAACCAGACTGCTTCTCAGGGCTAGTTTCTAGGATGCACAGACACAGCCTCTTTCCGTGAGACATCCCCTGCCCCAATTTCTGTCTTTGATACTAAGTGGCAGAAACCACAATCTTAATATCAACTTATCCCATTTGATTTTGACTTGGTCCAAACTCAGAGCATCTAAAAGTGGGGTTGCTCAAGGAGATGTAACACCTTTGCCTGGAAAGTTGACTCCTCCCCTAGGTAGGCTAACATTTATTCATTCAACAAACATGTATTACATGCTAATTTTGAGCCAGGCTCTGTGGCGAGATGAGGGATGCAGAAATAAAAAGGCCATTGCTGTCTTCAGTCAGCTTCCAGTCTCGTGAGGTACAGAGTGTTCCGTGTGGTGGCAGCTCTGATAGAGAAGCAGCTGGGAGCGTCCGCAGTCCAGACACTCAAAGCAAATGGTTCTGGAGGAACTGACATAGGGACCTGGGTTAGGGAGGACGCACACAAGGAAACTTAGGGAAGATGGGGGTTGTATAAGTGGGGGTGGACAGAGAGCCAGGGAAATGGCAGGTTCCAAGGACACTCCTGGGGAGGTTGCTGCCCGTTCAACAGCCTATGGAGGGCCAGAGACTGAGGAGCATGGTGGAGACTGCAGGGTGTCAAAACCCGCTTGAGGTTAGGGTTTGTGAAAGGAAACTTCTCAGACAGTTTAGTTATGAGCACATGCTCGCATTTTATTCCAGTTTTGCAGTGCAAGAGAAGAGGCCCCTTGAAGACTTACTCTTGGTAGGGACATGTCATAAGAAGAAAGAATGATTAAATCATTGCTGAAAAGAATGTCCAGTTAAAAGTCTTTAGAAGCTGACTGATCGTTGACCATCAGCTGGGTGGATGGTAATGAGTTCTCTAGAATAAACCTCAGTCATCTTCAATTTTATTTGAAAATTTCATTAGAAAAAAAGTTTTGTCTGGAATGTTGTTGATGTCTTCCCACTTGGATGTTGTGACTTAGAAAGTAGGCAACTCGGTGCTATTCCAGACCAGGTTTGGGGCAGTTTTTCTTTTATAGGTTCAAGGTCACAGTGGAGTCAGTTGAGTTTTCAGGGATCTGCTGGTGAAGAGCTTTGTAACCTAAACCGAGGAGAATTTGGATTTTTATTCTGAGGGTGGTAGGGACCCACTGAGGGAATTTTAAACCCCAGCCATCAGTGTGGGCAGCAGATTAGCTGCAGTGTGAGGCCGGAGCAGCAGGGATAGAAGTTAGCAGAATATTTTAATTATCTGGGAGAGGAGGGGAACATTGAGGGCTTTGAATTCAGCCTGTCTTTTCTATTTTCCCCCCACCCTTCCACCTGGAGCAGCTCTGAGACAAGTGTAGCTAGAGATAGTAGTGGCTTTTCCTCCAGAGTTGCTTTTAACTTTTTAAATTTAGATGATTGTTCTTACCACAAGAAAAAAGAAAAGATGTTGATGAAGAGGTGTTAGAGGAAGCAGCCAGACTGAGATAAGAAAAGAGTCAAGACCTTGGGTGGGGGTGGGGGGCGCAGTGGGCAGACTCCATCTCCTGCCCTGGGCCAATTCACTTGCCTCCTCCTTCCTCAGTTGGTCCCATCTCTGTCCTGAGACCCTAAAGCAGGTTGGAAGAGCAGATACTGCAAGGCCCTGCAGCCTGGCTCTTCCTCCTCATTCTATTGGTCTAAGCAGGCCCAGGACCAGCCCAGATTCAAAAGGGTGGAGAAATAGATTTCACCTTTTGATGGGATGAGTGACTGGTGTCACAATGCAAAGGACTGTGGACATAAGGGAGGCATTAAAAAAAAAAGTAGTTTCAGAACCATGGTATCATTTGGCCTCAGCCTTGGCCTTGAGGCTGTTCGCAGTTATTCCTGCTCTAATTTGCTGTAATTCCATAAGATGCTGCCCTTCCTCAGAAATGGGCAGGCTCAAGCTACTTTGTCCTCCTTTGGTGCATCTGCTGTGGTTAAAATAGAACCTTCGGCGATGCCCTTGCCCCAGGTGGCACACTCGTTGGCATGTGGTGACCCGCGCTGTGTTTTCTCGTCACCGTTTGACAATGCCATGGTGTCATTCTGGGCAGGGGTGTAGCCAGGTTGCGAGAACAGCAGGGAACCTGACCTCAGGATGAGTCTGCAGTGATTTGGGGGGGTCACACCCCTTGAACGGTTTTCGCCTTTGGTGTCTCTGTGGTCTTACTGTTCCAGTGTCTTCTGTGTTGTCTTTTATTATTACGCTTAATCACTGTCATGTCAACATATTGCCATATAAATAACACTCCTTAATTACCCGATATAGATTGTATTGGCATATTTGAGAATATTCATTTCTCCTCTAAACTTGATGTGAATAGAGCCTTGTCCTTAACTTTTATTCTTGTCAGAAACCTATATTCAAAATGAATAATTATTCTCATCTTGCTTTTCTAATGTCATCTAGGTTGCAAAAATATCTGCCTCTAAGAACTCAGGAGGAATTACTTTGTAGGAGCAAAGGTAGTGAGTCATACCTGCAAGCTTGGAAAGAGAGTTCGTTTGAGCCTCTTCATCCATCAGCAGGTTTCCTAGGTAACCATTTATGCAGTAATTAAAATGAGGAACTGAGAGGTATGTACTTGAAATTTTAATCCTCAGATGCAACCCCTGTCAGATTGAGATGTCAGGGTTTTTTTTTCATTTAAAATAAGTAAATAAAAGCTTAACACTTAATTAGAGAAAAACACTCTTAAGATGAGTGTGTGTGTTGTGCTTTATCCTTATCTCTTTAATACCTTTTCTCTGATGGGAATGTTTGTTTATATATATAATAAAAGCTGGCTTATTTGGGAAAGCAGAAAAATTACTGCTTGAAATGATTTCAGTGAGCTGTGAAGTTATTTGGAAAAGCAGATCGTCTTTTCATGTGCCTGTATCTGAGTTCGTTGTCATCAGTAGACTTTCCAGGAGGTGGAGAAGTTTGTGAATCATTTATTTCTTCTCTTAGTGCTTGAATTTTTATTTATCCTAATGCTTTAGCTGTTTCATTGCACTGAAACGTGCTGTGGGGAAAGCGTCATGGGCCACCCATGAGCAGAACACGGGACTCCGTAAGCAAAGCAGACACAACCTAATTTGCTGAAGGTTTTCCTCTCTTTACTCTCATCCTTTTTATATCGGTTTCTGTTTGGATGTCTGCAAGGAGATGATAAACATTTCTCTCCCTCTGTGAAACACTGACATTCCCCGATTGAACATGGACTTGCATTAAGTTCCATTTTAATAAATAAAGTGGCTTTTTTTCATACCAGGGAGAGATGAAAGTCCTACTAGTTATGTGACAGACTCATTTTCAATAGTGTTGGAAATAATCTGAAAAGAATTGGAATAGTAAAATATTAGTAGTGTTAATTTTTAAATAGGGTTATGTTATGACCTGAAGTCACAGAAATGCAGAAATGTGAAACGCAAGATGAAATATGGAAAATGGCTGTCTGTCTGTCTTTTTTTCTTTTCCTCACCTGGTCTTCCTAGGTGGTCTCCCATCCAAGTACTAAGCAGGCCGGCCCCTGCTTAGCTTCTGAGATCAGAGGGCATCGGACGTGTTCAGGGTAGCATGGCTATAGACTTCTTTCTTTCTTCTCTTTGGTAACATTTATTAATGAAATCTGATAAGTTTCAGCTGTACATTTTAACAGTAAGGCATATATATATATTTACACTGTGTGTTCACCTCCCATAGTTAGATTTCTTTCTGTCACCACATATTTGACCCCTTTTACCCTACCTACCTCCCCCCACCCCCTGCCCTCCCTCTGGTAACCACTAGTCTGCTGTCCGTGTCCATGTTTGTTTGTCCTGTTCATTTGTTGCTTTTAGATTTATAGCCCACATAAGCGATATCATGTGATTTTCAGCTTTTTCTGTCTGGTTTATTTTTTAACATGATTCTCGAAGTCCATGCATGTTGTCTCAAATGGCAGTATTTCATCTCTTCTTATGGCTGAGTAATATTCCATTGTATGTATGTGCCACAGCTTCTTAGCATCACCTATCGTAGGACACTTCTGTTGCTTGCTTCCATGTCGTGGCCACCATGAATCATGCTGCTATGAACATCGGTGTGCAGATATTTTTGGATATGAGTTTTCAAGTCTTTGAGGTGAATACCCAGTTGCTGTTTTCCTGCTGGAGGCTGGAGGAGCCACTTCCCCACTCTGAGCCACCAGTGGGCTTCATGAGTATTTGGAGCTGATAGCCACAATAATCTGAATTTTCTTTTGGATACTTGATTTTGCTGTTGCCAACAACTTTGGGACTCTCCTACTGCAGACATGTGGCAGGTTAAGGTGAATTTGTCTTGATGATTTTTTTTCTCCCTAGATCTATGGAAGGAGTTATATGATAGCAAATCCTACTCTAGAGCCAAGGCTCTGGACATTTTAGTGGTATTGATGAAGCTCTACCCTTAACTTTCACTTGTTTTCATTTAATGATATATTTGAAATGTCAAGCTGTAGTATATAAACTGCCTCAAGTTATTTTTTAAAAGACATAGGTTATAGTGCCCTGGCTTATCATTTTTAATACTGACATTTTCCCATTTTTTTGTGAGATAAAAATTGATTTATTGATTGATTTGTGATAATACATTGATTCACTGAATTTCTTCTATTTGCCAGTCACTGTATGAGGTGTTGGGATACAGAGATTAAGACCTCATCTCTATTTTAAAGGTGCTAACAAGTCCAAAAGGAGAGGTATGCAAGTACATTTTGGTAAAAGAATAGCAAAAAACTTGTGTAGCACTGACTGTGTGCCAGGCAGATGTTCTAAGTGCCTTCCAGGCATTAACTTTAACTCAACTCATGAATAGATACAGAAGCCCTGTTAGTTGTTACTGTTTTTCTCTGTTTTACACGGGAATGAATGAAGGCCCAGGGAAGTTAAGTGCTTGTCTAAGGTGTAAAGCTGGTTTTGGTTGACAGTCATATGTATTAAGTGCCGTGATAAAGCTGTTCACGGAGTGCTCTGGTGGAACTGAGGGAACATCCAGCTGGGAAAATAGAGAATAGAGGTGTAGATATCAACGCAATGTTCCCACAGAAAGCACTACCAGAGCAAGTCTATTCAGAGGAGTCGAAGAGTGATGAAATACTTATTTAGCAAGATGATGCATTATAAATGGCTTCACCGGTTGAATCAGTGACAAAATTTTGGAAGATGAGGAGATAGTGAAAATATACCAGATTCCTGCATCTTCAAAAGGGAATCGATTTCCAATTTGGAGGCAAACCTTTGTTTTCAGTTGGTGTCAGATAAGACAAAATACTTGGCACTTAAAAAATTCTAATAGAAAAATTCATTTACTTATATTCCGTCAGCATGTGGGTAAATCTGTGACCCCTTTTAAAAATGTTCTAAGGCGATTTTCCCAGTTACTGAAGATTTTATCTTAGGAAATTTGTTGTAACCTGTAGAAATAGTCTACTAGTATTTATTTTGTATAAATGCGGGGGAAGGGTTGATTTATAGCTTTCAGATTTAAAGTTGGCAGGAAACTACCCAATTAGGTAGATTAGTTTTGTCAGTACAGAGATACAGAAGTATTCAGCAGGCGGCGTTGGCAGGCCGCATGCCCGGCCGGGCTGCAGTAGACTTTTGCTCTTCCATCTTTCTGTAATAAGTTAGAAGCATCAGCTTTGTGTATGACCATCTTTTTTGCCCCCCTGTAACCTTTACCTGCTGACTGTCTCATGAATCCTGCTCATCACTGTTAGCTGTTCTCTGTCCTCACCCAGCCTAATTGGGTGACCTACCTATTCCCCTGAGTTTTGGGGTTTCTCATCACCAGTGATCTTGTCTCCACTCCCTAGGCCTTGTCTACTCATGGCTCAGAACAGTAAGTCAGAAATTCTCCATTTCATCACACCCTCTTCTCCTCCTCCAAGCTCCACAGAGTTAAAGCCCACCTCTCCTTTGATGTCACTGAGACCCCCAGTCTGCTGACTCCTTCTCTGCCTAGACCGTCAGGTCTTTCCTGTCTTGATTTGCCTCCTTATCTAACTTAGGATCCATTGTCCAGGTTTTAAATCACTCCTTGCCAAAAGCCCTACATTTGTCACCATTTTGTTATTTTGCTTGCACCCAAGCTGCTGAGCACTGTTGGAGAAAATAACACAACAGGGAAGATTGGTACCTGTCCACATAAATTCAGGTGTTGCTCCAGCCCTGGGCAGCAGTCAGACGTGTCATTCCGGGTAGCTGCCGTTCTGAGTCTTCACGGTGACCGTGTTTCTAAGCTAACTCACTCTCTTCTAACGTAGGATGCTTCTCCTCCCCCTGCTCTCGTCAGACAGTGCGTCCGGGCTCCATGCACCTGCCGCTGAGCCTTCTCCGTCCCTCGGCGTCTGCACCCTGACGACCTCCTGGTTTTCCTTCTACCTTTCACATTGTCTTAGTCACCTTCGCTGGTTTCATCTCTGTCAAACTGACTTCTGTTAAGAGGCAAGTACAGATGTGTGTTTTCTCTTTGAAGTCCAATAGAATGTTTTTGTGCTTCTGACCTTTGCCTTCTGCTGGAGGGAAACTGGAATTTATTGTAGGGTAACAGGGCCCTGGCTCTCTTGTGCTTTGTGTGTGGGCACGTGTGGGCCACAGGACTTCACTCTGTGGTCTTGGCTAAATGCTATGCCAAGTTGTGCAGAGCAACCATTTCCCTTGGCTGCTGAATTGTCCTGCAGCCTGCAGAAATAGTCCCTAGAGGGTAAGGTTTGATTGGCATCTTTCAGATTAGAAATGGGTAGGAATTTCCCAGCTAGATGAGTTTTATTATGACAGTGTGCTAAAGTGTTATCTTCAGTGTGGCTCACGAGTGCCATTGCGAATTACTGAGGTGCAGTGAGGTGGGAGATTTACCCCCCCGCCTCCTGCCACGTAAACCTCAGCTCTTCTGTGCCGCGCCTCGGTGTGCTCATCCTCTGACCCACTGCCGGGGGTGGGGGAGGGGCCTGCTGCTCACTTTCCTTTTGCTCTGTTTGTAAACGCCGCCACTCCTGCCTGTTGCCTCTGTGAGGCTCCATGTTTCCCGTGGTTTGGTTTCCTCTTCTTTGTCACATCGCTTTGGATGCCTTTCACATCAAACTAGGAATATTCAGCAGACATTATTCATCGATGCGTTAACTCTTTAGTTCCACAGCTGGGCGCTTGGGGATGCAGAGATTACGAGAATGACACAGCATTGCCCTTCCGGGAGTCATAAGGGAGAAACATCTAAATGTTATAGTAATTCCAGCATAGTCTAATAAAGACTTAATACTCAAACCTTTTTTATACCTAATTTCATATCATCTTTAAGAGATTCTGTCAGGTTGCCGATACTGTTCTGCATTACAGAAGAGGAAACTGAGGCTCTGAGAAGTGATTTGCTCAGTCTCTTCAACAGCAGGTCACACAGTGGGGATACAGTCTTAAGTGTGAGATGCGAAGCTCGTAACCACTGTGAATGCAGATTTTCTACTCTCCCATGTTGCCTCTTTCAAGGGGCAGACCATAAACAATTCAAAATATGTGATATGTAATAGACTATATAATATTGAATATTAGCTTTGGTGAGGAGTTGGAGAACCAAGTAGCTGAAAGTCATGTGTTGTGGTGTTTTTATTCCTCCATTGTTTTCCATATGATTGCTGGAGGGCAGTCTCCTTACTCTGCCTGAAAATTATACCACATTTATTCGGTTTATAAGTGCATTTGTTAGCACTATGATTCTCATGTGTAACATATTCTCACTGAAATATTTTTGTGCTCCTCCGTTACCTGCCAGCTGCACCTTACAGTATCTCCCCATGGGTTTGAAATGTCAAATGCCTTACAACTGAAAGAGAAAAAAGGTAGGGTTATCTATCACAAAGGGTCTGTAAGAACTACTTTATAGATCACTGAAGATGATAGTTTTATTTTAATAGTCCAGTTTTATCTGTTACAGTGAGCTGGAAACTAGCACCTCTGCATCCTTCTGAGGAGCTTGAGCTGATTGTGTCCTGTAATGGACCTGGCCGTACTGCGGTGGACTGGCTGGGCCCGGCTTTAGTTTTTTTGTGGGAAACTTCAGTTTCCTATGTTCCGATCATAATAGTTCCTACCCGCTCTCCCATGTCAACTCCTTTTGTTTTTGCTTTATCCTAGACAGGCAAATCACAGATTATTTTAAGAAACTGTTTTACGATAACTGTCATTACACTTATTCAGTAAATATTTATTAAGCATTACTACCAGCCAGGCACCATTCTGAGTGCTAAGGATGTGGCAGGGCACAAAACAGCATCTCTGTCTGCTTTGAGCTTTTGTTCTGGTGTGGGAGGCACCCAGTAAACCAATAAACACGTGATGCAGTGTCAGGTGACAATAAATACTGCGAAGAAAAATAAAGCTGAGGAAAGGGATAGGAATAAATGGGAGTGCAAAGGCATGCTGCTGTTTTAGCCTAGTCATCAGGCCTTTTTCAGGAGGTGACATTTAATAAAAGACCTGAATATCTTAGTCAGGTTGGGCTGCTATAACAAAAATAACATAGACTAGGAGGATTAATAGCAGACATTTATTTCTCACAGTTCTGGAGACTGGAAGTTTGAGATCAGGGTGCCAGTGTGGGCGGGTTCTTGGTGAACACCTTCTTCCTGGTTTCAGAGGGCTGCCTTCTGGTTGTATCCTCACCAGGCAGAGAGAGGGGTCATCTGTCTCATGGCCCTTTATCAGGGCACTAATCCCAATCATGAGGGCTCCATCCTCATGACCTAATCACCTCCTGGAGGCCTCACCTCCAAATACCATGACGTTGGGGATCAGGACCTCAACATCTAAATTCTGGCAGAATGCAAACAGTCCATCATGAGTGAAGTGTGAGGAAGAGTATTGCAAGCACAGGGAATTGCAAGTTCAAAGGCCCCTGAGAGGAGACTGTGCTTGGCATGTGGTCCCCAGTGTTGTCACTGGAGCCAGATGGTCAACAAAGGAAAGAGCACTTGGAAAGGAAGTTGGAGAGGAACCACAGGGTCCAGTCCCAGCCTTTCCGAATGGGGGAAAGACGTGTTAGGAGTTGTAATTTTAAAAGGTCACTGTAGGTGGATGCTGGGGTGGGGTGGGAGCCAGGAGTAGAAGTGTGGAGGAGTCTAGGTGAGAGGTGGTGGTGGCTGAGATGGGAGGGCAGCGGGGTTTGGAAGAGATGATCGGATTGGGGGCATCAGAGGTAGAGAGGGCACAATTTGCTCATAGATCAGTTGCGGGGTAGGCAAGAAGGAAGAGCCAAGGATGTTTTCCAGATTTTTAGACTGAGCAGATAGGTGAGGAAAGGCGCCATTCACTGAGACAGAGAAAGAGGCGTGTGCAAGGTTAATAGGGGAAGATACTGGTAGGTGTTTTACGAATAAAAGATGCCGGCGTCAGATATGTTTTGGAAACACAGTTCTGAGCATGATCAGGACGACCGGAGTAGACGTGACAGAATATGGGGGAGAGGGCTAAAGAAAGCCATTTTTCTTTATCCCCCGGTTTTGCCTTACGAGGTAAAAATTCTGTCAGGGTTCCCACCCAGGATTACTGCATGGTGGTATAATACATTGGAAAAATCACCTAATTAATTTAGTCCAACCAGTTGTCAGTTTGGCCAAACAATAGGTTCATCAGTTCACTTGACCACAATCATAATGATTGTACTGATTGTCCAAGTAGAGTCAGTCACGGTGTTTGGGAAAGCCAGGGCAATCAAGGATGCATTCAAAGTTTCCTGAGGAATTTTCTCACCATGACGGAAAAGGAACCTAGGGTTTCCCCGCAATGCTAGATTCTGGAAGAGTCAGTGAAGCTTCTTTATGGACTATGGATAGGAAACAGCGGAGCAAGATGAAAAAATACAGAATAAGTGGAAAGCAACCGATTCTACAGTGTCGCTTGCCGTGGACAAAAGATAGGACTTTGTCAGGGGAAGAGAATTCTCATAAGGGTCGATGGAGAGGAACGGGGAGGTAGGGTCCCATGGAGAAGGTTATGCTGAGCCAGCACAACTCCAGGCCCTCAGTGTAGGTCTGTGTTTGAGTGATGGAATGTTGCCCCTGCTTCCTGCTTTTATTAAAAATAGATTTTTGTTTGTTTGCTTTTTGTGGTAACAGTCACATGATGTAAAATTAGGCGTTTTCAACAGCATTTAGTACATTAATGTGTTACAACTACACCTCAGTCTAGTTCCAAGACATTTTTATCATCCCCAAACTGCATTCATTAACCAGTCACTCCCTGCATTTATTTCCCTTTCTCCTAGATCTGGCTGCCACCTTAACCTTTTTTTATGGGGTACAAGAAAGCAGTTTTGATCATGGGTGAACACACAGGCTGCTAAGGACCAGGAAGCCTGGACTGGGGATGCCAGCTCTCAGGCATTTTTGGAGGATGCTATTCACTTGTTGAGGGCACCAAGAGGTTGTGTAAAGAGATGAGAACATTGAATCATTAATGAGTTCTTTTCATACTGGGATTCGAAATAGTCTAGTCTCGAGACTCGCCCATACCTCTGCTCAGTTGTCCCAGATCTTCAAGGACCATATTTCAGAAACTTAATAAGATTTGTAGAGCTAAGTGAATGGAGTGGTGAAAAATACATGAAGTGGAAGGACCCTCCCATTCTTCCTTTACTCCTTCTGTTCTGGGCCATATGTTTGTGCCCCCCCAGAATTCGTATGTAGAAACCCTAACCCCCAGTGTTATGATATTTGGAGGTGGTGCCTCTGGGAGGTGAGTGGGTTAGATGAGGTCATGAGGGTGGGGTCCTCCTGATGGCATTAGTTCCTTTTCAGAAGAGGAAGAGGGGCCAGAGCTCATCCCCGCTCCCTCATGTGAGGACACAGCAGAAGGCGACCATCTGCAAGCCAGAAAGATAGCTCTTCCCAGAATTTGACCGTGTTGGCACCATGATCTTGGATTTACAGCCTCCGGAACTATGAAGAAATACATTTCTGTTATTTAAGCCACCCAGCCTGGCCGACTGTGACAACTTGCCCTCTGGTTTATTTGATCAATGAGCTATCCATGCCAGTTGCACAAAATTAAATTATTAAATCCAAACAGTATAATGGTATATACAGTTTAAGCAAAAATATATCTTCTTCCCTCCATTTAAATTCCTCTGAGGTAGCTATTTTACCAGTTAGGGTTTTTGTTTTTTTTTTCTTTTAGATCTGTGCCATCTAATAAGGTAGCCATTTGCCACTAATGGCTACTTAAATTTCAATTAATTAAATATGAGTAAACATTCATTTCCTCGATCATACTAGCTGTATTTCAAATGCTCAGTATCCATAAATGGCTAGTTGCTACCATTTTGAACAGTATAAATATAGAACATTGCCATCATCACAGAATGTGCTATGGAATAGCACTCTTTTAGATGAATTCTGTTCATATACAAACGTACACATACACAGAGTTGACATAATATTGTACATACTCTTCTGCAATTTGTTTTTTTCACATAACAGAAAAACTGTTAATTTAGTGTGATCCACATGCTACCTCATGCCAGAAAAAAATTTTAAACAGAGTGGATGATCAAAGGTTTAGTAAATTAAAACTTTTAATTTCAGATTTTAGAGATAATTGCAACATATCTTTAATGCATGTTCCAACTTTAATAAAAAAAAAAAGTCATTTTGGAAATAGTCCATTCAGCCTTGGATATATTAAGAAAGAAGATCCAGGAGATCTTGAGATTAGTTTACTGTGCTTATTATAGGTACTCATACACACGCATTGTTTTTCTATTTTGTAACAGGGCTTTTGACCTTTTCGTCTCTACCTATTATTCAGTAGACCAGCGTTGTCCAAAATGGTAGCTGCTAGGCACATGGGGTTTTAAAAGTTAAAATTAAAGATTCCATTCCTCAATTATACTAGCCAATTTCGAGTGTTCATTAGCCACATGGGCTGGTCGATAATGATATTGGACAGCGTGGGTATGGAACATTGCCATTTTGTAGGAGGTTCCGTTGGACAGGTTGCATTAGAGGCGTTCTTCAAACACATTTCCATTATGTGCAGTGATTTTTCTGTAGATGAGGGATGGGAGACTCTGTCCAGGACCTGATAGAATTCCTGGGAGTGGATGGAGAGCTTGCAGTTTTATGCCCTTCCTGCTCAAGAATCTGATCCTTCCCTCTGAAGACACATGTCCGTATTTGTTGAGAATTAGTGTTCTACAGTAAGGCAATTGTGGGAAAGAAAAGTAGGTCTATAGCTTTTCAGGGTTAGAATATCACCCGAAGGGATAATTGATGATGCACATGTACTGCTAAATATAGCATCTGTATGTAACAGTAAATGTTACTGTCCAATTTAGACTGCACAGTGCCTACTAACATTTGTTACAATGAGTGCTGACAAAAAAAATTATGTTTAAGCTCTTTACTTTTTAAAAAGACAAAATAATAGATGTTGGAAATGCACCCTTCTGTGTAGAACAAGATGTATTTGTGTCTTCATTTATTTTAGGAAGTACACAATCTGTGAATTCATAGGTAACGGTAAGAATGATTCCGTCTGGAAAGGAAATAGCTTAAGGGGAGACGGGTGAAACTGAGAATGACTTTTTCACTACATAGTCTTTTCTTCATGTGCCTTGTACCTCTGTGCTTATATGACTCAGTTAAAAAAAAATCAGTAAAATAATGAAGAAAAAAATAAACACCTTCTTAAGATGTGCAGGATGCCCAATAAATTGTTACGAGTAAGGGTCGCTTAGGACACATAATTACATGCAGTGAAACGAGAGCAGAGGGCTGGTCAGAGGTTTCACACGACAATCAGATGAAGCCCCTCGTACACCAGGACCCTGGGGTTGACACACCATTTCTTACAGGCTGGTTATTTTTGCAGCAATTAAAACTATTTAAAACTGTTTTATTACATACAATTTAATACATTTTAAAAGAAAAAATATCGCTAAGTACTAAATTATTTTTTTCATGCAACCTTTCTTAACACTTGTGGAACGTTGCTCAGGAAAGGCTGATTTAAACTCTAGGAGATAATTAGTCCACAAAAGATGAGGTTGAAAAGAAATTGTTGTAGGTAGGGGCACCGTGCTTCAGCTTCAGTCTTTCAGAAAGATGAATGCTGGTGTTAATTGAGTGTAATTTGAATAGTGATGCACGACAGCTTATTCAGCACATACTGCCCACGTGTAAGTCACATGCGCATTGAGTATGGACTTAATAGTCTACGCTGCCCCTCTGCACCCCCATCCTTCACTTAACAGCTGCTATCAGTGACCAAGAGGTGGGAAGATTCAGCAGTGTGGGGTTCCAGACAGTGGGGACAGAGCTGCTTGCTTCCACCACCAAGTCTCTGTGTTCCAGCTTTCAAGAGACCATGCCATCAAAAACGGAGTGTCTGTAAAAAGGAAGTGTTTGTCTTTTAAACGGAACCCTGTAATTCCACAAAATTGATTTTTTTTTTCTTTTAAAGCAGGTTGCTAGGATCTGTAACTTTTCAGGAAGGAAAACTCAGGGGAAACTAGCCAGGGGAAATTATGTCCTAACCTGCATATGTTATAAAGGAAATCTTGTTTGTGTGGACGTGTAAGGCAGAACTTCCCAAAGCCAAGGGTAATTTTCAAAATATTTAACAATCAGTGCAGCATAGGGACCCAGACGTTCGGAATGGATGCCAGCCTTAAATAACTGGTGTGGCTGCACCTATGTGTACAGGCTGCACCTTACTCCTGCCAAAAGGTAAAGCCATTTGAGACAGGGGATGAACTGTTTTGGGTTTTGTGACGGAGCCTGTTGGTTGTCCCCCAGTATCCATAACCCCCTTCTTTATCAAGTCTTTGGAACCCTATTTCATAGCTGGAGTGTTTGGCAGTTTTATGGCCACACAACTAAATTCTGGTTGATGGGAGGTTTGTTATCATGTGCTCCTTTCTAGAACCTTCCTTAGGGGACAGCGTGTACCCCCACTTTGCCCTTTTTTGCGCCTTTCGCATTTTGCCATCTGGACTGTGGACGCTACCATCCTGGACCATAAAGGTGAGGTCACATGTGGTAGAGGGACAGAACAGATCGAGCGTCATTCTCGTCTTTCTGGACTTTTTCTTGAGAAAGAAAGAAACTTCTCTTGTTTAAGCGACTGATACTTCGGGCTTCCTGTCACTCTCAGTCAAACCTAATTCTAACGAATGTAGGTCCCTGATCTACTTTTATCTTATTTAAAGCTCCTAAGCATCCTATGAGCGGAGTCTTGTTCTAATTTAATGGATTAGGAGGCTGAAGTTAAAGAAAAATGAAGTACACTCAGCTAGAGGCAGTGTTTGAATCCATGTGTAATCTTTCTGACTTTAAATCGCCAAAAGCTCAATCCTTGCTGCAGTCAATAAACGCAACATAAAGAAAAGCATGCGCTGCCACATGGTTTTGTAACATTCACGCTTTGGCAGAGCCCCAATTTTGTGGATTTTTGAAAAAGACGTTGGGTTTTTCAGAGAAATTCATTTGTGGCTTTTTTTTTGAAAGTGAACAAACATGTTAACTGCTTTTCAGTCAACAATACTTATCAGAAAAACTTTTTTTTAATTTCAAAGAAGCTTGTGTTGTTCCTCTAATTTCCAGTATTTGCTTAATTGTCACTTGCTAATTGGAACATTTCTAAGAATAAAAGAATAGTTCAAAGAGGGATTTTGTAGTTAATTTTCTTCAGCTATATCTACATTGAAGAAAATCTGGGATTATTTAGAATTCTCCTTACTATGTAATAACTCCAGAACATTCCCATATTCCTTATTTGGTAATGTAGAAATTAGGATGATAGTGGAATAAAAGGTCATAAATTATTTGGTTTGTCCCTGGGGGGCAGCCTCTGCAGCCAGCATTTCTGCTTAATTGAGATGCAGAACTTAAGGTGGCCTGCGTGCTGTGCTGCCCAGAGCTGGGGCTGACGGAGCAGGCAGGCTGGCAGCTGATACCTGGAGGGCAGGTGAGGCCCAGGGGGTCTGGGGAGGCTGGCAAACTGGGTCCAGTACAAATAGCTACTTGGCAGTAGAACCAACAGTAGAGACAGGGATTTTGACCTGCTGCCCAGGCTGCTATGGGTGCCCTGGGTGATGCTTCGAGTTCATTCATTTTTGTCATCTGAGCGGACACTTACTTGGTTAGAACAGCAGTGTCTGAGTGTATTCCTGAGAATATTGAGTCTGCAGGATTTGCTGTATAAGAAAAAGGATTCCATGGCAAATGAGTTTGGGGAAATGCTGAATTCTAATTCCTCTCCTGGAAATTCAGACTTAGCATTTTAAGTCTGCAGATGTTAAGAAATCTATTTACCTTTAACACAGTTTTTGAAACCTACTTGAAAATCAAAATTCTGTCTTTTTAAATTGAACATCCTATGGCCCTACCTCATAATTAGTTTAATAAACAAGTTAATAATGGTCTTGGAAATTAGTGTCTGAAGTCCCGAGACAGTGCAAGATTTGACCCTTGTCAGCATGGAACTTTCTTGGTGTCCTGGTTTGCTCTTATGTGTGAGGCCGTATTTTCGAGGTTCAGTGCCTCTCTGGTGTCTGTCTTATAGGAGCAAAATTTTTAATGCTCGAGAGGCCCTTTGAGGTCATCTAATCCTGCCTCCTCATTCCCTGGTTGAAGAGACTAAGATTTAGAAAGGGTAAGTTACTTGCCAAAGGCCAAATGGCTAATAAGTGAGGAAGTTGGGGCCAAGGTCTCTTAACTTGGCTTTAGCCAGTTCCTGGTGGAAGTTAGTTCCTTACTTTCGGGACTTTTTAAAGTGATATCTCCAGATTGGGATGGGACAGGCGCAAAAGAGCTGATGATTAATTCTTTGCCAAGGGTTGGGGTAGGCAGAAGGAGCAAAAGAGAGAGTGCCCCAGGAGACATAGATGATGTCCATTATAAAAGAAAGGGCGGGAGGAAACCAAGGACCCAGATCAGGGGTGTTGCAAAACATCATTTTATTTGTGCGGCGAACAGTGACTTACAATAAGCCATCTTTGCAAGAGAATGCAGAAAGCGGGTTACTTCCAGGTGGCTTCCAAGCAGTGAACAGATTAGCAACTCGACAGACAATATTGCAGCTCTTGCCACATTTTATAGGGTGCCAGCTGTCTCGGGCCCATCAGGAAGTGCTCATTAGCTGCCAGAGGTAACACTTGTCTGTTTTTCATGGCCGGTTAAGGGTTTGGAAAAAAAATGATTTCTGGAATTTTTTACAAGGTCTGAAGTATTGACATCATTTGGGTCCAAACTATTTTGCCTTAATTGAGATTTTTCTTTCTCTGATCGATTGCGGTGTGAAGTTGGAGCCTTTTCTTATTGTGAGAGTTCTTTTTTCTGTTAAGTGTTAGAACGTCACCTGTCGTCCAGTGTTGTGGAGTAATCTGAGTGTTTTTGTTATTTTTCTGAAATACTGTCTTATAATGAAAACACTGTCTGTTTAACCACAGCTTTCTGTTTTGTGTCGCTTTTGACGGTGCTGCGTTCAGGATAAAAGCTGTACGTTTGACCTCAGAATGTCAGGATATTCAGTTTTCTTCCCGACAGCCCAGAAGAAGAAAAAATTATAAGGTTGGTAGTATTGCCCCATTTTTATTGAATTCATCGGGAAAATTTCTGTAATTTCTGTTTTCTGCAGCAGAATTTCCACAGCCTCCAGCCCTGTTGCAGCCTCTCATCTCCTGTAAAGAGTTGAGAAGAGGTTTGCCATGGTAACACAGTAGCCGTCAGTGTCTTTTTGAAACTCCAAGAATAAGTTGGAGCTAAACCAAATGTACAGAAGATGACCGAATAAGTCTTATTTCTAAAGTTATGGAGTTTTTCCCCCATCGGGTCTTATTAAAAACCTGGGGATTTTAATAAGTAATAATGAACACTTAATGATAAATGCGTGAACTTATTTTTTAGAGCCGTTTTAGATTCACAGCAAAAATTTCTAGAAAGGCACAGTGATGTCTCATATAGCCCCCGTCTGTCCCCCACAAGCACAGCCCTCGCACTGTGAGCATTACCCCAGAGCGGTGCATTCATTACAGGTGGTGGATCTACATTGCCACATCGTAATCACCCAGTCTTGGCGTTGTATAGTGCACAGATTCGGACAAATGTATCACGACGTGTATCCATCATTATATCATCGTATACAGAGTATTTTAACTGCCCTAGAAATTCTCTGTTCATCCCTGCAGCCTTGGCAATCACTGATCTTTTCATTGCATCCATAGTTCTGCCTTTTCTGGGTCACGTGGTTGGAATCACATGGTAGGTAGCCAGTAACCATATTTCGAGTCAGATAATTTTTCTCTTAATTACGCTGCATGGATAATAATACATGAGGGCCCGGCATTTTAGGAGCTTTTTCTGAGGCAGAAGATGTCTCCGATTTTTGTCAAGTAAATTATTGAGAGGATTTTATAATTCGGAGGAAAACAAGTCATTCTTTTTTCGATGTGACCATTAATTTACTTGTGTTGAACCCGGAGCCAGGGAGGGATGAAACACACAACCGCTTTCACCTCGGCCCTTTCGTAGGCTGCCCCGTGTCTCCGTTATGTGCTCTACTCCTGGACTGACAGACATCCTAAAAACCTGCTTGGCGAAACCTTATTTGATTCTTTTCCGTACGGACAGACCTTTCTTTAGTGGGTGTCTGTCCACAGCCTAATTATTGCACTTTTTGTCCCATAGTGCAATTATCGACTTACCTGTCTGTCTCCCTTTCGAGACTTCCTTAGGGACAGGGCCTGGACTGTCTTCATTTTGTATTCTAGGTGGGGCTGAGCACACTGTCTGGAACATAGTAGGTCGTCAGTAAATGTTTGTGGAATTGAACTTCACATAATAAATTGTGCTTTAGAATTTCTTCTCATTACATCAAAGTCATTCGGTCTTTTTGAATTAGAATTAACTCACTCCCTACCAGAATTGAAAAAAATTCTTCATCATATTCTTAATTACTTGTCTGAATCTGGGGTTTCTTACTCCTCGCAAAAATACCACTGATATTTTATCTTCATGTTTGTTGGATAAATAAATCTAGTGAGATTGTGTGTTGCTAATTCTATGGTAAAACTGAGAATCTAAAGTTTATTTGTTGGTAGAAGATTTAATAAGAAACTAAGAGAAGAATCTTCTGTTTTGTAAGTATACATCTTTAGGTTATCATGGTTGGATGTGTTTTCTTAGCATGAGTTCCCCTGAGAGAGACCCGGATGCCATGCGCATAGTTTACTTAGAAGGTGAAAGGAACACCTTAAGGGGAGTAAGAAGCGAGATAGGGAAGCACCAGTAGTGGTAGCAAGCAAGTCACCGCTCCGGGCAGTTGGAGTCTAACTTCGCGGGGGACTCTGGGCACCAGTGTAAAGCACTCGCCTTAGCTTATCCCACCTGTGGGTATAGGAGCTGGGTTATTTACGCATCACCCCGGTCAGTCCCTGATGGAGGGCCGCTAGGTGGTGCTGGCATTAATTTCTGATACACCGTGTGCCATGTGAGCCCCCTGTCCACGCACTAGCACAACCTTCCAGCAGAGAGATGCAGCGATGGGCCAAGGGTGGATGTATAGCAGCCAGTCCAGAAATGAGGCCGGGGAGTACGGATGGGGACAGGTGGTGTCTGCTGCAGGCATAGCTATGTGAGTGCTTATGTGACAGATCAGTCTTAGTCCTTTGAAGCATGAAATATCCAGAGGGATTTTTTTTTTTTGAGCAGATTAAACACGTAGAGAAAATTAATTAAGCACACGAATTTCTCCTATTTGATGTTGGGTGATTCTTATTATGGAAAGGAGCAAATTTATGAAAGATCATTTTGGTCGAGCAGGCTTTACAATCCCCTGCTTGAACTTTGGTCCCTAACTTCTCCCTTTGTCTTTGGATTGCTGTAATGATCAAGTTCTTGCTTAACTGCGTAGACATCTGCCTTATGGTGACTTTGGCCTGCGTTCTTGGTTTTGTCCTCTTGACCCCTGTTGAGGAAGCGAGCAAAACCCCACTGTGCGTGCACCTCCTGTACATTCTCATTAATCTTCATAACAAGCCTAGCAGGTAGGTATCACTTACCTCCCTTTTACAGAAAAGGTGATTGAGATTCAGAGACTGAAGATTCTAAAAGTCTTTAGAAACTGAATGATTTGCCAGGATCATGATGTTAAGAGCTAAGAGCTGCCTCTGCGTCTGCGGTGGCCCTTCAGTGCGAGAATGAAATAGGATAACACTTATAACAGAACCGTATCCAGGATCCTCACTGCTACTCAGAAAATCTCTTCATCTCCCTAAATCCAACATATGCCTTGAAATAGGGTTGGAGGTAGGGACGGGGTGTTACCTACTTGTTATATTCATACCTGTTCTTTCTTTTCACTTATTGGAATTGTCACCAAACTTCAGATAGGGGTTTCTCAAGGCAGCTGGTTGATTGTCATCTAGCTATTGGAGGCCTCTCGATGTGTCTATATGGGGAATTCGTTGAGTCTATATAGGGAAATCAAATGATATTCAAACTCTGCAGATACATGTTTAGGTCTGTGTGCATTGCACAGAGTGAAGACTCAATAAATATTTGTTGACCTTTGAAACATGGTGGTGGCCTTTGAAATTGGAAATTGGGGAGGGGTTTCTGTGGGAGTGTCATCCACACACCGTGCACTGCCACATGTAGCGAAAGGGATCCTGAGGCTGGGTTGGGTTGAGGCAGCATAGCTAGAGTGGTACCTAATAATCGCTAATCAGAAGAGAGAGGCAAAGTCGTAAGGTAAAAGATGGGTTGAGCGTTAACTACGAAGGGCAAAACTACAGGGGGGTCCGGAACCAACAGGAATTGCGAATAAGAGTAGGTACCAGTGCAAGAAGCTGTTCTGGGTGACTGAGGTAGGACCGAGGCTGTACAGCAAGACTAGTCTGCGCGAACCCTACGTCTGGCCTTTCCACTCCCAGGTGCATACCCTAGAGACACTTTGGATCATGTGCATAAAGAGACAAGTACAGGAA
This sequence comes from Eonycteris spelaea, assembly GCA_003508835.1. NCBI lineage: Eukaryota > Metazoa > Chordata > Mammalia > Chiroptera > Pteropodidae > Eonycteris > Eonycteris spelaea. The sequence goes on along the minus strand of PUFA01000310.1, from coordinate 336,316 downwards.
GACATAACCAGTTAACTTTTGTGGATGTAGAAATCAGCATGAAAATATGAAGATATCCATGGGATTGACAAACACTAAATTCAGGAAATGGTTTGAACTGAGCATGTTTTTCTTGTTAAAGCATGATTCAGTAGTCTTTAGAGATGACACTGTCTAGAATTCTATTCTCCTTTAATAGATATGGTGTTGTGTGTGTGTGTGTGTGTGTGTGTGTGTTAATTAGCAAATAAGGCTGTAGAACTACGAGGCCAGAAGGACTTTGGGAAAACATTGGGTGGTGTCTCCCTAGGAAGATGAAGCTGAGAGGCAGGGGCAGAAATCCAGGTTGATAGGGAGAGGACTGGGACTGGGTCAGGTTTTCCTAACTGGCTAGTTCAGTACTCTGCACCACATGTATGTCTTCCCTTTAAAGAAGGGTCTTTTCTGTAAATTTACATCAACTGGTACCATGCTCTTAACCCTTCTTGGTATCCTCCTTTAGAGCACTTTAGAGGGTTCGGGAGCTTTAAGGCATACATTCCTACAGCATCATAACTGCATAGACCACCACGCTGTGTGCCTTGTTCTTCTGCGAAAGTGTGTTAGGGTCTACCCACATTTCTCTTATCCTTCCAAGATGTTTAATAAGTTGGCTGCAACTTTATGTGGCTCTTTCGTTCTTGAAAAACCTTTGTAGGACAAATTCTTAAAAGTCATCAATAATTAAATAATTCTAATGGGAAAAATTTTAGTAATCCTGAGCCCTCAAGCTGACATCCATTTTTCTTACATTCAGTTAGAAATTTGACATAATTGCCTAAGGATTAGACTAGTAACCATAACCTGACCTTAAAAGTCACTATGTTCTGTATTCTATGGCTCTTTGTCCACTTTTTTTGAGCTCTTTTGTAGCTGGTGCACACCGAGTTGAAGACCATGATCGAAACCAAAACACAATAATTAGGTAACAAAATATCAAACTTTCTTAATTCTGTTTAATGCAGAACAATCAAATAGAATATAGAGAATATAAAGCAATGAAAACAACATATTTTTGTAGCTTGAGTGCCTGAAATTATCAGTGTTATAAACTAGCAAACCCCAAGTACTGTGAAATGTGAACTTCTGAACTGCTCGACCTCTAAAACCACATCGATGCCCATAGGTGACCTTGTCCTCTGGTGGGCAGCTGCCCTTCAGGTGCTCCATATACAAATCACATAAACTTATAAGCTTTTTTGCCTTTTTGTAGCATGGAACGGCTGGCTTGTAATCAATGGTAAGGTCCAAAATCCTATTTGTGGATAATAAAAGATCAGACTAATCAGGGGCCTGATTTTTTTTTTTTTTAGATGATCAAAAAAAAAAACCCCAGCAAAATTTGGATTGTAAAGGATCATCATTTAGTATTCTGTACTATTTTCCTCTCCCAGGTTTGCTTAAAACTTAAATGACAGCTTCTAGCCAGCGAAATCATCCCTTAGCTGGTAAGCTGAAATACATTACTGGAATATTTCTGTTTCATTTAGTGTAATACCACTCTAATGCCTAAAATAGCCTGCACTTGGGAGAAGTGGTGGTCTTTATAACTTGATTTCATAGTAATAGTAGTTCTCAGGACATGAAATATAGAAAAGTAAAAAATCTTATTCCATATTTTTTATAGTGCCATTTTCTATTTCGTGAAGATAAATGCGAAGCTCATGTGTTGCGTTTCCTCAAACACACGTGTCTGGTATGGGATCTCTCGAAGTTTTTTTTTTTTTTTCCTACCTTTTGTCAGCAGATGGCGTCTGACTGTTTATCTTTTCTGCTTTCTTTGCCTTTTTATTCTTTTCTCCTCCACCCCCCTCCACCCATGGCAAACATTTGTCACGAGAGTGGATGCTGTTACAAAAAAGTCTCACTGTGACATGTTGTCTTTTCAAAAGGACAAGAAAGAAAGGAGGAAACAGGTTTTCGTTGCTTAAGGCATAATGCAAGTGGCATTTTCTCTGCTAATGCATTTATTAGAGGAACACTTGTTTCACTTAGAAGTGGATCTGACATTTTATTGTAACAGTTAAATTTGCCCTTGTATCTCTGTCTTGTCATTTTGCATGTCAATGGCTCCTCTTTTATCTTTAAGGTGGATGGGCACTTTTGGTTAATTTGACCTTTCTTTTTCTTTTTTCTTTCTTCTTTTTTTTCCTTTTTTTTGAAACACAAAGCTGTTTTCCAAAGAAAAATCCTTTGCTGTACAGATAAATAGATTAAAATACATTCGTGTTTAGTTTTTGAAGCACAACAGGTAAGACATGATTTGAGTTGGTCATTGTGAATACGGAGTGCACATAAAGTCTTACGATTGGGTAGAAAACACATACAACTTAATGAACGATTGTTAATGGCTGAAAGGGGTTTCAATTAAACATGTGTTATAAAACCAGACTGCATGTGGAACAGTGTGCTCGAGCTAATTAAATATTCTAAGGAATACTGTGAACCCCATACCCCTTTTCTTATCCTTTCTCCACCAGTAAATATTTATTGGCTGTTTCCAGAATTAACATTACATAAAAAACAAGTCTATGAAATTGTCTTTGCTGTCCAGGATACAGTCTTCCCGACTGTAATTCATTAGCCCTCTTTCTGCTTGAGGCAGAATACTCGGGGGGAGCCTCGTTTAATCTTTCACATATTATTGCCTCTCATCGCTGCTGTCTAAACACAGGTGCCTCAGCGTCACTTCTTCATGATTATCTTAATTCTCCTCTTCACTGATAACTCTACCTTTTCCAGTTAGTTTGCATTCAAATGATGCCCTTACTGTTTTTTGATCTTCACTATTGCCATATTGATTTATTTTGATGATGCAATTGTTCATTTCTGGTCTCCTCAATCTGTCTGCACGCGCCCAAACATAACTGAAAATTTATTTTAAACTTGGAAGTACAGAATTTCCCTGTAATTCATGCTTTCTTAACTTTCCTTGGGATAAAGTACACCGATTATTATTATTTATTTATTTATTTTTGCAAATTTCTATATATCTATAAGTATTACCTAAATGGTAAACCACAAGAATTCTTCCCCTTTACTTGTAGCCACTCTGGGTATGTGACACTAGAAAAAATAAAGTTTGTCCTTTGCTCAAAGGAAGATGAGGTTTTTGAAATCGAAATTAAACAACAGTTGAATTGGAAGAAGCTTGAGGCAACTGAGTAGAGGATGTGATTTTGTTATAAGTATGTTTCTGTTTCGCAAATGTATTCATCTACAATTCCCCATAAAATAATCAGGAATTTATTAACACGCTGTTAAGGACTTGCTACAGAAGGCGAAAGGGTGGCAAGAGGTAAAAAGGATTTTTAAATTCTTTTTCAATTTAGGAGATTTTTTTTAAGGTTTAGGAGTTGCCACAAAATAAAAGCAGCGTGCCACGGTGTTAAAATACATCGAGGAAAACCTTTGATGTGACACTCTCGTCTGGAGTCAGTCTTCTACAGATTGAATGGATAGCAGGTCGTTTTTCCAGGGAGAGTAATAGCCTTTCTCTTCCATCGAAATGTTTAAGGAACATTGAAATTCCTGAGAAAGATCCGATAGATTATTACGGTTACAGAACAGAAAACATTGTATGTAAGCGTAGTACTTCTGATTGCACTTAAGTAAGGTGCTCAAGGGTAGTAGTACTTTTCAAGCTTTTACGGGCGTATGAATCTTGGGGATTTTGTTCAAATGCAGATTCTGATTCAGTAGCTCAGGGGTGGAGCCTACTCTTCGTTTCCTGGGAGCTCTAGGCGATACGGTGATGCTGGTTTGCCAGGAGGCTTTAGTACACAGAACTCTTCCGAAGTGTCCATCCTAGCCAAGCCTCTGAGGTAAACGTGCTTAATTCCCACGCACACTGGTACATGGCCGTTTCCTTTGTTACTGACCTTCGGCAGGACAAATAGAAATCCTTGTGGCATCTTTTCACACGTTCAAGCCATATATTTTCACAACTGGGAAATATGTATTAAGTTTAAAACCGTTTCCTTTGGTGTATGGCATTAAGTCATCTGTATAAATCTGGCCTCCGTTAATGGTTCTTACTTGAAGACCAGAAAGTTCTTTGGTTTAAGTCAAATTGATCAGTCCATCAGAGATTCCTTATCAAAACCCGCATATCTGGCTATCAACAAGATTCCTTCAAAGCCAGGTGTATCGAGGGCCGGACACTGTGGTCTGCCAACTCTTTGCCAAGTGCTGGTGGACATGGGATGAGGGTGTCTTTGCCAACATAACTGAGAGGCATCTGGGTCTAGGGAACCTACTTACTATGGAGCATTCATTTCTCCAGGACGCTGTTTCTTATACTGGGTTTCAACATCTCCCTCAAGTCCAACCCGCATTGTTTTGTATGCAGATTTTTCACAGTACATTTTTTTCTTGTCATCCTCCTCTTCACAGAAGGAAGCATAGTAAATGCACCCCTTGGACCTGGCCATCCAAACAGTCCTACCAAAAAATGTTTTTTTCAGTTGGAAAATATTTTAAATTGGAAAATTATGAACTAATCTGCACCAAAGAAGACAGTGTCAGCGGAACTCATGCTTTGAGCAAAGGCACCATGGGTAATAGAAATGAGGACTTTGGAATCAGACAGACTTGGATTTGAACCCTAGTTCAGCTGTTACTAGCTATGTGACCTTAGCCTGAACCTGACCTAAAACAGTTTTCTAAATCAAATTAAATCTGGTGATTTCAGGGTGTGTGGGAAATTCACTTAGTCGTTGTTGGGACTCCTCGCCTCCTGGAAGGAAAAAGGGACTTGCGGTCTCATCCATTCGTGGCTGCTGCTGCGCAGGCCCAGTCCCCTGGGGTCCACTCCAGCGGAGCTTCCGTTAGTGGCTTTCTGCAACCACGGCCAGCTCACCAAAGGGATCTTTGCAGAATTCCCCAAATCGAAATTTGTGCTTGCCTTCTTAAGTATCTGGCTGGCCTCATCGCCTGAAGTCCTGACTCCGGCAGGTATGTGCATGGGTCAAGGGCTTTGTCCTTCATGGGACCCTAACCCTTTCCCCTCTCAGTTTTGGGAAAACCAGCCCCAGGGGTTAACTCTCTTTTTCAAGCCCATAACCTCACAACCTTCGTACCCATAGATCTGGGGATTCCAGCACCTTAATTTCTTTTGTTTCCACTATTAAAACTCAGTGTCTACAGATTAGTCCACCCCATGCCCTAAGAATTCTCCACATTTGTTCTAAAACACCAGAAAACAAACAAACAAACAAACCTGTTTACAACTACTGCCGACATTTATCACATAGTCACGTGGAGTCAGCTGCTAACCTAGAAGATCATTAAGTATCTACATTTTAATTTATATAACAATCCTGGATGGTATTATTCCCATTTTTGCACGTAAGGAAATGACGGCTCACTCACGAGCCTGCAGCTAGTGAGTGAAAGAATCCGAACATGGACTTAGGTCTCTTTGATTCCTACACCCCGGAGACGCAGTCGCCGAGCTCTCCCTTTGCCAGTGACTGTGCCATCTGAGTATGTTTTCCCTTATCTGAAACAATCAGCGTCGAGTAATTGCATTCCAAAGTTTCCTTCCATGTCAAAAATCTGGGATTCTGCTCAACTTCTGTTTTACTTCCAGTCTTTTTAAGCCAGAAAAATGGTTTGCAAACTGAAAAGAACACAGAATTACATCCGCCCGCTGGGAGGTGTGCCTCAATGGGAGGGAGATGGCCAGACTACTGATCAGGGCTAGGGGCTCTCAGACTCCACTTCGCTGAAGGAGCTTGCAGAGACCTCATAAAACCCCAGAGCTGACTACCTAGGAAAAATTATGCAGAATTTGAAAAGGGTCGAATAGAGGAGAAAAACAAAACCTTTGTCCAGGTTTTTTAAAAAGCGGCGGTTCTGGAAGCCAGATGGATGCTGTGGCTGTTTGATCACCAGTGAAACACATGATTCAGTAGATGACTTGTGAACGTTTAGAAAGTACGTGGTATTAGTAGGTCCAACATGAGTTTACTAAGAGGCAAATAATGCAAAACTAATGTTTCCTTTTGCAAAAAGTTCACATATGAAGGGTATGTTGTTCACAGGTGTTGTCCTGATTTTATTAAAGCATTTGACCAAGAATTCTATAAAGATGTTAATGTGATTGATCAGTGATTTCCTCAAACCCCCCTAACCCCACTACTGGAAGGGAATTACTAAGAAAAAGGCCCAGGTCTATGGCCATGCCACTCTGAACGAGGCCGATCCTGTCTGATCTCAGAAGCTAAGTAGGGTCGGGCCTGGTTAGTATTTGGATGAGAGACCACCTAGGAAGAGCAGGTGCTGTGGCACAAAAAAATAAAAATAAAAGGGATTGTATATGGTAAGGTCCTTGTAATCTGTGAGGTTAACCAAGGCTTGCCTCAAAGAAAAAAAGAAAGAAAAAAGAAAGAAAGAAAAAAAGAAAGAAAGAAGAGGGCCCATAATCCATATGTTAAAAAAAGCTCACCTGGGCTGGTCTATAGACTATCGTTCATGAAACACTAACAGAAGTTTTCAAACTTTTGCGGGGACAGGAATTGTTTCATTAAATAAAATCTTATAGGAAACTCTACCATATAAACAGATAAAGTGACATTTTACTAGTTTAAATTTTTTGAAGTTTACATTTATGATGTTTACTGCAGAGTCAGAACAAGGCAGTCATGAAAAATAAAAATCTTAAAACAGGTGTTGATAACACCTGTATCATAGCTGTATTCACATGATCAGCATCTGCGTTTAATAAAATTATATACTTTACTTTAAATACGTAATTGTTTTAAAATGTATTTCTACAGACAGTTACTTGGAAATTGTAACAAGTGTTTTTGGTCTTTGTTTGTTTGTTTTTAAATAACTTGCCTTGCGATCTCAGGATATCTTCCATTAAACCAGTCTAAGGTAGGGAATATTTGTTTCAAAACGGTAACCCTGTAACTTAAACTTATGGAAACAATTGCTCACATTCCTTATCATACATCTAAAGTCATACAGGAAATATCTAATTCTTAGAATAAATATTTACCCTCTCTCAAGTAGGATGTTATCACAAAGGACTTTTCACTGTGATGAAAGCAAAGCCATACCGATGCCCCCGGGAGCCACACCTTGCGCCTAGTGGCTTTGTATCCCTGTGCTTGCTTGGGCCACTTCACGAGAGCAGACCGTACGCACCAGTATTTTTCACAAGACTGAGGTGGGGCTATAATTCCCCAGTGTCACGCTTACAAGAAGTCCACGTGGCACATAGAGGTGGCAGAGGCGCCTGCTGTGGGGACTGCCTAAATCTCCCGGATGGGGTTTTTGGCACATGACCCTGCGTATCTGCACAGGGTGCACAAGTGATATCTGCAGTGAGGGAGAAGTTTGCATGTGAGCCATTTCAGTGTCATCTAAAAAAAGATTGCACTTTATAAGATATGTAAAAACATCTTTATACATTGGGAACAAGATAGTGGTGGTATCCTTAGAGCACGTTCATAGAAATGTTTTTAAGAACATTAGTCTGATATTGCCTGGATGCCTGGTTTATGTTAGGAAAATGTTTGGTTCTCTGTGGAACATAGAGATAAAGTTGGGGATAACTAGGTAGTGTCGATGTGAAAAATAATGAAATTCAGAAAGTAAGTTTGTGTACACAAAGAAAGAACAGATTACCTTTGATTATGGATGGAGGGATGACCTCTTTCTGAACAGAGAATCAGGGAGGGCTTCGTGGAAGAGGAGAGAGATGGGGAGGTCCTGAGGATATAGAGGACTTGGATATGAGAATATTAGGGAGAAAAAAATGATGTTCTAGGGCACTTTACCTTTTGGGAGAATATAATTTTAGGGAAAAATAATATCAATAACACTACCGTCTTAAACGGATTACTGTCTTCATTAATAAATAAGCTCTATATGTATTTTGAAATCTATTATTAATAAGCTCCATAAAGAACCATTCTCATATATCTAATCATGACTGAGGTTTATTTCAAAGTACCATCAGACAGTGATTCACTTGTTCAGATTTAGACCTTTCCAGTAATATTTTGCCCAAATTGGCTGTCCCTTAAATACCTACATGTGTCATAAATTTGCCCTAAACCTTGCCTCTGCAGGAATTAGAGCCATCCACTCACGCATTTGCTCACCCATGCTGGCATTTTGGGCACCCATTAATGTGCCAGGTCCTGGAGAGTTCTAGACAGGGAACAAGTCAGAACTGGACAGGTGAATTGGATGCCTGGAAACCACCTGAAGTTCTTATCATTAAACTGTATTTAAAAAGATAATAATGTAACTTTCCCTGTAAACTGATAACAGCATAAAAGGTACACCTCCCGGAGCTTTTACATTCTAACAGGGATCAAAGCTTTGCCTAGAACTGCTTCTAATCAGGCAGCGTGTGAGAGGAATTGTGGTTGGAACCTTGGAACTTTTCCAGCTTATATGACGTTTTAGGCAGCAGGGTTGGTATTGTCTTGTACGTTGTGGCGGGGGCTGACTCTGATAAATAATATTCTTCCCGGGAAAGTAGCTTAAAGAAAACTCTACTGCATGGGAAAGATAAATTAGATACACCATAATGGAAGAGAGACTATGGAATAGGTATAAGAGTGGGTAAAAAGCTAGATCAAATGAGGACGGTTAACTCCTCTTTCCTCTCACACTCCCCACCCTCCTGCCCCACAGACCCCAGAGTTATTTTGTTTTGTAAAGTCATAACATCGTTTTGAATGTATGACCTTGAACATTTTCTGATTTAAGTCGTTCCTGGGCAAAGCTCTAATAGTTGGAAAATAATCAGGCCTCCCACACATACCTTGCTCAGCCAAGAATTTGTTTGCCCGGGAGCTGTGGTTGGGCGGGAATGGAAGCAAGAGATGCACACCCAGGCTTATGTGAACTCCCTGTGCTTGCTTGAGACCGGCGTCACCAGCGCTTCCCAGTCAATCCTCTTCATTCTCAATCCCAGAGAAACAAATATTTCATGTCTTAACAACACGCTTTTGCTCTCTCCCTTCCCCGAGTCCTCATTTGTTTGTTTGTTTTCCCATTTGTTCCTGATACTGCCCTGAGCAAATTTCTCCCAGACCAGATGATGGCGACGCAATGATGTACAGTGATGAACCTTAGGCACCCTACATGGACCGCAAGTTTCAAAGTCTGCGGCAAGGCCCTCTGGAAATGTCTCGGATTTTCTATTGGTTCTTGTAGCCAAAGCATGGAGACCCCACCCCCACCTTTGCGCTAGGGCACGTCACGGCTGCTCCTGCAGACCACGGGTGGCGACCCGTCTTTGCGCTGGGGCACGTCTCGGCTGCACCTGCAGACCAGGACTGGCGACCCCCGTCTTTGCGCTGGGGCACGTCACGGCTGCTCCTGCAGACCAGGGCTGGCGACCCCGTCTTTGCGCTGGGGCACGTCACGGCTGCTCCTGCAGACCAGGGCTGGCGACCCCGTCTTTGCGCTGGGGCACGTCTCGGCTCACCTGCAGACCAGGTGTGACTCCAGGGCATCTCCTGTCTGCATCCTGGCGAGATCAGCGAGGGTGGGTCAGTAAAGCCCGTCAGAGACGGGCTCATTTTCCTTTTCCCGTGAAATTGTGCCACATCGGGACTTGTGGTCCTTGTGACCTTCAGTTATGGGTTCTTGGCTTGTTTCATGTTTTTGTTTTCAGCTTATTTAACAGTTAATCCCATTGTCCTAGTTCAGTCCTCTAAAGAGCTGGTGTGTTTCTTTTTCTGAGTGTGAGAACAGGCGTGTGTCGGGTCCTGTCCCGTGGGAGGCAGTCTGCGATGGGGCGGAAGGAAGACGTCTCAGCCCCTGGAAATCACCGTGGTCAGAGCTAAGAGTTTAGGTTGGTATCCCCAAGAAGCAGCAGCTTCTTGCTGGTGGCCAGCTGAGGAATTTTGAAGGTAGCAAAACCCGCTTTGAATTTCGCCAGTTTATTTCTCCTCTAGTTTGACGAAATTAAAAAAAAAAAAAACTGGCAAAACTACAAATGAAGATTTTTGTTTTGAAAATTATACCCTATCTCCAGCCTCAAATCAAGAATAACCACCAGGACATCCTGTTCCTCATTGTTTTTGCTGGTTGTGGGTGCTGCTGTCCCCGGGCTCTGTGCAGTCATTTGGCACCTTGGAGCAGACCCGTGTCCTCTATCACTCAGCCCAGCCACCTCTTGCTACCACTGTAAAAACCTGGAGGAGAAAATGAAATAATAATAGCAATTAAAAAGATATGTTAAAAATTATCTGTGTGATGACGTTAGGTCAGAACACTTTTGCCTGCCATCTCAGAAGTACATATCTCAAGCTGTTATTTGAAGTCTCCTGAAATGAAATGAAGACCTTTATTAACTTCCAGGCTCAAAGGTCCCCATTATGGAGAAGGTCCACTGTGCTTCCCTCCAGAATAAGGAAATGGGGCAGCAGTTCACATGCAAACGGCCCCGCCACCTGCTGCCTAGAGGTCCCTGCCTCAGAGTCAGACACCTGCAGGGCAGGAAGAAAGTGGGACTAAAGGAAGCGGGCTCTCTCGGTGAGGTAAGGGTGGGAATGTTTTTATGGTCCCACATGGAGGGGAAGGAGAGAGGGGAGAGGACCCTCCCGCTGCCCGTGCTGGCACAGCGCCAGGCTCTGTGGGACAGTGGCCTGGTCTCAGATGTAGGCTCACCTGTCACCTTCTGTTCTGTGGCTTATGGAAATCCTTCCAAATAGTAATTATTATTAGCACTGGCTTTGCAGTTCCCAGATTTATTCACCTGTCTGTTACTCCCTTGAGAATCCCAGTGAGAATGGCCCCTTCACATAAGTAGTGACCCCAGAGCACTTAAACTAGTCTTGTTTTGAGACTTGCCAGTGGTGGGGTAAAAGGCAGATTAACTTAGGTGTAGATTCTTCAGAAAACAAGAACAAATGGTAAAATAAAATGGCCCTTATTTGTACAAATGAGTAATGAGGGTAAAGGCTTGCATGAATTAGGAAAGCCTGAGGACACAGTTCGCTTTCTGGTACGCAGAGTTTGAACGTAAAGGCTTACACAGCATCGCTGGGTGGTTCTGCCAGCAGCAGTCTCTGTACCTGCTTTAATGATACACTCATTCTCAACTTTAGGAAAATGCCTTGGGCACATTTTCCGTAGGTTTCCCAGCAACTGTGAAACGTTATATATACATACATACATACATACATACATATACATATGTATGTATGTATGTATATATACACAACACACACATATATATATACACACACAAACTTATGGGGAAAATGATTTGTATCATTAAATAACATTTACATGTATATTTTATGTGTACATGAAAGCAAAACTATTGAGACTATTTCTAAACAGTCACTTATTAACGATATTAAAACATACACAAAATGATAAACCTTAATGAATGTCGCAATAATTCATCTTTCTATATAAAATAGGTTCATTCAGACTAACATTCCTTCCACTGTCAGGATTCCTACAAGTATACATAACAGGATCATTTAGGCGTCATCTTCTCTTCATTTTCTGCCTCTCCTCTCTTTTTCTTTCCTTCACCTTTCATCGAATGCACGCTGTGTCCAAGTCGCCACGGTTAGCTCTGCAGGTACACAGAGAAGTACCCCACGATCCTCACAGTCAGAGTGTTGTGCAGCAGAGTGAGGTGGTACAGGGAAGAGGGCTGTGAAGTTATCTGGCTGAGGAGCAGGCTCTCAGCCTGCTCGGGAGGAGAGAGACAGCACAGTACTCACAGGGGAGCATTCTAGGTGCCGTATTTGGGGTGTCCAGTGTCATGAAACTGTCTTTGGGGAAGGGCAGGCAACCTGGCGGAGTTTCAATGTACGAAGGATGCTGGGGAGCAGCGGGGTGGGCAGGATGAGGCTATTTCAGTAGTGATGGGAGCTCACTACTTGGCAATCAAGACAGTTCTGTGCTTGAGAAGTGTATTTTGTTAGAAAGTACTTTCTTATATTATGCCAAGTCTTTTTCCTTTTCTACTTTATCTTTGGGTTCAAGCCAACGGAGCATCACAGCGTGAGTCTGTCTGCTGTCCGCCACATGCCTTTATATGTAGGTGATGTGTCATTTCTTGAAATCTTGCCCCTAGCCATGTATACGTTTGTTTATCCTTAATAGATTTTCGATTCATAGCTTGTTTTCTTAATATAACCCAGTAATAATTCCAGTTGGTCTTCTCAGAGCCTACAAACAGTTGATTTGATCTCCTAGATCAATCTTGTAAATCTCCAAAGCACTCATTGCCATTGTGCCCTCCCGTCTGCTGGCCTCTTTCTGCCCGGTCCCTCCCTCTGTGGTTTTGCAGGATCCCAGAGGGTGAGAGGCAGTCAGGGTTGTTCATTCAGCCTTCTTTGCTTCCTACAGGCATCTCTGTCCCACCACCACCTCCTTTGGTCACTGTAGGGCTTTAGAGAAACAAAACGCGGGCCTTTCTCGTACATGTGCTGGGGACCCTTGTTCTAGAGAAACAGTATATATATTTTTTGCAGTCTCACCACTATTATTTCATGCTTTAGATGCAAACTAAGAAATACAGACCTACCTGTTAATAAAAAAGAATTGGGATGAACTGAAATAGCTCAGAAGTTAAGGGTCAAGAGAGGCGTGTTATAGCTCAGGTGACATTATCACATGAATTATCTGTAATTAGAAAATATCAGTTATATTCTGCAGGAGAGATTTGACCATATGCGTAATATGAGGCCCCCTCTGCCTGACAGTGGAGGGATCGCTTCCTAGAGAGATTTTCTCAAGGGCTGATTGTGCCAGTACCTGCAAGCAGTCATTGATAAAAGTTTTGTACCTTCCTAGCCAAACCAGGGGTGTCTGGGTTAGCCCTTTACAAAGAGAGAGAGAGAGAGAGAGAGAGAGAGAGAGAGAGAGAGAGAGAGAGAGAGAGAGAGAGAGAGAGGAATGGAAAATGTTCCATAATTTTGGAATTACTCACTTTATGTAGGAGCTCAGAGCTTACCTATTAGCAGTGGTCCTTTGTAGGGGCTCCTGTCTATGTGGGGAGGGGATGAGTAAAGAGAAGGGAGAATAAAAAAGAGAGCCATATGTGGTTGCTCAAGTAGAAGTTTCAGATCTAATCGGTTAGCTAAGGATGCCCCAGAAAAGACTGTTTGCTGACTGCTGGAGTTTAATAATCCTACAGCATGGAGGGCAGAGTCTTGTTTTCAGTATAAAACAATGTCTTAAATACAGTTGTTTCAGTCTCTGTCAGAGGTACTGACAAGGGAATCGAAGGGAGGGGGAAGAAGGAAGGACAATGAGTGTTCTGCCTCTGTGTACTGTGGCCCATGTCAGCATCCTGGTCCATGTCAGCATCCCTGGAGAGCCTGCTGGCAATGCAGAATCTCAGGCTCCAGCACAGAGCCACTGAATCAGAATCTGCATTTTTAACAAGACCCCCGGGCACTTCCTGTGCACATTGAAGTTGGAAAAGCACACCTCCTGTGGGTGATAACAGCGCCTGATTCACAGGGACGATTTACCTGTCTGAACACACTTTGAGAAAAGCTGAACAAATAAGGCATATCAGCTCCAGGTATTAAATGTCAAGGATCGGAGTTTAATTTTGTTTGCAGCTGGAGACCAGGACAACGGATAATGTTTGACTAAACAGCAACGTTCTGTTTGCGGAGGATAGGCGTTTGTTTATTGCACAAATGAGGCGTTCCGTGGCTTGAGGATAGTAAGTAAGGGGCTTTTTTCTGCCCTGGGGCAAGTGGAATCCACGAGGACAGTTGCAGGTAATGATCACCCCCTAGTTCCCCCCCCCCACCCCTTATTAACCAACAAAGCAGAGAATAAAAAGGGTACTTTAATTTAGACTTCCATCAGGTCCATTTTTTACTTGACATCATGTTATCGTCAAGGGTTTTTTCAAGGAAGAGGGTCTGTTTTAGTGATGGGCTAGGCATTCCTTCCGGGCTGAACTCAGACCGGCACTGTTGACAGATGTCAGGGTAAGATTATACTGACCTAAGCCTTACTCGAGAAGAATACCTCTGTTTGGGGATTGTCCTGTTGTACATTACTAGATTTCAAATGGAAAACCTTTTGTTAAGGAGCGTCATTAACTGTCGTGGTAACACATGTAGAAAGGTCTTTCGCCATACCTAAGGAAGCGTTTTATTTTCAAATTAAACAAAAAATGTTAACATACAGTGGTGCCTAGTATAGCAAGTACTTGTACGTTTAGTTTCTTTGGTAATGTGATGCAAAGAATTTTTGATCTATTCCACTGTGATGATCGTATATTCTCTATAGGTAAAAATCCACTAATTTTTCTTTTGTAAAAGTAATAATTAAAAAAAAAAAAACCTTTTAGTGATAAAAAGATGAAGAGTGCTAAATTAGAGTTAATCCCAGGGCATTTCCTTCAGGTTCTGTGGAGAATCCACGGACTTCGTAGAAGCATTATCACTCCATTATAGTCCAAGCCACCGTACTCTCTTGCCTGGATTGTTCCAGTCACCCAGTAACCAGTCCTGCTGCTGCCTCCCTTGCCGTCTTCAGTCTGTTCTCAGCACAGCAGCCAGATCACATTTGTCTCTGCCCCAAACATCTCAGTTATGTTCCATGACTCTTGGAGTAAAAGTTCAAGGCCTTATAGTGCCCTGAGAAGCCCATCGCTTATCTCTCTGGCCCCACATCCTACTACTACTGTCTCCCTTGCGTGTCCTAGGTCAGACAGGCCACACTTCTGCCTCAGGGCCTTTGCACTTGCTGATCCCACAGTTTCTTGCTATCTTTTTAAAAGTATCTATATGACTCTTGCCCCAAACTTCCTTCGAGTCTTTGCTCATATGTCAATTAGTGAAGCTTTCCTTGACCAACCTATTTGAAATTTAACACCCTCCCACACACATACCTGATGTATTTTATATTTTACTTAATATATGTTCATTGTCTCCTAGAATGTTATCTCTTTGAGAAGAGGGGGTTTTGTCTTGTTGAGCGTGTGTCCACAGCACCTAGAACAGTGCATCATGTAAGTGGACTGAAATGTGAGGAGAACATCTTTAAGATATTAACCACAGCTGTGAGCCATTTCAAACAGTCCACGTAGTAAGTTAGGGAATGCTGATTAGTCGTTGATTAGTAAGGCAGATGGGAGAAGAACACAGTGCACAGCAGGGCTCCCGTGCGCCACCCCTGCAGAGTCAGGCCCCAGGGGTAGGAGGAGGCGCAGTGTATGGAGCCTTCTTCAGGGATCTTCACGCCTGCTCGCTGTTGACACCGTAGTTGGGCAGCATCCCACAGCAAGCTCACAAGTCTTCCGTGCCCCCTCCTCTGAGGGACTGCTGCTTTTTGGGTGGGTGTGTGTGTGTGTGTGTGTGTGTGTGTGTGTGTGAGTGAGTGAGTGAAGTACACATGTACCAGTGTTGTCTCATCAAGGGCTTCCTTTGGCCACAATTTGTGTTTTCCTTTTTGTTTATAGCGTTTCTTAGTAACCCACTGCCACAAGTTCTCGTTGCAGAGCAGAGTTACTACCAAATGTATCTTGAACTTTGCGCTATTTCTTTCTTAGTATCTTAAGATTTATTTTGGCCATGGAAGTCTAGGAAGCAAAAAGTTACAGAAGTGAATATAGACAGAGCTCATTTAATTATTGGCACCCCAGGGTGGGAGGGCACGTTGGGGAGGATGGAACACACTCAGGGAGTGTGTTCTACCTGGAAGGATTATCTGTTTTGGTGATGGATTCAACAGAGCCTAATAGCCCAAGGCCATCTCTCATTCAATAAAACGTCTCTTGAATTCCCTGTCGTACAGTGTGCTAACAAAATGAGCACAGTGTCCAATCTTATGGAGCTTCTTGCAGACTAGTGAGAGAGATAAATGCAGATTAAATAATCACAGAAACATGTGATTATAAACTGC
The DNA here is from genome assembly GCA_003508835.1 of Eonycteris spelaea. Classification (NCBI taxonomy): domain Eukaryota; kingdom Metazoa; phylum Chordata; class Mammalia; order Chiroptera; family Pteropodidae; genus Eonycteris; species Eonycteris spelaea. The sequence continues at coordinate 320,422 of PUFA01000310.1, read as the reverse complement.
GGTATGTGCTACAGAGGAGACGACCAAGGTGCTATGGGAGCTCTGGCCTAGTCTTGGGGTCATGTGACGTTTGAGCTCGGATCTGCAGGTTGCTAGGCATGGGTGTGCTTTGCGGGGAAGGGGCAGAGTGTGTGCATTCACTTGCAGGCTGAGGAAATGAGGTGAGCAGAATCTGTGAGGTGTTGAAGGATTCTGTGCGTTGACAGGAGTAAAAGGAGACCAGAGTAGCTGAACTGTGAGGATGACGTGAGAGAGGTACGTGGAGGGGCTGGAGAGTGAGCAGGGCCAGAGTTGGCACGTAGAGTCAATTTGGCGTATTTACTGTAAGACCAGTGCAGGGCATTAAAGGAGTTCCAGTAGGGCAGATCCACAATCCGTTTTCTGTTTTTAAATGTTTGCTTGGGGCGCATTGTGGATGACAGACCGCAAGGGAGAAAGAGTGGAAGCTGGAGAAACAGCTGGAAGTGTTATGTCCGAGAAAAGGACGATGGCATCTTGGGCCAGGACGGTGAGGGGAGAGGAGGCAGGAGAACACTTGTCTGGAGAGAGAATGTTGCAGGATGTTGACATCTAGATTGTGATCGCTCTGACGTGCTCACTGAACAATCTGCTATTAACTTGGCTTGATCTTTAACCTGCCTAGAAGGTGCCTTCGCCTGGGGTTTCGGGAAATATTTTCATTGGCTAAAGAAATATGAATACATTGGTCAGGCTGGATGAAGCAGGTGTCCAGGCTGACAGTTATATTTTTCCTTGTAAATGAATACGTAGGTGTTATGGCTTTATATGCCAATCTCTGGTGAGCTTGGGAGCACGAATGAGTATTGATAAACATGATCTCTTCTGGAACTTTAGTGAAATAGACTTCAGGAGCCAGCATAGCCGAGAGACAGAACCTAGACATCACGAATTCCCTGAGGTCACTGTCACCTGGTGGAGACTCTCTGAACAGCAACCTTTCCTAGGCAACACCATCTTTTCGGATGATGCTATTCCATGATCTTTAAAAAAAAAAAAATTAACAAACCCGTTATAGCTATATCCACCCATTGTGTCTATCTTTAGAACAGAAATTATTTCACTCAGTGGGAAGTCTGTGATTGTAGGGGAAAGGTGATTCTGCCCACCTAGAAAAGCACCTCAGAGGCAGTGTGAGAAGGCATGTGAGATGCAGAGGGATTCAGAGACAAGAAGAATTATTTCTCTATGCGCGTTTTTCTTATGGCATGTTGATTTCTTTAGAAACCATAAGGTAATTTGTTTTGCAAGTCTCTTGTCTGTACATATAGTGATATTGTCTTAATGGGTCTAGTCAGGAACTCAGTAAAGTTAGGCAGCTGAAATAATTGAAGTTCCATGAAGCCCTTTCAGTACTCTTGAGTTCAGGAGATATTTAACAATGATATAAAATGAGTGTGCATTTGTGACTAATCACTAAGAATATTCTCCTCATCTTTTGCAGGAAAAAAAAAATGGAAGAAACAGAGATACAACGGGATTAACTGCTGCACAGGTAACCGAAATCAGCAGGGGTTGAGTATACATTGGTTAAATGAGTTATAATATTTGTGAAGTCTTCAGAAGAGTAACTGTCACATAGCAAATACTACATAATGGTTTACTGTTATTAAGTTCTTTTCAATGTACCTGAGCCCAAAACAAATGAGTCATACAACCCAAAACTGCCCGACAAAAACAAATCCTTTGCTCCTAATGCAGGTGCAAACGTCACTGGCAGATCTGCTGTCGTCTCTGTGTGACCTGTGACAGTGGCCTGAGCAACTTAATTTCTTAGTCTTTGAGCACCCTGAGAACTTGAACTCCTACTCGTTTTTAGTTTTGAGCGCTCATTCGTGATGACCTTTAGAAGTGTCAGATGAGTTTCAAGGCTTTGAAACAAAACAAGCTCCTTTAAAATTCTTCAAAAAATTGTTCTCTATCATTTGAGGGAAATGGCTCACTTTACAGGTCGCCGCTGAAATGGCTCATGGGTAGTGAAAATAGAGAGGATGGCCTTACGAACAGTGTTCACATTTTCCGGTGATGGCCGATGCTAACTTGGAATAAGAAGTTTTAAACTGTTGACCCTGCCTAGGTGCTAACTTTTATGTCATGAAACTGTTGGTGTTACTGAGACATACTGATGCAGTCAACAGGCGCTATTTTTAGGGGTTGTTTTATGTACCAAGTGCCATGCTTGGCGTTGAGATTGCAAAGTTGAACCTGTCACCTTCCTCCTCACCCATCCCATCTCTCTGGATAAAAAAGGCACCAACCCCTGCCTTTTTTACCTGGCTGCAGGGAGTCTTGGGCTTCCTGGCCAGACTGATGCTCGGGACCCCACCTTTCCCCTCCAACTCTTCCGCCTCCCCTGGTTCCTCTCCCTCAACACCTCAGCAGTATTCATGGTGCGGAGAAAAACCCCCGGGGGGGAACACAGTCTGATTCATAAAGTTAGCCGTTTCTCTAGTCGGCATTCATGTTATATCTCTCTCTCCGCGCCCCCCCCCCCCCGACTTCTTTTTCATCATTGACAGAGTTTATTTTCAATACTCAGTCGTTTTCTGTTTTAACATGTTTTTCTTCTGGGACTTTGGAAGTGACTTTTCTATTTGGCGGCATTACAGATGACGTTATTTACTCTTGAGAGAGGCGGGCACTGGTGGTGTACTCAGTATATCAGAGCATTTCAGAGCTTTTTACTGGAACCCACAGGAAGAAACCCACGTTGCATTGGAGCCCAGCGCACACATCTGTACCTGTGATGTGTGGGTTCCTGAAATAGCACCTTCACTCTGTGTGAGTTGTGATAGTTTTCTAAGTCTATTGTAGTCTATCCCTTCTGATTTTTTCTGTTTTTTTCTTTTTTCTCTCCTATTTTTTTTTTTCAAATTTTTAAAAATTTTTTTCGATTGCAGTTGACATACAATATGAGTTTTAGGTGTATAACATGGTGATGAGACATGTACATAACTTACGAGTTGACCACCTGCTAAGTCTAGTACCCATCTAACACCAGTCGTGGTTGTTAACGGTATTATTGACTATATTCCTTGTGCTCTACTTTACGTGTCCGTGATTATTTTTATCTCTTCTCTTTTGATCTCTTGTAAAGGATCTCATGACCTGCTAGTCTGGAATACTCTGACAGACTGCAGTATTTTTATGCTGTGCTAGGGACATGTTTTGTCTTTCTCTCCATTTTCTGTAGTAATGTGCACAAGTCTTTTTTATGCATAAAAATCCCTTCCACCTTGTGTTATCTTAATTTTACGTGCAAACTTTCTCCTTCCTTTTGTGACTAAACTTATGTTTCTGGTTTTGTTTTGTTTTGTTTTGTTTGACATATTTGCATTTATTTCCATCTCAATCATCAACGTTTTTTTCTATTTAAAACTTTGACATTTCTCTTTTGGCCAATAGCCAAGAACCATTTTCTTTACCATTTTGGATGAAATGGATTCTTCTGTACTATTAGATCTTGCATATATGAAGTATAATTTTCCAAAAAGTAACTTATTTTTCATTAAATTCTTATATTTTTTAGATACACATATTCAGTTTCTCAGAAATATGATTATTTTGATGGTCTGATCTCCCACGTCAGACCCTTCCTGGTCCAGGGGTCACAGAATTATAGTAATTGGAGAAGGGGGTCATCTGTACCTCCTTGGTTGCTGTCATGGGCTGCACAGAGACACCTGCTGGCCCAAATGCAGTATTGCATTGTTTTTCTATTCTGAAGTCTGTCATTTTTAGGACCTTAAACTTTCATACAACACAGGTAAGCTTCAATATTGGAATGCGTTGAAGTCACACACCTAATCTCGAGCATTTTTATAGTTTCTAGCTCAGCATTTAATGAACTGAAATGAATTCATACCATTATCACCTATTCGAGAAGTTGATATCCAGTGGGGGAAAAGGATGTCACAGTAAAACTTGATTCATTACTTTCATGTGTTCTTAATGGGGCTACAAAATAATCATTTAATAGAGCACCCAACAAGCCAGGATCCAATTTCAACTTTTAGAAATGATAATGCACTCTGCCAAGAGAGTTAAGAACGTAAGTTTTAAACTCGAGTTTACAGCTTGGTTTATTACATGAGAGGTATGTTTTGTTCTAGCTATAAGTCTAGTTTTGGAAAAAGCAAGAATCTAAAATCTAGTGTTTATTTTGAAGCCCTAATTAGAATATCATAGTGACTTCTGTGTAATGCTTATTTTAGCAAAATTCTCATTGATTTCGGAGGCAAGTTTATTTATAAACACATACATTTAAGATTACTCAGTGCATAAAACAAATTATAAAGATTCTAATGTGCAAAACAAAGCTAAACTAATATTCCCCTGACTTTGAGGAATATTTCTTAGGTTTCATAGGCAGTAGATGAGACAGCATTCCCCAGTTTTCTGTCCTTGTTTACCTACAGCACACAGTACATGTCTGGAATCCAAGAGGAAAACGCTGTAATGTGTACATTAGTCCTGTTAACCGATGGCTTTGAGAGAATGAGGAAGAGAATAAGGAAGAGGGCACTAGACCCACGCCCCCTGCTATGACGCCATCGGAATTTACTGCTTCTTCCCTTTATTTCAAAAGATAAACTAAGTATTATAGGACAAGGTCATACTGGCTTCAGAGAATGGCAGAGCCGAAAAGGATGTTATTAATAGTTACAGAGGACGAATTATGACAGAAATCTAAACAGTATTTGGGAATATAAAATACTGTGTTTGAGTTTAATAAGCCCAAACAAGGAGAGCAACAGGTATTTTTAAAAGTATTTCATACTTGTCCCATTTTCCTGGCCATTTCCTTTATTTGCTGTTAAGGGAAACATGTGAAAATAGGAACTATTATTCTTTTAATCAAGGCACCTAGATTGATCATGAAAAGCATGAGAAGTCACATCAGGTAGCCAAGCACTTCTTTTAAAAGTGTGACTAAAAGAATAAGAAGACAGTAAACAAGATTTTAAACAGCGTGTTATGAGTTGATAGTTTTGAGCTTCAATGCTTAATAATACTTAAGTCTAAGTATTTATGTTGTCATGATATAAGATAAAAAAAATGCTTGGTTCTTTTTAAGTGCTCAATTCATAGGAGCTACTTTTATTGCCATGTGTAGAAATACTCATGGTACTTAGGGATGGATTTGTTTTGCTCTAGCCTATATATTTTTGTGATAATTTGTATGGAAGAGAAAATAGTGATGTTAATAACATTTATTGTGTCCGAAGTGCCAAGCATTGGGTGAAGACTATGAGGGCAGATACTGGTGTCATCCAGTTATACAGAATGTGCATGAGAGAAGAAAGCTTAGTCAGGTTCGTGTGTGAAGGATCTCAGTTATAGGAGCCCTGCTGGGAATCAGCGATAACCATGGTCTCATCAGAAACATATGCTATTTGGCTTCAAATACTGTTGCCGCCAACATTTAAAGCTCTAAAAAAAGAAGAAGCTTTTGCTTTTACATTGTTAATGAGCTGTGATTGCCACACAAGGAAAATACTACTTATTAAAAGAGAGGGAGTTTTAATAGGAAAAAAAAAAAACCAACTCAGAGTTTTCTAAGTTTGAAGCATTACTAATTGTTAAATATTTTTAAGTAACTATTTTGAATTTATAGTCTACTGTTTAATTCAGGATAGTGTCCCATATGTATCTCTCTATATACCATGTTAAAAGAAGCATTTCCCTTTAAAGTCTGTGTAACCAACATGAATATCTGAGCATATTTCCTGAATATCTGGCATTTTCAGTTGGACCTTTTAGGCAGATAGATTCCAAAGAATTTCAGTATTTGGGGTATGTCTAAATCAATAATTGGAACAAAATAAATCTGGCACCTCTGACTGAAGGGGCAAATTAATATATGTGTATAACTCATTTTTAATTTATCACCTTAATGGAAAGGAACAATAGCATGGGTAATCCAAAGTTTTCCTTTCACAGTAACTTATGTTCTGGTTTAGTTTGGGCTTTGTATTCTTTGATTTGTGGAGTTCACAGCAGCTTGCAGTGGGTTTGGAAGTGGCTCAACATGCATTTGTGAATGAGGTCTATTTCTGTAATTTAGACTATGTTGCAGATGTCGGCAGAGGTTAGAATTAATGCATAGGGAGTTTATTACGTTTCCATTGCAGATTCAAATTCATTCCTATTCTTAAAGCTGTGAATGTCTAGGACTCCACAGGCAGTTAACCCTTGAATCTGTGTTGACAAGCCCATCTATCTCCCCTCCCCCCCACCCCCCCCACCCGCTGTTCCCATTTTTTTTTAATGGTGAAATTATTATAGGATTAAGATCAAAGATATTTGAAGTGAGAAATAAGTCACAAAGTAATTTAAATTTCGGCATTTGAATTTGGAATTGAAAGGAAGGTTGGAGGACATTTGCCTTAACCTTTTCAATGGACGGATAAGGAAAGAGTTTCTGAGAGCCGATAGGACTTGCAGAAGTCCACAGAGCCATTCACAGGACAAACTGATACCAACAGGTAGATAGTATTTATTCGACCAGAAGTTCTAATGGATTATTTTCATCTTTATTGCGGTATAATTGACAAATAATATTGTAAAATACTTGAAGTGTACAACAGATGATATGATACACATGCACGTTGTGAAAGGACTCCCCCCCCATTTTAATAATTTTCAAAAATGAATATTAAACTTCAGTCTTGACTTCGCGTTGTTGTTTTTTAACACACTAGTTGGAAAGTGTGCGTCTTAGCAAACTGGTAGTGGAAAGCAAAGCCTACTCATTCATACCCAGTTCACTGTTTTTTCCATTCCACTAGATTGGAGGCCGCTTGACTTGTGCACAGATAGGAAAAAAAGAGAGGCCCAACCTTTGCCTCAATAACAAATGAAGGTTTTATGGGATAAGTTTTAAACCTGAACCACTTCCTTTTCTGACCTTCCCCTGAGAAGTTTCACGTCTTTCTCAGCTGTGTGTTTCCCTCTTCAGCCCCTAATTCCTATATTCTAGGGAGGCCTCTGGCAGATTCCCTCAATAAACTAATGCTCCTGTTTAGAAGGTATTATCCACGCGACTTTGACTGGAAGGAAGGCAGTTTCGGTGCTGGCTGTTAACTTCTAATATGAGTGCGTTGCGCTTGGAGAGGCTGCGGTTTCACATTTGACTCCCCTCTTCCCACCCGATAGATCATTCAGCATCTCAATTTTTAGAGATTTAGTTCCCACAACCAGCTACCACTCTCATCTGGATGACTGTCTTGAAAATGAATGCTCTTGGTTCCAAGTACAGTTAATGAAACAGGATAAACGGGCAGGAAAATGAGCATCATCACCAAAAAAAGTCCCAGTGTGTAATATCACTAGCAAAAAGTGTCATATTGGTAAAGTGCAGACATTACTATATTTTTATCCAAAAGCTGTATCTTTCTTAGAAGCTGACCCACTAGGTTGGTGCATACGTGAGTCATTCTTTTTTTTTTTTAACTACAGAAAAGTTACCCCCCGACCCATGTGAAAAGTATTAGTTTTAGGCCCAGTGGATACCTGGTAGAAATATAACCATTTAATCTGACCTGGAAAAGAAGTAACCTAAATATACTTAAAAATAACCTAAAAGTAATTATGTGATAAATAGTAAAATTATATTTCTGGCTCATAGAATGACCTTGACACTGTTATGTAGACAGTTATTATTCAATTAGAAATTTTATTTTGACTCTAGCTTCTATGTATGTTTAATAAGGAATGTTAAATCATTGTCTTACTTTTAACAAGCTACTTGGAGAATGCATATGTATGCATTGTCGAAATATACTTAAGCCTCAGATTTTGTCTGTTATTTGAATATTTCATTGTATTTTGAAAGAATTATTCTAACAATTTACTTCTCTATATCACAATGTACAATGCATCTTTATGCATTAATTATATATATGTAATATATATATGTGTGTTTGTTGTTAGGTTTTTGTTTTGGTTGTTTTTTTTTTTTTTTTTTTTTTGAGTTTGAAAGATACAATGTTTGGCCCCTAGGTGACTTCATGTGAAAAATTTCAGATTATATGGCCAAGTTGTAGTGGTTAGACTAAGACCTACATATTGCTTCCTTTTTGTTCCGGGATTCATTTGCACTGGCCATTTAAAATCACATTCTATAAGAGGAGGAATAGCACTTCTTTCTCCTTAATATATACAGAAGCACACAGCGTTCACTAAGTGTTTAAACCGCGCTGTGTCATTTCATTACTCATAGGCCTAGTAGCTAGGAAAAGTAGCCATCCTACCAAGAATAGCGTTTTGTTTTGTTTTGTTTTAAACTTATTTTACGTTCATATAGGCCCTGTCTATAAGGCTTAAACAAATAATCTGAAGAACAAGGGTGGGCAGATTGCAGGAAAAGACATCTTTGGCACATAATTCTTTCCTCCTTTTCTGAAACATGATGGTACTCTTGTGACAGTGTCTATGATGCCTGTGATTTCTTTGGATCCGATTTGAAACCAATTAGGACAGTAACGCAAGTGGGTGCAAAGAAAGAGGTCCCATTGCAATCTGTGCGTCACCCAGACGGGCAGGCATCACTGTGGCTACAGGAGTCACCAGTTTGGGGAGATAAGATGGACGATGTGTCAGAAATGATTGGCTGATGTAAAAGTTTTAAGTACCAGCACCTGAGAATGAATCCTTTTTAATATATGTATGTTTGTTTGTTTAAAATTCCCCTTCGGTGGCCATCAGCTTATTCTCTATATCTGTGGGTATGCTTCTGCTTTGTTTTGTTTATTCATTTGTCATCTTTTTTATTTTTTCAGAGTTCACATATAAATGAAATCATGTGCTATTTGTCTTTCTCTGACTTACTTCACTTGGCATAATACCCTCTAGGTCCACTCATGTTGTTGCAAATGGCAGGATTTCATTTATTCTCAGTGATATTCCATTGTATATAATTCACATCTTCTTTGCCCATTCGCCTATTAGACAGGATCAATCAATAAATAACATAACGTAACATAATACACTAAGTAAATAAGTTAGATCTATTACAGAAAAGCAGGGACCCACTCAGTCGCATTCCTACATGTTTTCCGGGGCGGGAAGAGGGAGGCAAGTTTGCACTAATTTGCTGAGAAGCGTGTTCAGACGCGCCCGTGGCGTCAGAGCGTGAGGGAGGTTAGCTGTCTCTGGTGCAGACCGGGGCTTGTCCTTTAACAGTAGGAAACACGAGGGTAGGAGCAGAGCCTCCTGCTGTTAACGGCGTAAGTTTGCCTTTGGAATTCCGGTCGCCAGGTGTCTCTTTCCTCCTTTCTCTCCAGCATCACAGCCTTGCTCTCAGTTACAGGTGATCACGCTGTTAACTGGTAAGGATGCTATACACTAAGAAGGAAGGCTCTGGATTTAGACTCCCTGGGTTCAGATACTGACTCTGCCTCTTAAGCCACTTACTTAATTTGTTAGATTCTTCATTTGTAAAACGCGTAATATTAGCGTTTACCTTCATGGGGTTATCGAGAGGATCAAATGAGTTAATGACATGTAAAGGACTTAGAACACTATCGGGCACACTATATACAACTCTGTCTTAGTTATTATTATAATATATGACCTTATTTAATTTTTTAAAAATTTCATCCTTTCTCTATAATTCCCTTATAGGGAGAATAGACACTAAACTGGGTGAATGAGTGAATAATGACTTGCACAGTGTCTTTAGAATTGTCGATTAGTTATGTTAATGCATCTTTGTGGGTTAGTTTCCAAGATAGTTCATGTAGGCAGAGCACTGACTAAGTCAAATCCACACACGATCTTCCCACCTCACTTCAAGCATGATCTTTAATCTTCTTTCCTAATAAACAGTTTTCCTCATGGAAAGAATTATGTTTTACATTCTGAAATAGTACATGCAACACACATAATAAATGCAACAATTTTATGAAACAATAGTTACACTAAGTATGATGAACTCCTATTTTTCTGTTCTGTTCTGTTTTATTTTTATAAAAATGCTGCCTGCAGTGCATTAAATCCACTCATGGATGACTCTATAGTTTGAAAAATACTGCATTAGAGCACTTTAACTCTTGTCTAGAAGCGAAGGAGGATGCCTTGGATTCTAACTAATATTCCCTTCCTTTTCGTTCTCTTTGCTAACTTCCTTTGATAGTGGAACTGGAATTCACCAGCTTTAAACACACACACACACACACACACACACACACACACACACACTCTCTTAAATGCCCCAATCTGTTTAGTAAGGCCACAGTTTGTGTTGTCATTTAAAAGGCCTTTAACGATGACTGCACTTCAAGTTCGCTTCTAGCTTGGAACATTCAAAATGTATAAAACTCCTATCACTATAAGATAGGGTTTAATAACAATTTTCAGTAAATGTTTTAAGGTTAAGTATGATAATAGTAACAGGTTTTTCAGATCGTGATACCTCATTTCTTCTGCACCCCACTGCTCCGCAGTTTCATAAGGAATTAAGAATGTCACGCAGAAAGTCATCTGTTGTTAGAACAGAGCTCTGTGGGGAGCTGTCTGTAGGCGTTGGTTTGTCCCTGCTTTGGCCAGTGCTGTTTGTTTGGGAGCTTACTGCTTAGAACCATTCATGCTCTGTGACCTGAGGCTGAACACACACCACCCACTACCCCATGCCAAGCCCTGACTCTCTGTTCTCATCAGCTGAGTCAACAGCCAGACCAAATAACTTCTTCTTTGAATGACCATCAGATTCTTACGAAGTGGTCCACACAATGCTGTCCCAGATGATAAACCCTTGCTTTGCATACATTCTGTCATGCACGTGGCCGATGCACATGACCTCGGTCAGCCTCCCGGCCCCTCTGCAGCCCACAGCAGCCACGCTGCCCGGGCTCAGGCGGTCGGTGCGTCGGATCCAACACCGTTTCTGTCTAACTTGGAACTTCGAGTATTGCATCCTCTTCTTTTCCTGCTCCTCTTTCAGATGATGGTCTCTGTTAATCCCATACATTCTTCTGCATCCTATTTCATCTAAATATCTCTCTCTTAGCTTTTTTTTTTTCTTCCCTCTTTTTTCAATTTTGGAGAGACCCCTAGTGGCCCTAGTCATAGCTGATAAACTCAAGAGTAGGGATATAATTATTATCAGGAGAAGAGAACACAGTATATTTGGAGATAAAATAAGGCATCAAAACCAGTGTCGTCAACTTTCAAATCTCTTAAGAGTCACTCTGGTTCATCCTCTTCTGATCAAACCTTTTTACACACTGCATACAGAAAAATAAGAATTATTCTTAGGTCGTTTATTTTATTTCTTACGTAATTACCAGCACTGCGACACAGTTATAAAAGACATGTTATTTCAGATAGATAGTATTACAGATAGATACACTGTGTGTGAAGTAAGTTTTTGTGGAATGGCCTGGATTCTGTCATTAACAGCATCGTTCCCAAGGGAGAAGTAGCTCCAGTCCTCAACCATGACGTAGATAGACTTTGGGAACCTGCCAGGTATTTGAGGGCGACTTCGTGACATTATTTCTCTGAACCACACTCTGTTCCTGGAAAGAGGCTGGCTATCTACAGATCACCTAAGTGCTACTGGAGTGTTCCTATAATTTTATTCAATAACAAGTTTTAAGTGGAAATCATAGAATTTAGAGTATTCTGAAAATAAGAACATGATGAAGCATGGATTTGAAATGACACCACTTTTCCCATGCTATGCATGTGGGTGTTTATGGCACTCTCTGGACACGAAGTTTGCTACTTTTTAAATACTTTATTCTGAGGGACAGTGGGTTACAAAACGTTGGGGCCTTGCCCTGATTCGGTTGGTGGTCCTGGGTGATCCGGGACAAATCCTTCATACAGGCCAGTTTCTCACTGTACACTTAAAATGTGATGGCTTTGCCCAACCGGACACATTATCTTCTTTTTAAGACTGGGAAACAATAGTTAGAATATGTTTAAAAAGATAGGCTATTACATTTTCCTCCTAGCAGAATTTGAAGCAGATTTTTTAAAGTGTTGGTCTTCATGAAGTCATTTCAATTTCTTCTGCTCTCTGTGCTGACCTGGTATTCCCCCCCCTTTTTTTTTTAAGTAATGATTACCTTTAAATTCATTCCTCATTTTAAATCTTGGGGTAATATTTTTTTTATTGGCTCGAATTTAGTATATAATCTGAAACTTACTATACCAAATATAGTAAGCGAATAGCTACTGACAAAAGTGAAATCATGGCAAGGGGTCTTATATGTCATGATGACGATAAAAAGCATTCATTTAAAATGCATTATCTTATTTACAGCCATGCCACCCTGAACAAGCCCAATCCCATCTGACCTCGGAAGCTGAGCAGGGTCGAGCTTGATTAGTACTTGGGTGGGAGACCACCTAGGAAGACCAGGTGCCGTAGGTGTAAAAAATTCAAAAATAAGGGATTGTAAGCTGACAAGGTCTTTGCGATCTGTGAGGTCAACCAAGGGTTGCCTCACTTAAAAAATAGATAGAGAGAGAGAGAGTAGAGAGAGAGAGAGATAAGTAAAATGCATTTTCTTGATAAAACTTTGTTTTTATCAAGTGACCTTGAACTTGCAAAACTTCTTAGGGTATTGTTGCCAAAGAGAGAAAAATTGAGATTATACTTTTTACGTTAGAGTCCACACAAACCAAACATGGAACAGAGTTCCTAAGCTTAATGTAGTAAGCAGTATTCGAAATATGATTCGACGTGGCTTTTTAAAAATTTAGTATCTGTCCAACTTTGAGACAAAAAGACGTCCATAGGATAAAATGGTAAAGTACAAATGTTTAAAGATCGTCAAGGTCTGAGACAAGGTAAACGAGAGCCCGTGGATTCTGGCAGGGTTGCCTCAGCAGCCGTGCTGGAGGTGAGATGAGTAAGCAGGCCCACAGAAGGGGGGCTTTGCATCCTGTAGTTCGCCACATCAACCAGGACGCTCTGCTTTCATCCAGTGTGTGTACTGGGCTTTCACCCAAGATTTCATTTGGGGGCATAAGAAAGGATCCCACAGCTACTATATAGTTTGAGAACTACTGCCCTGACATAGCCACATTTTACCTGTTATACAAGGTACTTGCAACACAATTTACACTAGATCAGCTCACAGTAAAAAGTTACAGGTGTTAACGTCAGCTTCCTTAGAGTCCTGTCTGTGTGAGGGTTGTCTGAGGGCCTAGTTCTAAGACACAGAGGGGACCGTTTGGAAGGACTTGTTCATAAATAACAATCTTCCAGGTTGGGCTTCTCTTATCCAGAAAATTTCCTTGGGAATTTTATGCATATCACAGGAACAAGTGATCCCCATTTTACTAGAGTGAAACATAAAAACATCACTAGGCGAGGTTCAGATAACTTCCTATTTACAATAAAATAATGGGGGTCTCCCCCACCCTGGCACTTTGGACTGAAGTAAATTTTTTTAAATGGAGAATAGATGGTGGCAAGTGATTCAGAATTTTCTGAAAGTAAGTCCACACAAACTAGGCTGCATAAAGAAGGAACCAGGAGCAAGAAGTATGGGAGGATGATTTCATGGTGAATATGCATCCGGCAGAGAGACTCAGTTTCCTCTTAGAAAATCTTTTGTGTTTCTAGGAGAATGGCGGTGGAGGTGGCACAGGCAGCCAGTGCAGTGTCCCGGCCGTCAGGTGCAGACTCCCGAGCATGCGTGTGTGTACACTTCTGAAGAACTTATTTTTTGGTGCGACTTTTTTTGGCAACGAAAGATGTATATAAAATTCTTGACGTAGTGCCTGGGACATAGTAAGCAGTCAGTGAACATTAGCGTCCCCTTTCCCTCGTTTTCTTCCTCACGTGTTTCGCATGTTTTTTTGTTTTCCTGTGGTAGCATCTTTTCATAATGGTCCTGGTCAATCTCAGGTACTGCATTTCTCAGGTTCTGCAGCTTGAGATCATTTTCCCTCTTACTGGGGTGATAGAGGTGGATGTGGAGGGTAGGTCAGGCAAACCCAGACTGGTTCTCCTTTTTCTTGAGTGAAAGCCACAAATTGTCCTGAAACAGTGTTAGTGTTCTTATTGCTTCTAGTTTCAGCAGTAACCCAAAACAAAATTATTGAATAAAGGAAAACGGCAACAGCTATAATCTGCAGTTAAGCTCCATTGGCAGGAAAAGTAGTCCTCAAATTTTAAAGGCATGTAGAATAACCTAGAATGCTAGTTAATGTGCTGATTCCTGGACACTGATCCAGAGATTCTGAGTCCGATCTTAGGTCATTCTCATGCACATGGTCTACATGTTGAAAAAGTCTTAATTGTAGAAAGAGCAGTCACACAATGCATTGCCCCATCATGCTTGGTTTTACTTTCTCGGTTCATCATCAGCGTTAGGACAAAGATTAAATTCTTTTGAGAATTTTTACCACTCTGTGGTAATTCTGAGCCCCCAAACCACAGCTTAAAATTCTTGGCTTAAAAAAAAATATGTGTGCTATGCCTATACCGATGTATAACTCTTAGGCAGACATATAACACGAAAAACTTGGGCAGTGGTGTGAGAGTCATTTGTAAATTTCCAGTGTCGACATACTATTCTTTTTTCATTGACATTGCCTGGTGAAGGAGTCAGATCTTGACTGTGGTTCTCGTGGTTTCGGTAGCGTTAGGAAGAATGCAACAGAAAAACGAACCTTTTCTAGATTTGACTCAGTCAGGAGTGGAGTGTTTCGTCTTTTCTGAGATGGGATATAAGAGCATGCCGCCAAAAGTGGGCAAATCAGACTTCCACACGCGTTGCCTTCACTTAGCCAATAGCTGGCTCAGAATGTGTATATTACGATGTTCAGTTTCATTCATCAAGGGGATTTTAGGCTCCAGCAGCAACCAGCCCCGAGTCTTGAGTGACTCCTGGGCTTTGGGCTTTCTGCAGAAACAAGGAGGTGCATCTGGCTGTTAGAAGAATTAAACAGTAAATCAGGTAAGGGTAAATTGAAGAAATCATTTTTTTTTTGTCCCGTTGGGTAGGTTTGAGATTTTAGAAACATTAATTCTCTCTTTAAGAAGAGCTCAGAACTGTTTGTCAGAAGTTTTTCCCTCTGAATTGTTCTATAGTGTCATCCAGTGTGACACCGTTTTGTTGTGAAATTCACCCTCTTCAAAACGTACTTTCATTTTCAAATATCAAATGTAGGATTCCATATTTCTTGCTGTGCATGAAATTTTGAAAATGCAATAACTATAGTTGCTAAGAGACTAATTACGCATAAGTTCCTGGTTTAGAACTGAAATCTTTTATTTTTAGGAAGTATACTTTAAAAGTTGGGCTGAGGGGAAATGGATGTTTGCATTTGACTCACGAAACGACGTTACATATGGCAACTTTTCTCTGTATGAGAGGCCAAAATTTGAGCCATGTTGCTTAATCTGTTCTGACATGAGATGTCCTCCTCTGCCACCCTCTCCATCTGTTTTCTGCTGGTGGGGTCAGCTCTGCTGCTGCTCAGGCATGTGGTTTAGTCTGTGTATATTCAGTACAGTGGCATTTTTCTTGAAGAAGTGACTAAGGCTCTTGGATGAATTCTCTCTTTGAAAGAGGTGGTAGAATTGCATCAGAAAGACATTTACAGTAAATGGCTCCCCCCTTCTTCCTGTAATGACCACATGTGAAAGAATGTATTAATTCTTGTTCTGAGGAAATGAGAGTCGTAGAGCCCTATGAAAAACTCCCCCTTTTTTTTTTATCATTAATTAGCCAGATTTGAATGTTGAAAATTCTAAAGTCGGGATCACTTTATGCTATCTAAATAAGTGTTGCAGAGATACAGCTTTTCGTCTGTATTCTGTATGGAGTAGCCCACTGTCTTGAATTCAAAAAGAGGAAATAATGTCGAATACGGCTATCGTTAATGGTGTAAGCCCAGACTAACTTCTTCATTGTCATTTTCCACATTAAAGTAATGTTTCTTAGGTTCGTTGCTGATTTGTCCTTTAGGATTTGATTCCTAGTGTGATAGGCTGAAGGCTGGAAGGAAACTTGCCCATAGGTCAGCCGGCCAGGGGTTCTCATGGGGACAGTACCGTCCCCTAGCGGACATAGTAGAACTTGGAGAGTGTTTGGTTCTACAAGGAAGGGTATTTAATGTGGTTTGTGGGAGGAGTCATAGATGTTAGATATTCCACAGTGGAAAAGATAGAAAGAATTGCCCTGAATCCCACATGACTTTAAACTGTCTTATTGGATATCCATGCAGTCGAAACTTAGTTTATAATTAAGCAAGCCTAGCGCTAACTCCATTTTACATAAAAACACAAGGTAACATTTGCATGGTCTTTAATACGTAGAATATACTCATTTTCATTCTGTTGTCCTCTTATACCTCTCCTGTTTCGTTTTCCTGTACTTTTTATATAGAAGGCTTCTGCTTTGACCTTTACAGTTCAGACTAATTCTTTAAGCTTCTAATTCATTGTTCATTGGACTTGTCCATAGTTATTAGACTTGAAAGTTTTTTACATATTGAAATATGTACTATTTTTATTATAAATTGCTTTTCTTTTAGTTTCTCTTCTGTATCACATTTAGGATATTGATATTTTTTTAATTATATGCTTACTAGTTAATCGCTATCAATGAATTTTATTTCAGGATCGTAAATAGGGCATTACAGAATTTTTGGTTATAAAAAGATGGCTTTGGGACTAGTCGGTTTTGAACCAGTGGGCCAATAGCCCTCTATTTTCAGGAAAGACAATATGCAGGTCCCCCAGGTGGGAGGGATGTTTATCTTCTTCGTGAAGTTCTCCAGGGAAGATTTCACGTGTACCTCATTACTGTGTTTTAATATCTTGAAGTCTTCACATTAAGCAAGTTCTTCCTTATTAATACTTCCCAGGAGTCTTCATTATGTCACCCTAAAAACACGAGCTTTGGTTTCTCCCTTCCGGTAGGAAGGGACAGACAGGTATTGAGGGAAGCTCACAGGCCGTCCTGTAAGCTGGCAGAGGAGTTAAAAACAGACTCGGTTCCCTTGGACAATGGGGCATTGTGTCATGGTCGTCTTATTACCATGAACATGTCCTACATGTGCCATTTTAAACCTCTGGCTGTGCTCGAAGTATAGCACATGTTAGGTGAGGTGTTGTCTGTGCTGTAGAATGAAATCGTCAGAATCACAGCTGTGAGGTCCGCATGCTCAGGCGGATAACGTTCTGGACTAATGCTTGTTGAAGCTCACATTTTATAATGCTGTAAACATTTTTCTTGGGAGGTTATTTCTGGCAGGGTTTTGTTATTGTCGTTATGTGGATGTAATGATCGCTTCTCAGGTATTTCTAGGGACATGAAGGAAAGTTGTTTTTGGAGTTCTTTATAGAATATCTTTGCTCCCTTGAATTTTGTTTCTTCCACGGTCTTTTTGTTGTTTATCCTGGTTTTCCCCTTTCATGTTGCAGGCTTTCCTTGAATGTATACTTGTCCGTGATTTTTCATTCACATAAAGAGGAGGTGGCATTAAGGCCTACTGGGGCTCTGGACGCGTGGGTGCGCCTTGCCCCTGGCAGGCTTTCCTCCAGTGATGCCGAGCCAGTCCTTGTGTTGGGGACTGGCTGAGTATCAGAGTCAAGAGCGCTTGGCTTTGGGGTTCTCAATACCACACTAGCTGTTTATTCCTCACCAGGCATTTAAAAAAAAATTAGAGATGTTTTAGTTTTTGCCTGAGGGCCTAGTCGTTTGTTGTTTCTTATGAAGACAGGAATTCATCATGGAAGGAACAATTGTTGGCAGACTTTTCTATTAACCTTCTCCTTTCTGTCCTCCTTCCCATTTGTGCCCGGTATTGTACTTGCTTTTTCTGAGTCGCGAGCGTCTTCGGAGTTTTCCTGGGTCAGTCAGTTATCTCCCATCTCAGCACCGACCTTCTCAGAGAACCTTTTGGGCTGCGAGCCGCCTCTGCTCAGCTTCAGCGGTCAGTACTGCTCCATCGTTTACTGGCGTCTAGACATTCGTTGGAATCTCTCAGGCCCTTGATGATTTTTTTTTTTTAACCACAGTGGGTGTATATCTTTTTTTTTATAACTGTAATGGAATCTTTCACATTCAGTGTCACCAAATGGCGGCTTGTAAACAACAGATTTTATTCCTCATAGTTCTGGGGGCTGGTTCCTAGATAGCCATCTTCTTCGTGTGTCCCCACGAGGCAGAAGGGACAAGGGAGCTCTCTGGGGTTTCTTTTATAAGGTCCCTCATCCCATTCATGAGGGCTCCACCCTCATGACCTAATCACCTCCCAAAAGCCCCACCTCCTAATACCATCATATTAACGAGTAGAATTTCAACATGTAAGTTTAGGGGGCGGGGCACACAAACTTTCCGTCCATAACGAATGGGAAGTCCTTTCATTTGCTGATTTGTTAAAAATGTATTTGAAGAATTAAGTCAGAAATGCCTTTGGCCAGCCATTTAGCCAGGGCAAGATTAGATGAGGGCACAGTGGGTATTGGGATTTGGGAAAATTAACCCTCCAAATAACTTGGCTGGGAAGAAACAAGGAGCTGATGTTATACAAAGATGTGCTCTCCCGCTACAGAGGCTGTAGGCATTTGTCATGAAGCCCCACCGAGACGCTCTTCTCGCTTTGTTGCTTAGAAGGAAAGATGCATCTTGTAAAACATCCAACTTAGTCATTAAAACAAAGTACTGGTAGTTGTTCCTGATCTTGAATACAAATGTAAATGTGGATGTGCTTACTTTTTCATTTCTTCTCTGCCCTTAGAGTTTCTGAAAGAATCCCCTGTTCCTTCCTTTCTTAACTTCTATTCCTTAGGAAACAGACCCTCATAGTTATACTTCTTCCCTTTCTTGTAAGAAGCATCTTATATTCTCCCGTCCCATTCATTTGTAAAAAACAAACAAACAAACAAACAAACAAAAACCCTCCAAATTCTTATCAGTCATTCTTTTCTCATGTTTGTTGTCTAGTTCCTGAAAATGTATAGTAGATCTATGAAGATGGTAAACCTTAGATGTTAACTAATTAGTTCTTTAACTTCCTTGACACAAGTGGTATCCATTTGTGTCTCAGAAGAAACTCTGAATCGCATTTCAAATCTTATCATTTCCTCATTTTACTTAGAAAAAATAACTTTCTCTGTGAAAAATCACTGGAGATCTTCCCCAGAGTTCTCCCACAGTAAAGTCAGTTGCCCCAACACAATTGAAACCTGAAGCAGGATCTTCTTAGGCCTGTCCTGATCTCTGGTACAGTACTAGGAGCCCCAATCTGTCTCTAGAATTTGCAGAGTAGTACTGTTGTGCATTAATTATTCTTCGTGTAGTGGCTTAGAGGCGATTAAAGTTAGTAAAGACCTCTGACCTCTGTGTCCTGCAGTTTTGGATCAAAGAGCCGGCCCTCCGAGGCCATGCCCCTCGAGGCGGATGTGGAGAGTCCTGAGCTCCAAGGCTATTAGCTCCCAGGCACCCAGAACATACTTGCAGTTTTATTTCTGGTATTGGCCAGATGAATATCTTCAGTCTGTTCCAGGTGCCCTTCTTCCCAAACCCACTTTCTCACTTTCTCCCATCTACCCTGCCTCCACAGCTGCTGTAGGTAAGGAATGTGTTTAGGTAGGTTGTCTCTTGTCTCCTGAAAAACGGTGGGCCTAAAAAGCACACTCTGTGACTGCAAGACTTCAGAACGCTCCTACATGGGTTCTGCCCTGGGATTATGGGTTGACTTACTGTTGGGTGTGAGGAAAACCAGCAAGTTCATTCGTTCCCTCTGGAGGAAATACCTCACGTGGACGGTCCCAAAGAAATGAGTCAGCCATGATAGTTGTCAGACTGGAAGCAGTTCAGATACTGTTCCATTTGATCGGGTCAAAGAGTGCAGATCAAATCACATTCTTCAGGAGGACCTGAAGATATCAAGACAATCAGAGAGCCTTACTAGTCTTCTTTTTTAATTGATATAAAATTGACATGCAGTCAAATACACCGATGTTAAATATATTTAAATAACCAAACTTTAGATAGCATACAGAACATGTTCCATCATTCAGGTTTTCTAACATTTCTATCCAATCAACCTCCACCCCTCTGGCAAACACTTCTGATTACTATCATTTTGAAATGTTCTTTTCTGTTCTTGAACTTCATATAAAAGGAATCATAGAATTAGTATTCTTCTGTATCTGCTTTCTTTCACATGACAGTTTAATGTTACATGTATTGGTCATTTATTCTTCCTTTATTAGTGGGTAGTATTCTGTTAACATGAATAGACCCAATTTGTTGATCCATTTTCCTATTGACATTTGGATTGTTTTTACATTTTTTGGCTATTATGACTGTTAAGCTGCTGTGAACAAGTTCTCTTATATTCATTCCTTTTGCAATTTAGGCTTAATTGCTAGGCCAAAATAGGTGTGTGTTTATCTTTATAATAAACTACCAAGAAGTTTTCCAAAATAATTGTACCATTTTAAACTCCAGCCAGCCTTGGATGAGCGTTCCAGGTGCTCCAATTCCTTCTTACATGGATACTGTTGTTTTTTCTACGGTTAGCCAGTCTGCTAGATATGAAATGGTCTCTCATTGTGATTTTTAATTTACATTTCCTTGATGACTTAATGTATTCTTTTATTGGCCATATGTATATTTTCCATTTCAAAGTTTCTGTTCAATCCTTTATTCATTTTTAATTTTTCTTTTGGCCATTTTTAAGTTGAATGGTTTGTCTTATTATTGATTGGTGCATGCGTGTGTGTGTGTGTGTGTGTGTGTGTGTGTGTATGATAAAATTCTTTTGTTGGAAATTTGTAATGCAGATATAGTCTCTCAGTCTGTAGCTTACTTTTTATTTTTTTAAAAATGTCTTTTCATGAGCAAATGGTTTTAATTTTGAAGTGTCTGTAATCAAATTTCCCACTTATATCATCAGTACTTTTTGTTTCCTAGGTCATCTGCCTTCCTAAAGTCATGAAGATATTCGTGTGTTTTCTTTTAGAAGCCTTATAGTTTTAACTTTTATGCTTTGGTCTATGAGCATCTCAAATTAATTTTCGTATATTGGGTAAGAGGTCAGAGTTCGCATTTTTGCCTATATTTTCCCAGTTGTTCCAGCATGATTTGTTGAAAAGACTTTTCTTACTGGATTGCTTTGGCACCTTTGTTGAAAATCGGTTGTGCATACGCGTGTGGGTCTATTTCAAAAGAACCTAAAGAGTGTGCGTATAGATCACCTGCGGCATGCACTTACGTGTAGAAAGTAACAGCTCACATTGGGCAACCTTACTAAGCCTCAAGTGGCTAGGAGTCTTGAATTTGTGTATCATGGGACATTGGCATCAAAGATCACTGACAGAAACTGTATGGGGGCCATTTTTTGCTTGTGTTGTAAAGCTAACCTAGCTGCGGTATCCAGAAGTTCTGACATTCGTGCATTAAATGTCATATTCTTATCTGCACAGAAATCTACCATCTGATCTCTGAGATCTAGCCTGAGCCTCTAGGCAACTTCAAAGAAAATAAAGCATTTGAACTTCAGTTTTCTTATTTGAAAACTTGGCTATGCATGGATTGAAAATGACTGATTTGGAACCCATTAAGTGTGGGTCAACCAAAAAATATTAAGGAGGGAAAATTTCATAAAGGAGTTTGTCAACAAAAAGTTGTTTTAATAACTTGTGCATATTGTTTGCAAAAACAGGTCTTCTAACTTTAAACAAGTCATGCCTGCAAGTGGACTCTCTACTTGGAAAAATTTTGGTGAATAGTTTCATTTATATTTTCACCTGGATATAATTTAAAAAAAAATTTTAAGATCATTTTTTAATTTTAAAAGTGAAGGATGAATAGAGTAGGACAGACACCAGAATTATTCTCTTCGAGGGGTAGGATGAAGTGATTATCTTTTTGACACCCTCAGTTTTAGAATTTTAGAATTCGTTGGCATGGCGTGGCACTACGGTGAAGTGGCCGAGTGTAAAACTCTGACACTGTGCTGCCTAGGTTAGGGTACCAGCTCCACCTGTCCCCACGGGCAAAGCAATGGGCTTCTTTGTGCTTCCCTCGAAAACCCAGAGAATAAGAGTGCCTGTCTCAAATTCAAAGGGAGCAGAAAGCTTAGAGCTGTGCCTGGGCCATCGTGAATATCATGTAGCTGTTGGGCAGTGGTGATTATTATATTACTTTTATAATAAAAGCATAAAAAATGGAAATTTTTTTGAAAAGGAGAAACTGAAAAGTATTACACTATCATGTGATTCAGATATTTCACTATTCAAAATAGGACTCCTCAGTTGGCTGAATTGGTGAGGTGTCACCGTTAATTCCCACTCTCTCTCAAAAGGACCGAGCTTTAAAGCGTTTTGTTTTGTTTTGCTTTCTTTGTTTGTTTACGTGCTCCTTGGGAGACGGATGCCCTGAAAATACAAGAGGTACTTCCTGTTCACTACTAGAATTGTGTTTGTCTCTATAAAAGACTTTAAAAGAAAGACTCTTTAAGCTCACATGTTCTCCTCCTACTTTACTCAGTTACTTAAAGGAAAACACAACATCCACTCACTTGAAATACCACCTTCCTGGCCTTTGTTTGAACTTGTTCAGTTGTGCTTAGTGCATGGCCCCTGTTTCTGCTTTCTCTAGCAGTTTCCTGGCCAGAGCGGGTACTAGGGCCGAGTCTGGGAGAAGTGGCCGTGACAGGCCTTCTTCCCCAGGGGTGCGTCCCCACATGGCCTGGGAAGGAAGGAAGCGTCGGAGCCTCACTGCATCCTGCGTGTGCATTTAGCAGGGTTAACGATACCCAGGAGCAAAATCCGGCTCACACCAAACATGAAGGCTGTCAATGCACGATTAATGATTTAATTCCAGTTGAAATAAGATGTTTCGGTTACACACAAAAACCAGGTTCGACTGTAGAACGAAGTGTGAGCTTTCTACGCATTATCACAAAATGGCCATTGTAATCTATATGAAACATCTGTCTTTGTTGTACATACATGATTAAGGGAAATTGATATTATTACAGCTGACTTACCTGATCTTACTGTATTGAACAGTCTGTTCAATAATCGTTTCTTTATTAATGTCCTCAGTATTTTATAAATGCCTTAGATGCACAGAGTGCTGGCATTTGGCCCTCCTGATTTGACATAAGGGAGAAACACATTCTACAAGGTAACATCCTACTCTATGGTGGCTTTTCCTTGCCATCCGAGTCCCCTCTCTTCTCCCAGCAGCTCCTGTACACGTTACTCGCTCTCACTCTTCCACCCCACTTCATATTCTCCGTAGCTGGCCCGCCCCTCCCATGTCGCAGAGAAAACAGAAGCCAAAGAGTGAACTTGCTCAGGTTCTTGCCCTAAGTCAGTGCACGTCATCCATACTAGCCTTGTTTCCCTCCCCTCCTGTTTCAGCCTCATGTTCAGGGCTCCCGACCCCATCCCACCCCTCACCTTTCTCTCTCTGACCTTTCACCTTCCATTGAACTACTGATCTTTCCCTATGTTAAAGCTGCTCAGGTCTTATCAATTAAAAAAAGAAATCTCAGGCCTGCAGCCTTGCCTTGCCTTTAGGTTACCTCTCTACCCACTTCTCCTGCCAGGGCCATCCGCCTTGGAAAAACTGTCTGTATTTGCTGCCTCCATCTCCTCACTCCTGCTCCCTCCTCCTGCTACTCTAAACTGGCTTTACACCTGTGACCCAATTGATCTGCTCTGGTCAGGGCTGGTAGTTGCCTTCCTATCTGTCCTTTGCCACCTTTATCCAATATGTTTGGATTCTTATCTTCCATGACTTCTCAGCAGTGAGAGCATGTGGCACACTGTCCTCTGGCCTCCAAGACCCTGTTTGGCCCCTCTGACTTTTTCTCCCCATTGCCCTTTGCAAGTTCCCTCTATTATCTCTGAGCTCCAGGCTTTGTATTCAGATGCCAACTGGACATTTCCACTTGGATGACTCTCTCCTCATCTTCCAGATCCACAAAGAAACCAGAGGTACCTTGGTACCTCTCAAATCCAGCTACTGTGTCTCCGGTGTGCCCCTTTTTGTTACCATATCTTTTACTTAAATTGTCACGTCAGCACCCCTCTCCATGGGGTCATACCCAGTCCGTTCTCCTGCCTGCGTTGAGAGCGGTACTTTTAAAAAGCATCCTTGTCATGTCAGTTCTCCACTTAAACTCTTACCTATTTCTGTCATATTCTGTACCCAAACCAGTGGGGGCCTCTGCAGAATATGTGTTCTCACCCTGCGTGTAAACAAGTTATCAAAGCACTGGAGTTCACAGAGAAATGGAAAAGAGAGAGATTTCCCACTCCACACAGCAGAATTTAATGTGAATCCCAGCTAGACATCAATCAGTCCTGTCGGCCAAAGCTCCTGGTCACGGGCTTTGTGTCCCTCCCATTCCTTCCACTCTCCCCCACTCACCTGTCGACCCGTTCGTGTGTCCCAGCCCCAGCCTCTTGCACCTGTAGTTCTACGGCTCTATTTACTCCCACCCTTTTTTCCTACTCAGAGCAGCTCATCTCTTGCCCGAATGTTCTGATCCTTAAATTCCGTCCCTGTCTTGTCTTCGTTTGGGTTTCTCTCAAAGCAGATTCTGAATAAGCATGCCATCTGTTCGGACTGCACTATGAAAAAGCCGTGTGACCTCTCTGTGACTCATTTTCCTCATCGTTAAAACTCTGCTTTGTAAGGTTGTAGTGAAAATTGAATTTTGTGCATGGAAAGTGCCTAAAACTCTGACCGATACAGTCATCAAAATAAAACAGATACAATGATAATACTAGCTTGCTACAATGATAATAATAACTGCTGTTATTATTAAAAATGTCTTATTTACGGTTTCTGTGATCAGCCCATATTGACCAGATTAGAGCTCCCTCTTATTGTGCATCAATAGCACCCTCTGCCTCCTTTATTTATTTATTTATTCAAATTAGTTTCAAGTATACGGTACATTGGTTAGACATCTATATAGTTCATAAAATGATCCTCCCCACTGTTCCCTCCCTCCCCTGGCCCTCCACCTAGCACTCTATGCTTCCTTTAAGTTGTAATCGCTAGTTTGATGAGGGAAGGACAGTGACATTCTGTTTACCACCCACACCTAACCCAGTGCCCGATAGATGGTATATAGTGTGCACTATGTGCTCAATCAATATTTTTTGAACAGAACTAATCAAATGACTTATAGAAAGAACATTCCAGTTAATGCTGTACTTCTTACCTTTAATAAGCTGCCCATTTTAAAAATAAAGCAAACATAACAAACAAAAACATAACTATGCTCCAGGGATTTGTCTTTCAATCCAGCGTTACCAAGTGAGCCTGGGCCTTTGTCCAGCCCCCAGATTCTTCAATTCTGTGATAGCAGTGTGCAATAAGGATAGAGTACATTTTTAGGACTCCCAGAGTTTCCCTCATAGTTATGTTGGGGTTTTTTGTTTTCCTGTTAGCTGATGAGAAAATGTCATGTCTCTTGGACTTGCAGGTTCTTTCCTAGTTACGGGGAATTTTTCAAGCTGGCTATAATGAAAATGTCTCAAAAAACCACAAAGAGGTCTGGTATATGTTCTCTTCAAGTTAAACATAATGTCCCTTCTTATTTTTCAGTTTTGATTGTTTTTCTGACCTCACTTCTATGATAACATTTAAAGACTCCTAGCATCAGAAATAAGATTCTGTTTTATTTTGATGACTGTGTCCTTAACATCCTTTAAACGTCCTTTCATGCCAAATGAGAAGCCTTCTTCAGGACTTCTGATTCCTTTCCTCCCTCCCACCCGCCTTCCCTCCTTCCCTTCCTTCCTATCCTGCTTCCTTTCTTCATTTCAGTATATTCTTATTTTTAATTATGATAAAATGCGTACAGTATAAAACTTGCTATCCCAACCATTTTCAGGTGTATAGCTCAGTGGCATTAAGTACAGTCACATTATTGAACAGCCATCACCATCATCCATCTTCAGAACGCTTTGACATTGCAAAACTGAAACTCCATAGCCATTAAACACTAACTCCCCATTCCGCCTTCTCCCCACGCCCTGGCAAGCACAGTTTTACTTTCTGTCTTTATGGTTTTGACTTCTCTAGAGATCTCAGGAAAGTGGACTCGTACAGTATTTGTCTTTCTCTGTCTGGCGTATTTCACTTAGTATAGTGTCCTTGGGTTCATCGTATTGTAGCATGTGTCAGAATTTCCCTTGAAGACTGAACAGCAGCATTCCCTTGTCGGCGTATACCACCTGTGTTTTGCCCCTTCACCCTTCAGTGGCCGCTTGGGCTGCCTCCACCTTTTGGCTATTGCGAATGATGCTGCTGTGAGCACAGGTACACAGACGTCTCTTTGAGACCCTTCTTTCAATTGTTTTAGATCTTACGATTTCTTGAACTTTCTCTCTTGATGCCTCTGTTGTTGTCATGGACTCTTGCTTTCTTCTTTTGGCCACTGACTACCCTCTCCCATCGACCTCCTTCACCATTATCCTAATAATGTCCTGCCGCTGAGATTCACATGCTTCTGTATGACCCTCCCAGAGCTGCTCCATGGTGAGAACAGCTTGACAGCTAAGAAGTATGATTTGTCGCCACCTCCTACACACCCACCGATGCGGCTGGTTTCTGAAGCCATGTCTGTGGTTCTCTAAATGGAAAAAAAAAAAAATTCTTCAAAATAGGACAGATTTTTGGGACTATTGACATTCTGTATTTTGAAATTTAACTGTTGATAATAGCATCTTTTTGATGTATGAGTCCTATAATCGTGATACTAATGTTAATTTTTTTCTCATGAAAACACATGACAATCATAGGAAA
Source organism: Eonycteris spelaea (assembly GCA_003508835.1). NCBI lineage: Eukaryota > Metazoa > Chordata > Mammalia > Chiroptera > Pteropodidae > Eonycteris > Eonycteris spelaea. Next base: position 293,639 of record PUFA01000310.1, on the reverse strand, counting down.
CTTGAAAGTATAGCAAAAATATTACACACAATAGCACCATTTAAAGGCAAGCACTGTTAACATCTCAATGTATATTCGTCTGGTCTTTTCAATGTGAAATTTTACGCATTTAAGATCATGTTGTTTTGCACTTCTTTCTCACATTTAACAAAGTTTAAGCATTCTTCTTTAAAAGGACATTGTAAATATTTTAATTATTTTGTATGACCAAGAAATAGTTTTAGGTGCTCATTAGCTTAAATAACATTTTTCCAATTATAAATGTTTCTGATAGAAAATGTCATGTATCTCAGTATTATAAAGAAATAATGAAAAATCTACATTCTTCATCTGCCCCCTTCTTAAGCTTTTTATATGTATTCTTTTCCATTCTCTCTTCGAGATCAACTTCTCCTACCCCTCATTTGTTCGTTTCTCCCTCCTGCCTTCCTAACTTCCTTTCTTACGTAGCAACAGTGATACCACATTTATATGCAATATTATATCCAGCATTTTCACCTAATACTGTATTGCATGATTTCTGGTGTCATTAAGTGTTCACGTATTGTTTATAAACATATGAATTTATTATAATTTATTTGGTCACATGCTCCCCTCCACTTTGGGGTGTTTAAGTTGTTCCCAATCTTGTTGTTGTAAGTACATCTTCCTGTGTATCTGCGATTGTTTCTTTAGGAGATATTTATAGACACGTTACAAGTCAAAACAGGTTGAAGGCTTATAAAAAGGTGTTGCTGGTTTCCTGTAATGACCGTCTCACCTCACTTTACTAGTTTTACTCTTTTTGTTGTCTATCCAGGTGAATTTGACTGGTGAAAAAAATGTTAGTGTTTGCTAGTGAAATCCAACACCTTTTCGTGTTGATTGTCCTTTTATATTTTGGGGTAAACGGTCTGTTGATGAGATCTTTTACCTTTTACATTTATAAACGACATAAAGTGTATTATCCGGTTGCAGGTGTTTTATTTTCTGTTTACCTATCAGTTTTGTCTGCTGCTTTTGGACATATGGGGGTTTTACATTTGAATGCGTTCGGCTTAATGCAGAGACCTTGCTTTTTGTTACCTTTTTCATTGCTTTTATAAAAGCTAAGACTTCTGAGCCTATCTTAAATTCAGACATATTTCTTTTAATTGTTTTTTTCACTCTTCCATTTAATTCGTGAATCACCATTAATCAGAATTAATTATGGTGAAGATTATAAAGTAGGAGCTAACTTTGTTTTTCATAGAATATTATCTGGTTCTCAGGTTTGTCCAAAATCCCAGGAAAGCTGTGATGTGAACTGAAACAAATGATCTTTCTTCAGTGCCTTGACTTTCCTGCTGTAAAGGAGGCTGTGATATGCCTGTGAAAGGGAGGAGTCAGGAGGAGGGACTGGTACCATCTCAGAAGCCTGACCCCTCAGCCCGGCCCTCGCCTGTCTCTTCTCAGCTCAGGAAGTTTGATCCTTACTGCGCGGCTGGGGGACAGACACAGCCAGTCACAAGGATTGGGGGTCTGGCCAGGACTAGGGAGTCCACAGTGATTCTTTCTGAGTCTGGATTTTTCTTGCAGTTGCCCATGACTAAGGTACCAACCAGGGGCTCGGCTGGTTGGAAACTGACTTGAACCTCAGGTTTAAAGATAAGGCAATGTGTAGTCAAAAAGAGCCCTAGCCTAGAAAAGTCAGGAGTCTCAGGGCCAATTTCAGCTCTCAGTCAGCTGTCCGGATAACATAGGAAAGTCCTTTTACCTCTCTAATTTTCTGCTGTATAGAATTAGGGAGTTGAGATGTATACAGTCTGAGATTTATTCTCCATAAATTATGGTCTAGCAAGTGGTAGAGCAAGGTTATGTTGGAATCACTGTTGGGGAATATTCTTGGTAGCTAGTTCATCTTTCCTTAATTTAGTCAACCAATATGATACAAAGTTAAGTAAGATGATTACAATGTCATTTAATTCTCTACCTTGGAGAATTTTTGCTTCTTACCTTCCTACCTGTTCTTAATCTACCTCAAAAGCATACCTTCTGAAAGACTTTCTATCTTTCTCAATAAATTCTTCTTTTGCTCAGCTACCTCCTGTGTTTCAGATGAGCCAGTAATAATAAATACCCAGAACTGACCTGTCACTGTCTTTGTCCTGCCCCTTGCCCAGAGCTATGGCATAAATTTTTTAAAAAGCTGAAATAAAAGTAGGAAAAGCATTTTGAAAAATGTGTAGTACTAAACTGTAAAAGTGATCGATTTGAGATGTAAATACCTTCTCTCAACCATGTTGTTTATTATCACTACTGGAAAAATATTATTTATTAACATATTAATAACAAATTGCCTTGAGAAACAAAACAGCCATAGGCCAAACCTTTAGAATTCCAAGTATGTTTATATTAAAATCCTCTATTTTAGAAAAGAGAATGTCTGAAGTAGTTTTTGTACAATAAAGTCATTTATCAGTCCATTATACTTAGTAAAATGTTTTAACATTCATCTCCCACTTTTTAATTTTGATTGAATGAACATGGTCTGATCTATGGCATAATTTATATAATGCACAAGGATAATTCAGATACTGTTCAATGATGACTCTAGGACAAGCTTCCATGCCTCAGATGAAACCTTTTATGACATTGACATTTTCTTCTTCAGAATGTCTTTGCTGTAATAAACTACAGAGACCACTAGAACTCCACAGAACTTGTATGGAGTCTGGATATATCAAAATAGTTTTCTTCTTTGCTCCATTTATGAAATAAAGCATAAACGTTTGTACAAAGCTGCAACCAATGTTTTGTTCGATTACAATTATGTATTGCCTGACCTTCAAATAACATTAAAGTGACCTGTAAAATAAACTCGGAATGGACACGATACTCAGAGAAACAGTTCCTTGTCAGTTAAACTTTCATTTCTCACTGTGCATGGCTTTGATCATGTAATACTTTTTAAAACAACCTGAGGGCTTCGTGTCAGGGCTTCCAAATAAATTATTATTTCTCAAAAACCATAATATATTTATGGCTCAATGAATCCCAGGGACAGTATTTTTAAACTCCAGTTAAGTTTATTTTTCTTAGTGTGCTAGTCCTACTGCACAATTTCCTTTGCTGTGAGTCACATGATTCCTCCCATCCACAGTACACGCACTTAGAATTTATACTTCCTTATTGAGCCACCACGATTATGTGAAATGCGAATCAGTCTTAACAACGGGAATTTTAAGGGGCAAATGCTGTTTTCCTTTTTCTGTTTCATTATGGATGCCTAAAAAAATCAGAGTGAGTGTGTGTGTCTGTTTGTACTTGGAAACACAGGACTGTTAGGGATTTGTGTGTGTGTTTCCCTTTCAGATCGAATCAGACTTTGGTTTCATTATAAAAATAATGTACCAACTAGCTAGACCGTGGGAGGTATCGTTGCGGGACTGAAATCAAAACGGTTCCGATTACTGAGCTGTTCATTTACTTGTCACTCTTTTCACGATCTGAGTGAAGAGTACAGCATCTCTCAAAAGGTATGATTTGATATTTCAGGATTGTGAATGGCCATTTAGCCCTTCTGCTGCCTGATATAAATGAAAGTAATTTCTAGCAGGCTAGATGACTTTTGTTTTATCCTAGATCTTAAAATCCCTCACATTTTCTCAAAGCAATTTTGAAGTTGTCATAGTAACAGCAGGAGGGTCTTTTTAGTAGTACTTTTGCTAGAGTTAATTAATTTTATTAACGCTGGATGTTTTTCTTTTTACCCCTTTCTGACAAACAGGGGCCATAATTGCTCAAATACATATTTTGTGTTTTTTATTTCTTGGTGACTGTAGTTAAAGGACTCGATGTTTTTTTAAGTTGTTTCAGGAAAGGAATGAGAACGTGATCAATTGATTTCAGATAGGTTAAACTTGGATTTTAAGTTACTTCTCTGTAAAATTGCACTACCATGGTAGGATAAGAATTTAGTTTTATTTAAAGAGGTGGGTTATGGGAGATGGTCCCCAAAGTTTAATGGTGACTTATCTCCAGGTGTTAAAACTCTGCTTTGATTCTGATAAATCTGGAATAGGAATTGAGGAACACAGAAGGGAAATCTGTCAGACTTACAGGAGAAAATTCTTTCTTTAAAAATGCAACACTCAGATACAACACCGAAAGCATGTCCACGAAAGAAAAATAAAAGGATAAATCTGATTTTATCAAAATTAAAAATTCAGTACTTTTGAAACTCAAAAGTATACTAAAATAAAGTATCCTCTCGGGAAGTTTGTGGGAGTTTTTTTATTGGGAGAAAGTAGGTCAGGATCTTCTGTTAGTGAAGCCGTGTGGCAGAAATTCTTGCCAATATGGCGATCGGTGAGAGAGGAAGCCCTTCTCTTGGGCAGGGAGAGGGTCAGAAGAAAGAATGATCTGTACTAGTTCTGGACGCCGAGACTTTTAAAAAGTATCACATGTTGGATGCTTTTGTTTTCTTGTAAAAGTGATCAGAGAGATGTGACCCTTTGAAAAGGTATCCTGTGAGTTCTGTGGGTTTAATGCTAACACCGGTCTCCTTGCTGTTTGGTGACGTGTTTGTCCAACCAGGGGGTGATTTAAGACAGTCGGGGTAGCAGCATGTGCAGCCAACAGCAGTAAAGGTGCTAATGCACGGCCGGTGATGTCAGGAGTTACGAGACAGCGGTTTCAAAACACTGCAGTAAACAAGGTCAAAGTGTCCCGCTTTGCTGGAAGGTGGTTTGTTTTTATGAGCTGCACAGTACATGGATGAAGTAATTTTTCAAAACAAACATCAAATTTATATGTTTGTTTGTTTTTTTCTTTTTGGATTAAAAAAAAAATTTTACCAGATGAGATTTAGTAAGAGTCACCTTTTTAAACAAAACTATACTTTTACTTTTTTTCTTATTTCTTTTTTAAATTGACTTTCTCAAAAACTCTTATCACAGAGAAATGAAAATACTTTTAATCTAGGATTCTTAAATGCAGCTTTAGAAAGCAAAATATGACCCATTACGTGGCAAGTGCCAATCACAGTCACAAGTAGTAAAACGTTCCTTCTAATTTGGCACCTTTCGCTTTTATTTAAATAGGTGTTTAAGGACTAGAACGTTAAGGGCGCAGAATACTGCTGACTGCGTGGTTCTCGTCTTAATGCATTTTCCAACCTTGAACCTGAGAATGCCCGAGGCTCCAGTCTCTGGACACTCATCTGAGCAGTTATCTGCTGGCGGCCTGATTCCTGAGGTAACAAGTGGGTGTCCCAGGCATGTGTGCTAACAGCGACAGTGGTGCCACGTGGAGCCCAGAGGTCGCCTCGGTCTGTCCTGGGGATCCCTGGTCCGGTGCTTCTGAGAAGAACTGTGAACTTGGGGGCGTCCTGGGAAGCACAGGCATTTTGGAGTTTCGCAGCAAACCTGGATGTAAGCATAAACACAGCTTTTAAAGTGAAAGCAAGGCCTTACGGGAGGACTTGCCCTCATCTCATTCCCGACCTGCTTACTATGCTGGAAAACAAAGTAAGTTTTGTTTGCTTCTTAGTCACTCCTACATGTTTTTTCTTGCTAACATTATTAGACACCCAATATCTGGCAAATGCTGAGTGTTTTCCCCTTCACTGGGAGGTAGGATATGAAGTTTGTTAAATAGCTAATTGCTTCTTTGATCTTTTTTATCTCTCTTCCTATATCTAGCGTGCTGGCTTGCTTGTTAGAGATAGTAGGAGACTGAAACCTATGATCAATGAGAAAACAAAGGTTCATTTTTTTTTAATGGTCCAAGAACTTTGCCATTAATTAGATGACAGTGACACAGACCAGGCTTTTTGCGTGATGCGGCGAGGAGCACATCTTGCAAAACGGCCCCAGTCACTGCCCTGGTTTCCGCGGGGAGACAGGGAGGGTGCGTGCAGGACAGATATAAAGACAGTGTCCCCGTGTGGGAACTGCAGAAAGCCAGTGGGTGGGAATGGCTCCTGGCAAGAAGCTGTAATCTAAAAACCTGTCAGAGAGTGGAAAGTAGCTGCAGAATATGTTGTTTAATGATGTTGAAAAAACAGATTTAATATAAAAATGGGATAAAATGTATAAAGAACCTGACCTCATCAACAAAAACAACTTTCCCTTCATGTTAGAAAGTTTCATGCCTTGTAGACTTATAGGAAATGAATGTGATTAGTAGCTTTTTAAAAACAATTAAGAGGCTTCATCGCCTCCACAGAGGATCCTATGACACTAACCTAATCCTGACATTTGGCCCCTGCCTTCCGTTTGCTTGATTTTTATGCCGATCCTGTCTCCACAGATGTTGCATGGCTTGATAAATTTTTAATACAAAGTTCTGTAGCTTTGAAAATACAAAACAAATAGAAACGCAGCGTGCTTTGTGATTAAATTAGCCTTCCTCATAAAATGGACTGTTTTTTACTGTAGAGTTTTCTTGACTTTTCTCAACTTAAACAGTATCACTTTGAAGGTAGAAAGAGGCAGTGCGACTATAATAGAGCAGCAATGGAAAACAGAATCAGGGGTCATGTTTCTAAGTCCTGTACTGAATGCTGTGTGTATTTAAGTGAGGGCATCTGTGCCCCAAGAATTCACATTTTCATCTCAAAGTGGTGATGATAGGACTTGGGGTGTCGGTATTTCATTTGAAACACTTTAGGCTCCATATATAATGAATGTCTGTGAATTAATTCAGCAGACCTCTTTAAGTACCTTCATTATATATAGCGTTCTCAAAGCTATAATTTTTCACAGTCAAATTTACAGAGATTTGGTTTATAGATTAAAGATTGAGAGCAGCTCGAAACAAGGGTGAGTGAGCAGAGCATACCATCGAAACGCTTTGTTAAGGATGGTGCCAAGTGAGCAGGGCTGTCCCCTTCTGAGCTGCCCCTCCTAATTAAAGGGGAAGGTGGCTGCCATCTGTCTTCTTTCATTCAAGGCAGTAGGGGGCCTGGAGTGGAAGGAAGCACTCCCCCCTTTATTTTTCTCCCACTCTTTTTTATAGTCAGCTTTCTCCCTAGTCAGTGACCCAGAAGGTCATTGATGATCTGTCTATCTCAGAATGAATAGTAACATAAGCATGCAAGGCACTTGCAAAAAAAAAAAAAAAGAAAAGAAAGTTTATAACACGCATTGATCCGCTTAGAATTCTGCTTGAATTATGTCTGAGAGTATTGTAATCTCGGCCTTGGTGTCTTTGCCCCTTTTGTTACGGAGGAGGGCATTGCCGGCAGGAAAAGTGGAGAGTTTCACTTTTATCGATTTTGCTTTTTCATGAAAAAAGTTTCACACTCCACTGGGCACAATCAGAAGAGGGCAGCATATAGCCATCCAGTGGAGATATACAAGAATATTATTCTGATCAAAATCAAGGATGCCTGTTAATTATGATATATACACGTCATCTCGAGGGATGCTGTGGACAAGGTTGTCAGCAGATGTCCGTGCTGGTCCGCTGCAGCTTCTTGGACCAATTATTGAACTAATTCACACTGTTTATCCTTCAGTTAAGCAGTGAGCCTTTTAGGCCCTTTCTCATGAGAATAGGTTATGGGAAAATTTAGTTAGTTTGGGCTCATGGTCTAATCTCTTCTGAAATAGAGAGTAATAAAATGACTGCGCTTTCCTGCCTCAGTTTCCACCTCTTTAAATGGAAGAAATGTTGCTGGTTTTAGACATATTTAAGAAGATAAATAATGTTTTCTGTTTTTGAGAAAACTTTTTTAAAACTGGAAAATTCTAAAACTTTTGGTTATTTTTGTTTTCAGTTTTGGTATACTGATGCAAAGTATCAAGTCATCTAAAGAGAACCAGTCTTTACACACTCTCTTTAGCTTAATTACCACTACCCCCACCCCGCCCCACACCGCCCCATCCCAGACAGTTAGATACGGATTTCCCAGAATATGCCAGGCTTTAGGTTTTTAGAATTCTTTGTGACACGGAAATGTGTTGTTTCTTAAACCCATATAATATGTTTGGAAAGCTCAAATGCGAGAGTCATGTCTGTAATTTATTTTAGGGTTGTTTTTTTTTTTAATTTGTCATCAACTTGCGCTGAGCTTTCTGGAAACACAGATGTGCTTGCGTTGTTGAATCTAGGAGGAGCAGTGTGTAGGATCTGGAGATGCTGTTGTCAGTTTGCGTGATTGGAGGGTACCCCGAAATGCGGCTCACTTCCCACCCGCTGGAGGGTACGGACTGACGTCGTGGCATTCATGTAGTGCTTCATTAACAGGCAGGGCTTTCTTGGCTTTTTCATGCAATAATTTAAAATATTCAACTAGGTGCTTTGATTTAAACTAATTTTCAGGTGTGATTTAAACTAATTCGGTTTTACCTGTCAGTATTTATTTCAGGGGGACTAAATAAATAAATTCAATGAAGCATATCTATAAAGTGTGACTCTGACGTAATGCGATTAGTATTTTAATTCACAAAGCAAGAGACATGTAGACGTGAAAATGAATATTGCCTCCTTGAGGGTACCGTGTTAGCTGGGAATTTAAATTTCTTCTTATCCACAGCGACACCATCTTTGCCAGGGACACATGTGGAACTTTTGGGTTGCCATGCCTTACGAGCCTCCTGTCCTTTTTATTGTCCACCACAGTGGAAGTTCTCTATCCTTTGATGGTAGGAAGGAGTCAGGAGTTAGGCCTGATGATCGAATAAGTGATTGGAGTCAGAGATCCCTGTAAACATTGACTGAGCCACAACTGCATTCTAGCAGTGAAGACTGCATATTCAGAAATGAGCATGTCACAGACCCGGCCCTTCAGGAAGACACGGTTCAGTGGGATAAATGACACATAAAGAGGTAACACTACAGACTGACAAGTGCTATAACAAGAGGTCCATGCGGTGTTAGTAGAGCCCGGCGGGAGTGAAAATTTGATGGAAAAGTGAGATATTTGCATGCATTATTTATAAAGTGGCTTACATAATAGCATTTTGGAAATGAAAGCCCTGAAAAGCTCTTCTATTTTAAGAATGAGATTGGAATTTATTTCTGAAATTTTAAAATTCTTAGCCAGTTGAAAGCCTTGTGAGAAAAGGCATTTGTTCTAATAGACATCTTTTTATTTTTAACCAAAGTAAGCTGTGGTTATGTAAAAGGTGAGGTCTAAAAAAGGTTTTGCACATCGTTAGAATAACTATATTCTCTAAAGGAGACTCTTTTAAAGAGTGATTCTTGTTTCCATGTTAAAATTGAGGACTTTCGGCACACTAAATATACCAAAGTATTACATGCTGTTTTTATGGCTGAGAATAGCTATATAGCTTATAGGAGACAGTGAAAACTTGAGTTCTGGGTCTCCCTTGTCGATACGCTCACTTAATAGTGATTTATGTGGAGTGTTCCTCTGTGTCAGGCCATGTTCTAGGAGCGAATGAGAAGCTGAGCCGACTGGCTGCAGACCTCAGATGCTCTGCTCTTCAGTAGGACCCCGAGGGTCTGTACAGTCAGCAGCATTTCCTGGGCGCTTCTGAGCGTGACAGCTTGGGCCTGGACATGATGCTACCCTTGTAGAGCTTGGAGCTAAGGTGCTGCGCACAGATAAACTTGGGATAAATGTAGAGAGAAAAAACGTATTAATGTGGATAAACACACCACACAGTTGTAGAAAAGAAAGATCTTCTGTGGCTGGGATGACCCAGAAATGTTTTATGCGTTCAGGAGCATTTGAGCCAGACGTTGAAAGAAAGGTAATGTTGGACATGAAACTCAGGGAGAGAAGGTCCGAATTCAAGGAAACATGAGCAAAGGCATAGGTAGGGATGGGAAATACCGGTGTATGAAGTGGGCAGTAACTGATTTGTTGTTGCTGGGCAACACTGTATGTAAAAGCGACTGAGAAGATAAGGTAGCAAAGGTCTGTTGAGGCCAGATCCAGGAGGGCTGTGAATGTCAGATGACTAAACACTGAAACTTAATCCTGAGTCACTGGGGAACAGTTGAAGAATTTTGCTCAGGAGAGTGACAAGAGGATCTCTTCTGTAAGAAGCCCAGTCTGGTATCTGTGTGGGGTGGCTTGGGCAGTGAGAAAATCGGAGCCCGAGAAGCCTATTAGATCTGTTGTCACATAGTCCAGAAAGAAGGTGAAGAGGGCCTAAATGAGGGGAGACAATTGGAATGGAAAAACTAGAGAGACTCCAGAGGTGGGATTTAAGGACCGCCTGGATAACGGGGGCTGGATGGGGCCTGAGCGGGGGAGAAGCTGGAAGCAAACCCTGGGGCCATGTGCCACGCATTTCACATACATTAGCTCCTTTAATCTCATCCGCATCCTGTAAGGTTGGTAATTTTGTCCCTGCATTTCAGAGATGAGAAAGCTGAGGCTCAGAGAAAGCTTTGTCAAAAGTTGTACAGCAAGTAGGATATAGAGCAGGGCCTGGCAGGCAGCCCTGACTTCCACGCCTGTGTTCCTTCTACTGTACCAGTTTGGAAGAGAGATGATGATCTCCGTCCATTTTGTACATACTCAGTGTTGGTGCTGGAAGCTGTCCATCTGGGCCGGAGACATGGAACTGAATCTCAAGGACAAACTTAGGATGATGGGAGATGAAAGTTTAAGAATCAACCGTCTGTTCATTTATTCAGCAAATACTTCTCAAGCGTCCTTACGGACCAGCACTACGTGGCCCGGGAAGACAGCGGCGAATGAGACAGCTTCACTGAACTACAGCTGGCGAGGGAGACTCCATTCTGTGGGTTGAGTGTAGTGCAAGGTTGAGTGCCGATTTGCTACAAAGACACCTACCCAGGGATCCAACCAAGTCTGGGGACAGGGAATGTCTCTGGAGGAAGTTGCAGAACTTAACAAGGCATTCAAATGATGAGTGTGAAGATAGAAAGTAGAAAAAATGCATATTCTAGGCAGGAAAAAAAATGTACTAAGACCCAGAGGGCAAAAGAGAAACACAGTAGATCTCAAGAACTAGAAATTATGTGTGACTGGGATGGAAGGACCAGCTGCAAGGAGATGAGGCTGGACAGGTAGGCAGCAGCTGGATCGGGAAAGGTCTCAGGAACCGTGTTAGGGAACCTGATGATGGAGGGAAATACTGATGAATTTAACCACTCGGATGACACAGTTAGACTTGTTTTTAGAAAGACCATGTTGTCTGCTGAAGAACCGATTTTAGGGAAGCAAGAACCAGAAGAAGGAAAACCGGTTCAGAGACCATTGGAGAGAGGGACCTGGGCGAGGACGATGTGGTTTTGGGTAGAGGCTCTGGTTGCTATTCAAGGATGGGACAGGTGTTGGAATTTGGGGATTGTTGGATATGGAAGAGGAGAGAGAGAGAGGAATAAAACTAACATGAAAGTCTCCGACTGGGACGGCTGGGCCGTGCGTGGCTGGTACTTAACGAGGGGACGTGATGGAAGGGTCAGATTTGAGGTTTAGGTTGTATTAGGGTTGTCAGGTTTGGTTATCCGAAGTAACCGGAATCCTAAGTAATTGGTAAAGGCAGCTGAAAGATAGGAGGTTATGGTCAGGGAGAGAGATGTCAAGATTTATTACTGTAGAAGTGAAGCAATTCACATGATAATAAAGAACAAGGTCACCAGAGTATGGATGAGTGAAGTTGAGGGAGAGGCTGGCTATGGGACTTTCTTATCTAGACTGGTAATACTGGTGGCTGTCTCATTTGCCAAAAATCATATAAAAATGTGATAAAGTGGTCGTGTGGGTTAGTTTCTTGCCCAGCAGTTTGGGGTGTGTTCTGGGGGTGAGGATAGCAGGCTCCTTTGTGTCCCTTGGCTCTCGGAGGGCATAATCAGCACGACTGCCGTTTACTGGGCCTTCTGTGTGCCAGGGATGGTTTTAGGTGCTTTACAAACATAACGTCATGGCGTTTTCTCAACGTTATCATCCCATTTTATGTACAAAGGAAGCAATAACGAGATTGCTGAATACTGTTTCCAAGGTAAGTAGCAGAACAGCATTTAAGCATCGACTTAACGACACCAGCCAGTTCTCTCAGTCACTCTGCTGTCCCTGCACTGGTGTCTCTCTGGGGCCCACCGCTCTTCCCTGCAAGACTAAGCTCCATGAGAGCAGGGTCTTTGTCCCACTGGGCTCACGCCGTGTTTCAGCGTCTACCCAGTGCAGTGCCTGACACACAGTAGGTACTTTATGCATATGTTTGAGTGATTGACAGCCTCGCTCTGTTCTCTGTAATCACTACCATCTAGCTGTGGAGTCAGGAAGAGAGTGAGCACAGACTGAGGAGTATCATGGACACATGTGGATTTAGCCCCCAGGCACCTTTCCAAGGATATTTTCTCTGTTCATGCTTCACAGGACTACAGGATGAGTGTATCAGCCTGGGCTTCCGTCAGGTACTGTGCGGCGCTGTCAGTAAGTCTCCTTCCCAAAAGAAATCTACATGATATAACATACATCCTCATCTTTAGCATCCAGGGCTGGTCTTTTATAGCTTATACTCACACTGGTCTAAGACAGAATCTAAATAATACTGGTGCTTTTAAGAAAACATCGAATTATGTATTTTTGAAACATTCCTAAAGTTTTCTGTTTCTCCCATTATTCCAGATTCCTGTTTCTGCACACACACACCCAGACACAAACACCTGAGTTTGTCACTTGTCTCAAACATATCCCCTTTCTTTTTAAATGAAATGCATGGTAATAGATGAAAAACTACTTTGTGAACCAAAATTTTATTTTTTATATTTTGTCCAATTTTTTTTCTCAAAGTTCACTTCCTTTGCTTCTCATAACTGGAAACTAGATCTTATGTTCAGCACCATTACATAAGCTTATTTTTCCTCTGGGAAGTAGCAAATTATGATGCATTTGACCAAAAATACAAATCAGTGTTCAATACTTAGCCATATATTCTTGCCTTTAACTGTGCAAGTATGTGATGATTTTTGAAGACCTAAAGTAAGAGATGTGAATTTTCTTTTATTCTCTGTAAAACAGATGGCATGGTCTAGAAGAGTAACCTCTGGGCTTGTGCGTTTCATGAAATCCACAGGTCTGTGTACATATTTATTCTGTGACCCAAGTTTTATACCTTTTAAAATTTTTTCTCCTAAAAAAAAGAAAAACCTGGGCAGCTAGAAACTCCATTATTGTTGGCGTAATAAGCCTTAGAATTTTTATCCAAATCAAGGCCATTGAAGAATGCAGATTCATTCAGTAGAAACTCATTAACAGCCTGCTCTGTACCAGACTGTACCTCCTCTTACCTTTGGAAGGCTTCAAAGTAGGACAGTTCATATTTGTGAATGACCAGTCAAAATAGCAAGACAGATGCAGGCAAGAATATAATTTTCCAGAATTTAAATGGAGGCGTTTTGGAGCATACGTCAAAACAGAACACAGTCTTATTGGTGCTTGTAAGATTAACAAATGCCTTTGAAAAATGTACCCTCTCCACCTTCTCAAACTCAGAATTTTGCTGGCACTCCTCTTTTTGAGTATCTCTTCTGAATTGTTTATTTTTTTGTAAGAAGGAAAAGAAAATTCTTTAAGAGCCCATTAGAAATTAAGAATATTAATTTTTAGAGTACAGCAAAGACCGCTTTGAAAGCGCAGTGCTTTATTTGGTCAGCCGCGGAGAAGGGGGACAGGCAGCAGCCACAGGCAGCGTTCTGGCCAGCACGTCTTCGCCATGATGGATAAATGGTGTTGCTTTAATTGTGATTCTTTCATTCCCTTCCTTGCCAAGTCCAATGGCTTCTGTTATAACATGTGGTGACTTCTCCCCTGGAGACTAACTCAGTCCAAGTTACCATAATACTTAGGACCAGCTACAAAGACAGCTCTTCGCCTAAACCCATGCCAAATCCAAATCAAACTATCTTCTCCTCCCTGGCCATTCAAATAGATCTGGCTCTTATTTGAAAAAGGACAAGAAACGCACATGCCTCTGTTTGTTTTATGCCTGTTAGAACAGATAAATAAACAAGGCACATCATGTCTAGTGTTGCTTTGAGCTTGCCCCTTCCTTCTAAAATAGACTCTGATACTGTGTTCATTTTAAGGAAGACATCTTAGATGTTCTAGAAAGAAGAAAAAGGATATTTTAAGTCTAGCGACAGCAAACTGTTTGCCATCAGTGCTATAGAAGAAAGAGAATATCTAAAATCCCGGACCTTCTTTAGGTGAGGTAGTGAGCTCCTCCTGGATGAGCCTGGGCCTCGAGAGGCCCTCGATCAGACAGGGCAGGGAGACATGCTCTCATCCTTAGCGGCCCTGGGCTGTCCACCCCATGAACCAATAACACTAAGCAAGTAAAGTCAGTCAACTTGGTTTTTAAGCCTAGCAAAATAGAAAAAAGGTCCCTTACAAATAAATTTGTTCTGACCTATAAACCTGGTCATTTTTCCCTTGGCACTTGATCCACATATCACATGCATGTTTTATTCATCCTTGTTAAAGCAATTTTATTCCATAACCAACCTTGTTAGTAAACATTAACTTGCTCATATTTTTAGCAAGATCTACTTTCCTTCACTGCTTAGTTTATTGGTTTGAAGTCTGACTTTTTCAATGCAATTCATTTTTACGGGTTGTATTTCTGGCTTTTAAATTTGCTGATTATCTGATATATACAAAAGACTATATGTAACATACAAGTAAGCACTAAAGCACAATGAGAAAAAAAAAGCTCCAGTAAAGCACCCGTCAGTGTAAGAAATTGGAACATTACAAATGCTTTTGGGTTTCTCTGTAATATTTTTTCCTATCGTTCTCTTTCTTCCTTACGATTCTGAGACATGTGTTTATAATTCTCTTGAATTTTTAAGACAAATATATATTTTTTATCAGATAAATGTGCATTGCTAAAGGCAATTTGAGACATGTAAAAATGATGTCACATTTTGTGTAGTTTTTTTATTTTTTATTTTTTGTAGCTTATATTTGTCCTTCGTCTTATGTTTGTAAAATTCATCCACGTCGTTGGGGTATATAGCTACAGTTCCTTCATGTACATTGGTATAATATTCCAACTGTGTGTGAATATGTCTCAATACCCGTTATCTTGTTTTGGGTGGGGTGGGCGTGGAGGGAGGAAACAGTTCTGCTTTAGACATGTTGACTTTGAGATGTCAAAATTCCGGTGGAAATGCTGGTGGACAGGTGGATAGATACGCCAAGTCTGTAATTCAGGAAAGAGGTCCAAGGTGGAGATACCGGCATATGGATGGTATCTAAAGCATTGTCTCTCCAGCGGTTTCTAGAACGCTATTTAACCTATCGATTGCGATTTTTACTTTTTTAAATTATTATTTGTTATTTCTTAAAGTTCGGTGTTTGTGTTTGTTTTAGTTTTTCCAGTCTGCCTGGTCACTTTGCTGAAGTGTGACTGGTAAAAGAATAAATGGGGAGAATATGAGCTTTGAAGAAAACGGGGGAAGTTTTCGCAGACTCTCAAAGGCTGTATCAAGCTTAGGTGTTGTTCTTATTGCCTCTCTCGTGGAGTTTCGTGAGGTCCCAGTGGAACTGTTTATATAAATGTGCTTCGTAAACTAAAAAAATATATATACTCAGTTATTATATTTAATACCTTGTTAACGTGGAGCAAATGGCCAGTGTTTACCCAGTGCTTACTTCACATGTATTAACTCATCTAATCTTCCCAACAACCTGTGAGAGATACTAGTTATTCGTATTTTCTAGATGAAAAAACTAAAATTCAAAACTGATAGACCCAGGATTTGAATCCGCAGAGTTGGCTCCTCAGAGCTGTGCTCTTAGCTGCTGTGTGAAACTGCCTCCTCTCTGCCACTTAAAATGACAGGTTTGACCCAGTTCCTTCAGCTTCAAGATTTCAAAAATGTTAGGGTCACCTTTCAGTGTGGCCACCTTGAAATCAGCTGCAAAACAGCACCCCAGGCAGTGGGCCCTAGTGAAGGGCTTTGTCTTGCTGACTTGGTTTCACCATTGAACCCAGCCTCAGACCTCACAGGACACCAGCCACCTACCAAGTGCCTACTCAGTGCCTACTGGAAATGATGTCTCCTTGATTTAAGTTATTCGCCTGAAGCCACCAGTGAGTCAGTAGTGGGCCAGGGACTGAAATCTGGGTCCCTTGCCTTTCAAACATCACATTTGTTTGGTATTAATAAAAACATATTTCTCCAGGGGATCTGGCAGAAGTATGAAAGTGCTTAATTTTACTGCAGTAAATACTAGGACTCCTTTTTGAAGCAAGGAAGTCAAGCCCCAGCCAGGGAAAACACGACTTGCCCCGCAGGCCTTTGACGAACTCACGTTGGCACTAGGGTTGGAGCATAGATCGTTGGCCTTGGTTCCATCTCCACTGGGGCTTGCTAAAGGGGACAAGACCTCAGCTGTGCCCACAAAACCGCAGCTGGACCTGGAAGTACTGTTTCCAGTGACACCGGAATGCGCAGCGTCCTACCCGCAGAGCCAGCAGGTCACGGCTAATTGCCCTCAGGAAGGTGCGATAGGGAATTGACACCTCTCTGCTTTTCTTGCTGTGTGACGGGTGCCATGCAGTTGGCTTCCTGGGTGCGTGAGTGTGCCGTATTTTCTAAAGCTACGTCAGTCAAGAAAAAGATGCAGGCATCCAGGGGAAGGGAGAAGAAAAGCCGAATATGGGCTCCTTGAGCACAGAGAGTACAGGGAGCGACTTGTCACGTGGGCATCAGGAGAACGCTAGGAATGTTGAAGACCAGCGGCTGATGACATGTGCAGATACACTGGTGGAGACGCTTAAACTGAGAGAAAGGTTCCAGCAGCATGCACGCTGAATTTCCAAGGCTGGACTGGTTGTGTTCATACTGGAACCGGGTTTGCGTGTGTTTTTCGGAAGGGAGGTGTCGTCACAGGAGACCCACAGTATTAAGGCGGCCAAGGGCAGGCTTCTGCCTGTTAAGTCTCACGATTCCCGGGGTTGCTACAGGTGGTGGCAGTTCATGCCCATCTCTGCCTGGACAGGAGAGCTTTAGACAGTCGGCGCAAACAGACCAGCTTCGGGCTGCGCTCGGCTCGGCAGGTTAATTTTCTTATCGGTAACTTCCTGGACACGATGCTTCAAAGCCACAGTGGTCTGTTTGGACCTTCTTTCCCTTGATAGAACTCTGTGCTCGTTGTTTCTCTGTGGTGCACGTGATTTTGTGGCAGCCTGTGTCTCGGCAGAGACTTAGCGGGGAGGCCCACAGCCGGCGGCCGGGCCAGGCAGCACACCCAGCCTGTAGGGCCTGGGCTGCACCTCACTGTGGCCGTGGGCTGAGTGAGCATGGGCGGCACCTCACCTGTCCTGTATGGATGATCAGGCCCATTGCAGGATATGTCACACGAGGAAGAGCACCTCAGCACTCCCCCCGGAGCTGGGCAATCAGAGAGTCCTCTTAGTGACACAACCTGCCTGCCTAGCTGTCAGGCCTGAGGTCACCCTCTGCCCTCAGTGTCCCTGCTTAGTATTGGTAAGCGATTTCATCATTGAGAGCTGTCCTTTTACCAGAAGCTTCGTGTTCATGTGGGTGGTAAAAATGAGAAGAATTTCTTGAGAACTAGTTCTTCCTTTCCACAAATATATCCAAGGTTAAAATCGGGGCTTTGTGTTACCGAGACATGTTGAATGAATAGAAAGGAAAGAATTACTAAACCGCTCTCGCAGTTCTTACAATTATCTACTTAGAGGAACATAGCTCCATCCTTACCACAGATAACTAGGAAGGTCAGTGAGCAGGACTGCCTGCCATAGTGGCTGTTCTACAGATGAAACATGAAAGATCTGGGAGTGAATTATTGCTCATTTCTCTGCCCCCGTGTCATAATCATTTTCACTTAATGTTGAAAGATCACTTGGGGTGGCTGTGAGATTTTTGAGATAACAGTTACAAAGGGTTTTAAGTTTTATGAATGAAAAACCTCATGAAACTATCAAAGAACCCTACAGCTACAACCACTGTGTCACTGTCACAGCGCTGCTTTGCTTTCCTTCCCTCCTTCCCTTCTTCCTCTTACTACTTCTCTTATCCCTTCCCTGCACTCCCTTTCCCTCCTTCCGTCCGTCTACAGTGTTTGTTCAAGGATTAACACGGACATTCATCCTTTCTTCATGGGGTTTGCAGGCTAGTAGGAGAAATAGGCAGCGTGCACGCTCGCAGAGGCTGCCATAGGTGAGGATGTGCTTTGAAGGAAAAGAACACGCAAAGCAGAATCTCAGTTAAACCTGGTGCCTGTCAACTCTGTGTACACATTCAGAAACTAGGATAACGACGGGGGAGATTTAGAAGCATAAAGAATTTGTTTTTTTTTTTTTTAAAGCTGTTCAGTGCAGAATGACTCTTGGAGCTTAGTGGTATGAGCTTGTTTTCAAACTCATACCACTAGTAGGTAAGGAAGATAGATAAGAAGGAAGGAAGGAAAAAAGGAAAGGAGGAATGGAGGAAGGATTTTCCCGACAGGATGATCGGAAGAACAAATTTCTCACGTGCATTATAAGATTAGATGATGACTCTTGGTTGAGTTGTGATGAACCAGAGGAGGAAATCTTTTATTTATTTATTTTTTTGCTAACTAAGGTTAGAGAGAGGCTAGACAGATTCTCTAGCATTTTAAGAAGAGGAGCTGGAAAAGGGAGAGCTCGTTTCTGTGTTTAGCTGTCTGTGCCTAAAGAAAATTTATGGAAAAGTCTCATCGGTGTCCTCGGACCAAAAACAGGAATCAGGTCTGCCATTTATGCAGACTCAGTGGGCGAGAGAGCACGGAAAAGCCACCATCCCTGCTGAAGGCGGCCACCCCAGATGGCGAGTTGGCCAGCTCAGACATGTCTTCTAAACTTGGATTCCTCTGCATGTATTGTGGAGCCAACCGACACGGCACATTTCCTATTTCCTGTCACTTGAAGGAAGGGCTATGGACCTCCGTTCTTTGCAGCCCCCACCACTAAAGCAAGCAAGCACAATGCCGTCAGTTCAGGTAACAGTGTCTCAGTTCTCAAGATCTGTGTTTGAGTCCCCTGGGGACAAATCTCACATCTTCTTTGGCCTTTCTGAAAGCAGCCAGGGTTTTTGAACAGTGTAGAAGATTAAAGCAGAAACCGATGAAAGCTGGAAACTATCTTGAAAATTACCTTTTCTCATTAAAACACTAGATCACTGAAAGTTTGTTAGTATTTGTGATTGATCCTGTCTTTAAATAATTTTAAAATAAATGCCTCTTTTAATGTAAATAGTTCACATCGCCGTCCGTTATCGCCATCATTCCATGAGGTTCTAGGTCTTTTCATGAATAGATTAAATACAGTGATTTCTTTATGACATGAATTAAATCTAGATCCCAATGATATTTGGCACCTTCTGAAATACCCAGATGGGCACAGTGTTTGCCTTGAAGTGAAGACGTGCACAGGGTTTTAATCACGTCGTGTTTTATTTTTGCTCTTTTAAATATCTCCTCTTCAATAGTTGCTTAATGAATGACTGATTGTTGACAGTAGTTTATAACCAGGAATTTGAACGTTAAAAAATTCTAATCAAGATACAGATAGGAAAAAAAATTTTTCCTTCTCTCATCCCTTATATTAGAATAAAAACAAAGTATCTTCCTTTTGGAAACTTAACAGTTTGAGAAATCCCATCATTCTCTTTTTGAAAACTTAAGTTGAATAATTCAGTTCAGAGGAAATTTAATTATAGTTCTTAAACTATAAAAAAAGCTCTTGTAAAATAAAAACAAGGGTAGGGCTAGAATAAATTTCACCTCTGGAGTATAGCTGCCATGTGAAAAAAAAAAGTGTAGCAAAAAAATAATTCCTGCTGTATCTTCTTCACTGTGCCGTCATGGAACATACTTGGGTTTTGTAAATAGCAGGAACAAGACCCAGAGTTATCCACCCAGGTAAGATCATTTGAGTCCAAAGACCAGATTCCAAAACAGGCCTCAGATGCCATAGAGGATGGGACGGCCTGAAGGCAGAAGGGGTGTGTTCTGTTGTAGGGCTTTTAAAGGAGAGTTTTTGGATCAGAATTTATCCTTTTTTTTTTTTTTTTTAATCCTTGGAAGTGAGTGAATCCAGGTTATTCTCTTGAAACAAGATTGGGTCCGAACTATAAGGAACGGGAGTCCCGGGAAAAAGTGTTTCCATTGCTCTGTGTTGTGTACTGGTCACACACCTCCAACACACACGCACACACGCATACACATGCATGCCCTCAAAGATGACCCTACAGCCTCCCGTCTTCCAGCTGCAGCTGTCCCAAAGGACCCTGAGCACGGTGGGTTCAGGCCAGGGCTTGGGTTTGGCGACGGTTGGTAGTGGCCCTGAGGGCAGAGGACTGAACTCAGAGCAAGCATGGGACAACAGGAAGCCGTTCTCTGGTCCGTGAGGGCGGTGAGCGATGCCTTCAGAGCCTGTCCGCAGGTCGCCTGATGTGTCTGTAGTTAGCATTGCGTTTATAATGGAAATAACTGACCTGACACTCACGTAGCTCAACGTAATTCGTACTTTTGATGTAAGGTTGAAACATAAAAGATCATGCTTTTCAAACTGCTCTGGTGACGTATATACAGCTCGTTTTAGGTGATGGGGAGTTAAGCGGGTCAGCATCTGAACATTCTTCAGCCAGTTGTTGAAACACCTGCAGTTAGGTGCTAATGCGCATGTTTAATTGCTTGAATTTAAATTAGAACATCCCCCAAAGGATGCTTTTATCCTAGACAATAAGGCCAGCTGTCAGGAGCACCTTGCCTTTCCCAAGACTTACATGCTGGCCCTTCTCACAAGAGATCTGCCCTGAAACACAGGAAGTTCAGCTCTTCGGGGAAGGCGCAGATGTCTGAGCCGTCAGCAGAATCACTACCAGCCTTCCCTGGGAAGTCTGTCATGTGAGAAACAAATTTAATTCAGGAGCCTGTAGTTTATCCGGGATTCTTGAAGACAATGATTGGCACCAGCAGAGGTCTGCTTTATCAGCCCAGAGACTGCCTGTATTTTTAAACCCCAGTCATTCACCTCTGCTCATACTGACACTCTGCAGCCACAGAAGATACCAGAATGAGATTAAAGGAGCTCTGCAACAGAACAGGGTGCTCTTGGCTCGCGCCTTGTTGTTTGTCCTTCCAGTGGTTCCTATCTGTTGTGACGTCAAGGCTGCCATTCAGAGCAGGGAAAAAGGAAACCACGGCCTCTCTCCGCATCAGTAGCCCGGACAGGCCGTTGTTTCTCAGGCATCCCAAAGCACTCTGTCTGGCAGAGCAGAGCATTCCATGCCTGGGTGACCTGGTTAAATGGAGGAAACCGAATGCCGTCCGCTGAATGCTCTCCAAAGCGTGCGTCCCCCGCCCCTCCCCCGCTGCTGAAGCGCAGGCTCCACCGCCCAGGACTGTAAATGAAACGACAGCGTCGCCCGACATCATCCGCTTGCATATTCAGCTTCTAGTTAAGAGTCTACGAAGAGAGAATGTCATTATCAGTGGCCCTCATTAATATACACTGCAGCCACATCATTATGCTGCCTTTGGGGTCAGCACTACAAACTCCTTTCTGGAAAACCAGTGCTGTGTTAAAAATCTTTTGGAATCATAGTCAGACATTCAAAACCGCTGAACTGCCGCCCCTTCCTTCTCATCTCACCTCTGCTCGCCCCATTCCCGTTTCAGATCCCTGAATCCAGAAAGGCTCTTGTAGAGACTTAAATAGCAATTTTGCACGGAGCATTACAGAGTGTGACTATCCTTTGCATGCATATGAAAAAGAATCTCAACAATAACATGTAGATCACAGGCTGTGGATTTTTCTTAACAAAGAGTGACACCTTTTGCTTTTCAAAGGCGAGGAGCTAGTTCACAGTGTCACAGAACCGCTGTCTATTAGGAACAAGCCAAGATCCATACAGAAAACAGGCCTTGCAAGGCCGCAAGCACACTGAATGTTCTGATCACTTAGGGTGAATGCCTCAGCATTTACCGACTTAAGACTCCGTCTTCTGAGGGCACGCCTTCTTGGGTTTCGTTCTGGCAGGGGTGACTGCATCATTTTATTAGATTCTTGGAGATGGACATGAAAGTCACCAGAAGCAACACAACAACCACACTTTGTATTCTAGAGTTGTCTTGGTTAAGTTGATTATGCATTCAAAGTTTTATGTTACAAATTCTATTAAATCTTTCTCAAAATAGCCCTTCTCTGAACCTTTTGATTGAAGGATATACAGAAACCAAAACCATTTGATTTTATACACAAATGTACATATCATTTTATGTCAAGAAGGATCTTGATACAGTGGGGGCTTTTTTAAAGTGAATTATTATTATAAGACAGAATTCTTCCAGATTATAAACTCTTGTCTTCTGGAAAAAAAAATGTAGAGATCTGGCGGTAACTAGATAAAGATGGACGGGATGGAGTGAATCTTGTAAAGTTAGGATTTATACTGAAAGTTTCCTGGTTTTGTCAAGACAAGCCGACTTGCCCAAGGGCTGGCTTGATGTCATGTGATTGCCTTATCGCTGCACCATAAACGCATCGGTGGGAATGGGGCTGATGCGTGTGGCTTCTTCATGGGAGCTTTGGACTAGGGGAGCCTGAGGATCTTGAAATAGGGGAACAGGACATTACTTGCCATCTGTAGACTGGAAAATCAGTCTGTTGTTGACTGCTACTTGCACATCAGTTACCCTTTCCTTCGTTTTTACGTCACTACCACTTCTGGGGGTGCACGTTATCTGAAGGCAGCTGGTCTAGAAAACGCTTCAAGAGAATCGCCGTAAAACTGAATCAGACATTTCAAACAAACAGCAACATTTTTAAAAAAAGATTTTATTGGGACTACTATTGGGAAGAGTTTAAAAAGTTGAACCTAAGATTGTTTTTTTATGACAAATTTGGGATATGACGCAACAATATGTTATTTCTTAGAACAAAGATTGCATGTTGACTTCTGTGGTAGAATCATAAAGAGGGTGATTTTTTTTTTTTTTTTGTATAAGCATTCAGATTTTGCCAAGGGCCTCTCTTAACCTTTTGGTATACAAACCATCCTCTTGAAGAGTCTACCTCTGGTGTAAAATCATCTCTGTTGACCTTTTCTCCCTCATTTGTTAGCTGTTCAAACTCTCTTTAATCCTTATTTGTCAGTGGCAGTGTGTGTGACTCAGGCAGTTCTCTGGTGTCCGTATTATCTATGTAAAACCTACGGTTTCACATAACAGGTAAAGTACATTCATTGTATTTGCGTTTATATTCCATGATGCCAACCAACCAAGAAAGTAAGTAGGAATAGATGTTGATGTTAGTGTGGGCTAAACATTAAGTGATCATTTTATGTTTCAGTGTTTTTATATTATGATATGTCTCATGCTTTCTTATGCAGCCTACAAACTACAGGGACTCATAGAATGGTCACTGAAGCAATTAGGGACTCCCCCCCCACCCATATCGTGTTACATTTAAAGTATTCAGTATGGCTCGAGTGGGCTTTATAATCAACCACATGCAGGTTTGCGTGCCATTCCTGGCACTTACCTAGGTAATAAAACCTTGGGTGAGTTATTCCCAGAACCTCACATTCTTTATCTGTAGTGTAGAGTAATAAAACCAGGTTGTAGAGTGATCATGGGGGCTAGAGCCCAGGCATATAAAACTCCTGGATAAGACATAGAGCATGCAGCTCGAGACGTGATCCCTGTTAAGGTTGCTGTTGCCTTTGTGTGACGCTTTCCGTTTTATATGAGACTTTCACGTTTAATTAAATTTTAGCAGTCACTGAAAACTTTTAAGGTATGCAGCGACCTGAGGAAACCGAATTTTAGAAGATTGTATTTGGTGACTGCGTGCATCATGGAGTAGGTGATATAACTTGATAGCTGGTGGGTTTTTTTTTTTCGTGCTACAGATGAAAACACTGAGACCCGAGAGAATTACCTAAATTTCTCGGGATTATGCGGTTTGTATTTGGCAGAGCCGAACGCGGAACCCAGTCTTCCTCTTCTTAACTGTGTTTTTCCACCACGCAGTTGCTCATCGGCAAGTGAACCAGTTAAAAAGGTTGTCATACCCATCCGGGAACAAAGTGGTGCAGGTCTGGCGTGTTTATTGGAAGCGGGAGTCAGAGGGAAAGGACAAAGGCAGCAGTCAACTGAAAGCAGTGCCGTTTAGACTTGGTGACAATTGACCCAGCTCCGCTCCGTGAGAAAGGGAGTCAAGAGTCTAGACTTTCAAGCTTGGTCGAATGGCCGTACAATTAATTAAACTTATAAGTAGAATGTGTTGGTTTTCTGGTTTCCTCATGAGTTTAAACAATGGCCCTGTCCCAATGGAAATGTGAATAACGGTAGGAGAAGATCACAGAGCCAAAGAAATAAATTTTGAGACTCTTGTGCCGAAGAAGGAGCGTTGAAACCATTGTAACGTACACAAGCATATGCACGTACATGTGTGTGCACGCGCGTGTATGTGTTTTAAATTGGACTTCTGGCAGACTCCCAAATTCAAGACTGAGCCACGTTGTTACATTGTAACTAACTACCCAGTTATAATCACAAACTGTTTTACCTTTATCAGAAGGAAGAGCTATTCCCGTAGATTCCTCTGTGCTTCTGTGTGTGTTTTGTTGGACGGATCCTGCTGTGGCACCAAGAGACAGACTTCGCTGGGCCCTGTTTTGTAAACAAATCTGTTCACACACACTTTCTTCTATCATCGCATGTGTACATTGGCTCTGCTTTTCCCACTAGACACACGGAAGCCTAGGGATTCAGAAGCTTGTTTCCTTTTAGGGGAAGGCAGGCACCACAGAAGTGTGCACGTGTACACTTTAAAACCTACACATCTCCGCCAAGTTTTTGAGTCTTCACGATCCTAACCTTTGGCCGTGAACTCTGCAAGTACATCGCAGCTAAGTACACACACAGTACCCCTGGGAGGCGTCCCTTAAGCCACCACAAAGCTGTTGATTGAGCTCAGTAAATAAAAACAACCTATTTTTTTTTTTTACCCTGTAAAAGTTCATTCTTTTGGCCACTAGTGGGGTTAGTCACCTAAGATGGTAAAGCATAATTAACTGGTTTTTATAAGAAGAGATGGTTTGTCTCTTTCTTAGATTGGATTATGAAGTTAAAGTAATATATACCTGGAGTTTTCTGCATGTTTTATTTAATACTTCAGTCAAGTTTAAGTTTTTATGACAGGAAGTATGTGGATGGTTATGACAGGAGTAAATAACATTTGATTTTATGATTGTAGTACAGGAAGTAATTTTTCACACCAAATAAATCTTTGGGGGCAAAAAAAGAGCCAGCTTATAAATTTAATGTACATAAATTTCCCAGAATCTCTGCTCTCTTACGTGGAAATAAAACCAGGATGTGGTCTTATTTCTTTCTCTTCTGAATTTTTCTTGTCAACAAATGTCTTTTGTTTTGGGAAGATATGATAATGGGACCACTAAAAATATTCTAAGTAAAAATATTAAGACCAGACTTTATAGAATAATAGCATGAAAAGCTTGGCTGAATGGCCTAAATAGGAATTTTCTTTTTTCTTGAACAGTAAATGGCCACATCGTTTACCCCCAAGTTCTAGTGATCCTGGAGCCATGTTCAGTACGCACATGGGTGTCAGCTTTACTTTAATGAAAATAAACAAACAAACAAAACCAAAAAGCACCCAGGAAAGACAAGGTGTTTAATGCCAAAGGGTTTTCATACAAGCACGTTCAAAGAGAAAATGAATTGCATAGAACTTCAGTTAACGTATTTCATAGGCAGAACTTTAATAGGAACTTTGTTGTTCCCTGACTTAAAAAAAAAAAAAAAAACTAATGGAAGAAAAGACTTTTTGCCCTCATCTTTTTGTTTTCTTCTTAAAGTTGGAGGAACTTAGAGTGGGAAGAAGAATGTGTAATGGTCACTCATTTCTGAGGACTAATATTACACATCCATGTGTCATGCGAATGAGTGGGTGTCTGACAGTCAGATTACAATGTCTGAGAAGCGTTTCACGTTCGGGGTGCACTAGCAGCGCCCACAGGGCTGCGAGGCCGTGGTTAGGCATTGTGCTGGGGGCTGTAGGAGGGAGGTTCAAATTTAGAGGGACCTTGGGCCTCACTTAACCACGCTGACTGAAAACATCACAGACTCAGCATCACAGATTTTGCAAAAGAAGCAGTGTGCGCGCATGGTGTGAAGCCGTTCCCAGAGAACAAACCAACGCGTTAGAGCGACCAGTACTTACTTTCCATTAATTTCCTCTAAATCCTGCGGAGATTATATGTGTGTGGGGTAATTAAAATGTGCCCCATGTGGTCGTTTTGAGGGCAATTTCCCAAGTACCGTTCTGCTAAACATGCACCGCCGCCTGGCGTGACGTGGACGTGCTGACGGAAGGCCCCGGAGCTGAGCGGTCAAGGTCCGCATCTCCGGTTTGTCTCCTGGCTCCATCACCTACTGGTTGTGTGACCCTGGTCAAATCCTTAATCTCCCAGGGGCTCAGTTTCCTTATCTGTAGGATGGATAGTAGTAGGATTTAGCTTGTAAGTTGTGAGGGTTAAGTAGGCTGATACATGTCTGGTTCTTGGTGGTGCCTAAGGGGCCCTGCAGGTCAGTTTGCTGTCATGACTGCCGATTAAACTGGCGTAACAAGGTTGAGCGACGTGCAGCAGAGCAAGCGTAGCCGGAGGAAGAGTCACAACGCGAACACAAGGCCTTCTGACTTCCCATGGCCTTCCCGTGTCAAGGCCAGTCCCCTCCCGTCTATAAAGTGCCTCTGAGGAGCACGCTCCTTTTTACCGTTTAAAAGAAAACTTTGAGTAAACAAACATGAAGAACATTTGTGGTGGGGTTTTCTTTTGTTGCAGTGGGGGTGAGGACCGTGGGCCCAGAGTTCCGGAGAGCAAACGCCGATTCTATGAACTTGATGTCCGCAG
Source organism: Eonycteris spelaea (assembly GCA_003508835.1). Lineage (NCBI taxonomy): Eukaryota > Metazoa > Chordata > Mammalia > Chiroptera > Pteropodidae > Eonycteris > Eonycteris spelaea. Next base: position 266,780 of record PUFA01000310.1, on the reverse strand, counting down.
CATAGCAAATTACAGCAAGACCTGGAGAGTCTTCATAGTTTAATCACGTTCTCAATACCCTACCTTAGAAGTTGCCCCTCTTAGCCCCTAAATTAAGAGGAATTCCTGAAGGGCAGCTGCTTCTTGGCCACAGCCGTGACCATGCCCATTGGGTTGATGTACCCTCCAGGTACGTGTTCCGTGATTTTTATTCCCTTGCTCAGCTTCTCCTTTCTCTTTGAAAAACCTCTGCATCAGCCACCCAGCACTTGAAGAAGAACTTTCCCGTAAAGCAGGGTCTAAAAAGGAACAAACTGCACAGTGCTCTGGAAGCTTCAAGCACGTGTATGAACATGACGCAGCGGGAGAAAGAGTGGAGTTTCCAATTTAGCAAGTGAGGAAATGGGATGTTCTAATACTTGAGTAGTGATCATCGCTTTTTCTTTCACCAAACTCAGTATCAATAGAATTTTTTCTAGTCGCGGATATTTAACACTGCTCTCTCCGTAAAGGGTTCCTGTCCTTTTGACATTATACAGAATGTTCTTTTCTCTGTTGAGGGAAGTCCATAAGGTCTTGGGAGTGTTGTGCAGAATAGTTGGTTTGAATGAAACCATCGGTGCTACTTTACTCATCCTCGGTTTGAAGATTATATTCATGTCATGCAAATGGTTTCCATGCTCGTCTTTTAAAAATATCAGTTTGGTAAAGATTATAAAAACATATTGCATTAGTGAAAATTTCCTCGTGGAGTATAAAACACAGATGGTTTTAACTTTTTACATATATTCGTCATATTTATCTTGAGCATTCACAAATGAGAAATAGAAGAGTTGGGGTATAAATGGCAAAGTATTGCCATGTTAAAAATTAAGGGCTTCAAGTGCAGTGTAGCAAACATGGGTATGCATTCATTTTATTTGTTTTTATTCTGCGGTTCCCAGTAAGCGGAAGCTCTGGTGTTTTCCTCCTTCCTTCCTGAGCTCCCCACCATTCCTACCCAATGTGGAAGCACAGGAGCAACCCTAAAATAAAAGACAGGGCTTTCAAAAGCTCTTAGCAAAATGTCTACTAGTCCCTTCAGAAAAAAAATAATCTGTGGCACCACTGTATACTCTCTAAGGTGAGATAAAAACAGTTTTTCATACTCATTTTGCCCAGTGGTCAAGAAATTCTGCTCTTCTCAGATGTAAATGATCAGATTCCATAAATGCCACGAGAAACATGAAAGGTCATATTGTAGCCCTTCGTGGTCAGTTTTCAAGGGTGCTTTGGAGTGAAAGCCATGCGGCCACTCTGTTAACGTAACAGGGCCTTATCAATAAGCATTTTTTCTGCACGGTCACAGACAGATCTGAAAAAGTTCTTCTCCCAAACCCTGGGGATGCCACTCAGAGGCTGTGGCTTCGGTGTCTCGGTGCCCAGTGGGGAAGATGATTTGCATATTTAAAATTCGGGGGCAGATGAGAACTCTCTTTGCCTTGAAGGGTTAATGCTCTAACCAGCTTCAGATTGGTTCACCCGAATCTTAAAATTACTTTTCTGGTCACGCGCACCGAAGGTCTAAGCATTTGTGAAATGTCTTTTTTTTTTTTTTTTTCCTTTCTCCTGATGCTGTTCTCTTTTGGCTGTCTTAATTACACAGGGATTGAGAAACCAAATTAAAATTAGGTGTGGCTGGTAAACAGCGATCACGTTGCATGCTTTTCGCTTTGCCTGTCGGAGTTACTTGTCCTCGCCGTGGTGCGTTCCTCCCCACTTTTTTTTTTTTCCCCCAAAGGAAATATCATAAGCTCTTTTAGACATACTCACAGGAAGTGAGTATCCATATGCCGGTGGCTCGCCAGCGACTGAGCGCTGACAGGTGAAGAATGTTGCCACAGCCCTCCCAGAGCGAGCTGCACGTTTCCCCCCGAGGATTTAGTTCAGGGTGTATAGACCAAAGGGTGTGTGTGTGTGTGTGTGTGTGTGTGCGCGCGCTGAGGGAGCTGCAAGAGGAAATTGGTCATTGCGTGTCATCCTGAGGCACGGTGATTCAGGGAGCGGCGATGGGGTCAGCAAGGCACGTGGCTGCCATCTCTGAGGTTTTTGCTCACTTCTCAGAGGGCAGGCTGCCTTCTAAAAATTAACGCTCCCCCCCCCACCCCAACAGCCAACGATTCTTTTGCAATGAATCACTTCCAGAAATGAATAGCCACGGTTTTTTGGAATGAATATTGTGAAATCCCTCATTTATAGTGGCAGGTTTTCAGTTGGTGGTTTTTATCAGGGAGAATTTCTCAAGATCAAAACGAAACCTCTTCTTTAAAAAGAAAGTGCTCTCGATACAGAAAGCAAAAGTATTTCCAGCCTCCTACCGAAGAACTGTCACAGAAGATCTCCGTACCTATATTTAGAGATATGTGTCTATATGTCTGCCTTCATGAATGAGTGAGTTCTTGGAATTACGGATTCGTTGCTGGTAGCTGGTGATTTCCTAGGCGGAAGGTCGCTGGCCACAGGAGGCGTTACATGTGCGGTGAGTAGGAGGCAGAATCCGAAGGCTATTGCTAAACCAGTGTTCACCGTCCCGAATCGTGGGTCCAGAGGACTGTTAGCAGACTCTTAAATATCTCTGCTTTACATGATTTAGTAGATGGACCTGCAGGACCCACGCCTGGAATGGGTTTTCAGGACGTGGCTTAATTGAGTCTTCCGAATATACTGGTCCTTTTGAGGAGGAAAGGTTGTGTTACAGAAGGAAGCATTTTGTTGGGAGGAGTGGCTTTTAGAGGTATAGTGACTTCTGTATTTATTTTAACTATCATTCCAGCCTCGTGCGTGAAAGAAATAAATGACTACGTGGTCTCAAAAGAGAAAAAGTTATGCCACCTCTTTTTAAAGGAAGAAACTTCATCCACATCTAACTCATAACTGGCTCCCCCCGCCCCCACCACCTAAATCTTCACAAGGGGAAACTGTCCCGTGAAGAAGACTGACTTCCGGCAGTGCCTGCCACGTGTCCCATTCAGAGCCTGGGGACGCTCCCTGGACCCCTGACAGTGCTCCCACCCACGGGGCAAAGACGGGGAATCCAGTCACTGGAAACAGTGAGCGCAGCCGAAGTAGCTGCTCTCCCTCCAGAGTGGAGAAGTCGTTTGACCTACTGACTCATTTCATAGGAATTGGGAAAACAACCTAGTGTGGTTTTCATTGTTAGCCCCGAGGATTCCGAAATCTGTGTGTCTGCGAATAAGATGAGCTGGAGGAAGGTGATGTTGCCACTTGCTGTTTCTACTTGCCTGTTCTCCTAATGAATTTAATCCCTTGCTTCCAGGACAAGTCTGGCCTGTGCTTGAGGGTCCTTTGTGTGTCTGCTCGGTGGTGAGTATGGATGACAGCAATTTCTGATTTTCACTGGTTCTTGCTTCTAAATGTCTATAAATGATAACCTTGTCAGAGAAAAGCTTTAAAGAGCATTTTTTCTTCTGGTACATCTATACTACCTTTCATATTTTCCTTTAGAAAATATTCTGGATATGGGGATAATTATGAAGAATAACATTACTTGTAGACAACAATGAAAGTTAAAATGTATTTTGGGGAAAAAAAGATATTTTGATAGATTTTCACAGCATATTGATGAAAAGGTACTTTTGATTTTAACATTTATATTAAGTGATTTTTTGTAATGTTATTTAAAATGCAGTATGGAAGATAACAGTGTGTTCCAGCAAAAATGATACAATTACTAATAGTTACTAAAAGGCATAGACGTAGTATTTATATACTATGAAAATATACAAAGAAACTTTTTTGATTCCTGATGTTTTGATTTTAAATCAGCGTTACCAAACATGCTAACGGTATTAAAAGAGGACAAAGAAAGTCTATTGAACTTGAATACAAGTAGGAACTGAGATATTCGAAGTGATCGATTGATATTTAAAGTGTTAGATTATTGCCTCTGTATAATTTTATATGTGCCGGATCCCCAAATCACACCCTCAAGTTATGCTCTTCATTAAGGCAAAAGATGCTTGATGTGTAGTGGTCATAGGAGTGCTCGCTCATCTTGGGTTGGTCCGGCCGGCCGGTGCTGTTTATTCAGTTTGTTGTCTGATGTCCGAATGCCTTTGAGTCAGCATTCTTAACCTTTTCAGGGCGGTAGGCCCCGTGGGATGACGCTGGAAGCTGTGCATCTTTCTACCACACTCACACACAAACACTTGCCTGCATTTTCAGGATATTTTCTGTCCCAGCGAAGCTCATCTGTGGCCCCCAGGTTACGGACGCCAGGCTAGAGCAAGACCTTACCTGATTCTGCCATTCTTTGGCATTCTCGTAAGCACTGTGATTTCAAAGAGGAGACAGCCAAGTCAGAAAGGTTTGCTCTGCGGTTGCTTGGGCGGGGGTGCAAAACCTGAGACCAGGAAGAAGGGTGGAGAAAATACGTGACTAATATGAAATAAGTGAAGAGAATGGTTACTACCAGAACCTCCAAACCGGTACCACAGAAGCCCTAAACATTTAGCCGTGTGTATTTATAAAGTACTTCGTAAAGTCCAGGAGAGACTTAAAGACTCAACATTAAACGTTGGGGAGAGTTTGCCTCATGCCTAATGGAATCTCTTTTCCCTCTTTTTTCTTTTCTACTGTATTTTACCAAATTAGGTAGGACAGTAAATCATCAGAACTCCAGGAATATAATATATAATAATTGTAACAAACTGGAAAAGTGGTTCTACATTAGCAAAAAAATTTGATGGGCATAGATAGAAGATAGTTTCCTTGAGTACAAAAAAAAAACACCGTTAAAAAAAAAGATAGTCCTTATTGTCCGCCCACTAAATTTAACTCAGTACTTTAAGGCTATTGTGGAAAAACAATAGACATGGTTCTTGGGTGTATCAAAAGGAGTGTGACATAAAAGTGTAAGAAAATAAGACCTGCATTAGTCAGACTGATTGTTGTGCCCAATTTGAGTTACATTTGAAAAAAAAAATTGTGAAGAGCTGATACAGAAGTTATACACCCTTTCAGCAAAAGAAGGTTTTAGTCTGAAAAAGGCTAAGGGTTTCTTGCTGATGGTCTTTCAGTAGTGACTGTCTGATTTATCTTTGTATTCCTGGACCTAACGTGCTGCCTTGCTTTCATTCAGTGGGTTGCAGTACTTTAAATGACTGTCCTGTGTAGGGACCTTAGTGACACTTCAGTGATGATATGCTTGGCATGAGTTAATAGATTCAAATAGAACCAGAGATACCATCAGGACATAAGGTGCATATTTTTTTTTTTTGGCTGACTAATAGATAAGAAAGACTGTTTCGATTGCCCCAGCAATAAAATAGATGAGTGGCTAGCCAAGGGAAGTTATAGGAAGGCTTTGGTTGGGATTTCTTTCAAGACGAGAATAAGTAATTCCACTTTAGATGGCAGAAACATTTATCGATTTATTCAGCAGACACCGAGGGCCTACTTTACCAGTTGCTTGCAATCTGGTAGAGGAGGCAAAGGCACAAAACAGATTCACAGTGTATGATTACTGCTGTGGTGGCATAAGGACATTTTGCTGGGGGACCTTACACAGTTAGCCTCCATCCTTGAGGCTTCGTGATGGAGGTGATGTCTGCACTGACCCTTCAAAGGAGAGCCTTCCAGGAGGTAGCTAGACAGGGGAGGCAAGCATTGCAGTGAGGGGTCCGGGCCAAAGGAACACCCTCTGCAGAGGCTCAGAGCTGTGCGGTGTGGTGGAGGGTGCAGGGGAAGGAATGATGGGAGAAGATGAGCTGGTGGGGTCGTTGGTGACAGCGTCTAACGCGCCTCACGTGTTTGCCTGAAGGTGCCTGCCTAGGAAGGTAACGCGGCCAGGTGTACACTTTGGAAAGATCCATGCAATGAAGAGAATGAATTGAGGTGGAGCGGGGAGGGGACAGGTCAGGCCAGGCGAGGAGACCAGACAGAAAGAAAGCTGCTCTGGTCATCCAGTGTTGCGATGATGGGGACACCACTGGAAGCGGATTTCGAGGGCGATTCGTGGGGCAAACAGGGAGCACGAGTGATGGGAGGACAGCGGCGTAGGTTATTCAGCAGAGTCGTTCACCGCGGAGTGAGATGCAAGAGGAAAAACAGGTTTGAGGGGAAGGGAAGGTGGCACAGACCGAGTAGGCAGAGACGTAAGCGACAGGGAGCGAGCGGGAAGGTGGTGTATGTGGATTTGGACCTCGGGATTTAGATAAGCAACAGTTCAAAGCCATTTACCTTATTGGTGTGTCAGCTTGTGTGGAGACCTCTTCAAAGCAGTGACTCTCTCTTTTCCAAAGTGTTTATGTGGCATTTAACATTTTTTTCTAACTAATTTGTAGTAACACTGAAAAAAGTATATAATAATATAAAGAAGAAAGAAAAAGTATTTCTGATCTCACCACCCAAAGCTCTGTTAATAATTGTGTACATTTCCTTCAAGTATTCTTTTGCACACGAACTCACACATACACACACGCAGTTTATAGAATGAGCGTGTTTCCATAGAGGCATTTTTATATCCCACTTTTTAAATGAGCATTTTCTCCTGTGTTTAGAAATGCTTTAAAAACACTTTTAATGGTGCATTGTATTCTCTAATTTGGGAATTTTTAGTGTATTTCCTTTTTTAAAAAGCGTTTTTATATTACAATTATTATCCTTTTAAGTGCATGTATCTTGGACATATTTTTAGTGATTTCCTGAGGGTAGATTCTTTGTAGTGAATTCATTAAATCAAAGGAGCTTAACTTTTTAAAGATTCTTGACACTCTTTGCCAAATTGTTTTCTAGAAAACTTGTACCAAGGTACACACATCAAAGAATGCATGAAATGCCCATCTCACCATATCTTCATCAGTACTGAAGATTATCTTTTTTTGAATCTTTAGACAAAAACCTTACATTATTTTTGGTTCATTTATTCAACGGCAATTTAATGACTTACCCAGTCTGTGCCGGGCATGTGGCGGTTTTTAATTGCTGCTAGTAAAGTTTAGCTTTTTCATGTGTTTATCCGTTATTTCCGTTTGTATGTGTTCAGTTCACGTTCATTATGAATGTTTCGACTGGGGCGTGACTGTTTCTATAATCTGTTTGAGGTTTGTGTGTGTGAATGAGATATTTGAGACAAGCATTTTTCTCAGCTGCTTTGATTTTTAATTTTGCTTGTGGCTTTTTTGAGATACAGCACCTTTACATTTTATTTAGTTGAATAAATGATTTATGCCTACTTTTTGCCCTTTGTGACTTCTGTTACCTTGACCTTAAGAATTCTTTCCCACCAAAAGTGAGAAAATATTCTTATAATTAAAAAAAATTATTTTTTATATTAAACTCACCAAATTAGAAATCAGATGTGAGGGAAAATTCTTTTTTTTCCACCAAGTAAATCCCCCAACATTGTTCCTTGAGTCATCTGCCTTTCCCCAGTTGATTTTTGGCACTTTATTACCTTTTACTATTAGATCTAGCTCTAAGAGTCCACAAATTTGGGGGATATTAGGACCCAAATAGAGGATGTCATTATACTTTTTTCCAACATTTTATTATGAAACATCTCAAGTACACAGCAAAGTTGAAAGCATTTTTCTGTGAACACCACACATACACCAGCTAGATTCTACAATTAACATTTTACCAGCTTTTCCTTTATCTAGTCATGTGATCATTTTTAATCCTGAACCATTATTTGAACTCAAAAGTAGAATATCAGGCACATTTTCTCTAATTCTATTTTTTTTTTTCCCTCTAAGCTGTAGGTTTGATTTCCAGGAAACTTTTAGCAGTTTCTATTCGCATAGTAAGATAGTGAACATCATAATAAATACCAAGAGAAACTGCTCCCAAAATATGTTTTGGTCTTCTAATTTTATGAATATGGTTTGATTTTTAAGGGTTATGATTGTTCTTCACGTACGATGAATTTGTTTTTCAAACCTAAGGGCTTCGTCCTCCAATGCGGTACAGTTGCTTTTTGTTCTTCTGGCTGGAACTGGAGGGGACATAGAGAAGAGGAGAGAGGCCACACGGGGGCCACGGGGAGGCTCGCGGGGGTCTGTGGACCTTCCTGGAAGGCTGCCTGGGCCACGCTGGCCTTTGAAAGCAGATTCTGCTAGCATCAGGGCACTTTTCCAGGTGGCTGCCTTCACACTCTGCCGCTGGAGCCCTCCGCACCAAGGCTGCTTTGCCCAGGGCAGCCCGTCACCCCAGACTGCCCCTGCTGATGTTCGTCGTCGGTTTTCCGTGGTTCACGGTGAGTGATCAGGTCACATAAACTTAGCTCAAGGAGCTTAATCCACTCTTTTTCCCAACCTGAATGATGAGCGCCCTAAAATTCCCAGGAGTCTTTGAGGCCTGATAGCGTCCCAGCGCAGAGAGGGTTTGCGGTGCTGTCCTCACAGTCACCTGGCTACTGCTGCTTGGTGCAGCATACAGTGAGCCGAAGGAAAAAATGCGCAACTTGCATTTGGACGACTTGCCTTTGGTTGCCTATGAAATTAACCACGAGTTAATTTTTTGTATTGTTTTCCCACTGAGGCTCAATTTCCTTTCCATTTAAAAAAAAAATTGATTTTATTCAATTATGCAGAAGATTTGTTTCTCTTCATTCACAATCTGTGATTTTAATCTCGAACATTGAATGTAGGTCAGTGTCCACCCCTTCCTCAGAAATCTGGGAAGACCATTTTCTTTCAGCTTCTCTGAATAATACTTTCCAGGATGGTATGACCATTGATGAAGTTCACCAGACTCTAGATCTAGGGCTAGAATTTTACAGCCATTAGCTACTGGGAAAGGAATGAGAGGGCATTCCTGAGATCTTTCAGAAGAGGAAGCCTTACTCACCGGAAGCTCATTAACTGACTAGCTGCTCGCTGAGCTCATTCCCGCCTCACCTCGGGGAGACTCACTCTGTGGTCCAGTGTCACCTTTGTTCTAGATTCTCTGCTCCTGATGAACGATGTTATATAGTACTGTCAAAGTCTGGCCAACCAATGCTTTGAAATTTTAGAATAGCTATACTGAGGAATGTGAACATGACCTGTCTACCGATGTCAGTATTGAGAAGACGCATCCTATCAAGGGAATGATTTTCAGGAAGGAAAAAATAGTCTGAGTTTTTTTCTTGCCACTGTCCCCCTCTATTACGCGCCAGCAGGAGTCAGCTCCTTGCACCCCAAACCCGCTGTGCTGCTTCCTGGTACCCTGCCTTCGAAAATGCAACCCCCTCCCCCATTCTCATGTCACTGTCCAGCGGTCCAACTCCACCGTGCCATCAGGAAGCGGGCCCAGAGGGCCCCACCTGCTACCCTCCCAGCTCACCGCTGCCTTTCACCTTACAGAGATGAAAACCCTAAAGCATTGGATTGTTTGGCTTTCATTAATTTGCCAGGAGCGAGGGAGGGTGGATGCAAAACACCGTTCTACCCTGTCATTTTCTGTACTGTTAAAACTTACGGAGGACTGACGTAAGCATCTGCTCTTCCCACCAGTATCAGCGCAGTGTGCCTCGGGTTTGTGCTCGTCTTCTAAATCCACAGCTAGTTTTAAAACGTAGCTTCCAGGCTAGGTTTGCAGGAAATAAGATTGTGCGCTCATAAATGCTGTGGAGTGGGTGTGACGTCATTTGCCAGATCCCATAATGCTGGCACTGGGAATCCTGAGGAAGGCATCCTTAAGAAAGTGAGTCACACCCGTGTGGAACCTGGTGTTAACCTGCCAAAGATAGAAAAAGCTTTAAAATGCATTTAAGTTAAAGCGTACAATGAAATTGGGGTATAGTCACAGGTAATGGGGTTGTGGAACAGGTTAGTAAGGAAAAGCGGAGCTACATCTTTAACTTTTGAGATTGACATCTTGACGAGAACGCTCTAAGGAAACACCCTGCAGTGCTTAGAAGACAACAGGGGACACTGACAGTGCTTGAGGGGGGCTGTGACTGTGTCTCAGTGGCACTTTTCATGTACTGATTTCACCGAGAGCTGTCGCATGAGAAACTGCAGTATCACCGCTGTGCTGATGAAGTCTCACTTAGCTGTGACCTAACATGTGCCGGTCACGGCTGACCCAGCACTCCGGCTCCTTGTGGCTCTGTTGCCTGCGGCCGCGGTGTTCTGGGGTCAGGCTTAACAAGGATAAGTCATTTCTGTGGTCAAGGCCCTGACTTGGCCTTCACGTTAACTGTAGGTGAGATTGGGCCTGATCCAGCGCAGGTGTAAGAGATCAGTAGTAGCTGCAACACGGCGGCGTGCGACGTAGTTAGCTGAGCACCGTTTGCCAGGCACTGTGCCAGGCACTGGACTGGGTTAACCATCTGTTGAAGTAAATAATCCTACGTGGCAGGTGCTATCCCCATTTTACAGAGAGAAACCTAAGGATCAGAGAGGTGAGGTCCTTTCCCCCAAGATGGCACAGCTCGTAAGCAGAGGGAGCCAGGATTCAAATCACAGCAGCCTGGCTCCCAAGCCCCAGCTTTTAAATTTGTATCCTATCCAGTTTTCATCCATGACTCTTATTCTGGAGGTATTTTTAGCCTTGGGGGCCACTCAGTTTCATTGGACATATCATTTTTTTGTAGTGGTTTTAATGTATTCGGGAGGAATGGATTCAGCCCCCAAAGCTGGGCACTTATTTTCGTGACATACCTCGATACCTGGACATAGTTCGTTATTAATGGTGCATATGACCACAACCTGCCCCTAACTCCAGCGAACATGCCGTTGGTTAGAGTATGTCCAAAAAAGGTAATTAACAAAGCAACTATTCCAACTACCAAAAAATACCCAGAAAACACCACCAACTCAGCATGGCCCGGGGTAGAACACCCTTTTTTGTTATTATTGGACGTGACAGACGCTCGTCAGTGTGGCTCGCGCCTTCTGGTAGGTGCAGGCCCGTAGTGTAAGTGCACCGTCAGGATCCCGAAATCTGTGGTGTTGTGATGTCGTTGCCTGGTTGGTGACATAACGCCTCAGCCAGGGGGCGCTGGTTTTCCACCCATAGGATACGGCACAAAGGCCCTTCATGCTCTGGTCTCATCTCTTGGCATCCCCCACCCTCCTTACCCCTGGTCGATGATCTCTGGTCCCGCAAAATAAAGCGGGCCGCACTTGCCCTCCACATGGAAGCTCTTTTCTCCCCTCTCTTCCTAGCCAGCCATTGCTGTTCTCTTTATATGAAACCTCCTCCAGGCAGCCTTCCCTGACTGCCGAGGACCAGGTCGGGTGCCCCCGTGTGCTTCCACTGCACCCTCTGCTTTCCCTTTGGATGCACACATCATACTAGGTTAACTTCCTATTTCTTGTCTGTCTTCCCTGACGCGCATTCGCCCAATAAGAGCCGGAATTGGTATTGTTTGCTTTGGGGTAGACGCCCTGATACACAAGACAGTGCCTGGCATATGGCAGACACTCCACAAATGTCGGAAGGAGAGAGACGTCGGAATGACATACTTGGTGACAGTGGAAACTAATGTATACAGTGTCTAATCTATAGACTTTATGAGGTACTTTCATAGGTATCACCTTGCCGAATCCTCACAGCAGCTCCGGAAGGTAGATGTCCTGATCCCCTTGCACTGACTTGCAAATAGCAGCTCGTCCCGGGCCCTGTGTGCTGATGCCCCCTGGATTTTCCAGGGCCAGTCTATAAAACAGCAGTTAGAACTTGTCACAAAAGCAGCGTGTCTGTCTTGTCCTAACCAACTGGACCCAGAGGGGGATGGACAGATTTTCTCTCCCTTTCCTCCTCCGCATCCTCTCTCCCCACACGTTTCCAGGGAAAGCCTTACAGGGACATGTGATGGCTCCTTTCCAAGTTCAAGGTGCTCGTGGGGAATCTTTTGCATTCAGGCAAGGCTGGCTGCTGCCCTTCTTTCTTGGGGGAGTAAACTTTTTGGAACAGTAGAGTGTGTTTCAGGCAAAGACCTTGAGCACATTGAATAAGTAAGATCATGATGCATTGGGGAGTGAGAAATAAGCATGCAAGGTGGGGGAGGTGTGTGAGCCCCCACCGAGCAGGTGGGCAAGAGGGTGTGTGGGGGCTGGCTTGGTCGGCCAGTCAGGGCTGCAGAGCTAGGACGGGCTATGTAATTTAACAGGTGAGCAGATCTTCGTAGCAGACTGGGGTGTTCTCCACAGGCCTGCAGGGCAGCGGGGTGGAGGCGAGGGAGCCGGCAGCATCTGTGGACACGGAGCTGGGATAAATGGCTTACCCGGAGTGTGGGCCCCGCACCAGCTCCACGAGCCGGTAGAAGCCTGAGTGGGGTAGGACCATCAGAGGAGAAGGAGAGAGATCTGGGCAGCATTTCCTAAACGTGAAAAATTCGTTTCGATACTCGGCCCTGCTCGGTCCTGAGTACTCCTGGCAGTGTTGTCGAAGGGAGGCGTTTTTACATTTCAAAGCCAAGTTAGTGATGCCGCACAGTGGAACGTTAGACCAACCTCACAGATCCCTTCAGCGATTGGCGCTCAGTTATTTGTGCTTGGTTGTTTGCAGGAAGACGATATACTGGTACTTACTCTGGCTTTATTGGGTGGGGGCAGGGGCAGGAGGCGGCGCCTTCCCCAGGGCCACATTCAGAGACCAGAGCAACTCAGGGAGGTCAAGGTAGGTTAATGGTATCATTCATTCATTCATTCATCATTCAACAAAGATTTCTCGAGCACCTACTGCGTGCCAGGCACTGGTTGGCATTGAGATAATGACAGTAGAGGTGAAAAAACAGGCGTGATCTTGATTATCATGGAACCTGAGTGAATGCACAGAACAGCAGTCCACGGAACAGTCAGGCCACGTGCTGTGCGGGAAAGGGTGCCCCGAGTTGCAGGGGGGGGCTGCCTTCCCTGCGGGTCCCGGAGCAGGTCCTCTCCAAGGTGAGAGATACAGGACAGGAGGAACGTGCCAGCCTGAGGAGCTGGGGGGAGGGAGGGTCCCACGCACAGATAGCAGCAGGGGTCCCGCCCCTGGGTCACAGGCAGGTCCCCGGTCAGGAGCCGGGCCACACTGCGGGAGGTGAGCGGCGGGCCAGCCAGTGAAGCTTCCTCTGCATTTGCAGCTGCTCCCCAGCACCAGCATCGCCGCCTCAGCTCCACCTCAGCTCATCGGGCATTAGATTCTCATAAGAGCAGGGGTCCCTGGTGTCCAAAAGTCTGGGGACTGCCAGACAGCAGCACATAAAAGGCTGAGGACTGGAGAATGGGTTTGGCCTTTGAGGATCAGGAAGAGGGTGGGCGTGGCCCAGGGTTGGGGTGGGAGAGACAAGCAGGTGCAGCCCAGAGGCCTTCAGTTTGGCCCCTCTCTACTCTGGATAGCGTCCATCTCCGAAGTCTGTGGAAGCTCTTGATAACCCCTGTGAGTGTCCCCAGCCCAGGGCATCCTACGAGGGCCCTCATCCCTAAGAGATCGCCTGCTCCTTGCTCCTTTCCTCTTCCTACTAATGTCACTTGGAGAGGGAATAAATGAGGATATACAATGATAGCCAGTTTTAGTGAACTTGAAACCAGTAGTTATTTCAGGCACCAAAAAGCTTGAAAGTATGCCCCAGAGTCTATAAAATAACTTCAAGTAAAACTGATTTTAAAACAGATGATCTGGCTTACTCTGCTGTGGGCCACACGTGCCAGCCTCGTGAGCTAAAGAACTGGTCATGAATACAGCCAGGTAGTGGAATTAAAACCAAAAATCTTGGTTAATTCTGAAAAGTGAAATCCACATTGATGGCTTCCCTGAGTCCTGGGGAAGGTTGCCCCCTAATGAAGTGGAACTGTTTCCTCGGGTCTGTTGTCAGGCTCTCTTTCTGCTGTTGTCCCCATACGTTTGGGAATGCTGGTCCCTTAGACCAGCAGGGTGGCCTCGGGCGCGTGGCCTGCAGCAGAGCCCTGTGTCCCAGGGGTCTCCGTGCTGCCTGCGCATGACACTCGGCGGCAGGTCTCGCACCAGCACCGTCCCCTTCACTCTTTGCCCGCGTGCTCCGTGACCCGCCTCTCCCTTCCTTCTAGAAGAAGTGAACTTTGAACTTAGAAGGAAGAGAGTGCCTTAGTGTTGTGTAAACACCGCGGTTAGAAGGATCACCTTCTAAACGTTTCCGGCCTGCAGGGACAGGTGGATGCAGGAAAGGCTGACTTTTTTTCAAGGCTGCGTGTTATGCAACAGAGTAGAAGACCTTTAAAGCTGCAGGAGAGCTTAGCCCATCCACAGTCACATCACGCCAACGTTTCCCTCCATACGACCTTGTTGGCTTCAGTAGGAATTTCTGTGGCCCCATTTAGCTGGATCTCTGGGGTGAGTCGTTACCTCCAGTCTGTAGTTGAAGTACATAGTTATTTTTATTTTTATTTCAAAGTTTTCCTGAGATGCCGGTCCAAAGCAGTTATCCCCAGAGCTGTTTCGTATGGGTTGTCATTGTCTCCTCGCCTGTACCCTTGCGCGCGTGTCTGTGAGGAAGGAAACAAACGAGAATGTTCTCTCGTCCACTTACGAAGTGGAGGTAGACAGTGACTTAACGGCTCCAAGGGAGCGGGCTGTGCTGAGCTTGCGTCTGGGAGAGTGACCAGACGGGTGAAAGGAGAAGTGCGAGATATTTTTAGCACGCCGGGGCTGCTCAGAAAAGTTGGTTTCTTCTCCCTACCCCAGTAATTCCAGCAGGGAAATTCAGCCGTAAGTGCATTTCCTCTAATTCAGTGTCCACCGTTGTTGCCCCTGTATTATACTTTAGCATAGGCACAGCAGATGGTGAGTTGCTGGTTTGATGCGGTGGCTTTGAAACACAATTCAGTCTGATCGTGTGACATTACTGTAAGGGCCTCGGAGGGGGCCCCTGGGTCGCACCGTGGCCCGGGGACCAGTCCTTTTCCTCAAAAGTGTCGTTCTCCCTGGAAATCGGGGCTCAGGGACATAGTTCACCCTCTCTTTGCCTGCGTGGGGAGACTCGAGCATGCATTGAAGTTCTGATGTTGAGAATGACCTCCACAGTCAGGTTCAGATAGTTTCTGGTGCACCAAGTTAAACCACTAGCAAGGTTAAATCAACTAAAAACTTAAGTGAGGCTGTAAATCGGGTACCATTTTAGAGAAGTGATAATAGGAAGGGGGCCTTTCTGGGGTGTACGGGCTGCTTCTCAAGTCACCTTTGCAGACTGAGGGGCTTTTTTGTCTGCGATGAGAAAATCGTGAGTCACTTTCTAGACGAGGGTTTTTACCCCTCTTCAGGAAACTTCTGCGTGGCTGGCCATCATTTGCGTCGAGTTGATCTGCTGGCCATCTGAGCTCCAGCTCCTGGTGCCGGGAAGCGCGTAGGGGGAACCACATAGGGCGTGGAGGGCACACGGGGCCGGGGGCGGGAGGCCGGCCTCGCCGCTTCCCTCCAACACGCCCCTCGGCACACCCATCCACCCCGTGAGTGCCCTGTGACCCGGGGCGGGCTGCCAGGCCCCGCTCCCGCCCCGTTGCGGCGAGGCACAGGGCACAGCACTCGGCTCTGGAGTCAGGCCGCCCGGGTCTGATGCCCCCTCTGCCACTCACTCGCGGTGTGACTTGGGACAGGTTACAGTGACTTCATGGCTTTGCGCCTCGGGTTCCCCATCCATAACGTGGGAATGGCAACAGCACCCAGCTCGTGGGGCTGCTGTGGGGCCTGAGTAGGTTACTACGTGTGAGATGCCCGCAAGGTGCCTGGCCCTTCCCGGGACGGATCGCAAACCTGCATCCCAGGGGACAGAGTCTGGTACTATTTCCCTTACCCCTTCAGGCTGCTTTGCCTCCGAGTGGCAGATAGTAAACGGCGAACGTGTCGTGAGAGAGCCAGTCAGGGCGAGCGGGTGGACCGAGGAAGCCAGAGACGGGGTGGGCTCCGGGTGCCCTTCTGAGCGTGGAGCGGGGCCCAGGGCGGCAGCCCTCACCTGGCCAGAAAGGCGGCTGCTCTCGGCCCCACGTGGATCACATGCCCCGGCGTCTCCCGAGGCGACCTGTGCCGTGGACACGGGCTGCAGGTACACAGCATAGCGGACCTGGAGGTGATGCCTCTGCAGACGTGCCAAGGTCTCCG
Organism: Eonycteris spelaea; assembly: GCA_003508835.1. NCBI lineage: Eukaryota > Metazoa > Chordata > Mammalia > Chiroptera > Pteropodidae > Eonycteris > Eonycteris spelaea. The sequence goes on along the minus strand of PUFA01000310.1, from coordinate 250,754 downwards.
GCAGCATTTGCCAGTTTTTCTGCATGTTCGAGGGTCGTCATCAGATTTGTGGGGACCAGGGTCATTACTAGCTCGTCCTTTGTGCCGAAAACTCCTTCACTGAAACTTTTCGCTCTCAACCCACATTCTTCCAAACGCTCAGCTCGCTCCTCCAAACAGACCAGTATGCTGTTCGCCGCACATCAGCCGATATCTCGTGGCTTTCTGCCGAGGTTTTCAGTGGGAGAAAGTATGTTTATGGGGAAAGAGCTTGTGTCTCCTTTCCAGAACTTACTTAGTGGTTCTGCCCTACATGGTGGAGAACCCTGTTCCCTTATGGGGTTCCGCCCACTCCTCCATGAAGGATGCTGTCTTTAAAGGCTGAGGCCAGAGGGCAGGAGATGGCCCTTCTGCCACCCTGTGGGGACTGGTAAGGGCACCTACCAGTCTGGGGAGACTAAGCACGTGGGGCATCTGGGACTGGGGAGCCAGGATATGAGAGCAGATAAAGTTGTGTTGATTGTCTTGCAAGTCACAAACCTGAAATTTTGGCAGATCTCTGTGGGCAAGGAAGGAACTGTCCTGAATAGATCCTGAATGTCTTACATTGACTTTACAGTGAGAATGGTAAATATTTTTTATCACTCTAAATTGTTAGCCCAAAATGTCTCGAGAAGGCCAGCCACTTCTGGTGGCCAAAACTAAGCGTTACCCAGTGTTTTGCAAACCTGGAAGTTCTGTCTCTTCACCTTGGAGGGGCTGGCCGCTAGCATGGCGGTACAAGGCTGCCACCTTGTGGCCAGCACCAGGCAGTGCGTGTGTGGCCTGTTGCTGGATCCTCTCTGTGAAATTTATTAACTTTCAAGGCCTTCTGCAAAGACTTTTCTCAGTCATTGTCTCACTGCACATATCATCCCATCGCCAGGGCCTGACCACTCTGCTTTGGCATCTGTCGAGTCTGTACTCTGCCTCTTTTGATTCCAGAGTGGTGCCTCCTCTTCCAGGTTCCAGCTCCTCTCTCAGGAGACCCCCGAGCCCAGCTCCTCTGCCCTGACCGGGCCTTTACACGCGTTCTTCTCTTCTTCACCTCTTACGTGCTAGCACCTGCCCGTTCTTAAGGTCCATCTCAGGGGTCACGTCCTCCCAGATAACATACTACAGTGAGAGAGGGCGGGAGGCAGGGGGAGCATACGCTGCCTTGTAACCGGGTGCTTTTCTTCCGCTCCCACGAGACATAGCTCCTCAAGAGAAAAGACTTTTTATTTTGTGCCACAGGGCTTGGCCTTGAACTCTCACTCAGTAATTATTAGAAGCAATAAAGAGAGGGCCTATAAAAGCAGGCAAAGCCCCCAGATCACGAGGTGTTGCCCTCACCTGCAGTGGAGCTCAGGAGAAAGCTAAGTTAAGGTCCAGGGCCCCTGGAGTGAAGGCCCTGCATGTCAGCGTGGATGGAGGGGAAACTCACCTTACTAAGCAACACTCATTAATGTACCCTACGTACCACGCACATCCTAGGACTCAAGAATTATTTGCTGATGAATCGAATCACTTACTTGATGGGCTGTGTGGCTATGGCACACCCTGAAATTCCTACTAATATTTGTGCCATGTCCGTGGGTATAAGGTGCTGTGCTGGTCGCTATGAAACCATCGAAGAAGCGAGTATTGTTCTGTGCCCGGAGCAGTGTGTGATTAGTGGCTCAAGAACGCGGTGGTGATTAAACAAGAGAATGTATACGAAAGGGCCTCCACCCTGTCAACGTCCCCGCCCCACAGCCCGAGATTCTCTAGTTCCTCGTCTTACATCACGGGTACCCGATAAGGCCCATCTCCCCAGTCTCATGTGCCCCCCGCCCCTGAGCCCCAACTGCAGAGACGGCAAAAAAGAATGTACCGTGTTGTCGATGCAGCACACACGGTTTCAGAAACACGCTCTCCCTTCCTGGTCCAACCTGTTCTTCCTTTAAAACTCTCCTCTTCCTTCCCAGTTCAGCCTAGACTTCTGCATAAAGCCTCCCGGCCCGGCCCCCGCAGGCAGAGCGGCCCTGCCTTCTGCCCGGCCTCCAGGCTCCGTGTCAGACCCGGCCCCTCACGGGAGGAGCGGAGCGTGTCTCTCTCTAAGGGACGCGAACCTCCTGCCACGAGGACCCCGTCTTCTTCCTTTGTGCCCCAAGCATCTGATGCGACAGCTGCCGTGGCGTGCTTGTCCCGTGTGAATGTCGCTGATCAAGAGGCCCGAACGCATTACGAGGGTACAGTGAACACAAGTCGACTTTTCCACCGTTAAGACTGTGAGTGCACAGGGGGCGTGCGGAGCCTCCGGTCCAGGGAGCCTCCACAGAGGGAGCGGGGAGTCTTGAATGGGACGGCTTCGTCCGTGTGGAATGGGCAGAAGAGAAGAAGATTGCCCAGGTGGGGTCGCTCAGGGTCTCCATGGCCTGCAGCTCGCCCTCCTCCTGAAACAGGACAGAGGGAGGGGGAGCCCGCAGAGCAGGGCAGTGGCGGCCGCGCGTTTGAGTTGGTGCAGAGGGTTTATTGGAAGGAAGTAGAGAGAAGGCCCTGAAGGGCCGGGCTCAGATGGTGGAGGGGCTTCAGATGCACTGCAGGCTCCTGCGGGCCGCGGGCACCATGTCTTACTTTTTAAAGCCATGGTGACTTGACGGAGAAGGTGTTGGAAGTGGGGGCCGCTGTGTGGCCCCGCGTTCATTGCATATCACGGCACGGAGGCCCACGTGGTGACCAGGACACTCAGGACCCCACGCTAAGGAAGCCCCTCTGCTGCCTCCTGCCCCCCCCCCAGGGCTGGACCTTTGGTAAACAAAGGCTTTTTCCCTCTGGTGCTGCCCTTGACCTGGCTCTGAGCTGTTGATCCTTTTGGGTCCGTTCAGTCCTGTTCTGTCCTTCTGCCCTCGTGACTGCTAGGGACCCGGAAGGTGGCGGCACCCACGCAGCAGGTGGCCTCCAGAGCTGAGTCACCGCCCTGGGCACGGTGCCCTGGCGGGGCCGACTCAGGCAAACTGGGAACTCGCCACCTCGCCCAGCTCTGCGAGGGCTCCCAGTGCCACAGCGAGAGCAGAGGAAAAATGGATCTTTTATGCATCTGGAGTATCGCTGAGCTGATAAGGAAGTGAAATAAAGCCATTTGAAGAACCGAAGAGGAAATTATCCTAATGTAATCTCTAGCCAGTGTCTTTGGCAAAGCACAAAGAGTTTCTCTCACAATTATATTTATGGCCCGTGGTTGTTTTATTTAAATATGCCAAATTATCCACTTATGGCTATCTTTAAGAATGGAATGAAGAGGATTTTAGAATAATGTTTCAAGATTCTATTTGACCTGTGAATTAGGAGAGCCTAAGGAATAAAATGATAAGGAGAGAGAGCTAAGCTGTTCATATTTTAGGAAATGACCAAAGGAGGCAGAGGGTTGGTTTTTCTTAAGTTTTTATTATTCGTAGATACCCTGATGGATTTGGTTTTTTAAAAATAATGGTACTTTTATTTCGTTTCCAGAGAAGATAAAAAATGTAGTGTTACTTTTGAAAGGAGGTTAAAAAAAAAGTCTGGCTTGTTTGTTACACCAGTGAATAGAGATGACTTCAGTCTCAAAAAAAAAAAAAAATAGAACAAGCTAACCGTAATTCTCTCCTTGTCTGGCAAAATAACCTTTTTCAAGTAGCAAAAGAAGTATGAATCTGGCAACCTAGTCATCATTTCAGCTGATCAGAATTTAAAAAAAAAAAAGCCGTCTACATATTCATAATTGAACAATAACTCTTAGAAAACACCACTGGCTTACTCAGTTCCTATAAGGCCATAAAAACATCTGGTGACAGTTAGTCAGTTGCCCAAATACGAATGCTGCTGTATGAGCTGACACCAGCGTGAGCTTTCAGAAACTGGAGGTAATAGGGTCACCCCTCTTGCTTTTTGAGCATGGAATTCTTTAACTTAGAAAAAAAAAAGTTAATATATGATTTCAGATCAATCAAGGCTGAATCAAAACACATTTTGAAGTTTGAGGTCAAAAGCTGGATTCTAGATTCCATCCCAGTCAAAAGGGTCACCGGACTCACTGGATTTGAGAGTGAAGTTTGGGGGAGGGGAGGGTTTTAAAAAGAGGGGAGCTTTATTCTTTAATTTTTGACCTGTGTGGCGTGGGAGAGCTAACCCACTTTTAGGCAGAGATTGCAAAAAAAAAAGCAAATCCTGGGGGCGATGGTACGGAAAGGTCACGCGCATTCAGCACCCAGTCAGGTATGCCCGGCCTTCGAGAAGGCCACTCCGACAGTACCAAGGTGACAGTGATAAGCATCGAAGCCAGGAGAAGGAACCCGGGAAGCACTCAGGCGCTAATGAGTTAAAAAGGCAGAGCCATCCAGTGAGCGAGTTCCCGCCTGGGCACGGGTTTGTTTGTCCTGGCCTTCAGAAGTCGGAGCCAACATTCTTGATGGTTTTGAATGATTCAGAGTGTTTCACTCTTGGCAGGGCCGCTTTCCACATATGGGCTTGTGACTGAAACCCCTTAGGTGAGGTCCAGAGCAGGAACCCAGCCTCGCTTCGGGTCACATTTGAGAATCCTCGTCGTTTAAAAAGACCCAGAGGAAAACTGTCAAACACAGCTTGCTTGTTCCAGAGATGAGGAGACCGAACTGGAGGATTTTGGTTGCCAGAGGTCACAGAGCCGGAAGGAGAGGCCAGTCCTGGTCAGGTGTGTCCTTCCCCTGGCCACGCAGGTCCTTGCCCGAGCCTTGGGAGGGGGCTCAGGCGGGCCCTGGGCCTCCCAGCTAGGAGAAGCCGCTCGTACTTTGAAGAATGTTCAAATTTCTTAGGTCAAAAAGGAGAACCTCATTTTTACAAAATGAAACAAATCAGCTACTTATTGGTCGTAGGCAGCTTTTTCGAAATGTCCTTTGTCAGTGTGTGACTCCTATGAGCTCCTGGGTAGAAATAATAATAAGATTTCTATGTGCCAAAATAAGAGACTCTCTCTCTTTTTTCTTTTCTTTTCCTTTCTGTGGATTAGAATTCACTTATGCCATGCTAGTTCTTATTAAAACAAACTTTGACTCCTTCCCACAGGAGAAAATTGAGCAATGTGCTAAGAACACGCTGTACCCTTTCAGGCACCAAGTAAACGTAATATGTAGAAGATGCTCTAGAAACTTTTGAAAGTGCCTCTTGGTAGCAGAGTAAAGGGGAGATGGGGCAGCAGGAGGAGGCTGGGGTGCAGAAGGTGACCCCCCGCCCTCTTCCCGCCTGGCTTCTGGAGGCCCATGGGAAGGGACTCATTTCCCAGAAGCCCAGGCAGGAGCCTGCTGGGGCAGTCAGGACCTGTTCTCCTCCGGACCCTGCACCCCCTCCACCAGTGACGACAGCCAGAGGAAAGGCCACACAGGTCGCTGCGCCCACCGACCCTCTCTCCCTTGAGCTCCCCCCGCCCTGGGGGGCCATGTGGCCTTTTTGGACAACAGCCTGAGCCAAGAGAGGGAATAATTTATCTAAGGAGGATGGCCTAGTCATAAAAGGGGATGGTCCCCGGATTCCTGCCCAAGGGAGCAAATCCTGCCCGCTTCCTTCCAGATGGCATCTAAGCCACTGTCTCGTCCCTTTGTCATGAGAGTGGCACAATTATTATAAAACGTTCCCCCTCCCCGGAAGAGTGTCCACTAAATATGTCGTAAGTGTCCAGGTACGCATCTCCAGCCTGATCTTTGCGTAGGAGGACCCGATCCTTAGTCCTGGCAGTAAAGTGCTGTGTCCCCTCCTCTCAGCCCACATGGAGGAAAAATCGCCTTGCGCTGAGCTTCTCGCGTTGATTCTGGAAACAAATAACAGTATTTTTCCTTCTCCATCGCCCGGACTAAGAAAGAGAATCACGTGGCCGTGTCCAGATCTCTCTTCCAGGGAGGGGGCCTGTCTTCGCGGGCGTCACAGAAGTGGGCTCACCATGCCTGGCCCTGCCTAGTGTGACGGAGAGGAGCCGGGGGAGGCTGGTTTGACTTAAATCTGCCTTGGCTTAAAAAAAAAAAAAATTCTCGCCTTGTTGTATCTGTGCGTACTTAAAAACGTACAAACCAGCCAGTTCGAAATTGAAGCTGTGGGTAGAATTTTTCCTAACAGAAAGCTGGCAGAAGGGAATAATAGAAAGCGTGTTGTTTTCTGCCTGAGGGTTTTGTGGCGCTCCTCGGTTTAGAAGGCCCCCTCCGCTGCCCTTGGCTGTTCCGCTCTTGGGTTTCTGGTCCTGGGGCGGGTGCTGTGTTAACGGCCTTCCTGTGCGAGGGGAGGGCGCGCCGGGGAAGAGGACTGGCCAGCCCCTCCCTGCCCTGCTGGTCTCTTAGTCACGCTGGACTTCCTGTGCACTTGCAATCATATGGAAGTGTCCTCGTGTCCCAGCAGTGCATGTGACAGCCCCGCCTCTGCTTCACCCCCAGCGCGAGTGTAACTCAGCCCGCGGGGCACCGTCATCCGCCTTCGGCCTTCAAAGGCGCCGGGTCTGGGAATGGGGCTCTCGGTGGAGCTAAAGGTCATTGCACAGGGCATCATTTAATCTGTTCTCTCCGTCTGCATTCCAGTCAAATGGCCACCTGCGTCCCCTACCCATTAAGGCAATTTGGGGAAACCCAGAGGGAACTGACCACCCATTTCCTCTTGCCCATTGCTCTGTAGGGTGGAGAAGAGTTGGCCCTTGGGAAAGCTTATCCGGACCCCAGAGCCTGGTGCCTCACCTGTGGGCCCCCGTAGCCTCTGGAGTTTCTCCATCCTAGTATCTGTCCCCTGTCATAACTGTATACTTGTCTGTACCCCCCCACTAGCTTGCGAACTCCGTGAGGAGCACACCGCTTCCCAACTACTGTCTTAACAAGCATCGGATTCTTCTGCTCTTCTTAAAGGTTTCCTCTCATCCCCTGCCATCCCAAATCTCGAATTGAGAGAGAGCGTGCTGCCCTGTCTGTCTGTCTGTCTCCCTCTTCCTCTCCTCCTCTCTCCCTCTCCCTCTCTCCCTCCTTCCCCGCCCCCCTACACCTTATCCCATATCCCTTGCAGTCGAACTTCCTGGACGCCATGCTTGCTAAATGCAGTGGTGTTTCCCCTTCTCATCGATCTACACTTTCCTGCCACAGTAAACACAGTGTTACCTCCCCTCCCTGAAGCCCTCCTACTTTTTTTCCACCTGCCCAGGCCACACCTGTGGAGCCCAGCTCAGGCCCCCTTCCTCTGTGAAGCCCCCCTGAACCCCAGCCAACGAGTCAGCAGCCTCCAAACTCATCAAATTCTAAATGACCATGGTCCTTTCCGTCTGCCTGACACACTTGAGCACTTCATTCATTCCTGTCTGGTAGACTTCGTCCCACAGTTAGAGTCTAAGGTCACCTGTGACTATGTCCACACCATCTACGCAGACGTTCTCCGAGCCGCGTCCAGCACAGTGCTGGGCCCTTAGGAAGCCGTCAGTGGGCGTCCATGGATGGGTCTCGCTGGGTCTGTGTGTGGCCATAGTGTGAGAGGCGAGGCGTGGCCCTGCGGCTGTGCTGGGCACTCCCCCAGGAGAGCGGTGACCGTCCAGTGTGCAGCCACTCCCTGCACAGGGCTCCCGGGGCCGGGCACGTCCCGTCTGCCCTCGGAGCCACTGTCAACGCTGCCATAGGAGTCTGTCGGCCGACGCTGCGCTCACCTGACCCGCGCGCAGCCCCTGCTGCGTTGTGAGCTGAGTCAGCGGCCTGCGGAAGGCCTGGAATATCCTCATCTCCACCTGGAATATCCTCATCGCCGCCTGGAATATCCTCATCGCCGCCTGGAATATCCTCATCGCCGCCTGGAATATCCTCATCGCCGCCTGGAATATCCTCATCGCCGCCTGGAATATCCTCATTGCCGCCTGGAATATCCTCATCGTCGCCTGGAATATCCTCATCGCCATTGCAGATCCCGTCTGCCTCCTGACTCCCTCCCGTGGCTTACGTGCTACTCTTTCCCGCCACAGAGCCCCCAGACCCACAGCCTCTACAGACTGATGCCTAAGGCTATTTCAGCTTTTCACACCAATGTTAACGCATTGGTTGTTGTATATACTTTGGCAATTTTATCCAAGATGTTAGATGTGCTATCCCCCATGGGGGGGGGGTTGGTTAACATTTCTTAAAGTCATCGGTGTGCCATGGGTTTTATTCGCGTTGTATTTCCACAACTCTGGGAATTAGCACTATTAGTCCCACTCTATCGGTGAAGAACTGCAGCTCAAAAAGGGTTAACTAGCTTGTCCAAGCCTCAGAGGGAAATTGTGAATTCAGGTCTTCCGATCCCAATCCCGAAGCGTATGCTGCTTGTCTCGCCATTCCCAGCCGAGGCGTGCCACGAAATGGGCAGTCACTTAGCACCCGGCATCAAAGAGCAGCGTGTGAGTACCTTAACTCAGACAAGCTGGCGCTCATGGGAAAGGCAAAAATAAGGAAAGGGTATTTCTTGGTAGATTGGATTCTAAGCAGGGATTGACAGAGGTCAGCTTCCGAGACCACGTCACTCTCTCGTACGGTTTCCTGCACCAAACCGTTCTGTGCTCTGCTTTTCCCGTCTGTGACGTATGTGCATACAGCTACATCTTAGGAGGCGGCAGGGGCAGTGGTCACAGGGGGCCCTCAACTTCTGTAGAGAGGTGACAGCAAGGGGGAAGAAAGCAGGCCACGGAATCAGGTTTTACTGTATGCGTGGCAGGAAAAGGTTAATTGAAGGAGGACTTCCCAACAGCTTAAATAAACTTCTCCAAATACTTCTCCAAAAACTGAAAAGCTCCCAGAAAAGGCAGAGTGACGTTTCTCACAGTCTGTTGCACGTCTCGGTTACTGCTGGGAAGGGAACACGCCCCTCTCTGAATGTGGGTCCTGTGCTCATTTTTACAATCAGATAATTTTGGAAGCATGCTGTTGTTATCTTTTTAATAGCATTTAAATATTCCAGAATGGTATGTGATTTAATAGTTCCACCTTAGTTTGAATTTGTGTTCACCCTGATCGATCTCGCTTCCAATTTGGACTCTTAGATTTTTCTGTGGTAAGACACTACTGAATGTAATGATGGCTTTTCTCAGCCATTTCTCTTACTGGTCAAGACCCTCTTGAAGTTCAGCCTCAGTTCTCCAGAATCTCCCCAACGTGTCACATCCATGTTTTGATAGCATCTTGTTGTGTGTGAGCGTAAACATTGCAGAACGTGGTGGTAGCGCTTGGCTTAAAGATCACACCTGTGAACCGCAGTTCGTCCCCTTCCCCAGTCAGGTCTGAATTGCGTGTCCAGCCCACATCGCCCCGTCCGCTGATGAGCACGGCCTGCTCTCCGGCTTTGGCTGGGTTTGGGTTCCTCCGCTGGGTTGTCATCGGTAACTTAGAAATCGCGGTGAGTGATGACTTTCCAGGACAGACTTTTCCCCATCACAGTGCGGAGTCACTTGGTCTCTTGCTGGGCAACATGCGAGCTTTGGCGATTTAAGCCCCTCGTAAGCAGCTCTCTTTTGAGCTAGTGCGAAGGCAGGTCACGTGTGTGGAAGACAGACGGAAGCTTTGACCGTTGGTTTTCAGAACCGAAGACCTCCAGGGCAGGGGCTTCCTCTCCTGTTAGGGCGTGAAAGGTGCATTCCGGCCGCAAGGTTCCACCCTGCAGGAAGAACGCACGTGATTTTGTTTTCGCTCTCAATTGCCTTCCCTCCCCGCGATTCCCAAGCCGGAAGGCAAGCCGAACTCACAGGGTCGTGCTGCCCTCTGCTGGTCTTCTGGAGTCCGTGCTGCTGAAGCAGAAGGTTGCAAAATCAGTATTGAAAAGAGGAACTTCTTCCTGTCTTCTGCGATTGGAGCTCTTGTGTTTTTACCGTTTTCTCCTCTCGTGAGACATCTGGCTGAGCAAAGCTTGACGACCTGTGGAACGCACAGACTCACGTGGGCAGAGTGTCCTCATCACTGGTGCAGAGCGCACAGGCGACAGGACCTTCCCAGCCTGTGTGTCGTAAGCAAGAAAGAGAAGGTGCCTCTTATCTGTCATTTGTAAAAACGCATCTTTTTATGACATCGGTGCAGTAACAAGGGAAAGCAAGGGACTTTTACTTCTTCTGTTGCTCTGTGAGATTTCCTTAGGGTTCGTACTGTCACTTAAATTCCAGGTGCTGATCCGCACAAACGCCTCCTGAGGATTTTCCGTGCCTGGAGAATGTCTGTGAACGGATTGCTTTCACACCCCTCTGTCAGTCTAGGCCTGTGCTCACAAATCAACCCCAAGGGAGTTTTGTTTTATTTCGTCCCCAGAGGATTCCCCTGTAAATTTTTTTTCAAACGGCCCTTTCTCTTCAAACGCTCGAGTCCCGAATTACTGTCAGAGAAAGTCTGTAACTTGAACGCCTGCTTAAAAGCAAGGATATGGATCCCATATTCAGGTCTTAGACTGGGAAGAGGAAAAGAAGCAGAAAAATGAAAGATGACTCATTTCAGTTAAAGGTGCCATTTGTGGATCAAAGGGCATCTTTTCAGATTTTAGTATTTGTCAAACATCGCCGCAGTTGGCTGCTCCAGAATGTGTCAGCGTCCAGAAAAGCGTGTCAAGGCAGGCTCTGCGGGCCCTTGCGCTCACGAGCCGTGGCAGATCTCTGAGCCACGGCACTGCTTACGACATGCTGATGGAAAGATGTCATCACGGCCATCACTTACTGGATGTTTACGTTGTGCTAATTCGAGTTCAAGTTGCTTTATCGTATTTACCTTAGTTTAAGTCTCACAACAACCTTATGGAGTGGGGCACTCTATCATCCTGATTTTACAGATGAGACAGACACAGAGAGTTGGAGTAGCTTGCCCGAGGTCGTTCAGGGAGCCAGGTGCAAAGCTTGACACTCTGGCCCAAGAGGTCTTCATTGGACCACCTCGTCATGCCGCCTTATAGAAACGGAGACTTGGGTGGATAGACCGCTGGGCTCTGTTTTGGAGACAGTATTTTAGCACCGTCATAATCGCATGTGTGATCTCTTGGACTAGTCTCCATGTTCCTTCGACCTGAGCTTCCTTAAGACTAGCGGGGAAACACGGCTGTGGAGGAGCTGCGACTTGCGTAAGGTCACACTGCACATCAGGAGTGTGGCTGTGGTCCAGCCAGCGCTCACCAAGTCCCACTACGCTAGTTTCCAAGTGTTCTCCTTCCTCCTGGCGGGTCGCTCGGTGCTGCTTCTGCTAATCGGGACCAAAGCTGCCTTTCAGGGTTTGCTCATGTGCTTATTGGTGAAACCCTGACAGTCAGAACCAGTTTGTGTTCAGAGCTCCGTGTGGCCCACATGAAGGTTAGTGGCCACTGTCCCTGTGACAGTGAGATGGCTGAAAGCCTGGGCTTGGAATCGGGCACACAGGGTTGAAATCCTGGCCTCGCCGTCCATAAGCCTTGTGACCGGGAGCAAGTCATGCGCCCTCTCTAGATTTCTGTTCCCACACCTGGAGATAACGCCACCAGCCTTGTTGTAAATGTTGAAAAAATACATAAGCACAGAGCGCAATGTCTGGTACGGAGCGAGTGTTCTAAAAACGGAAGCTACTGTTGTTTTTCAGAGTGTGGACCCATCCACGTCTCACATCTTTTTGGCCTTCACCTTGGAAAGGCACGCCAGCATGCCGATCCTTCTAATTAATCAAACAACAAACATTTACATAGTGCTTTAAAAACATAGACTGTTTCCCTGTACTGAATTCCGCGTGACCCTGGCAACCACTGCAGTATGGGAATTTGTATCGCCCGTCTCTAGGTCAGGGTCCTAAGGCACAGAGAAATTACATGACCGCCCGAGATGCCCCAGCCCATCAGTAGCGCTTCAACTCACAGCCACAGCTCCCAAGCCTGCACTGTAAGAGGGCGTTCATCAACGGCATGGCACGTAAGTCAGCAGAGGATGGCTTCACAGCTGTCCGGTCCAGCGCCATGCCAGTAACCGTCGCCTCTTTAGTCTGACCTCAGTGCCCTTCAGGGCTGTTGTCTCCCGATGTTGGTAACATTTCGAAGCCACGTCCCTAAACAATTGTCCCGGTCAGATGTGATCTCCTTGTGAAATCCTCAAGCCCCAGGGGAAGTTCTGTCTATCCAGTTTGCTCACGCAAGAACAGGCTGGCATCTCATGTTGGTGAAAACAGTGTGTGTTCACGGTTCAGGGTTGTCCACACCGGAGTTACTGGTGTGGCTTCTTGATTCACACTTCAGGCTTCAACTCTCCAGATTTGGAAGAAAAAAGTGCACAAAGAAGGGCAGCTTGCTCAAGGACAGCATAAAGTATTGCAGTGTAAGCTGGCTTTTGAAAAATGGGACATATCCTTGTGGCTTGTGGGCTAAGAGACACTAAGGAAGGATCTTGTTTGTAAAAGGTGATTATTTTAATGTTAGAGATGGAGAGTTGAACAATTTTAAGTGTGGTCTGTGTTTAAGAAAGAGTCGTCATAAAACGACATTCCTGTCGAATGATTCAGCACCTTAAAATTGTTGATGGTGAAAATAGAAACTCCCCGAGTTCCCGAATTTCAGCCCTGCTGGGTCACGACCTGAAACGACCCGGCCTGAAGCGACAAAACAGTCCAGTCGAGGGGTGGATGCTGGAGCATGTGAAGGAGTAGAAACGTGCGGTTTATGGAATAAAGTCTCTGCTTGTGCTTGAACGTGGCTTAAAAACTCAGCAAAGTCACTAATACCAGTTGCTGTCGGCCTGTTTTCCTGTACATATCCTAGAAAGAGAATGTATGAGACCCTATTAATTTCTCAACTCATTTTTTTTTTTCATTTCCCTACTAGCGAACAGTGCAATTCCTCCCCCGGCCCATGTTAACTTGGTGACCAGTCTCTTCCTATGGGCCTGCTTTCAGGAAACTGACCTCCTGCTTTTAGAAGATGTGAAAACAGGGCCCAAACCCAAGATCACTATTCCAGCGTGTTTTGTTTAAGGCACTTTACAGTCACTTACCAACTGAGTTCCTTAGTTTCCTGCCCCCACCCCAAGGGCTTAAAAACTGCTGGGCAGTATATCCAGTGACTGATCCCTCTGCTTATTATGCTTCGTCTGCTGACCACGCACGTCAGACTGGGGTCACATGAAGGGGCATAGATCCAAAGGGTATATCCACCTTTGTTCTCTTGCTGAATTTTTCAAGATATTTCAAGCAACTTACTGTGTCTGTTTCTGCTAAGAGAGCAGAGCAGTCTGGTTGTGTACATATTGTGTGTGTCTGTGTTCACACGTATGTACATATATGTGTATGAAGTGTATTTGATATAAGAGATAGGTAGCATCTCATCATACATAAGTAAAAGCAAGCAAGTGATTCTTCAGGAAGATTTCCCCCATAACTGAAAAACAAACGTCTAAGTGACAAAAGCTGTGACTAGTCATTTGTCAAAAATTAGCAGGCCTTTTTGTTCTAGATTTTAGATTTTTTTTTTAATTGACGAGAATAATCTGGCTGCATCTTGCAGGCTTCAGTCACTGATGGGCTATAACAGCATATGTAGCAGGATACAGTGGACCCCTAAATTAATCGCAGTGCGAGCGAAATACTTATTTGAGAGTTCCAGTGACTCTTTTTTCTCTACCCTTTTTCAGGTTTAAATGCTTACGTTTGCTGTCGAATGGCGCTAACTGCCTGGCATGTGCAATTCTGTGCTGCTGAAGAGCGGTTGCATCTTTGAAGAAGTGACTGCTACATGCCTCTGTGGCCGTGGGCTTCTGCTCCTCATTTTCAGAGGTGAAAAAGCTTAGCCTGGCAGTGGCAGGCATATGCGATGGATGCTTTTCCGTTCCAAAGGGTGAGTTCGTGCTGGGAAATCCTTAAGAAGAGATGACTGGCCCAGGCTCTCAGGAGTAAGACTATCTATCCATCAGAGCAAAGCTAGCCAGCCTGCTTCACCCGACTCACCTGCTGGGCCTATTTGAGATCAGCAGCCACAGGCACCTTGTAACTCGATGCTCTTCCCACACTCAGAGCGTCAGAGAGAGATCAGAAGGAGGATGGTGTATGCGGAAAGTCAAAAGGGGAAACCAGAGTTTGGTCAGTTTATTTAAGCCAAGGGAATGGACTTAAGTGAATGGTGGAGCCAGGATTAGAACACATGGGTGATACCAATTATGATTTAAAAACAAAAAACAAAAACAGGGAGGGGAGAGTTTTAGGTTAAAAGAGACTGAAGAGTCTTAGTGAGTGAACCTGGATGGAATCAGGGTTTGAAAACAAACAAATGAACAAAACACTATGAAAGATACTTTTTGGGAAAAGTTGAATATGGACTGGATATGGGATGATACTAATGAATTGTTTATTTCCTTAGGTATCATAAAGGCAATCACAGAGAAGACTGGCCTCATTTTTTTTAGGATGCTCTCATTTTTTTAAGACATGCCCAAGAAGTTAGAAGCAGAGTGTCAAGATGGTTGTCAATTTACTTTCAAAAGATTCAGCAAAACGAAAACAAAAAAACCTTACATATAGCTAAACAAAAAATGGCAAAAATGAGCAATTGTCGAATTTAGGATTTTATTTTATTGTCATTCAAATGCGACGTCTGTCTGAAATGTTTCATAACAATGAAAAAAAAAAAGGCCGCACATCCCTTTAGTTAGGTGGCCCGGGTACATTAACTAACTGCTTGGATTCCTAGAAAACTAAAAGAAATGACAGTAGGCTGATGGTAATAAGATGATGTCGAGAACAGTAGTGGGAAAAGAACTGTAGCAAAAAATAATTTGTCAAAGAGGCTGCAGAGTACAAAGCCTTGCCTTCGGGGTGGCGAGGAGGAGGATCTTCAACAAAGCTCATAAGAAAACTCCTTAACTCATGGATGCAATTAAGAGAACGGCATTCTGCAAAAGCATCAGGATCTCATTAGCATCAGCATACTGCTTTACCCCGAGCTGTTCCATTGTCCCCTTGAACCCCCCCCCCCCCGAGAATCTCGTAGTAATCCTTTGAATCCGAATTATTTGGAAGCGAAAGTACTAGGTCTAGGAAAGTGTTCTCTGTAACTTCTACCAAACAGGGTAACTGCTTACTTTGCACCCCTTACGGATCTGCCGGAAGGTGCTTCGGCACCGCGTTCCAGGTGTTCTGCTCCCGTGTGCTCTGACCCCGGACAAGCTCTGGCTGCTTTACCCCAGTGCGGGACTTCCTGGACTTCCCACCAGAGGTAAAGGGGTCGACGGCTGCCCCTGCCTCCTCCATATGGGAACCCTGGACCTTTGTCTGGGCAGCTCACGAGTAAGGAGGGACAGAGCCCCTCCCCAACACCAGGCTGCCGGTATCAGCACATACGTGTATGAGATTTGCCGAAGCTTTGTTTAGCCCGCGAAGCAGCCAGCTCACGAGCAGGTCTTCATGTTTCCCTTTCTAGGTCGTCTTAAGTGTACTGCGTTCTGAAGAGAAAACAGATCGTAAAGCTTCTTCAGGAAGCTGGTTTCATATGGTGGTTTAGATTTAAATAGTGATTGTCTAGCACCATTTGAAATCAGTGTTCTTGGGGGAGACCCATCTGCACCGCCAGCAGCCAAAGGAAGGACTGGGGATGGGCCTGAAGTCCTGGAAAGGCAGGACAAGACAGCCCTGAGAACCTGCCTGGCATCGGGCCGACCCGTCCCTCACCCCTGCCGGCAGAGGCGTTACATGCATAACGTCCTGCCAGGACGTCTGATGATTAGAATTTCCTGCTCATTTGCGTAATGAACCTAACGTAGCACGTTTCCTGTAGCGTAAACCCCGTCGAGCGTGGGTTAAAGGGCTGAAAGTATGGTGGATTTGTTCATGTGTGGGCCCTGCCCTCCCTCACGACCTCCTGTGACCCCCTTAGAGGATGACTGATTTCTTTTGGTGTTCAGAGTCAATACAATTTTCTAGCACCATCTGAAATCGGTTATAATGACTGGGGAAGAGCACCGTGCGGCCGAGTCACCAGAGAACGTGTATTGGTGACCCTTTGGGTCCATGACTAGGACACCAGAAAGCAGGCAGTCCAAGGCGATTTTTCTTCTTTCAGTTTTTGAGTTTCGTCCCGAGTTACGTGTGTTTTAATGCTGACAAGTGGTTAACTATTAGCATATCGCTGTTGGTTATCGTCCACGGAATTCATGGGGATTTTGGTTTTGATGACAGATACCTAGAAAAAATGGCTGAGATCGACGATCACCGGAAAGGAGCAGCGAGGGCATAAACGGTGCCCGTGACGAGAGGCGGACGTGGCCTGATCGGTGGACATTCTCCTGCCTGGCTGTGGGGCTCACCCACAGTTAACCAGACGGTTTGTTTTCTTAAAAGGCCGGCCAGGCTCCAGGGGCTAGAAGCTCAGCCTGTCAAGGCACATGACGAAAAGTGATACAGGTAACTAGGTTTCTGTGTCTAAGACAGAACTAAATTCATTCATTTCAGTTCAGTTTAGAAAGTAAGGGGAAGAAAGCAGGAGGTTATCTATCCTTGAACTGTTATCCTAAAGTATACCTTCTTACTGTGGAAAGAAGTCATTCTGTTGAAAACAATACTGGGTTTTCTGGGTCCACGCAAGGAGGCAGAAAGGCTTCAGGGGGCACTACCTCGGCCGCTCCACCTCCCAGGGGTCATAATGCTGCTTCTGCCCACGGGGACCGATTCAGCCAAAGGATGCCCTGCCCGCCCCCCATATTCTTCATGTGGCATCCTGGAGCATGGAGGGGGCACCTGCTGGAATTCCAGGCCTCACCCTTCCATTCTCTCCTCGACCCAGAGAGAAGCCACATGGCCTAACGACGATATTTACCCAGAGTAGCACAGCTCAGGCCCCTACTGCCTCTACCCCCCTCACACCCACTTCTGCCCTTTGAGCCTCCTACTTCTCATTTGTCTGAAAGCCCTTTTTTCGTAGCCCTCACATTGTGCTGACCACGCCAACTAAGAGAATTAGGATCAGATCACTTCTTCTTTTTCTGCTCTATGGATATTCTTTCCCCAAAACTCTGCTGCTTTCTCTCCTGCTCTGTTTGCCCCGAGTAACTTTACTACTTTCCCGGTTCCATCCAGATATCCCCGCCACGTGCTGATTTCCTCCAAAGTAGAGCTCTAGCGACAGAAATTTTTCCACAGCTGGTTATTTCCATATTTTCAGTGGTTTCCAGATAGTATAACACTACTGTTTCAAACCTGCCTGAATTTCATATGCCAAAACCATACCCGTTACCTTTTCCCCAAAACCAGTTCTCCCTGTCTGTCCTGCTCAAAGCTGAACCTGTTAGAATTGTGCGACTTCCCTCTGCCCTACCCCGTCCCGTCCACACCCCCAAGTCTTGTCCCTGTTCTTTCTGAACTATGTCTTTGAAAACCCACACCTTTCTCTGTGCCCTCATTAGCCTCCTGGGTGCCTCTCTTGCCCCACCTCTCACTGAGTTCAGAATTTGTGTTGCCACCAATTATCTTTCTAAAACGTGTGATAATTGTTCCCTCGCCAGCCAGCCCCGCCCCCTCAGGTTATCTGAGCTTAGCCAGCTGGCAGGTGCCCGCTGGCCCACCGGGGACCTGCACGTTCTCCAGCCTGTGTAGGTGCCCTGCCCTCCACCAGAAGCGCCTGCCTTAGAGGGACGGTGGGCCACCACCGCACTACTGTGTGTCTTCAGTTCGCGCGCCTGCACGCGCAGAGGCCTCTGCAGGGTCTGTGGCAAGCGTCCTTTACGGGCTGCTGCTCGCGTTTTTCAGCCACTTCATCGTTTCTCTCCACTTTCATTTGCCACGTGTGTGAGCATGAAAACAGCTTCCAACGAATAACCTAGGCGAGTGAAACGGGAGAAGCGAGTCTGCTTCGAAGAGCACACGGCCCTTTCTAAAACTTCCGATACAGTCGCGTATCTCCCACTGTGGGTCACGCAGCTGTCTTCTTCCGTGTGCATAAATAATTAGGAATTGATCGGCTTGAAGCGTTTAAAAGCCACGAGAATAATAATTATTGAAGGGTCGCTGTCCCCGCTTTAGAGAAGAGCAAACAGGCACGACAGGTGCGCCCTCGCTCAAGGCAGTAAACTTAAGGCTAAGGAGACTGAAGCCATTAAAAACAGCACCTCGCAGACACTGAGTGCCGACCACGTGCGTGATCACCACCCGCCCCTCTGGACGGCTCTGCGTGGGCAGTCCTTCCCCCACGTCAAAGACGACGAAATAAAAGCACCGAAAAGTAGGTAACTTGCCCGGGATTTCACAGCGTGTCCACGGGGGAGCTTGAATTCTAAATCAGATAACACACAATCATGATGATGAGGATTACGGCAGCTAACCCTGAGCTGCTACTTCGTGCTAGCCGCGTGCTCAGGACTTTACATGATGTGTCCCATTTAACTTTCAAAATTGTCCTGTGGAGTGGGTATTATCATCATCATTCCCGTTTTGCAGATGAGAAAACAAACTGAGAAGGATTAAGTAATTTGCTCGTGATCGTGTAACTTTAAAGCTCTCGTGCAGGGGCAGGAGCCCACACCTGTCCCGTTCCAGCGCGGATACTTGCAGTGCTGTCCTTTTCTTCGGGGTGGATACGGTGGCGGGCATGCTCGTCCGCAGGCAGCCTCTGAAATGGGCCCCCCTGATCCCCACGTGCTGTACTCAGGCCCTGTGTGATTCGCTCCCTGTGAACGTGGGCTGGGCCTAGTGGTTTGCTTTTCACAGGTAGAATGAATATGTCAAAGGTCATGGGACGTCACTTCTGAGATTAGGTTACAAACAGACTGTGATTCTGTCATGTTTGTGCGTGTGTGCACACTCCCTCTCCCCGCCCCCCGCACCTTGCCTCATCTATCATCTATCATCTATCTATCTATCATCTCTCTCTCTCTCTCTCCCTCCCTCGCATGCTGGGAATGGCCCAGGGGAGAGACCTCAGTGGCAAAGAACTGATGTCTTCAGGCAGTAGTTCGCGAGGACCTGAGGTCTGCCAAAGGCCACGTGCGTGACCTTGGAAACAAGCCCTTCTGTCGTGAGCCTAGAGGTGGCTGCAGCTCCAGCCAAAACCTTGACTACCGCCCGTGAGCCCCGAGCCAGAGGACCCAGTGAAATGGTGCCCAGATTCCTGACCCACGGAAATGGTGACGTAATCAAGGTTTGTTGTTTTAAGCCATTAAGTTCTGGGGCTATTTGTCATGTAGCCATAGATCACTAATACAGCTCATGTATTACCTATATCTAGTACTCATGTAGGAGTAATACTAGTAGTACCTATATCTAGACTCAGACTTTCTGCTTACAGTCCTTAGTTTTGAAGCTAAACTTTTTTTGCCGTAACTTCAGATTTATAGAAAAGTTGCAAAGATAGTGCAGCAAGTTCTCTTATATCCCTTATTGCAGCCCTCTATAGTTGTTATCTTACATAACCATAGTACATTTGTCAAAACTAAGAAACCAACATTGGTGCGTTGTTGACTGAATTCAGACTTTATTCACATCTCACTAGTTTTTCCACAACATCCTTTTTCTCTTCCAGGATTAGTGTCATATTTTTTTATAGCCTAATAGATATCTCACCCTGTGTATCACTCTGTGTGTGTATGTGTACAGAAAGAGAGAAGAAATATATATTTGTCTGCTAAAATGTGGGAGATCTATTCATAGATAATAAAGGAATATTAGAAAAGTCTTTAATTAGGGATCTCGTTTATAATTATTTGGGAAAATAATCATTATGTTAACTGAACTTTTTTGTTTTGTGAAATTATGGATAGGGGTGATGTTGTAACTCCAAATAAAAAAATGGTAGGACTCTGAGAAGTCACAAATACTTTTAAAAAGTCAAATGACTTTTTAATGTTATTTTAATAAACTAAGGGTTTTTGATTTTCATTTATTAATAACTATCAAATATCAGATTTGCAAATGGTTATTTTGCATTATGCTCTTGGTGCAAATTAATTTTTATTTAGATGATATGCAAGTACATAATCTTCTTGTAACTGTTTAAATGGAAACTAAGAGTTCTCATTTCCTTTTATCTTAGTTCCTGTGCTGATCCTGGCCAACTCACTTGGACTTTCTGGATTTGTTTTCTTTTGTATCAATTTATACTACTAGAATTTTACAACGAATTAATCGTGTACTATAGCCACTTAATAAGTGTAAACATTTGCAATACAAAACTCTGTGTAAGAGGGTAATATAACTTTCTGTTCCCTAATTGCCTACACATTTAGCCGCATGATTTTGCAGCATTCCCAAGTGACCCTTGAAGTACAGTCCATATAAAAACTTTCAGGTAAGAAATATAATGTTGCTTAAAGGAGAAAGGGCATCCTACTTCTACGTGTACTCTCCTGGTTGAATTTTTAAAATAGGGTATAGGAATGAGAAAATCAGGTGACTTAGGAGAAAATGACAAGTAGGTAAGCTTCGGATAAATCCTTAAAAGCCATTAAGTGAGACAAGATTTAAAAATCTTCTTGGGGACCTACCAAAAAAGCCCAAATAAGCCAAAAAAAATGGAACAATAGAAACAAACTCTGAAAATAACACACACAGGAGAGCCTGAGTCTTGGTGGCCACGGGCCACTTTGGCTTGACCCTGAGGGGTCTTTTTTGTAGCCGGAATGACTCACCTTGTTTTCGGTACTTGACTGCTGGAAAAAAGAAAAGACAACAGACAATAGAAGATGTTACAGAAGGAGGGGGAAATGAAATATAATTGGGGAAAAAACACACAGCGTAACCTCAGTCGTAACACATTACTTCCTGAACTCTGAATTCATTACGTTTTTGCACTTGTCTACTTTGAAAGTGTCAGATGACAAGAAAGCAAGCTAAGTTTACTGAAGAACTCCATGCATAACCATTTCTACTGCAATATTTCGAGGTCAGCATGTAATTCATTTCTGTCTATTGTGTCTAGAATATAATCTTGGCTATTCACAACGATGACCGACCCTCAGATACCGTGGAGACCATAAGTCGCTGAAGGCTTCAGATTATTTATTTTTGTATGTGCACATCCATTGGTAATTTCCTAACAAAGGAAGACTGGGAGGTAATTTTTTGAGGCTTTTTCTTTTACTCTTTTATTTAATTATTTAATCATTTATTCACTTATTTATTTTTGATAATTCGACTGGTTATGGAATTCCTGATTGGAAAACTTTCCTCTTGGACAGAAAATTTCTAGCTCCCAGAAATCTGCTGTTGAAAAATCTGGCCCCTTTTTTTTTTTTTTTTTGGAAAGTTTTTAGAGATCATTTTTTAGCCCCCATGCTGCTTAAATTCCATGATGGCGTGCCCTGACAAAGGTCTTTTTTGCATTTCCTAGCCAGGCACTTACTTCCTATTCTTTCATTCTTGAGATACATGTCTTTCAACTCCAGAAAATCTTCCTCCATTATTGTTCACTATTCTTTCTTTCTAGAATTATTACTTTTTATATATTGGACCTCCTGGACTAACTCTGTGATTTTTCTTATTTTTTTTTCTTGGCAGTTTCCATATATTTTTCCTACTTGGCTTTCTGGGGAAATTCTCACCTGTGTTTCCAAAACTTAATCTGAATTCTTACTTAGGCTGACATATTTCTAATATCTGAGAGTTTTTTACTTTATTTCTTAATGGTTTTTTTTTCCTGTTTTGAGGATGTTAAGTGTTTCTGAGGATCTTAAACCCGCCCCCTCCCCCCCCCCCGTCTTTTTAAAGTTTTCTGCCTCCTGCATTTTGTCTAGTCCTTCCAGGCTTTGTGTTTCCGCTTTGGGTTTTGTCTTTTACGTTAGAGGTTTGCTCAAACATCTAGTGATTCTTAACTGTTCATTTATATTTAAGAATGGGGCCTTAAAACTGTTGGAAGTTCTCGATATATCAGCAGGACTTAACCAACTAGTGGGCCTCGTCTTAGGGCATGTGGTGGACACAGTGTTGACCCCCCCCCAGAGACATCCACATCCTGATCCCCAGATTCTGTGAAAATGTTAACTTCACATGGCAAAGGAGACTTGACACACGTGATTCAGGTAAGGCCCACGCTGGAGAGAGGAGCCTGAATTATCCAGGTGGGAGCAATCTAATCGCACGAGTCCTTAAAAGCAGAGACCCCTCCCAGCTGTGGCAGAGGCAGCCGTGACTAGGAAAGAGAGGTCAGGGAGATGCATCGCTGTTGTCTTTGAGGGTGGAGGGAGGGGGCCCTGAGCGAGGGGTGCAGTTCGCCTCAAGAAGCTGACATAAGCAAGCAAACAGCCCCCCTCGAGCCTCCAGAAGGGAACTCAGCCCTGCGGACACTTTGATTTTTGCCCAGGGAGACCTGTATCAGACTTGCCGGCCTCCAGAATGGTAAGATGAGAAATTCGTGTGTTTTAAGCTGCTAAGCTTGTGATCATTTGTAACAGCAGCAATAGAAAACCAATACAAAACGATTGAAAGGAGGTCCCGCTGCTGCTCTGAGGACTCCCAGCGTTATTCATAAGATTTGGGGTTGTTTCTCTCTCTCTCGTCAGTTTCCTAAGAGAAAACTTCTTCGGTCTCCTGCTGGGGGTTGTATCAGGCTCAGTCAAACAGAATCACTGCACGTGTTACGAGAATAAAACGCTTAAGGTAGGCCCTTGGGCTGCACAGACGTGGGAGGACGTGGCTGAGGAAGTGAAGGTCTCGAAGGGTGCAGCTAGAGAACTAATCACACGGTCACCAAGACTTGAGCCGGCAGCGCCGGGGCTAACGCTGGAGGTTTCAGGAAAACCCAAGATGCTACGGGGTCTACCCACCAAAGGGGGCTGCGAAGTGGGAGCTTGTGGGGAAAGGTCTGTGAACCCATCACGCCTGAGCATTGGGCTAATGGCGTTCACTTCGCTTACACATCCCAAAGCCTGCGCAAGCTCCTCTCACAGGCAAACTGGAGCCGCAGGGAAAGGGGTTCCCAACCTTAGCCAGGCAGGGCGATGGCAGTGGGGTGACTGACAGTAGAACCTTGAGCACAGAGGTGCCAGCCCGGCTGCCAGATTCCGGAGCTGAACTGACGAAAGGGTCTGGGGGTTTCATCGTTCAGAATGTGGGTTGAAATTTAACCCCTCTTTTTAGCAAGACACCTTGTCCTCCCTTAGCTTTGCCGCATATCCCTGAGTCCACAGCTGCTCACGTTCAAGCTCTCCAGAGTGGAACTTGTGTCGGGGCAGATGAGGGAGAAGGCGGGAACTTAACTGCGCTGTGCACAGACTCCCAGTGAGATTGTTTTCCGTCCACGCGTTCAGGGGTAATTGCACCTCTGACTCCTGAGCCTTCTGCACAGGTGTCGGGTAGCTTCTCGTGGGCTTTGTTCCCTGGGGTCTTAGGTTTTTTTCCGCCTTTTTTTGCTGCGCTAAGTTTATTTTACCACGTATCTGTCCACCTCTAAGACTTCACTGACAGCACTCACCTGCCGCTGGCCACTCTCGCATTCTCTTTGTCCTTATTGGTACTTCCTTTATTCCTGGATCATCGTATTAGTGGAACATCACGAGGAAATTGGCAAGCCCACGTGTTCCGAAAGTCCGTGAGATTTTAAAGATAAATGGTGTGATACAGGGCAAAGCACTCAAAGTCAAGGGCCTCAGGCCTCGTTCCAGCCATCTTCCCATTTTACTTTTGAGGAGCCCAGTTTTCTCACTTCGAAAACAAGTTGGTCCCATCAAGGTCCTTTTTTAAGATTCTAATGAAAGCTGTGACCCCTCTCCTTAAAAAAAAAAAAAAAAAGTACAAAAGCACACACACCAAAATGGGGAATAATATTTTCGGAGGTTCACGGGTACCTTGAGGCATCCCATGAACTCCCTGAGAGCTTAGCCCTCACGTTCAGACCCTGGGCTTAGATCGAACTCTGAGGTCACCTTTAGACCTGACATTCAGTTCTCAAAGCTCTAAGGTTTATATATCACAGATTTCAAAGGTAACATTTCAAGCCGGCCTTCTTAAGAGTTAATAGCCTTCAATGTACTGTTTATCAGGAAACCAAAAAAGCTGGAGTCTTAAGAGTGAGTCTCAACTCAGTTCAGAGAGGTCAGGAGCTTAGGTAGGTGGCTTGGGAGCTTTAGAGGCCAGTCAGTCAGCATGGCTGCTGTAGGGACCAGCGACCAGAGAAAGCCTCTCTCATCTGCTCACCATGACACATGCCACAGAATCACAGCCAGACGTCTCAGCCGGGGCTTGGCCAGCAGGCATTGCGTATCATCCAGGTGACATCAACAGTGGCCTCCCTGAGAGCAGTGCGTAATTTTGAATAACAACATTGAAAAAACAAGACGCACTGAAGCGCACGCAGACTGGGCCGTGGCATCACGTGTACATTGATCGCGGTCTCTCTTTCTAACTCTTCAGGACCTGAGGGCTGCACAGCTCCTGGGATTCTGTGTGTTAGACTATGTCTGGATAAGGAACAAGGTGACACGTTTGAGGATGCAGGTAAGTGGCGGACAAGCAGAACTGTTTCCGTATTGCTGAGAAAGGTGAGCAGAACACGGAAGATAGTTTTTGCCTAGGTCAGGAGGAACTGGTAAGGGCAGCGTCTCTACTAACCAGCCTCTAAGAAGTTGGAACAAAGTTGCAGTCACAGGGCTGTGTGGCTGGACCCGAAGGCCGCTTAGGTCAGCCCTCTGCTTCTCCTTGTCTTCATCTGACAACTGCTCAAAGCTACTTGGAACCCCAGGTGAACTGCGCTGTGAGCTCATTATTGAGTGGCTGGAGCCCACACACCTGTAACCTCGGTGCTGTCTCTGCCGTAGTAATTTGTTTCCCTTCTTTCTTGTACATGTTACGTTTCTTTAGAGAGTCGAGTCCGCCGAGTGAAGGTAGGCGTGATTATTTCATATGGCACATAGTTAAAGTAGTAACTGTACCAGCCAATTATTCCTTTAAGAAAGAAAAAAAAAGACTTCGAAATGGGTTTTTACAGCATTTTACAGCATTCTGCCGCTCGTAAAACCGGCATCCGAAGGGAGGACCATTTTCTCGGTGCCCACATAGCTCAGGGCTGGGAAGAGGCCCAGGATCTTCTACCCCATCCAGGCATAATGGCACGCGTTGCCGTGAGTTCGGATTTTTCTGAGAAGGGCGCTCAGAACCCTGTCGTTGTGGTGTTTTGTTAGGAAGTTCACTGAAAGGTTTTCTGGCGTTGATTTTTAATTTCCGTGATCTCCGTGTAGAAAAGTCCCGGTCTCTACACCCTCGTTGACTCTGTGTCTAAGGGCCAAGGACAGACTCCAGCTGACTGCTTTGGAGCCACTTTGCTTTGAAAAGGCTTATTCCACCCAGGTGGCCTTAGCGCCTGATGGCCAACCCTGCCCCCCACGTGGAAACGCTAAGTGCCTCAGCTGGCACTGAGCTGGTATGTGGGTGCAGTCAGGAAGCTTCGGGCCACACTGTGCAGACTTGCTGTCTCAGGATTAGCGCTTTCTAAAGCCAGGAGAGAGATGTGTGGTAGGCACGTAACTCTTCCTCCCGAGAGAGGCGAGGGCTCTGTAGGACAGGATGCTTATTGATCAAAAGTCACAGGAGAAGGGAGGGCGGGAGGATGGTGGGGCTTCCACAAACGCTGCCTCCATGGAAAATTTTGTTGTCCGCAAAATCGTGGCCCGGTACCAATCCAGATCAACCCCAAACATGTTGGGCAGAGATGGCGCAGGCCTGGCACGGCTTGCTAGCCAATGCTGTGCCAAAGGCTTGACATGACAGGAGGCGACAAGACAAAGTATCGGAGTATGCCAGTTGGGCGCCAGCCTCCTTAGCTGTCGGAACTGGTCTCGGGGGGAAAAGCACAGCCCTTGGGTATGCTTTGGTAGGAGGCGTTTTCACTCTGTGAAAACAGCTGCCTCTCCCTTCAGGCTTCCTTCCTGTGACTGAACACACAAGAGGGGAAGGTCAAGGGCGAAAGAATAAAGCGTAGCTGGTACACAGAGCCATGTGCTCATCCTAGCTCACTTACTGACTTCCTCTATGTACAGAACAACAACAACAACAACAACGAAAGGGCTGAGCTGGGAGAAATGTAAATGAACAGAGCTTCGATAACAAAGCAATAAGCAATTTGAGATTCTTGGGGCGGGGGGGGGACCCTACCTATGAAATGATCTTGAATGGGTCCTGATTCTACACTGACTGCATTAAACACACACACACACACACACACACACACACACACACACACTCTCTCTCTCTCTCTCTCTCTCTCTCTCTCTCTCTCTCTCACACACACACACACACACACACAGACTGACTCACGCTTTCTCTCTCTCTTGACACACACTCACCACTCTCTCTCTCTCTCTCTCTCTCTCTCTCTCTCTCTCTCACACACACACACACACACACACACACACACACTCACAAAGTTCGTTTTTCCTTATCTGGAAGGTAAGGTCAAGAGCAGCACCTCGGTGAGTTATCTTGCAAGTAAAAATGGCAATGTTCATAAAAAGACAAAAAGGGGGCGTGGGCATGTATACTGGCCGGCCAGCTTGCTCGCTTGTCGAATACTGGCCTTGTTACGGAGAAGGGTCGAATTGCTGTCGATTATTCTGGGC
Organism: Eonycteris spelaea; assembly: GCA_003508835.1. NCBI lineage: Eukaryota > Metazoa > Chordata > Mammalia > Chiroptera > Pteropodidae > Eonycteris > Eonycteris spelaea. The sequence continues at coordinate 224,278 of PUFA01000310.1, read as the reverse complement.
GGAGAGGGTTTTTTTTTTGATATGGCTGGGGCAGATGGGCTGGAGTCCGGGTCTCTGGGTGAGCTTTCCGGAGCTCATGCCTCTCCTCCCAACAGGAGGGGTTCATCGTTGCCGCAGAATGTGAGGGTTATGGTCCTCTGTGCTGTAGGCGTCCCAGGGGGCCAGAACACACAGACACATAGTTCCTCTTGGCCTTCTGAGGCTTGCACGGACCCGAGCAGCAGCCGTTCGCAACCTTTACTGTTTCGGCAAAGGTGTATTGAGCACCTACAATGTTCCAGGCACCATTCAGGCACTGAGATGGGGGCTCCCCTGTAACATGCCTGGAACTGTGTTACTCAGTTACTCGAAGATACGGGTAACCTGATTGCAAGTGCCATCTTTCCATGCTGTTAGAAACCCATGCTCTTCTCCCAAGGTGATGTCTGGCCCTTCACCTTTAAGTTCTGAGACAGGTAACCCTGATGCTTAATTGGATGGAAGACACTCTGATCCTGTTGCTGCCCAGTGTCCCCCCAAGTCGGCCAAGGAAAGGCTGATCGTGTGATTCATCTTTTCCAATCCAATTCCTGTGTACCCCTTTGTTTACGCTGCCCCCACACATCAGCCTCCGCCTCGTTTGGGTGCACAGAGCTGGTGGAGATGGAGCAGCAGTTCATGTCCGTGGAACAGACTAAACGCTGCCTGCTCCAACCTGCCCATTACCATCCTCTCACTGGTTGGCAGTACTCGGGAGACAAAATGCAATTCACCTGAGCTCCCTGCATGCAGGAGTCCAAAGAATCATGATCAGGATCTCACAGGAAAGAGAAATTCATCTCTAAAGACGGGTTTACAGCTGACAGACTCCATCATTCAGATATGTCTGTCCCTGGCCTGGAATGGAAGGTCGAAACCAGAGCTCGGGACTCTGGAGACCTCCCTCTGGTTAGGGTGCGGATCAGAACAGATCGCTGTCCTGTCACAGTTCTGACACGTCGTATCTCTGTTAAAGCATGTAGTACGTTCATTCTGCCTTGCATTAAAGTCACTCAAATTCATGTTTTTCTTGACTCGTGGACTGGAAGCCGTGTGATGTCATGGTCCCCCCACCAGCACGTGCCCAGCACCACGGGCTCGGCGTCGAACCGCGTTGGTATGAATGCTATTGCCCACACATTCCGTCTTTAGAGGATTAATTAACCCATGACGATGTGAGCAGTGAAGCACGCCACACTGAGGTCAGGCACTCCCATCTGGGAAGCAGAGACTTTCTGTGGTCATTGCCTTAGGAACGACGGCATAGCTATGATGATTCCCTAGACATTCAGGGGAAATATTGTGCTAGCTCTGCATTTAATTTCCTTTGGCTCCAGTTGGTTTTATGACTGTTTATAAACCTTCTACTTACACTCAGATGGAATTCAGGCACTGGGAGCATCCTAATGTGTAAATGTCAGCCAGAAATTCTCCCCAGAGCTTATTCCTCAAAAGGAGCTCAAGGGAGCAGATCAACTATAGCCTAAATACATGTTTAGTAGAATTGTAGAAGGGAGGATAGGCAAACATTCTTCCCCACATTAATTTTTAACACATCCCACAATTGCAAGAGCTGGAATCTACTGCCTTTGTAGGAGCTGAATTTTCAAGATCAGAGGATTCAGCACCATGGTCAGAGCCTAAGAGATAATAAATTTGGGCCTGAAGTAAATGCTCTCTGTAGGAAAAAAATAAATAAAGGAAATCTTTACCTGAAGAATTCCCCTAAACAACAACGAGATACCCTACGCACCTATGAGAATGGCCAAAATTCAATACTAACAGCAGCAAATGCTGACGAGGATGTGGAGTGACAATATCTCTCATTCTTTGCTGGCAGGACTGCAAAATAGTATCAGCCACTTGGGAAGACAGTTTGTCAGTTTCTTACAAAACTAAATATACTCTTACCACATGATCCAATAGTCACACTTGTTGGTATTTACACAAAGAAATTGAAAAGTTATGTCCACACAAAAACCTGCATATGGATGTTTATACCAAATTTTGGAGGCAACCAAGATGTGCTTCAGTAGGTGATGGCTATATAAACCATGGTCCATCCAGACAATGGAATACTAGGCAGTGGTACAAAAAAAATTCAAGCCATGAAAACACATGGAAGAAATACATATCAATGCATATCAGTAAGTGAAAGAAGCCAATCTGAAAAGGCTACATACTGTGTGATCCCAACTGTATGACGTTCTGGCAAAGGCAAAACCATGGAGACGCTGAAATGATCTGCAGTTGCCAGGGGCTGGTGGGTGGGGATGAAAGGCAGGGCGCAGAGGCGTTTTAGAGCAGCGCGATGACTCTGTGAGACACCGCGGTGCTGGATGCCTGTCATTACGCGTTTGAACAGAGTGTCCACCACCAAGAGCGGAGCCTGCCATCAGCTGGACTTCGAGTGATCAAGGCGGGTCAGGATAGGTACATCGGCTGTAACGAAAGTGCCCGTCTGGTGCTGGATGTTCATGCCATGCATGCGTGAGGGCAATGGGTTCATGGGACTATTTCTGAACTGTCTCCATTTTACTATAAATCTAAAACTGCTCTTTAAAAAAAAGGTCTCAAAAAAATTCTTTTCTCTCCACTTTAATGACCTTTGTGCCAATGGTCAGATCAGCTAGAGAAAAGACCCTAGACCCCCAACTCCATGCTCTTCTAGGGGCCCCTCTGTCCTCAGGTGTTGCCTGGACCCACACCCACACCCACAGGTCTCAGTCTAAACTCATCCCGTGAAGTGTCTTTCTGACCTCGGAAGGAAGTGCTTTCCTAGTGTTGATTTTCGATGTCTGCTAATCTGTGAGATCAAGAGCCACTGCATCTCTTCGCTGTGCTAATCCAAATGTGCAAGAGCTCCTTCCAGACAGAGAACACATGGGACTGACCTTCGGAGCCTGGAAGATGATCTCCTGGTCCTGGAAGCACACCTTGGCCCCTCCCGATGTCTCTTCTAAGGGGAGCGCTAAGCCAGTGCAGGTGCAGACAGACTTGGAATGCAGGTGGCCCTGGAGGGCCAGCGCGGGAAGGAGCATCCCCTGTGTGCCAGATGTGAAGTGAAGTCGCCTCGTTGCAGCCTCACAGCAGTCTGATGCAGGTGGGACCTGCTCCAGCTTCCTCTCATCAGGACTGGCGCACAAACACGGATGCGATGCACAGCCGTGGTGAAGGAAACCCTTTCGGAAATTATCCGTGTGCCCCCTGTTCCATAACAATGTGCTTTCCCAAAGGTGTGTGAGTTAAGCTTCACGTACATCGTGTTGTCTTAGCATGTCATTTGAAGGTTTTTTTGCAAAAAATGTAGAATCCAGCAAAGTGATAAGCAGACCTCTGCAGTGGGAATATAAAATGTCCAATGAACCACTCGGTAGACGAGGGCTAACTGCTTCTCCGATCTATACGAGACGATACAAATTGAAGGATGTAGAGTGTATAAAACTGAAACGGCAATACACGAATATTACAAACTGACAAAGACACACCTGCACACCCACCCTCCTGATGGGGGTACACGTCAGGTGCAGTCTCTGTGACAGTGTCCCTGGGAACAGACCAGGGATCACATGCCACAGCTCAGGCTTTCTTCACAGGACCTGGAGTTAATTACTGACTCGTTGTTGAGTATATACATGCTTTCTCCAAGGTCTTCAGATCGTCCCTTTTTCTTGCAAGTTCCAAAACCAGTTGCTGCTTTTATGGAAAAATCTAATTGCTGTGAAGTCTAACGTATGTGCTACTTTCGTATCCAAATATCCTCCTTCCTGTTTAGTTCACAACATTCCCATGACTCACCTTTCGGTTATGGTCTATAAGGTACCACACCTCTTTCTGGTCCTGCCCGCACATATTGCTAAGTATCTTCAACTTTAGAAAAAAAAAAATTCATGAGCTATGTTAATAATATGAGACACTAAAAGTGACTTGTCTTACACAAAACAATAAATCACGAATTAGATTTTTTAAGCCCCATGTGCTTCTCTCCCATACTGTACAGCCTATACTTATAAGATTTTCTGTACCTTTTATGGTATGAGACGTGCCTGGAAAATTCATCATAAGATAGCATGTGCCTAGTTAAGTATTTGTTGGTTCTAACATTTTAAATTCTTTTTGAATTAGTAAAGAAGGACAAAGAAACGATACTTACTGGATGTTGTAAGATGAACAAAACAGTGACAGATACAAAGCAATGACATGTGAAAACTATGTCCACGTTTTTCTGGATAGTAGAAATTTCTGAAGAAGTTCCTAGCCTTCACCCAACCTGATGCTACTGTGAAAAAATGTGCATAAATGCATATAAATATAATGTACATAAAAATCCACGTTCAAATAACTCCTGTGGCAGGTTATCTCCTTTCTCTCTTCCCATCCAAACGATACCAGTTTTGTTCAGAAGATGAGAGAAAACATACCCACCACTAAAAATACTTGTCTAACACATCAGATGTCCATGTGACAGCTCTGGTCCTTGATGCTAACAAAAATCTTCTAGGTGTTTATGTGAAAGCCCTTGTGTTCGTGAACCCAGGGGCACTGCTCCTTCTGGCCTTGAGTACTGATGTGAAGCCCGGCACTGTGGCAGCCACCTTGCAACCATGAAGCGATGAGCATGAGCAGGACAGCCTACTAGCTAAGGATGACAGAGAAATATAGTTGGACTCTGGGTCCAGGACAGCTCTATTACCTCCCTTACAGCCTGGACTTCTTGTTGCTTGAAATAAATATCCACCACACTTGTTTCAGCCACCATTAATACGGTTCTTGGTTGCTTGCACCCAAATGCAGTATTAATCGGTACAACCTTACACACATCTCCTGTTTCTGAAACCCCAAAATAAACATTTCTCTTAAATTCAGAGAAAGGCTGAGTAGATTCCCACATTCTCTCATTTCAAACGTAGACTCTGAAGCCCCACAATAACCATTTTATTCATCACAATCAACCAGAGATAGATAAATACCAGAGTTAAATGTAAAAAAAAAAAATTCATATGTACATATAGTTGCTGATTCTTGGGATGAAAGACGACTATGTATAAAAAATATATCAATGGAATTATACGCTTTAGATTGACAAACGTCGTCTGACAACACCAGTGCCAGCCAGGTTGTGGGAAAATGGTCTCTGTACCACTTAGTGGGTGAACTGGTCCAGCCGTGTGCTTTGGAGAGCATTTTTCTATATCTGGTAGGTGCTGAACCTATCCAGTGACCCAGAAAGTCTTGCACACGTGCCCAAGAGATATGCAGAGGAATGATTGCTGGATTACTGTCTCATAACAACCTAGAACAATCTAGGTGTCCACCACTAAGTGAATGAATAAAAACATTGTGAACTACAGTCCTACGGTATTAAAATGAAAAAAGCAAAACCCAGCTCTGTGCATCAATATGGGTAGATTTAGTGGTATACCGAATCGTTACAATTTCAGGAATTTTGCAAGCTGATGATATATCAGTAGCTTGAGATCAGCCATGATAGAAGTATTTACAACATAGAAATTAGAAAAAGCTACAGCTCACCTCTCTGCCCCACTCCCGACCCACCAGCAAGAGCTGGTGGTTAAATATTTGCCGGCACGTGGGCAGATAGATTTTGAAAACAGGATTCTTTAAAAAGGCAAGTTACAGAATAATAACAGTATGGTAGCATATATTTAAAGCTTAAAACATAAAGGTGTTCTATGTAACATTTATCATAGCAATGTAGTGTAGAAGGATAAACAACACATTTGTGATCAGGATTGTCTAGAGAAGGGGTCCATGTAATAGGTGTGGTGAAAGAGAAGGCGGGTTTGAACTTTCTGTTAAGTTCCTTTTTTATTTTAAAACATAGAAAGCCAAAAGAGAAAAATGTTCATTTTTGTCAGTTATGGATGGTAAGTATGAAAATGTTTATGAGTCTCTGTGCTTATCTCTGTCATTTAAATTTCGAGATAAAAAATGGCCACCCACTAGGATGACTAGAATCAAAAGACTAAGTGTTAGTGAGAATGAGGGGAAGTTGGAAGCCCAGTATGGTCTTAGTGGGATTGTAAAATGGTACAGCCGCTTTGCAAAATAGTCTGGCAGTTGCTCAAGAAGTTAAACAGAAAGGGACCATATGACCCAGAAATCCCACTCCTCAGTGTATAGTCAGGGGAAATGAGAGCACACATCCTCAAAAAAGATAATGCATGAATATTTGTAGCAGCATTATTTATGTAGTCCAAAAGTAGACAGAACCCATGCATCAACTGATGAAAGGATAAACAAAATCGTGCCATATCCAAACAGGGGAATATTACTCAGCCATAAAAGGAAGTGAACCGATGTGTGCTACAACATGGATGGGCCTTGAATTACGCTAAGCAAAATCTGCCAGACACAAAAGGCCAGATGTTGTATGATTCCATTTGTATGGACCGATTACTTGCCTCCAGATCCACCCCACAGCGCTTGCAAATAATTTAAACTGAACTCAGCATTTCTCAGCACAATGCAGAGCCACCAAAATCCCTGAATTATCTCCTGCTTTCTACCATTATGACTAAATTGTACCCCGCCCTCCAATTCATATGCTGGAGTCCTGAATCTCAATACCCCAGGATGTGACTATTTAGAGAGAGAGCCTTTAAATAAGTTTGAATGAGGTCATTAGGGTGGGCCCTAAACCAGTGTGACTAGTGTGTCCTTATGAGAAGATTAAGACACAGGTGCACACAGAGGGAAATCAGCCATCTCGAAGCCAAGGAGAGAGGCCTCAGAAGAAACCAACTCTGTGACACCTTGGTCTTGGACTTCTAGCCTCCAGAACTGTGAGAAGGGAAATTTCTGTTGTTTAACCCCCCAGGCTGTAGTACTGCTAAATGGCAGCCCTAAGAAGTACCTCACTCATCATGTTCATAAGATGCTTGGTGACTCTGCTGGGTAATTTTATGCTGCCACTTGCTAGGCTTTGGTACCTAGTTGTCTGATCAAACATCAGTCTACATGTTGCTGTGAAGGGGTTCTTTTTTAGATGAGATTAAATCGGTAAGCTCTTAGTAAAGCAGATTACCCTCCATAATGTGGGTGGGCTTTATCTCATCAGTTGGCAGCTTAAGAGAAAAAGAGAGAGCTCCCCCAAAGACGAAGGAATTCTGACTCTTGACAGTCCTTGGATTCAAGACGGCAACATCAGCTCTCGCCAGAATTTCCAGGCTGCCTTCCCTGCAGATGGCAGACTTGCCAGTCCCTGCAATCATGAGCCAATTCCTTAAAATAAATCCCCCTCTCCCACACGTACATACTCTCACCCTACTGGTCCTGCGTCTCTGGAGAACCCTCACTATCACAGTGACTAAGGACTGATACACTTCATGCTCTTGCACTTGTTTTATGCAAAATATGTATTTCTAAATTTGTGAATGGAAGAGCTGGTCAAATTCTTGCAAATTCATGAGTGTGCTGTTCGTTCGTGTTTTAATGATGACATTGAGTTTTGCTGGAAGATGGCTTCAGAGAGCCAGGAGGGATTGAAGAGAGATCATTCATCCAGACGCCCTGCAATTTACACCCACGGTGCGCTGACAGCCAGTAAATTCCAATAGAATGAACAATTACGGTTATAATTTTGAAACTGTCTTTGTTATGAGCATCCTGCTTCTGCCTTTTGATCCTGCCTAATCTTGTTCCGCCCTGTCATTTACTGCCTCACTTCTTTCTTGAGAAATGGCAAGTTTTCTTTCTGCTCTGTTAAGTACATAAAGTGAGCTGCTAATCCAGTGAGAAGTCAGCTACATATGCGGAGGATTTGGCCAGGAGGGGAAACAAAGATGTGAGACATGAAAGGGCCGAGGAAGTCTGGAGAGTGTCAGGAGCACGGAGTGCGGGGAGGGCAGGCTACGTGGTGGCCTGTGACCCCATGCTCACCCATAACCAGGAACACTGACTTGTGTCACCAGCTGACGGATCAAGAACTAAAGCGAACGGGGCAATATAGGTTGCGCTGATGATTGGTTTTCCTGTCACCTTGCCTTAAAAAGTCACTGCCCCAAAGTTGTCCTTCCCTAATACACCTGTGAATTTCTAAACGTGAAGAGGTTTGCTGTGGAGGTGGACAGAATGTGAAGACCAGAAGCATCTCGACCCTGCTGGAAGAATGACGTGTGTGGGGTAGAGCCAATGAAGGACTGGTCTTTGAAATAGAAACGAGGCAGCCCACGAGGCAGACAGCAGACCTGTTGGGACATCTTGCTCGTCAGAGATGTCCCGTAGAACCTCTGCTGTCAGGGGCATGGCGCACAGCTGCCCTGTTCAGCGCTGCAGCATCCAGCCACTCGGCGCTTGAAATGTTGCTGGCGAGACTAGCAAAGGAATTTTAAATTATCAGTAGTCATATGTGGCTGGTGGCAACCGTGGTGGACAACACAGCCATGTGGTCTTTACAACATACCGTTGGACGTGTCTCTCAACATATGGTGTGGGGGAGGGGTGCCCCAAACACATGAACTCACTGAGCCTCTTGCTTCTGATGAGTGGGGTATGTTGCTTACCTGCCCAGCAGGATCTAATCTGGCAGGCAGTGGGTTAGAGCATCTCTTGTAGGAAACACTGTTACTTATGTTCGCCAAATGTACATAAGATAAACCTTTGTCTGATGGTCACTTATTACTCAAGAAACAGAGCTGAAACTTTCCACCTCTGATTTGTTTCCAAAGGTGAGATTTAAAAAAAAAAAAAAAAAAAAAAAACCTCAATTTATGGTAAATTTGGAAGAAAAATCTTGCCAGCCTATTAGGGTGCTTTCTAAGTAAAAGAAAATAACATTTATCAAGCTTGTCTTTCCTTATTCAAGTGATTAGAGATGATATGAACTTGGAACATAGAGACGTCTCACATTTGCCATGGTGGCAGGAGAATATTGAGCAGGGAAACCATTTGGCACTTGGTTCCCAGCACAAGCATGTGCACACACCCATCAGCTCATATGAGGAAGGAAATGTGCTTTGCTGGGAAATGTTCTGGGCTAAACCATGGACTCAGAAGTTTGGGAGTAACAACTCCGCTTCCTCTACTTAATCACTGGGAGCCGCTCGGTTAACCTTGATGGCTCGCTTTCTTCTTCATGGGTGGGGGATGGGGAATGCTTTCTCAGGGTTTCTTTGAGCAAAAAAAACTAGAACCATTATAAACATTAAAAACTTTTAACAAATACAAAGTACCCCCTCAATACAAATTATCAAAAAGATGTTGCTTATTTGATTTCTTTCTTTGGAGAAATGAAGCATTCTTTGAGTACAGTGTGGATGTGGTTTAAAAGCGCCATTACATCTGAGTCTTTAGAAGCGTAGGGGACTTCACAAAATGATCTCACGGTCAGGAAAGTGCCGTTTGGTTTCAGTGCCAGATTTTAAGAGAATTATTACAGACTGAGAAGGAAGTGAGTGGCTGCAGTGTACACGGTGACCAGCTTTCAAATAATAATTATGACTTGAGTCATCTCTGAGAAAGAAGTAAACACATTCTTTTACTTTGACTGCTGGATTATATTGATCAAATTCATCTACCCATTAGAAGGCACCATCTCACATTATTCTGGAAGTGGTCACCCTGAGTCAGGCTGAGTCATAGCTAATATGTTTGATTTCCTTCTCATTTGTTTTTACTCCATCCTCTGTATCTACCTCAATTTTTTCTTCTTCCCTCAGAGTCACTTGAGCATATGAGGACCATCCTTAATCTTAAAAGCAAGACGGACATTCCTATGTTAGGAGAGGAACTCCAATAAGAATAGGGTGCCTCATAATTTATTACCAAACTGAGACGTCAGAGAATGAAAGGCGGCCCTTTCAATAACTATGCCGGGGCAAGAAGTATACACTGATTTCCCAAAGAAATAAGCAGAAACCATAAGATAATCAACCATGATCGTTATCAACGCAAAAGCAAAATGAGACCAGCATACACCCACCAGAGTGACAGAAACAGAAAAGCACAATGCCACACAGTGGGAGTGTGTCTTACAACCACTTTCTGAAACCATCTGACATTGTCTAGTTGAAGATGAGCATACATGTATCTTATAATTCAGCAATTTCACAATCTTAAGATAGATCCTAGAATATTCATTGAAACATAGAAGCCTAAACCTGGAAACAGTACAAATACATCTCCACATTAAAGTAGGTACATTTACTAAATAACTATCCGTGTGGATAAACTTTCCAAGTGTTACATTTATTGAAAGAAGCAAATCCAAAAATATATGGTCATTTATGTAAGTCAAAATTAAGCAAGGATGCATGCTCAAAGGCTTAAACTATAAAAGTATAGATATTATTAAAAGTTAGGATGGTGGTTAGCTCCTTGGAGAGGGAAGAAAATATTAAGGAGGAGAGTCTCAGGTCTTGGAATTATTTTATTTGTTAACCTGGGTGATGGGGATACAGAGATTTGTTTATTGTCCCTCATGCTTCACATGTATATAGTCATTCCTTTTTATTGAGATGTAATTGACAGAACGTTGTGCAAGTTGAAGGTTTCAAATGTTGATTTGATGTATATTGTGATATGATTACCTCGTAGCGTTAGCTAATAGCTCTAGCATCATTGTCATTTTTTTTGTGGTGGGAACAATTAAGATCTAGTCTCTGAGCCGTTTTGAAGTTTATAATACATATCGTTGACTAATCCCTATGCTATGTATTAGCTCTCTGAGACTCATTCATCTACCAGTTGCAAATCTGTGCCCTGAAAAACATCTCCCCAGTGGTAACCACCATTCTACTCTCTGTTTTTACAGGTTCAGCTTTTTAAGGTTCCACATGTGAGAGAGCGCGCGTGGTATTAATCTTTATCTGACTTATGTCACTCAGCATAATGCCCTCGAGGCCCATCCATGTCGTTACACCTGGCAGGATTTCCTCCTTCCTCGTCGCTGAATAATCCGTTATGTGTGGGTAGCGCAATTTCTTTATCCACTCATCTGCTAACAGACACTTAGGTCGGCTTTTGTAAATATGGCTTTTGTGTTGAACATGTAGGTGCAGCTGTCCCTTTTCAAACTAGAGCTTTAGTTTTCTTTGGATCAATACCACATTTTGCAACAGTGGTCTCACAAGATCATAATTTTGTGCTTCCGTTTCTCTGGGAAGCCTGGTTCTTCTAATATTTGTCTTTTGGCTGGAATCCCATAGATCGTGTTGGCTTTCTTTGTTCTTTTTTTTGGTTTTTTCTTTATTTGCCTCGCACTGGATTATTTCAAAATTCCTAGCCTCTAAATCCTTTATCCTGTCTTCCGTTTACTCTGCTCTACCACAGAGTCTCTCTGTTGCATTTTTCATTTCATGCATTGGTTCTTATTTATGATTTCTGTCTGCTTGGAAAATTTTTTATTTTAATCTTACATTTTTTTTTTTGAGGTTTCGATGAATGGCTCTTCTGGGTTTTTCTTGTGGCTTGTTGAAGTTCTTCAACCCTGCTGTTGTGAACTCAGCTAGGTCACAAAATTCCGTGCCTTTGGGCTCCGTTGCTGGCGAGTTCTTCCCTTTCTGTAAGGGCAGGCTGCCTTGATTTTTCTCGTTCCTTGCAGTTTTGCATTGCCTTCACATTCGAAGTAGCAGACACCTCCTTAAATCTCTGCCGGGGGCTTCCGGATGAAGCCTGCCTCTCGATGGATGGCCGTGTGGTCGGCCGGGGTTTTACCTGTCTTCGTGGTGGCACACCTGCTGCGCTCTCCTTGCTCCCCCGTGTGGCAGGATTCTTCAGGTCTCTATCTTCTCTGGTTCTTCCAAGTCCCCAGGGCCGCTGCCGGCAACCTCTCCTGTTTTCCAGAAGGTGGCGCTATAGATCCAGTTCGCGGCTTCTCCCCTGCTCCCTCCGCGTGGCCTGTTGCCTGAGTGGACCCCTGTCTGCAGGAACCCGCCTTCCTCACTGCGCTGTGGACACAAGGAGCCTCGGCAGAGCTGGGGGAGGTGTGGGCTTAGCCCTTGGGGCACTGGGGGAGCCCACGGATCTGGTTGGGAGCATCTACGGGTGTGGTGCTCTCAGGCTGATGAGTGGGCTTCCTGCTGAGAGCAATCAGCAGGACGGGCGTCCCTTATCTGCCCCTCTCCCAGTGTCCTCCCTCCCCCCAGCCATGGAGGTCTCACCTCAGTCCTTTGGGTGCTGTTGGAGGTAAATGGGTTTGTCCTGTCCAGTGGCGAAGCTGGGTGCTCAGTCACTGCCCTCCTTTTCCCCCGAGGGAGTGGTGGCCACTGCGGGATCCGTCTGCGTCTGCGGTGTTTCCTTGCAGGAGGGCGGTATGGAGCTGGGAGTTTCTCTTCCGGCCCCCTCTGTTGCTACCAACCTTTTTCATATTTTCTTCTAGAATGTCATGCTGTTCTCTCCGCCCCCCACCTTCCCCTCCCCCCTTCCCAGGAAGGCTGGACTTCGCAGATTCTCTCTCCTGCGTGGGTGTCTGCCCAGGTCAGCACTCCTCAGTGTTTTCCCCCAACCATGGCAAGAAGGGGCCTGGGTGGGTTCGTTGGCTCCCCTGGTTCTGCAGCCCATTCCGAGGTCTGTCCGCCTCTTACTGGACGCACAGGGAGGTGAGACTCGGCCTGGGTCCCTCGGCATGTGGGGCTGGATCCCACACCTCCCACAAAGGTGCTTTTGTTGTGGATGGATGCCTGTTGTGTTGTTTTAAAAAGGAGGGTTGTCTTTACACCGCCATGACGCTGACATCACCGTCCCCCCCACCCGCCGCCGGGTAATAGTCATTCTTTACTATCTCATAACTAGAAAGACAAGGTGTAAAACGACGGTGTGATAAGGAGTGTGGTAGCTATTAGAACTGCTTGCCATCTGGGCACATAGTGGGGTTCTTCTTTCTGGCTTGTTGTGGTCGGGCAGGGGGCCGGGGGCATGCCCACATTGTAGAACATGGTGCAGAACTTAGAGTTTGTTCTGAGGCAGCCAGCGGTGGGTTTAGGATGATGATATAAGATGCGTCATGTTTTAACGGGATAATTCTTGGCGCTGTGCGGAGGATGCAGTGTTGAGGGCAAGCAGGGAACCCAGATAGAGAGCTCATCGTGGTGAGAGATGGTGACTTGAAACTTCAATGGTAACAGCAAAATAAAGGAGCAATTTTTTTGCAGGTGCATCCGAAGGACTTAGAGAAGGGTGGAAAAGAGGAGTTGGAGGGAAGAGAGTGGTAGCAGATGATCCTTCTGCTTTTGTTAAGCAACTGAGTATATATGGTAGGGCCATCTGCTGAATGGAGCAATGAAAGATTAAGAGATTTGAAGAGAGAAAATGGGCTCACGTTTCCTGTATTGGGCTTTAGATGTCTGTGCACATGATAGGCAGCCCCATCTCTCAGGGGAATACCCAGGGCTGAAGATGTGTAAGGGAGTCACTAGCATATACATGATATTTAATGCAAAGGACTAGGTTAGATCATCTGGAGAGAAACAGATAGAAAAAAAAATGTGAAGAGAGGAGAAAAAACAGGTGTGCGGTTGTAGAAGTCAAAGAAGAAACTGAGTTTTGAATGCTGTTGAGACGTTGAGTGAGATAAGAAAGCAATGATAGTATTTGACAAATGGAGGCTCTTGGCAGCTTTAATAAGAGAAGTTTCGACAAGCTTCTAGGGGGTGTGTGTGGGGGGGAAGGCAGGTTGAAAGGATTGACAGAAAATAGAACAAAATGAAAGAGAATAAAGGGAATTTTCATGATAAATTTCCTCCGACGGGGAGCAAAAATGGGACGGCGCTCGGAAGAGATTTGTGGTAAAAGCAGATTTTGTTTCTGTAAGGGTGGAGACACTAGACCATGATCGTTTGCTGATGGTGACCCAGGGGTGAGGACGAAACTAATGATGCAGGAGATCAAGAGGTTAATTCACCAAGGGAGAGAGGGGTCTGGTCCAGGGCACAATGGAAACGTCGTCCTTCCACAAAAAGAGAGACCCTCCATCCAAGGATGGAAGAGGCAGAGATGTTGGTCTGACTGGTCCAACTGTGAGAAAGTGCTCTTTGACTACTAGCTGTTTTCATTGACTTATGAACAGATTAAATGAAATAATAGTTGATGGAACCAAGTAAAGACCCAAAACTGCACAGCAATAGGATTCTCATAAAACAGTAAATGAATGCAAAAGCAGTCAACCCCTTTACATTTGTTGGTTAATGCTAAGAGTTCAGGGTAAAGAATGAATCCTCCAAGCATGTAAGTGGAAAATGAAGTTTACAAACAACGGGACAGTTCTGGTCCAGTCATGATGGAATAGCTTGAATCAGATGAACTCTCCTAAAAACGACTGTAAAAGAAGTTGAGTGTGCATTAGAAAACTGTTTAAAATGTGTGGAGAGGCTACGAGGGACACACAGTGAGGTGGAAGTCACATTCACCTGGCTTTTCCCTTGAAGGCATTTGCTGTTTCACAGTAAGCCGGGGTAATAGAGTCCTAGTAGAGAACAGCAGGTAGAATTTATTGTTTTAATATTCAGACAATTACGTATGTAGAGCATTCAAAAGAATCATCAGATAAACTGTTGCAATTAATGCATTCACAAGGCCACCAGATACAAGGTCAATATTAAAAAGTCAACTGCACTTTTATACACTAGCAACAAGAAATTAGACAATAGCATTTCTAAAAACCGGGCTGGCTTCATATTCTGCCATGATATGATGTCAGAAAAAGAAAACATTGTCTAACAAGTTGTGAGAGGATATGCTTGTGACCTGGCAAATTTCTTCTTCTTCAGAGAAAGGTATTCTTAGATATGCAAAGTTGTGCTAATTTTAATGGTGAAACATTGTGGGATTGCTCCTTGATTATGGCTCTTTTCCACTAAAAATTATTCTATGTACTTCAGCCACCTGCAAGATGAATCAAGATAAAGAATTCATGAATGACAGAGACATAGTTTGAAAAGACTGACAGCATCAGATGGTTTGAGAACAAATCATCTGGTAACTGTAAGCTACCAGAAAGTGTATTTATAAAATATATTTTTAAGCATATGTGCAATGTTCAATTTTTAGAATATTAAGTGGCCAAAAATAGGTAGGTCATAACAAAAGTGGAAGGTAGAAGATAATTTCCTCAAACATAATATTATTTCAGTATTGACATTAGTCAGAAAATTATAGGCTTAAGTGTATTTTTAGCTTTCTTGAAGTATAATATGCACATGTAAAAATGCACTGTATCATAAGTGTACAGTTCATCCTTGAAACCATTACATCCTCGAAACTGTCACAGATATCAAAAAGTAAAACATTGTTAACACCCCCATGAAGTTAAGCATATTTTTTAAAATTAAAAGTAACAGTAGAACAAAATCAAAAGATACCAAATACCCATCCACAAGTGTTATTAAACAAATTGCAGTTTCCTAAATCAGCAGAAGAGGGCACTCTTGAACTACAAAATATAGTAAGCTGTCTAAAATCCTTATCCTTTCCTGTTATTGCTGGCCCGAGAGAAAAAAAAGGAAATTTCCAAATGAATGGGAAATGGCAGATCGCATCCGAACAAAGCCAATATGTAAAGGAAACATAGAAAAATATAAAAACACTTCGGCTTATAAAAATTCCCTCCCAAAAATGAAGCAGAAGGAAATGGATGCCCAATAACCAATCCGAATTAAACATACTTATGCATTTGCAGATATGAAAAATGCCTAGAGTCACAAATTCAAAAACTCAGAACAGAAATAGACTCCCTGCACCAAGAAATAAAAAATAAAAACAAAAAACAAAAAACACAAGCACATCTAGGACGATAAAAAATGCGAGTCTTGCAGGAACTAACAGAAGAGCTTCTTTGGACCAACCCTCCTGCAAATAACAGCCAAAATTCATCATCGAAATGTAAAAAGCAACCACATGAAGTCGCTAAAGAACAGCCAAAGGAAGCAGAAACTTAAGAGGGGATTGACAGTGGGGGGAAGAGACCCGTCCTACTGGGTAAGTTTTCCATTTTGACAGTGTTTAGCCTGAGGACAGCCACAGCCCTCCTCCAGGGGGCAGCTAAAACTCTGATAGAAACCCACAATTTTACCGGCTTGAAAAATCAAAGGACAGAATTGAGGCACCACTGCATGTATACAGATGAGACTGACTATGTGTCGAGTGTGTCTCCCCAAACCATACTGATGTCCCAGCCCCCAGCACCTCGGAATATGACCGTATTTAGACCTAGAGTCCTTGCAGGTGCACCTAGCTGAGATGAAGTCATGCCGGAGTAGGGTGGGCCTGATCCAGTATGACCGGTGTCCACATCAAAGGGGGCACAGGCATGCGCACGGGGAGAGCGACGTGTGAAGATGGCAGTTCACTGCCAGATCAAATTTTCAAATTTTCCAGACGCCAGAGAAAATTCCAAAAGAGCAGCAAAAACGTGCTACACAGAGAAAAGAGCATGTGAAGGAAAACAAAATCCACAGTAACCACACCATTAAAGTGGGTGTCGGACCAAGCCTGTCACCCATTCCGATCCATGCCAGTGGGACCTCACCTAGTGAAAAGGTTTTCAGGTTGATTCACAGAGCAAAGCCCCACTCCGTGCCGAATTCAGGAGCTGCAAGTAAATCCGAGTGATTCAGAATGAATAAAACGGAGAGACGGATACAGGTACAGCAGGCACATAAAACAATAAGGGAGCAGAGACTGGGGTCACATTCAGAATACTGCATTTGGACAAAAAGCATTAAAGGAAATAGAATACCTGATAATGCCCAGAGCTGCCATTCACAACGATGATGCCACAGTTGCAGATATATATATATATATCTCACAACACAAACTGCCTGTATGGATCAGAAATGTAGGGAGAAATACACAAACATACCGTGACACCAGGAAATATCATTTTCAGTCCAACACAGGGCACAGGCCAAATAGACGAAAAGTAAGATTATAGAAAATCTAACCAGCATAATCAATAGAGATTAGATGTCCTGTGTGTGTGTGTGTGTGTGTGTGTGTGTGTGTGTGTGTTTCATGCTAACAGAGTCTACCTCAAAGGCATAGCAGGTGTCTCTGTTTTTCTGCCTCAGGGTCTTCTGCAAAGCCACTGAAGCCTGTAGTTATGGACCAAATAATTGCGTTTCCCCCAAATTCACAGGTTGGACCCCTAACCCTCAGTGTAGTGGTATCTGGAGATGGGCCTTTCCAGTTAGGTTTAGATGAGACGATGGGATTGGCACCCTTAGAAAAGGAGGACCCAGAGACCCCTCTCTCTGCCATGCGAGGACACAGAAGGAGGCCGTCTGCCAGCCAGGAAAGGGCTCTCGCCAGAGCCAAGGGCTCCGCGGCCCCCTGATCTCAGACGTCCAGCCTCCAGGCCTGTGAGGAAATAGCCCTGCTGTTTAAGCCGCGCGGCCTGTGGTATTTGTTAGGGCGTCCTGAACTGCCTGACGCAGACTTGGGTACCGAGACGTGGGACGTTACTGTAACACATGCCTCAGAGGAGTGCGGAAGCCGCTTTGGACCTAAACGGTGGGGAGCAGCTGGAAGACTTTTGAGGTCCAGGCTAGAAATACGGATGTTGGGGCCGGTTGCGGTGAAGGCTCCAGCGGTAGAAGCTCCCGAGGAGCATGTCCTTGGGAAGTGGAGGGAAGGTCCTCCCTGCTCTGATGTGGCGAAGAACTTGGCTGAACTGTGTCCCAGTGTCTCGGAAGGCAGAGTGCGGGAGCGATGCAGCAGGGTATTCAGCGGAGATTTCTAGCTGCGTGTCGAAGGAGCGGCATGGTTCCTCTTGACGCGTGGAGTGAAATGAGAGAAAAGAGAAAAGTCGAAGAAGAAATCGGTAAACAAACAGGAACCAGAGGTCGAGGTTTGGAGAATCCTCTGTATTGCAATAATAATAATAATAATAATAATAATAATAATAATAATAATAAAATATAATAATAATGAGAAAGCTTGTTTTGGCCGGGACACTAAGGGTTTGGCCAAACAACCATCTGATAAAGAGACCATGAGGGGAAAACAGGGGTGTAATCAGAGATCTCCATGGAAGTCAGGAGTAGAGACGAAGTTATGTCAGCAGAGCTACTGCCGGTGTGAGCTGAAGGGGACAGAGAAAGTGGGCGGAATGAAGGCAGGGCTGTCAAATGTCTCAGTCCCTACAGGACAGGCTCATAGCTGCAAACCTCCAAGTTTGTGGACAATATAAGACAATAACTTCAGAGGAAGCCAAGGAAGGGTTCACACGAACTCTATTATGTCTGCAACTCTTTTGTAACTCTAGAAGTATTCCAAGAAAAAAAGTTATATTAAAAAATAAAGGACAATGAAGAAAGACCACAGACCGGGAGAAAATTATATACATACGTACACACTGTGTGTGTGTGTGTGTGTGTGTGTGTGTGTGTGTGTGTGTAGAAAGAGACTTGCATCTAGCATTTATAAAGAACTCCGACATCTCAATAATAAAAGACAAAAAAAATAGATTATTTGGAAGGACACTTTACAAAGGAAGATAGAGAAATGGCTAGGAAACACACAAAAAGGCACTTGACACCATTATTACCTGGCAATGTGCCTTAAAACCCCAGCAAGACACCACTTGACTGACACCCGTTAGAACGCTGCTGAGCGTTTGAAGCAGCTGGCACTCTCATCGCCGGTGGAGGTGGACAATGGTAAGACCTCTCTGGGAAAAGTTCTGGCAGTTCCTTAGGAGGTTCAATATCCATGGACCGTAGGACCCAGCTATCCCATCCCTCAGGACATTCCCCAGAGAAATGAAAATGTATGTCTCTTCGCAAAATGACTTACACATGAATAGTTACGGCATCTTCATACAGAATACCCCAGACCTGACCCGAACCCGAATGTCGAACGGATACATCGTGACGTAGCCGCAGCGTGGAATTACTGCTCGGCAGCGTGAAGGCCGAGATCACACGCAGCCGCACCGCAGAGACCTGTGCCGAGGGCCCAAGTCAGACGCAAAGGAGTGTCCGCGTCACTGTGCCACGTAGAGGAAGTTCAAAAACAGCACATAAGCTCTGGTGACCAGAATCAGAATCCGGGGTGCCTGTGGCGCCGGAGGACCTACTGGAGGTGGCACAAGGGAATCGGGGTGCGGGGGGCGATGGAAATGGTTTATATCGTCATCTGAATGTTAGTTTGACGGATGATACTGAGCTAGACCTGCAGTCCTGCGCAGGGAAAAGCCCGGCCTCCCTCCTGACTTTGTCCTCGGTGTCTCTCTACTGTCACACGCCTGCCACGTCCACACACACCTCGCTTCTGGCACTTCTGGGCAACCAAGGTGTGAGAGTGTTCCCTCACCCAGCAGTTCTCTGTGGCACCAGCTGGGAGTCCTACAATTTCACTTAATTCTGACACTCTCAGCTCCCCCGGGTGGGCGGCTCAGTGGCACAAGGCTGCTCCCACCCCACTTCGGGTGCCAGTAGCAGATAGTAGGTCCGCAGGTCATCCATCCACAACCCAGTCCGACTCAGCAGGTTGGAGGTTTGCTTAATTAGCCTGAGGGGCTCATGGAACAACACTTACATTTACCAGTTTAAAAGGATTCAGGTGAAGGACATGGATGAAGCAGGCCAGATTGAGGCAGGACAGGGCAAAATATCCCCAAGTTGGGGAGACCCAGCCCTGTACCCAGAGAAGAAGAGGGTTCTTTGTCGGAGAGTGTGGAAAGAATTCACCGCACACTCTAAAGTTAGAGTCAAAAGGAAAGTTTATCAGAAAAGGGGTGACACCCCACAGACAGAGAGCAGTCTTCTCTCAGAGACAGGGAGAGGGACCGAGGGAGTCGTGGGAAGACAGTAGAGATGGGGTGAGTGCAGGGAATTCAGTTTACATATCAACCTTTCGTTCCTGTGAGTTATTGTTTAAAAAACTTCGTTCACCCATTTCCTCTGATGTGGACATGTAGTGAGGAAGGAAGGTAAGAATATGTAGCGTGAAAGGCCTGCTGGCAGTTCCCAGCGTTTAATCCTAGGTTCCCCATGGTTTTAGCCAAAGGGAATGACTCTTGCTTCCTGTCTCCCCTTCACAGGTGTGGGGAATGGGTTGTCAGCAATCCCAGTAGAAATTGTCCTTTGTTCTGCAGGTGTCCCCCTGGCCTGGCTGCAGCGCTGATCAGCATGCTGTAGCCTTGGAATGTGCTTGACTAACATTTTCAATTCTCTTGCCTCCTCCCTACCTGAAGATGAAGGGATGCACTGAGTGAGGTCTGTCCCTGTGATGCTGGGCTGAATCACCCTTCCTGTGTGGATGTGCTCACCTATTGAAAGTTCCCAAACCCCATGCTATTGGGATTTTTATGGAGGCTTCCTCACATGGGCATTATCAATTATGCACTTTATTTTCAAACCCTGTCCCCACTTGGAAGGGTGAGGGGGCGGGCCAAATAGTCCTAGTTTCTAATTATGAGGCGGTTTTTCTGGTGACCAGCCCCCATCCAGGAGCCATCTGGGAGCCCACTCACTGTCCCCTCAATAGAACAAAAGATGCTCCTGGTGCTCTTATTGCTTAGGGAATCACAAGGCTTTCAGGAGCTCTGGGCCAGGAGCCGGAGGGGGTGCAGAGACTAATATGTCGATTTTCTATTATACATACATTTGTCAGAAGCCACTGACATGTATAATTAATATCTTTGCATACTACTCTCTATAAACTATACCTCAATAAAACTGAGCAAAAAAGCAAATTCATAGAACTAAAATTTAAATGCAGAAATAAAATCTCGGATTATTATGTAAGCCAAAGTTTTAAATATATTTTATTTCCTCCATCCTTCTAGTCTAGTTATCAGAGCATATCCAATCAGAGTCCTATCCAGGTCTCGTGGGGCCTGAAATGTATGTTATTTCAGAGTTCTGTTGCGAACAAGAGAACACAATTTTATGATTATACAATTAGGTGGGATTGAGAATTTTTTTTTAAGTGATAAAGCAAACTTAAAAATTGTAAAAAGGTGGTAATTACCACCAATGTTACAAATCTAATCTAATACCTTAATTTATTGCCTGGCAAACCTCTGTGACATTTTTCTGTTCATGTTTTGGCTGCATGTTCTTTGATCTCCTGTTTATATGACAGTGATTTTGCAATATCATTTTTTGATTGAAAAGAAAGGTATTTCACCATTGCAGTATGGTTTTATATACACGTTATATAGTATATAATTTATTCTATCCATGTATATTTATGACAGCTTATAGGGATGCATAAAAGGTGCCCCTTCATCCGCAGACATTTCTGTGTGTGGTTGTAGGTTCAAGCCCTGGAAATATTCTTTCATGTGATTGTCACAGAAAGGCATGACGCATTCGTAGCTGGATGTGCTGCATTGTCAAATGAATTTCTGAAAAGAGTCTTCTGTTTTCACTAGGCATCTGTGAGAGTCAAATCCTGCACTTATGATTTTATATACCTAACAACTGCAGGAATTCCCCGGGGACCGACTAGCTGCCACTTCCCTCCCTGCATTCCAACCTTGGTCTGCCATGACCGGCAGCATAATGGGCTGCTGGGCACACACTTCTCTTGCAGTAGGGCCACTGGCTCACACCTTTATGTCATGTTGGCTCGGTGGGTAAGAGAGTTCTTGGAACTGTTCCAGCACCAGGATGCCTAGTAATAACTACAGAAATAACTGCAAATCACATAAAGCTGTTCTGTTAAGTCCGCGTACCCCCATTCCAGTTTGCCTTAGCCAGGTCCAAGTAATGCTAAGGCCACCCAGTAGGACTGGATCTGAGGAGGCAGGCAACCAAGGGAAAGCAGACTGAGGTTAAAATAACGCACTTTGCCAGTTTTACAGAAACATATGACCATTTGAACACAGTGCTGGACCACTTTCTGGGACCTTGGAGAAGGCTGTGTGAGTGGGTGGTCCCGAAGCTTAGTTTTCGTTAACTCTGTTCCTGTCAGTTTCTGCTTATAATTCTTTGCTAGTTGGACACTTCTTGAGAGCCCAGTCTCATTCCAATGATGGAGAAACCTCAGCCGTTTACTTTTCCTCCCAGAAAATCATGTTTTTCTGTTTGATTTGGAAGTTGTCCAGTTTCTACAAAAGATGATCCTAAATTTATACTGCAATTCATCATGCAGAGGACACACAGGGAGGACAGCACAAGTGCAAACTCGAATAGCAAACTAACTAGAAACACAGCACCCCTTTTGGGGACCGAAAATCTTTCTTGAGACAGACTGGTTTTGGAGGAAGCCATTTTGGTGGTGATGGGTTTCAGGTCTTGCTCACTCTTTCCCATTATGTTGGAAGTCAAATGGGGGAAATAAATAGATGGAACCTTCAAAAGGTATGCAGAGAAGGATACAGAGACAGAACCTATAAAAATTCAGACTATCTGTGAAAGATCCACCCGGAAAAGTAGAGTCAGTTACTTCCTGCAAGAGAAAGATTCACGAGCTATATCCTCACGGAGAGAGAATGTAGGCCCTCTGGCCAATTCGAATCCTTCCTGGAGCAAAGATATAATAGATAGGTACATAAACTGATGAGTAATACGTAAATCTGAAACCCTCCCCAGTTCCACACAGCTCTGTTCTGCTCTGTGAGGCAGTGTGGTATGAGGTAAGTGCTCTTTGCACGTCATAGGGAGGGATTGACTAGCGGGCTGATAGGTTGTGAGCACTGGCTGGTGAGGGGCTGACCCTACAGAGCAGGATTCACTTTAGCACAGCTCTGGTGCCTGGCTGGTCTGCCCTTTGGGTGTGTCCTCTTCAGATGCAGCCCTGGGTGGTGCTCTGGCTCTGGTAGAAGCCGGCCACGGGGTGTGCCAGTCCAAAGGCCTGCTGGGAGGGTCCAGTTTCAGGCCAAGCTCAAGCCAAGCCTAGCCTGTGCGCTGCTTGGGACCACCTGGCAAGAGTCACCAGGCAATCCACAGATGGCCGCCACCCGTGCTGGGCTTAGAGGCGCCTTGAGAGTACTTGGCTTGGGGCTGCTCAGCCGGAGGTACGGGGCATGCTGAGGCCAGATGCCGCTTGTTTGGGTTTTGTGAACCTTTGAGAGATTTTAAGAAAGTCCACAGTATGAGCTTAGACAGGTCATTTGTATGTAAAAAAACAAATAAACAAAAACCAACTGCAGGTGGCTTGGATGGACACACACATGGAGAGGGGCAGGGTCTCAGAATCACCAGGGCAGGGTGACCAGCGTTAGCCAGGTTGATGGAGCTTAGATATGGCAGCTGCCTGCATCCCCGTGCCAGGAGGCAGGAGGTCTCCACAAAGAAGCAGTTGCCCTCTGCCAGTACTTCTGTCTGGGGGAAAAGCCGCCCCTCTAGCCCTCACCCTGAAACCAGACAACTCAGGTCCTCCCTCTATGTCCTTGGTGCTCCTTGAGTAGCCACCCCAGCACTGGAGCTCAGAGTGAGTTCATCACCAAATAAGTCCACACCCAAGCCCTTTAAGAGGGATGTTTGTGACTACTGCAGACCTCCATCTCAGCCACAATCTCCGCTGGTTTTCACAGGCAGAGGGGACTCCTCTTCCTAACATGGAACCCTGGACTGGGGAGCCCAGTGTGGGGCTAGGACCCCTCACTCCTCCAGGGAGACCTCTGCAGCCAGATACCCCTTCCGACTCTCAACCGCCACACTCAGGTATGGAACCAGCCTGTTCTGCTTCTCTGCTCCTCCTACCAGTCTTGAGCTAGCCTTTTGTGTGTGTCCCAGTTGTAGGATTTCTGTTCAGCCATATCTCAGGCAACTCTCAATGATGGTGGTTCTGTAGTTTAGTTGTAATTTTGATGTGGTCGTGGAGGAGGCAAAGATAGTGTTTACCTACTGCACCAACTTTACCAGAAGTCCTCTTAACTTTCTAAGTTCTATCTTTTGAAGAGCAAGAGTTTCAAGTTTTGATGAAGTCTATTTGATTAACTTGTTCTGTCATAGGTCATGGTTTGGGTATTGTGTCTAAGAAGTCCCTGCTTAATCCAAGGTCACAAAGATTTTCTTCTAGAAGTTTGTAGTTTTAGCTTTTATACTTAGGTCTATGACCTAAGTTCAAGTTGATTTTTGTGTGCTGTGGGTTAAGATTTTGTTTTGTTCTTTTCCCTCAGGACCATTTGCTTTTGAAAAGTCTATTACTCCCCTACTGAATGCCTGGGCACCTTTATTGAAAATGAATTGGCCATAAACATATAGATTTAATTCTTAATTCTGACTCTCAATTCTATTTTATTGATAGTTATATCTAGCTTTACACTAACATTACCCATTTAAATCAGTTATACAAAATCTTACACTATTCTTTCCAAAATTGTTTTGGCTATTTCAGGTACTTTGCATTCCATGTACATTTTGGGAACAGCTTGTCAATTTCTGTTAGAATGCTCGCTAGGGTTTAGACGTGCACTGAACCTGTAGATCGCTTTGGGGATATCGTCACCTTCCAATATCGAGCCTTCCAATTCATGAATGTGGAATGTCTTCCTACTTCCTTAGCTCTTTTTTTTTTTTATCTTAGCAACACTTTCTAATTTTGATTCTACTTGTGTTTTAGTCAATTTGTTCCTAAGCACTTAATTCATTTTGAAACCATTGTGAAAAAATTATTTTCCTGATTTCTTTTTTGGATTGTTTGTTGCTGATATTTAGAAATACAGCTGGAACTTTGTCTTGTGTCCTGCAAGCATGCTAAACTCATTTATTAATTCCAGTAAATTTTTTTCTTGATCTTTGTTCACATACCAGATTATATCATTTGGGAATAAAGACTAACTTCTTCCTTTCGATCTGTATGCCTTTATTTTTCTGGCTTTATTGCATGTCTCCAGTACAATGTGGAATAGGGATGGCGAGAGCAGACATTCTTGCCTTATTATCAGAGGAAAAGCAGTCTTCCATCATTAAAAACAATGTTGGCTGTACCTTTTTCGGAGATGCCTGTCATATAAAGAGGTTGAGGAAGTTCCCTTCTGTCCTCTTTTGTTGAGAGTTTTCATCATGAATGGTTTGGGGCTGTTGTCAAATGTTTTTTCTATTCATTAAGATGATTAGGTGGGTTTTGTCCTTTATTCTATTAGTATGGTGTATTATATAAATTGATTTTTGAATGTTAAATCAACCTTGCAGTCTTGGGATAAATCCTACCTGGTCATGGTGTATAATCCGTTTTACAGGTCGTTGGATTTGGTTGCTAATATTTTGTTAAGGATTTTTGTGTTTGTGTTAATCAGGGACATGATTTTTAGTTTTTTTAACATGTCTTATTTGGACTTTGTCTGAAGCATAATACTAGATTCATAGAATGAGTTGGAACGTGTTCCTTCCTCCATTTTCTGGAAGCATTTGTGTGGGGTTGACATTCTTTCTTTCGATATTTGACAAAAATCCACCTTTGAAGCTATCTGGGCCTGAGCTTTCCTTTGTAGGAAGATATTTTTAAAAGATTTTTTTGTTTGTTTGCTAGTCTCAAGTATACGGTACATTGGTTAGATATTTATATGTTTTATGAAACGATCCCTCTGATTACTCTATCTTCCCTCTGGCTCTACATATAGCCATTGCATTACTGCTGACTGCATTCCCTACGTCATGCTCCCCATCCCCATGACCATCTATCAACTAATTTGTACTTCTTTCATCCTTCACAGCTTTCTTCCAGCCCCCGCCCCAAAACTCCCCTCTGGCCATCACCAGATTGTCCTCTATATTTGTGAGCCTGTTTTCAATTAGTTTGTTCTTTTTTGTTCCTTGGATTCTGCTTATTAATGAAATATCATATTTATCTTTCTCTGCCTGACTTATTTTGCTCAGTGTAATAACCTCTAGGTCCCTCCATGTCATTGCAAATGGCAGGATTTCATATTTTTTAATGGCTGAATAATATTCCATTATATATATGAGCCATAACTTCTTCACCCAATCATCTGTCGATGGGCATTTAGGTTGCTTCCATATCTTGGCTATTGTAAATAGTGCTGCTAGGAACACAGGGATGATGGATAGATCTTTACAAATTATTGTTTTGGTTTTCTTTGGATAAATACCCAGAGTGCAATTGCTGGGTCATAAGATAGATCCATTTTTAATTTTTTGAGGAACCTCTAGACTGTTTTCCATAGTGTCTGTATCAATTTGCAATCCCACCAATAGTGTATGAGGGTTCCCTTTTCTCCACATCCTCGCCAACAGTTCTTGTTCTGTGATTTATTGATGACAGCCATTCTGACAGGTGTGAGGTGATATCGTATTGTGGTTTTAATTTGCATTTCTCTAATGATTAGCAATGAGCAGATTTTTAATTACAAATTTAATATCTATGTGTGTTATAGGTCTATTTAGCTTTTGTTTATTTTTGAGTCAATTTTGGTAATTTGTGTCTTTCTAGGAATTTATCCATTTCATCTAAATTATCTAGCTATTGTTACAAGGTTGTCCATAACATTCTCTTATAATCCTTATTATTTTTGTAGAGTTGGCACTGATGATCCCTTTTTTATTTCTGATTTTGGTAATTTTTGTCTTTTTTTTCATAATCTAGGTCAAGTTAATCAACTTTGTTGAACTTTTCAAAGAACTTTGTATCTATTGATTTTTTTTTTATTTTTCTGCCTTTTTTTTTTTTTTTTTTTTTTTACTGATTTCCACTAAGATCTTTATTATATCTTTGATGCTTGCTTTAGGTTTACTTTTCTAGTTTATTAAAATGGAAGCTTAGATTATTGATTTGAGAGCTCCCTTTTTAATTTAGGCGTTTAAAGCTATAATTTCTCCCTAAGCACTGTCTTATATACATCCCATAAATTTTAATGTGCTGTTTTCATTTTAATTAAGTTCAAAATATTTTAAAATTCCCATTGTGAGTTGTTCTTTGATACATGGGTTATTTAGAAGTGGGCTGCCTAATTTCCAAAGATTTGGGGACATCCCAAATTTCACTCTGTTGGTTTCTAATTTAGTTCCATTGTAATCAGGTATACTTTGAATGATTTAAATCTTTTTAAATTTATTGAGACTTGTTTTAGAACTAGTACATATCCATGCTGGAGAATATTCCATGTATGCTTGAAAGAATGTGTTTTCTGCTATGGTGGGATGCAGTGTTATGTATCATTTCACTAGGTTAAGTTGGTTAATAGTATTGGTAAAATCTTCTGTATCCTTGCTAATTTCCTGTTAAGTGTTTCTATCAATTAATAGAGAGGTGAGTAACGAAGTTTTATCTAATTGTTAAACTATCCATTTATCTTTTTAACTGTGTCAACTTTGCCTCCATATTTTGGGGCTGTCTCATATACATTTACTTTGATAATTTTATGTCTTCCTGATGTATTGGGCCTTTTTACCATTATAAAAGATCTCTTTTGGTTTCTAGCAATACTTTGAGTCTGATCCAGTTTGTGTGATGTTAATATAGCTATTCGAGCTTTCTTATGATTATTATTTGCGTAGTACAACAGTCCCCCTTATCTGCAGTTGATATGTCCAAGACCCCCCCTCCCCGTGGACACCTGAAACTGTGGATAGTACCAAACCCAATGTGTACTACCTTTTTTCCTATACATACACACCCTGTGATAAAGTTTAATTTATGAAATAGGCACAGTAAGAGAGTAATGACAACAATAATAAATGAGAACAATATTAATAGTGTACTGTAATAAAAGTTATGTGAATGCAGTCTCTCTCTCTCTCGAAAAAGATCTTATTGTGCTGGACTCACACTTCTTCCTGTAATGATGTGAAGTGTTAAAATGGCTACCTGACGAGGTGAAGTGAGGTGAATGACCCATTATTAGTAAAATAAGGGTGACTTGAACACAAGTACTGCAATAACAGGACAGGTGATCCGATAACTGAGGTGGCTACTAAGTGACTAACAGGTGAGGAGCATATCCAGTGCGGACTGCTGGACAAAGATGCGATTCACTTCCTAGGCTGGACGGAGCAGGGTGGCATGAGATTTCAACACACGACTTAGAACGGCATGCCATTTAAAACTTATGAATTGTGTATTTCTGGAACTTTCCATTTAATATATTTTGGACCAGTGTGGGTAACTGAAATCACGGAAAGTGAAACAGTGGAGAAGGAAGGAGGGACTCCTGTATATCTTTTCCCATTATTTTACTTTCAGCTCATCTGTGTCTTTGAATCTTGACGTGTAGTTCTATAGTCAGAACATAGTTGGATATTAGTTACTTTTTTAGCCACTCTGGCAGTATCTGCCTTCCGATTGGAGTGTTCAGTTCATTCACATTTAATGTAATTGTTGTTTTGGTTGAATTTACACCTGGTGTTTTTCTATTTGTTTTCTCTGTGTCTAAATCTTTTTTGTTAATGTGTTACTCCTTATTGCCTTCTTTTATGGTAAACAAAACTTTTAGGGCACCATTGAAATTCCTCTGTTAATTTCTTAAACATTTTGCATGGCCTTCTTAGTGGTTGATTGTTCTAGGGATTACAATATTCATCTGAATTGATTGCAACCTACTTCAGATTAATACTCATGTAATTTTGGTTAAACATAGAAACTTTACTACACTATAGCTCCATTTCCTTCTCTCCTTACTTCTGAACATCTAAAGATGCTAATTATATATGTACATTTACTATGTTTCTGTAGTTCACAATTTATATATAGCATATAAATGTGCTATTACATCTATCTATGTTATAAACCCAGCAATACACTGCTAACTGTTGCTTTAAACAATATGTATTTTAAATAAGAGAAAACAAAAAATGTATACACTTATTTTTATTTATTATTTATTAATCACTTTTCGTGATCTTCATTTCCTCCTTTGGATTGAATTTCTGTCTGGTATCACTTCTTTTTAGCATGAAGGACTTCTTTTTGTTAGTGTAAGGCAGGTCTACGATGAATTCTCTCCACCTCTGTTTATCTGGGAGTCACTTTACTTCATTTTCATTTTTGAAGGACAGTGTGATGGTTAATTTTATGTCAACTTGACTGTGCCCAGATTAAACATTTCTGGGTCTGTCTGCGAGAGTGTTTCCATGTGAAATTAGCAATTGAGTCAGTAGAGTCAGTGAGTAAATTACCCACCCTCGCGTGGATGCTCATCCAACCCCCTGAATGAAATGAAAAGCAAGGAATGCAGAACTCACCCCTTTTTCTTCCTGCTTGCCTGCTGAGTTGGGACATTGGTCTTCTCCTACTCTGGGGTAGGGACTTATGTCATCAGCTTCCCTGGTGCTCAGGTCTTTGGACTCAGACTGGAATTATATACCATTGGCTTTCCTGGGCCTCCAGGTTACACACATGGAAGACTGTAGGACTTCTCAGATGCCATAATGGAGTGAGTCAATTTCTCATAATAAATCTCTCAACAGATAGACAGATATCTCTGTTTTCCTCCCCATAAACACACACATGCACGCACACATA
Source organism: Eonycteris spelaea (assembly GCA_003508835.1). Classification (NCBI taxonomy): domain Eukaryota; kingdom Metazoa; phylum Chordata; class Mammalia; order Chiroptera; family Pteropodidae; genus Eonycteris; species Eonycteris spelaea. The sequence continues at coordinate 194,929 of PUFA01000310.1, read as the reverse complement.
TATCCACTTATGTGGCATTTATAATGTACCATTTCAATGAGTTTCTTTTATATCCAGTACCCCCATGGAATGAGCATGCTCACCCGAAACTACCAGAACTATCAGAATCTATCAACACCACTTAAAATGTAAAACAAGTATATGACTTAAAAAAAAAAAAAAGATCTTATGCTTCAAATGGCTATCACAGTTAGGTAAGTTCTTCCACCAGACAGAACCATTTGGACCCTTTCAAAAGGCATCTCTTTATCTTGATATCGCTACCTGAAATGCACGAGGGAGAGAACTTCTCTTTGGCCAGAGAAGGGAAGAGTTGTAGAAGAGTTGGTCTGGCACCGATGTCCAGAAATTAGACTCTCCTCAGACTTACAGATATATTATTAAGAATTTACTTAAAAGAGCGGGGGAATGCCTTCCTTCAGGGAAAAGTTTCCCAAGGCCTGTTTCACACATGCTCCCATTTTTTCTGGATGTTGACCTCAGCAGTGCCACACTACTGTACTTTTAAGGTTCAAAACCTCATGTGAACATTTCCAGATATCAGAGCTACGTAATGCTAGATTTGACTTGTAGACACTAACAAAGTACCTGCATTCAAATCGTATCGATTTTAACTCAACCTCGAATCTGGCTCTGTGTATTACATAAACTTGCCTTGCCTGGATATAAATAGAATACCGGGCAGCAGTGAAATTTCCACATTATTTTTCCTCTTTTTGTTCCATTTACAGCAAGGAGCGTTTTTTTCTCCCTGCAAGCACATGTTTGTAAGTGTTCTGCTCAGCAGGGGAAGCTCATACTACCAGAGTGAGTTAATTTTAAATATGCAAGCAGATGCTTTTATGCCTATAGGAAGGGAACTAGCTAATAACCACATCAAGGAGGAGGATTTGGGTAAATAAGTCTGGATTGGCTGCAAACACAGAAAGCATGAGGGCTCTTACTAGGTAAGGAGAAAATCTCATTATCTCATCAAGTTGTGGGGGAAGGAATTTGGAGGTGTTTTGTTTCCAGTAACAAGTGCCTTAGCTACCCGCCCTAGAGTATGGAAGGGCCATTAGCACCGAGGCTGCTGCCTAACGTACCTGGCTCACCTGAGTGTCACTGCTGTGCTTATTATACGAGGTGAAAACTCTAGGACCACCTTTTCCAGCTGCTGATGGCCCCCGGAGTTGCTCAGGAGGGGACGACAATTTAAAGCAGCTCACATAAATCTAGTTCCAGGCAGTCTCACTAGAACACCTCTGAGACACATGTCCTAATCCATCTAGGATGCTCCATGGGCCTGGATGTAGAAACTTAACCCAATTCCAAGATGGCAGTGATCTGAGTCAGGTGCAGAACCTGGTTCTCCCCGTAGTCTTCTCTGGCCGTGAGCTGACTCGGATTGTGAAAACTCCTCGGGAGTGATGATTTAGTTAAAATTTATGAGTTACGTTTTGCCTCCGTTTTATTCATTTTCCCATTGTGCTCACGAATAGCTATAATGTGGCATTAAACCCAGTTATATTAGAATGGTAGATTTTTTTCCCAGTGAAAAGCCTCCAGATTTATGAGTACCTTGCTTTAACATAAGTCCATCCAGTGTTAAAACAGCATAGCTGATGTTTTCTATGAATATTAAGTCTTTTTCTTAGTTCCTCCTGTACTTTGAGGGGGTAAGGAAGTATACAAGTTGTTAAACAGTTATTTGACTTACCGCCCGATGCATTCCCCCATTCCCTCTGCCAACGGAAGCAGACGGTCTCCAACAAGGAGTTTCATCATTCAAATATGTCTTTTTAACTGCAAATGAATTAGCTCTTTCATAAGAATTTGGATCTATAGATCTGGAAAATATATATAATCATTACTTTGGGAAGTTGACTAAAACTCATTAGAAGGTTTAGGAAAGGACCCAAGACATTCTCATAACCGTCTTCTCACTATTTCTTACACAAAATAAGGCATGAGAGAGAAAAATTTTGAGAAAGGAGCTTGATATTTAAGGCAAACAAATGTTTTTAGCTGACTTAAATCTCTCCTTTTCTCACAAGCAGCAAAAAGCACCCATATAAGATGTAAAATGGAGAATAATCTGACAGGCCACCAGACAACCATCTGCCACTTGATTAGATTTTTTGCTATATCAGTTATCAATGTGGTCCCTGGACCAGCAGCATCATCATCACCTGGGAACTTGTTAGAAATGCAAATCGTCAGGCCCCACCTCAGACCTACTGCTAGTGTGTTTTCCAACACCAACAAACAAGTCTCCAGTTCTCAGTGGATACCAACTAGGTGTCCTATAAATTTAACTCAATTCTGACACTATCTACTTAGAGAGAGTGTCTGATTTCACAGGCTAAGACCCAAAGCCCATAAGACTGCCCCCATTTCAGACACCAGTCACCTATCCAGGTTGTTATCTGTGCTTCTGACCAACTGGCTATAAATCAAGGTTCGACCCCTCTCGTAGGGTTTCAAAATTTGCTAGACGGGCTCACAAAGCTCGGGGAAACATTTATGATAAAGGACACGGATGAACAGCCAGATGAAGAGGTACCCAGCACAAGGTATGGCGTGGTCCTGAGCTCTGTGCCCGGGGAGTTGGGGTGTACCATCCTCTCAGCATGGGGTGAGTTCCCCAGACCACATGCTCATCAGATCTTGTCCAAGAGTTTTTATGGAGCTTAATCTCCAGCTACTCCCCTCCCTCCCTTCCCAGAGGTGAGTGGGTTCTGAGGCTATGCAGGGACCTTACTCTGTCACCCATTAGCATGGATTCTGGTGTGCTTTAAAGGGGCTCCTTATGGATAACAAAAGATGCTACTACCACTTGGGAAATTCCAAGGTGTTGGGGAACTGTGGGCCAGGAACCCGGGACAGGACCAAATGTATTTTTTTATTGCCCCTTTCTCCCTGCACCTGCCCCCCAATGTGTTTCTTGTTACACCACACACTGAAGAATCCCTGGGGGTGGGGCCCAGCAGTCTGTCCTAACAATTTCTCTCGGCGACTGAGATGCACATTGAAGTTTGTGTACCACTGCTCTGTGATATTTTTTGCTAGTTCTGGGGCCTCCTATTGTAAACTTACCACATCTCAGAGAGCAGCGGGAAAGTCAGGTTCAATAAGAAAACCATTTCAAAGAGAGGAAATAACAGAAGAAATACAGCATTGAAGGCCATTGCCTTGGCTACAGAAGCAGCTAATGCATTTTATTTTTAGATCTCATTAGGTTTTTTTTTTTCTTTCTTTCCTTTCAATCCCAATATCTCAGAATTAGTTTTCATTGTACAAAAAAAAAAAAAAAAAAAAAAAAAAAGGGCTAATATTCACCCGGAATGCTATAGAAAACCACAAAAGCCAGCGTCTGGTATGACTGGCTGGTGTCTGTGCCCAGCACGGGTTTCAATACATCTCCCCAAAGGGGCATGGTGGAGAACATGAACACAAAGAGAGGCTGCTGTCTTAGAATTTCGCTCACAATTAATGTAAAATACAAATGAAAGATACGATATGTATCGGGGCAGGATCCCAGCAGAAAGAATTCATTCCAGATGATTCAAATGAGGAACCTTAGTGAGGGGGCAATTTCAGAGGTGTGGGCAGAGTTCGGGAACAAAGGGAGCAAGGCCAGCGACTCAGACTAGCAACGGTGTGAAGCCACTACAATTCCTTGGCCGGAAGAGACAAAAGGAGCGAACAGTGGCACTAAGGAAGAAATTTTGCCCAGCTGAGAACTGTTTTCATGGCAGGATCCAGTCACTACTGTTAAAGAAGAAAATTCAAGTAAATGTGAAGCTCTAACTGTCTTGATTGGTGATTCTTGGGCATATCCCATCGAGCTAGGAGGTTTTTCTAGGAAGCAGGGGGCTTACTAACAAAAGAAAGGATTATTTTTCGGCCAGGTCATATTTTGGGGGGTGGGGGTGGCACAGGGGGTAGAGGGGATGGTAGGAGTTTTATCATGTAGATGACCTCACTAGTATTGATCAAGAAATTCCAGACTGATTGATTTAAAATTCTATTTCTGGGAGAGGCTGAAACTATCATTAGGTTATTAAGTAAGGGTTTGGTGATATGGCTTAGTAAAAGTCATTCTATTTTGGTCTGTTGTTTCTTTATTTTTTTATTTTTTCCAACTTAAAAGCATGGAAGGCAGGAGGAAGAAATACCCTGATTTATCTCTCCTGTCTTCCAATCCCTTGCCTCTTGTATGCCAAACTCAATCAGAAGCTGGCGAGGGAGCTTGGTGATGCAATCCTCAGGGGTCTAACTCTCAGGCCGTTGGGGCAAAGCAGAGAAGATGAGAATAAATGCATAGGAGTGAGACAATAGAGAAAAAAAGAGAGTAACAGACAAATTAGGACTGGGAGGCTTTGACTCTCATTTAATTCTATTTTATGGGAATTGGTACATTATTTCTCTTATGGCAGATAATGTCAACATTAAACTCCCATTTTTATAAGGATTTCAAATATTGTCTCAATGTCATATTAACTGTAAAGATAGCAGCAACTAGGACCCAATTAATAACAGGAATTATCAGAGATTTTTTAAAGTTTTGATCCAGTAATGTCACTGGAACAATTGACGTAGGTAAATAGCTTGAAAACGTTGTTTACGTTCAACAAGGACAACTCAGATGACATTAGCATATTTTAATTAGCACATTTTAGTAGCATAATTATATTTAAATTATATTTTGTTATCTTCCTAATAGCTTTACAAGTAGTTTTCAGACACAGAGGTTTTATTTGATATAAAACAAGCAAAGAATTTAGCAACATTTATAGAAAGGTTTGTGTAAATATCCAAAATTCTAAAGCACGGTAAGCTCCAGGTTTGGGTTCGTGGTAAATAAATAATCATTGGAGGAAGAGGGATGCAAAGTCACCTTATTAGAGTCGTCTTGGCCTTACCGACAAGGACCAGGCAGGTTCATAGCACAGGGCAGACCCAGGGCATGCTGCCACTGGCTTACACGATCTGGGGTGGCCAGCCCCGTGCACCCTCTCAGCCCCATGGACAGAGACTTCATGATAGTAGGAAATCCCTCCCTCCCCCTTACTCCTCCCTTTCTCCTTTCCCTCCATCCCTCCCTCCCTTCATTTATTCGAGAAACCACAGAGGCTTACCAGGCATCCGGCTACTTGCTTGGACCTGGTTGAGGCCTGCCATTTAGGTTTTGCAGTCTGGGATTTGCTAGGGAGGCCCCTGCCCGTATGATTCCCAGCATGTAACTATTTCAATGAACTCTTTGTTTAAGGCGATAGTACTGGAACGTTTCATCTTGTCTGTGCAGTTAGTACTGGCATTGCCGTAGAGGAGACACCGCCCTCTGGGGACTTCCGTGTCGCTCTAGGCCTGTAAACCAACCCAGGAAGAAGGCCTTTTGCCTCACCTCCAGGTTGCCCAGGAGTAGAGCCGAGCCAGCTTCTAGCCTCCTCTCCTGAGCCAGCATCCGCCTCCTCCCAGGCTCAGGTGCAGCTGTTTCACCAAAGTCCTCCTACTCCTCCCTGTCTCTTTAAGTGGCCTTTGCCGCTTGCCCCCGCCTCTCCAAAGTCCTGGTACCAGAGGTCCCGATTTTTCCCATTTCAATAATATGTGCTATCTCTTTTCACTAAAACTCAGTGGGGTGACATTAATAGTCAAGAAAGTTTCAAGTGTACAATTCAACAGTATGTCACGTATAGATTGCATTGTGCGTTTACCACCCAAAGTTAGGTTTCCTTCTGCCGCCAAATATATGACCTCTTTTATCCCTATCCAACCTCCTCTCCCTCTTCCCTGTGGTAACCGCTGATCCACTATCCGTGCCCGTGAATCTTTGTTTTTTTTTTTAGTTGCTTTTAGTTTTCCATCCCACATATGAGTGAAATCACATGGTTTTCAACTTTTTCTGTCTTATGTAGCATGATTATCGAGATCCATCCAGGTTGTCGCAAATGGCAGGATTCCATCTCTTCTTGTGGCTGAGTAATATTCCATTGTATAGATGTGCCACAGCTTCTTTATCCAATCATGGATCATGGGACACTTCGGTTGTTTCCATGTCTTGGCTGCCGTAAATAATGCTGCAGTGAACATCAAGGTGCATATATCCTTACGAATACATGTTTTTAAAATTTGGGGGGAGATACCCAGAAGAGGGATTTTTGAGGACCCTCCGTACTGTTTTCCATAGTGGCTGTACCAATTTCCATTCCCACCAGCAGCGTCTGCGGGTTCTTTTTCCCCACGACCTCTCCAACACTATTTCTTTGATTAGTATGATCCCTTTACCTTCTCCTGTGTGTGTGAGGTGCCGCTGAGTGGGTGACTCTCTGAATGAGCGATCCACCACGGCCCGTCCTCAGCAGCCCTGCTCAGCTCCTCTAGACTCACGCCCAGGGTTCTTTCATGGAGTCAGTCCATCTCATGTTTAGTCCTCCTCTTTTCCTGCTGCCTTTGATTTTTTCCGGCATTCTCGTCTTTTCCGAAGACCCCTGCCCAAAGTAGGACAGCTTCAGTGTTGTCGTTCTTGCCTTCGGCGATGCTTCAGGCTTACTGTGCTCTAGGACCCACCCATTTGCCCTTCCGCGGTCCAGGGTATCACAGAGCTCTCCTTCAACACCATGCTGCAGATGGATCCGTGTTTTCCCCTCTCAGCCTCCTTCACTGTCCAACTTTCACACCTGTACATAGTGAGTGGAACTATGAGGACGTGGAGGACCTTAGCCTTGGTGTCTAACGACACATCTTTGCTCATCTGACACTCTCCTTTTACGAAAGGAAAGAGGTGGAGCAGAATCCAGTTCTCCCCTCCCTCATTTGCTCAGCTCAGAAATGATATAAGCATGTGGCAAGCAGCCAAGGTCCCAAATTAACCTAAACCATATTTTTTTCTCCTAATACTTGAAACCTTGGCAAGTTCTGGGCATAATGCCAGATGCTTTTTATCCCAGACTATGAAGACCATCATCAAGTAAATAAAATGGTGCCTGAGAAGAAAAGTCAGCTCTTTAAATCTTTAGTGACATTTTCTTTATGCCGTTATAATTTACTCTCCTTGGGAGCTATGGAGCACTCTGATAATGATGACATATTTATTCAACACTTTTTCATTCACATTTAACCCACATGTTATACTGTCTTACCAGACGCAGATAACAGGCAAATTGAAGTTTAAAGAATAAATTACTTTCCGTACACTTGACCCATAGAAGGTCTATGTATATGTCATTGCGAGCAACCACCTCTCTTCTCTGCAGGTTACTTTTCCCATTTACAAAATGGGAACCACAGTGGTACCCACCCAGCTAGGCTCCGATTAGACCCAAAGTAAAGCTTTCACAGAGCGAGCACCGTACATATTAATCCACATCCTCATTATTATAGTTAGTGTGGAAATCCAATTTTAACTTCCTTTGAGTACGAAGGATCTTTCTGAATTCAAAATTAAACTTAATTATTAATCTCATTTTTAAAATGTTTCTACCTAGAATAGATTGGGATTTTTCTGTCATTTGTTTTACATTTGTGAAAGGGGAATAATATAAAGAGTGGCAGGATTTATTAAAAGTAACTTTCTTTCCTTATTACTGTTTGGTCCAAGCCTAGCATGAATGTTAAAAGTTACTTTGGGACAATATCCATTCTGCTTGTCTAAGTAGAATTCCAATCATAAATCGCCATCTGAGAGAGTAAGGAGGAGACTCATGGGTTTCAGGTGGGATCAGAGCCCCAAAAAGGATTTTGTAATGAGATACAATTTATTACTCTGACTGTGGACTTGCCCTCCATCTGTGAAATTGTCTCCTTGTAGCAAAATAATGTAAAAGGTGTGATGTCATCAGAGAACTTTCAAAGCAGAAGATGCAGAGACCTGGGGAGGGAGAGATGTTTCTTTGATAGAAGTGCACCTTGTCAATTCCTATGTAGTACTTAATCTAATATCCATTTTATCCTGTAAAAATCTAATACATTGTTGTAACCATTTAAAATTCTTCCAAGTATTTATTAACGATCAGTAAAAAGACAAATGCATATAAAAAGAGTTCTCCAGACATGTAAGCGTTCAACTTAAATTTTTTGTATCTAATATATATCAGATTCTCGTAAATGCTTTAAAGCCCTTTAAGAATAATTATAGAACAACACAGTAATTATAAAACAGATGCGTACACACATGCTGTCACTGGTTACAAAAGTGTTAATACTGTGGCTTAGAATTTTCTTGATCTTTTTACTTCAACAGGGAGATTTGTGTCATAAAGGCCTGGAGTGTTTCTCACCTAAATACTCATCTTCTCAGATCGAAAACCTTGGCATTCACCCAATTTCACTTGCCAGATTAGGATTCTTAATCACTTCAGACTTTTTATTTTTTTCCTGTTTTAAAGCTGAAACAAGGATTACCAGTTCATCTATATTTTTATTGTAAGTAATGCATTCAGTTACAGAGTAATTGAAGGTTTGTGCTCCCTAAGCCTTTCAGAGATAAACAGATTTGTCTGAATCTAATAATCCAGGTAAGGGGAATTATAATTTAGAACGATCCTGGTTAAAGAAATACCAATTAGCCAAGTATCAGTTGCTGGTGGGATTGTTCTGGTGTCTATTACTTAGGGCTCTTTTTCACCTCCCTTTCTTCTTAATCTTTCCTCCCCTCAAATCAAGCTCACTAAGAATATAATTCCTAACATCACACACACACACACACACACAACACACACACACACACACACTCTCTCTCTCTCTTTCTCTCTCTCTTTCTCTCTCTCTCTTCTTCTCTTCTCTCTCTCTTCTTTCTGACCTTGCGAGCGATTAGAACAAAAGTGGTGGTGCGTGCTGTGACTCAGCTTCCTCACATCTACAGGCAGAACTGCCACCTCATCACATTACCTCCTCATTCCTGGGAAGGACGGACGGTCCCTCTCTGGGTTTGGACTTCCATGTCCCTGTCTTCAGCCAGTGGAGATTGTCCTCGTGCAGACAGAACTATCATCCAGGATGCAAGTGAACCAGGTGCGCTTCTCAGGAGCTACAGGAACCACCAGAAGCCAGGACTGCAGGCAGGGTCTGGGTGGACACCGGTGCAGGGCGCATCTCTGTGGCAGGTGGATCCAAACGGAGCTTTTAACAGCCGACGTGAGTGCGTGATGAGCTCCTCGCCCACACGGCCAGCTGCCGCAGCATCGGACCTGCACTCAGACGTGAAGATGGATTTGGGGTTATTTACCGGAGCAGAAGAAGGCTCGTGAGAGGGTTCCAGAGTGCTTAAACCCTTGCCGTCAGTCACGAAGAACAGTGCACTTTAAAGGGCAAAGAGCTCGCGCAAACATTTTTGGCTGTCGATGCAGACTTTAAGAGCGTTTACTTTTGGAAAGAGAGAGAGAGAGAGGAGAGAGAGAGAGAGAGAGACTGAGAGACTGCTGGCATGAGAGTTTCCAGGTCAGCATGGAAAACCAGGTAAGGATCGCCGACTTTGAGGAAAAACACACGTGAAGGAGAAAGAGCAGAATTACCAAGGGGGAAAAAAAAAAAGTCCACAGAAGAAACAATAGTGAAGAGTCTAGAACTGGGGGAAAAAAATCTAGCATCTTCACAGAGATTTAAGGGATATAGAACAAAACAAACAAAAACACAATGGAAAAAAAAATCACCTGTCTAAAACCTGGAAAATGCTGTTGGGAAATTCTAAACCAAAGTAAAACAAAAATGAGTGAGTTGGAACCTGGCGAGGAAACCGGTAAGAAAGCATCAAGATGAGTGCGGGAAGGCCCAGCTTGATAGACCGTATTTTAAATAGAGCAGAGAAGATGGAAGGAAGGAGATGCTTAAAAGCCACCAACTAACACAACAGGAAACTTCCCGGGACAGAAGGATAGCGAACTTCTTATCAGAAGGCTCCCCAAGTGCCCGTGGGCTCACGACACAAAAGGACCCGGTCCTGGCTGGTCTCGGGTCACACACAGTCTACACTGGTGCGTCCCCAATGTGTCCTTCTCCTCCCAGACCCCATGGCCTCTCTGGGTTTTCAAAATAGTCTTCCAGCACACACGAAAATCTGACAGTAAGAAAATACTTTAAAAGGGTATCTCTATGCCTAAGTGCTTTGCAATGAATGATGCGCAAGAGGGAAGGCAGGTGCGCTTTTCTGAGTTAGCTGCAGTTGGGAAGCATCGCAGAAACCCACTCACGGCCCAACGTACCAATGACTGGAAGGGAGGCCCAGAACACAGTGCTGCCATGAAGCCCGGGGCTCTTTTAAGGGTTTCTACCCGCAGGTCAACTCTTTCCCTCTTACACGAGTGTGCTCAGAAGGAGCTTTAACTGAAACTCATCACCCTCGCTTAACACTGCGCAGCAGTCACTACGTTCTGACATTTCCAGCTTATTGCTCATGGCTTCGTGTGTGCTGCCTTCCGCGAAAGCGGGAATTTCGCGTGTCGTCCATCTCTCTATCCCGTCGCCTAAGACCACGCCTGGCACCTTGCAGGTGCACTGTGGATGCTGAACGAAGGAATGAAACGTCCCGCCCCGCCGTCTTCCTTGTGCTTCGGAGACTCTTCGGTGCAGCCCGTCGTCGTTGGCGCTGATAAGCTTCTCCAGGACGCTGGTCCTCGGCCCAGATCCCAGGACCTTTAAAGAGAGCCGCTTTCAAAGGATGTCCTTCCTCTCGGGGTCACCCGCATTAGCACAGGTGTAGAAAGGGCACGTGGGCAGAGGCAGACTTTGCTGTGACGAAACGTGCATGTTCGTGGGTGGAGAATGGGGTCGTGCTGGGAGTTGAGGGGATGAAAAATGGTACTGCTCTCTGTCCCTCTTGAGAAGGAAATGTTTTTTTTTTCTTTCCTCCTTCCCTTCCTTCCTTGGAAAAGACATAATTCAAAGATGAAATTGAGCTTCAGTGGAGAATGACTGAAACGTGAGGCCACAGGTGGGCTTTCCGCTTCTTCCCTTCGGTCTTCTGGAGTGGCCCACCTAGGACTTCAGCGTCTCACCTGCAGGAGGAGAGGCCCCTGCAGGGTCCCTGGGTTCCCTGCTGAAGTTGGCCAGCTGAATGCCCCTCTCGACCGACCCAGCTCCAGAAGGGGCGGGGCTGCCTGGAGGTGCTTGTCCTCCTCCCATCAGCTGGGGAAATCATTCCTACGGAGAGGATGCTCGCGGTGGTACCTTGCCCCTAGGAGCGGGAACTCCCTCAGGAAACACGAGGGAGAGGGACAAGGCTTCCCACCAGGTAAATCGTTTGTGGGACGCCCAGTGTTACAGCATGTGTCCACTTACAGAAACAGAGTCAGATCTGCACGTACTGGCACAAGAAATGCTCCAAGGGATATTAAAAGTAGAAGAAAAATTACAACGCTATGTATGGCTTTACATTTGTAAAAATAATAATTCTAATGCTAGCACATGAGTCAAGTGAAAAAGAGGGCTGTGCATCAGATTTAGCGATGCTTATTGTTATGTTATAGTGATGCATCTGAGTTTTTGTCATAGGCATTTCTTCTAGAATCAGAAAATAAATGAGTAGGAAAAAAATAACTAAATGTAAATGTAGGTCTTCCTTCCTTCCCTCCCTCCTCCCTCTCTCCCTCCTTCCTTTCTTCCTACCTTCCTTCTTAAAATTGCCTTAAAGAGCAAGAATAAGAGACAGACCAAATGGGCATCTCAGGATGATGGGCCATGAGGATGGCCTTGCCCCTGGGCACTAGCGACCAGGGCAAAGGTCGGGGGTCCTGGCCTCCCTGTGCCCTCACAGCCTCTGCATGCTGTTTCCTTGCCGGGCCTCCCGATGCCCAGTTCCCACCCCATCCTGCTACACTGGGACAAAAAGCCACAGTCTGGGGCCTGGACATTATTGCCTGTGAGGGGACAGAGGGACAAGCATGGGCTTTGGCAGGAGGGCAAAGGCCCACATGTTAGTGCTACTGTGGCTTCAGTGTCTGAGTTTGGGCCAATTTCTTAATCACTGAGCTTGGTTCAAGCTCATCAAATTGCACAATTAAAATGGATGCCTTTTATTACATGTAAATTATTTCAGTAAAGTTGATTTTATTTGTAAAAAATTGAAAGGAAGTCAAATCACAGTGCCCCTCCTCTCAGAACCTTGCCAGGCTCTTCCTTTCACTCAGCATAAAAGCCTTCCTCTAACCCGTCACAGTCCGCACCTCCCCTGTTACCATCTGACCCCATGACCCTCTTAGTTGTCCCCCCTCACTCCACAGCGGCCCCCTCAGTGTGCCCCAAACAAGGCAGTGTGCTCACACTGCCGCCTCAGAGCCCGTGCACTCACTGTTTCTTCTGCCCCGATAGCCACACGCACCTTCCCCTTTGGTCTCTGCTCAAACTTCATTTCAGTAAGATGCCTCCTGATGATCCTGTTTGAAATACACTTTTCCGTTCTGAGCATCTTTTACTCATTCTCATCAATGTGCTCATTTTTCCTTATATGCTGGTGGGATTGTAAATTGGTATAGCCACTTGGAGGGACAATGTGGTGTTGTATTTTGAAATATAATTTGGGCTTGACCTACAGCAGTAATTATGCTCTGTCCTAGAGAAACAAACACCTGTGTCTCTGCATGAGGAGGCATGTATTCGGTTATTCATTGCAGTAGAGCCTAAAATAGTGAAAAATGGAAATAATCTAAAAATCTATCAGCGAGAGGCTGGACAACTATATCAAGGTGTATTTATACTATGAATTACTGTTCCACATTTAAACAGAATTAAGTATATGCACTAACATGGTGGATCGCCAAGAAATACTATTGAGTGGGAAATTAAAATTTTTATCAAAAAATCAAAGAAGAATGGGCGTGACTATAAAGAGCAACACCAGGGAAGTCTCTGGTGACAGAACAATTTTGTATCTTGATTCTGGTGGTGATTAGAAAATGTACACACATGCTATAGTTACATGAACTATACAGACACACACACACAACCGAGCGTATATAAAACTGGTGGACGCTGGGTAAGTTCTGTGGATTTACCACTGTCAGTGCCCTGGTCTTGATAGTGCACTCTAGTTATGTCAGACGTTACCATTTGAGGCGGCTGGGTGAAGGGTATGTGAGGTCTCTTGTCCTATTCGTGCAACTCCCTATGAATCTATCATTATTTCAAAATAAAAAGCTAGAAGGAAATGTCGAAGCATTGAAAGACTCAGTTTGATGATATCAGTTCTCCCTAAATTGGCTATTCAATGCAATCTCAAACCCTTTTTAAAAAGTAACTTGATGAACTGGTTTCGAAATTTATATGAAAATGCAAAGAACCAAAAATCACACACACACACACACACACACACACACACACAATTCTTGAAGGAGAACAAAGGAAGAGAACTTGCTCTGCCAGATATGAAGATTTATTATAAAGCTATGATGATAAGAAAGTATGGGATTAGCCCAAGAATAAGAAATTGACCAATGGAAGAAAAAAGGACATCTAGGGATGGGGGAGGGGAACCATGGCTGCAAGAATCTTGATTAACGACTAAGCACCGTAAACAAGAGGAAAGGATGGACTTTTAAATAAGAGGTGCTTAGAAATCTGAGTATTTGTATATAAAAAAATAAAATGAGATTCCCTACCTCACACCTAATATAAGACCCAACGGGAATCATTATAAGTGCTTCAATGACCAATTACGAACATCCTGAAAGCCAATTAAAAAAAAATGGATTCAGAAAAAGTATATGAAGAAGAATTAAATGGCCATTTTACGAAGAAAAATACAGTAACCTAAATTTAAAAACTGAATGGATGGGCTTAATAGCAGAATGGAGACAAACGGGAAAATCAGTGAAACAAACAGAATTCTATCAAATGTTTAAAGAAGCATTAAAACTAATTCCACACAATCTCTTCCAGAAAATAGAAGAGGAGGAAATACTTCTCAACTCAAATTATAAGGCCAGTATTACCCTGATGTCAAAACCTGATAGTGCACACACACGCATGCACACGCACACACACATACACACACAGAAACACACACAGAAAACTATAAACTAGTATCCCTCATGAATAGTGTAAAATTTTCAACAAAATATTAGCAAATAAAATTCATACTATACAAAAAATGATATGCCATGATCAAGTGGGATTTATTCCAAGGATGCAAGTCTGGCTTAGTAATTGAAACTCAACGTAACCCACCATATTAATAGACTAAAGAAGAAAATTTACATAATCATGTCACTCAACAGAAACAATTATTTGACAAAATTCAACATGCACCCATGGTAAACACTCCCATAAAACTAGAAATAGAGGGAAACGTCTTTGACTTGATAAAGGTCTTATACCAAATACCTACAGATGACATCACACTTAATGGTGAGAGATTGAATGCTTTCCACTGAGGCTGAGAAAAGGCAAAGAAGCCTAACCTCACCGCTGTCCCTCGACATAGCCCTGGAAGTCCTCGCCAGGGTATTGAAGCCAGATAGGAAATAAAAGGAATATGGATTGAAAAGGAAGAAATAAAACGGTTCCTATTTGCAGATGGCATAATTATCTACATAAAAAAAATCCCAAGGAGCCTACAGAAAAAACCTCCTAGAACTAAGATGTGAGTTCAGTAAGGTTGCAGGATACAAGATAGACATAAAAAAAATAAAAATTGCATTTCTACATTCCAACAATGCCTATGGAAGCCAAAATTTAGGATGCAATGCCACCTACAATCCCTCAAAATGGGAACACATATAAATCTATCCAAATATAATGTTTTTATATAACACAACATTAACTATATGCTAAAAGTTACTAAACACTACTGAAAGAAATCAAATCTAAATAAATGGAGAGACGTACCATATTTAAAAAGAAATAAAAATCAACATAGTGAAGATGTCAGTTCTCCTCAAGTTGATATATGGTCTAGTGCAATTCCTATCAAAATCCTAGAAATATATATATTTTTAAGATGGACAAAATTATCCCAAAATTTATATGGAATGTCAAAGGAACTAGAATAGCTAAAAGAATTTTGAAAAAAAAAAAAAGGAATAAAGTGAGAGGAATGATATGCTCCATTTTAAGACTCATTGTTGGGGAGGCAGTCTTGTGCATACGGTCTTTGGAACCCCACTCTGCCACATAAGAATGAGCCATGGGCTTGGAACCTTGTAACAGGAGATAAAGAGCCCACACAGCCTGTGCTTGGTGTCTTTCTAAGGTAAATGAGGCATTATTCTATCCAGCGCTTGATGTGTTGTATTCTTGGCGCTTCCGATACCAAGATGCCATGGACAGAAATGTTGGACTTCTCTTCCTGGTGGCTGGTGTTATGATGACCTTTCCTATCTATATAATTGGACTCCTCCCCTGGGAATAGTGAATGGTGCAAAGTGCCCTGCTCCCTTGAGACTGATAATCAGCACATGGTAATCTGCTCGACAGCACAGTAACCCACACTGTGTTCCTAGCAGAGACAGAGACATAGGCGAATGGGATAGAATAAAGAAGCATAGGGGTATAGACAAAGATTTTTGATAAAGGGGAAAAGCAATTCAGTGGGCAGAATAGTCTTTTTAATAAATAATGCAAAAGCATTTGGATATTCATAAGCAAAAAAAATAAACTTTGACCTAAATCTCACAACTTACCTAAATGTGAACTCAAAATGGACCATAAATTTAACTGTAAAATTTAAAACTACAAACTTTTTAGGAAAAACAACAACAACAATAACAACACAAGAAATAACAGAAGAAATAGACAAATTGGACTTCACGAAAATTTTAAAAGTTTGTGCATCAAAAGACACTATCAGCAGATTAAAAAAACAACCCACAGAATGGGATAAAATATTTACAAATCATATATCCGATAAGGAATTAGTATCCAGAGTATATGGAGAACTCCTGAAAACAATGACAACAAACAACAACAAATAGTTCAAAAATGGGCAGAGGACTTGAATAAACTTTCTTCAAAGAAGATGTACAAAAGGCCAATAAGCACATAAAAAGATGCTCAAAATCACTAGTCTGGGAAATGCAAATCAAAACTACAGTGTAAGGTTGTAAAATATTTAAAAATCAGTTGCATTCCTATGCCTACGCCGCAATGATGTTAGAAAAATAATGAGAAGATCCAATTGCCAATGCAATAAAAATATTTCTAAAATACCTAGAGATAAACCTTGAAATTGAAGTGCTGGACTCAAATGAAAATTATAATATTTAACTGAGGGAATATAGAAGAAGATCTGAACTAACGTAGAGACTTACAATATTCTAGATGGAAAGATTTGATTTTATAAAGATACAAACTTTCCCCAAGTAAATCTTTTCCCCTCAATCTGAATTTAAAAAAACTGAACAAAATTATTTTGAAGTTTGTCTGAAAAAAAGTGGAAAAATAGCCCATTCTGTTTTGAAAAAGAGTAATAATGTTGCATTAGTATGTTTAGTAAGAAAAATTTCAAAATATATTAACTTGTTTACTGGCAGATTGAAAATAGAAATTGCATTTGCAATGTGACAGATTATAATCTCTGTTAAAAAATGTGCATAAAAAGGGGCTTGGAGTAGCTATAGCAAAATATTATAAGTGGTTGTCCCTGGGTGGTGGAACAACAGGTAATTCTTTTTAGTTCATCTGCATTTCATAAATTCACTACAATAAATATGTATGTATATTGTACAAAGGAAAAAGCAATGTTTATTTTATGAAAACAGATCACATCTTCACCACCTCTTTTGGAACTCTTCCCTTACTTAACCCCATCCTACCTGATTGGGTTAGGTAGCTGTGCTCGTATTTTTCTTATTGCAGGTATTATATCCTATTTTTGGCTCTTCTAGCTTGTGAACTTTCTGTAAACAAGACCATGTCTTTATCTTTGCATTTCTATAAAAGTCCTCAATAAATCTGTGTCGACTGGATGAATAAATAAATACTGTGTACAAATAAGAAATTTTGCAACTCCTCTATTACCACTAGGGTAGTACATCCCCACCAACTAATCTTGAAACCACCTGAGGGAATTGAATTTAAGCCATTTCTAACAGAGAGACGTACTCTATGATTAGCACTTCCAAGGTATCCCTCCTTATCCAAACCCATTGCACTTACTATCTGCTCGTTCAGTCTGGCACTGATCAATAGGTTTTATTGGTTAACAGATTATATCTGTGCCAGTTCTTGCCTCCATGACAAGAGAGTAAGCTCACGTTTAAGCTCATTCCTCTCTCTTAGCTCAGTTCTTAATCAGTAAAGGTGTACAAATATTTAATTAAAAGGTTAACCTTCTCTCATGAATCAGGTGCCACTCTGAGAAAATCTAATCTGCAAAATTCCAACCTACAGAACAGAAAAATTATGTGGTGTTTAAGAACATCACAGATTTATAAAAGGTTTCAACCAGAGTTACAATGGAGAAGCCTCGCTGATACGCTGACAATATGATCTTGTTTTTAGATTAAGGCGGTAGCCGCTTTCAAGGGACAATTATGACTTAAGCAGTGACAGGCTTTTGCTGATGAGTTTGGGGCAGGCGAGCCCATTCAAGGGAGTCCACCGAGGGAGGCGTGACTGGAATGTGTTTGATGTTTGAAGAAACGGGAGGGGGCGGGTGATCTACTAGTTGCAGAGCCTCTGTATTAGAGGGCGGTGATGCACAGAATAGAAAGAAAGGCAGGAATGGCGCGAGGCTTCTCAGTCAGGGTCCTAGCAGTGCCTATAGAGGCGCGTGGCTGCCAGAGCTCAAAGCCAGCTCCCCTACTTGCTCATTTGTGTGACTTGAATCCGTGGGTGCCTCTGTTGCTCCATTTGCAAGATGGGGATGACCGAAGAACTTCGCATGGGAGTCGTGTGAGGATAATGAGATCTATATGAAAGTGTTGGAATTAGTACTTGGTACACAGTAAGTGCGCAAAATATTCACTCTTATCATCAGCTCATCAACATTACACAGAAAACTCAACAATTGTGTCTGGCACCGTAGTAATCACTCTCTAATGTAGGCTGCGTTCTTGTGTGAGAGAGGGCCCAGACGGTCCGTAAGCTTTTTTATTTTTTGTTGTTTGGATGGGCATGTTCCATCACACGGGTGGTCGACTCTGTAGCTTGATAACACCAGCTGTAGCGATTACTCTGGTTCCTCTGTTGTGATTTATTTGAATTATGTCACTTCTGACAGCGAGTGAGCATTCTACGTAAACGTTTTGTTAAGGAGAACATATATACTGGCCAGCTGGTACGAATATGATAAATATGCCACACTTTATTCCTTTAAGATACAAATAAGGTCACGTTTCCTTTAATGTTCAGTTCGGACAGGCTCCAAGCTCCTTCCTGAACAAATTAATAGAAATTAAGATTTTCCAGGGGTCTCATCTCATAAATATTCTAAGGAAACAGGGTTCATTCAGTTCAATCAACAAGAATTTATTAAACATTTGCTATATGCCGGGCACTGTTCAAGGCATTGTAGTTAAAGCAGTGCATGAAGTGCCACCCCCCAAATCCTTACTTTCACAGGGCTTAGATTCTAGTGGGGGAGACAAATCATAATTAAGGAATGAGTTAAATAATATCATAACTGGATAGTGATCAGCACTAAGGAGAAAAATGAGTGAGAGGGGTTTGTAGGGAGGTAAAGGTGGAGGTGATGTAATTTTACTGATTTTTTTTTTTAATCAGCTTATTCTCTGTGGGTCTGCTTCTGTTTTGTTTATTCAGTTTTTTTGTTTTTTTTTTTTAGATTCCACATATGCAATCATACGGTACTTGTCTTTCTCTGTTTGACTTAGTTCACTCAGCTAATACCCTCTAGGTCCATCCATGTTGGCACAAGTGGCAAGATTTTATTCTTTTTTGTTGCTGCATAATATTCCATTATATATATACATATCATTGATGGACATCTAGGTTGCTTTCATAGCTTGGTTATTACTGGTAATGCTGCAATGAACCTGGTGAACATAGCTTTTTGAATTAGAGAATTCGTTTTCTTTGGATAAATACACAAGTGGAATTGATGGAACATGTGCCTGCTCTATTTTTAATTTTTATTTCCATAGTGGCTGGAGGCGATAGAATTTTAGATAGAAAAGCCAGGGACATCTGGATCTGAAGGAGAGAAGGTAGCATCAGTTGGTCAAAGGGCCAGTTAACCTTGTGATTCATCTGCTATGACTTAGGGATTCAAATGTTCCCCAGTCCGGTTGACTCTCCACAGCTGCTCACCCCAGGCCAACTCTCCTGCTGAACTCAGGCATCAAGGGTATACCAACCACTGCCCAGACTACTGCTTTCTCGTGCGGGTACGTTCTCTTAACCCTGGGAGTCCACGAGCCTTGCATCCCCTGCTACTATTGCCTCTGACAAAGATGATGGAAGCCAGTGGCCTCTCTGGCCTCCCCAGACCTCTGAGTTGGGTCCACAATCAGAATATCCCTCCCTGTCTTGTTTACAAACACAGAATTAGCTGCCTCCTAAGATAACAGGCTGACAGGTCTTCACAGCTGAAACAGACAATCTCCAAATTGGTCTAATTCCTAAGGCATGGGGTGTTCTACCAGCCACAGAACCATCTTAAAAAGGATTCTGATCCAGAGGTGAGCCAGCTTTTTCTGTAAAGGGCTAGTTAGGACATATTTTAGGTTGCCAGCCCCATAGTTTTCTGTCCCACATTCCTCTTTTTGTTTTTACAAAAAGTTTTTTTTTTAAGTTTCTTGCTCGTGGGCTGAAACAGGCCCCAGGTCAGTTTGGTGACTCCTGTTCCAATCCATTTGTCAGTTACTACATTAGAATTGGTAAATTGTTCTTGTGGTTTATAAATCAGTCTTTTGTTGGTTAATTTTTGTTGGCTTATTTAGGATTAGTTGGATACATGTGCTGTATCAGATAATGTATCATTTGTGAAACCTGATACATAATAGGCATTCAATTTGCTGCAGGGTGAAAAATACATACTATTTGAACAGCAGGCATCATAGTCCCTTTTCAGGAAGGAATCGTCTTCCTTGAGCAGAGCTTGATAGACCACCTTGGACGTGGAGGCTGGCTCTCCAGGTGCCTGGCTCGCAGGGGGATGGTAATGCAGAGAGAGACACTGCTCTGTAGGAGATATTAATGGGAAACGAGTAGATGGGAGGAGGAGTGGGAGGTGAAAATGAGAATCGGACATGTGATGTGCCTGAAACCATTAAGTCTGGGCAGAGACACAGTCCTGTGGCAGGACTGCCTAATATTCCATTTTCAGTTCTTTGTCTTGCTGTAACATAAACCCGTCCAGATTCCAAGCCTCGGCTTGTGGCTTTCTCTTTTTTTCTCCACAAGCAAGCATGTGGCCAATTTCAATACAGCAGTGTTTATGGGAAGATAGGGAGCAGATCAAAGAAGTCAAGGAAATGCTGAAGAACTAGGCTGGGAGAACAGTGCTGCTGGTCTATCTCGCCTGTCACTCCTGAGGTCAGCGGCAGCGGTTCACTCCGGATGCCAAACTTCGATTGGCCTGGCTTGGCCATGTGACCACTCTGTGGCTTAGGGCTTGGTAGGAGACCAGAACAGCTCCACTGCATCCACTCCCATTAAGGGATGGGTAGCTCCCCATAGCAGATCGGGGTACTGTGACCAGGACAAGAGGGCTATTAGACAGGCAAAATGACAGATGTCCACTGCCTCAGCTGCACATCAGCGTCTCCTGTGAGTGCTGTTTGGGGAATTATTTACCTGCCCACAGGGGTTCTAAGTCAGAGGTCCCCAGACCAGCAGCATCCGCATCAACCTGGGAGCTTGTTTAAAATGCCATTTCTAAGCCCCTATACCCACCTCGGGTGCAGGCTCCGCTTTGAGACCCAAAGTCATAGATGGCTGTGAAAAAGCCAAGAGACGATTCCTAATCCAGGTATCTTTACGCCTCATTCAAATCTCTCCACGAAATGTGGCCATTCCCTTCCTTTATGCACCACGTGGTAATACTGCATCCCAATGCACCCTGCGCTTGTGCCCCAGAGTATTGATCCTGCACTCTGCCCCCACAACGATGCCACCATTTCAGTTTTTCCTTTCCACAGAATCAGCCCTGACTCTAGTATTGGCACGAGTCTTTCCTCCGTTCTTTCCTCTGAGGGTATCAGCCAGGGTCCAGTGTCTTCCGCAACCACTCTCTTGCCAGTAACTTTGATTCCCCCGTCCCTACTGGTACAGTTCTAGGACGCTTCTTCAATCCCAGTGCTTCGAGGTCATTCAGAGAAGAACCCAGGGACCTCAATTTTCTGGTCTCATGATGCTGGAAGAGGCAATGCGGCACCTTGAGCTAAGTCCGAAGGTGCACACGTTGACCTCTGCTTGTATAGATTGAGTCCCTCCACCCACTGCAACGTGTTCTCAGTTTCCTCCTAGTTTATTCCCTTCTTAGCCCCATAACCACTCGACCCCATAAGAAGCTGTGAAGATGTTATAGGAGATGCAGAAAGAGTAAGCCTTCCCATGGGACCTCCGAGACCAACGCAGATATTTGTCCTCAAAGAGATCCACAGTCATCTTGTTCTTCCCATTAGATTCGTTCCCCTTGTGACGCACAGCACTTTCCCGTGATCACCTAAACCTATCCGGCGAGGCCAGTCGGGGCCCTCCTAATATTTCGGTGCTCCTCATGAGATATCCCACAATATCAATAATGGAGCCAAATACCAAAATCATATAAATCACAGGGGAAGAGTGAGGGCTCACTATTACTATGGAAGATACTTTTCTCTGGAAAAGTGATTATGAGCTGTCCTCACGCAGCTATGTTAAGGAAATCAAGAAATCAGGAAGGCTGTTAGAGAAATACCAGCCCACGTGGTTTAAAGGTAGAGCTGTCCAGTCCCCAAGGTGAATGCCAGTACCATGTCCCTGCAGGTGGCCAGTGTCCTGTTTCAGGACCGCTTCCGCATGGTTGTCCTTCCTCCACCCCACCCTCGCAAGGGACAGCCCTGACACTCTGATCCTTCCAGGCATTTTTTCAACAAAATGTTAAAACAAAATTGAGGTCATCTAGTATATATAGTATATAAAGTTTTTTTTTCTCTTCATAATTTAGAACATTTTCATGTCATTGTATATTTTTCTGTGTTAGCGATGTGTTTCCGTGTAGGGTTTCGTGGTAAGTAAATAAATGCCATACGATAAGCAAGCAGTTCTTCATTTGGAAGCGTCTGTATTCTTGATTCTATGGCCTTCGTAGTGCGTTCTATCACTTATTAATATGAAATAATGAGATTTGTTTCACTTGATGTTCTGGTCCTGAATCCTGTTTGTAGGATTTTGGTATTAGCACATAGGGATGGGCTCCCTTTCGTTGCGTTTGTCTCTGATGATTTTGCCCTCCCCATCACTTATCCACCTTCTCTGTCAATTTCATTTTGTGTTTGATAAACACATGCATACACACACACATCTGTAAACAGCTTAGGGCTGAAAGTCTTTCACTTATTCTGAGATTCTTTTATCTTTTAATAGTGATTTTAAAGCCATTCATGACAAAAGTTATACCTAGTCTTTGTTTTGTCAAATTTCTTTTTTATGGTATCTAATTTTAATGCTTCCTGGTTGTTTCTTCTTTTCTTACTATAGTAATCAAGTTTACTTGTTCTTTTTCCATTTATGATTTGAAAATTACACACCTTTTTGTTTTCTACTTGGGCTTACCTAATTTAAAATGAATAGCTATACTTAAAATATACTCCTTTATTTCATTAATTTAAAAAATTATACAAGTAAAGCATAAATTTGTATTTTAAAAGTTTAAGACCAAAGTATGTAAAATGAGGAGTGAGTTTC
Source organism: Eonycteris spelaea (assembly GCA_003508835.1). Classification (NCBI taxonomy): domain Eukaryota; kingdom Metazoa; phylum Chordata; class Mammalia; order Chiroptera; family Pteropodidae; genus Eonycteris; species Eonycteris spelaea. The sequence goes on along the minus strand of PUFA01000310.1, from coordinate 172,165 downwards.
CCAGCTTTGTTGTCTTGCCCACAGGTACCCACTGCCCTAACTTGGAAGTGTATTTATTCAGACCTTTTTCTAGCCTTGTGTGTGTATGTGTATATATATTCGTAGATTTAAAGAATCACAAATCAGATCAATATACATTAATTACTATTGCTTTTTTTCACTTAATGTATTTCTTTGTAAATAAATACAGTACTATTTCAGTCCTTACACATGTCACTTGTCATAGCAGTCTGTGATTCGGATTTAACCAAACCTCTGCTCACAGATGTTTAAATTGGTTCCGATTTTTCACTATTATGATATTCTAATAAAAAATTCTTTTATATACATTTTAGATGACTGCACCTGTGCAAGTATTGCTATATGTAGAGAGTCATTATCAGACTCTCCAAAACTCAGTGGAGTACCTGCAGCCTCACGTCCTTACTAACGCTGGGTTTTAACAATCTTACACATTTTGCCTGTCCGATGGCAAAAAATGATAGTATGGTATTGCTTTAATTCATAGCTCACAGAATGACAGTGAGTCTGTGAATTTTTTCATGTTTATTGATTATTCAGTTCTTTCTGTGATTCCCTGTACTTTACCCTGTACTTCATGTACTTCGCCTATTTGTCTGTTACATTATTTATCTTTTTTCATATTAATTTGTAGGTATTCTTTGTATTACGGGTCTTATTCCTCCGTGTGTGTGTGTGTGTGTGTGTGTGTGTGTGTGTACATATATATATATATATATATGCTGAAAATTTATATTCAACAAGTCTGTGGCTTGATTTTTTAATTTGTTTAGGGTGATATTTGTCCTACAAAAGTTTAATATTTTGTAGTAGTCACTTCCTTCCGAATTTCTGGGTCTCATGTCTCTCTTCCCTACGGCACCATTATAAAGATAGTCTACACTTTTTTTCACTGTTATTTTTTAATTCACGTTTTAATATTCACACACAGTAAAATTCTCTCCTTGTCGTGTACCCCTCTATGAGTTTTAGCTGATCCGTACCGCCATGTAACCACCACCACAAAGAAGATACGGAATAGTTCCATAAACCTCCAAATTCATTCATGCCCTTCTTCCCACACCCAACCCATGGCAACCACTGTTGTGTGCAAGGATTTCTCATATAAACGGAGACGTAGAGTATGCAGTCTTTTATCTGACTTCTTCCACTTAGCATAACACATATATGGGATTCATCCACGTTCTTATTGCTGAATAGGATTCCAGTGTATGCAGGTACCTATAGTTTATTGATCATTCACCAGCCAAAGGGCATTCATTTGGGTTGTTTCTGGTATTTGGTTATTATGAATAAAACCATTATGAACATTCACATAAAGATGAACATAATTTTTCCTCTCTCTTGGCTAAATACCCAGGAGAGGGATTGCTGAATCATATGGTGTGTGTATGTGTTTAACTTTAGAAGCTATCAAACTGTCTTTCAAAGTGACTGTACTATCTTGCTTTTCCACTTGCAATGCATGAGAGTTCCCAGCTGCTCTGCACTTAGCATTGTCAGGTTTTTAAAAAACATTCTAATAAGTGTGTAGTGGTACCGCATTGTGGTTTTAATTTGCATTTCCCTAACAATTAATGATGTTGAGCATCTTTTGGTGTACTTGTTTGCCATCCATATGTCTTCTTGGGTGAAGTGTCTGTTCAAGTCTTTTATCTGTTTTTTAAATTGAGTTATTATTTAGTATTAAATTTTAAAAGTACTTTATATTTTTTTCTGGGGGGGGAGGTCCTTCGTCAGATATGTAATATGCGAATATCTCTCCCAGTCTATGGCTTGTGTTCTCATTCTTTTGACAGTGCCATTTGCCGAGAAGTATTTAATTTTGATAAAGTTCAAGCCACAATTTTTTTCTGTCATGGATCATGCCGTTGATATCATAGCTAAGGAATCTAACCCACATTCACAAAGATTTTTTTTTCTAGAATTTTTATAGTTCTGGATTTTACATGTAGGTCTATGATACATTTTGAGTTAATTTTGTATCAGACGAAAAGTATAAACTGAGGTTTCGTTTTTTACATATGGACATCCAATTGTTTTGAGCCCCATGCATTGAAAACACTATCCTCTCTCCATTGAATTGTGTTTGTACCTTCGTTAAAAACCCAATCGTGATCTATTTCCTGTCTCTCCCCTCTAGTCCATTAATCCCGTGCCTGTCTTTTCACCTGTCCTACACGGTCCTCACCACTAGTTTCAACGCTTGAAATCGGATGGTGTGAGTCCTCTAATTTTGTTCTCCTTTTCCGTAATTGTTTTGGTTATTTTAGTTCCTTTGTCTTTCCATATCAATTTTAGATATGCCACCTAACAAAAAACAATAATCCTATGGAGATTTTGATTAGGATTACATTAAATCAATATATCAGCTTTGGGAGAATTGAGTCTTCCAACCCAGGGAGATAGGATGTCTCAATTGATCTAGGTATTTGCTGTCTTTCAACAGGGCTTTGTAGTTTTAGTACACAGAAAATGCATATTTTTGTTAAATTTATACTCAATGTTTCATTTTGGGGCAATACTAAAATGGTACTTTTTTGTGGTAAATATAGTGTTTTTAAATTTTGATTTCCATTTGTCCATTGTTAGTCTGTAGAAATATTATTGATTATACTGACCTCTTATCCTACAACCTAACTAAAATTACTCCTTAGTTTTAATAAGATTTTGGTAAATTCCTTGGGATTTATTAAATAGACAATCTTGTCAGAATAGTTTTATTTCTTCCTTTCTAAGCTGTATGCCTTTTCTTACCTTATTCCCCTAGCTAAAACCTCCTGTATAATGCTGAATAGAAGTGGAAGAATGAATATTCTTGGCTTGTTTCCAGTTTCAGGAAAATTATTTGGTCTTTTATCAAGTACAATGTAGATTGTTTTGTGCAGACATCCTTTATCAAATTAAGAATATTCCTTTCTATTGCTAGTTTTCTAATTTTTAAATCGTGAATGGATCTTAAATTTTGTCAAATACTTATTCTACATCTTTTGAGGGGATTATCACAGTACTTTAAAAATTTTTTTGTGCTTAGATCTCTAATCCATCTAGAATTTACGTTTTATATTGTGTGTGGAAGTGATTGAACTTTATTTCCCCACAAAAGATTAACTAATTGTTAAAACCCTGTAATAAATTATCTATCATTTCCCTACTCATTTGAAATGTTATTTTTATTCCATCAATTTATTGGTCTATTCTAATGCCAGTCTACACTGAATCAATTACTAAAGCGTGATGATATGTTTTAATATCTGCTAGAAAAAAAAATATTCCTGTTATTTTTCTCTTTCAGATGAATTTGAATCAGCTTGCCAAGTTCCATATAGAAACCTGTTGATATACTGTTTGATATAGCATTACATTTATAAATTTTGGGAAAATAAATGTTATCTTACAGCACCGAGATTTTCTGTTAAGAAACAGTTTGCATTTTTCCCATTTACTCAGGTCTTTATTTGTGAACTTATATTCCATTGTATACTTTCCTTCATGAAGATCTTTATATAGTCACCTTACCTATACTTTACTAGTTCTAAAGTTTCTCAGACACTTTTCTTGGATTTTTCCAGGTAGATGGAAATATCATCTGCCCAAAGTGACAGTTGAATGGTTTCTGGTACATCTCTTCCCTTCTCCCCATGTTTATATACCTTATTACTTGCCTTTTCCCCCCTCTTATTTCGTTGAATGGGACACCGAGTTCAATGCTAAATGGTAGTGGCACCTGCATTGTTCCTCATTCTAATGGTAATTCTTCCAGTCTTTCCTGATTAAGCATTATGTTTGTTGTAGACTTTTGATAGGGACATCTTTTTAAATGTAGGACGCTTCCTTCTATGACCTATTTACTAAGATTTCCTTTCTAAACTAGAAATGTGTATTGCATTTTAGCAACTACTTTTTTGGAGGCATCTATTGAGATAATCATCTTTTATTCTCTTCAGAGAATACAATGATTTCTATTAATGTATTTTCTACTTTCCAACTACTCTTCCTTTCCTGGGATAAGCTCAATTTGGGTATGATGCAGTATTCTTTAATACCCTCCCAGATTTGATAGGCTATTTAGAAATTTTGTATTTATATTCGTTAAGTGAGATTACTCTTTCTTTTTTAAGTCCTATGTTCACCTGATTTCAGAACTAGGGTAATAGCTACCGCTTAGATGAACTGGAAAGTTTTCAGCTTTATGGGCTAGAAATCATTTATATAACATGGTGAATAGCTGTTCCTTCATTTTGGTAGCTTCAGATGCAAAATTACTTGAGTCTGGAACACACATATATATATATTTTTTCAAATGTAGTATATCTTTTTAATGATGTATATATATTTCAGTATATTTAAAATAATTTTTCCATTTATTTTTAGGTGATGGTCCATAGTTTATCTCTTTCTTATTAAACCAACATTGGTAATTTATATTTTTATGGTTCAAAAATTTCATCTTAAATTTTTAATTACATTTATTTAAAGTTGTATGTAGCAATCATTTCGCTTTTTCCGCCTTTCTTGTTTCTTACATTATTTATAACTTTTTTCTTCATTTGATTCACCAAGAATCAGATAAAATATAAAATAAATAGATGTGTTTTATTGGTCTTGACAGAGAAGTAGTAACTGTTGTTAGTAATTAAGCCCACTTTTAAACAATTTCATTGACTCCTACCTTTATTCTTGTTCTCCTTTTAATTCTTTGGGTTTATTTTTGTGGTTCTTTTTCTAGCTCTTGAGTCAAATGCTTAGTTTGTTTATTTTCACAATTTCTGTTTTCTACAAGCACTTAAAGCTGTAAATCTTTCCATTTGTACCTCTTTGGCAGCAGACACAGATCTTGAAATGTAGTGTGCTCATTTGTTCATTTCTAAGTAGTTTGCAATTTCAATTTTAATTCCTCTTGAATCCAAGTTAATTAGAAGTGTGCTTTCTCATTTTCAAGAGGATCAAGGTTTTTTTTGTCTGTTTATCATTTTTATATTTTGTTGTTAAATAATTTTATGAATGTGGTCAGTGAATGTAGGTGGTATAATTTCGACTTTATAGAACCTATTGAACTTTGTTTGGTAAATATCCCTCAGAATTGTATGTTTGTGCATACAGTGTCCATTATTTCTTGAGAATAAAGCTTAACAATGTTAATTGTACCTTCTATATCCACGTGTTTTGCACTTAAAGTGTTAATTTGGTTTTCTTTGTTGTATGTGTTTTTATGACTTCATTTTAAATTCCCGGGTCAGTTTGTTCTGAGTGTTTTTAGACAGACAGCATCCAGCTCTCTATGGATTAGGTCTGTCTCTTCCCACCTGAGGGGCTCTGTCTTTTCATAGGGTTAGTAAATCCATTCACGTGCTCGCTGACACTTCGGACTGATTCTGCATCACATTTTGTGTGTTCTATTTACCGTATTCGTTATTGTTACTCCTTTTTTCTCCTTTCTCCTTTTGTTGAACTGATGACACTTTCCTATTTAACTTTTTCTTTGAATGGTTAGGTAGGTAGTTATAGATCCTATTTCAGTGTTTCCAGTGGGTCCTCTAATTTTAAGCACAAGCTGAAACTTGTCTTATAAAATCAATATCTTCAATTACTGCCTATAAACTAGCTTCTCTCTGAAGAACTTGAGACCCTTTTCACACTTGTACTTTTCTCCTTTGCCCCGCTAGCTCCCACGGTAAGATCATTAGAGGTTTTAATTCTAGACTCTCTCCTTCCTCTTCCTCCCCTTTGCTCAGTGAGTAATGATTTTAAATTTCCTAAGTTTTGCTGTTTTGTCACCAGATTGTGTGTCCTCATGCCTTCCTCTTTGATTCATTTTTCATTTGCCTGAAATGCATTGTTTAGTTATTCTTCCAGAGAGCGTGCTTGAATGGTATATTTTCTGAACCCTTACATTTCTGCAAGTGTTGTTTTTTTTATTATTTATTTTGCTTTCACACTTGAATGATGTGTTCGCCTGGGTATAGAATTCTAAGCTCAAAATAATTTTCCCTCAGAACCTTGAAAGCTGTGCTCCATTGTCTCCCTGAATCCGCTGTTGCTGAAGAGACGCTTTTCTTCCCCATGGCCACATACCCTACTGCTCTCCTCCTTAGGGCCCAGAAGGCAGAATAAAAGAGAAGTCCAATGGGATGTTCTCAGGGCTGCTTCCTCAGTCCATGCCACTTCTGAATCACTCATTCATTTAGCAAATATTTTTTTGTGCATGCAGTGTTCTAGGCTTTGTACTGGGGTTTTTAGAAAATAAAAAAATTCCATACACTCAGAAAAATGTAGAAAATAATATAGCAAACAGGAGTGTACTCACCACCCATAATGACAAATCTCATTTTGCCTTATTTGCTTCAGGATTTTAAAAGAGAAAATACCAAAGAATCTGTTGAAATCCCATTCCCCTGTGCTCCCACGCCAGACATGACTACTGACCAAACTTTGGTGTTTATCACAGCCATTAATGGATCACACTTTTAATATGGATATATGTGGATGGATACTATTTGGAGAAACAATATATAATAATATAGCGCTTACTGCATGCCTGTGTGTGGTCTAATCACATTGCATACATTAACTAGTTAAGTTTTCATTACAACCTAATGAAGTAGACACTATTATTATTCTCTTTTTATAAATGAGGAGAAGTAACTTAATCAGGGTCACCTAGCTGGTGACCCGCTAAGTGATGGCACCTAAACCAGGCAGCCTGGCTGCAGAGAGTCTATTATTAACGACCATACCGTGCTAATTTAGTAATAATTCCCACTTATTTAAACTGCATAAATGGTATCATATTTGACACAGTCTTCTAAAATCTTGGGAGTTTCTCTGCTCTGTTTTACTGAGCCATAAACATTACCCATGATCTAGCTAGTTTTGGTTCATCTCTTATTTTTACTACTGTATAAGTGCCTCGTATTTTTATGAATATTTAGATTGCTTCAAAGATTGGCAACAGGCGTTGCACTGCACCTATTTGTAGCTGTCTGCCAGGGTCCGGGACAGAGTTTTCTAAGGTAGATACTGAGGATGAAATTTCTAGTCGCTAGAGTATGCACATCGTCTTCTTTGCGAATTACTGTCGCATTGCTGCAGTAATTTACATTCCTTCCACGGGAGAGGAGAGGGTCCTGCGTCTGGTGCTGGGATCTGAACCTGGCTCGTTGGACTCCACACATACTGCTGAACTATTGGGCCATTATTCCACAGAACTTTCTGTCGCCCACTTTTTTTCCTGCCTCATTATAGACACCTCAGTTGGGCCTTCACTCTTGGTCTCATTATATAAAACTATTTACTGATTATTTACTATGTGCGAATTCTTCCTATTGATGGGTATTTTTTAAAGCCCGCAACCCTACAGGCACTGAAAAGTATTTGAAATTAGTCAAATACAGGCTCACCTGTTTTTCATAAGGTCATGTGTACTTGACTTAGACTTGTAAATTAACAAGAGACTGAAGGTGACGTGAAAATTCAGCTGGACCTAAAGAAATCTGACCGTTAAGAACATAGGGGTTTTATCAAGAACCGAATTGAATAGAAAATATTTAAATTATGAGATTATATAAAATAGAAGATATTTGATTTTTATAGTTTAAACTCTTAGTTGTTAAAATACTTAGATACTATTGTATTACCATTATACTAAAAATTATTAAACAAATAATTATACATGGCATTTTGAGAAACTCTACCTCCGAAAACATACTTGTAAACATATATAGCTTTGTAAAAAAAAAAAAAAAAAAAAAAAACTCATTATCTTTTTGCTCAGTCAAGGATGTAGGCCAAACATCAAATTGTGAAAGCTTCGGACTCAAAGATCCAACGGCTTAGTGAGGTCTCCAGTTACGTGTTTAAAGACACCTGAAGTCCCCAAAACAAACTCGCACTTTCCACCTCCTATATCCTGGTTTTTTTCTAAAGTCTTTTTTATCTCTGAATTAAAAATATATTCTTCCAGTTGCTGGGCTGAAATTCTTAGAGCCACTGGTGAGTGTCACCCTCTCTTCTTCCCAGCGTGCACGCATCAGCACGCAGATCCCCTCACTCTGACTGCAGAAGACGCCCAGACCTGCACCACACTGCACCACTTTCACCGCCGCCACAGTGGCCTGAGGCACCATCGTTTCTGCCTTGGGATCTGCTGTGACTGACAAGCTGGTCTCCTGCTTCCACGCACGCCCGCGTGTCAGTCTATTTGCTGTGCAGCAGCCATGGCGAACCTCTGAAAAGTAATTCAGATCATGTCACTGCTCAAAATCCTCCCTACGCCTTCCTATTTCACTCTTCACACCGGTTTTCAAGGCACCCCATGACCTGCCTTCTGCTCGCCCGCATTCCGAAGCCCATTCATCATTTACCATGCTCTTACCTTCTCTTTCCTTCCATTGACTCTGCTGTAGCTCTCTGTTGGCAGAATAATGCCCCCCCCAAAAAAATGTCCATATCCCAATACCCAGAACTAATGAAGATGTTACATTATTACAGTAGTTTGACCAAAAGATGATGGTGGTTTGCATTAGGGTACTGGCAGGGGAAAATGATAAAAGTGAATGAGCAAGATATATTTTGAAAGTAGAAGTAACCAAACACGAAGGCGAATTAAATGCGGGGGCTGGTGGAGAAAAGGGTGTCAAGAATAACCCAGTTTTCTGGCACGAGGAACAGGATGGATGAAAGCGCTATTTACTGAGACAAGGAGGACTGTGGGGAGAGTGGATTTGGGGATAACCACCGAGGATTCAGCTTTTGAATGTATTAAGCGTGAGACATCTCTCAGATGTTGCAGGAAGGGTGGGGAATTATCGAGCAGTCAGATGCCTATAAGATGACCTGGCATCTCTGGAAAACAGATCTGGTGAAGAGATTAGCCTTTCATAAGCTGTTGGTATACAGGTATACCTGAGCCATGGAAAACGTTGAACATTCCCGGGAAAGAGTGTGGAGACTTGAGAGAGGAGGGCATTGTATGGAAGTCTGTGGAACTTAAACATTTTAAGGTCAGGCAAAGGAGGAGAAGTGAGCAGTTAAGACTGAGCAGGAACAGTTAAAAAGACAGAAGCCCCAAAGAATGCAGTTGTTGCGGAAGCCAAAAAAAAAGGGGATGTTTCAGCGATTACTCAACCGCTCTGACAGTGCTTATAATCTGAGGATTGGAGTTAACAACATGGAGATCGATGCTGATCTTTTTTTTCTTTTTTTTTTTTCCTTTTTGAGAACAGATTTTTTTTTTAATTTGGTAAAATATATATAACAAAATTTTCCATTTTAACCACTTTTCGGTGTCCAGTTCAGTGGCATTAAGCACATGCACAGCATCGTGCATCAATGTTGATGTTAAAAATGTCTGTAGCAACGTGAGGACTAAATATTGGAGCGATTTTAATAACACATGGGGGTAGGGACGTGGTGCCAGAGAATATAGAACATATTCAGCTCTCGAGGCATTTGTCTTTGAAGGGAAAAATGGCTATGTGGCAGTAGTCAGAGGAGAATATAGAGATGAGAGACACAGAGATATTTTTTAACTGGAGAGGTTAGTCCATTATTTAATGTTGATACAAATCATTCTGTAGAGAAGGAGAGACGGGAGATGCTGGAGGTAGAGAAGGTATGTTATGGATTATGTACCCTCACAAAGCAAGAGGTGATGGGGCTAGAACTCATGAGAATGACTGGCCTTTGCCAAAACGTGGGAAGGAGACTGGCACAGAGGCAAACTGGTTTGCAACGTCTCTAGGAATGGTGAATGTCTATTTGAAACTGGTAGTCATGAATGAATAGTGATATTAATTTGTCAGCTTATACATTTCTATTCATTCTGCACATATCTATAGAAAGTCCCCCATGTGCTTCCTTTGAACCACTTATAACTAACTAAAGGGATGGACAGGTCAACTTCTCAAGGCCTTCAGGAACATCTCTGTAATGCTGCTCCTGGGAGCTTCTGAATAGGCTTGGGAGAGAGATTATTTCTGTAACATTTACTTCAGGGCCACAGTATACACTACATTGCGAAATTACTCTTATTCCACACTTTCCATTTCAAATAATCCCCCATACCCTCCAGAGCCGTCCTGAGAGATTACGCAGTGCGCACTGGTTACAGAATAGCGCAAGCGATAGCATAACCAGCTGTATAGAGACCCCGAAGAGAAGAGGGTATCGCTTGGACAACTGATACCCTGCCCATTATCCAGTAAATCCCTTGATCCCAAGAAACAATAAACAAGAAAACTCCCCTCCCTTTCCAGAGAAACTACCTATGTACAAGGCATCTCTGCAATTTCCTCCAATTCTGCTTCTCAGTACAAGAAATCTCCCTGGAGGTCCTTCTCAACAGAGACTGGGGGTCTTCCACTGCAGCAGGAAGAGCTCTTTCAGCAACCTCCAAACCAGTATTAGTGTTTCAGCCTCACGCCCCTCGTTTGCATTGCTTTTCCAAAATTCCAGAGGATCATCTAGACGATTTGCAACATCAGCACCACAACCACAAATCACGAAAAACATAAGCAAATTCCTACACTACAATCTAAACTCCAAGAGAGCAAGGGAGGTTTTTGTCGTCATCGTTCTTCACTAATATAATTCCCAGTGCCTAGAAGAATGCTTGGTGTATAGAAGGCAATCAGTGCAAATTGGTTGAATGAATGAAACATCTAGAACCATATGCCAACACGATGGCAGAACATTTACTCGCAAAATAGGATTTCCAGACCCTAATAACATTGCTTTAAAATTGCTTGTGTCTCTTGAACCTTTAACACAGAGGCACCTTCTTTATTTCAGAAAGAGCTCCCCTTAGGGGATCATCTATACAAAAGTAAATATTACGTTTTCTGTACTGTTGGTAGGAAGGATCCTGTTATGCAGGGAAAGCACCGTTCTGAAAATCTAGTATTTAAGAAACCACGGTGGAATTATGAAGCATTTAGAACTGAATGACAACAAAAGCACTATTTTGAAAACTGTGGAATACAGATAAACAAGGGACATTTTTCTTCAAGGGGAATTTCTAGCCTTATATTTTAGAAAATAAGAAAGAATGGAAACTAATGTGTTAAGGATTTAACCTGAAAAGCTTTTTTTTTTAATGAATAAATGTTAAACCCAACAGTATAAGTGAGAGGTTAATAAAAATAAACAAATATATATTTAAAAAGAAACGTATGATCTACAAAATCTGGCTATTTAAAGACTATAGACAAATCTCTACAGGTTTGTCTAAAATACAGACAGACCTCTAATAAGACAAAAAAGACAAACTAGAGAATTTACAAATATATAATATCAGAAATGAAAAGTAGGATAAAACTGTAGATGCTTTAGAGAATTTCTAAATAGTAAGAGAATGCTATGAACCACATACCAAAAATGTAAAGGCTTAAATGTAAGATTTAATTTAGAAAGAAAATTATAAATACCTAGATTGACTCAAGAAATATAAAACTCAACCATGAGAGAAACTGAATTAAATTTTCAAAATATGATGATTTCAAAGATTAGATGTACCAATGTTAGGGAACAAATAATATCTATCTCACACAAAACTGTTACAGACACTAGAAAAAGGTAGATTTCCAAGTGCATTTTCTTAGGTTAGCTTATCATACAAATAACTGGGCTAGACTCGGAGGAACGAGGAGAAAACTGGCGAAAGGAACATCAATCACTTAAGATAATGCGGATGGCACCATCTGACTGGCAGAACGTCGCAATGATTTGAAGCGACTTCTGAGGAAAGGGGGAGAGGTGCCAAAGCAGGGCCACGTCCGAACATCAGGAAGACAAAAATCATGACTGCAGAGGGAGTGGACAACTTCAACAGACTATGAACACGTCGAAATTGTTCAAGATTGTGCTCACCCTGGTTCCGTCAATTCAAAGGGAGACTGCGGCTAAGACATCGAGAGAGGGCGGAGACTCGGAAGGGCAGCAATGGAAGAATTAGGAAAGATCATCAAGGGCAAACATGTGTCATTGGAGACCGAGGTTCAGACCCTCGTAGTTCTAATTACTGTGTAGGAGTGCAGAAGTTGGACAGTAAAGCAGGCTGAGAGGAAAAAAAATTTGATTCACTTGAAATATGCTGTTGGAGAAGGGCTCTATGAGCCCCCAGAAAGATGAACAAGTGGGTCCTAAGCCTGAAACATTGTTGGAGGCAAAAATGACATAACAGAAGCTGTCTTCCTTTGGGCACATCACGGGAAGGCAGAGATCTTTGGAAAAGACAATAATGCTGGGAAATACAGAAAGCAGCAGGAAAAGAGGAAGACCAAACATAAGATGGATTGACTCCATAAAAGAAGCCCCAGGCATGCGTGTACATGAGCCGAGCAGGGCTGCTGAGGACAGGACGCTGTGGACATCACTTATTCATAGTGTTGCCAGGAGTCGGAGTCGACTCAATGGCACATAACAACAACAATAACGCTGATACTGAACATGGACAAAAGCCGTCCAAGAAAAAATTATAAGCCAGTATCACTTATGAACACAGAGCCTAAAATTAGAACGCATTCACAAATTGCATGAAGCAGTGTATTAAAAAATAATAGTACATAGGGAAAAACAAGGTTTATCTCAAAAGAAGGCAAAGATAAGTCCACATTAGAAAAATCTATCAAAGTGGCCTGTTAATATATCAGACACAAAACCTATAATCATCTTGATAGTTTTAGAAAAAAAGCACTTAATAAAATTCAATGTTCATTTCACGGTGTTAAAATAGTCCTACTTTTAAACTCAATCGTGAAAGAGGGGAACTTCTTAACCTAATAAAGGACTTCTACCAAAAACTTACAACAAATATAAATAATGACAACACATTAGAAATATTCTCAGTGAAATAGAAAAACAATGCTTGCTCTCACCCTTACTATTTGATGATATATTGGAGGTCTCAGGCCATCCATTGAGATAAGAAAGGGGAAAAGTGTCAAGAGTGTTATTTACAGATAATATGATTATCTACATAAAAATACAAGAGAATCTGCAATAAACTATTAACAAATAAGAAAGTTCAGCATGTTTGCTAAAACAAGGTTATTCCAAAAATCAATAAATTTCCCAACAGCAGCAATAACCAATTAAGAACTTTCAAAAGAATCCAACTTATATCAGCAACAAAAGCTACAAGGTACCCAGCAATAAATCTAACAAAGAGGTACAAGAGTTTTATAAATAAATCATTAAATGTTATTGAAGGAGGCAAAGAAATAAGAATAATATTTATGTATTAGGAGACTCAGTTTTATAAAGATGTCACAGCTCCCCAGATTTAACCTATAAATTTCACTCAGCAAAATACCAAAAAGGTTTTTCAATGGAAGTTGACAAACTGATGTTGAAGTTAGTATAGAAGAGTACAAGTCCCAAAACAGCCAGTACAATTTTTAAAATATAACAAAGAAGGTGAATGCCCTTCTAGACATGAAGACTTATTATAAAGCCATAATAATTGAAACAGTGTGCTATTGGCTCAGAATTGGTTTGATCAGTGGAAAGGGACAAAGTAGGAACATATCCATGAATATATGGAAATTTAATTTACAATCATGGTGGCATTGCACATTAGAGGGAGAATGAAAGACTGTTCAGTAAATCAGGTCAGGGCAACAGGTTTTCCATATGGGGGAAGGGGAGTAAAATCAAATCCTACTTTACACCATTCAAAAATAATAAGTCCCAGATGGATCAATTTTATAAGTGTGGAAGGGCAAAACTTTACAGCAATAAGGAAAAAAAAACAACAACATAGGAGGCTATCTTCATGACATCAGGTATGGAGAGAGCTCTTTAATAAGACACAAATGACACTAACTATAAAGAAAGAGATCAATGAATATGACTACCTTTAAAATTTCCTATAGTACAAAAGACATCAAAAGCAGTTACAAGAGGAGCCACAGACTAAGACAATATAATGTTTATATGCATGAACTCCTACAAATCAAGAGGAAAAAAGATGAAAGTATTTACAGCCCATTGGAAAAATGGATGACTGTGAAAAAACAAATCACAGACTCAGAAACCTTAATAGCCAATAAAATGCTCAACCTCACTAGCAGTGAGGGAAATTCAAATAAAACAATGAAATGCTGGTTTTTTTTTTTTTTAAAAAAAATCAAATTGTCAGAAATAAGAACAGCCTGAATCTAGAAAGTATTGAAGGTCATGTGAGGGAAAGAACTCTCGTACACAGCTGAGGGGTGTGTAAATTGGAAAACCATTTGGCAGGCTCTAATACTGAAAATGTGTGTGTAGGCTGGCAATTCCCCACCTAGGTAGATACACAGAGAAATCCTCACATGTGTGCAAGGGATACATGTAAATGTATGTGCATACGAGCATTGCCCATAATACTAAAACATTGGCAGCAGCTTAAATAGTCATCAATAAGGGAATTAATAAACACGGCACATTCATATGCATGGATCTACAATATAACAATTAAAATGAATGAACTGGATTTATATTATATCAACATGGAGAGAAAGAATAAGAACATACCATAAAGGAGAAAAAAAAAACAAGTCACAATATAGGTGCAGTCTAACACCACACGTGTACATTTTAAAAAATCAAAGCAGTATTCTGCATTCTTAGGGGTTCATATATAGTAAAAGTATAAAATCTAGGTTGTAAAATTACATACCAAATTCATAATAGTGTTTGGAGAAAAGGGTAGAGAATGGTTTTGGAGAGGAGTACAAAGGGACTTCAATTTTATCAGAAATGTTAAATAGTTCAATTAAAAAAAAATTAGACCTGAAGCAGATGTGGCAAAATGTTAACATTTACCAATTGTTTGAGATAGGTAAATGGATGCTTTTCCTATTCCCTCTGCATTTAAAAATTTATTGACATTATTTCTAAATAATAAAATGAAAAAGAAAAACAGCTAGTAAAGAATTCCATCTCATAGAATTTTAACATGTAGGTAAATCGAGAGTTAATCACCTAAAATTTTGAGGCAAGGAGTTTTACAATCATTACCTGTTTTAGAATGGACTCTCCATAAAAATAATAAAGCTGACAATGTTATAAAACTACTGAAATGCATATATTCTAATAGATAGCAATATGGATAGTTCTCAAAATCATATTGAGGGGGAAAAGTAAGTTGCAAAATGATATGTACACCACTGTACTATTTATAAAGGAAATGTAAAATATACATAAGCATAGATATATATTTACATATAGCCCTATATAGGTAATTAGGTAATAAGAATATAATAGCAAATGCTAGAAGAATACACACATTATAATACTGATTACCTAGGGAAGTAAGGAGGGAGAAAGGTGAATGGGACTGGGGAGGGAAATATAGTGACATTCAACTCTGTCATCTTTAATATAAATAAAAAACCTGCAGCAAATATAACAAACATTTCACATTTGATTATTCTAGGAAGTAAATGCATGTTATTCTTGCTATAGATGTATTTTTTAATTTTCCAAAGAAAAAGTACCAAGAATTACAAATAAAAAGCACATAATTCAGTAATATGTCAGGAAAGCTTGTGTACATCAAAAACCGTGCCGTGACTATTTTTAGAAATCATCCTGTTTGCTTTTCTATGTGTTTCTAATTTTTTAAAAATCAGAGGAGAAGAAAAATGAAAGCAATGAAGAGATACAAAAAATACATACATATATCTGATCATATACAAAAGAAAAGCCTCCACAATCACAAACACCACATGAACAATTCTATATCATTTGCTACATTTTATTTTTAATTTTTGCCAAAAGAAAAATAAAAGATGCTGCCTAATTGGAAACGTAACTTTCTATTATTAAAATTGTGGGAGTCCATTTTAATGTGTTTATCTCGCTACGAGTCTATAATTTATATTTCAGCGTAGAAATCTGTTCTCTGCCTGTGACAGGTTAATGCAGTTTAAACATGCATTTTTCTTTCGTTGGCTGAATAGTTAAATCGTTGCTCAAAGGATTTTAAGTTTCAATTTCAACCATGAGAGGATTCCTGGCTCTTTCACGGTTAAAAATGTTTCTGGTTCAAAACGCTATTAATTAATGGCTACGTAGTGGATCTATTTAGGGAATTGGTACCGACCCTGGATTAACAGTGGAACTGTTAAATGAGAAAACTTTCTGGATGCAGACTTGGGGAGATTTTTAAATTCGGGCTGACCGCGGTGGACAGAGTGAGATGGCATGCCAGCCCGCTTTCCTAACGATCGCACTTAGGAATCGAAAGACAGGTCAGGTATTAGCGATTTTTTTTCCTTAAAAAAAAAACTTTCTCGGACTCCGCCGGACACCCAGCTGGCGGAGGACCAGCGGGCGAGGGGGGGCGAAGCCGGCAGGCTGCCCAGAAGTTACGATCGGGGAGTTTTCTCTTTATTAAAATTACCTGGCTCGCCAGCAGAGGCAAGAACGCGAAGACAAGATAATTTCTTAGGCTGTTAAAAAGGACTTAGGCCGGAGGGCCGCGCGTTCCGAGGGGGTGTCCTGCGGGCCGGGGCGGGTCCCGCCGCCCCCGCGGGCTTCGGTGCGTCAGGGGCGCGTCAGGCTGGGCGGGCTCCGCGCGGGCGGCGGCGGCGGCGGCGGCGGCGGGCGGCGGGCGGCGGGCGGCGCGCACCGGGCCTCCTGCTTCTCGCTCCGAGGCTGCGGGACGGACGCTCCCGAGAACTCTCTCGCCCGCGGCCGGCCGCGCTCGGACCGCGCTCGCCGGCGGCGCGGCGGTCCCAGCATGTCAGCCGCCGTGGCGTGTCTGGACTACTTCGCCGCCGAGTGCTTGGTGTCCATGTCCGCGGGCGCCGTGGTTCACCGCCGCCCGCCGGACCCCGAGGGCGCGGGCGGAGCCGCAGGCTCGGAGGTGGGTGCGGCGGCGCCGCCGGAGTCCGCTCTGCCGGGTCCGGGGCCACCGGGGCCCGCGTCGGTCCCCCCGCTCCCCCAGGTCCCCGCCCCCAGCCCCGGCGCGGGCGGCGCCGCGCCCCACCTGCTGGCTGCAAGCGTCTTGGCTGACTTGCGCGGTGGCTCTGGGGAGGGCTTCGGGGAGAACTCCGGGGAAGCTCCGCGCGCCTCGTCCGGCTTCTCCGGTGCGACCCAGGGCTCTGGCCCGACCCCGTGCCCAGAGCCGGCCCCGGCCAGCAGCGCGGCGGAGGTCTCCGGGCTCGCGCACTCATCCGGCGCGCTCGAAGTCCCGGGCGCGCCCACGGTCCCGGGAGCGCCTGCCGTCTTGGGTGCGGCCTCTGGCGGGCCCCCTGGCGTGCGCCCCGCCCCCGCCACGGGTCCAGGACCCCGTCGGAGGCCCGTCACACCTGCTGCCAAGCGACATCGCTGCCCCTTCCCGGGCTGCAACAAAGCTTATTACAAGTCGTCTCATCTGAAGTCCCACCAGCGCACCCACACGGGCGAGCGCCCGTTTTCCTGCGACTGGCTCGACTGCGACAAGAAGTTCACGCGCTCCGACGAGCTGGCCCGCCACTACAGGACGCACACGGGCGAGAAGCGCTTCTCCTGCCCCCTCTGCCCCAAGCAGTTCTCTCGGAGCGACCATCTGACCAAGCATGCCCGTCGCCACCCAGCCTATCATCCCGACATGATCGAGTACCGGGGGCGCCGTCGCACACCGCGCGTCGAAGCGCAACCCGCCAGCCTGGCGGACAGCTCCGGCTCCGTCCCCGGCCAGGCGCCCAGCCTCACCGCCTGCCTGTCTGACACTCATTGCTGTTAGTCGTCCCTTCGAGGATGATTCCCCCAGGCCGTGGTCCTTGCCTCCTCTCTACCCATCCCTCTTTCCCAGAGTCGTATGCCCAAGGCACAGACTGGTTTCTCCGCTCTGAGGGTGGGTCCAGACAGTCGTGTTGGACCCTGGGGAGGGACTGGGAGCCCGAAAATAGCAGGAATTCTCGCAACGTGTATCTCGTTGGAAAAGAGGGGGTCGCCTCAAGAGAGCCCCCCGGGAACTGGTGAGAAGGGATGAACGCCGGTACTCTCCAGAGTCCTGAAGATTCTCCCTTCCGTGGAAGCAGAGATGTGAAACTGGAATTCTCAGGTGCCTGAAGAGCTCCCAGTCTTAAAGGACTCTGGTGTCGCGTACCCACCCACCAGGGCGGACCTTGGAGAGGGTATCAGGGGGTGGCAGTCCAGGACTGGGGTTGTGAGAGGCCTTTGGAAACAGAAATGATTTCTATTTCTGTAAACAGCAATGTTTACTAATTTATTTTTAGTATTTTTAAAACAGGGATTCCAGGTTGATGGGAGGTTGATGTCCTCCACTCCCAAATTGCCCAGCTACCTCTGCTAGGAGAGGCCATGTACGAGTCCACGTGGATGTATGGCTGGGAGATGCTTCTTGGTGTCTGGGGAGTGGTGCGAGTCTGTTTCGCAGGTCCTGTTGCGTGGTTTGGAACCCTGCACTTGGCGTGGTGGCCTTTCTTCCCGGTTGGATTCCTGCTGGGGTGAGGGGGGAGGGGGTAACTTCCTGGCTCACTCTCACAATGAGATTGGCTTAAAATTTTAGAAACCACCATGAAAGCGTCAGAAATAGAAGGGTGGGCCAGGCTAGTTCCCCTTCCACCCAGAGGGTGAACCCAAGTTGACTTTGGGTGAGAGAGGTCCAAAGCAACATCCGCAGAAATAGGGAATGTGGTTCCAGCTGCCCACTCCAAGTAATCTCAGGTGTGGTAGGTTCTGTTCGTTTCTTAATGGCTAACTAGTGGTTTCTTTCTTTGGGGGTCTGTGCATTTTCGTTTCAGCAATAGGTGAGTTGGTGGTTTGAGGAGGGGAAAGTGAGAGTGGCTTCCAAAGAGCTGGCTGTCCTGGATTTGGGGAAGGAACAGCAAGGTGAAAATTATTATCCAATGAAAGGGCCCTTCTCCCCTGACCTTGGAGTTTCTCCAAGTTCAACCCTCAGACCCCTCTCCCCCAATGCAGGAATTGAGCATCAACAGTATTTATTTTTTCCTATATGTGTTTCTGCTGCTATGGATATCGGCCACTTTGCTTATGTATGTGTGAATGTGTATCCATGTGACCCTTTTGGTAGAAATGGGACCGACAGGCATTTTCTGCGCTGGTAAGGTTCCCCTTGGCCCCTTCCTGAATATCTTGTAATAGTCCTTCAGTCGCGCTTGTGAAAGATGCCCTAATCTCAAAGGACTGTGATGGGCATCTACTTAAACCGCTTTCTCGTATTTTGCAGATGAAGACACTGAAGCCTAGATAAGCTCAAAGTTACGTGCTAAATTGCTGGCAAAAGCCATGACTAGAACTTAGGTATCTGGCCTTCTAAGTGACTTGCTTGGTTACGCTGCCTCCCTCATGCTTGGTTACCCTACCTCCTTTCTCTGTGTCGCCTTAGTCAATGTACACCACTCTCCCCTTCCTAGCACCAGGATCCCCTCCCTCCGTATTTCCTGTTACTTCGGTGTTTCTTCAAATGTTTGGTCCCTGCCGAAACTTTTGCCTGTTGTGTTTAACCTGAAAGCCCTTGTCTTAGCAGGTTGAGTCCATTCCCTCCTGTACCATGTGGTCTTAAAGTGGGAATGACTCTTTGGCATCTTGGGAGAGTTGTTGTTTTTTTGGACTTGGTAGGTTAATTTCCAGTCCCAATTCTATCCTTGTTTTCTGGTTTTGGGCATTCCGGTTTCCTCGAGAGAGTGAGTGATACAAGCCTGACATTGAGACTCTACTAAGTGCTCCTATGCTAGCTGAGGGAAGGGTTCTTAGGACGGACCCAAAGGGTTACCTTAAAGAGGGTCAGTGTTTCCTTATGTGGACTAAGCAGGGCAGGTGGGTCTTTCCTTGAGTTACATGTGGGAAGAGGATGCCCCCAATTGTGGAGGTGGGTTTTGGTGGTGGGAAGAGTCCTCCCTTTGCTCTGTTTGTCTCCTCAGCTGGAAACGAATAGGAGGGGCACTCCAGGCCCCCTTGAGGACTATGATTTTCCTTTTGTCCCCTTCAGTAGAAGATCTGCCATTGGGTAGATGGACCAATGAAACTAACATGAGAGAGACTCCCACTGACCATTCTGGAATCGGGCTCAAGAAAGCTTGGCTTTTCCAATCACCCTTTGATAAATAACTTTTCATTCTCAAGCTCCCAAGTAGTGTCCTTTTTTGGGTTCTCCTGCCTTGGGGACTTTTGTCTGGGGATGGCTTCTGACAATCTGAATGCGGCATGTGCTTCAACGACTCCGCCTAGGACGTGTGGTGACGGAGCGGGGAACACCAGAACACGGGAGTAGCCACATAATAGAGGCAAGATGTGTAGGCTGGTCTTCCTTAGTCTTGGGTATTGCCATTACCCTTTTCACTCTGGCCACCGCCAGACAGTTCTTGAGGAACAGTTATTAGTGAAATGCCTTGGAAGGGCTTTCCTAATTTTACCAGTGTTTCTTTTTCTTCTTTTTAATCAGATGGAGCTTAGTGAGTACTATGTCTGGGGGGTTGGTTGGGGTCAGCCTGAACCTCTGGGCCCTTGCCCTACCCCTGCCATCCTGAGTTCTAACGTAGGAGTGACCTAGCGACCGAATCTATGAATAGAACCCTTCCTTAAATCTGGGCTGGAAGCTGGGAATAAATTCCAAGTCATACCTTGGGTATGAGGGAATTAGATGAAAAGTACAGGCCTTGTCCCATGGGACAAGAATCTATTATTTGTCCCTATTCCCCTGTTCTCCGAGTAGGGGACCATTTTGGAGATCACTCTTGGCCGCTGTCTCTGCCTCTTACTCCTCTCAAAGGAAGATTGCGTTTCCTGATGGAGACATAGAAAAGAGAGTCATTATACATACACACAAATTACACACACAAACACATACATACACACTTCACTTTCTTCTCTCTTTTGCACTTCTTTGCCTGTAATGTGTATGCATTCCACTCAGATCCAGCTTTCATATGCACCTGCTGAGGCCCAGGCCTGCCTTCCAGAGGCAGGTGTGAAGACTATCTCTCTCTGTCTCCACTTTTGGAGCAGCCATGCCCCCCGCCCCTTGCAGCTCTCCAGGTAAGTGTTACCTTTATATATTCTGCTTTGGGTGGGTAATCCCAAGATCAAGAATTGGGAGAGGTGGGAGAAGCAGTGGAGGGATGGTATTAGAAAACCCAGTTTTGGCCATAGATTCATCAACAAAATACTGATATGTTGATGCTCATTTGCCTGATTCCTGTATCTATTACTCAGTTTGTTGAGAACCTAGAGAGGAAAGGAATATGATTTTCTCCATTAAGCCCCCAACACATGGAAATATGCATTGGCTGTTAAATCTTGAAGAAATAGGCATTCCAGCTAGAATTAGAGGACCAAAATAAGATGTGTGGAGATGGGACACCTGGTATACCAGGGAACAGGGCTTTCGTGCATTAGCGATTTGGGCCCTTTGAGTTATTCAGCCTTTTCAGGTTCTAGCCGCTCATGGTAGCTAGCATCCACAGGTGAGTCACTATTTTTTTTTAAAGTACTAGATATAAAGCTTTGTAAAAGTAGGCTACACAAGTCACTGTGGTTGATTTCGATTCATATAGACACAGTTAAGACAGATTTGCTGCAGAAGGGAAAAGGCACTATTGAATGGGAAAATTTGCACTTCCTTTATTCTCAGCCAGAATTGCAGACAAGGGCTTGAAGGTGCGATGCAAACACAAGTTTGGGAGACTGTAGCCCTTAAATTGTGCTGGGTATTAGCAGGTCACATTAGATTGGCTTCACCTAATTTGGTTCCCTTTTATCTTGATTTAAATTGCTTCCCTTTATATGTGGGGGGGGGGTGGGGAAGACCTATAGAAGGTGCCAAGATTTTTCGTTCATATGGGGTATCCAGGGACACTTTCTATTTATGTCCCAAGTTGATGCTAGATGTGTTCACTACATAAGGCCTGACAGTGGAATTTCAGGAACTCAAGTTGTGTGTTCAATCACAGAGGAATGCTGGATTTTAATCATAAATATAGAAAGAGGAATGCAAATGTTTGTTATATCGGAGTTTGGGGTAGAGAGAAGCAATATTATTAGAATCCCCGAAACTAGAAAGAGTATTAAAAAGGGTTGTGCCCGGATTCTTCTCTCCCTAGAAATCAGGTCTGTTCAGGAAATCAAGGAACAGCCATATTTGTTTCAAATACATATTTAGACTTTGAAGTCAAAATAGAAGCAGTGGGAGGGTGAAAAATGAATAAAGGGGCGGGCCCATTGAGTGGAGGAAGAGAAGGATTTCTTTAGAAGAAAGCTTGCGTTTTTAAATGAGAAAATTGACAATACAAATGGGAAATAATAAAACCAGGAGCCAACCAATATTAAAGATGGGATTATAAAAGAGGGTGGTAGTTTAGCCATTACTAAGTTAGAGGAGGTGAATGAAACCTGAAGGGATATAGCAGAAGAATGAAGCAAGCTTTCAGAGACAAAAGGGGCCCTTGCAGAAATGCCCATCTCCACTGGGGATCTCAGATCCAAGGAAATACTCAGAAGTACTTACCTGAAGCTGCAGAGAACGCAATGGGAAATTATCTCTTCAGCACTGGGTTAGGTACACTAGAAGGTTACAGAAAATGTAGACATGCCACCACCGTTTTTAGCTTCATCTCAGTGATATTAGCATTGTAAGTGAGAACACAGGTATGGCTTGGAGAATGCAGAGTTCGGTCTGTAAGGGAAAGCATAAGGCAGATGAGACACATGAAATATATCAAAGTAATTAATCAAATGAAAAGAAATTAGGGAGAAAAAAGGCATGATCATCTCATTTGGTTCCAAAACAAGTACAGATGCTCCTCGACTTAACATTGGGCTTACAACCTAATAAACCCATCGTAAATTAAAAATACCGTTAAGTCAAAAATACACTCAATACACCCAACATACTGAACATAGCTTAGCCTAGCCTACCTTAAATATGCTCAGAACACTTACATTAGCTTACAGTTGGGCAAAATCATCTAACACAAAGCCTATTTTATAATAAAGTGTTGAATATCTCATGTAATTTATGTAATTATGGCTTGCTGCCTTCATGCTGGGCAATTATGCTGAGTTTCAGTTCAAGAGTAATTGTCTTCCTCCTCTTCTCACCAGAAGCAGGAGACACAGATGAGCATTTTGTAGACATGATGGGATGCAAAAACACAAAACACAATATCCAAAAAATGCAGTATGCTATAGGGTTTACCCTTATGATCATGTGACTGACAGGGAGCTGTGGCTTACTGCTGCTGTTTGGCATCAAGAGAGAGTGTGCATATCGCTAGCCCCCCAAAAGATATTTCAAAATTCAAAGTACAGTTTCTATTAATGCATATTGCCTTCGCACCATTGTAAAGTCAACTAATCATAAGTTGAATTGTGGTAAGTTGGGACCATCTGTATTTGTTAAAGCTCAACACCAATTTGTGATTTAATTTAAAAACACCTTAACGAGATAGTAACAAAAGAGAAATGGATAAAGATTACCCACTGAAATCCTACAGTAAACATCAAACTTAATGTTGAAAGAGTGCAGGCATTCCTGTAGACCACATGATAAGATAGAATGACAGTCTCAACAAACTCCAGACAGGCAGCAACATAAAAATACCACAAAAGTAGAACTAAAATCCATGCATTGGGAAATGTAAATGCAAACATCTACATAGCTCAGATTAAAGGGGCGATTGCAGAAATTTAGAACTGAAGGAAAACCAAAGGCACTACCTAGCAAAAGGTACTACATAGATGCAAGCAGATGGTGCCTGGGAAGGGAGTGCAGTTTATATAGCCTTAAATTTTTATTTAAAAAAAAAATTGAAATTGAATGAACTAAGCTTTCAACTCTTGAAGAAAAGGAAAACAAACCCCCCCAAAGTAGAAAAAGACATTCCCCTAGACCATGCATTCTTAATAGGGAAGATATTGCTCCCAAGTGAGTGAAAATTGGTTCTTGAGGGATAAAGAGATGCTGTCACAATGGTTGTGGCCCTCCAAAAGACCATACTACATAACAAATATACATCATATATGTGGTTTAAGATTTGGGTAGGAGAGAGGTATAATTAAGGGGGAAATTGTCTAAAAAAAGCTCCTAGAGGGTGATAATGAAAAAAATTTGAAAAACACTGCCATATGTAAAAGCAGAAATTAATGGGGGGAAAATGAATAGAGTAGGTTAAAATGCTTTCTAAAAGCCTAATAAAGAGATTCCTTGGGCAAATATGATTACGAAAAATGAAAGAAAGCAAAAACGCTATCGGGAGTAAAAAAGAACATAAAATCATAACATGCAGTTTTTTAATTTTAATAAAATAATACAAACAACTTTCTATTCACAGAGTTGAAAAATATATAGACAATTTTATAGGAAAATATAAATTTTCAAAATGATCTAAGAAGATGTAGAAAATCTAAAACTGAAATGGTAGTCAAAGCTCTGTCTCCCAAAATGGCACTAGGTCTAGGTGGTCGTATAGGCAAGTTCTCTAAACCTTCAAGAAACAGATAGATTTCATCATTTATAAGTTGTACCAAATCATTAAAAAAAATAAAATTATCCAATTTTTATTAAGCTAAACTTAATGCTAAAACAAGACAAGAAAAAAATATAGCACTTTTATCTATAGAGATGATTACAAAAATCCCATTAATCCTAGAAATTTTAACTCAGCAGTAAATGAAAAGAATAATGCATCATGATCATGAGAAGTTCATTTCAGGGACGCAAGATTAATTCAATAATAGAGATCTGTCTATATAATTCACTACATTAACCAAAGGAAGGAGAAAATCAACTACTTATTTATATGCCAGCAATTATCAATCGGAAAATGTAATAGATTAAGTGATTCCATATACAATATCAATAATATGAAGAACCTTTATAGACAAGACTATAAAATGTTTACTGAATGACATAAAAGAAAATATGATTAAGTGGAGGTAAATAATGTGTTTGTGAATGGTAAAACTCAGTGCTGTAAAGATGTCACTCCTTTTCTCAAATTTATATATTTAATTCCAATGAAAATTCCCCAAAATTTCTTATTAAATGTTTTCAAGAATATATTATAGAAGATTATGGTGGGGTGGCAGTGGGAGAGGAAGGGAGAGTTGCTCTACCAGATCTCAAAATATTTCAAAGCTATTGTCATCAGAACAGTGTAATATAGTACAGAAATAGACAAAAAGGTAAGTGCAATGCAATAAAGAACTGAGAACTAGACCTGTGAATATAGAGGAATTTGGCACATAAGAGAGATGGCATTTAACCTCAGTGGGGGAAAAAGGCTAGTCAATAAACGCTATTGAGACAATTGGCTTTTCATGAAAATAAATAAATAAAAATAAATATATAAATAAAGCCCATTTCTATCTCAAATCTTTCAGAAAAAATAAATTCCAGGTAGTAAAGACCTAAACATTTTTCAGCTATGAAAAAAATAATTTAAAATCATTGAATAAGGAAGACCTTGTTTAAGACACAAACATTTCTAAAATAAAATTTTAAGACAAAAAAAGACAGATTTTACTGCATTAAAATTCTAAAATGTTTTATATCCAAAAACCTAAATAAAATTAAATGTTAAAGTATACCTGAAAAAAATATTTAACAGGCTAAGGGTTAATATCCAGTGTATATAGAAACCAAAAATTTAAGAGCTAAGGATTTAAAAAAGTGATCAAACACAGTAACAGGACATTTAAAGAAAGAACCAGGATTGAGAAAATGTCAGTGGGTCTTTAACTTTATATATAATGCTTTCACTCTTCTAAAAGAAGAATATCTTCATATAGTGCTTGCATAAAATCACTTAAAAATATTTTCAAGGAGGGGAAAATACTAAAAAACAAAAGCAGATGGTAGGGTAGGAAATGATAAACCAGGCAAATCTTAATAAAAGCAAGCAGGTGCGACAAGATTAATATCAGAGTCAAAATAAAATCCAAAGCACAAAACATTAGTGGGGCAGAGATAATTCCTTCTACAGGGAGAAAAAGTATAGTACGAAGACTCTAAAGCAATCGAGAACTTTTTACCCATGTATTAGGGGTGTCAGCTGGGGAGTTCTAGTGCCTTTTCCTGGACTTGGGCAGGGGTTTCTTCCTCTCACCCTTCATTGGGAATTCAGAGACTCATTCTCATTTTCTAAGCTCATCGTGGGAATGTGGGGCGGGGGCGGGGCGGGGGGGGGCGGCAAAGGGGATGCCGACAAGGGTTAAATCTTACAGGAACCTAGCGCATCTAAATCTCCCCAGGAAAATCCTCCCACACACCCCGAAGCCCTTTTCTTCCTTCTCTTTGTCTCTCTCTTTTTTTCCCCCACAACAGCTCTTGATGATCCAGAGCTTGTCCGAGAAAACCAGTCAAATTTGTATGACATTTACAGGGTGGTAGCATCCGGGATTACCTATAGCTGATTGCATCTTATTAACAAGCTCCTACTCCTGTTTGACAGAGGAGAAACTTGAATTTGTCAAACGCTCTCCCGGGGCTTCCTCTTTCCAAGGGTCTCCCCCCTCCTTCCCACCGCGGTTTCTGAATGCCGCGAGCGAGCGCGGATGTATCCTCACTCGAGCAGAAAGGGTTACAGCCTCAGAGCTGTGTGCTGTGCTGGTCTCTGGGTCCTCACTCACCTCCACGCTGTGCGGCTGTTGTGGGCATCTCTGGGCGTGTAGTGCTTGTGCCTGTCTGGTTCTTTTGGCTGCTTTTCTCATGCTCGCTGCTGGAGCCTGTGGTCCTGCTGTATGTAACCTCTCCCGGTGAGGTGTCTGCTGAATGCGACTTTCTCACCCCAGCTGCAGACCTATTCTGGACCTTGGGTTCCCTCAGCGTTTCTGCACCCTTTCTCCGAGGCATGACAGACATTCGGGGTCCCCTTCATACCACACAAAAGCACAGGAAACTGGGTGCAGACACAGGTCTATCTACCTACACACCTCTCAGCCATTTCAGAATTACTTCTCAAAGGGCACCATGGAGTGGAGGCGAAGGCCCACCCCGATGTTCCTGATGTCTTGTTCATCTTACCCATTCTGGGCCAAGACCCTAGGAATGAGGGGATAGATCCTTCTCAGAGATCAAAGGACCAGGTAGGTCTAGTCTCAACCCCTCTGACCTGACCCCCGGTCCTTGGCACTTCCGACTGGAAGAACATTTCATATCCTCCCTTAGTAGATGGCAACTGCCCACCACTTTTCTCCAATTTGCTCTGCTTATTGATGATACTAAAACCTTTTCTCCAGGCTACATGCTTGACTCTTCATATTTAAGAGTGTTGGGAGTTTGGAGCTTCCTTTACTTCCCCAATGGAGCTTTTGGGACTTATTTAGCTATAGATTTCAAAAGCTGAACCAGAGTCATTATTTCCTTTTGCCCTCCTGCGATAGTCCTCATGATGTTCTCTGAGGCAAATGGATGCCTCTGGTTAAAAAGGGAATAGTCACATGGAAGGAAATTTTTTTAAAAAATCATATATCTCCCTCACGCCAATTTTTGGTTTGGGTAAGGATTAAGTTATTCATTCAGACACTGGGACTAAGCAGAGTTTCCCCTCTAACTCACTGGGTCCTTACAAGAGAACACTCTTACCAAAGAGAAATTAAACAACCTCCAGAATCAGGACAAGCCCAAGGGAAAAGAAGGGTTACAGCAATTACTGCTCCAAGCAGGGTAGGTATGATATAGGTGTCAGAGAGGGTATCGGCAGCATCCTGTCGCCCTGTTAGTCCCCAAGGAGTTCTAGGTTCCACTCATCCAGTCAAGGGAAGGACAGCAACTCGGTCAGTGGGTTCCAGCAGGGGTCAGCAATGGACTGGACTGGAGTGCATCTAACAGCCCCAGAGGTGGTGGTGCTAGTGGCTTTCCTTCGAGGGCTGTGTGTACTCATGGCTTTTGCCTAAAAGAAACAGGTTTTCATGGGCCAGGGTGTACCTTTCAACAAATATTTATTGAGCACTTACAATGTGTCAGGCACTGTCGTTGGTGCTCAGGATACATACGTGACTAACCCAAGGATCCCTGCCTTTATGATTTTTATATTCCAGCAGAAGGGATAGAGGGATAAATTAATTATGTAGGATGTTAGGTAAGAAAAGGTATGGAATTAATAAAAAATAGAGCAGTCTAAGGAGGATCAGGAACACGGGGTAGGAGTACAGGTTAGACTGAGGTAATAAAGAGGTTATTCGGGCAGGCTTCACTGTGCAAATAAGGTATGAAGAGAGACTTAAAGGGGGTGAAGAAGCTATCCAGGAGATATCTGGGGGAGTTCAGGCAGAGGGGGCAGTTAAAGAAATAATTCTAGCAGGCGGGATCAAGAAACAGAAAGGTGTCCAGCACAGCTGAAGCAGGATTATGGTGAAATGGAAGGGGCGGGGCCGGGGCCGGAGGGGGGCGGGGGTTGGTGCCAGACCACATGGACCTACAGTCCACTGTACTGGTACTGGCTTTTTCTCTGGGTGAAATGGAGTCGTTGAGGACTTTAAGCAGAAGTATGATATGACCTGTCTTACGTTTAAAAGTATTGTTGTGACTGCTGTGTTTGAGGGGTTTCAACAAGGAGCTATGTTAGGAGGTAATTTTATTAATCTAGATAAGAGATGATGGTAGCTTGGACCAGAGTGATAGCAGAGGAGGTGGTGAGAAGTGATCAAATTCTGATAGATGTTAAAGGTAAGGCCAATAGACTTAAAGCGTTGGCTCTGGGGGAGTGAGAGACTACAAAGACCCAGAGTGATCAGAGTTCTTTGGCCTGAACATCTGGGAGGATGGAGTTGCCACCAACTGAGGTGAGGATGGCTAGAAGTGGGGACAAGTTTGTTGGGGAAGATCCAGTGTCCTGTGTTGGACATGTCGAGTTATAGAGATACATTAGACATCCCAGTGGAAACTTTGAATAGGCAATGAAATAAGTCCGGAGTCTGGGAGATAGCTCTGGGCTAGAGGTAAAACTTTGGGAGTTAATAGCATATTTAAAGTTCTAAGTCTGAATTAGATTAACAAGAGAGTGAATGTAGAGAAAAGAGAGGAAAGGCTCAGACATCCTCTGGGTCATTCCAACGTGAAGAACTGAGGGAGCTGGGAAGGAACCGAAAAGCTAACTCAGAAGGCGTGACTAGTGAGGTACAAAGAAAGTCAAGAGCACGATGGTCTAGAAGCCCAGTAAAGAAAATATTCAAAAGGGGAATGGTCCATGCTCATGCTAAGTCAAGTAGGGCGTAGGCTGGGGAGATGGCCATTGGCTCTAGCCACTCAGCAGTCATTGGTGACTTTGATAAGGGAGGTCATGGAGGAGTGGTAGGGGTAAACACCATATTGCAATGGAAAGAACCTGGAGACCAGAACGATAGGTACTGTTCTGAGACATTTTCCGGCAAATGTGAGCAAGGAAATGGAATGGAATTTGGTAGGGAAAAAAAATGGAGTCAAGAAAAGTGATTGCTTTCCTTTTTAAGATGGGGCGAGGAGCAGGAAACCAGCCTGTTTATATATAGTGAAAATGATCCTAGGCAGAGATGGGGGAGAATTGCAAGAGTGAGAGCCTTGAAGGGGAAAGAGCAATGGGGTCTAGTGCACAAGTAGAGGGACTGATTCTAGCTAGGAACATGGACATTTCATCTGTGAAGCAGTTGGAAATTCAGATCTCTTCTCCATTAAGCACGTGCCACATTATAATGACCCCTTCGTCACTCAATAACTAGTACAAAATCTATGATGGGGCATTTGTTTTCCTGATGAATTTCCAGGTTGAGTGGTAGAAGGAAAATGTCCACCAGGCATTTTGAGGTATTAAATTCTGAGTTTCAAACCGTATATACCTGTTTCCTTAGATTGCTAATATCTTGTAATTTCTGAGCACCATTTTTAAGGCTGAATGGGGGCATTTTGATCTCCTTTATAAGTGGAATAGCTGAGACAGATGGGGTCTCCTAGTCCATTTCGGTAACATGTTGATTATTAGCTATACTAATGTTCTTGTAACAGGAAGTCTTGCCTTGTTGCCCAGGAGACCCTGAACATGTATTCAATCCTAGTTAGAGGACCACTGTGACATAGAGATAGTTTTTGTTAGAGTCCTGGAAAACAGACCTACTTTCCTATCATCCCAAGTATTTGTATAGCTAACACAGAACACTTTTCAGAGACAACCATCAGCTTAACGAGTTTTGGGTCATAGACAATGTCACAGTAATATTCCCCTGTGATATTTATGAGATTCCTCCTTAGCCCCTCACTGTCGATGTTTTAGTTCTAAGATTAAAGGTCACCCTCCACTCTTATACTTTGCTGGAGACATAAAACACTTTATTGGCTAAGGAGTGGGAGGTCAACCTCTCTGATATTGCCCAGAATACCAAATTCATTTCAACAAGATCTGGAAGTTGCTTTTCTCCAGGGCTGTAATTAGGAGCTAGTCATAGCAATATGCACATCCAGAGGTTCAGAGACGGAGTTTGTTTGTTTTTTTTTTTAAAGACTCCACATTCTGCCAGAGCTCTAGAAGGCACATTATCTCTAACAAGGAAGCCTCAGGGCACAGAGGCTAGTCAGAGTTAGAGGCTAGTCAAAGGAATAGAGACCTCAAGCCCAGAATGATGTACTTTCCGGTGCACTGATTGTAGTCCTTCTGCTTCTTGGGTTCCCTATTCAAGGTGGCTCCAAGGTAGTGACCAAGTAGATAAACTAGAATGAGAGACTGGTAACTAGACAAGCTGAAAAAGGCACTGATTTGCCTTCTTGGAAAAAGGCACCTTCAGGAAAAAAAAAAAATCCATGTGATGGCAGACATCTAATGCCCAGAAGCTGGAAAGGGCAGTGGGATGCAGGAGCTTGGGTATGTGCAAATACCTCTGAATGAGCTCTAGATAAAGAATGTCATCAGTACAGTGCTGCAAGAAAATTCTGAGGGAGAAAGGAACACCAAGAAAAAGATTTTGCTGTGCCACAAAGTGGCACAGGTCAGGAGGTTTCAAGCAACCAGTGCTGAGTGTGCTGAGTGTGCTGAGTGTGCTGCTGAGCATCACGAGCAAAGGTGATGCTGCCGGTTGGCGTGGACAGAGATCTAAAGGAAAAAACTGACCATATCAGTGACAGCAAATAATGGTGGCAGATGTTATATCTAAGCCAAGTTAAAGATCCACAGAACAATCTCGATGAGTTATCTGTGACCAACTGTTTTAAGAGGCCATCTGGGAGAATTCAAGATATGAGCGGTAAAAAAGTGACCTCCACTGAAGGCTATCAGGTGTAGTTGGTGAATTTTCCTTTAAAGCCACAAGGCACCAGGTAGTGTCTTGTCATTTAGGGTCCCAGCAAGAAACATATGGTACTCAAATTGGGTCAATAGAGGAGAGTTTAATAAAGGCACTATCTTCCAAGGTGTGAGTAGAGGTTAAGCAAGGGATATTTCAGTATCTTGTGGCTGGTAACTTGGGGTGTCATTCCAATTCCTAGACTTGAAGGAGCAGAAAGAGAGGCTTAGGAATAGATTACCAGAACCTAAAAGAGAGAGCTATGTGGAGAGGGTCACCTGACAGGTGCAATGTTCTTCAGTTACGGGATGAACCTACCTTGTAGCAAGCCTGCCAGGTGGGAATCAAGAATAATTTACTCAGGTTTTATTCTCCTCCATCCCATGTTTTTTTTTCTTCCTGGCTCACCATTGGCCAAACCTAACTAGAAGTCAGAGAATAAGAGATTATTTTGACTGGATGAAGAAGAGCAGATAAAAGTAGAGGTTGGATATAGAAGGATATTAGAAGGTATCCATCAAAATATCAATAATTTTGGAGAGCTGGAGGAATGCCAATTGTCATTTTTTATTAAAAAAATTTTTTTTAGAATGAGGTTCCATAGCAGTTGCACATCCGCTTAACCTGCAGAAGGTCCTGGGTTCATGCCCTCACGGAGCCACAGTCCATAGTCTATGGCCATGCCACCCTGAACAAGCCAGATGTCTGATCTCAGAAGCTGAACAGCGTCAGGCCTGGTTAGTACTTGGATGGGAGACCACCTAGGAAGACCAGGTGCTGTAGGCATAAATAAAAAAAAATTTTTTTAACTTTTTTAGATAACAAAATGTCTGCTATTGACTCAAAACAGGAGACTATATATTATGTAACTATATCTAAGCTACAGTCCCCAAGAAGAGCAATAACTGTTATGCAGTTAGCGTGGCCAGTAAGATCAATTTATAATTTTAATGCTCTTTTATCCTTATTATGGAGCAAGAGCAATACATTTCCACTGTGGAACATTAAGAAACAGAGATAAACCAAAGGGAGAGAATAAAACTGTCTTGTAATCCTGCATTCTAGTGTTAATCACTACTACTGTTATGGGATGTATTTCAGTTTCTTAATCGTACCTTACATATATATTTGTATATATTGTAACTTTTTATTATGATATAATAGTAGACACAAAATTGCATATACCCTTCACAATAATCCTTCAAAGGTTAACCTTTACCACATTTGCTTTATTCAAATTTCTCTACGTGTGTATACACACACACATACATACATACATATGCACACAAATATAAGTTATACACATATCTTTTTTTCCTGAATCATTTGATATTACTCAACTTTAAAATTTTAGCAAAGGCAAATTATGCCAATAACCTCTCAACCATTAATATTCCCAAGTGTAATAGGAAATTTTTTAAGTTTTAAAAGAGTAAAAATGGTCACAGAACCATTATCGAGAAATTTCCATCAGACCGGGACAGACTTAGCTAACAATTGATCACCCTCAGACCTTTGTAGATACCCTGGGGTCTTATTGCAATGCTGAGAAGGGTCTTGAGAGACAAATGCCGAGCCATGATCCTATTTATTGGAATGAGACTCTTTAAGCTAGGGTTGTGTAGGAGATCTCTTAGAGGGCTCCAAGAGGGACCTCAGAAAGTCACTTGTGAGGGGATGTCTGGAGACATTGAGCTGGATCGTGAGCAGCCGGTCAAGTGATGCTCTATTTCAAAGATGTTGTTGCTTGGCATCCCATCTCATCTAGAGTGTCGTATATCATTGTGGAGAAGTCAACAATTCCAGGTGTCCAGTTGTAAATGCTTGATATAGAAGATAAAGAAATTAGTCATCCTGGCCAGGGCATAAACAGCCTTTCCCACAGCAGAATCACTGGGGAGAGAAGAGAAATTAAGGCCTTCTGTCACCTGTCAGGTGCTGATTTAAGCAGAATAATGCATTGGGCTGGATTAAATCATTTTTTTCCCGCATAGCACATCATCCTACGTCTTGGCATAAAATAGAGCCAGATGCTAAAATGCCGTGCTGGACTGTTTTCGAGAGTTCAGCCTGTTCCCCTGAGGTGTGCAGTTGAGGATATCACATTGTCCATGCTTCTAAAAGTTAAACTTCGAGAGGCTCAGCAACAGGGTCAACGCACCACAGAGCAGCCTTGAGCCGGATGTCAGGAGACAGGAGCCAAAAGAGTCTACCTCAGACTTACCAGGGAGCAAGGGCTTACCTATCTGATCCCAGACGTGGCCTTGTTTTGAAAGAGAAGTTGCATTATTTTCCTTATAAACTGAGACTTATAGGGTTCAATTAAGTTAGGAGACTGTCTCCTAATCAAAAAGAGAGAGACCAATTTTAATATAGTAATTCCTCACACAGGGATTTTCGCAAGGATACCTACCAACGTCCTATAAAGGAGGCTGGCCGTTGGTGCTCCAGGTGAAGATCTTCATCACCAAAGGACCACCAAGGGACCTTCCCTATGCTCTGAGATCAGGAGATAAAAATAGAGGAGAGAGCGCACAGTGAGGGCTAACAAGGAAGAGAGGAAGCCAGGACTCCTCTCTCACCAAGATCCCAGTTCCTAGAAGGAATGACATGTGGATCCTCCAGATGCTTGTGGGCCCAAGAGTTAGCTGCAGAGGGTGGGTGAGATTAGGGGCTACAGTCTCACTGGAACAGCCACAGAGGAGCAAAGATGCACACACATTAAAGGAATGTGACACGAGTCCAGTTGGAAGGTAGCCAGGGGGAGAGCTTGAGAGCAAGTCTGCTGTCAGTGAAACCATCACCTTCACTCTACCACCTTGTCCACACTGTGCCCATAGACAATGAGCCAAAGAGAGACACAGACCATCTCTTCATGGGCAACCAAGAAGAGGGGTTCTACCTTTGCTATCCCTCCTCTCTATTCCACCATCAGGGCAGCAGGTGCCAGGCAGAGACTGCCTCCCTCCACGATAAGCCATTAGAAACTAGAGTGAATACGGGGTCGAAGGGAAACTTTAAAATCACATATAAGATTTAAATTTTGGAATGAAAAGCAGTGAGTCATAAGAACTGAAAAAGACTGTTCTAATATATGAATCACTAAAAATTGCTAGGAAAGGAAGTTTCAAGAAAGAACAGATAATAGTAGTTCCTTTAAAATTTTTTCATTTTATACCCAATAGTTAAGATTCTTATCGAAGACAGTTACATTAGACACCCATACATTCATTTCCTCCCCCTTCCTAAGACCCCTGGACTCCATCCATACTTCCCCCTCAATTTTTTGCCCTTTGAGTACAGCAGCAAACTTATCAGGATTAAATGCACCCAGCCAACATCATAACCTCATTTTAAATCTATTTCTCCAGTACCATGAAGAGCCTAAACTGGCCAGGAGGTAGTCTCCGCTTCTAAATCAGTGGGACTACTGTGGGTCTCTCAGTGGGAGCATTCCCTTCCTTGGTGCTGTTAGGAGCTTTAAATAAGCAAAGGGGAAATCAGGGGAGGAGGGACACGAAAACTTCTCAAGCTATAGGAGAATTCCACTCCAACATTTACCCTGACCCATGTATTCTGGCTCTGGTAGAAATAGCTCCCCTATAGTCTTGGTTCAGACCACATGCTCTGTCAAGCATCCTCATCTTACAAGTGTTGCCTCCCAGCTGACACCAAAATTGAATCTTCAGAAGCCTTCCTTCCTACCCAGCGACTTCTGGATGATGCAGTACAAGATAAAATCAGTGGGTCCCATGGACATAATCAACTTTTGCTCTACTTCTTTTATGAAAGAGTGGTTTTCGTGGTCCAAAACAAAGTTACATGGGATATTGTGTTAGTGAAGCAACACTAAGTCCAAAAATGATGCTCCTGGGGGAGAAATGGCAGGTGAAGAAAACAAATTCCTATCTAGAGTGTTTATTCCAGGTGGGAAAAAGCAGTGCCATTCACGACTGAAAGGATTTGGTGTAACTCATCCACCACAGTGAGGGCTCAGGGGTCATCGCTGCTCACAGACTGATAACCTGAGAAAAAAAAAATATGTTATTGAACCTATGTATAAACTCCACATCTGTCACATTTTCACTTTGTTTATGAGCCCATAAAATAAGCTCTCAATGCTGGGAAGGAGACCAATTCACCACCATAAGACAGGTCATTTTATCTACCTGATAATTTAGCCTTCTTTGCAGTAGGTGCCTTTGGTGAGCAGCCACAGGGGACACATATTCTTACATTCTGGGTTTGTTCTGAGTAGTTCATTCATTCATTCTCCATGACTCAGGGCCCTCAGCAAAACAAATGGTGCATGTGAGTTAAGATAGTTCAAGAAGGTAAAGAGGGTTATTGACAAACTTGTACGTAGCATATAGGGGAATCACAAAAGATAGTTCTAATGGGCTAAAAAGCAGAGAGAAAAGAGAAGTTTCCAGGACCCAGAAAGATAAAGTCATGTAGAGAGGGCCACCTAGAGGAAAACTGTGACATTCGTTTGAGGTAACCCAATAGGATGTCAGGGGAATAAATAGTTTTACTTCAATCTCTTCTTCTTTCTCATCTCTTGCTGAGGTCATATTTATCATACCCAACCAAAAGCCAGAAGACAAGGAATGCAAACCAAGCAGGTCAGTCAAGAGTGGGAAATGGGCAGAGAGGTGGGAGCAAGTAAATACTGGATCTAGAGAGGCACACAGAAGTCATCCAGCACACATTTCTCCCAAAATTATTTATCAAGTGCACCCATTATGTGCTGAACACTATTCCAGATGTTGAGGACAGAGCAGTCAAAAAACAGACAAAAATACTTAATTTCATGGAGCTCATAAAGTACATACATAAAATATATAGCATTTTATATATTTGCAAGCAATAGTGACAAAGTAAGGAGAGGATATAAAAATATCGGAAGAGGAAGACTATCATAATCTTAAATATGATGACAGAGGGATTTTCAGGGGAAACCTGAAGGAGCCAGGAAGTGGCCTGTAGGCACCTGGGAAAAGCAAAGCATGCGTTGAGAATAGCAAGTAGAAAGGCTCTGAGATGTATGCCTGGAGTATTTAAAAAACAGAAGGCTAGTAGATGAAGTGGATTGAGCAAGAGGGACAATATGAAGAGATAATATCAAAGAGGTGAAGGAATGAGGGAGGCAGGGTGGGGACCACACCACCTTGCAAGGCTTTATAGAACATTGTCTGAAATTTAGCTTCTACTATGAGTGAGCCAGGAAAGCATTGGAAGATTTGAACAGAGGAACAGCACGATCTGACACGTGCTTATGTCATCATTCTGGCTGTTGAGATAAAGTGATGTGAACAAGAGGATCAACATTAAAAGAATGAGGCCAGTTAGGAGGATATTACAATGATCCATGATGGTAACAGGGATAGTAAAGATGACAGGATGGTAAAGTGACAGAATCTGTTGAAGGATTGGATATGGATATGAGAGAAAGGGCGGTGGACTCTAAGGTTTTTGGCCACTGGAAAAAAAGTAATTGCTATTCACGGAGATAGGAAGGGATGTGAGGTGTCTGAGTTTGGTGTCTATTGTGCTGGGTGGTTATTAGGAGCAGTTGTGGTCGTGTTTTTGATGTTCAAGGGCAGATGTGAGCTGGATATATGAGCAGGTTTTTAGGAGAGATGGGTCCTTTAAATATGCATTTGACAGTGTGGTGTCCTGGAAACCAAGGAGAGGGGATCAGCTGTAACAAGTGCTGCTGATCAGTTAAATAAGATATGACCTAAAATTACTACTGGAAAAAGTAATGCAGGGGACATTTGTAAGAGCAGTTTTAGTAATGTGTTGGGACGTAAGATGATTTAGAGTGGGATCAAGAAAAATGGAGGGAGAAATATTGGAGATAATAGGTATAAACAGGTCTTTAAAGGAGTTTTGCTATAAAGGGAAGGAGAGGACGGTGGGGTCAAGATAAGGTTTTTAAAGACTAAAGAAAATTTTCCCAAACCTCATTATCACTAATCCTCCAATCTTGAACAATTTATATTTATCTCAGAAATTGAGGTATGAGTCTATATAAGAAGATCTATCAACAAAATTCACATTAATTGAATAAAGGAAAAATGCAGAAAAAAATTTACATAACTAGGCAGCAAAAACATTTGATTTTTTTATAAACACCTATTTATGATGGGAAAAAAAAACCTTTCAGGAAACTAGGAATAGAAGGAAATTCTTCACTTTGCTAAAATTTATTATGTCAAAAACAAACAGCCAATGTAATTAGTGGAGAAACTTTAACAAGATTAAGGTGCCCCCATCTCTGCTATGGTTTATACTCAAAATCCTGACTAATTTTATTATAAGGGAAAAATTATAAGTGTATAAAAATATTGGAAGAAAAATATAAACTTCCATTATCTGCAGATGATATATATGATCATTGATCTAGAAAAACCAACAGAATCAACAAATCATTAAAATGAATTTCTCTAAACCAGTAACAACCAACTAGAAAATGTAATAAAAATAAAACACTATTCACAGTAGTAACAAAAACTCTGAAGTAACTAGATTTAAATTTAATTTAATATACATAAGACTTCTATGAAGAAAACTTTAAAACTCTAATAAAGGACATAAAGAAAATCTAAGTAAGCAGAATTTTATCCTCTTAAATGGTACAACTTGATAGTATAATACTTATTTTGGAAAAAACTAATCAAGGATATACAGAGGATCTAAATAGATAAAATTTCATGCTTTTGTATAGTCCAACTTCATGTTATAATAATGTTTCCCTAAATTCATCTATAATTTTAGTAATTCAACTCAAAATTCCAGTTGGACATTTTGAGGAAGATAATAACCTGACTCTTAAATATGAATACAAGTTAACTTTAAAAACAATACACCTTAAAACAATAAGAATATTGGGGTGGAATTTTCCCTACCTAATATTAACATAATATTGGCTCTTAATACCTAATATGAACAAATTTGGGGTGAAGAACAAATAGAACAGAGGAATATAACAGAATTTAGAGACAGCTATTTACATATCAGAATTTAATGTACACTAGAGAAAGCACCAAAAATTCACTGACAAATGAAGATTGATTGGTTAGTAGATGATGTTGCGGACACTGGCTCATTATATGAAGCAATATAAACTGATTATTAACATCATCACTATATTGAGAATTGTAAACTGGATCCTTACCTAACATCAAATACGAAGGGTTAAAGATTTAAATGTGGGGAAAAAAGTTATACAAGAAAAATGCAGAGAATATCTTTGTGTTTGAGGAGTAGGGATGGACTTTTAAAAAAAATTGGGAAACAGAAACCATAAGGCAAAATGTCGACGAATTTGATTACATCAAAATCCCATCTTTCCTAAACTACAGTGAGGTACTACTTCGCACCCACGGGAATGGCTACAATTTAAAAAAATGGAATATACCAAGGATTGGCAAGGATGTGGAGAAATTAAAACACCTGTACATTGCTGGTTAGAATATAGAGTGGTTCAGCCACTTGGAAAATAGTTTCATGGTTCATCAGAAGTAAAACAGAATTATCATATGACCCACAATTTTACTCCTAGGTATATACCCCCCCCCAAATTAAAAACAGGTGCTCAAACAAATGCAGGTACTTTTCATAGCAGCATTATTCATAATAGCCAAAAGGTGGAAACAGAACAAATGTTCATCAGTGGAAGAATGGATAAACAAATGGTGGTATACCCATAGGATGGAATATTATTCAGCCATAAAAAACAATGAAGCAGTGATACATGCTATAACACAGACGAACCTCCAAAACATACTAAGTGAAAGAAGCCAGACACAAAATGTAAAATGTTACATGTTGTATGATTTCATATATATATGAAATGTCCAGAATAGAAAAATCCATAGAGATAGAACACATTGGTTGTTTGTTGCCAGGGGCTAGTGGGTTGGGAGGCTGGGAAAAAAACTGCTTGATGCATAAGGGTTGTTACTTTGGAGTGGCGGAAATGTTTTGGAACCAGATAGAAGTCATGGTTGCACAACACTGAAAATTACATGTCACTGAATTGTTCACTTTAAAATGATTAATAAAAAAAAGATGTGGTGGAGGTACTAAAAAGAAAAGGCTTTCTATCCAGGGGAAAAAATTAATAGACAGATAAGAGAATTAAAGGAGATTACTTGTACACTTTGAACTGAGGATTGATACTTAGAATATGCAAAAAAAAATTTTAAAGCTTGCAAATTTATAAGAAGACAGTAACCCCAATAAAACAATGGGCAAAAGATAAAAAAAAAAACAACCCAGCATTTGTAGAAGAAATCAAAAGTTGATACAATATAAAGAAATGCTCAGTGAAATTCAAATTAAAATAGCAAGGTATTTATTTACATCTATTAGATAGAATGTAATTAGAAAATTGAATGATACTAAGTGTAGGGATGTATCTTAGATCATGTTCCCCAGAGGCAGACCTTAAGATGCAGATTCATTTGTAAGTGATTTATTAATTAAGGAAGTCATCCCAGGGTAAACTGGTAAGGAATTAGGGGACACAGGACAGAAAAATGGAAGCAACCAAACAAGAATGTATTTCAGACAGAGTCCTAGCCTCAACCTAGCCTCATCCTGTGGGGGAGTTCTGGCAAGCAAATTACACCTCGGTCCAACCATTTTAAGGCAAAGAAGTTGGGATTTAATAATTCTGCAGTCGCTGTTGCCTACAGACGCCCTGGAGGGACCTAAATCCCCAGGCAGCATTTCCTATTTTCTGGGCTAAGTGACTCCAACAGCCCAACAGCAATCCTCTAAAGAAGATTTTAGGACTGGCCAGAAGCAAATTACACAGAAACTAGGAGCCGAGTCCACAGGGGCAGAAAAAGAGATTGATGAGAAACACGCAGAGCAAGAATAGCATCTGCAACAAGGTGTGAGAATACAGAAACCTGCATGAGCTACTGGTGGGAAAACGGACTGAGGAAATCATTGTGGAGAGCAATCTAGCATTTCTTAGGCAGATTGTTTTAGACAGACATATGAGTATCATACGACCCAGCATTTTTAGTTTGGGATATATTCACAAAGAAATTATAATGTGGGTTCATAAGAATAGCTACTTGGATGTGTCCATAAAGACATGGCTTTCTCTCCCCTGCCTGCACCCCAAAATCCTAGGGGTCACTAATGTGATCCTAGTACTCAGGCTTCCATAGGCTCCTTCCTTCATCCTGACCTTTTAACATCATCAGATCAACTAAATCATAAGAGCCAAGTGACAGAACTTCTTGTTTGCAGCCTAAACCAGCTGAAGAAATATTTCTTGCTTTGGGATCACTCAAATTTGGAAGTTTTTCAAAGAAGTCACTTGTTGAATTTGTTAAGTATGCCTTTTCCTCTTTCTTTCTTTCTTTCTTTCTTTCTTTCTTTCTTTCTTTCTTTCTTTCTTTCTTTCTTTCTTTCTTTCTTTCTTTCTTCTCTCTCTCTCTCTCTCTCTCTCTCTCTCTCTCTCTCTCTCTTTCTTTCTTTCTTTCTGTAAAGCAGCTCAGTCCTTTACTTGGGAAGAGATTCCTCATGTACCTCCAAATTGGACTCCTTATAACAGGGGGCCCCAACCCCCAGGCTGCAGACCAGTACCGGTCTGTGGCCTGTTAGGAACTGGGCCACACAGCGGGAGGTGAGTGGTGGGTAAGCAAAGCTTCATCTATATTTGCAGCTGCTCCCCAGCGCCAGCATCACTGCCTCAGCTCCACCTCAGATCATCAGGCATTAGATTCTCACAGGAGCACCGGTCCCTGGTGCCAAAAAGGTTGGAGATTGCTGCTTTATAAGATAAATTGGTGCAAATTCTCTCAGATTTCCCACTTCCTGGCATCCATGTGTTTTAGCAAAGCTTTAAAGATACTTTCTGGACATGCATAATTTTCTATGGGATGGTGGGAGGATCAAGAGTCTTTTATCAGTCAGGGTCCAGTCAGGAAAGTGGAAACCATGCTTGATATTTCAAATAAACAGTATTTGATAAAGGTAATTGGTTATGTAATTGAAACACTGAACAAGCAAAAAAAGAGAGGTTGAGGTAACTCAGAGATTAATATCTCTAGGAAGCTAGCTTCTGGTTAGGCTCCGCCAATTGGAGGCCCTCTCGGGAACTGGAAAGTGAAGGAGGAAAGAGGGAGTCTCTCCCACTTTCCAGTATGAGTCAGCATACTCTCCACTTCCAGCCTCCAGCTTCTTCAAGAATTCCCAGCAATAACCTCACCATATCCCATCAAGATGTAAGTAACAGTCCAGCCCGTTACATTCCTTTATCCATTTCGCCATATCTCTTATGTGGGCTGGGATACACCCCTCACCCTCACCCCAGCAGTCTACACATTAGCAGTAAAGAAAATGTGGAAAATGGAGTTTGTCCAGTCCAGTCCCAGCATCATAGGTAAATGTCTGACACACTCACAGCAAGATGGTGAAGGTCCCTTGCTGGTCCTGCCTGATGAAAGCAAACAGCTTCTAGTATTTTTTGTCCTAGTGAAGATAACCCAATAATACCTGCCTATCTCCACCTGGGCATCACTAAGGGGCTGTTATGGGCTGTATTTTGTAGGAGAGACTCAGGACATCACCTATAACATAGAGATATGATGGCACAGGAGGCAAAGTAGATAGAGCTGGAGGAGATTTAAAAAGAGGAGAAAGAGAATAAGCAGAACACTCCTTTTTCCTACATTCCTTTGTTTTCAGCCATTCTGTGTCATTATATTTTAGGTATGGCTAGGTAAAGAGTCCATGGCTGGATTTTTAAATCCAACCCAAGAATGTCTATCTCATAGATAAGCTTAGTCCATTTATGTTTATTCTGAATACTTATTTATTTGAACTTATTTCTATCTTATTTTATATTTTTAATTTACCATGTTTTCGGTTTTGCTTTTATTCTCTTGCTTTTCTTGACTTGTACTACATCAATTTTTATTTATTTTTAGGCATCTACCACTTAAGCCAATAATCCCTTCCTGTAAACCAGATGTTCTACATAAAAATGCTAAGCAGTAGTATTTTCTCATTTTAAATGGAAATATTATATGTCATCAAAACTCTCCCAATCAAGTTCTCAAAACATAACTAAAATACCTATCTATCGTTTACAGATCATCAAGTTAAAGAAGAAAAATGCTTTAAAATTGTTTTCTGATCAGAAGTAATTAATTGTTAAACAGTTGATTTGAAGCCATAATCTGGTCTCTCAGCACCAGCAACAGCTAAAATACATATTCCTTTGCCAAAACTTGTGCTTTATAAAATGACTACATAAGATTTTGACATCCTGCTAGTTATATTTGGAATGTAAATCAAATTATCACTTGCATATCTTTAAAATACGTATTTTTTAAGTTCTATTGAGTGTTGTGGACCTGAATATACATTATTCTTAGATAAACAGTGGATAGAAAACATTTGTATCAAAAATTTGCTTCTATAAAGTTGGTATTTAAAAGTAAGGAAACAGTCACAATATTAATAAGCAAGATATTGTGTGAGATATATCCATATAGTCTTCTAGTAATCACCCTTAAATTTTTTTTAACATGTAATTTTTACAAAGTTAAAAAATGTATTATTCTCCTGAAGAGATGATGTTAAAAAGGAGGACTGTTTACCTCTGAATTCTCCCCTACCATCTTCCCTACTATTGACCTGTATTTTCGTCCCATCTTATTTTCGTGCTAACTATTCATTCTGATAGATTTTAAAATCTGGGGAAAAGTTTCAAGAATAGTATTTACCCTTAACCTAGACTCAGCAACTATGTACATTTTGACCCATTTGCCTTGGTGCTGGTTTTTGGTTTGTTTGTTTATCTTGCTTTGGGTATGTTGAGACTCTTTGGCGATTATTTTTCTTCAAATTTGGAAACTTTTGGGCCATGGTCTCTTTAAATATCCATCCCGCTTCCTTACCAGAGCCTCCAATTACACACAGGTTAGACCATTAGGTATTATCCTGCAGGTCACAAAGGCTTTATTCATTTTTCTCAGCCATTTTTCTCATTATGCTT
Source organism: Eonycteris spelaea (assembly GCA_003508835.1). Classification (NCBI taxonomy): domain Eukaryota; kingdom Metazoa; phylum Chordata; class Mammalia; order Chiroptera; family Pteropodidae; genus Eonycteris; species Eonycteris spelaea. The sequence continues at coordinate 128,910 of PUFA01000310.1, read as the reverse complement.
CAATTTGGGTAGTTTCTTTTATTATGTCAAAACATTGCTGGTTACAGCTCTTCTTGCTGAAAACCCGCTGCTCCCTTGGGGCATACTCAGTCTTATCTCTTCTCCCAAATTCCACGGGGCTGCAGCCTTCCCTAACATGGCCCATCTCCTTCTAAAATGTACTTTCAATAAATCTTACCTTTTCTAAATATAGGGGGAAAAAGGAAAAAAAAACATTACTCATATCTTTTTCCTCAGTGTCTATTCTGATATGAAACCCTTCAGTGAAATTAGATATTATCTTTTTCCCCCCCCTATGGAACATATTAGACTCACTAAATTAGGTCATAAAAGGGCATACAAGAATTTCCAGAAATTAAAACAGTAGTGTCAATGAATGTTTGAATTGTGCAAATTGAAGTATCTAACCAAACAGTTTTTGAATAAGATGATGTATTTCTCTTCCATGTGTGGATATTTTCCCCTATACTATGGAGGTTTTGATTAGGTTAAGGTTTTAGTCTGATACGCTGCATGTCTATATATATTTTTTCTTTTTATAAACTGAGTTATGAAACTTCTCAGGAGAATTTTCAAAAGTGCTCATGGACCAACAAAGAGTCTTTTAGCTCTTCTGAGGGGTATCTGTGAGCCAACTCTAGCAACTTGTCAAATGGACTCTCACTCCAGAGGACAAAGTCTCAGTAAAGATTAAAGTCTGTACTTATTGAAGAGCTACCTAAGTCTACATGGTAAGAAAGAAGGAGGACTACCCCCCTACCCCAACCTCCAGTATATTTGTAACCACTCAAAGATGTCTGGACATGTAAGGAGGGGTAAAGAGAGCAGGCAGTGGGGGAATCGCCTGGACTCCTTGCAGATCCAATTCTATAAAGCTCAAATGTTGTTTTAGTCACTATTTAGAAGTTATTTTTCACATTCTAAATTATAAATTTAAACATTCATGTAATTACATGTAATTATATGTAATTACATGATAGCTATTAGTTTTATCAGCTTTGCAATACCCATTTAGCTATATTGTTTCTCTCAAATTCAAATCAATATCCTTTTCCCTTGGCTCATATTTAAACAGGCCCTAAAACTCAAAATTCCTCTGTATCTGTGGATTCCTGATTTATCCTTTCCCAAAGCTTTTATTCCTAGGAATCATCGAAGAGAAGTCCCCCAATTGTTCTTATTAAGGATTTTCTATCTGTTACCATGAGAGGGCGACTTTCAATAATTTCCTGGATCTAGGCTCCCTCTTGGGGTATAATTCCAAATTGCTCCCTAATGTCATTCCTTTCCTCTTTCATTAAACCTCTCTGGGACCCAGTCATTTCCCCAGACCTACTGTCATCAGAACATCTCCCTAACCCTTTCCTAGCCTAGTCCTCAAATATAAAAGCAGTTAGGTTCAGATATAAAATCAGTCTTTTATAGAAGACTAGTTTTGACATTTCAGATCTCGTTTCTTCCCGAGTATCAACCTCTCTTCATTCTTCTGTCATATGTCCCTAGTTTGCCTTCTGTCATTTCTAAAGCTAACATCCTCAAGTCATAGTTCTCTCTTCAACTGAAACACCCAGTAGGCTGGCCCTACCTGCCGATCAGGGTCCTCTCACCCCCTCTGAGCCAGCCTGACTCGGAAGTGAAGGTGGACCGGATGCAGGCTCTATAGTGAATTTTCACACTTCGAGATGGTATTGTTTTATTATTCTTATAAGCAGGTCCTCTTCCTCTTCATCTAGTCATTGCTACATACTGCTGTGATATTCACAAACGTGACTGGGTCCTAAGCAATGGACATATCAGAGCCAAACTAAGAGCACAGAGCAGAGGGTGGGTAGGTAGGCAAAGGCCTCAGAGAGGCTGTGGATAAGCCATATAAATCCTTTGGTTCCACCTTGATTTTTCCTTGTACCCAGAATTTCTTCTTTAAAAATAAAGTAAAAAAGGAAGAAAGTTTGAGATGGCTATCTAGTATCACCAACAGTGACTAGCACTTATGAATCAAACCCCAAGATCTCACGTATTCTATACGGAATTTTTCAGTTGAGTTTTCAGTTACTCATTCAATCAACAAACGTTTGCTGAGTGGCTACTGTATACCAAGTACTGCTGTTACAGACAGTGGGGGTATAGTAATGAAAATCCTTGCCACACTGGAATGTACATTCTCGTGAAAGAGATGGATAATAAATGAACGAATGCATAAATTCAGATAAATCTAAGGGCTTTCAAGAATAATAAAGCATAATAAAGAGAAGGAATGCAGCTGGGAGAGAATACCTATCTGAGGTGGCTAAGAAAGGATCTCTCTTATAAGGTAACACTTGCCCAAAAAAATGAGTGAAATGAGAGATTAAGTCATAGGAATTCTTGGTGAAGAGTGTTCCAGAGCACAGAATTAACAAAAACCCTGAAAGTTTATAACCTTAGCACGTTCAAGGCCTAGCAAGAAGTCTAAGATGGCAAGAGTCACTGACATGATGAAGAGACTGGCTGGAGATGAAGTTAGGGAGGGGACAGAGAGAACCCCACGAAATCTTCTAGAAGATGAGAAGGAGTTTGAGTTGTATTCTAAATGGCGTAGAAAAGTATTGACAGGTCTTGAGCAGGAAAATTCTGCAACTTTTTTTTTTACATTAAAAAAATTTATAGAAATTCATTTGCTTCTTTCTCCCCCTTTCTCCCGTGTGACATTTTCACTGTCCCTGGACTAAATTAAGTTAAGGGTTCACAAGGACACCAGAGGAACAGACTCACCTTGCAACTCAGGGAAACGGCATGCTTAGGCAAGAGTCACAGAGTCTTTCTAAGGTCCTGAGACATAGTATTCTTTCTTATAAAACACCTATGATATCTTAAGGGAAGTAGAGCCGATAAGAACTGCCAACATGCAGTCTAATCTCTGCCTGATGTCATGTTTCCTCTCCGACAGTACTTCTGGTTTTTCCCCCTCACCCACAAAGAAGTTTCATCTCAAAGAAAGCTATGACGTATGACCGTGTTTAAGCGTCTCAAAGTGAAAGGGAGCTTTGGCTTGGGCTGGGGCAGCTGAAAAGCCATCACATTTGAAATATATTTAGGAGATGGAATCAATCGGACTGGACAATGGATAGGTTGGATGTGTGGTTGAGGGAATGAGAGAGAAATCAAGGCTAACTCCAAAGGTTTTTTGGTTTGTTTTTGTTTTTCTTTTTGCCCTAAACAACAGAATAGATAGCAATGCCGCTTACTGATATAGGAAACATGAAAGAGGAATGGGCATAAAGAGGAAGGACAATCAAGAACTCTTCTGGACCTGTCAAAGTCTGAGACGCCCGTGAGACGTTCCACAGCCGATATAAACCACGGTTGTGTATATCCTGCAACCCACATGTAAGCTCCAGGAGAACCCGGACTTCTGGCTGCTTCGTTTACGACTGTATCCTTGGATCCCAGAAGAGGCCCTGGCTCATAGCAGGTGCTTATGAAACATTTGCTGAATGAATGAACAAATTAAATGAATAAATACGAGCCCGAGGCTGTTGTTGTTTGAAGTCCCGGCCTGCAGCCCTTGCTGAGCAGGACGATAAACAACAAACGATGACAGCAAATGCCATGTCCTAATGCCTCAAGTGTGGAGAGAAAGCAGCGTGGAAGGGACCTCCATCAGAACTCAAACGCAGATTTCTGGATTGGCTGGCCATGCGGAGGGAAGGAGAGCAAAGAGGATAGAAGGCCAGCCCTGAACAGAGGAGTCAAACCCATATTCTCGTAGATCTCCCTCAAAAACAAAGGAAGCCCAAATAGTGATATGATTTTCCTTCTTGAGAGAAAAACAAAGTGGGACAGGGAGAAGGAGGAGACTTCATCAAGAGCTTCCTCCCCACCCTTAGTCCCCATTCCCTCACCCTAAGTCTATGAATATTGATGTTTTTGCCAGTCTTTTTAAAAAATTATTTTCTTATAGTTGACATACAATATAATATAGGTTTCAGGTGTACAACATAGTGATTAGATTTTTTTCTGTAACTTACAACATGATCTCTCTGATAAACCTAGTACCCATCTAGATACCTACATAGTTATTACAATGTTGTTGACTATATTATACTGTACCTTACATCCCCCATGGCTATTTTGTAACTACCAATTTGTACTTCTTAATCCCTTCCCCTTTTTCACCTACCCCTATATCCCCTCCTTCCCCATCTGGCAACCATCAAAATGTTCTCTGTATCTATGAGTTTGTTTCTGTTCATTTATTTTGTTTCTTAGATTCCGTATATAAGTGAGATCATATGGTATTTTCTTTCTCTGTCTGACTTATTTCACTTAACATAATGCCTTCCAGGTCCATCCATGTTGTTGCAGAGGGCAAGATTTCATTTTTCATAGCTGAGTAATATTCCATTGTATATATGTAGCACTTCTTTATACATTTATATATTGACAGACACTTGGGTTGCTTCCATATCTTAGCTATTGTAGATAACGCTACAATGTACATATGGATACATGTGTCTTTTCAAATTAGTGTTTTGGGTTTCTTGAGATAAATACCCAGAAGTGAAATTGCTGGGCCCTTCTTTGCCTCTTTTTATAGGCTTTAAAGTCTATTTTGTCTGGTATAGGTATTGCTACCTCAGCTTTCCTTTTTATGTCCAAGAAATATCTTTTTTCCATCCATTTACTTTTGGTCTGTGTGTGTCTATCATAAGTGAGTCTCTTGTAAGGCTTTTTTCAGTCTTGAAATTCAGTATATGGTTTGGTATAAAAATGTCACGTATAGGAAGATATATGTAGTTTGGTATGATTATGTATTATCCTACACTGTTGCTGGCTATCACACCATGCAAAGTATGGTCTATTTTGGGAGAATTGGCAAGATCAAGAAAATAAAAAAAGAGAGTCAGAAGAAACTTCTTGGTTTCAGCCTCCCTAGATGCCAATAAATTAGTGCTAGTTGCCTATGGTCTACCTTTTGTGGGTGGACTTAATTATGACACTCAACTATATCTCAATTGTGACACTATGTCTCTTATTTGAGTGTAGAATTCTGTAATATTAGCAAATACTCTTTCTTGGAGAGAGGCATCCAAATTGATCACATCTATTTCCTAAGTCATTGTCTTACAATAGGGTCTTTGATGCTTGGACTTGAAAGCTAAGAGTCTGTGCCCTTGTTCTCTGGTTCCATTAAGCTGGATCAGGAGAACTGTTTTAAGGAGACAGAAGAATGAAACATGTCAGCGGGGCTGGGAAGTTTCCGTGAGTGGGAAGGTGCATTTTCTCTCTCCTTCACGTATCATTTCACCACACTTGAAACGTTTACAAGTTTGCCAGGGTGGGTACCTCCAGTCTCAGGCTTTTTCCTGAGACTGCCTTCTGTCTCTTACTATGTATCTTGTATATTTAAAACCTTATATATATATATATTTTTTCCTTTTTGTTTCTCCTGTGGGTCCCCATATCCCTGGCACTCCAGAGCTAAATTCTGCTAAGTTCTGTGTGGAAAGGCAGCTTCCATTCTTTTGTGATTAAGTATCCCCATATTTTTTAATTTCACGACCTCGAATTTCCCTCCAGATTACCTATCTCCTGCTCTTTTTTGTATTTCTCCATTTCTGGCAGTCTTTCTTAGCTCACTATTTATGACAGAGTGGCTATTACTGCTGCTACATTCTCCTCTTCATAAAATTCATTAGCTCTGAAAATAATTTTCCTTTCATTCATCTCTGAATAATGCTAGTTCTGTTCAGATCTGGTGCCGGTCAACATATGAGATGAATGAATTTATAAACCCATGGATAGCAGGCAGGTTATGAGGCAAAGCTCCCTGCCCAGTCTCCAGTTTCTAGAAAGCTTTCATTTTTACTTCGCTAAATAGATAACTTTCTGAAACCCCTATTTCCTGGTTCTCTGATATCTGAACTGATATAAAGCATTAAAACTACAATGTAGTTTTCACTATAGCCAGGATGTTAAAGAATTTGAGGTGCCAAACATATCTTCTTCCCTACAGGTTCTGAAATAATTAAAAACATGCGAGAATCAGATAAGTTCAGAATATCTTTTTGTTGTTGTTTTTAGTTTGGAATCTGTGGCTGGGGCCTGAATATAAATTTGGCTTCCTAATGCATCCCTCAAGTCACTGATAAACAATAGGCCTCTCCCTGACAGACAAAGAGCCTCCCTAGATAACTTACCACATGTTGCTGGCCGGCTGCTTGAGAAGAAAGTGCCAGAAATGAGATAAGCTACCCTTGCTCAGCGCTTACATGCCTCTACCTTTTCATTGCAGAAGGAAAGAAGGGTAGATACCAACATTTTCACAAGGGTAGAAGTTTCTATTTTATTAGCCAGTGGTCTCCAACCTTTTTTTGGCACCAGGGACCTGTGCTCCTATGAGAATCTAATGCCTGATGATCTGAGGTGGAGCTGAGGCAGTGATGCTAGCTCTGGGGAGTGGCTGCAAGTACAGATGAAGCTTCACTCACTTGCCCTGCTGCTCACCTCCTGCTATGCAGCCCAGTTCCTAACAGGCCACGGACCAATACTGTCTGCAGCCCTGGGGTTGGGGACCCCTGTTATAAGCAATCAAAAGTAGGAAGAGAGGAAGAAAATGGCTCCACGAAGCGTTCTTCTTGCCTTGTGCCCTCACTTACTACTGTTTGCTTTTAAGGTCACATTTCCCAGAGTGCACTGTGCCATCACCCCATCCTCACTACCCAGCCGTTACGTGGGGTGCAAGGTCTCCATCTGAATGTGGAAAGTTGTGGAGGTGAATGGATGAGAGAGAACTCTTTGTAAGTCCTATCGTAGATCAACACTCAAGGGGTAGTAGGAAGGGATGGTCGACCTGAGTTTTAGTTGATGTTGCCCCTGTCTCTGAAAAAGAAGACAATCAATGAGGAACGTGAGATGCATTCACATTGTCTTCCATCAGTTGGCCTCCATTTGGTCAAGCAAATCCTGGCTCTGCCTTGACCTCAAGCCTAGTTAGTTTTTTCATTCTGGATGTAGCTGCCTTATAGTTGGTAGCACTGTTCATTAAGCTTTGGTAACTTTTTTTTTTATTAAATCTCTTGCTATATCTCAGAAGTTACAGTTTAGATGCTTTAAGGTGGAGGCTCTCCTCCCTTGTTCATGGTATTGTCCCTTTCTGTAATTTGCGTGGCTACTTTCTGCTGGTTCTCCTCCAGCCTCTGGCCCCTTCTTTTCAGCGTTTTTCACATCATCCACTCATGATGCTCTTCCTCTGGCGTGTGCAGCCTCTGGGGCTCTAGCCTATGCCTTGGTCTCTTTTCAGCCCACCAGTTCTCCTGCTTGATCTCATCCACTCCAACGGCTTCGACTAGCACGTATTCCTGGGGCTGACTCCCACATGTGTGATTCTATTCCAAACCTCTTTCTCTCTTGAGCCATAGGCCTGTGTTTTAAACCATTTGCTAGGCAGTGTCCCCATCTGCACCTCATACTCAACCGACCAAAACCAAAATCATCATTTATCCCCCAAATGGCTCCATCTCCTTTATTCTCTAATATAGTGAACTGTACTTCCAATCTCTCAGGTAACCAAGCTAAAAAAAAAAAAAAAAAAAAAAAAGGTTATATCCATTAGCCTATAGATCCAATTGGTTACCATGTCCTATTAATTCTACCTTCTGAACATCTTTCAAATATCCTTTTTTAAAAAATCCCTCTTTTTTGCCTTCACCTTGCTTTAGAGCCAATGTTGGTTTATGTTTGTTTTTTTTTTTTTTTTGGTTGTAAACAGTAAAAATGAACTCTGATTAATGTAAGCAAATAGGAGGATTTATTGGAAAAGGTATCGAGAAAGCTTATAGAATCGAAGGGAAAACAGAAGAACCATACTTCATGGAGGACTGGATCTAGGGCAGCTCTGGGGACCTCAGTAGGTGAAGCTTAGCCTTTCTGTCTGGGAGACTGCATACGGTAACTCGGCCACACCATCTTTTATCTCTGTCTGTCTTTATCAAACTTCCAAATTCCTAGTAGAGACAATCTGCTGGCCATCTCTGAAAAAGTCATGCAAGGCTAGAACACAGGGTGATGGCACAAGTTTGCGGATACTACAGACCCTTATAATTTCTCTATCTGTTCTCAGTAGTGCCACAGCCATCTCAAAGCCCTCGGCATCTTTCCAATCTATAGTTCTTACTGCCTTACTTACTTAAGTCAGGAGTTCTTACTCCTGACTTAAAATTCCTCAATAGCTTTTCATTACTCTTAGAATAAATTACAAGCTTCAACCAAGGACTTCACTCTAGGATTTGGAGCCTGGCTAGCTCTCTAGTCTCAGCTCTTGCTATTTTCCTGTTAAATTTTATATTTCAGGCATACTACAGTTATTTATAATCTCCCTACACAAGCTATGCTTTGTTTTAGTCTCATATTTTTGCTTAGGTGGCTCCCTCTTTTTCAAATGCCCATTTTTTTCTTCTTTACCTGGTTAACTCACACTCATCTTCCCAGGCTCAGCTAAGGTGTCAGTTCCAAATCTCTCCCAGTCACTTTTCGTCCAGGCTAAGTGCTCTTCCTCTGTGCTCTGATAGCATCCTGAATGGACCTCTAATACAGGCATTGCAATCTGTTGCATGCAACTCTTTCCTTGCCTCGCTTCCTGGCTAAAGTGTGAGCTCCTTGAGGTCTATGACTACATCTGATTAATGTTTGGTTCCCATTGCCTAGCTTGGGGCTTAATACAGCATAAATGTTCAGTGAATATATTGAAATAAACAAATATTGATTTTGAATGCCTACTCTACAAAGCACTGCGGGGGAAACACACACACACACACACACACACACACACACACACACACACACACACATTTCACATTTCTCTTTTCAAGGAGCTCACTGCCTAGGAGGCAAACAATACCTACGCATAAGAAAAGCACAAGCAGGACTATAAGATACTATCTAATTTCATGCACAAAAAACAATGCCTATGGGCCAGAGTTTGGGATTGGGTTGATCTGGAAACTCTTCTCTGAAGAGGAAAGATCCCAGAGCAGTAATGTGAAGTAAGAAGATTCCAATCGTTTGAAGAGGTTGGGTGAATGTTTTAAGTGTGGAGAGGAAGAGAAAAATGCTCACTGTGTTTGAGGAGTGGGGCGAAAATTTTGCCTAAGGTAGAGGTTGATTAAAATATGGTGAGAAGGTCAGTGTGTGTGTAGGCAAGTCGTAGGCGAGGGAAGAAGAATTGGAGCAGGTTTTGGTTAAGTCTTTGTGCGTTTCATTCTCTGATTGCAACACAGAACACCTCGACATTCTAGATTGCTGGTTCATCACAAATTTCCGTGTCTCCTCCAGAATCGAGAGAAGAATAATTAAGGTATTTTCAAAATGGAAAGTTTCAATGCCAGGGAATCTCCTCTTCCTCCCTGAAATAAGATTCCCTGGTATCCTTTAAGGTATGGTACACCAGCTCTTTCCATTCTTATTTTTGATGTAGTTTATATTGTCCTTGTGATTTTTAAAATCTACCCAGGGTTGCAGACAAGCAGCATAAGACTTGAACCTCCCAATTTGATGGCTTCTATTTATTTTACTTTCATTATATACATGAACTGGAAAAACTAAATGTGAGAAAAGGATGAAAAGCTCGTTAGTCTATTTCCCTCGAAGGGAATTTTCAGAGTTTAGCACAGTCTAGTCATGAACTGCAGACATTCGTCTTCAGGGTTTATGTCTAAACAATCAGACTAGACATAATCCTAAACAATCACCTACCGACACTATCAACACTAACACAGAACTTTCCTCCAAACCCATGGGCTTTATGGGAGCTTCAGCTGATAGGCCTTACCAAAGTTCTGCGTAACTGTTAAGGCCCTGATAATTTGATCCCATCGTACCTATCTACTATTAAGTCTTGCAACTTAAAACAATAAGAACAACAAAAACCTTCCGGTGAGGCTGCTTCCCAAACCATCCTGCGAGGCTCAGCTCAAGCTCCCCTTCTTTTGGGAAATGTCTCCCATAAGCATTACTAACCTCCCTTTTCTCTAAACGGTGGGTTCTACATCATTAACTCTTCTCTTCCATTTGTCATTATCAAAAGGTATCAACTCCTTGTCCCTCCCTATTAATACACTCTCTCTCTCTCTCTCTCTCTCTCTCTCTCTCTCTCTCTCTCTCTCTCTCTCTCTCTCTCTCTCTCTCTCTCTCTCTCAGCTCCTGAGGCCTACTCTGTGGACGAACGTGGTTGTGTTGAGATGGAGTGGACGTTAAGGGCTCTCTACTCCTCCAACTCTCTCCTGTCACTGAACCATGAATTAATTTTATTTCAGGTCCTTAAGTAAATCTTATCACTCTCATGGAATTAGAGTGTCACCTTTAAGTCATTTGGTTAACTCTCTCTGTTTTTATAGATGAGGAAATTGAGGCCCCCGAGAGATGAAGTGACTTATCTAATATATTAGCTTATTTGTCATTATTGTTTCAGATCTAACAATCACTTCCTCTTCTCTACCCCCATTTATCAGCTAAATTTAAGTTATCGAGGGCAAGGATCATTATGTCTTATGCATTTTCTGCATTCACAACAGCACTCATCAGTCTTCTCTTCTTTTGCAGACAGAGCTGGGCACATAGTGTGCGCTAAAGAAAGGATGTTTGGATCGAATTGAATCCTGCAGGAGGTGGACCATTTAGAAGCACCGAGTTTGGCCTCTGGGTGGATACTTGCCTTGGGTTGGCCCGCTTAGCAGTGAACAGCAATGGCCCGAAGGAGACCTGCCAAAGTGTGGTATCTTCTTTGCCCAACTAAGTTATAAATACCATTGTATATGACCTTATTTTGTAGCCCATAGCACTTTGAACAGTGCTAGTCACAAAGTAGACCCTCATTAAAAATGTTGCAATTGACTGTTCTCAGATCGAAAACCAGATCTCAATCTGTGTTTCATGCAGCAACTGGAGTAGCTTTGCCAAAAGGAAAGCCCCAGGCTGTCCAAAGATGGATCCTGGGGAGCTGAAGAAGCAGCTCTATGCCTTAAATTGGCCTTGAGGAAAAGTATCTGGGGTCTTGTGCTGCCTTTTAGATACTAAAGAATCATTTTTGCAAAGTGGTACAATAAAAATTATATTATCATTAGATACCTTAAGGTAATAGGACATACCAAAAGGGCATGAACTTTAAGATGTTAAGTGAGGATGAATTTATTTTGGTCTGTCTACAATGTTGTCACCTGCTACCCTTGAGACACTTTTTATGACCTGAGAGGGAAGTGAGCCATCCCTGGATAGGATTTGATCTTGGATTTGGGATTATTTGTTCCATGCTATAGCCAGTTTACCTACCAACTACTTAGCTCGGCTATTTCTACTTTCCTCATTTTGGTTCTTATTCTCCCACCCTCATTTTTAAAGACAGAGGCCAAGTTGAAGTAGTTGCAGGATCTTACTTAATTTGAGCTAGTTTAACCCCCCAAATGGAACTGTCTCCAAGCAGGCCATTTATTTTAGTCATTAACCGGGTCTTACTCGTGAGCATCTTTCACTATGTTCAGAAAGTAAATGGGTTTAGTAAGAATCAGCCGAGAGATCTAAAATACTTTATTACTAAGGATTGCCACTCTGCCCCTTACCCCTCTGTTCCCCAGAGGGAACTGGTAGCTGGGTGGAAAATGGGAAAGTACATGACAGAGCAGAGAATGAGAATATTTGCCATTATTATTTTTACAGCCCCACTTTCAGGAAAAGAAACTTAAATGTGGTTGGGAACATAAGAGAGCCAGTAATCCAAGCGTAGTTATTAAGAATTGGGAGTTCCGTTGCAAAGTTCCACTAACAGTATTCTCATGGAATCATCGGTTAATCATCGAAGGCAGAGCCATTTTCATGTGAAGAGTAGACAGGTTGGCATTCAAAACAGTAGGTAGTCTTCAAGGGTGAGGGTCCAGCTGCCCAAAAGAATTTCCTTAAGTAGCCTACTAGAGCACTTCCTTGAGTAGTCTAAAACCCCTATATTAGAAGAAATCAACTCATCAGATGTCATCATGTCTCCGAGAGGTTCTGCTTGCCTAACTCTTGAAACTGAGGTTTTGTTTTCCCCCAACATGCAGACCGAATAAGGAAGCCTACTCTTTACTACCCATACATTTTCCAGTTAGTGACCACCTAAACTGGACTCTTCTAAGGCTCCCAAACTTTGTTGAAGGAGATCTAGAACATGCAGAAGATCAGGCCTCTGAGCAACTGGATGTTCTGCCTCTTTTTCAGGTCTCCACATGGCAAACCAAAGACTGCAGGAACTCAGCCAGCTAAACTTGAGAAAGGAATCGTTGTGGATGATGATGAGGTAAGGAAGAGAATTAGTCAATGTGTATTTGTAATCTTTCTTTGGAGTTGCTTAGAGTATTTTATAAGCTGTGTCTTACAAACTTCCTATTGAAAAACAACAGAGGTCAGTATTTATATAGAGAGAAAGTTGAGTTGACCTAACTTTGTGAAAGAGAAACAGGGACATCGAGAAGAGAAGAGACGGGGACACAACAGCGATCAATGAGTGAGTGTTCAGTCCTGACCTACCTAGAATTCGTGGCTACCTCTTGCAGCAAAAGCTTGGTTGCTTCCCTAGGTTTATCGCATTCAAGTACATTTTCCAAGCCAACTTTTATTTTATCATCCAAGGATACTTAGCCTATTCAACATAACAAAACTGAAAATATATTCCAATTTGGACAATCTTGTGGGTTTAGTCAACTCCTGGACACTGATTTGGAGCAGAGATGTAATACCTCAGAAAACTTTGGGAGTAAAAACATTTTCCATAGAGACCTTCCCCCACAATTAATTTTTTTTTACCTATACAAAGTCTTCACATCTTTCCCTCAAATAAATTTTCCTAGACTTCTATGGTTCTAAATATGTGTATTATATATGTCATATCTGTGAAGCAGGTTTTTTTATGATATGTTTTTGTTTTGAGCAATGGGACTTCAGTTTTCCAAAAGATAATACAGATTAAATTATCACATCTTTGGATCTGTCCCACATTTCCTTCCACCCTCCCAGAGGAATGCACGGCGTGACTCTGCTAGTCCTTCTCCTAGTCCTCCCTCACCCCCAGGAATGACCAGTTCGTGGCATTTTCCGCCAGGAGCATAATGACGCCTGCACTCAGCACGCAGTTCTGCCCCATTCTAACCACTTCCCTCTTCGCCTCTCACCCGCTTGCTTTCTTTACTCACTCAGTGCATGTTTTCTTTCCTCTGTACCCCCTCTGACCGTATCACCTCCTCGGGGACATGGCAATCTTTAGAAATGCTGATCCAAGTACAGGATTGTGCTTCCCTCCTCTTGTTCTGATTTCTGGTTACGCCGAGCCGGAAGGAGACAACTTAGAGCTTTTACCTCTTCAGGTTTTCATCCCTTTGACTGATGCGCCCTTAGAACCTAGGGCTAAGCTAGAGGCTGGGCCACAGAACATGGAGATGGAGGTGGCCCAGCCCCTCCACCACCAGACACGACACTTAAAACAGTCTGCTAATCACTAGCACTACTGCCAGTAGTAAAATGCAAAGCAGTAGACAGAAGTGCTACCAAAATTCAGTTATTTTTTGCAACATTGTGGGAAGAATCGTATATTGCGCAAAAATGCAAAATGTTGTTTTTCCCTTCCTCTGGGACCGCGTCCCCTCCCAGCTCACTGGGTAGTTATGCTAAAACGGAAGGCCTCCCTTCCACTCGCAACCCTTTAGTTATCACCCTTTTGTAACTTGCTTTTCTCCTTAAAGGTTGTCCTCCGCGGTGATTTTCACCTGATTTCACTGCTATAGAAATGGAAAAGCCAGAAGGAGGAGGTGTTATCCCTCGAGTGATCTGTCCCCCTCTGAACTTTGCTGCTTGCCTGCTCGGTCTGCTTTACCTCCTAACATTTCATAAAGCTGGTCCCGAGTTCCGTGACCAAGCTTCCCTGCCAGGATGTCTCAGAACCCAGCTCTCCTTGCTGTGGCTCTCATTCCAGAAACCCATGGTGTAAAACACAAAGCCAGTGTTCTCCTCACTTGATTTATATTAGAGACCAGTTTTTAGTAGGGTGAGGTACTAAACCACTAATTTTGATTATTGTCTCTAGATTTATGATACAGGCGGGCAATCAAAGTTTGTTCTCAAGAACCTTCAGCATTACACGGTCCATCCAAATTTGGTAGGTGGAAAAAGCATTGCCCCTAGATCCCTAAGAGCAAGTTGCAGCAATGGTGCAGAGGCCCCCTGCAGAGTATCCCCAGCGCCTCCGAAATGCTGCCACTTCTATGACTGTGCATGTTCCTAGGACCGGGGAGGCAGAGCTTCCCTAAGACACTGTGACACAAGCAATGCTGGGAATGGTGGTGGCGAAGGAGGAGGGAGGAACTGGGAAGAAGGTGGTCCCTACAGCTGATTTTTTTTTTTAATTGAGAAACATATTACTAGTTAGGAAGTATTCCATTCTCTCCCTCTCCCCCGCCCTCTCTGGAATCCTTGGCCTTCCTCCTGTTGACAGAAAAGCAAATTTAGTGGGATTGCCCCTTCACCCACCCAACGTCTTAAGTGACCTGCTGCCTTTTGTGACTCCTTTTGCTTTTTAGGGTTGTGCTTATTATGTGGTTGTGCCTGTGGAGAAAAGTCGGAGGGTGGGAAGCTATAGGGCCGTCCTTCCCACCTTCAGAACTCCCTGACAGAGGAGGTTTGGTCTTTGGCTGGCTCTCTTCCTCCCTCTGAGAGAGCCATGGAGCGGGCCATGGAGGTGTCACTCAGAAACCTCTCTGTTCGTCCCACTGTGTTGGACACTCTGTTACACTCTTTTAGTAGAATTAAGTCATCTTGCCCCTTTTATTGTGGAAACTTTTCTGTCTCATTTCCCCAGCCCCTTAGTTTATTTGTGGGGAGCCCTCTCAGGGAACAAAAGGCCAAAGAGCTTCAGACTTTTTCTGATAAACACATTTCAGAGCAGATTCGTCCAGCCCCTGTCCAGCCTCTGTTCCTACCCCAGAGGGGCAAAAGATTAGCCAACTGATTAGTTGATCTCTTGATCTAATCTCTTTGTCTGTCTGGAAACCTTACTCTGCTTAGGCCAAGTACTATGAACCTTTGAAGCCCACCAAGCTGCAGAAGTTCATGGCTCGAAAGAGGAAACTCTTAAGCTTCATGTTTAAAGTCGCGGAGTATGATCGGGATAAGACCTTACTGATAATGACCAACAACCCACTTCCCTGCCCAATGGCCCAGGAAGGAAAGGACATCACACCAAAATACTTTTCCAAGGAGTTACTTCTCAAGGTAACGGCACCTGGGGAAGTCTCCTGGTACGCTGAATAAGGACCCTGACGAATTGGCAGTTAGCTTCAAGAAGGGAGCTAACTTAACATGGTATTCAGGAGCCAACCCCTTCCTTCTAATTCTTTACCATATGTTTCAGAGTGGGAAAAGCTTAGGTCGTGAAACATCATGAGAAAAGAGAGTTTTAATTTGAAATTATTCTTCCTTGGCTAAAGATATTTAGTTTGTAATTAACAAAGAATAAACTGGCTTTCTAGTTGAGTATAATGTCGTAAAGGATAAATTGAGAAATGAGGAATAAGGAACAGAAATGAGTATCTAAATGGGAAAGGAGTAAAGGGTTTTGCTTTATACCCACTGCTTTTAGCTGTTAGGAGAAAGGAAGAGGAACAAAGCAGAGAATTTACTATTACAGTAACTAGACATTTGGGACTTCTGGCTACTGTAATAGTAAATTCTAGGCACTAAAGTAGTTGAAATTCTATTCAATAAACAATCAGCGAACATATACTAAGTTAGAACTGAAATATATATTAGAGGATTACAGTTTCTATCTCGAAGGAACTTGGAGTGTAATAGGAGAAACAAATCAATAAATGAGATATATAAAAGTAATTATATGAGGATATATGACTTATAAAAGAAAATATAAGATACAAAAGTAATATACAACAAAGAACAGTACCTCTGTTGGGAGAAAGGGAGTGATCAAGAAGGCTTTACTTGAATGGACCTCGAGATAATCATGCTAAGCGAAATAAGCCAGACAGAAAAAGTTGAAAATCACATGATATCACTTATATGTGGGATATGAACCTAAAAGCAATAAATGAGCAGGACAAACAAACAGAGACTCATGGACATGGACTAGTGGTTACCAGAGGATGGTGGGGGGGGGACGGGGAGCTAGATGAGGTAAAGGGGGTCAAATATAGGGGGGTAGGGGTAGGGCGAAGTGGGTAAAGGGGATCAAATATATGGTAGCTGAAGGAAACTGGACTTTGAGTGGTAAACACAATAGAATATACAGATGTCAAATTATAGTGTCTATGTGAAATTTATATAATTGTATTAACCAATGTTACCCTAACAAACTTAATTTTTAAAAAGTTAAAAAAGAAAAAAGGCTTTATAGAAGAGGTGACCCCTGGGAAAGGAATAAGAGAATATTCCAGTCAGAAGAAAGGGCAAAGCCATGGGTCATGAGAAAGTGAGGTGCATTTAGAGAGATGTAAGAGAGTAAATGGCAGGATATAAAAGGATATAATCAAATTTGCATTAATTTAGAAACACCTGTTTCGGAGATTGGGAGAAAGGTACACTATTTGTGAAATAGATAAAAATCAGAAAGATTTGTTATGTTACTATGATAATTAAGGGAAGACATGCTGAAGAATTGAACTAAATTGATAGCAGAGAAAGTGAAGAAAATCAATTTAAGAGATATTTGGAAATCGGGACCTAAAAAAGATCTTGATAACTTTGAGAGAAGGCCAAAATAGAATAAGAAATTAAATGAGATGAATGAAAGTACAAACAAAAGAATCTAATTATAGCAGAAATTTGAAGCTGGGAGTGAAATAACCCAAGACAAAAGTAATATACAACAAAGAACAGTACCTCTGTTGGGAGAAAGGGAGTGATCAAGAAGGCTTTACATGAATGGACCTCGAGATAATCATGCTAAGCGAATATAATAACCTTTATAATAAAATGTGGTGGATTTGGAATTAGTATTTTGTTAGTTGCTACATGGATGGTGGTGAGAGATTCCTCTCCAAATGGAAGATAAAATGCTAATATCCAAAGGTACATGCTGACAAAGGAGTTCATTGATTTCTTGCCTACAGTCTCTTGGGTCTCAGAATTTATACCCTTCGAATGTAAATTTAGTGGTTATTTCTCATGACAGTGGGTAAGGTTCACTGAGAGAGGATTGCCTTGCTCAAGGTAGAGAAGGAAATACAAGAAGGAAATAAATGAAACCTTCCTCAAAAAGAGCTTTCTTCCAACAACTGGCACTTGTGAGCCTTCCAGATCATATGAAGGACCCGATCATGTTTGTGTGCAAATTGTGTTACCAGCCAGATTGTATTAATAGAGTTAAAGCTCTGATGGTCAAAGACTGGCACATGGTAACTTTCCGGGGCTACCAACAAGTCCGAGAAGATCGAAACATCCAGTATCTAGAATGCCTCTTTAATTATTCATGCTGTATCCTACCCTTCTCTTGACAGACAACATGACAATCTTTTGTGAGCCTAAGATTATATACAAAAGAAGCATTCTTTTGCTCAGGCATGAATAGAAGAGTGTGGGTTCCAGCAGGCAACTTGTAGAATGGACCAGACATGTCTAGCACCATAACTGTTATACTTACAGCTCCTCCTAAATCAAACAGACCCTACCACAGTTCATGATGAAAAGGATGTCCTAAGAGGTGCTATTTTGCTATTTATAACTAGGTTTGGTCCTCTGCCCCCAGCTGGGACCAGAGGAGCACACCAGACCAGTGAAAAAAATTCACAGATTGGTTAGGGATCTGGCATGGTCACCCCAAACCCAAACCAACCAACTTACCAACAACCAAAATCCATGGATTAATCAGATTCTTACCTCCAGGCATCTGAATTTGGAAAAGAAGAGATTGGGGCAGTAGGAATGAAAACTAAATGGACACACAGAAAGAGGTTATAAAAGAATCAAACCATGAAGAAGAAGGTAATGGAGGGACCATGAAAGTAGAGCCAGGTTGAAGTTAAAGGGAAGTAGGAAGGAATAAACAGAAGCTATAGACAGAAAAGGTTAGGAGTTAAAACGGTAGAGAGATAAGTAAGCAGGTAGGAAGAAAGTAGGAGAGATGTTACTGATATGATGCCAGAAGCAAGATACACAAACCCATGCAGTGGTGGACCTTAGCTAGTGCTGTCCTGGAATCCTAATGACTTTTCCATTCCTGTTTTTCCACTGTGAGGTGTAGCTCCCTAAGGTTTCTGCTCTTTTGTGTGGCCAGATTGTTACCTATGTCTTACTTCCTAGGCACACGTGCTCTCTCAGTGTAAGAAATGTCCAAACCTATATGTAGAGAGTTATTGTGAGAGCTTATTTGAGCTAACTGAAGACATATGTTGAGGAGCAAGGTCTCTTATGCTCCAGAGGATGACAGTTTTGCAGCTTCTTTTATGCATTTGAAATTCAGGAGGGCAGGTAGGAAGGTGGGAGAAAGCAAGGTGGGGATTGGGTTACAGGATAATTAACAAGATTAGGTGCTCTCTTCAAGGAAAATTACTTCTGGCATTTCAAAGGTGTGTTAGCCTAGATGCACAAGGATAAAGGACAGGGCTGGCTTAAATCCTTTGACTTAAGAAGTCATAGGCCTGGGATATGACTACCCACCATGACTTGCCCAGTTACAAATTTACAATCAAATCACCCTGTGAGGTTACTTTTTAGAGAACCCCTGTTTTTTTGTTTTGTTTTTTTTTTTTTTTTTTGGTCCACAGTACTTACAGTAAAACCTCTATTAGTTGAGGTAACTTGAATGGATTCCCATTCCTCAAAACTGGAAGTGCTTGAAGAGAATGAATACAGAACTAAAAAGGCACATTCGGCAGCAAGTACTTTTTTTTTTTAAGAAGTTTTAATATTTTTTAAAGAAAAAGCTCAATATTTGTTAATTAATTAATTTGGTCATTTATT
Source organism: Eonycteris spelaea (assembly GCA_003508835.1). Taxonomy (NCBI): domain Eukaryota; kingdom Metazoa; phylum Chordata; class Mammalia; order Chiroptera; family Pteropodidae; genus Eonycteris; species Eonycteris spelaea. The sequence goes on along the minus strand of PUFA01000310.1, from coordinate 109,944 downwards.
CAACAAATATTTATTGAACACCTACTATTTGCCAGGGCACTGTCATGAGTGGTAGGGATATAATATCAGTGACAAAACCAAAGTCTGCCCAAATGAAGTTTAAGTCTATTGAGGTAGACAGACCATAAGCAAAGAAACAATTGTGCAGATAATATAAAATGTGTTAAGTGCCAAGACAAGGCAGGATAAACTAATGGAGCATGATGGGTGTGAGTGGTGATTTTAGATCGTGTAGTTTAAATAGTAGGCTCTCAGAAGAGGTGATGACATTTGAATAGAGACTAATGGAGTGATGGGATGTGTCCTGCTGTTGCTACACCTAGCCTATTGTTTTCATTTCGGATTACCACACATTAGGAAGAATATAAGATGCAACTTTTTCAAATGAGTTACAATGAAATAAATCAAGGGAATAGGGAACCTAAAGCTGTGTCAATATGAAGAAAAGTTCAAAATACTGGCAATGTTGAGCTTGGAAGAGAGATGAACTTAGGAACATGTTGGATTTCTCCAAATTCTTTAAGGATTCTGTGGAGGAAACACTCCATTTTTTTTCTGTTTGGACTATAGGGTAGAAGTTACAGGGAGAGAGCTATCAGCTGATCAAAGATGAAATAGTTTGAGTTTTTAGGTATAGGTAGATTGATTATTTCATAGTGATACTGTAGAGGGAATATGAGTGTCAGATGAATGGTTAGTCTGGATGACCTTTAAAATCCTTTCTGAAAGTCTTTGAGTCTATGACTTTTAGTAACGATGACATTGTGACCTCATAAAACATCTCATTCCACAGCCTTTTCATGGTAGACAAGGACTAGAATGTGAATGAGAAAGGGAGGTAGAATCCCATAGAACTATTTCCCAATTTATTACCCAATGTTTGGTTTCTAAGCAATTCACTAAAGAAATTGAATCCTTCTCAAAACTGGGTAAATTCTTCTGCCATTTACTTCAAAGGGCCAGTGGGCAAGTTCAATCAATTACTTCAGAAACTGTCCAAGTTTTGGACAAGTCATATGGCAATGAAACAAATATGTATTAGCCCACTCGGGGGAACTACTTCCTTTTCCTTTGGTTTGAGTCCTCACATCCCTCTCTGACAGGTTTTGCTGTATCATTTTGGGGAACTGAAGCTTAGTCCAGGAACTTAGTTCAGCCTTTAAGTCCCAAGGGACTGGCTCACTCCCTCACTTATTTTTCTTCCCTCTGCTACAGGAAAGTTATCATCAGCACAAACCCACTGAGAAATCCCGCCTACCCCTGATGCCTCAGAAAAAACAGTTAAGATGTGAGCTGAAATCAGTGTTCCCTGTGACACTGCTGGAGGACAGTTCATCCAAGCGAGAACAGTGGTTTAGGTAAAGTTCCGGCTGCTCTTGTTCTCATTTTCTTTCCTATCATTCCCTATCATTCCTTGTATGACCGACCCACCAACCTCATTTATACCCTAATGAAAGAGAAAGAGTAATGCGAAGCTAAAGTTTTTCACTGAGAATGATTTTCAAGAGTGAAGATCAATGCTTCGAGGAAACGAAAAAAATTTACCTGACTACATGGTAAGGGCTATCGCACAGGAACAATGTGCTATGAGACCTTATTTGAAACTAGTTCTAGAAACAGACTAGATCCAGTGTGGAGAGGAGAGGAGATTCTGCACTTCTTTCCTAGGTTTACAAGGCTAGGTTCTAGAAGCATCCATTCCACTGAACGGTACTCTACCCTGTACTAATGAACACCCGTCATCATTGTCCTTTCTTTTCCCTTGGAATCTGACATGCAGTGACTGGTTTTATTAACCCCTGCCCTGGAATCTATTAAGTGAGCTTTCTTTGTTAAGGTTTTCCACCAATAATGATTTCAAGAGCGAAGGGAAATACTCAACAGATTACATTTTGAGGAAACAGAAAAACATGTACCCTATGCTCACTTTTGCACCGGTCTATAAAAGAGATTTGAGGAAGAATGGTAAGCTCTTCTCTGTCAAAGCAATGGCTTATGGGGCTTAGATGTGGGCAGGAGGGACAATCTATGGGGACAAGAGATGAGGGCAAATCAACATCTCTCACGGAGGTCCTGAAGACCATTTTCCCTTATAGCATGGAAGGCAAGAACTGATAGAGGCTCAAGTGGTACTAAGCTTTGGACCCTGTGTAAATCTCAAATTTCAAGAAAGTCGTAGCGTAGTATTTCCCAAACTATGTCACCTACCCACTTGAATCATTTTGGCCATATTGATGTTATTTGCCCTATTATTTACTTAATGTTTTCCTTTAAAAGGATTTTTTTTTGTTCTTGTCCTAATTAATACTGTATCATTGCCATTGTGGGTTTGATATACTAATTACGTATTCTTTTTTTCTGACATACATTTAATCAAATTCATAATTATTAAAATTTAAAATGTTTATCCACGTATCACCTAAAACTACCCAGTGGTATGCATACCACACTTTGAAGAAAACTATTCTAGAAGGGCCTAAGGAGTCTCAGAGGTTCATGAGTCTCTTTGGGATGGAGGCAGGACTCCACACTCTCTCTGGGGTGGAAGAGGTTGAGAATAAGGTTGTATGGAAGAGTGTGTGACAAGAATGCTCCTTACAAATTATTCTTTTAACATTTATGGGGCACCTACTAAGTACTGGACACTTACCGAGTGCCAATAAGAGCACATTCACTGTGTGAGATACATAGATGGACCAGACTGTGAAGGTCCTTGTGTATTATGTGAATAAGGGCTTAGTTTTTCTCCACTAGGTAGTTGAGACCCAGTGAAGGATTTCAGAACACTCACTAGACATTTGTGTCTTAGAGGTATAAGTGATGAGTTCCCAGACTTCACCAGCTTATGGCTTCAAGACAAGGTCTATTTCTCCCATGGGGATTCTCTCCTCAAGCAACTTCCAAATCTCCCTAAAGAATGCTTACCTGTTCCACATCCCAGTGATTGCCTAATACCTTTCCAGCCATCCTCAGTCCAAACTGTCATGGTTCCAGAGGTGTGCGGTCATATTGTATCACCCTTTAACGGGCTTCTTCAGGCTTCTCTGCTCCTACTGTACCCATTTGCCACCCCACCCCACACCCACCTGTTGCCTCTCTCAACTCCCCACAAACAGCTAAAACCAAGCTGTGATATCAGACAACACTTCATAGATGTGGAGAGAAGTTGGAGAATGGAAGAGTTATTTATCTTGTTTTAAAAATTTACCTCTTAGGCTCAGTCTCAAACCTGTCTCAGTTCCTTTATACTTCCCAGCACGTTAATCATTCTTGTGAGTCTCCTGGCTTATCTACACTGTCTCAGCCTAGGCTCCCAATACCCTTGGCCCAAAGAAGGGAAGAGGGTCGCCCCTTCCCCCTAATCTGTTTATTTTCAGTCCCAGAATGAATAAGCAGGACCATCTACAGACAGTTCTCAACTTATTGTGGTTTGACTTACAGTTTTTTTGACTTTACGATTGTATGAAAGTGAAACACATTCAACAGAAAATGGCTAAGCTAAGCTGTGATGATTGGTTGGCCATTAAGTGCAGTTTCAATTTATGATATTTTCAATTCACAATGAGTTTACTGGGATGTAACCCCATTGTAAACTGAAGAGCCTTTGTATTTCCTTTAGGGAAAACTCCATCTGGATAGTAAGGTTTGAGCTTTGTGAGCCAGACAAGTCAAGTATAATAGTTAACAGTACAATTAGTAAAGCTGGAGTTAAATCTTAAATGATCCCAGATGTAGGATATTAATAGTTCATCTTAAACCCATATTGGGGGGGGTGTGAAAGAATTTCTCTAGACTCTAATCTAGATTAGGATTTCTCTAAATTTTCAAGGGCATGACCCTATTAACAATACACCCAATTTACATTTCTAAACAGAATACTTAATATCTCAGTCTACAGCATTTATTAGGTTTACAGTGACTTCAGTTTCCCTCAAGAAAAATGGGTGGATACTGACTTTACTTATATATCTAAAAGGCCCATTATTTGCTTTTCCTAAACAAGACAATTTACTGTGAAGTTGAAACAATGCCTCCACTTCAAGCAAAAAAGAAAAGCTTCAAGCAAAAGTTCTATTGCTAGCAACGCTTCCCTTCACTAGTAAAGTTTCAAGTTTACCAGGCATCTAAACAAAGATTACACAGAGAATCTCTATTAATGGGGGTCCTGAAAGCTGGTTAGGAAGCTGTTCAAGAGGCAGATGATGGGACATGAATTAAGATGTTAGCAGTAGGAATAAGGCAATGAATTCAAGGGACATTTACAGGGCATAATGCGTCAAAAAAGTGGGAGGGATGGGAGCAAGAAGAGCCCACAATGGAAAGCGTCCAAGAACACTGGTTGAAAGAGAATCTGAATAAAGTCATGACACTGAAGCCAAAGGGAGAAAGAGTTCCTTGGTTACACCCTCAGATGGGAGATGGAAAACCAACATACACTTTAGTTAAAGTCTAAGAGGGGAATAAATATACCAGTGAATGCAAATTAATTTCGTAAGAGTTACATACGTTATCAATGTGGATGCCGATGGAATCGTTTAAAGGGGTGGGATAAGACAGGGAAGATTCTAAACTGGCAGTGTTTTACACTGGGCTTTAATGAAGCGAAGGAATCCAGAACTAGAAAGTTGGGGATGGTAGTCTGTGGTCCAAAGCTATCCCCTCGTTAAGCACACAGGCCACCTTTTCCGTCCTTCCAAGTGGGTCAATTTCATGCCTCAGAGTAAGTGTCATTCTAGACCCTCTGGAAATCCACATTCACCAAGGTGTCCTGTGCTTTGTTGCAGTCTCTAAGAAGTCGGAAAGTGACAGGCCGACTTGCAAGATGAATTGGGAACCGCTAACCCTTTCATCGCTCATGAAAGAGAAGCCCACCAGAACCGCGCCAGGGGAGAGCGCCTTCCGCAATGGAAGGGCCCAGCAGTGGATTATTAAAAATGCCACTGTCGTTAAAGTAAAAACAAACCCTTCGGGCCTCCCGCCTCGGTCTCCAGAGACTGAGGGGCTTGCAGAAGTCGCCATCCAGGGAGTGTCAACTAAATAAAATCGCATTCAGCCTGCTCCGGGCATGGGTTGCCGGGTCGTTGGCAGGGTGGGCTGGGGCGAGCCCGGGATTCCGACCTGTCGCCGCAGGGGCCGTGACGCGAGCCCCGGGACCCTGCGCCTGGCTCCGCCTCCGCCGGCTGGGGCAGGACGAGAGGGCGTGGCCACGTCCCCTGGGGACGCGAGCGGCCGCGACAGCCGGGGAGGGCGGGCCCTCTCCCCGAGTGACGGGACGGAGGCCCAACCCGCGCCAGGGCACGGGGCCGGCCTTCCTGCAGCCTCTTCCGCTCGCCGGCTGCGGCGCCTGGGACGGTTGCGGTGGGTCTGGGCGCTGGGAAGTCGCCAAGATGATTAAAAAATTCGACAAGAAGGACGAGGAGTCTGGTACGCGCTGGGATTCTGACGCCCACCCTCCGCCACGGGGATCCCTTCCCCCGCCCGCCGCCACCTGCTCTCGGGGACTGCGGACCGAGGGGCGTGGGCGCCGGTGTGCCAGGGAGCCGGTTCCAGTCGGGGGCCTGCCCCTAGCCCCTCCCCCGGCGCCGGAGCCTCCCCTCGGGTCGCGCGCTCCCGTCCCGGAGCCCGCGCGCAGTCTCTGGCCGCTCGGCGGCCCCGCCCCTCCCCTCCTCCGCCCCTCCCCCTCCGCCTCCCCCTTCGCCGGCGCAGCCCCTCCAAGTCGCCTCCGCCCCTCTCGTCAGGGGTGGGCTGCTCGCAGAGGCGGCTGGCCCTTGGAAGGTGGCGGCGGGATGGGTGTACGCGTGAAAGAGGCGAGGGGTGTCGATAGTGTTAGGCCCAGAGTGGGTCTGAGATCCACGGGACATCGTGTGTGTATATGAACTTTGAGGTGCCTTCCTTGTACCTTACAGTCTTCCTGGACCTTTTACTCTGTCTGCTTCCCAGGGGGAGGCATTGTCCCATGATACATAGATCATTTAATGCTCAGGCATCCAAAAGTGAATTGCGTCTTGGTGCTTTGGTCCAGAGCAAATGCAGAAGATGCCAAGCCACCTCCGAACACAAACAGAACAAAACTCAGCGTTTGATAGCTGCTCTCACAAAGTGTTGTAGAGGTTTGGGTTAGTAAAACCTCCATGGCCCCTTCCAGCTTGAAGTGTACATGATTCTTTGCTAAGCTCTTCTGCCTCGCAGTAAATGTTAGAAACACATAAAATCATGCTCGCCTTTAGGGAGGTCCAAAGGCGCCCAATCACAATCTCATTAATCTTAATTGTGTGGACAGGACAGATTTTTGTAACAAGAGAAGGGAAAGGAGACACTCCTTTCAGGCAGGGTTCCTTCAAAAGTACAAGATCTTACTGGAAACCAGTGACAGAACCAGTACCATAATCAAAACGATATTCAGTTTACATGCATATTAGTAACGATTATCACTGTAATATCCAAGTGTTCACTTCACATAGATGAGATATCCCAAGCATTTAACAGCCTTCTGAAGAATATAAGTTGGGGTAGGGCAGCTATTAAAGATGTTTTTTTCATTTTATAGGTAGTGGCTCCAATCCTTTTCGACATCTGGAGAAGAGTGCTGTCTTACAGGAGGTATGGCTCGGAAGTATACTGTGTTCCTTCATTTCTGTTCCACTTTAGAATGGTGGGCACAGAGCCTCTGGAATACTGAGAGCCAGAATAAGAATTAAAAAATGTAACTGAGTTCAGAGAATATACACTTGAGGGAAAAGGAAGAGGGATTGCTTGTCAGACCGAGAGAGTCTAGAGCTTATAGAAATGCAAAAAAATGCAGACTCAGCCGCATGCTGAGAACAAAATAAAATTCCAGAAGGTGTTTAGTGCAAGGTTATTGAAGGAAGTCTTGGTATTAAACCCATTGTGTTCAAATGGTGTAGATAAATATTGATTCTTAACAGATAAAGCCTACAAAATTGAAGTATTAGGCCTAAGGGAATGAATTAGAGAGTACAGAATGGAAAACCAAGGCCATATCCATAATAAATGGAAAACTGTAGATAGCTAACATCATTTTGTGATTAAAATACATAATAGTCTTTATTTTGTTAAAGTTGATTTTTCTGTAATCTGTGATAGAAAGAATAGAAAATATACTATGTATAACAATGTTTTCTGTTTCCATAGGCTCGTCTGTTCAATGAAACGCCCATCAATCCAAGAAGATGTTTGCATATTCTTACAAAGATTCTTTACTTACTGAACCAGGTAAATTATTTTGATTTCCTTCAGATTTGTGTCCTGGAATAAAAATACATTATATGCAGTAAAGTACAATTATTTTTTAAAAATTCACTTATTTAAAAAATCTAGTGTTTGATTTACACAATAATATGTAAAACTTATTGGGGATGATGGTGACACATACTTCTTTATTATGCATGAAGTACTAAACCAGCTAAGTACATAATAGACTCTAAACATTGATTTGAATTTAATAAGTATTAGCTAATGTTAAAACATGTTTACATTTGTTCAGAGGTCTTTATGTCCCTCCAAAAATATAGTGCAAACCCTTAGACAAATTCCAGAAAGATATTTTACCCTTTTTGGGGGGATGAGATGGGTGGGTATATGTTTTAAAGCTTTGCTTTTAATAGTCACATTTTATATTTATTAACCCTACTCCACCATTACTAACAATATGATTCTGGGCTTAACCATTTTGTGCCTTAATTTCCTTTTCTATAAATGGAAATTATGACAATACCTGTTTTCTAAAGTTGTAATGACTCAATGAGAGAATACATGTAAAGCATTGAGAATAGTCGTGGACACATAGTAAGCATTCAGGAATCGTTTTCATTCCATCATTCAGCAGATGTTTATTGCATACCTGCTGTGTCCGACGTGCCGTTTTAGATACTGGAGATATATATAACAGACAAAACCAACATGAATATTTGCCGTAATGAAACATAGATTCTATTTGCCATTATCATTATTAATTTTATTTTTTTTATTTGATTTATTTTGTTCAGACTTAATAATCTCATGAAATGTCTAGGGCCTTAGAAAATGTGACACACACACATGCACACACACACACACACACACACACACACACACCCTCGGGCAGTTTACATATGGTGCTAAGAAGACTATGGTTTCCTGTTTGAATTGCTTGAGAATATTTTGTCTTTACTGTGTTTTGTGTTTCATGACTTACGAACTCATCCAGAGACAGAATATAGTTTTGTAGTTTGCAAATGGAGACTGAACAACAAGGACATACTTTTAAATAAAACGTATCTAGTTGCAAACATCACATCCCTCTGTGGTAACATATTAGAAACATTTTAGGCACAGTTATTTCGATTTCACTTTTCAGAGTACACGTTGTGTCCACGTTGCATCAGTCCATTGTATAAACAGTTTTGAGAAGTCGGCAGTGGGTCAGAGTACCATATACCTTTGTATTGGCCAATGGCTCTTTGATGGGCAACTCATGTTGAAACATTTAATTACCTTGGTAAGGAAATTACCAAGCGCAGGCTGACAGATAAACAGGTTTGGGAACCTGAGTATTTTCTAGTTCTTGGGAGAGCTTTATGGAAAAATACTTTTAAATTCTATCAGAGTTGACATATATACCCATATTTTTTTCTGAATTTCTAGTCAAGGAGGTACTAAAGTTTTACCAATGTGACTGAAAAGTACCTGTACTTGTAGGTAGTCAGGAAATAGTTGTGAAAGAAAGAGAGAAATCTCTTGGCTGGTGAGCAAGTTGGATTGAAATCATGGTAAACTATTATACTTTGTCTCTCATCCTAAACTTTCAAAGTTTGTCGTCAAAATTTGCTTATTCTTAGACTCATGACAAATAGAGTGAAGACTACTTATAGTCTATGTGAAATCTGAAGTTCTGAAAAGTGATTGAGCCTAACGTATTACATAGGATTGCTTTAATGAAGAAATTAAATATTGAAATGGTAATGTTTCAGGTCTGAAATCTGCCATGTTTTGACTATAAGTGAAATAAGTTATTTAACACCTTGTTACTCAAAAAAATGTAGTTCCCAGAGCTGCAGCGTTCACATCACTGGGAGCTAGTTAGAGATGCAAAATTTCAGGCTTCAGCCCAGAGCTACTGAGTCAGACTCTGCATTTTGGCCTAATTCTCAGCTGATTTATTGAGCACATTGAAGTTCTAGCCCATAGCGTTTTTTGAGAGGCTTGAACCTGTATCTTGAGATCTGTAGCCACCCCTTGAACCTTACTGGTATGTATCTTACTGGTGGGGGTCTCTTTGTGTCATGTTTTCTGGGATTTCTAACAATAGTTCTTTACAGTTTATTACTTACTATGCTCCTATGAGAACATCAGGCTTTGTGTTGGGCATTCGATTATAGAAACGTACAAGGTGTGATCTCTGCTCGTAGGCAGTGTAGCAATAACCTTCGAATCTGATTAGAAACTCAATTTGCTATCATTTTCTACCTCCTCGTAAATCACAGTTCTTTGGTGAAATTAAAATAGTTCCTACTAAAAGGTTAGAGACTGCTATTCTAGAACCTTTATAGCATGGTGTGTGATATTATTTTAAATAAGGAGCACATAAGTGGCTCTGCAGAATTTGTAAAGTGAAAGCCAGCAAAATAGCAAAGAGACAGAATGTTTACAAAGAGATTTTTTCCCTGTATTCTAAGACGTTTGCAGAAATAAAGAGAAAACCTTAACTGTTTTTTTTGTTTTTTTAAGTTTAAGAGATTGTTTTAAATTTTCACTTAGGGTGAACACTTTGGAACTATGGAAGCCACAGAAGCCTTCTTCGCAATGACTCGATTGTTTCAATCTAATGATGTAAGTCTGTTTTTTTCAAAAAATTCTTTTAGGCTGAAAAAACTCCCTTGATTTGTTTTCCTTGGGGGACTTAGAGTGTTCCAAATTTGGGAAGGTTACTTGAAATGTTTACGATTACTTAAAAATTGTTTATCTTCATGAAATGTATAAATGTTCCTTAAAGGACATGTGCAAATAAAAGAATGAAAATATGTAGTATAAAGCTGTTCAACCACAGATCTACCATGCAGTCATAAAAACCGTTATTCCCCAGCTTCTAGCGTGATGCTGCAAAAGTGGACGGGTGTAGAACTCAGCGGACGAGGCTGCCGCATCTCTAAGTTCTTAGTGAAGTTTCTGGTGGGCCGGGCTGGCAACTGAGAAGAAGAGCTGGCTGCAGGGTGGGAAAGAGGACGTGGAGTAGGGAAAAAAGAAGAATGAGGACAAAGTGCAGCTGCCAATACCTCTGCATCTGTCTTTCATTGCCTTAGACCACCCTGACTCTCAGAGCATAATGGCTGCTGCTTTGCTCCTGTTTTCTACTGTGGCACGTATGCTCTTTGCTCAGCTCTAGTTCAGAGCTGTACAGAAAAGGGAATTCTGGGATATATATTTTCCAGCTTTCAGTTGACATAACTTGTTCAAACCTTGCGGTACTTTTACGTATCACGGGCCACATTTTTGGCCTGACCCCAGGGATTGGAGTCTGGTTATATAGCTAGACAATGAAAAGTTTCAGGAGTGGATCCTTGGGAACATCTGCAGTCCCTTGTAAAGTAGCTATTTCAGGGGAGCCATTGCACATTCTTCAGGCAAAGGGAGAAACCTTAAACCCTAAAGCCTAAGCCCTAACCCCAACCCCAAATTTCCTCAGACAGGGTGAAGAACTGCTTCTACTTGCAAAGGAGGGTTGGTGGCATTTAAGGGTTCAAAACAAAGTACTTCGCTTTATCAGAATCTGGCCGTATGTCCCATGCCAGTTTTCAGGGCCCTGCCCCTTCCCAAGCAAGGCCCTAACTTTAACATAAGCTGCCCCACAAGGGTGTGAATTGCATTTGCTTTGGAACTCAGCCACCTGTAGGATATGCTTTTCAGAAATCTCAGCCCAGTGTCAACATGACGTGAGGCATTAAAGAAGATCTCCAGCCCTTATCCAGACCTTGAGCTGTGATTTAAAACTCTGAGCTCATCATTTTCTTTTACCAGATTCTCCAGTGTACTTAGAAACAACTCACCCATTGTACATCTCCTTTCACAAAAATGTTCTATGGCAGCAACTACTGGCTTACCCAAAGCCTTGCCTTCTGTATGTTCTTGATTATACTTGTCTGCAAATAGTAATTTAAGTATTTTGCTAGTATGCCATGGACTACTAGTGACCCTTTTAGCACTGGAAACAGAGTCATTAATGCCTTTTCTCACATCAGAGAAGCAGTTTCAGATTCTTATCCTTAAGGTCCTGTTTCCCTTTAATCACTTTCTGCACTAAAAATTTGGGGTTCAATCAGGGAAGTAGAACCACTGTGATTGTAATAGAAATACTTATTAGAGAAATTAGATTAGAAAACTAGGCATTCTTTCAAGTGGGGCCATAGAGAGGGACTATTATAAACGTTATGGAAGGCTGTTGCCTCTTGTTGCTCCATGAATTTGTAGCCCGAGTGTCTAGTGGTGGGCCTGGCATTGGTGTTGCTTAGAGGGCTGGCAGTTGGGATGAAAAGCTGTACACGAAGCAAGGAAGAGAATGCAGAGCAGGGAAGAAACAGAGTGAGGATGAACTGAAGCCTCAAGCACAGATTAAAAAAAGAAGGCATGAAGTAGTTTTCTGGGGAATGTAGAACTGCTCGATAGGACAGATGGTCCCTTGAAGTTAGTGGACATAAATTTAAAGTATTACCAGGGAGTGTGGCAAATGTTTTTCTTCCAGCTACAGGCTTCAGGTTAAGGCATGGAAGAGTTAGAGATTGGATTTAATCAGAGTTGGGATTTTGCTGGGTGAGTAAACAGGGAGAAGCAAAGAAGTTGAGTAATTGAAATATTGACCACGGAATCTATGTTTGGTTAGGAGGCAATAAAAGCAGGAGCTGATTGGGACAGTAAAGTCAATAGATTGTAGGTCATGGTGGAGTGAAAGAATTGTTGGAGTCAGGAGTGGTGCTTGGAGAGAGAAATTCTTGGAAATGAAATTAGGAAAGGGATGCTGCTACTGGTGAAGGCTGTGACAGTGGGAGTGGGTGATTGTAACAGGAACGAGGACAGGATCATTGGAGAAGAGAAGGTCAGTTCCACACAGGGTCAGAGTTTTAATAACTGTCTGTATGTATATTAAGGTCACCGATAATTATTAGTGGGTGATATTGGAGATAGAGATAGTGAACATTTTTAAAAAATAAGGGAAGTAACCTGGATCTGTACATGCAGCCAGGAATGGTGGCAGGCAATACAGTCTAACGGCGTAAGCTTTAAAGCTGGAGTTTTTTAGGGAAGGACGAGGCTCAGTGAATGAAAGACGGCAGTGCAGTCATTTTGAATAGGCAGTGAGGATTGGCCTGGACAGCTTCCCCACCTGTAGGTCTGGCGGTTGGGAGGGAGAACAGCCACACTTTGAGAAGCCTGCAGGGGACTTCTTAGGGGAGAGCCAGGTTTCAGTTAGAGAAAGGATGGGATTGTCCAGAGAAGAGTTTGGGATAAAAGGGATTTGGTTGATGAAAAGGCCAGAAGCGTGATGGAGGGTTTGGGTTTGTGGAAGGATGGAAGATGGATGGAGTGAGGTTGGGTGCTTCACCTGGCTACATGGTGGTAAGTGTCCAGGTGATGAATAATGGTCAGGACATGTTAGGTTTTTTGTAGCACATGAAATAAGTAACCACGTACAGTGTAATGTGATTCATTTTAATGGTCCCTTAGACAGAATATGGAATCAGGGGTGTGATATACTGGGGGAAGGAAAGGTGGGGATTTTGCCAGCAGCACGTGGAGCTCCTTCCTTACCAGAGGGTTGTTACTACCTTGAGATTGGTAGCCTCCTGTCCATACTGACTTACCTATGTATTACATAGGTTTATATCCATAATTTATACTTGGTATGATTGTGTTTTAAATAAAATACAAATTCTGTCACCTTCATATTATTGTACAATTTAAAAATTAATATATTTTTGAGATCTACCTACTTGCCACGTGTACTTCTGATTTACTTTAGTCAGTGTCACTGCTGAGTGGAATCCCAACGTGTAAATATACAGTATTCCTATTTATTTACCCACCTCCTGTTGGTAGATTTATGAGTTGCTTCTACCTTTTGCTGTTACAAATGATATTACACATAATGTTTATGTACATGTCTTCTTGTGCAAATAGTGAGAATTTTTCTGGGGTAGATTACCTACAAGTGGAATTTCTAGATAATGCCACTTATTTGATCTCGTCAAATTGATCTTTAAAGGATTGAACTAATTTACACAGACATTGCTTCAAACCCTTACCTGCTCCTGATATAATTTTTATTATCCTACCTAACTGTTTGCCATTTAGGAGAATGTGAATGGCATTTCTATGTGGTTTTAATGTGCATTTTCATGATCACTGCTGAAATGGAAACTCTTTTCGTATGTTCAGTGGTCATTTTACTTTCCTCCTCTGTGAATTGTTCCTATTCTGTGCTAATTTCTATTCTTTCTACTGATTTATAAGTTTAACTTTTTCATTTGAGCCTTAAAAAATTCAGCTTCATTGAAGATGTATGCAATAAAATTACTAATTCTAAGAGTACAATTCAGACAGTTTTGACCAATGTATAGAGTCATGGAGCCGTCACCACAGCCCTGATAGAGAGACTTCCACCACCCTGGAACGCTGTCCCCTCTCCCTTAGTCCTTATCGCTCTGTCCCTTAGTTGTCTGTCTACTCCCTCAGCCCCTAGCACCGGGCAGTCATTGATCTTTCTGATAATATAGTTTTGCATTTTCTAGAATTTTGTTTAAATTTAATCACATAGTATATAGTCTTTGATGACTTTTATGGCTTGTTTCTTTCACTTAGCTTATGGCTGCTGAGATTTATTCAAGTTTTTGTGTGTATCAATAGTTTGTTCATTTTTATTGCTAAGTAGTACTCTAACTTATTTATCCATTCACAAGTTAATGGATATTTAAGTTGTTTTCAGTTTTGTAAATTATGAGCAATGCTGCTGAAAATATTCAAGTGCAAGTCTTTGTGTGGATGGACCTATGTTTTCATTTTTTTTGGTTAGTATCTAGAAGTGGCATTGTTGAGTTCTTATTTCCTTAAAGATGAACATATTAAGCATGTATTAAGCAAATATATGCTTTTTGCCATCTGTATGTCGTCTTTGGTGAAGTGTCTGTTCAAATCTTTTATACTTAAAAAAAAAAAAAACGGATTATCTTCTGGGTTGTATGGTTCTTTATATTTTCTGGATACCAGGCCTTTATTACATAGGTGTGTAAATGTTTCCTCCCAGTCTGTGGCTTACCTTTTCATTCACTTACCACTGTTGTCTTCTTTTTCTTTTTTAACATATAGTTTACATATAGTAAAATTCACCCTTTTTAGGAGATAGTTTTATGAGTTTTGACAAATGCACTGTTGTCACCACTGCAGTCAAGTTTTAGAACATTTCCATCAGTCCAAAAAGTTCTCTCCTGCCTTTTTGCATGATCTCTCCCTCCCATCCTTGGCCCCAGACAACCACTAGTCTCTTTCCTTTCTTTATAGTTTTTTCCTTTCCAAGAAGTCAAGGATGATATCTTCCTATGTGAAGCCTTTTGAGCCTTCTTTTCCATCACTTGGCATAATGCGTATGAGACTTGTCTACGTTATTGTCTGTATTAGTAGTTTTAATTCTTTTTATTCATGGCAATATTTCGTTGTATGGGTACACCTCAGTTTCTCTGTTTACTGGCTGAAGGATATTTGATTTGTTTTTGTGGTTATGAATAAAGTTGATGTAAACATTCATGTACAAGTTTTTTAACATAATTTTTTATTTCTCTTGGGTGAACACCTAGGAGTGGGCTTGCTAGGTCAGATGATAGGTGTGTGTATGTTTAACTGCCAACCCATTTTCCAAAGTGACAGCCATTCCCGCCATCACTGTATGAGAGTTCTGGTTGCTCTGTGTTCTGGCCAGCACTCAAGTATTGTCTTTTTTGTTTGTTTGTTTTTAATTTCAGCCATTCTGATAGGTATGTAGCAATATCTCTTTGTCATTTTAAGTTGCATTTTCCTAGTGACTAATGACCTCAAGCACCTTTTTATGTGCTTTATTTGCCTTCATATATCTTCCATGGTGAAGGATCTGTTTATATCTTTTACCCATTTTAAATAATTTGGTTGTATATTTTCTTATTGAGTTTTGAGATGTCTTTATGTATTCTGGATACAAGTTCTTTATCAGATATATGTTTCTCAGATATTTTCTCCTAGCCCATGGCTTATTTTTCCATTTTTTCAGTTTTTCAAAGAGCAGACATTTTTAATTTTGATGAAGTCCAGTTTATCATTTTTTTTCTGTTATTGATTGTGCATTTGATGAGTATCATAGAAATTTTTGCCGAACTCAAGGTCACAAAGATTTTTTTACGTGTTTTTTCTGAGGCATTTTGTAGTTTTTATGTCTTACAGTTACTTTGTGATCCATTTTGAATGAACTTTTGTGTATTATCATATACACAAAGTAAGGGTTGGATTTCTTTTCATTTTCTTTCTCTTCTTCCCTCCAGTGGAATAATTGCATATCGATATGGAAGGAGGAGGGGGAAGAGGAAGAAATGATGATATTTGAGTTACATTGACACATTGGAACATTCTTTTTTATTTCATTGATCTGTATGTCTATTCTTCTTCCAGTACCACACCATCCTGATGACTGTAGCTTCACAGTAGTTTTATGTTGGAAATTTTTAATTGTTATCCTATTTTATTTTATTTTCAAAATTATTTTGGCTCTCCTAGGTTCTTTACATTTCCACATGAACTTTAGAATCAGCTAGTTCATTTATTTTTAAAAAGCTTCCTGAAACTTTGATGGGGATTGCATTGAATCTAAAGCTCAATTTGAGGAGAATTGACATTGTAACATTATCGAGTTTTCTGTTCCACGAACATGGTGTATATCTCTCTCTATTCAGGTCTCTTAATTTCTGTCAGCAGTATTGTAACTTTCAGCATGGAGGTCATACAGATTTTGTAAAATTTATCCCTAAAGTAGGTCATATTTTTTATGCTATTGTATTTTTACTCTTCGTAGGTAGTCTATAGAAATTAAATAGTTTTTTGTATGGTGCCCTGTTTCTTGTGATCCTGTTAATAAATTCATTTATTAGTTCTAAGAACATGGGAGGTTCCTCAGGATATACTTTTTTCTTTCCAATATTTATGCCTTTTATTTGTTAGTCTTACTTTATTGTCTTCTTGTATTATTATACAGCATGAATAGGAGTGCTGGTAGGGGATATCCTTACTTTGTTCCTGATTTTTAGGGAAAAGATGTTTAGTCTTTTGCCATTAAGTGATGTTAGAGCTAAGTTTTTTATTGGTAACTTTATCAGGTTGAGGAAGTTCCTTTCTATCCCTAGTTTGCTGAAAGATTTTTTTTATGAATGGGTGTTGAATTTTGTCAAATGCCTTTTCTGTATTCATTGGATTATGGTTTTTCTTTTTTAATATATTAATATGGTGAGATGTGTTTATTTATTTTCCTGGAAAATATAAAATCTTTGGTTTCTGTTAAAATTTGTTAAGGATTTTTGAGTCTCTGTTCATGAAATATATTGATCTGTAGTTTTTTCTTATGTTTTTGTCAGGATAATGCTGGCCTCATAAAATGAGTTGGGAAGTTTTTCCTCCTCTTCTGGAAGAGTTTTTGTAGAATCATTATTAATTTTCCCTGAAATGTTTGATTGAGTTCACTATTGAAGCCATCTTATTTGTGTGAAGGTTTTTGATAATTATTAACTCCATTAAAAAGAAATAGATATGTTGCTATTCAGATGACTTGTCTTCTTGAGTGAGCTCTGGTAATTCATGCCTTTGAAGGAATTCGTCCATTCCATCTAAATTGCTGAGCTTTGTTGACATAAAACTGTTCATAATACATAATACATATATTTTTTTTATTCTTTAATGTTTGTAGGATCTGTAATGATGTCTCTTCTTTCATTATGATACTGGTAAATTATATCTGTGTCAGCTGGAATAGTTCTCAGAAAGGTATCAGCTCAATAATGGGAACATATTAGCCTTAGGCTAAAGCTTTAAAAAGCTTAAAAGCAAGCCTCAGAAGCAAAAAACTGATCCCAGGTAACCTAACCTCATGACAGAAGTGAAGTACAATAGTATGTAACAGAATACAACAAAATCCAGTACCTAACAACATAGATTTCACAATGTATAGCATCCAATAAAAAATTATCAGGTATGCAAAGGAGGAAAATATTATCCATAATCAAGAGAAAAATGAATCAGCAGACACAGACTCAGAATTGATAAACATGATGGATGAGCAGGTAATGACATTAAAATGGCTATTACAGATATGGTCTAGATGCTTTAGAATGTATAGAAAGCTATAAGAATGAGGAGCAAAATAGGAGACATACAGAGAGACCCTAAAATTAAAAATAAAGCCTATCTATTTATGATGGAAAATATACTGCAGGGGATTAATAGCAGATTAAAGACTGCAGTAGGGAAAAAAAACAGTGAACTTCAAGATATAAACTATCCAAAATGAAACAAAGGAAAAAAAGACTGAACAAAAATAGAGTATCAGCAATATGTGGAATAACAGTTTCAAAGTTTTTGTACTGGATACCCTAGAAATTGCCATATGGATTTTTGACTTATCAAAATCTAATATTCATCTTTATCTATTTCCTGTTCATGAAAATTTGAGAACCTTAGGATATGCTTATTACTTATATGTATATGACTATATAAATATACATGTATATGTATATCATAAAATCATTTTTTGTTTTTCATTGAGATTTAAATATCTTTAAAACATTTAAATGACTATTTTTTTTAGAGCAGTTTTAGGTTTCCAGCAAAATTAAGAGGAAGGTACAGAGATTCTGCTAATACCCCCCCACCCCCAAACATCCATAGCCTTCTCCATTATCAACATTCCCCACAGCGGTACATTTGTTAGAATTGATAAACCTACATTGACGCATCACAGTCACCCAGAGTCCACGACATGTATCCATCATCAAAATATCATACAGAGTATTTTCACTGTCCTCAAAATCCTCTGTGCTCTACCTGCTCATTCCTAACCCCTCCCCACTAGCTCCTTTTTTCTCTCTCCATGGTTTTGCCTTTTCTAGAATGTCATATATTTGGAATCGTACAGCATGTAGCTTTATCAGATTTTTTCCTTTCACTTAATAATATGCATGAGATTCTTTCACGTCTTCATGGCTTGGTAGTTCATTTCTTTTAGTGCTGAATAATGTTCCATTGGCTAGGTGCACCACAGTTCATTTATGCATTCACCTACTGAAGGACATTGTGGTTGCTTCCAAGTTTTGGCAATTGTGACTAAAGCTGCTGTAAACATCCATGTGCAGGTTTTTGTCTGGACATAAGTGTTCAACTCCTTTGGGTGACTTCAGAGGAGTGTGATTGCTAGATCATACGATAAAAGTATGTTTGATTTTGTAAGAAACTGCCAAAACCTCTTCCAAAGTGGCTGTACCATTTTTATTTCCAGCAGCAATGAATGAGAATTCTTGTTGCTCCACATCCTTATCAACACTTGTTGTCAGTGTTCTGGATTTTGGCCATTCTCTTACAAGTATAGTGGTATCTCAGTGTTTTAATTTGCCTTTCCCTGATGACATGTGATGTGGAGCACCTTTTCATATACTTATTTGCCATCTGCTTATCTTCTTTAGTGGGTGTCTGTTAAGGTCTTGGCCCATTTTTTGGTCAGTTTGTTTTTCTTATTTTTGACTTTTAAGAGGTTTTTTTTTGTATATTTTGGATAACAGTCCTTTCTCAGAGTGTGCTCTGCAAATATTTTCTCCAAGTCTGTGGTTTGTCTTCTTGTCCTCTTGACATTGTCCTTTGCGGAGCATAAGTTTTTCATTTTACTGATGGCCAGCTTATCAGTTATTTCTAGTATTATGTCTTTGGTGTTTTACGAAGAAAGCCATTGTCATACCCGAGGTCATCTAGGTTTTCTTCTAGGAGAGTTTACAATTTTGCATTTTACATTTAGGCCTGTGATCTACTTTGCGTTATGCAAGGTTTGTGTCTAGATTCATTTTCTTTTCTTTTTTTTTTTTGCATGTGGATGTTCAGTCATTCCAGTACCATCTATTGTCTTTGCCCCATTGTACGGCCTTTGCTCTTTAGTCACAGATTGGTTGGCTCTGATTGTGGGAGTGTGTTTCAGGGTGGCCTCTTCTATTCCATTGATCCTTTTGTCTCCTTTTGCCAATACTACACTGTCTTATTACTGCTTACCACTTTTTTGCTTTTTATTCATTCCTTGCTGTTTTCTGAGTTATCTAGAATAATTTTCCTTGCACCCGAAAAACATACCTGTTAGAATCCTGTCCTCCCCAGACTTTAGATACTTTATCCTATGCCAGTAAGACCCCGGCCTTGTACTTCTGTGGCTATGAGCTGTTTGGTTTGCTGTTTGTGGCACCTATGAATTTCCCTTTATTTTGCCCTTGACTATGTATTTAAAATTTTTGCTCCTATTTTATTCAGCATTTCTGTGTAGTTGTTTAGTCAGTATGTTTTAGTGGCTATGAGCCCATCTTTGGCAGCACTTTGTATTTTCACTTTTTAAAATTTTAGCCATTTCGGCGGGTGTGAGGTGGTATCTGAAATGAGGATTTTAATTTGTATTTCATCAATAACTAATAATGTTCACCCCTGCCCCCCTTCTTTGTGCTTTAGCTAATTTTTTTGTATCTTCGGCTTTATTCTGCTTCATGGTAGATTTCTATGGGAGGGAGAGGGGGGAATTTTTTTCAGCTCTGAAGTTTTAATTCTTATTTTCTGTTTTCTTCTCATGGCAGCTTCATATGGGTGTCCTCTGCCCCGTCTGTCTGCCCTGTACTGGCTTTCTTTTTCCAGGGGAGATTTTTTCTGCATTTAATCGCCATCAGAACCCTTACTCCCCTTTTCCCTCTCCTCACTGGTCTCAGTAGTCTCCACCAGATTCTTTCGACAGCTTGGACTCTGAAGCTAGATCTGCTGTATCTGAGTTTCACTACTTATGAGAAATTTGAAGTTACTTGGTAGGGCATGAGATAGACGGGCTGGAGGAAACAGTGCCCATTGTGTGTGAATAAATCAGAGATCCAGGTGAGGAGGAAGGGAGGCTGGAACTTTATTACTGTTAGTTTAACACTTATTTTAGATCTAGGTATCCATGTCAAAATCTTGATAACTGAAAATGGAGTTGGTTCATGGATCTACCTAGATGATACTATGCTAAGTGAAATAAATCAGACAGATGAAGACAAATACCATATGATTTCACTTATATGTGGAATCTAAAAAACAAAATAAACAAACAGAAATGAACTCATAGGTTGAGAACATTTTGATGGTTGCCAGATGGGCAAGGGTTGGGAGGCTGGGTAAAGAAGGGGAAGAAATTAAGAAGTACAAGTTGTTAGTTACAATACAGTCGTGGGGATATAAAGTACAGTATAGGGAACATTATAATTATGTATGATGCCAGGTGGGTACTAGACTTATCAAAGAGATCACTTCCTAAGTTACATGAATGTCTAACCATACTGTTGTAGACCTGAAACTAATATAATATTGTATGTCAACCGTAATTGAAAAATTTTTTAAAAACTAAAAAAAGAAAAAAGAAAACGAAGTTGGTTATAAAACCACAAATACTTTAAGGAAAAATATCTGTATTCACTGAACTGAGGAAAATACAGAGTCTGCATGTCTCTCCATATATGTTTAAAAAAAATTTTTTTAAATCCACTTTCCAGGACAAGCCTTTAACATTTTGAAAAACCTCAGTCTTTGGACTCACACTGTTGGAATCCAAATTCGGATCGCTGTGTAGAGACCCCTATGATTACCCGGAAGTTGGAGTTTTCATGTACCTGTTCCTGTGTCTGTGCCACCAATTACTTGTGTTATGAAAGAGTAGTAGTATGGATATTTTCTCATCCAGATATTTTGGGTAGAGAAGAGTCTTTTTAAGAATAACTTTCTAAATATATCTACTTGGGATCCTCAGTTTAAATAGTTTAAAAAAACATTTTCTTACGAGTAACCTGCTGCATTTTATAAATAATTTTCCAGCAAACATTGAGAAGAATGTGCTACCTTACCATCAAAGAAATGGCTAACATCTCTGAAGATGTGATAATTGTCACAAGCAGGTATGTGAATAGTCAGAACCTAAGATGGGGTACTTATGTATTTAGTGGATATTTGTTGTTCTCTGTTACTTTTTTTGACTAAAAGAAGCCAATAGGAATTTAAAAGAAAGTATCTTAAAGCATTTTCTCAAATGTGGTTGTCATCATGTAAAAACCATCTTTATCTGATAAAGCAAAGAAAGAAGTCACAAAGGATAATGCTGATAGATATGATTACATTATAAATGTTCATAAAGATAAACAAAACTAAAAAGTAAACAGTACACTGAAATAAAATATTTACAAGTGCATCAAAGGTATCTATAATATATGTAAATCTCTTACATTAAAAAAAATTTTAAGTAATAATTCTATAAAATAACTAGTATAAAGGCTCTAAATATCTTTAGTCATTTTCACAAGTAACCAAAAATGCAAATTAAAAGATCAAGAAGGAGTTATGATATTTTTACCCATCAAATTGGCAAAAAAGAAAAAAGGCCATCAGTACTTGTTAATGGAGGCTGATGTTTTGTATACAGGAGGTAGAATAATAAATTGATTCGGTTTTTCTAGAAAGCAGTTGGGCAGCTTTTGCCGAATGTTTGAGAGAGTTTATCCCCTTGACGGTAAAGCCACATCTGTGGAACTATGCTCAGCACATAATCTGCACAGGAAGCCTTCTGTACGGTGATGTCGTGGCAACACTGTTTACACGAGCAAAAAGGATGAAACAAATGTCGCCATTATTAAAATTGTTGAATTAGCCATGTTTATAACCTGATTTTTAATTTTTTGAAAATAATTTCGAAACATCTTTAATGATATGGAAAAGTTCTCAATAAAGTGCGAATGGAAGTTGGATTCAAGTCTATGCATTCCATAGAGTCTCATGTTAAAAATGTTTTATGTCTGTATATAAAAACATATGGATGGAAATACACTGACACATTACCAGTAGATTATTTCTGGATGTTTGGGATTGTGGCTATTTATTTTCTTTAAACTTTTGATAATTTCCAAGTGTCCTAGAATGAGTATATATAATTTAGAGTTCCAAATTATATAAAAAATGTTACTTAACAAATAATGGCCTTATTAATTATAACTCATTTAAGTGAATCTGGTTTTGTACAACAAAATAAAATTTGGAGGAGGGTGCTTGTGTTTAACCAGCAGTTGTGTTGAATGTAGTTTTAATTAGTAAAGCTTTCGGCTGAAAGTAACCAAAAGCCAGATGTAAATAGTCATTGAAACAAAATAGACAGAGTAGCTGGCTTTGGTTCTGTAGTTTAACAGTGGCAGGGCTGGTGTCTCTTGGATTTTTGTGGACATTCTCACATGATTGCAAAATAGATGCCTGAATTACTGGCACTGCACCATTCAAGGTGGGAGGGGCATCGGGAAGGGAGCCAGGGAGGACCAACACCATCTGCCTCTTTTATCAGGTGCGCAATTGCTTTTCCCAAGGCAATTTTTAGATTTCATTTGGCACAGCTGTGTTATATGACTATCCTTAGGAGACCAGGAAAGTGAGTATTTAGCTTTTATAGCCCGAGTATTAGGGGCAGGCGAGGGAGAAGCGGTTGAAAATGGGTATTGGATTAATCAGCGAACAGTGTCTGTCACAAATAAGAAATAAAAAAATCTTCATTTAGGTTGATAGATTCACTAAATATTGGAAAAATTAAAAATACATTAATCAACTGTTGATTGAGTTTTTTTGTTTATTTAGTTGTTATACTTCCCTCTGAGTCCTATTAGGCTGCCATGAATTATGGTTGGTTTTAGTTCATTTTAAATGATAAGCAAATTTAGTAGACAAAATAATGGTCCCCCAAAGATAGCCCCATCCTGATTCCCAAGACCTGTGTGAATGTTACATTATGCAACGAAAGGGAATTAAAGTTGCTAACAAGCAGATGGGGAGAGTAGCCTGGGTTACCCAGGTGGGCCTAATATAAGGATAAGAGCCCTTAAAAGTGGAAAAGAGAGGGAGGAGAGGGTCAGTAAAGAGATGTGCTGATGGAAGTGGTCAGGGGGATGCATTGTTGCTGAATTTGGAGGTAGTGGCAGGAGGCCATGAGCTACGGGTTTACGGGTGGCCTCTAGAAGCGAGAAAAGGCGAGGAAATGGATTATTCCTACAGCCTCCAGAAAGGAATGCAACCCTGCGGACACCTTGATTTTAGCCCAGTGAGACTTGTGTTGGACCTCTAACTTAAAGAAGTAAGAGAAATGAATGTTGTCTTAAGCCTTTAAGTTTGTGCTAATTTGTTACAGCAGCAATAGAAAAACAGATTTTGCAATATAGAAGTGCATCCACTTAATATGTTATATACCGTAAACTTACATAATGTTACGTCTCAGAGCTGGGAAAAAGAAAACGTATAGAGATTTTGGTACTTGAAAGTGGGGTACTGCTGTAACAAATACATAAAAATGTGGATGTGGCTTAGGAATTGGGCAGTGAGTCATGCTGGAAGAATTTTGAGGAGCATGATAGGAAAAGCCTTCATTGATTTCAATAAACTGTTAGTAGAAATATGGATGTTAATGACTCCACTAAGACTCAGAAAGAAGTGAGGAGCAGGCTAGAGATAGTATTTATCATTTTGGAAGAAACCCAAATTGTTGTGAACAGACCATTGGTAGAAATACGGGCATCAAAGGCACGCTGGTAAGGGCTCAGAGGAAAATGGGGAAGATGCTAGAAAGCGGAAAAAAGGGGATCCCTGGTGTATAGTGACAGAAAGTGGAAATAGTTTCCTGCAGTTAAGTGGACTTCTAAGCAATGAACTTGGATATTTAACTGAGATTTCCAAGCAGAGTGTTGAGGTGCAAGCTGTTTTCTTTTTGCGACTTATAGCAAAATTTGAGAGTGGAGAAATAAATTGAGAAACCTGTTAAACAAGAACCAGGAGTTCTTTATAAATATCAAACTATTATGATGTACACCTGAAACTAACATAGTGCTGTATGTTATTACACTGCAAAAAAAGAACCAGGAGTTCTTGATTTTGGAAATTCTTAGTTTACGAAAATGGCAAAGATCCTGAAATCAAGAGATTCATTAGGAAAATGTGACCTGGAGAAAAAGTTACTCCATAGCCTTTTGCAAAAATCTCAGAAAGATGAAAAAGTCAGAGTATTCACTCACACAGAACACTCTGAAGAGATCATAGAGTCCCTCAGCTTCTCAGCAGAAGTCAAAAATAGTGGTGAGATTATCTAGGCAAGATCTGTGAAGGAGCCTCGTCTCATGGAGTCTCTGAACGTATATGGCAGTCCCTTGAGAACCTTATACTAGCAACAACATTTCCAATTTTGACTAAAAGGGACAGAGAGGGTGAAGTGAAAGACAGCTATCAGAGCCTCAAATTCTACAGGCAGGAAACAGGCTGATAAGACGACTCAGCTCTAAGCACATGGTGTCCTTTATGGAAAGGAAGGACGGCTCTGAGGGCGGAGGGTACGAGCCCACAGGGTAGAGCTGAGAAGCTCAGATAGAGAATTCTGCCCAGGTCTTGAAACCACTTCTACTTTGCCTGTCTGGGTTTCATAATTGCATGGAACTGGTGACTCTCTTCCATCCATTTCTCTTTTTGAACAGGAATGTCTGTCTCTTATACTCTGGCAGTCTCACCCTGTTTTTTTGGGAGCCAGGAACTTGCTTTCTAGATTCACAAGTCCATAGGTGGAAAGAAATTTTGCCTCAGGATTGATTGATTACACTGAGTCTCACCTATACCTAAGTTAGGTGATTTTGATAAGATTGGGACCTCTGAGTGAAATTTAGATTAAATTTTAGATTTTGAGTTGATGCTGTAATGTGTTGAGATTTGGGGAATTTGGGGATGGGGCAAATGTGTGGGGTGAATTTTGCCTATGAGATGGGTGTAGCCTTGCCGACCCAATGGTTTTACTTTAGGCAGTAAGACCTGTGTTGGGCTTTTCACCCACAGAACTGTAAGATAACACATTTTTGTTGTTTTAAGATAGCAACTGTGGTCTTTTGTTACAGCAGGAATAGAAAACTAATATAGATGACCATTCTACACACATAGGTAATTGCGTTAGCTTGATAAGAAACCACGGAGATTAAGAAAACCTGTAGACAGACCCTTCACAGTATATACGAGTAGCCAATAAGCACATGGCGATACGCTTCATGTTAGCCACCAGAGAAATGCAGGTTAAAACCTCAGTGAAGTCTCAGTCCATACCCACTAGCATGGTTAAAATAACGAAGCCCGACAACACCAAAATCCAGTCTGCTCCAATGCTGAGTACGTGGAACAGTTGAAACTCGTGTGTGTATACGTGGGAATGCAGTGTCCACATGAAAACGACCAAACCTATAGAGAATTTTTCTAAGTTAATTTGAGCCAAACTGATTACCTACGCTGAGGAGCAAGATCTCATGCTCTGGAGAATAACAGTTTTGTAGCTTCTTTTACGAATTTGAAATTGAGGAAAGTGAGGAAGAGGACAAGGAGGTAGGAGAAAGCAGGGTGAGGATCGATTACAGGATCTTTAATGAGATTATGGGCTCTCCTGAGGGTGGTTATAGTTTAAGTTTTAGAAATGTACATTTTATTTCATTTTATTTATTTTTTATTAAAATTATTGGGGTGACATTGGTTAATAAAATCAAAGAGGTTTCAAGTGTACAATTTAATAATGCATATGTATATTGATTTTTGTGTGTTCACCACCCGAAGTTAAATTTCTTTCTGCCATCAAATATTTGACCCCTTTTACTCTTATCTACCTTTTCCTCCCCTCGTCCCTCTGGGAACCACTAGTTCACTGTCCGTGAGTTCGTTTGTTATGTTTGTTGCTTTCAGTTTTACGTCCCATAGATGAGTGAAATCACATGGTTCTCAATTTTTTCCGTTTGGCTTATTTCACTTAGCATGATAATCTCAAGGTCCATCCATGTTGTCTCAAATGGAAATATTTCATCTTACGGCTGAGTAGTACTTCATTGTGTATATGTACCACATCTTTCTACAGTTATCTCTCAAAGGATGCTTCAGTTTCCATGACTACAGTTTATTCCAAAGGCGTGTTATCCTAGATGCACAGAAACAACAGACAGGGCTTGCTAACGCAAAGACAAACCTTTGACTAAAAGGTTATATGTCTGGGGCAGGACTGCCCACCATGACCTGCCCAATAGGAATTTATGATCAGATCACCCTGTGAGGTGACTTCCCATAGAACACTTTTTTTGGTCCATAGTAGAATGAATGGTACAGTTGCCTTAAAGTTTGTCAATGTCTTAACGTTAAACATATACCTACCCTGTGATGGGTAATTCCAGTGCTAGATATTTACCCAAGAAAAATGAAAATATATGGCCACGAAAAGACTACAAGAATTTTATAGCAGCTTTATTTGTGATAGCCCTAAATGGAAACAACCCGAAAGTTCGTCAGCTGGAGATTGGATGAGCAAATTGTGGTTTGTTAATACAGTGGGCTACTACTCAGCGGAAAAAAAGAACAAATAGTTGATTCAGGCAACAACACAGATTTCTAAAACGTGTTGGTACAAAAGAAAACATGATTGCATAAGTCTAAGACCAGCCCCGACTCCTCTGTGGTGATAGAAACCAGAGTCTGGTAGGCTGGAGGAAGTTGACTGTTAGTGAGCGTGAGGGAACTTTGAGGTGATGGAAATGTTCAGTGTTTTCTTTTGGGCGGAGGTCACATGAGTGAGTACAGTTGCCAAAAGTCATCTGACTGAGCACTTAAGCTACACATTTTTATTGTATATAAATTACAACTCGGGTTTTAAAAAATAAAAACATGAAGAGATTTAGTTAAGGATGGTGCAGTATGTTGATAGTCTGTGTACTGTTCTTCCCCTGTCTGATAGACTCACCCAGTGAAAGTATGCATCTGAAGATTGCTTAGAATTCTGGAATTGAATCCTGAGGAATGATAGAGCACTCACATTAGGGAGTAGGATGGGGGAGGATCGGGGAGGTATCAGTATGTGATAAGTTACATTCCTCGTCTCAAAAAATCAAACGAACAGTTCACAGGCCATGCTTTAGGAAGAAATAGGTTGTGGCAACTGTTACCCAACAGGCACTTTTGAAATCAGTTGTGGGGATAATGTGAGGATTTGGGGAGGGAGAGGACCATGCTGTGAGGTTCCTGAGGAACTGAGAAGCTGTGTTCATCCACTTACTTGGTAAGAGATATTCAAGCCTGAAGCAGCCTTTCTGCTTGAATGGTGCTGCTGTCCCTGAATATTACATCTGAGGGGTCACTGCCAGGACTTGGTTTAGAACAAGAAAGGAAATGAGATACTATTATAATGTGATTTAGCTACCACTATAGTGGAACTTCTCTCTCACAGATCTCCAGTAACCTCTTAATTACAAAAGCTAAAAGCCAATTTTCATTCCACATTTGACTTGACCTCTCAGTTTTAACATGGTTAAACACTC
Organism: Eonycteris spelaea; assembly: GCA_003508835.1. NCBI lineage: Eukaryota > Metazoa > Chordata > Mammalia > Chiroptera > Pteropodidae > Eonycteris > Eonycteris spelaea. Next base: position 82,288 of record PUFA01000310.1, on the reverse strand, counting down.
CCTGAAGTTCTTCATCTTTGGCTTTCAGAAGCAGTCCTGAGTTTTCCCCCATCTCTGAGCACTCCATTTTATTCTCAGAAGACACTGCGTATCTTCTGCCTGCTTCCTTACTGCTGGCATTCCTGGGGTTCATTTCAATGCTGCTGCTGTTTCCCAGACTCATCCTGCTATTTGACATCCTGTATCTTTGCGCATGTTTCTTCCGATGCCTGTAGTTATCCTGTTTCCTTTTCCACTTACCTTAAACATCTTTATACGCATCGACTTTCCTGTTCTTGACAGATTAGTTATGGTCTCCTCGTTTGTACTTCTAACACTTTGGTTTTAACCTCTATTCTAGTATTTAATGCATTGTACTGTAACGATTTGTTTATATGTTTTTCTGCCCTTTCTACTGTTCCTTAAAAACAAGAAACATCTCATAACTTTGTGTCATCAATTGCCGGAAAAGTGCCCTGCATGTATTAGAAATGCATTAAAAGTTTGTTGCATGAATTAACCAAAGGACAATCCACTTTCTCTCTTCAGTCAAGGGGGCTGTAATCATAAAGATTGTTTCTCCCTATCTCAAGAAAACACATAAGAAGTGGAGAAATGTGTGTGTTTATTAGGTTTCTCCAGAGAATAGAACTAATAGGATATCTATATATACAGATAAATATAGATGTATGGAAAGAGGCTTATTATGGAGGGTTGGCTCACACAGTTGTGATCTGCCGTCTGTGAGCTAGAGGCCCAGGAAAGCCAGTGGGATAGTTTCTTTCCACATCTGAAGGCCTGAGAACCAGGAGTGCTGATGTGCAAGGGCAGGAGATGTCCCAGTTCAGGCCCTCAGTGGATTGGATGATGCCCAACCACCATGGTGAGGCCTAGCTTCAATGCTAATCTCTTCTGGGAACACCCTCAGGGGCACACACATACCCCAAAATGTTTTGCCAGCTTTCTGGGCATTCCTTAGCCCAGTCAAGTTAATACATAAAAGTAGCCATAGCAGTGGGTTTAATGGGTGTTGAGAAACCTGTCTGCATCTCTTTCCTCTCTGCCCAGCTGACAAGCAGGCAGCCCTGGTTTATCGAGATTAATGCCTATTCTCTTTTAAAATGAAACTGTGGAAGAGTTTTGAGGAAAGATGATGAAAATGATGCCAAGTCTTAAAATTTCCTTCTCCACAGCCTAATGAGATGAGTAACAGTAAATAAAAGGGAAAGCCAGGGGGCCTCTAATTCTAGTCAAGGTGGGGTAAGACCACTGCAGGCCAACTCCAGTGATTACAACAAATCCTGTGGGCAGAAGTACAAAGAGCAGCTAGCTATCTGAGGCTTCTGAAAAATGAATGCAGTAATAGCAGGTTTGGGGAGAGAAAACAGTAATTAATGAATAACCAATATGCGAAGAGTGAGCTTCATGGTTACTTTTCCTCTTTATACCGAGTGTGATGCAAGGGCAGGGCCAGCAAAGACTCAGAGGAGGCCCCTCTCTCTGGCCTGAGCACCAGGTTAAAGGCCCTTGCGGGCCGGAGAGCATGGGGGAGAAACCTTGTTTTAGTTTTCTGTTTACTTTCCAGTCTTGCTGTGAGGCCAGACCCAGTTGTAGAAAACTGTACTATGGCATGGCCAGTGTTACAGACACCTAACACTCTGGGATAAAACCTGTCCCTGAGGAAAGAGGCCCCTGTGTTGTGAAGAGCAGGGGGAAAATCTGTGTATTTTTTTCTGTCTTTCCTCTTTGTCCTGAGGACCCACTTAAACAGAATTGTGTGGTTGCACAAGGAGCTAAAACTCTGAAAAAATTCCATATTTCTGATTATAAGAACTGGGAAAAGGAGTCTTTCAGAGCCAGAGAGGTTGGTCGATTGCTAAAATGAAAAAGTCACTGTTCTTGGGGGCTTTTAACAGGACCCAGAGTCTCATGGCATGATATTAAAAATGTCTAGATACAATCCAAAATTAGTCAACTACTGACCAATTCTCAAGAGAAAAGTTAATAGATGCCACCCCCCCCAAATTACCTAAATATTGGGATTATTAAAGATTTTAAAACAGCTAATGCAGCCATGCTCCCTAAAGGTGAATAGTCTTGAAATGAATAGAAATTCTCAGAACTATATATTAAAGATCCAAATGAAAATTTTAGAAATGACAAAGTACAAATATGCAAAATAAGAATTTCATTGGCATTCAATAACAGAATGGATTTCTTAGAGGAAAGGGTCAATGAGCTTGAATATAATTCAATAGAAATAATCCCAACTGAGAACAAAGAGAATAGAGTAAAGTCACCTCTTTTTGAAAGCTGTTTTGCTGGACATAGAATTCTGGATTGGCCGTTATGTTTGTTTTCTTCCAGTTCTGTAGAGATACTGTATTGGTTTCTCTAGGGATCACATAATATCATTTCCCTTCAGCCTGAAACACTTTATATTATTTCCTTAAAAACATTTCATTTAATATCTAATATTTACTGGTGAGAAATACTTAGTTTACCTTCCTCTGAGGAAGTCTTTATTTCACTTTTATTCCTCAAAGATATTTTTAGTGGATGTAGAATTCTGGGTTGTCAGTTCCTTTTGTTCTGACATCCTGTTTTCTAATGAGAAATCCACAATATTTTGAACTGAAGTTCCCCTGTAGGTAATGTGTCATTTTTCTCTTGAACTGCTTTCAAGAATTTTCTTTTATTTTGAGTTTTTAGCAGTTTTATGTATCTGGTTGTGGATTCCTTTGAGTTTGTCTCATATACATTTCACTAAGCTTCTTGAACCTGAAAAGTTATTTCTTTCCACAAATTTGGAAGTTTGAACCATTATTTCTTTTTAAAAAATGGGTTTTTTGACAGCAGTCCCTTTCTCCACTTCTTCAGGGATGCCAGTGACATTGCTATGTTCCCATAGGATATCAAATTAACATATAAAAATCATCACTCTTTATATAAACAAACAACATACATGAAAAACCATTATAACACACAAAATTAAATGCTTAGGAATATTTTGACAAGCACAAAACTTAAGTAAAAAAATCTTAAGTTCTGAAAGACTCAAAGTACACTTGAACAAATGTAAAGCTATTCTGTTTCTGAATAGGTCAATTCCACTGAGGATTTTAATCCTCACTAAATTAATTTACAAATTTGGTGCAATCTCAGTTAAAAAAAAAAACAGCTCTATTGTAGAGTTAGAAAATTTGATAATAAACTTCACATGGAAAAACAAACATGTAAGAATAGCCAGGAAATAACTAAAAAAGGAAAACCATAAGGAGGGGCTACCTCTACCAGTCAGTAAAATTTTAAGGCCTGTGAAGTTATATCTAGTCAGATGGGCTTTTAGGATTTGGGGGGATTTCGAGTTGGGGCTCTCTGTACCATTGTCTGTTTCTTATACTAATTATCACTATCTAAAATGTTTTTATTTTGTTGATGTGATTATTATCTCTCTGTTCCCACTAGGATATAAGCTTCATGAAGGCAAAGACTTCGTTTTGCTCACTGCTGTATTAAGATTTAGAACAGTCTTTTACCCAATAATTTTAATACTTATCCAGATAAGATGCACAGTAGATATTTGTTGAATCAGGAGCTGAGTTAAGATAATTGTGGGGACAAAGGGACTTAGCTAGGCGTGGACTCCACAAAAGAGAAGACTTTAAATGATCCCATGTAACTAACTTGATTTTTCTTAGTCTGACCAAGGACATGACAGGAAAGGAAGATGTGTACCGAGGCCCGGCCATCAGGGCTCTCTGCAGAATCACTGATGTAAGTTTCTCTTTGTTTTCCTCATGTGTCAGAGACACCGTGTGTATCAGCCATGGCCATGTAAATTTAGTAGGATTCCCTAGTCTGACTTTGTGAACCTTCAGTATAGGCATACACTGTTTTATTGCACTTTGCTTTATTACACTTCACAGATACTGTGTGGGGTTTTTTTTGTTTTGTTTTCAAATGGAAGGTAAGACCCTCCACCAGCAAAAAGATTACAACTTGCTGAAGGCTCAGATTGTTTGCATTTTTTAGCAATAAAGTATTTTTTAGTTAAGGTATGTATTTTTTTTTTAAGATGTGCTATTGCATGCTTACAAGACTACAGTATAGGGTAAACATGACTTTTATGTGCACTGGGGAACCCCCCACATTTGTGACTCCCTTTATTGCGAAATTCACTTCGTTGCATGGTCGAGAACTGAACGTGCAATATCTATGAGGTATGCCTGTGTAATAGAAACATGAACCCCAGAAAGGCTTTTTTCAGATGTTTTTTTTTTCCCTTTTGTTTATTTAGATTAGTTTATTTTATCTCTCTATTTGCCCTCATAGTCTTTTGTTATAGTCAGGGCACATTGTTTGCAGGAAACAAAAACCCATTTGAATTTAGCTTAAAATAAAACTTTATTACAGGATACGATCTCTCAGAATTTGAGGTAAAGCTTACAACCAGATGCCAAAGCAGGAAACAGAACAGCTCTCAGTAACTCAGCAGCAAGATTTTTCAGGTGTTTACTATTCTAGTCCATCATTTACCAGGCTCAAATCTCCTCATTTGAATATTTGCGAGAACCTGGTTAGCCATCAGCCAGCCCAGTGGCTTATATACACCTGGGTCTGACTCAGTTAAACATCTTGACTTAGTCTGTCACCTCTAGAGAGATGAGGTGGCATAGTTTGTTAGACTGTCACTTTCTGAGACCTCTGAGTAGGAAAGGTTAAAATGGAGGGCAGGCTGGACATTGCCAAGTAAATTAAATAATATTTCATCTATACTCATGCTTGGATATATTTTATGTATATGTCTGCAATCTTAAGTTTTAAAGGTTGAGCAGGATCAAATGGTAAATCTGGATCCTCGACAAAGTAATAAAAATGGCTTAATACTTTTTGCTGCTCACCTGTTTTGTCATGGTTATTTTTGTCCTTAATATTAAATTAGTGGCATAAGATTTAATGATGCCAGTGCTAGGAATAAGACCCTCTTTATCTGAATATTGATCTCAGTCATTTATCCATCTTCATCAGCTAGCACCTTCCCAGTGCTAAGCTTTCTTTCAGCTAAATTTAAAAAAGAGCTTTATCTTCAGAGGAATTCATAGTGAGGATTCACTATAATATATTAAACATTGAATTTCTTATGTATCTAAAATAACCAGGGATTACGTTTGACTTAAAAGTCCATATAAAATATATCCCCTTCACACACAGGTATCTTCAGGACTTCAAAAGCAGCTTCATCTCCATCTAGAAATTTATAACATCTCTGATTGGTTGAGCCCTATTTATATATTTCCTCAAACTGGAACTCTCTACTTTGAGATAGTTTATTTCAGTATTGAACAGTTATTCTTAATTATGCCCCAAAGTTCCTCCTTGAAGCTTCTACTAGGTTGTCTGGGTTCTGCCTTCTGGTATACTATTGTCATATGATAATCCTTGTAATGCATTCTAAATATTTGCATAGAAACAAATATGTGACTGGTTTTTGTAAATTATTTTGAGTAGTAATTTTGCATGAAAATATTTTGCTTCAATAGCTTTTTCTCTATGAATGTTATTAGGGAACAATGTTGCAGGCCATTGAACGATACATGAAGCAAGCCATTGTGGATAGAGTCTCCAGTGTATCCAGCTCAGCACTGGTATCTGCCTTAGTAAGTGAACAGTATGGTGCAGCGGCTGGCCCGCGTTTTATGCATGCCACAGTTTCTAGTTGAAAAGCAAAGTATCCCTTTGCTTTTCACAAGTTCACAAATGAAACATTAAAAAAATATATGTACATCTCTATGACTTAATCCAAGAATGTTTTATCTGCCAAGGGAGCATTGAGCAATTAAAATGGGCAGTTAAAAACATGAAATTTTCATGTGTTGGAAAGGTTTTGATAATCAAAAAGTTATATTGTACACATAATAAAGATGGCATGTAAGGGCTTGGTGGGGGACTGGGAAGAAACTCAGGGTGGGTTTCTTTTTGAAAAATCTTCCTTTATGACCCACACTCTACCTCTTGCCTCTTTGTCCTCTGCTTTCCTTGGTGCCCTGTGTCTTCTGTGTCCTTCAATCCTGTTCCACGTCTGAATTTCCTCCCAGAAAGTGGTCTTGTTTTAGTAATACCCCTTACCTCCCTCCCTCCCTCTCTTTTTATCAAAACAAAATTTATTCATTATAACCCATAACATTGCATTCGATTAAAATTGGTTACTAATGTGTGAATGGATTCGCTCATCTGAATCACAAGAATTTCTGGTTCTGGAATGTAATTGGTCAAGTTTTATAGCAGGGGATGTATTAGTACTATGATTTTATTTCTAAGTGAGTTTCCTGGAAGTAAAATCTATAATGTTAACATTACTTAAGTACCATTCTATTAACTATCCATACCCTTCTGTTCCTCCCCTTTCAAAACTTCCTTTTACATACCTCTCAGCCCACAAACATATACAGTACTCACCTTTGCAAAAGGATCATGGAGAAAGTGTTTCTGAAATAGACTTATAAAACCACTGGAAGTAAAGACTTTGAAATAGACTTATAAAACTACAAAGTTGTCTCTTTTTTTGGAAATTTCTTTTGGAAAAGCAAACTAACACACATTTCTAAACTTCCAGTGACCATGTATTTTCTAGTCTCATTTTTTTTTTTTCTGTATTTAGCACATGATGAAGATAAGCTATGATGTGGTTAAGCGCTGGGTCAATGAAGCTCAAGAAGCTGCTTCAAGTGATAATATTATGGTCCAGGTATGGTCATTGAATCACATTAGCTTATGTCTTGAGATCAGCAATCTTTAACCCTGTATTTTAGAAGTAATTTATTGATTCCCCAGATGAATATTAGCTAAAGGCTAATATTAAGCAGCTTAAAATTAAGCCACCTATTAGTGTATATGCTCAAGTAGATATCCCATTGATTATGATTACTGACACAGTAGAAGCTGTTAGAATGTTGGAGGAAGAATCTTATATTCATTGGTAGTTGAGATGCTCATTCAAAAGGTCCTTCAAGTACATTTCAGTCTTTTTTTTGAAAAATAAATTGTGAAGAAGGATGTTAAATTCTAAGCATTTCAGGCCTTGATTATAGTAGACATTATAAAAATAGTAATTTTTACTTTGTGAAACTTTAAAACCACTTCGTTGGAAAGAACTTTTGATATTCATTAGGCTATTCCTAATTAAAAGGAACAAGATTAAATTCTTAACTGGCAATTTTATGTAACATGCCTCATTTATATTTGAGAGGGTACTTACTTATCCCTGTTCAGTGTTTATAACTTCTCATGTTAGCATTTTCAGTTATGAGGAAATAGAGGAGTAATTTTTCCCTTGGGAAACATTCTTACTCTCCTAACTCTGATCATTATGCTTTTACACAAAGTGCCATGATAAAACGTACACTCCTTAAGTCCTAATTTAGGAGATGAATCCTTTAGCTACTAACATGGTCATAGATAATTTAAAGCCACTTAAAGACTTGCAACACTGGTAAAGCCTTGGACCTGGGAGCCTTTTTACTTAGGACGTGGAGGCAATACTGAACCTGATAAAGCCACCTTTAGATTGTATGTCGCCTCCTTAGTATTTATCCACTCTGAATTTACAACTTCTTAGTGGTAAATTAGGAACTCTTATCCTTTCAGCCTTGCCTGTGTTTGATTCAGTATGAAAAAGATATTCTGTTTGTATGGATTTGATTTGGCTATCTTTTTATTAAAAATCTAGTTCCACATGATTCTCTTTTCATATAAGTTTTGTCCTCTTCCTACTCAGATTTCTACATATTACATTCGTTTTCTTGTTTTTTAGTACCACGCATTGGGAGTCTTGTATCACCTTAAAAAGAATGATCGCCTTGCTGTTTCGAAGATGTTGAATAAATTTACTAAATGTGGTCTCAAATCACAATTTGCTTACTGCATGCTGATCCGAATTGCCAGTCGCTTACTAAAAGAAAATGAAGAGGGGTAAGTGTCTTCATCTTTATCTAAACCTAGTAATTTTCTGTTTGTTGGTTAATATACCTCATAAGCTGTTTCCTTTATGAATTTCGGGCAGTGCTGACTTTATAGATGGATCTGATGGTTTCCAAATTTTTTAAAAGATCATGAGACTCCAAGTACTTTTTATTACCTTAATGTATGCACTGATATACATGTTTAACAGATTATGATTGCTAATAATACAGTAACAAACTGATATTGAACCAAAAATAGTTATAAATCTTAGGGTATGCAGTAATTAAATATGAAAGCTGGAAGTGACATGACAATGTCTTGTTTATCCCTTTTACATTTATGAGATAATGTTGAAGTAGTGCATTTAGAGACCTATTTATTTAAAGGGCATGAGGGAGAAAAATAGAACTGCACATTTGTAAGGTTCTTACATTGTTCATGAAGTAGCGTTATATCATTTGATGGTAGACTGTGGTAATATAAGGATGAATATTATACTCTCTTGAGTAACCAATAAACAGTCCTAGAAGATATAATGTAAACGTCAACAGAGAAGATAAAATGGAATTCTCAACGATATTCAGTTAAGCTTTCTGCTTCCAGTAATGGTGGAATAGCTTGGTCATATTAGCCCTCCTACAAATAATGGTTATATCGGTAGTACAGAACTATACCTCCCCCAAACAAGAAAACCCACAGCTGTTTAAAAGTATCGAGTGGTGAAGAACACATGCAGTCTTGAGGGAAGTTGCTGCCTGAAAGACATAAGCTATACTGGGTGAGGTTTATATCTTTCTGGCTAGTCTCTTGAAGGCAGTCCACAAATCCTGGATGTGGGAATCACAGAAGGCCATAGCATTTACTGGACAGAGGGGTTAGAACACAGTTTGAGACTGGAAGAGTGATGAAAACTTACAGTGGAAATCTGGAAAAGAGGGAGCCACAAATGGGATGAGCCTCAAAATAAATTTTAAACTCTAAAAAAGTCCTTGGCTGACCACTGAACTGTGTGTGTAGAGGGGAAGACGCTAGGGATCCTGTAGTAGCTTTGAGCTGATGGAACCATGCGGAGAATTTGGCTGCAACTCATAATGCAACTCAGTTTGGAGTTTGATCCCAGCCAGGTTAACATCATAAATGCTAGTGTCTTTGCATCATACCGTTCACAGCGTCTACAGTCATGCTCCGTATAACGATGTTTTAGTCAATGACAGACCATATGTACGAAGGTGGTCCCATAAGCAAAATTTCTATTGCCTAGTGACATTGTAGCTGTCATGATGTCGTAGCCGTCATAAAGTAGTAGCCCAACACATTTACATGTTTGTGATGATATAAACAAACTGGTATAAACAAACTGACTACTCTGCCAATTGTATAAAAGTACAGCACATGCAATTACGTACAATACTTGATAGTAAATGACTATGCTGCTGCTTTACGTACTTACTATACTTTTTATAGTTATTTTAGAGTGTACTCTTTCTAGTTATAAAAAAATAGTTTGCTGTACAACAGTGTGTGGTGTTACGTAGGCGTTATGTAGGCAGCAGCCTCATATACATCGTGTTTACCGCGTCTCTCAAGTGCATCGTTTTCTCTTGTGCTTCATTTAATCTCATGTTCTGTTCATCATCGTGCCTGAGCATACAAAACCCACTGCAATGTTGCCAGTAAGAGGCCACATTGAGTGGTTAACCTGGAAATGAAATCGAAAGTGATTAAGGACTATGAAGGTGAAAAACCAGTGATGGTTATTGCTTGCCAGTCGGGCATGTGCCATTGCACTAGAGGTACAGTCTTGAAGAACAAGAACAAGGTGATGGAAGCTGGTAAGGGATCTGCTTCAATGAAGGCAACAAGACTTAACAAAAATTTGAGAAGGGCCTACATCAGACATGGAGAAACTTCTAATGACCTGGATTAAAGACCAGACATGGAAGCATGTTCCTCTCAGCACGTGATAATCACGGCCAAAGCTGACTCCACATTGAATTTACTGCTAGCTCTGAATGATTTAAACAATTCAAGAATTGTTATTCACTACGTAATGTGGAAGTGATTGGTGAGGCTGAGAGTGTGGATGTGAAGGCAGCTGAAGAAGTTTTGGAAACTCTAGATAAATTGATTGTCGAAGAAGATTACTTGCCAGAGCAAATATTCAATGCACATGAAACTTCCTATTCTGGAAACAGATGCCTAAAAGGACTTTCACCTACAATGAGGCCAAGTCCATGCAAGGTTTCAAGACTCTTAAGGATAGGATAACGTCTTGCTTGGGGGCAAGTGTTGCAGGCTGCAGATTGAACCCTTTGTGATCTGGCACGGTGAGAACCGCAGGACCTTCAAGCATATCAGAACACGTGCTGCCAGTCCTGCAGGAGCAGCGAGAGTCACGGCTGACACAGCTCCTCTTACAAGATGCCCTCCTGACTGTGCCAGTGAACTGGAGAAGGACTCTTTGGAGAATAACATACTTTTTAAGATGTTGCTTACTGCTGAAAATGCTCCTGGACATCCTCCTTTTATTAGTGATTTTCATCACAATATCAAAGTGGTTTCTCCCTCCAGACACCATCTCTTTGATCTATCAATGGATCAAGGAGTTACAGCAGCTTTCAAAACCTGCTGCCTGAGGACTTTTGCCCAGGCTATTGCTGCAGCTGAGGAAGACACTGATGCAATGCTGAAAGGACTACAGCATCTGTGACTGCTTCAAGAACCTTGCTTGGGTTCGATGTGTTGTCACCAAGGGTGTATGAATGGCATCCGGTCTCCTGGTAGAAGACACTCAGTAGGTTCGTCCATGATTTGTCATGGATGAGGAGGCTGCAAAAATCAAGACTGTGGTTGAGATGGCAGTGTCTTTCACCTGATTGTGGATGAGGGTGACACTGAGGAACTAGAGGTTTCTTGAGAAACTGACTAAAGGGGAGTAGTTGGAACTGGAATAGGAACGCATAAAGAAGAGTCTAGAAAAACTGCAGAAGAAAAAGAACGCCAGGGAAATTCACAGTGAAGGTTTAGCAGAAGCTTTTGTAGACCTCAACAAACTCCTTAAAGTTTGAAAACATGGATCCCGACACTAAAAGGTTTTTGTTAAGAATGTTCATGATAATTATCTGGTTACCAGCAAATTTATGATGGAAAAAAGAAGCCAAGCAAACCACCCCAGACATAGTTCTGAAAAGAATGACACCTCAAGAAGGACCTCAGGCAGACCATTTAGGAGGTGTTCTAGCAAAAGGCACTGTTGTCATAAGAGAGGACAGCTCCATGCCTGTTATGTCCCTGAAGACCTTCCAGTGGGACAAGATGCGGAGGTGGAAGTGTGATACTGATGATCCCAACTCTGTGGGCATAGGCTAATGTGTGCTTGTATCTTAGTTTTTAACAAAAAGGTTTAAAAATTTAAAAAAGTAAAAGTAGAAAACTTACAGAACAAGGATATAAAGTGTTTTAGATCAAAACACAATGTACTTGTGTTTTAAGCTAAGTGTTATTACAAAACAGTTGAAAGGTTAAAAAGTTTATAAAATCATAACTTTCACTTTATAAACATATTCAGTTTCCATGGAGGAAGGTGTGGGCATCTTTGGGGGACCATTCTGTCTGCTACAAGTACAATAAGCTGAGGTTAATTATTGAAGAAAGAAAAAAATTTTTAAATTATAGTGCAGTCTACATGCAGTGTTTAGAAAGTCAGTGTAATGTCTTAGGCCTTCATTCATTCACTGACTCATCCAGAGCAACTTCCACCCCTGTAAGCTTCATTCACAATGAGTGCTCTATACAGGTGTACCATTTTTATCCTTTATACGATATTTTTACAGTTCCTTTTCTATAGGTATGCCTAGATGCACATTTAACATTGTTACAGTTGCCTGCTATATTCATTACAGTAACTTGCTGTATGGGATTGTAGCCTAGGAGCAATAGGTTATACCAGATAGCCTAGATGTGTGGTATACTATTGCCATCTAATTTTATGCAAGTTTATGATGTTTGAACAATGACGAAATCACATAATGACCCATTTCTCAGAACGTATTCATGTCATTAAGTGATACATGTCTGTATACAGTAAAAAATTGCTAGAAGTGCAAAGAATTTGAAAAATGTGACCAATAATTAAGAGAAAAAGCATTCAATAGAAACTGATCCTGACATGACCCAAATACTGGAGTTAACAGACAAAAACTTAAAAGCATCTATTAGAAATTTGTTAAAGACTTTAATGGGAAATAGTTATAATGAACAGGGGAAATGGAAACTATAAGAAGGAGCTCAGAAGAAATTCTAGAGCTTAAAAGTCCTATACCAGTCAGAATTCAATAAAGAAGTGGAATCCGAAGGGGATGAATATATGAGATTTATTACGAGGAATTGGCATGTACAGTTTTGGGGCTTGTTAAAGCAAGTCCAAAGTCTGTAGGGCAGCCTGTCAGGAAGGGAAGATCACAGGCACTCTGGAACTCATAAGCTCTGGCTGAAGCTGCTGTCCACTGGTGAAATTTGTCATCTCACATTTTACTATAAGCATCAAGATGAAACCAGGTCACACCTTCAACACTTTTCTTGGAAATTCCCTCAAGTCAGTAGCTAAGTTCATTGTTTATAAGTTCTGCTTCCCACAAAAAACTGTAGGACACAATGTCACTAAGCTCTCTGCCAGTATATAACAAGAATCCACCCCACTCTTTACAGTTACACACTCGTCACTTCCTTCTGAGCCCTCACCACAGGCTTCTCCATGACTGGATTTCTAAGTCTGTAAGCCCTCACTGGCAGTGTCCTTAAAGACCAGATTTCTGAAAACTGTGTTCAAAGCAATTTAGACTTTCTTCATCATGTGCCTCAAAATTCTTCTAGCTTCCACACACTGCCTGATTCCAAAGGCAGTTCCGCAATTTTAGGTGCTTAATACAGCAGCACCTCGTTTCCAGATACCCAAATCTGTATTGGTTTTTTTTTTTATTGCTGCTTAACAAATTACCATAAATGGCCTGTCATAACATCTACTTATGATCTCACAGTTCTGTAGGTTAGACATAGGTCTCATGGGCTAAAGTCGAGATGTTGGTGGGGTACTGTCATTTACCAGACACTTAGGGGAGGAATCCATTTCAAATCTCATTTAGGATGTTGGCCAGATTTATTTCTTTATGGTCATAGACCGTAGGTCCCTGTCTACTTGCTGGCTGTCGGGTTGGCCTGTGCCAGTAAGGTTAACATTTTCAGTTTCCATGGAGGAAGGTGTGGGCATCTTTGGGGGACTATTCCATCTGCTACAAGTACAATAACTACAATGGATAATTTACCAGATGGGCTTAACTTCAGGTCAGAGATGGGTAGCCAAAGAATAAGTTAGTAAATTTGAAGATAGAGCAACAGGAAGTAACTAATTCGAAGAACAGAAAAACAGATTAAAAATTAACAGCTTCAGAGAACTGTGATATCAAGTGGCCTGCTACTTAATATGTAATTGGGATTCTAGAGAAAGATGTGAGAGTACAGAACAAAAAAAGATGTATGAAGAAATAATGAACAAATATTTCCCAGTATGCATTCTGGTGGTACACGGTTGATCTAACAGTCAAAGATCTACAGCATATTCCTCCTTTAAAGAGTAAAGGAGAAAAATCTTAACATCTTAATGGATAAAAAAAAAGCAGTTGATAAAATTTAATGGCAATTTGTGATTAAAAATCTCTTTTCAAAGAGAATGGAAGGGAAAGGGAACATTATTATTCTGATAAGGGTACCAACAAATCTCTAGTAATCTTTATACTTATTGGTGTACTATTAAAATATTAAAGGCTTTCCCCTTGAGGTTGTGAATTAGACAAGGATGCCTGCTAATCCTATTTTTTAAGTAGCATTTTACTGGAAGTCCTACTTGGTGCAATAAGTCAAGAAAAAGAAAATATCTGAAGATTTGAAAGAAGACATAAAATTGTCTTTGCAGACATGATTGTGCTCATAGAAAATGCAAAGTAATTCTTATATTAGCTATTAGAAATTGATATAAGACTTTACCAAGGTTATTGGATAGGACAATATTCAAAGTCAATTATATTATATTCCAGCAGTTAAGGTAAAATTCCAAAAAGATGGTACCATTTGTATTAAAATCAAATCCTTAGGAATAAATCTAACAAAAATTGTGTATATTTCTACACAGGAAATTATAAAATGTTATGTAAAGTGTAACCTGAATACATGGAGAATGTATCATGTTTTTAGAACATTCAGTACTGTAAAGATGTGACATCTTATTTTGATAGATCGATTCAATGAACCAAACCCCCCCCATCAAAATCTCAATATCTTTTAAATACCAAACAGAAATGCATACAATTGTGTGTCAAAAGACAGACAAGGATGCCTTTAGTATTATTATTCATAATAGCCCTGAAATAGAAGTAATCCAAATGTCCATCAATGCCAGAATCAAAAAATAAATTGTGGTATATTCATATAGTCAATAGTAGACAACAATGGAAATGAGCGAATTACTTTTAAATGCAACCACAGGGATAAATCTTACTAAGAAGTCACAAATAATACATTTTGTACAGTTCTGTCTATTTCAGACTTAATAGGTACAACTAATCTATAGTATTAAAAGTTAGATAACACTTACCTTTAGGGCAGCATCACAGTAGTGCTTGGAATGTGGCATATCGGAGCCTCTGGAATGTTTGATAGATTTCTTTATCATGGTAGGCTTTTAATAATTCACTTTTGATTTGCACATGTAAGTTTGCAATAATTCACTTATGATTTAGTTATCTATTTTTGCATAACATTACTGCAAAGCTTAAATTTTTTAACATACGGGATGATAAAAAGAAACTTCTAAAAATTATATGAAAGTAAAGAAATTTGGTCCATAGTTTTACTTCACATTTCTCTCAGCTGTGTTACATGCTGATTTTGAGGGTATAGCAGCCCTTCTCTGGCATAACCAGGGGCTGGGATCCAAACCTTGCAGCTGTATGACATGACCTGCCAGTAGCAGGAATCTCCATGTCAGCCTTCATGGAAGTACCAGCCAGCCACTCCATTGGTATGATGGGAAAGAGCCCAGGCCGTGATTGACCAGAAAAGATTTCTTTACATGTTCAGCTGAGTCCAGTTGTTATGGAAGTTCATAGGAATCCAGCTTTTTTTCCGGGTGGCCAGCAGATCAGTTTTGAGCGAAATCACTTTTACCCTGACTTGTTAAATCTACTTGTTAATTCTCAGAATTTCTCTGGCAATTCTTTTTGATTTTGTATGTATATTCTCATAGATGGCGTGTCAAAAAAATGAGTTTCTTACTATAAACTTTCCTCTTAGTACTGCTTTTACCGAGTCCCATAAATTTTGGTATGTCATGTTTTTGTTTGTCTCATGGTATTTTCTAACTTCCCTTTTGATTTCTTTTTTTGACCCATTGGTTGGTCAACAGTGTGTTTAATTTCCACATATTTGTGAATTTTCTAGATTTCCTTCTGTTACCGATGTCTAGTTTCATTCCATTGTGGTTGAAAAAGGTGCTTGATAGGATTTAAATCTTACATTTGTTAAGACTTGTTTTGTGACCTAACATGTGATCTATCCTGGAGAATGTTCTGTGTGCACTTGGGAAGAAAATGTAGTCTGCTGCTGTTGGGTGGGATGCTCTGAGTATGTCTCTTAGATCCATTTGGTTTGTAACGTTCTAGTTCATGAACAGAGACTGTTTCTCCATTAAGATTTTTCAGCAGGGTTTTGTAGTTTTCAGTATAAAAGTCTTGTATTGTTTTTATTAAATGCATTTCTAAGTATTCTTTCTAATGCTGTTATGAATTGAACTGTTTTTATCGTGTTTTGGATTGTCAACAAAAAGAAATACAATTAATTTTTTCATGTTGATCTTGTATCCTGTAACCTTGCTTTTGGTCATTTAGTGTCCTTCCTCCCTCTCACTCTCTCTCTCAATGTCTGTGTGTATATTCCTTGGAATTTTCTCTGGACAGGATCGCATAATCTATGAACAAAGACAGTTTTACTTCCTTTCCAAACTGGATGTCTTTAATTTCTTTTTTTTTGAAATTTCCACTCAGCACAATGTTGAGTAGAAATGGTGAAAGCAAGCATCCTTGCCTTGTCCCTGATCATAAGGGGAAAGCATTAAGTATGATATTAACTGTCGATTTTCTAAAGATGCCCTTTATGAGGTTGAGGTCACTCCCTTCAACCTTTAGGTTCTTTTTTTTTTTTTTTAGAGTATTTTTCATGATTGGGTATTAGATTTTGTTAGTTGCTTTTTCTGCATCTAGTAAGATGATCACATGGTTTCCATCCTTTATGTTATTAATATGGTATATAACAAATTGATTTTCTTTTTATGTGTTGCCGGATTCAGTTTACTGATATTTTGTTGAGTTCCATGTCTGTGTCAGGAGGGATATTGGCATGTAGTTTTCTTGTGAAAATTTGTTTTTGTTGTCCAGGTAATACTGGCATTACAACATCAGTTGGGAAACAGTGTACCCACCTCATTCATTTTCTGAGTTTTTGAAGGGTTGGTGTTATTCCTTAAATATTTGATAGAATTAACCAAGTCATTGGGATTGTGCTTTTTGAGGGAAGGTTTTAAGCAACTAACTCAAAGGTCTATTTAGAGTTTGTATTTCTTCATGAGTCAGTTTTGGTAGCTTGATTTTTTTAAGGATTTGTCTGTTTTATATAAGTTATCTAATGTGCTGGATATATTTGTTTATAATATGCCCTTATAATAATTTTGATTTCTTTAAGGTCAATAATTTGAGTTTTCCCTCTTATTCCTTTGTTAGTTTAGCTGAAAGTTTGTCAAAGAACTAACTCTGGGTTTCCTGATTTTTAAAAAATTATCATTTTTCTTCATTCTATTCTATGAATCTCTGACCTTTATTATCTCATCTCTTGCTTTGGGCTTGGTTTACTCTTTTTTTTTTTTTTCCCCTAATTTCTCCATTGTAGAAGCTCAGGTTATTGAGACCTTTCTTCTTTTCTGGTATAGGTATATAAATTATAAATTTCCCTCCAAACATTGCTTTAGCTACAGCCCATAAATTTTGATTTGTTGTGGTTCATTTTCATTCAGTTCATATCTTTTGTCAATTTCCACTTGATGTATTCTTGATCCACAGGTTACCTAGACATATGTTGTCTAATTTCCAAATATTTGGGAATATCTCCTATTTATTTTCTGTTGCCGATTTATAATTTAATTCAGTTGCCATTGGGGAGCATACTTTGAGTTCTGTTCTTCTAAATGTATTGAAACTTGTTTTATGACTGGCATGTAATCTATCCTTGAAAACTGTTCATCTGCAGTTGAAAAAATGTGTATTTTACAGTCATTGGGTTGAACGTTCTAGGTTGAGTTGGGTGATTGTTGTTTAAGTCTTCCATATCCTTGATGATTTTCTGTCTAGTTGTTACATCAGTTACTGGGTACGTATAGACAACTCCAACTATTATTGTTAAATGATCTATTTCTCATTTTGTTTTGACAAATTTTGCTTTACTTATTTTGAGTTGTTAAGTGTGTATATGTTTATCATTGGTTATCGTTCTGAGGGATTGACCTTTTTCATTATGAGATGTCTTTTTATCTCTTTAATGTTTTTGTCTTTGATTCTGTTTTATCGATATTAATATAGCCATTCCTGATCTCTTATGGTTATTGTTGCATGGCATATATTTTCCCATATTTTTACTTTCATTTTATTTGTATCTTTGAGTCTAAAGTGTGTCTCTTATAGATAGAATATAATTGGATTTTGCTTTTTTAAAATACTGTCTGTCATTCTCTGTCTTTTCATTGGGTGTTTAGACCACATTTAATACAATTATTGATATTGTTAGATTTACCTTTGTCATTTTGATATTGATTCTGTGTAAATTTCCTGTCCTTTTTCTTCTTTCTCTTTCACTGCTTTCTTTTTCTATCTCTATTAATATTCTCTTTGACAAGGCATGATCGTCATGCTTTTAATCGTGTAATTCTCTTTAATTCTTTAGATATGGTTTCCTTTACTTCTTTGAACATATTTATATGAATTGACTTAAAATCTGCCTAGTAAATCCAATATTTGGGCTTCCTCAGGAATAAATTCTATTGATTCCCCTCCCCCATGTATGGGCCATACTTTACTATTTCTTTGCATCATAATTTTTTGTCAAAAACTGGATATTTTATATAATATAATATGGCAGTTCTGGTAATCATATTACCCCCTTCCTCATCCTCAGAGTTTGTTATTGTTGCTCTTTGTGCTTGTTGTTTGCTTAGTGACTTTCTTGGGCTAGTTCTGCAGTCTTTATCCTTTGTCGTGTGCAACCACGGACGTCTCTACTTGGTTAGTTGAGTTGTCAGATAATGATCTGACAGATGTTCTTAAAAGCTTTAAACCAGCACGTCTCCTACCCTTTTCCTAATGGACACTTTGTGTGTTGGGACATGCCTTCCATGCTCTTGCAGTTTATAACTCTGCCTTAGCCTTCACTTCCTACTTTCACAAAACCCATAGTCAAACATTAGTGAGAGTCAGGTCTTTCCTGGGTATTTGCATAGCCTTCCACATTTGCATGCCTTTTAGATCCCCAGAAATATATCAGAAATTGTCAAAACTGCCTGTGGACATCTCATTCCTCAGATTTTCCTTTTAAGTTTTCTTTGTCCAGCTTCTTATTTGCCCCAACTGCCTCTGGCAGCTGCAGTGTTAAACAATTGGCACTGATTTTGGGGGGACAGGTTCCTTGGGGATATAGGACTGTTCTCACTGAATGAGCTCTGGTCATGTGCAAAAAATTATCTCCATGAATCGGGCTTTTCTAGGAAGTACCAATCAGGTCAAATAGTAACAGTTCTCTGGGGACAGGGCTTCTGAGGGAACTGTAGAGCCATCTGCCGCCTCCAGTGGCTACTAGGCTGCTAGCTTTCATAGCTACTGTGGTTTCGAGGCTGTTGGTTTCTAATGCTGCCATGAAACTGGGAAGAGGGGATGGAAATAGAGCAAGTTAAAGTACCAGAAAGCTTACTGTCCTTATAAAGATTCAGCTGTTTCTGTTGAGAAAATGTTCCTGGGATTGTTGCAAGCCTTTGGCTAATTTCTAGAACGCTGAAAAAGTTGATTTTTGAAAATTTATGCCAGTGTTCTCATTGTTTTTACGGAGGAGTGGATTTTCAGAGGTCCTTCATCCGTAATTCCAAAAGTGTTTCTCAGTCTGTGCTTTTAACCACATGCATATTGCCTCTGTGGTTTTTGATATCTAATGATGGCCTGTATATTTTTATTGTCAGTCATGAAAGTCCACTCTTTGATTTCATTGAGAGCTGCTTGCGAAACAAACATGAAATGGTTATTTATGAAGCTGCTTCAGCTATCATCCATCTACCTAACTGTACTGCAAGGGAGTTGGCACCCGCTGTTTCAGGTTAGTCATGTATTCGATAGCTGGCATTATTTATACTCTCATGTTTTTGTTTTAAGCTCCAGAGGTCTGCAGGATAAGTATTAAGAATGATTTTGAACTTTAGCTCTGTATATGCGTGTGTGTACACACACACACACACACACACACACACACACACACACACACAGCCTTTGCATTCTGATACGTAGATGAGTTTTTTTAGTTCTTATTTTCTTTCGAATTTACCATTTCCCCATGTAAAACATATAAAAAGTAAACTGAATGCCTTCAGTTCCTTCTTAATATTAAAAAGTCCATTTGTTCTTATAACTATAAATATTCCTATCAATTAAATTTAAAAAAATTAATGGTATAGTAATTCTTTTAGAAAACAAATAACTTTGTTTTTTATATTTAAAGGTTTTATAGCTCAACAAAGAGTGCTTTTCTATTTTCGATGACACTTTTTTGTGTGACGTTTTTGGTGCCTGTGATCTAATTTCCTTACGCGTATTTGGATTATGATCCTTCATGCACCGTATTTTCAGATCCACGCTATATGGTGTAATGAACTATATCACAGTGACCTTTTTCCCCCTTTTTCCCCTAGTTCTTCAGTTGTTCTGCAGCTCTCCAAGCCAGCAGCTTTGAGATACGCAGCTGTGAGGACCTTGAACAAGGTAGGCGCGTCCCTTTGCTATCTGTTGACATATCCATATTTGATTGAGAAACGTAAATATTAACATTTGGCTTTCTCTTCAAGGTTAGTAGATGTGATTTTATGGTTTCACTTCTGTAGCACCTCACTTATATTTGTGGTCTTGAGTATTGCCATTTTCACTATTATTCAAGATGTAATTTATTTCTGACTTTTAAGCACTTTATAGTCAAGAGTCACACTGTCCAATATGATGGCTATTAGCCATGAGGGACTGTTTTCATTTAAATTTATATTAAATAAAATTAAAAAATTAATTCCTCAGTCACTCTAATCACACTTCACGTGCTCAGTAGCCACATGAGGTCAGTGGCTGTCATTTTGACATTTCCATCATTGCAGATAATTCTTTTGGGCAGTGCCGGTCTGTAGTAGCACTGTTCAATAGAAATAGAATGTTAGTCACCTATGAAATTTTAAATCTTAATCACTTAAAATTTTTTAAAAGATGAGATTCATTTTAATATATACTGAATATGTATAAAATGTAATATATAATCAGTATAAATTTATTGAAGATATTATTTGTCTTTTATTTTTTCATATTAAATCTTTCACACCGAGTGTATATTTTATATTTACAGCATCTCAATATTTCAGATGCTTAGTAGTAACATGTGGCTTTGGCTACCATAAGGCCTGGACTAGAGGATACAGTATAGAAATAGGATAAATTCAATAACCATAATAATTTTAATGAAAGTTTAATGCAGTAGAAGACTTGTCTAAGGCAGTATGTGATTGATTATAAATTAATTGTATGAACAATTGGAGGAGAGAGTTTAGAGGAGCCTTTATAGAACAGCTGTTTGAGGGTATATGGCCATGCCACCCTGAAACAAGCCCGATCCTGTCTGATCTCGGAAGCTAAGCAGGGTCGGGCCTGGTTAGTACTTGGATGGGGGACAACCTAGGAAGACCAGGTACTGTAGGTGTAAATTAAAAAAATAAGGAGTGTAAGCTGACAAGGTCCTGGCAATCTGTGAGGTCAATCAAGGGTCACATCGCCTGAAAACATAATAAAATTAAAAAAATTAAAAAAAGAACAACTATTTGAATTGTATTTAAAGAGTTGACATAGGTACACGTTCCTTCATCTATAGTCTTGGAGCCAGATGTATCTCAGAATTCAGGATTGTGTGAATTTTAGAAAGGTTATATGATGCCGTCTCTTATATACTAACCCCAGTGGCCTGGAGCCAGCACCCCAGCATTAAACACATTAATATTTCTGCGCTACCATTTGACTATCCTTACTAACTGGAATAAATTAAGACTTAATTAGTTGGGTCATGTTTGACGTTAAATGAATTTTGATACCAATACTTGCTTAGTTTTCAGACTTTAAAATTGTGGGTAAAGGATTCTATATTAATATTGGATAGGCAGAGAGGTGAACGACATTGACAGAAACAAAGGAGCATGATAGACACGTTTTTGTGACTGCGGGCAATTCAGTTTGGCTAGAGTTTGCTTGTTTAAATATGGAAAATGTTTTCTAAGTGGTAAGGTATTAACAGTCTTTGAGCAGTATTTACCATGCTAAGTCTTATTCTCAGAGATAGTAACTTCTAATGAATAGACATCCATGTATGTACACATGTACTATAAGGAAAAACTAATAAAAGACAGACTGATATTGTTACACAGGTTATAGAAAGCTGGGAAGAGAAAGTGCAATGCTATACTATGTGACTGTGGCTGTTAATCATTTATCAATTGACATATCTTATTTGGGAAAGTTCTTGAAACAATTACTTTTAACCTATATTGTCCTGTTCAGATTTTAAAAATCACTTGTTATTTAAATTGAAATAATTTCTTCCTTGCTTTTAACATTCTGGTCTTTATCAGTGGCAATTTGCTTAGTATTTTTCTTGCCCTTCCACAAGGGGCGATGAAGCCCCTCTGCTGTTACTGCCTGCAATCTAGATTTAGAAAACTTGATCACAGACTCAAACAGAAGCATCGCCACTCTGGCCATTACACACTCCTCAAAACAGGAAGTGAGAGCAGTGTGGACAGGCTCATGAAGCAGATATCTTCCTTTGTGTCTGAAATTTCAGATGAGTTCAAGGTAAGAGTTTAAATATGATCATATTTTCTCCTAGTCTCTGGCTTGCCTATTTCTTTTTTAGCAGCATCTTTTGATGAGCCAAAATTTTAAGTTTTATGAAGTCAGATTATAATTTCTTTCTTTCACAGTTTGCATTTTGTGTCTAGAGAAACCTTCTTCTACTTTTAAGATATCTTCTTTTTCATTTTGTTTTATGATGCAGCTTGAATTAATATGTGTATTGTGTGATAAATTCAGTTTTTTTTTACATAATACCCATCATTCCAGCATATTTTGAAAAAGACTTCTCTTTCCCCATTGGAGTTCTTGGCATCTTTGTCTGAAAAGTAGATAACCATATAATTGTAGGTATATTTCTGGGCTTCTTATCATATTCCATTGATCTGCTTGTCAATCCTATGCCAGTACCACTCTGTGTTTATTGTTTTTTTATGGTACCTTTTAAGTGTTAAGTGTAGCCTTTCAACTTTGTCCTTTTTTAATATTTTAGCTCCTTTGCATTTCCTGTAAGATTTAGAATCAGCTTATAACCTCTTTAAAACAAAGCCTGCTAGGATTTTGATCAGGGATGTGTTGAATTTATAAATCTATTTGGGGAGAACTCACATCTTAACAATGATAATTCTTCCAGTTCATGAATATGGTATGCCTTTCCCGTTATTTAGATCTTTAATTTCTCTGAGCAATATGTTGTAGCATTTACTCTAGAGGTCTTACATGTCTTTTATTAAATGTATATTGAAATATTTATGCTTTTTGATTCTATTTTATTAAAAATTTTTTCATTATTTACTACTAATATATACAAATACTTTTTTATGTTCCCAT
Organism: Eonycteris spelaea; assembly: GCA_003508835.1. NCBI lineage: Eukaryota > Metazoa > Chordata > Mammalia > Chiroptera > Pteropodidae > Eonycteris > Eonycteris spelaea. Next base: position 59,291 of record PUFA01000310.1, on the reverse strand, counting down.
AACTTGATATCCTTGCTGAGTACTGTGTTAGTTCTAATAGTTACATACATTATTTATATAGGTCTTCTACACAGTCACATTCTTTGTTAATAGAGGCAGTTTTACTTTTTCATTTCTAATCCAAATGCTTTTTCTTTTTCTTGCCTTATTAAAATGGCTAGGACTTCCAGTACATTGTTGAATAGAACTGGTGAGAATGTGTTCGAGATAATGAGAAGAACAAAAGAATAATTAAAGTAGAAAGATTTTATTCTTTCATTCATATTTCTCAGGAAGTATAACTAACCCTCTTTTTACTTATTCTCTTCTAGTATATATCTAGACTTTTAAAAAATTAAATTTGTTGGATGACATTGGTTGATAAAATATAGGTTTTACACGTACACTTCAATAATATGTTGTCTGTATGTTGCATTGTGTGTTACCATCCAGAGTTAAATTGGCTTCCGTCACCGCATTGGACCCCCTTTACCCTTTTTCCACCTCCTTCCTTCCCTCCTTTTTCCTTAGTAACCACTAAACTGTTGTCTGTGTTATATCTAGACTTTTAAAAGCCACAGCTTATATAATGAGGTGGACATTTCGGGGAACCTACGAAGGTCATCTTGTGATGTAGTTTATTGAATGAATCTCTTATGCTTGGACATTTAGATATTTGCAATTACAAATAATGCTGCAGTGGTAACCTTTTTCATGTTTTCTTGAAAAGTTGGAGGTATATCTTTAGGGTAAATCCCTAGAGCTCCATATGCTAGGTTGAAAGGTATCTCAGTGTAGTTTAATCAGGATTTCCTTTCTTATGAGGGAAGTTAAACATCTTTTCATATTTTTAAGGATCGTTTAATTCATCTTTTTTGAATATTGTCTGCTTATGTCTTTCCCGCAGTTTCCATAGGATTTTTGGTCTTTGTGTCCTCAATAACTTAGTCTTTTGTATATCAGGAAATCATTTCTTTATCTGTGAAATGTTATATTTTTCTCCCAGTTTGTCATTTTTCATTTTTCTTATGTCTTTTTTTGTACGAAAGTTTTTTTTTTAACGTAATCAAATTTGTCAGTCTTTTATTTGATTGCATTTGAGTTTGGTAATAGAAAGCCTTTCCCTTCAAATTATAGGATCTGAATGGGTAAATGAGAATTCACCTATGTTTTCTTGTACATGCATAGTTTCATGTTTTACATTTAGCTATTTGGTCCATTGGATTTTATTATATATGGTATGAGAAATGAATCTCATCCTTTTCCAGTCACTATCCAGTTATCCCCCCAAGTTTTATTTGAAAGACTGTCTTTGTCCCAGTGATTTAAGGTACCACTTTTATCATATACTAAAGTTTCATATGTACTTGGGTCTATTTGGGGCTTTCTCGTCTATTTATGTTCTCTTTATTCATACATTAGTACCGTACACTATTTTAAATATAGAAGCTTTGTAGGATGCATTAAATGCTGTTAGCCGCCTCATAGCTTTTTATTTTCATTGTTCCTAGCTATTGTATTTGTATATTTATCCTTATGAACTTTAGTGTTAACCGATCTAACTTCATAAAAAATCTTTGACTTTTTAATTGGATTAATATTAAGTTTATATGTTAAATTAGGCTAGAACAGAGATTTGATGATGTTGACATTTTAACCAAGAACAAGGGATGTCTTATTTATCTACTTTTGTGCCTTTCAAGAGTATTTTACTACATTTTTATATTAGTTTTAAATGTCTTTAAAATGCTTTCCTGAGTACTTTATCTTTTTGTTGTTGCTATTATAAATACTTTTTTTGTTCATTGTATCTTTTAACTAGTTATTATTCATGCATATGTAAGTATTGTTTTTGCATGTAAATTTTATATCCTGCTACCTTGCTGAATTACTTTGTTGAGTTAGTTTTATTATTGATTCTCTAGGGTTTTCAGGTATACTATAAAGCCATCTGTAAATAAAGATAGTTTTGTCTTTTTATTTTCTAATTCTTATTCCTCTGTTTTCTCTTGTCTAATTGCATTGGCTGATATCTCCAGAATAATGTTAAATAATAGTCAAGATAGTGGCATCCTTGTATCGTTTCTGACCTTAATGGGAATGAGTCTTGGGATTCTCTATTAATATGCTAACATTAGGATTGGGGTGTTTGTGCATGTGCGTGTGTCTGTGTGTGTAAAATGGAACCATTCATCCATTCTTATTTTTTCAAGCATTTTTATTAGGAATGGATATTGGAGTTTATCAAAGGCTTTTCAGCATCTGTTGATATAATCGTGATCTTTCTCCATAGATTCAGTAATATGATGCATTATATTAACCAGTTCTAATGGTGAACTGCATTCTTGGTATAAACCCCATTTCACCATGACATATTATTTTCTTACTGTATTGTTGGAGTATTAGTCTAATTATCACTTAGAATTTTTGCATTAATGTTCATAAATGACTTATGTAATTTTTCCTTTTATATATATATATATATACCATCTTTATTAAGGTTAGGTGTTATTGCTTCATAAAAAGACTGAATGTTTTTTCATTTTCTATGCTCTGAAATGAGGTATATAGATTTGGGACTATCTAGTTTAGGGGAGACAATTCTCAATTCTCCATGAGTTTCTCGCATTTCTGCACACCTTGCAAGTAAGGCATTAGCTGCCCTTTGTTTCCTACTGTCCCAGCTTTGTTCCCTTTGTGTAGTGCAAGATTCCTTCCAGCCTGAGGAAAGACAGTGTTTCCCTGTAAAAGAAAAGGTCAGGTTTCCATACAGCCCTAGAAGATACAGCTAGTGCTCCCTCTAGAGTAAAAAGCAAACATGCTCACTGTCCAATATAATGAAGATAATGTTTTGCTTCAGAACAGAGGACTGACTTGCTTACTGCCACTATCAAAGATTCAAGTGCCACACCTCAAGTTCATGTCCTGAAGTGCAACCTACTGCAGTTCTAGCTCTTTTTGTGTTGCCCTGTGGGAACTGGGGCTCAGGAGAATGGCCCTATACTTATACTCTAGCCATTGCTATTGCTGTGAGTAATTTCCTGTCTTTCATCTCTGATCCAGGAGTCTCGTGTTTTCTATATCCATGTAACAAGCTAACTTGTTAGCTGGCAAGTAGGGTAAAATCTCACACTGTTCTCACTTTTTGACACTGGTCACAGATCCCAGTAAAAAAGTTGTAAAATTCTACTAGAAACCATTTTGTAAAATAGTTCCTTGGTAACTTCCTCTGCTTCTTCTATGGAAATCAATCTGTTTAAGCTTTTAATCTTTACTGCTCACTTTAAAAATTGTGTGTGCTTATTTGCTTGGAGCAGAGGGATGGGGTCTCTCGAATGAACTTCACTTTTACATTGCTTTTTTCTTTTCCCTTGAGGCCTCCTTGCTTATTTTTCATGAAGAACCATTATTGTCATTTTGAGTAAATACAGCCGCTCTTAGCTTGCATGAAATAACTATGCTTAGTAGCTAAAGTTATAAAGACGAACATCCTCTCTGGTTTTTTTTTTTTTAAATGAGTGGTAGTCATACAGTCATTATAGTCATTATAAAAGCGAATGGCCTTTTGTTTGTTTTTTCTACAGGTGGTTGTGCAGGCAATTAGTGCCCTCTGTCAGAAATACCCTCGAAAGCACAGCGTCATGATGACTTTCCTCTCCAACATGCTCCGAGACGATGTAGTGGACTACTTCTTAATTGTTGGAAGTTGCTCTCAAATTCTTATGGTTCCTATTAAATACCTTAGCATTTAAAGCAGTTTTCTTCATCGTTTCAGCATGCCTCTCAAATAGTATGCTTAATTCTGGTTGCTCTCTTATTACTAAACATGCTTTTGCACTGACTTTCCCACTTGGAGAAAAACCACTTTTGCTCTTTTCATCAGGGAAGGGGAAGGAAATTTGCATACTATGAGCCTGAGCCTCCAGAGTATAAGCATTTCTCCAGAAAGCATTCTCAGAATGAATGGCAGTTTTCTCTTTGCCAGGGAGGCTTCGAATATAAGCGGGCCATCGTAGACTGCATAATCAGCATTGTGGAAGAGAACCCAGAGAGCAAAGAAGCAGGCCTAGCCCACCTTTGTGAATTCATCGAGGACTGTGAACACACTGTTCTGGCTACTAAGATTCTGCACTTGTTGGGCAAAGAGGGCCCAGAACGCCTGTCCCCTCCAAATATATCCGCTTTATTTTTAATAGGGTTGTCCTGGAGAATGAGGCTGTCCGAGCTGGTGAGTCATTGGAACACTGATAATGATGTAACTGCTGATCTTCTGAAATGCGTAACTCAAGGGGGTGGTGATGAAATTGGAAAATGAAGTTGCAAGGTCTATTTGATGGTGGGATCTTGGAGCATACTTAGGCCTCAGATATACAGCTCTTTCCCTGTATTCCAGTTTTCATCCTGAGTTTTGCCTTTATTAGGGACAAATAACCCTTGGCATTTGGTATGATGGGAATACCATGATGGCATTATCCATTTTTTCAGAGTTGTACCATAAGTTTGAATGTCTATGGAATTTGCGTGTGTGTGTCTGTATTTTTTAAGTGTCTTATTAAACAGGTCCTAGGATTTTTTTTTTTTTTTTTTTTTTTTTTTTTTTACTTCTTTAATCATTCCTTCCTCGTAGCATGTGAAGAGGTTCGACTCTCTCCTGTTAAAATATGAACCCTCCTTGGTCTGTTATCTTTCACTAGCTACTGTCTATATTTTCCCTGTCAGATAAACTTGAAATCGCCTTTACTAGCTGCCTCCATGAACTTATTTTTCATTTTCTCTTCAACTCACATCTAGCTCTCCATTAAAAATGCTCTGAAACTATTTTTTTAAAATACTACTTAATATGGTAGTTTGAAAATCAAGTTAGACACTTTAAAGTTCTTACCTTTGTTCACCTCTCAGTCAGTCTGATGTACTGTTGACTAAACCCTTCATGAAACTCCCTTGGCTTCCACAACAGCCTGCATCTTCCCATCACTCCGCAGTCTTATTTAGAGAGATTTCCTTCCATTCCTTAAATTCTTAGTTTTCCGTAGGGGTTTGTCTTTTTAACTACATGTTTTTATGATGATCATTTTCAGAGCTCTATTGATAAGCTGTGACATTGCAGTTACACCTCTTTCCTGAACTTGTAGGCCCGACTACCTAAGGCACTTCAGCTTGAAATTCCAACTCGTCTAAACTGAAATCCTCACCTTTATCAACTCAGTTCAAAGGCAGAAACGTATTCCACTGTTTTTTCCCCCTTATCTATCCTTTGGCAAAATTCTATCAGTTCTGTCTTCCTAATATTTCTTCATTTTCCTATTTTCATGGGTGCTGCTTTAGGTTCTCATCTATTTCCAGCACTCACCTAGTGTGATTGCTTCTAGCCTTACACAGATCCAGTCTGTTCTCCCTACTCTGCTACAAAAACAGTCTTTGCATACAAAATCTGCTTACTAATTTTGTGTAGCACACTCTGCTACAAATAGATTTATCCCATATTTAACCTCCTTTAATAATAACTTTGAGGTTAAACTACACCTATTTTTATTTTATCTCTTGGCTCTCACTTGTCTCCTGCTCCCCAATACAGGTCAGCCTTACTCACCTGTGTCCAGTTCCAGTGTTAATCCATGTTTCTTCTCTGGGCTGAGGTCTTCACTTGTCATTCTAACAATGCTCTTTTCCTGCCCATTCTCTCTAGGCTCACTTTGCTAGTTCTTCAAAATTTAGCTCAAGTAATAAGTGTTAACTCTCTGTCTTACTTCTCCATCAATTCTGATTTAAATTCCTTTCTTCGTATTTAGTAGCATCCTGGATGTAGTTCTACTATGGACTTACTGTGTTGTGTTGTCATTATCCCTTTACTTACCTGTCTTTCCCACTAGTGTACAACCTTCAAGTCAAGATCTATCTGAGTCTTTCCTCTTTCTCCCCTCAGCACCTATCACAGCTCCTGACAAAAGTTAGGTGGGCAATAAATCTTTGTTGAGCTGATTGTTTGAGATTAGAACTTAATTATTCAGTACGGTATATAAGGGTTCGTGGTCACAGTAGAGGATAGCTCATAAAAACATATGATTCCTTTTCCACAATGCATGGAAGCTCTTCCCATTCAGAGCCCTCTTGCGCCTGAAGATTTCTGTTTATGCGTAAATGGGTCAAAGGAATGAGATCAAGAAGCACACGATAAAACAAGTTTATTTCCACTAAACATGGGGAAGCTTCTCTAATTTTTTTGAATGATGTTACTTAACTCTAGAAACCAGTATTTATGTTGCTTCGTTTTATGCTTCAATATAGCTGCTGTGAGTGCTTTGGCTAAATTTGGGGCTCAGAATGAGAATCTTCTCCCAAGCATCCTTGTACTCCTACAAAGGTAAGTAAAAGAATGCCTTTTATCTTTTAAAATAAAAGCCACCATATGACTGAATATAGAACTCCTCATTGTATCATATCAAGTGCATTACAGGGCCTAAGAGTAGTCCTGGAGTGAGGGGCAAATGGTAATTTTGTTCTCACCTAGTAATTTTGTATGTGCTAAAACTATAAAATTTGACTTTGGATTTCTCTCTGTATGATTTTGAAAAAGTGACTTTAATGCATGTGTCTCAATTTGTGTAACAGGGGCCAGCTTCAAAGTGATTCACTAAATAGAGTTGAAAATATCAGCTTTTTATGGCCTCCATGACTCCCTATTTGATGAGGAAAATACTTGGCTTTTGCAAACACTCTGTGATTATATCTTGTAATTAAAGCAGAAAAATAATAAACCAAAGGCTGGCTGGTTTAAATGAAACAAATTGCTATTTGAGTAATAACAATGCCTGGATTCTGAATGCTTTTCAGTATCTCTAGAAAGTCTAATATTCCTACTTCTTAATTATAAAGAAGTTTAAATCTTTACCAGAGTCCTGTGGTTGTAGATCCAAGAAAAAACTCCAAACTATCCTCTGTTACTGTGTTCTTCCTAATTATTTTAATGTCTTCTTATATAGTGCTTCTGATTCATAATGACACAATTTTTACCAATGCAGAGCATGCTAAAGATTTATGGAGATTTTAGGATCCACTGTTAGCTGTGTTGAGCTCTTTCATAATAAAGGTAGCATCACATGGCTGATGGTGTCCTGTAGGTATGGTGGTAAAGCTATGAGGAATGCTTAGGCTGCTGTAACATGCCTATTCTGTGTCCCCTGGACAGGTGTATGATGGATACTGATGATGAGGTACGGGACAGAGCTACCTTCTATCTGAATGTGCTGCAGCAAAGGCAGATGGCACTGAATGCTACATATATCTTCAATGGTCAGTGAGAGCTGAGTATGTGGAGAATACACTTTTGTTCCCAGATGGTATCTTGGAAGCATATCTCATGATGATTTGCTTACGAGCTGACTTCACTAGGCAAAATGCATGGTTTTTATCTTTGAATGCACTTCCTTTTCTAGAGAAACCTAAAGTTTATAAAAGTCCAAAGAATACCTGCTTGTTCCTGGTCCTCCTTGAGCTCCCTCATAGATAGGTTTACTTTTTCTCTCTTTTCTTATGCTATCATTGTTTCTACGTGGCTAAGTTGCTTTCTTTTCTGGAAATGTTTATGCTCTGTTCCCATGCTTCCTTGGATGAAATTTATTGACAGTTTTATGTAATAGCCTTTACTTTTAATCATTTAGGTTACAACGTCTGTAGTTTTATTGTTCTCCCTCAGAAAGTGTAGATAAATGTTATAAATCTGGGCCCATCTGGATCCTAGCACTGGAAAGAAGTTGTAATGCTGAGATTTCTGTGTTTCACAGGTCTGACAGTTTCTGTTCCAGGGATGGAAAAAGCCTTATACCAGTACACATTGGAGCCTTCAGAAAAACCGTTTGACATGAAGTCTATTCCTCTTGCTATGGCTCCTGTCTTTGAACAGAAAGCAGGTAATGGGAACGCTTCACTCTGTTAGTTTTTCACCAATGGAATAGCTATTGGCATATTTTCTCTAATACTTTTCTTTAATTGTCACTCTATACTTCTAAATCTTTTAGAACGAAGGTGGATATATTTTATTAAGTTTTAAAACAATTTCCTGTTTTTTTTCATAAAAGCGATATGAAACATGACCCATATTGAAAGTTTTTTCTCTGTTTTAATGCTCGGTATTACAGCATTTGAAATTAGTTGTCACTGTGTAATTTTGCTCTCACCTCCTTTTTTCTGAAGTTGGTAATTTCTTAATTTTACTATTGGAGGTTTGTCTTGAAAGAATGTATGGGACGAGATTATATATATAAAAAAATATTCCCAAGGAATATCTAACTTTAAAACTCAAAAGAAAAAAAAAAAGAACAAATGTTGAGTGGTAGAAATGAGAATGAATGATCTTAACATTTTCAGTTTTTCTGTTGATACAAGTAATTTTTCCTATTTGAATCATGAGATTTGTTTTATAAATTGTTCCTTCTATTAAGAGTAATTTTTTTTGTATGGTCCACTTAAAGCAAATTCTATATTTTTAGGGCTGGCTTTATAATTTCACAAAATGTGTTTACTACATCTTAATTTGAGCGTCCCTTCAAAAAAGTGACAGAAACCTGTGGTTTAGCAATAGCCCCTTATATGTGTTCAAGAAGTTTCTGTCTGTCAGCATTTTCAGCTTGGTAGTGGGAGGGAAGCTCATTTGATTGCTCATATCTGTCTTTGTAGAAATCACACTTGTGGCTACTAAGCCAGAGAAGTTGGCTCCTTCCAGGCAAGATATTTTCCAAGGTATGATGATTCGATGGGTAGACGTCATAGCCCTGCACCCTAGGCACTGTAAATGGAACGTTCTGCTACTTTCATTAAATCTGATGAATTATCGGTATAGGAAATCTTTGTCCGGCTGAAACCTTGTCATAGGTCACAGTTGCTGGGCCACCTGGGTCTGGTGCTTTGCCATTTCCAAGTGTTAACTCTCCAACCAGGAATGTCATTCTTGCTCTATATCTTGGTTAACAGAGAGCTCAAATTCTAAAAAAATTAGGAATACAGTTAATTTTTTTCTTTTAGTAATTGAATATATAAACTCTCTGAAAACATCATTTTACTAAAGCTTGGGGGAGATTAGAGTTTTAAACTATTTGCCAGGCTATTGGAAATGTAAAACATTTTAGGCATTCAGAATGTCTTTCCCCTTTGTCTTTGTATTTTACTCTCTTCATTCTTTTCTTTATTTCTTGATAGAACAATTGGCTGCTATTCCTGAGTTTATGAATCTAGGACCCTTGTTCAAGTCTTCTGAGCCTGTGCAACTTACAGAAGCAGAAACAGAATATTTTGTTCGTTGTATTAAGCACATGTTTACCAACCACATTGTGTTCCAGGTGAGATAAGTGCCCAACTGGTTCTTTAGGGGCGCTTAGTATGTTTGAAGACAAGTATTAACTCCCCATTAGTTTATGATTCTAGTTCTTTCTATAGCAAAGAAAATGGGCAGCATTTCTTGTTTTCTTTCCTAAGGCTACAGAGGAGCCTTCATGTGATGGGTTAAAAACTAAGAGGACATAAAAACAAAATGTCTGAAGAAGTTGAGCAACATACAATATCACCTATTAAAAAATAATTGTTGTTTAACAGGGTAAATTAAGTAGGCTGTTCCAAGAACTTGATTTCAATTTGATTCCTAGCTGCGATCAAACATCTGCCATCTTGTTAGATAGAACTAAATCTCAGGAAAGAGGAAAAAAACTAATGAATAATATAAACCCCCAAACCTCAAGAATAAGGCTATCCCTGTGGCCTAAAGACAGATCTTTGGAGGAGACCCGCAGCGCTGTTAGGGAGCGAAGGTTTCCAGAACCGAGTTGTGGGTTATAGGACGGAAGGAAGAACTTGCTTGCAAACAGTGATAACTTTTTTTCTGTTTGCTTTTTCAGTTTGACTGTACCAATACTCTCAATGACCAGCTCCTGGAGAAAGTGACAGTGCAGGTGGAACCATCTGATTCCTTTGAAGTGCTGTGTTACATTCCCGCCCTCAGCCTCACATATAATCAACCAGGAATATGTTACACTCTTGTCCGTTTGCCTGATGATGACTCTTCAGCAGGTACGAACCCACAAAAGGGAGAGATATACTTACATGGTTAAGAATGCATTATTATTTGAGCTCTTAAATGTCTGGACACATGTTTGGAGTTCAAGAATATGGTTCTTTTCCAGAATTAAATGTAATGATAATGGTGATATATTTATATTTATAAAATTAGTTACTGGTGCAGGAATATTATTTATAACTAAGTCTCTGAGTAAAATTTGCTGGACTTTTAACCTTAAAAGAGAAACTGTGAATGTATGCAAGGGTAGTTCAAAAAGGACCGCAGGCTTTCTGGTGGAGCAATGTAACCACTGATGAGGTTTCATATACCCAGTGCCTCCTGTGAAGGAGCATGGCCTACTTCTCCCTGATTTTTCTTTCCAGGGCATCTAGAGGGCTTTTTGTTTCGTAGATCCATGGCATTTAAAATATATCATTTTCGAAGGTCTTGCAGTGTAAGGCTGGCATCTGAGAGTATGTCTCAGCCTAACAAGTGTCTTCACCAATATTGTATGTCCATGTATGGGAAAAGCTTTGTAATTCTCTACTTGACCCATATGCAATCTGAAAGTTGGCAGGGGGTGAGGGGTGGCCTTAGAGGGAACCAACTGCCAGTGCCAGTAGTAGTATTGACACATTTGGGGATTTGAGGTCTTCTGACCTGTCTCTTCTGAATGTCAAGCATCTGTTGTACTTGATTTCTTTTCCCCATTTCCCACCTGGGTTCGTCTCTTCCCATATTCATTGCAGAGTATTCACAAGTGGTACCGGTTTTCACGGAAATAAGTACATACATCGCATTTATATTTTGAACAATTTTTATTACTAGTACAGGAAAAAACAATTTTTACTACTAATACAGAAAAAACAATTTTTACTACTAGTACAGAAAAAACAATTTTTACTACTAGTACAGAAAAAACAATTTTTACTACTAGTACAGGAAAGAACAAAAATTGACAAAAATTAACAAATGTTGGGGGAGATACAATTACAAGAAATCGTAGAAGTACTAACTAGTAAATAGTTATCCCTGGTCATCATTCAGTTACACTTGGGCTTAACCTGCCTTCTTTTAGCCCCTCTCCGAACTCCCTTTTCAGATGTGGGTTCTGGGAGCCCCTGCCTAATCTTGTCTGTGTTGGACGATAGACCAGTTTACTCACTCTAACACGAGGTAGATTCAAGTTGGCACCATTGCTGGGTCTGAATCCCAGGTTGTCCCTCTGGCCCCTGGTGGACCTGCACTTTTAATCTGCAGTCACCCTGGATCCATAACCCCCTGGGTAGGAAGGCACTTTCCCGTCTGGCCTCCAGTATTTCTCCTTTGAGCATTAGGCCATCAAAGTTAACCTTTCATTACCTCCTTCATCCCTTTATGAGGTTGCTCTAGTTCCATTTCCTTTTATCATCACTTTCTCTCCTGGTCTGTTTCCCTCAGGTTGGATGTGTCTCAAGTATGCCCACCAGCCAGTCATTAAGCTGACCGCACTCTTAAGCAAAGCTAGTCTTTTCTCCTTCCAAACCAGCATCCAGGCCCTGTCCTAATGTAGCCCTGTGGCTTGTGCTATCATCCTAGGAAACTCTGCACTTTATCAGTTCTTTCAAGTGGTATTTTCTCCATATTTCATGATTCCTCCTCCCGTGCTGCTTCTCACCAAGTTTCTATTTTTAAGGAATGCTACTTCGCCACTCACTTCTAGAGGGAAGCGAAATGCTGAACCCGTTAAAGAATCAAGCTCCTCTCAGTTGACGATACAAGTTCCTCCCATATCCCCAGGTTCACTTGGATAACTGATAACTCAGGTGCCTCACACCCCAGGCAGTGGTCTTAACAGAATACAATAAATACAATTTTACAATATCAAGATACATAAAACAACAATATTGAAATTACAGAAGTTACATATAGTTCAGGAGAAAACAACAGAAAACATTTCTACTAAGAGAGTAAGTGTAGAGGGGAGGTTTCTTCCTCCTCTTTACTAAGAGTTAATTTATTTTGAAAACATAGATCTTACAAATTAGCCAGAGGTTTTAACCTTTGGTCTGCTGGCTATGGACACTTTTGCTTGATAGTTTGTTAGTATTTTATTTATAAAAAATTTGGAGAACTTTTTCTTTTTGTTAAACTCAAAGGGTTTACTGATTTAGTGCTAAAAGTCAGTTATAAACTCTTGTCATTGCATGTTGGAGAAAAGAAATGGAATTTGTGTCAACACTTGGACTTTTGAAACTTTGTTAGTAGTGGTTGTTTTCTATTTCACCCATCATACACCTGCTTGAAAACAACTCCTTTCTATTCTTTTGTCGTTGTCAGAAATTCTAAAGTTTTGAATCCATGGCCAATCCAAAGTCTATGCTGTGCAATGAATAGAAGTGAAATACCAGGGCATAGATGGTAATAAAAAAGTCTTTTAACCATTCCTTCTTTTTTGAATTTTCCCATCACAACTATTCTAAATTTTTACCAATCACTCCAAAATCTATGGATCTCTTCCACTTGGTCTCATCTCAGAAAATATATTTTCCTTATAATCACAGAAAAAAAATCACGTGGATTGTGATTTTCTTCAACTTGAAGATCGTATAGCATAATAGAAAGGGATACAGGTTTTGGAGATAGACAAATTGGGATTCGAATTCTGACTCTGCTACATATTGTGTAATCTCAGACAAGTTATTTGGTCTCTATAAGCCTTCCAGGATTGTTGTAAGGGTGAAATGAAATTGGGTAAGGTGATTAGCATGATGCCAGACATATAAACGCTCAATAAATAGAAGCTAGTAATTGTTTCAGTTCTGGAGCTATACACTTTCTTCCTTTATCCTCTTTAAAAATCAAGTCTTCCAAAGACACAACCCTCTTAATCTCCAGAAAATTATTCTATCGTTGTTATATTTGTTGTAATTTTAAACTTTGCCACTCCTCCTTACTTTATAAGTGTACAAAAAATCTACAGTATCCGAAAACATTTCCTTTAACCAACCCAAGATATGACCCTAACTCCTTCCCTCAATGATGGGCAATTTGTGGAAAGAGTAAGTCTCCATCCAGTTAGTCCTACATATTATCTTCCGGCTTCCAGCAATTATTCTTGTACTCAAAAATTTTCAGAAAAGCCTTCAAGGCAGCATTCTTTCTCAGTATTTTTCTCATTCAACTTCTTTCTTAATATTTTTACACCAGTAACAGCATATATATGAAACAGCTTAGAGATTTTTCTATAGTTTGGACCTCTGTAATGCCCCTATTTAATTTTTTGTTCTGTTATTTACTCAATCTTGCTAATATCTATTTTTATTATTGGACTGTCAAGCCTTATTGCATCTTATTTCTCATTGCAGCAACCATCTCAGCAAATTTAAAAACTCATTAAAAGGTCTTCACTAGAAAATATCCTTACTAAGATCAAGTTTAGCAGTACATGCATGAGAGTTTCTTTTCTGTGTTTTTCATTAGGGATGCTGCCTCTTATATAACAATTCATAACTCTTTCGTGTATACTTCACTTCTCAATTTTCTGCCTACTTTTCCATAAACCTCCATCTTAGCTTGAGCTACCAGAGGATTCTGGTGGACTCAACTTTTCTCTGAATCTGTAGTCTCTATTCCGTTATTTGTTGTTTAATATTAACCATATTAACTTCTGACATTCTATATTAAATCTACAACTTCAATTAAGTCAAATTTATCTCAGAGATTTTACTTGGACTCACCTCCATCTGCTCACTGGGATCCATATTAATGACCCTTGTTAAAATGGTGCATTCTTTCAAACTAAGCACATAATTTGAATTTTTATTCATATGCTAAAAAAGCAGGGTAGGTAGGACATTGCTGTTCAATTACCATTTCCCCTGCCTTTATCACTAGAATTTGTATCTGTCTGGCTTTAAAATCAATATTCTTCCAGTTTGACCCATCATGAGATTGGCTGGGATTCTCAGTTTGAGACCTCCTGATTCACCTGTTCATTCATCTTGTAACCAGTCTGCCTTTCATCAGACACCTGGAATTTCTAACATTCCCGCTGTACTTTGAGATGCCATCGCCTGCCCTTACTCACTCTTCTGGCCCGCTGGACCACGTCTCCTCTACTACACACTCCCACTGGTCGAGACCGCTCACCTGCCCTTCTACTCCCGGACTGGTTTCATCATCTCTCCTTCTTGGCCTCTCTGCTGCACACATAGCAAAGGAACTTTCCTACCTGAGCCATGCAAAATTCTTGTTGGTGTGTGTGAACCTTCTAGGTGGATTCATAGTCTTCTCTGCTGGGTGCTCCTTTCTTTCTACCCCACCAACACCTCATCCTAATTTAGTCAACAATGCTTGAGACATACTGCTCCACCCAACGACCAGTGCTCACTCCCTGCCAGACTGGTTTATTGCTGGGACCTGCAAACATAGCTCACTGTAACCTTCAGTCTTTCCATTCACACCCCTTTGCTGCACACCACTGTGACACAGCTCTGGGGAAGCCTCTTCCTTTGGTTCTCTATAACATTTTCCTGTCCCACAAATTTACCTCAGCCCTCCCTCTTAGCTCTGTGACTTCAAGTCGTGCCTGACACCACTGCCCACAATCTCAACCTGCAGGGAACCAAAGGTAATGCCATCTGCTCTTGCTCTTCCCCTCCCTGCCTGGCTATCATCTGTCTTCCCAGTGATCCCCATCAGAGTTGTCTGTCTCATCTGCCACTGTCCGCTGTGTGGAAATGCTATCATGTTCTCCCCACTCACATCCACGTTACATGAAGAACACTCAGCCAATGCAATTTGCCTAGGCTGTATAATTAAGCATATTCTACTTAAGGACCACAATGATATTGCCTCATCTTATCATTACTGGAGAATCCGAATCACAGGTGCCTTCCGCACTAGACATAAACCTCTCTGTCTGCGTTGTCTACGGTGCTATTCTACAATGTCTAACACACTAAAATCTGATGCCCTATATACCCCGACTCACTACTATGACACATTAAACTCTCATGCCCCGGGTACCTCGAGAATCACATAACACAACCCTGAACTCATGTCCATCGCCGTGAAACCCATATACCCATACGTCCAAACGCAGAGCTCAACCCCACTTTTAAAGTGGCACCCCTACCACATCCTCGTCCACATCATCCCAGTAGAAAAAGGCTGTGCAAACAGCCCGGACCTGCAAATGTGACACCCAGAAATCATCCCTGTTACAGAAAAGGAAATTTTGTAGCTACCCTTGTGACACTGATCTAGGGAAAAGAATTATCCTGACCGCCTTCATTTTCCTATCATCAGGGGACTTTTTTTTTTTTTTTTTTCTTTTTTTTTTACCACATCTTTCCTCCACTGCCTTGACACACCCGTCAGCATGGCGTCCTTTCTGGAGCTTCACCGTGCCCTTCGTCCTCGGGACACTTGTCTTTCAGTTTGCTTTGTTCTCCTGTCTTATAAGGACGCATGGTTCCTCATACCGTTCAGGGTTGGGTCTTGTCCCTTCTGCCCCTTCCTCGCAGCAGACATCTTTTTGGCTGCTATGCGCTCACGGTCCAACCAGACATCTTCCTTTGGGTCTCCACTGCCAACTGCCTCCACTTTCCTCCTCAAGCATCCTCCGCTCTGAGACCAGCACGTCTGTGCTCCATTCCTTCCCCACTGGCAGTGAAGCCGACCCCACCGCCATCTGTCCTGGTACCTGCTAGGCTACATCCAAAGCTCGCTGTCTGCCTGGTAGGGTCCTTTTGTCCCATGTCTGGCACTCTGCACTCTCCACTCTGCTGCCCCGTGTACCCCGAGTCCGTCGTTCGTGTGCTCATGCTTGCCTTCTCTGGCCCGCTCTGCCCTCTGCCCCTTCCACCCAGTGATCCTCACCCGAGGATGCATGAGCCCCAAGGCGGCCTATCACCAACATCGTTCGGGTGTGTTTTGGTGATGTTGTTTGTTTCCAAATTTGTTGTTTCCTTCAGAGCAGAGCACTGCTCCCCCGCTGAGATGTTTTGATAGGCCTCCCCGGGGACCATGCCCTCAGCCCACCCTCGGGTGAAACCACCCCTCCCACCCCCGGGAAGAATCACTGCTGTGGATTCCCAACCTGACCCATGGAATGGACCGCCCCGCTCTCTCTCCTGCCGTCCACCAGCTTCCACTGACCCTTGATGCTGAAGGTCCCCAGCCCGCCTGTCCCCGCACTCACACACCCCCGGCCCTCTCGTCTTGGAACCGTCGCATTCTTTCTTAAGTGGACCCCTTCATAGCCACCAGGCCCCAATCCAGACTCTGCATTGGAGCGTGCGGCTTCCCACGTCCCACCCTCACACCGTCCTGGCGGCGCACCTGTAGGACGCTCAGGCCTTGGCACAGTCTCTTAGGTCTCCGTCTTGTCAATCTGTTCCCCCTTGGTCCTCACGCCCATCTCCTCTCCAACAATCAGACCTCTGCCTGCCTTCTGCCTTTTCTGTACCCTCCTTCCTGAGTCCCCTGCGGTTGGTTTCCCCAGTCTTCTCAGCCATGGCTAAACCCCTAGTCAGGTCCCCAGCATGGGTGTGATTAGCGCCACAAGCTCACAGAGGGTTGGCTTTCTCAGATCCTGTGGCCTGGCTGCTGTCCGCGCCACCCCCCAGAGAGAGTCCCCTGAGCCACCGCTGGCCTCGTGCCCGTCCGCGTACTAGCCCCGCCCCCCCGCCCCCGAGATCGGAACCCAGAGCCGAACCCCACCTCTCTCCTGCCACCCCTTCCCCAGGACCTTGTCTGTGGACCTGGCTGTGCAAAGCTTCCAGGACCTGCTACTGTGGCTCCGTGGAACGTTGCTTGATTCCACTGAGACCCCTTTGTTGCACACCCTCCTGACATTGTCCTCGGGAAATGCTTTCTCTCTTTCTCCTTCCTTTTTCCGTCACCAGGGGACTTTTTTTTTTTCTTTTTTTTCTTTTTTTTTTCATCTACCACACTTCTTTCCTCCCACGTGCCTTGACTACACCCGTCAGCATGGCGTCCTTTCTGGAGCTTCACCGTGCCCTTCGTCCTCGGGGACACTTGTCTTTCAGTTTGCTTTGTTCTCCTGTCTTATAAGGACGCATGGTTCCTCATACCGTTCAGGGTTGGGTCTTGTCCCTTCTGCCCCTTCCTCGCAGCAGACATCTTTTTGGCTGCTATGCGCTCACGGTCCAACCAGACATCTTCCTTTGGGTCTCCACTGCCAACTGCCTCCACTTTCCTCCTCAAGCATCCTCCGCTCTGAGACCAGCACGTCTGTGCTCCATTCCTTCCCCACTGGCAGTGAAGCCGACCCCACCGCCATCTGTCCTGGTACCTGCTAGGCTACATCCAAAGCTCGCTGTCTGCCTGGTAGGGTCCTTTTGTCCCATGTCTGGCACTCTGCACTCTGCTGCCCCGTGTACCCCGAGTCCGTCGTTCGTGTGCTCATGCTTGCCTTCTCTGGCCCGCTCTGCCCTCTGCCCCTTCCACCCAGTGATCCTCACCCGAGGATGCATGAGCCCCAAGGCGGCCTATCACCAACATCGTTCGGGTGTGTTTTGGTGATGTTGTTTGTTTCCAAATTTGTTGTTTCCTTCAGAGCAGAGCACTGCTCCCCCGCTGAGATGTTTTGATAGGCCTCCCCGGGGACCATGCCCTCAGCCCACCCTCGGGTGAAACCACCCCTCCCACCCCCGGGAAGAATCACTGCTGTGGATTCCCAACCTGACCCATGGAATGGACCGCCCCGCTCTCTCTCCTGCCGTCCACCAGCTTCCACTGACCCTTGATGCTGAAGGTCCCCAGCCCGCCTGTCCCCGCACTCACACACCCCCGGCCCTCTCGTCTTGGAACCGTCGCATTCTTTCTTAAGTGGACCCCTTCATAGCCACCAGGCCCCAATCCAGACTCTGCATTGGAGCGTGCGGCTTCCCACGTCCCACCCTCACACCGTCCTGGCGGCGCACCTGTAGGACGCTCAGGCCTTGGCACAGTCTCTTAGGTCTCCGTCTTGTCAATCTGTTCCCCCTTGGTCCTCACGCCCATCTCCTCTCCAACAATCAGACCTCTGCCTGCCTTCTGCCTTTTCTGTACCCTCCTTCCTGAGTCCCCTGCGGTTGGTTTCCCCAGTCTTCTCAGCCATGGCTAAACCCCTAGTCAGGTCCCCAGCATGGGTGTGATTAGCGCCACAAGCTCACAGAGGGTTGGCTTTCTCAGATCCTGTGGCCTGGCTGCTGTCCGCGCCACCCCCCAGAGAGAGTCCCCTGAGCCACCGCTGGCCTCGTGCCCGTCCGCGTACTAGCCCCGCCCCCCCGCCCCCGAGATCGGAACCCAGAGCCGAACCCCACCTCTCTCCTGCCACCCCTTCCCCAGGACCTTGTCTGTGGACCTGGCTGTGCAAAGCTTCCAGGACCTGCTACTGTGGCTCCGTGGAACGTTGCTTGATTCCACTGAGACCCCTTTGTTGCACACCCTCCTGACATTGTCCTCGGGAAATGCTTTCTCTCTTTCTCCTTCCTTTTTCCGTCACCAGGGGACTTTTTTTTTTTCTTTTTTTTCTTTTTTTTTTTCATCTACCACACTTCTTTCCTCCCACGTGCCTTGACTACACCCGTCAGCATGGCGTCCTTTCTGGAGCTTCACCGTGCCCTTCGTCCTCGGGACACTTGTCTTTCAGTTTGCTTTGTTCTCCTGTCTTATAAGGACGCATGGTTCCTCATACCGTTCAGGGTTGGGTCTTGTCCCTTCTGCCCCTTCCTCGCAGCAGACATCTTTTTGGCTGCTATGCGCTCACGGTCCAACCAGACATCTTCCTTTGGGTCTCCACTGCCAACTGCCTCCACTTTCCTCCTCAAGCATCCTCCGCTCTGAGACCAGCACGTCTGTGCTCCATTCCTTCCCCACTGGCAGTGAAGCCGACCCCACCGCCATCTGTCCTGGTACCTGCTAGGCTACATCCAAAGCTCGCTGTCTGCCTGGTAGGGTCCTTTTGTCCCATGTCTGGCACTCTGCACTCTCCACTCTGCTGCCCCGTGTACCCCGAGTCCGTCGTTCGTGTGCTCATGCTTGCCTTCTCTGGCCCGCTCTGCCCTCTGCCCCTTCCACCCAGTGATCCTCACCCGAGGATGCATGAGCCCCAAGGCGGCCTATCACCAACATCGTTCGGGTGTGTTTTGGTGATGTTGTTTGTTTCCAAATTTGTTGTTTCCTTCAGAGCAGAGCACTGCTCCCCCGCTGAGATGTTTTGATAGGCCTCCCCGGGGACCATGCCCTCAGCCCACCCTCGGGTGACCACCCCTCCCACCCCCGGGAAGAATCACTGCTGTGGATTCCCAACCTGACCCATGGAATGGACCGCCCGCTCTCTCTCCTGCCGTCCACCAGCTTCCACTGACCCTTGATGCTGAAGGTCCCCAGCCCGCCTGTCCCCGCACTCACACACCCCCGGCCCTCTCGTCTTGGAACCGTCGCATTCTTTCTTAAGTGGACCCTTCATAGCCACCAGCCCAATCCAGACTCTGCATGGAGCGTGCGGCTTCCCCGTCCCACCCTCACACCGTCCTGGCGGCGCACCTGTAGGACGCTCAGGCCTTGGCACAGTCTCTTTAGGTCTCCGTCTTGTCAATCTGTTCCCCCTTGGTCCTCACGCCCATCTCCTTTCCAACAATCAGACCTCTGCCTGCCTTCTGCCTTTTCTGTACCCTCCTTCCTGAGTCCCCTGCGGTTGGTTTCCCCAGTCTTCTCAGCCATGGCTAAACCCCTAGTCAGGTCCCAGCATGGGTGTGATTAGCGCCACAAGCTCACAGAGGGTTGGCTTTCTCAGATCCTGTGGCCTGGCTGCTGTCCGCGCCACCCCCCAGAGAGAGTCCCCTGAGCCACCGCTGGCCTCGTGCCCGTCCGCGTACTAGCCCCGCCCCCCGCCCCCGAGATCGGAACCCAGAGCCGAACCCCACCTCTCTCCTGCCACCCTTCCCCAGGACCTTGTCTGTGGACCTGGCTGTGCAAAGCTTCCAGGACCTGCTACTGTGGCTCCGTGGAACGTTGCTTGATTCCACTGAGACCCCTTTGTTGCACACCCTCCTGACATTGTCCTCGGGAAATGCTTCCTCTCTTTCTCCTTCCTTTTCCGTCACCAGGGGACTTTTTTTTTTTTCTTTTTTTTCTTTTTTTTTTTTTCATCTACCACACTTCTTTCCTCCCACGTGCCTTGACTACACCCGTCAGCATGGCGTCCTTTCTGGAGCTTCACCGTGCCCTTCGTCCTCGGGACACTTGTCTTTCAGTTTGCTTTGTTCTCCTGTCTTATAAGGACGCATGGTTCCTATACCGTTCAGGGTTGGGTCTTGTCCCTTCTGCCCCTTCCTCGCAGCAGACATCTTTTTGGCTGCTATGCGCTCACGGTCCAACCAGACATCTTCCTTTGGGTCTCCACTGCCACTGCCTCCACTTTCCTCCTCAAGCATCCTCCGCTCTGAGACCAGCACGTCTGTGCTCCATTCCTTCCCCACTGGCAGTGAAGCCGACCCCACCGGCCATCTGTCCTGGTACCTGCTAGCTACATCCAAAGCTCGCTGTCTGCCTGGTAGGGTCCTTTTGTCCATGTCTGGCACTTGCACTCTCCACTCTGCTGCCCCGTGTACCCCGAGTCCGTCGTTCGTGTGCTCATGCTTGCCTTCTCTGGCCCGCTCTGCCCTCTGCCCCTTCCACCCAGTGATTCCTCACCCGAGGATGCATGAGCCCCAAGGCGGCCTATCACCAACATCGTTCGGTGTGTTTTGGTGATGTTGTTTGTTTCCAAATTTGTTGTTCCTTCAGAGCAGAGCACTGCTCCCCCGCTGAGATGTTTTGATAGGCCTCCCCGGGGACCATGCCCTCAGCCCACCCTCGGGTGAAACCACCCCCCCCACCCCCGGGAAGAATCACTGCTGTGGATTCCCAACCTGACCCATGGAATGGACCGCCCCGCTCTCTCTCCTGCCGTCCACCAGCTTCCACTGACCCTTGATGCTGAAGTCCCCAGCCCGCCTGTCCCCGCACTCACACACCCCGGCCCTCTCGTCTTGGAACCGTCGCATTCTTTCTTAAGTGGACCCCTTCATAGCCACCAGGCCCCAATCCAGACTCTGCATTGGAGCGTGCGGCTTCCCCCGTCCCACCCTCACACCGTCCTGGCGGCGCACCTGTAGGACGCTCAGGCCTTGGCACAGTCTCTTAGGTCTCCGTCTTGTCAATCTGTTCCCCCTTGGTCCTCACGCCCATCTCCTCTCCAACAATCAGACCTCTGCCTGCCTTCTGCCTTTTCTGTACCCTCCTTCCTGAGTCCCCTGCGGTTGGTTTCCCCAGTCTTCTCAGCCATGGCTAAACCCCTAGTCAGGTCCCCAGCATGGGTGTGATTAGCGCCACAAGCTCACAGAGGGTTGGCTTTCTCAGATCCTGTGGCCTGGCTGCTGTCCGCGCCACCCCCCAGAGAGAGTCCCCTGAGCCACCGCTGGCCTCGTGCCCGTCCGCGTTACTAGCCCCGCCCCCCCGCCCCCGAGATCGGAACCCAGACCGAACCCCACCTCTCTCCTGCCACCCCTTCCCCAGGACCTTGTCTGTGGACCTGGCTGTGCAAAGCTTCCAGGACCTGCTACTGTGGCTCCGTGGAACGTTGCTTGATTCCACTGAGACCCCTTTGTTGCACACCCTCCTGACATTGTCCTCGGGAAAATGCTTTCTCTCTTCTCCTTCCTTTTTCCGTCACCAGGGGACTTTTTTTTTTTTCTTTTTTTTTCTTTTTTTTTTCATCTACCACACTTCTTTCCTCCCACGTGCCTTGACTACACCCGTCAGCATGGCGTCCTTTCTGGAGCTTCACCGTGCCCTTCGTCCTCGGGGGACACTTGTCTTTCAGTTTGCTTTGTTCTCCTGTCTTATAAGGACGCATGGTTCCTCATACCGTTCAGGGTTGGGTCTTGTCCCTTCTGCCCCTTCCTCGCAGCAGACATCTTTTTGGCTGCTATGCGCTCACGGTCCAACCAGACATCTTCCTTTGGGTCTCCACTGCCAACTGCCTCCACTTTCCTCCTCAAGCATCCTCCGCTCTGAGACCAGCACGTCTGTGCTCCATTCCTTCCCACTGGCAGTGAAGCCGACCCCACCGCCATCTGTCCTGGTACCTGCTAGGCTACATCCAAAGCTCGCTGTCTGCCTGGTAGGGTCCTTTTGTCCCATGTCTGGCACTCTGCACTCTCCACTCTGCTGCCCCGTGTACCCCGAGTCCGTCGTTCGTGTGCTCATGCTTGCCTTCTCTGGCCCGCTCTGCCCTCTGCCCCTTCCACCCAGTGATCCTCACCCGAGGATGCATGAGCCCCAAGGCGGCCTATCACCAACATCGTTCGGGTGTGTTTTGGTGATGTTGTTGTTTCCAAATTTGTTGTTTCCTTCAGAGCAGAGCACTGCTCCCCCGCTGAGATGTTTTGATAGGCCTCCCCGGGGACCATGCCCTCAGCCCACCCTCGGGTGAAACCACCCCTCCCACCCCCGGGAAGAATCACTGCTGTGGATTCCCAACCTGACCCATGGAATGGACCGCCCCGCTCTCTCTCCTGCCGTCCACCAGCTTCCACTGACCCTTGATGCTGAAGGTCCCCAGCCCGCCTGTCCCCGCACTCACACACCCCCGGCCCTCTCGTCTTGGAACCGTCGCATTCTTTCTTAAGTGGACCCCTTCATAGCCACCAGGCCCCAATCCAGACTCTGCATTGGAGCGTGCGGCTTCCCCGTCCCACCCTCACACCGTCCTGGCGGCGCACCTGTAGGACGCTCAGGCCTTGGCACAGTCTCTTAGGTCTCCGTCTTGTCAATCTGTTTTGGTCCTCACGCCCATCTCCTCTCCAACAATCAGACCTCTGCCTGCCTTCTGCCTTTTCTGTACCCTCCTTCCTGAGTCCCCTGCGGTTGGTTTCCCAGTCTTCTCAGCCATGGCTAAACCCTAGTCAGGTCCCCAGCATGGGTGTGATTAGCGCCACAAGCTCACAGAGGGTTGGCTTTCTCAGATCCTGTGGCCTGGCTGCTGTCCGCGCCACCCCCAGAGAGAGTCCCCTGAGCCACCGCTGGCCTCGTGCCCGTCCGCGTACTAGCCCCGCCCCCGCCCCCGAGATCGGAACCCAGAGCCGAACCCCACCTCTCTCCTGCCACCCCTTCCCCAGGACCTTGTCTGTGGACCTGGCTGTGCAAAGCTTCCAGGACCTGCTACTGTGGCTCCGTGGAACGTTGCTTGATTCCACTGAGACCCCTTTGTTGCACACCCTCCTGACATTGTCCTCGGGAAATGCTTTCTCTCTTTCTCCTTCCTTTTTCCGTCACCAGGGGACTTTTTTTTTTTTTCTTTTTTTTCTTTTTTTTTTTCATCTACCACACTTCTTTCCTCCCACGTGCCTTGACTACACCCGTCAGCATGGCGTCCTTTCTGGAGCTTCACCGTGCCCTTCGTCCTCGGGGACACTTGTCTTTCAGTTTGCTTTGTTCTCCTGTCTTATAAGGACGCATGGTTCCTCATACCGTTCAGGGTTGGGTCTTGTCCCTTCTGCCCCTTCCTCGCAGCAGACATCTTTTTGGCTGCTATGCGCTCACGGTCCAACCAGACATCTTCCTTTGGGTCTCCACTGCCAACTGCCTCCACTTTCCTCCTCAAGCATCCTCCGCTCTGAGACCAGCACGTCTGTGCTCCATTCCTTCCCCACTGGCAGTGAAGCCGACCCCACCGCCATCTGTCCTGGTACCTGCTAGGCTACATCCAAAGCTCGCTGTCTGCCTGGTAGGGTCCTTTTGTCCCATGTCTGGCACTCTGCACTCTCCACTCTGCTGCCCCGTGTACCCCGAGTCCGTCGTTCGTGTGCTCATGCTTGCCTTCTCTGGCCCGCTCTGCCCTCTGCCCCTTCCACCCAGTGATCCTCACCCGAGGATGCATGAGCCCCAAGGCGGCCTATCACCAACATCGTTCGGGTGTGTTTTGGTGATGTTGTTTGTTTCCAAATTTGTTGTTTCCTTCAGAGCAGAGCACTGCTCCCCCGCTGAGATGTTTTGATAGGCCTCCCCGGGGACCATGCCCTCAGCCCACCCTCGGGTGAAACCACCCCTCCCACCCCCGGGAAGAATCACTGCTGTGGATTCCCAACCTGACCCATGGAATGGACCGCCCCGCTCTCTCTCCTGCCGTCCACCAGCTTCCACTGACCCTTGATGCTGAAGGTCCCCAGCCCGCCTGTCCCCGCACTCACACACCCCCGGCCCTCTCGTCTTGGAACCGTCGCATTCTTTCTTAAGTGGACCCCTTCATAGCCACCAGGCCCCAATCCAGACTCTGCATTGGAGCGTGCGGCTTCCCCGTCCCACCCTCACACCGTCCTGGCGGCGCACCTGTAGGACGCTCAGGCCTTGGCACAGTCTCTTAGGTCTCCGTCTTGTCAATCTGTTCCCCCTTGGTCCTCACGCCCATCTCCTTTCCAACAATCAGACCTCTGCCTGCCTTCTGCCTTTTCTGTACCCTCCTTCCTGAGTCCCCTGCGGTTGGTTTCCCCAGTCTTCTCAGCCAGCCATGGCTAAACCCCTAGTCAGGTCCCAGCATGGGTGTGATTAGCGCCACAAGCTCACAGAGGGTTGGCTTTCTCAGATCCTGTGGCCTGGCTGCTGTCCGCGCCACCCCCCAGAGAGAGTCCCCTGAGCCACCGCTGGCCTCGTGCCCGTCCGCGTACTAGCCCCGCCCCCCGCCCCCGAGATCGGAACCCAGAGCCGAACCCCACCTCTCTCCTGCCACCCCTTCCCCAGGACCTTGTCTGTGGACCTGGCTGTGCAAAGCTTCCAGGACCTGCTACTGTGGCTCCGTGGAACGTTGCTTGATTCCACTGAGACCCCTTTGTTGCACACCCTCCTGACATTGTCCTCGGGAAATGCTTTCTCTCTTTCTCCTTCCTTTTTCCGTCACCAGGGGACTTTTTTTTTTTCTTTTTTTTCTTTTTTTTTTTTCATCTACCACACTTCTTTCCTCCCACGTGCCTTGACTACACCCGTCAGCATGGCGTCCTTTCTGGAGCTTCACCGTGCCCTTCGTCCTCGGGGACACTTGTCTTTCAGTTTGCTTTGTTCTCCTGTCTTATAAGGACGCATGGTTCCTCATACCGTTCAGGGTTGGGTCTTGTCCCTTCTGCCCCTTCCTCGCAGCAGACATCTTTTTGGCTGCTATGCGCTCACGGTCCAACCAGACATCTTCCTTTGGGTCTCCACTGCCAACTGCCTCCACTTTCCTCCTCAAGCATCCTCCGCTCTGAGACCAGCACGTCTGTGCTCCATTTTTCCCCACTGGCAGTGAAGCCGACCCCACCGCCATCTGTCCTGGTACCTGCTAGGCTACATCCAAAGCTCGCTGTCTGCCTGGTAGGGTCCTTTTGTCCCATGTCTGGCACTCTGCACTCTCCACTCTGCTGCCCCGTGTACCCCGAGTCCGTCGTTCGTGTGCTCATGCTTGCCTTCTCTGGCCCGCTCTGCCCTCTGCCCCTTCCACCCAGTGATCCTCACCCGAGGATGCATGAGCCCCAAGGCGGCCTATCACCAACATCGTTCGGGTGTGTTTTGGTGATGTTGTTTGTTTCCAAATTTGTTGTTTCCTTCAGAGCAGAGCACTGCTCCCCCGCTGAGATGTTTTGATAGGCCTCCCCGGGGACCATGCCCTCAGCCCACCCTCGGGTGAAACCACCCCTCCCACCCCCGGGAAGAATCACTGCTGTGGATTCCCAACCTGACCCATGGAATGGACCGCCCCGCTCTCTCTCCTGCCGTCCACCAGCTTCCACTGACCCTTGATGCTGAAGGTCCCCAGCCCGCCTGTCCCGCACTCACACACCCCCGGCCCTCTCGTCTTGGAACCGTCGCATTCTTTCTTAAGTGGACCCCTTCATAGCCACCAGGCCCCAATCCAGACTCTGCATTGGAGCGTGCGGCTTCCCACGTCCCACCCTCACACCGTCCTGGCGGCGCACCTGTAGGACGCTCAGGCCTTGGCACAGTCTCTTAGGTCTCCGTCTTGTCAATCTGTTCCCCCT
This sequence comes from Eonycteris spelaea, assembly GCA_003508835.1. Taxonomy (NCBI): domain Eukaryota; kingdom Metazoa; phylum Chordata; class Mammalia; order Chiroptera; family Pteropodidae; genus Eonycteris; species Eonycteris spelaea. Next base: position 33,221 of record PUFA01000310.1, on the reverse strand, counting down.
TGGTCCTCACGCCCATCTCCTCTCCAACAATCAGACCTCTGCCTGCCTTCTGCCTTTTCTGTACCCTCCTTCCTGAGTCCCCTGCGGTTGGTTTCCCCAGTCTTCTCAGCCATGGCTAAACCCTAGTCAGGTCCCCAGCATGGGTGTGATTAGCGCCACAAGCTCACAGAGGGTTGGCTTTCTCAGATCCTGTGGCCTGGCTGCTGTCCGCGCCACCCCCCAGAGAGAGTCCCCTGAGCCACCGCTGGCCTCGTGCCCGTCCGCGTACTAGCCCCGCCCCCCCGCCCCGAGATCGGAACCCAGAGCCGAACCCCACCTCTCTCCTGCCACCCCTTCCCCAGGACCTTGTCTGTGGACCTGGCTGTGCAAAGCTTCCAGGACCTGCTACTGTGGCTCCGTGGAACGTTGCTTGATTCCACTGAGACCCCTTTGTTGCACACCCTCCTGACATTGTCCTCGGGAAATGCTTTCTCTCTTTCTCCTTCCTTTTTCCGTCACCAGGGGACTTTTTTTTTTCTTTTTTTTCTTTTTTTTTTCATCTACCACACTTCTTTCCTCCCACGTGCCTTGACTACACCCGTCAGCATGGCGTCCTTTCTGGAGCTTCACCGTGCCCTTCGTCCTCGGGGACACTTGTCTTTCAGTTTGCTTTGTTCTCCTGTCTTATAAGGACGCATGGTTCCTCATACCGTTCAGGGTTGGGTCTTGTCCCTTCTGCCCCTTCCTCGCAGCAGACATCTTTTTGGCTGCTATGCGCTCACGGTCCAACCAGACATCTTCCTTTGGGTCTCCACTGCCAACTGCCTCCACTTTCCTCCTCAAGCATCCTCCGCTCTGAGACCAGCACGTCTGTGCTCCATTCCTTCCCCACTGGCAGTGAAGCCGACCCCACCGCCATCTGTCCTGGTACCTGCTAGGCTACATCCAAAGCTCGCTGTCTGCCTGGTAGGGTCCTTTTGTCCCATGTCTGGCACTCTGCACTCTCCACTCTGCTGCCCCGTGTACCCCGAGTCCGTCGTTCGTGTGCTCATGCTTGCCTTCTCTGGCCCGCTCTGCCCTCTGCCCCTTCCACCCAGTGATCCTCACCCGAGGATGCATGAGCCCCAAGGCGGCCTATCACCAACATCGTTCGGGTGTGTTTTGGTGATGTTGTTTGTTTCCAAATTTGTTGTTTCCTTCAGAGCAGAGCACTGCTCCCCCGCTGAGATGTTTTGATAGGCCTCCCCGGGGACCATGCCCTCAGCCCACCCTCGGGTGAAACCACCCTCCCACCCCCGGGAAGAATCACTGCTGTGGATTCCCAACCTGACCCATGGAATGGACCGCCCCGCTCTCTCTCCTGCCGTCCACCAGCTTCCACTGACCCTTGATGCTGAAGGTCCCCAGCCCGCCTGTCCCCGCACTCACACACCCCCGGCCCTCTCGTCTTGGAACCGTCGCATTCTTTCTTAAGTGGACCCCTTCATAGCCACCAGGCCCCAATCCAGACTCTGCATTGGAGCGTGCGGCTTCCCACGTCCCACCCTCACACCGTCCTGGCGGCGCACCTGTAGGACGCTCAGGCCTTGGCACAGTCTCTTAGGTCTCCGTCTTGTCAATCTGTTCCCCCTTGGTCCTCACGCCCATCTCCTCTCCAACAATCAGACCTCTGCCTGCCTTCTGCCTTTTCTGTACCCTCCTTCCTGAGTCCCCTGCGGTTGGTTTCCCCAGTCTTCTCAGCCATGGCTAAACCCCTAGTCAGGTCCCCAGCATGGGTGTGATTAGCGCCACAAGCTCACAGAGGGTTGGCTTTCTCAGATCCTGTGGCCTGGCTGCTGTCCGCGCCACCCCCCAGAGAGAGTCCCCTGAGCCACCGCTGGCCTCGTGCCCGTCCGCGTACTAGCCCCGCCCCCCGCCCCCGAGATCGGAACCCAGAGCCGAACCCCACCTCTCTCCTGCCACCCCTTCCCCAGGACCTTGTCTGTGGACCTGGCTGTGCAAAGCTTCCAGGACCTGCTACTGTGGCTCCGTGGAACGTTGCTTGATTCCACTGAGACCCCTTTGTTGCACACCCTCCTGACATTGTCCTCGGGAAATGCTTTCTCTCTTCTCTTCCTTTTTCCGTCACCAGGGGACTTTTTTTTTTTTCTTTTTTTTCTTTTTTTTTTTCATCTACCACACTTCTTTCCTCCCACGTGCCTTGACTACACCCGTCAGCATGGCGTCCTTTCTGGAGCTTCACCGTGCCCTTCGTCCTCGGGGACACTTGTCTTTCAGTTTGCTTTGTTCTCCTGTCTTATAAGGACGCATGGTTCCTCATACCGTTCAGGGTTGGGTCTTGTCCCTTCTGCCCCTTCCTCGCAGCAGACATCTTTTTGGCTGCTATGCGCTCACGGTCCAACCAGACATCTTCCTTTGGGTCTCCACTGCCAACTGCCTCCACTTTCCTCCTCAAGCATCCTCCGCTCTGAGACCAGCACGTCTGTGCTCCATTCCTTCCCCACTGGCAGTGAAGCCGACCCCACCGCCATCTGTCCTGGTACCTGCTAGGCTACATCCAAAGCTCGCTGTCTGCCTGGTAGGGTCCTTTTGTCCCATGTCTGGCACTCTGCACTCTCCACTCTGCTGCCCCGTGTACCCCGAGTCCGTCGTTCGTGTGCTCATGCTTGCCTTCTCTGGCCCGCTCTGCCCTCTGCCCCTTCCACCCAGTGATCCTCACCCGAGGATGCATGAGCCCCAAGGCGGCCTATCACCAACATCGTTCGGGTGTGTTTTGGTGATGTTGTTTGTTTCCAAATTTGTTGTTTCCTTCAGAGCAGAGCACTGCTCCCCCGCTGAGATGTTTTGATAGGCCTCCCCGGGGACCATGCCCTCAGCCCACCCTCGGGTGAAACCACCCCTCCCACCCCCGGGAAGAATCACTGCTGTGGATTCCCAACCTGACCCATGGAATGGACCGCCCCGCTCTCTCTCCTGCCGTCCACCAGCTTCCACTGACCCTTGATGCTGAAGGTCCCCAGCCCGCCTGTCCCCGCACTCACACACCCCCGGCCCTCTCGTCTTGGAACCGTCGCATTCTTTCTTAAGTGGACCCCTTCATAGCCACCAGGCCCCAATCCAGACTCTGCATTGGAGCGTGCGGCTTCCCCGTCCCACCCTCACACCGTCCTGGCGGCGCACCTGTAGGACGCTCAGGCCTTGGCACAGTCTCTTAGGTCTCCGTCTTGTCAATCTGTTCCCCCTTGGTCCTCACGCCCATCTCCTCTCCAACAATCAGACCTCTGCCTGCCTTCTGCCTTTTCTGTACCCTCCTTCCTGAGTCCCCTGCGGTTGGTTTCCCCAGTCTTCTCAGCCATGGCTAAACCCCTAGTCAGGTCCCCAGCATGGGTGTGATTAGCGCCACAAGCTCACAGAGGGTTGGCTTTCTCAGATCCTGTGGCCTGGCTGCTGTCCGCGCCACCCCCCAGAGAGAGTCCCCTGAGCCACCGCTGGCCTCGTGCCCGTCCGCGTACTAGCCCCGCCCCCCCGCCCGAGATCGGAACCCAGAGCCGAACCCCACCTCTCTCCTGCCACCCCTTCCCCAGGACCTTGTCTGTGGACCTGGCTGTGCAAAGCTTCCAGGACCTGCTACTGTGGCTCCGTGGAACGTTGCTTGATTCCACTGAGACCCCTTTGTTGCACACCCTCCTGACATTGTCCTCGGGAAATGCTTTCTCTCTTTCTCCTTCCTTTTTCCGTCACCAGGGGACTTTTTTTTTTTCTTTTTTTCTTTTTTTTTTTCATCTACCACACTTCTTTCCTCCCACGTGCCTTGACTACACCCGTCAGCATGGCGTCCTTTCTGGAGCTTCACCGTGCCCTTCGTCCTCGGGGACACTTGTCTTTCAGTTTGCTTTGTTCTCCTGTCTTATAAGGACGCATGGTTCCTCATACCGTTCAGGGTTGGGTCTTGTCCCTTCTGCCCCTTCCTCGCAGCAGACATCTTTTTGGCTGCTATGCGCTCACGGTCCAACCAGACATCTTCCTTTGGGTCTCCACTGCCAACTGCCTCCACTTTCCTCCTCAAGCATCCTCCGCTCTGAGACCAGCACGTCTGTGCTCCATTCCTTCCCCACTGGCAGTGAAGCCGACCCCACCGCCATCTGTCCTGGTACCTGCTAGGCTACATCCAAAGCTCGCTGTCTGCCTGGTAGGGTCCTTTTGTCCCATGTCTGGCACTCTGCACTCTCCACTCTGCTGCCCCGTGTACCCCGAGTCCGTCGTTCGTGTGCTCATGCTTGCCTTCTCTGGCCCGCTCTGCCCTCTGCCCCTTCCACCCAGTGATCCTCACCCGAGGATGCATGAGCCCCAAGGCGGCCTATCACCAACATCGTTCGGGTGTGTTTTGGTGATGTTGTTTGTTTCCAAATTTGTTGTTTCCTTCAGAGCAGAGCACTGCTCCCCCGCTGAGATGTTTTGATAGGCCTCCCCGGGGACCATGCCCTCAGCCCACCCTCGGGTGAAACCACCCCTCCCACCCCCGGGAAGAATCACTGCTGTGGATTCCCAACCTGACCCATGGAATGGACCGCCCCGCTCTCTCTCCTGCCGTCCACCAGCTTCCACTGACCCTTGATGCTGAAGGTCCCCAGCCCGCCTGTCCCCGCACTCACACACCCCCGGCCCTCTCGTCTTGGAACCGTCGCATTCTTTCTTAAGTGGACCCCTTCATAGCCACCAGGCCCCAATCCAGACTCTGCATTGGAGCGTGCGGCTTCCCACGTCCCACCCTCACACCGTCCTGGCGGCGCACCTGTAGGACGCTCAGGCCTTGGCACAGTCTCTTAGGTCTCCGTCTTGTCAATCTGTTCCCCCTTGGTCCTCACGCCCATCTCCTCTCCAACAATCAGACCTCTGCCTGCCTTCTGCCTTTTCTGTACCCTCCTTCCTGAGTCCCCTGCGGTTGGTTTCCCCAGTCTTCTCAGCCATGGCTAAACCCCTAGTCAGGTCCCCAGCATGGGTGTGATTAGCGCCACAAGCTCACAGAGGGTTGGCTTTCTCAGATCCTGTGGCCTGGCTGCTGTCCGCGCCACCCCCCAGAGAGAGTCCCCTGAGCCACCGCTGGCCTCGTGCCCGTCCGCGTACTAGCCCCGCCCCCCCGCCCCCGAGATCGGAACCCAGAGCCGAACCCCACCTCTCTCCTGCCACCCCTTCCCCAGGACCTTGTCTGTGGACCTGGCTGTGCAAAGCTTCCAGGACCTGCTACTGTGGCTCCGTGGAACGTTGCTTGATTCCACTGAGACCCCTTTGTTGCACACCCTCCTGACATTGTCCTCGGGAAATGCTTTCTCTCTTTCTCCTTCCTTTTTCCGTCACCAGGGGACTTTTTTTTTTTCTTTTTTTTTTTTTTTTTTCATCTACCACACTTCTTTCCTCCCACGTGCCTTGACTACACCCGTCAGCATGGCGTCCTTTCTGGAGCTTCACCGTGCCCTTCGTCCTCGGGGACACTTGTCTTTCAGTTTGCTTTGTTCTCCTGTCTTATAAGGACGCATGGTTCCTCATACCGTTCAGGGTTGGGTCTTGTCCCTTCTGCCCCTTCCTCGCAGCAGACATCTTTTTGGCTGCTATGCGCTCACGGTCCAACCAGACATCTTCCTTTGGGTCTCCACTGCCAACTGCCTCCACTTTCCTCCTCAAGCATCCTCCGCTCTGAGACCAGCACGTCTGTGCTCCATTCCTTCCCCACTGGCAGTGAAGCCGACCCCACCGCCATCTGTCCTGGTACCTGCTAGGCTACATCCAAAGCTCGCTGTCTGCCTGGTAGGGTCCTTTTGTCCCATGTCTGGCACTCTGCACTCTCCACTCTGCTGCCCCGTGTACCCCGAGTCCGTCGTTCGTGTGCTCATGCTTGCCTTCTCTGGCCCGCTCTGCCCTCTGCCCCTTCCACCCAGTGATCCTCACCCGAGGATGCATGAGCCCCAAGGCGGCCTATCACCAACATCGTTCGGGTGTGTTTTGGTGATGTTGTTTGTTTCCAAATTTGTTGTTTCCTTCAGAGCAGAGCACTGCTCCCCCGCTGAGATGTTTTGATAGGCCTCCCCGGGGACCATGCCCTCAGCCCACCCTCGGGTGAAACCACCCCTCCCACCCCCGGGAAGAATCACTGCTGTGGATTCCCAACCTGACCCATGGAATGGACCGCCCCGCTCTCTCTCCTGCCGTCCACCAGCTTCCACTGACCCTTGATGCTGAAGGTCCCCAGCCCGCCTGTCCCCGCACTCACACACCCCCGGCCCTCTCGTCTTGGAACCGTCGCATTCTTTCTTAAGTGGACCCCTTCATAGCCACCAGGCCCCAATCCAGACTCTGCATTGGAGCGTGCGGCTTCCCCGTCCCACCCTCACACCGTCCTGGCGGCGCACCTGTAGGACGCTCAGGCCTTGGCACAGTCTCTTAGGTCTCCGTCTTGTCAATCTGTTCCCCCTTGGTCCTCACGCCCATCTCCTCTCCAACAATCAGACCTCTGCCTGCCTTCTGCCTTTTCTGTACCCTCCTTCCTGAGTCCCCTGCGGTTGGTTTCCCCAGTCTTCTCAGCCATGGCTAAACCCCTAGTCAGGTCCCCAGCATGGGTGTGATTAGCGCCACAAGCTCACAGAGGGTTGGCTTTCTCAGATCCTGTGGCCTGGCTGCTGTCCGCGCCACCCCCAGAGAGAGTCCCCTGAGCCACCGCTGGCCTCGTGCCCGTCCGCGTACTAGCCCCGCCCCCCCGCCCCCGAGATCGGAACCCAGAGCCGAACCCCACCTCTCTCCTGCCACCCCTTCCCCAGGACCTTGTCTGTGGACCTGGCTGTGCAAAGCTTCCAGGACCTGCTACTGTGGCTCCGTGGAACGTTGCTTGATTCCACTGAGACCCCTTTGTTGCACACCCTCCTGACATTGTCCTCGGGAAATGCTTTCTCTCTTTCTCCTTCCTTTTTCCGTCACCAGGGGACTTTTTTTTTTTCTTTTTTTTTTTTTTTTTTTCATCTACCACACTTCTTTCCTCCCACGTGCCTTGACTACACCCGTCAGCATGGCGTCCTTTCTGGAGCTTCACCGTGCCCTTCGTCCTCGGGGACACTTGTCTTTCAGTTTGCTTTGTTCTCCTGTCTTATAAGGACGCATGGTTCCTCATACCGTTCAGGGTTGGGTCTTGTCCCTTCTGCCCCTTCCTCGCAGCAGACATCTTTTTGGCTGCTATGCGCTCACGGTCCAACCAGACATCTTCCTTTGGGTCTCCACTGCCAACTGCCTCCACTTTCCTCCTCAAGCATCCTCCGCTCTGAGACCAGCACGTCTGTGCTCCATTCCTTCCCCACTGGCAGTGAAGCCGACCCCACCGCCATCTGTCCTGGTACCTGCTAGGCTACATCCAAAGCTCGCTGTCTGCCTGGTAGGGTCCTTTTGTCCCATGTCTGGCACTCTGCACTCTCCACTCTGCTGCCCCGTGTACCCCGAGTCCGTCGTTCGTGTGCTCATGCTTGCCTTCTCTGGCCCGCTCTGCCCTCTGCCCCTTCCACCCAGTGATCCTCACCCGAGGATGCATGAGCCCCAAGGCGGCCTATCACCAACATCGTTCGGGTGTGTTTTGGTGATGTTGTTTGTTTCCAAATTTGTTTTTCCTTCAGAGCAGAGCACTGCTCCCCCGCTGAGATGTTTTGATAGGCCTCCCCGGGGACCATGCCCTCAGCCCACCCTCGGGTGAAACCACCCCTCCCACCCCCGGGAAGAATCACTGCTGTGGATTCCCAACCTGACCCATGGAATGGACCGCCCCGCTCTCTCTCCTGCCGTCCACCAGCTTCCACTGACCCTTGATGCTGAAGGTCCCCAGCCCGCCTGTCCCCGCACTCACACACCCCCGGCCCTCTCGTCTTGGAACCGTCGCATTCTTTCTTAAGTGGACCCCTTCATAGCCACCAGGCCCCAATCCAGACTCTGCATTGGAGCGTGCGGCTTCCCGTCCCACCCTCACACCGTCCTGGCGGCGCACCTGTAGGACGCTCAGGCCTTGGCACAGTCTCTTAGGTCTCCGTCTTGTCAATCTGTTCCCCCTTGGTCCTCACGCCCATCTCCTCTCCAACAATCAGACCTCTGCCTGCCTTCTGCCTTTTCTGTACCCTCCTTCCTGAGTCCCCTGCGGTTGGTTTCCCCAGTCTTCTCAGCCATGGCTAAACCCCTAGTCAGGTCCCCAGCATGGGTGTGATTAGCGCCACAAGCTCACAGAGGGTTGGCTTTCTCAGATCCTGTGGCCTGGCTGCTGTCCGCGCCACCCCCCAGAGAGAGTCCCCTGAGCCACCGCTGGCCTCGTGCCCGTCCGCGTACTAGCCCCGCCCCCCCGCCCCGAGATCGGAACCCAGAGCCGAACCCCACCTCTCTCCTGCCACCCCTTCCCCAGGACCTTGTCTGTGGACCTGGCTGTGCAAAGCTTCCAGGACCTGCTACTGTGGCTCCGTGGAACGTTGCTTGATTCCACTGAGACCCCTTTGTTGCACACCCTCCTGACATTGTCCTCGGGAAATGCTTTCTCTCTTTCTCCTTCCTTTTTCCGTCACCAGGGGACTTTTTTTTTTTTCTTTTTTTTTTTTTTTTTTTCATCTACCACACTTCTTTCCTCCCACGTGCCTTGACTACACCCGTCAGCATGGCGTCCTTTCTGGAGCTTCACCGTGCCCTTCGTCCTCGGGGACACTTGTCTTTCAGTTTGCTTTGTTCTCCTGTCTTATAAGGACGCATGGTTCCTCATACCGTTCAGGGTTGGGTCTTGTCCCTTCTGCCCCTTCCTCGCAGCAGACATCTTTTTGGCTGCTATGCGCTCACGGTCCAACCAGACATCTTCCTTTGGGTCTCCACTGCCAACTGCCTCCACTTTCCTCCTCAAGCATCCTCCGCTCTGAGACCAGCACGTCTGTGCTCCATTCCTTCCCCACTGGCAGTGAAGCCGACCCCACCGCCATCTGTCCTGGTACCTGCTAGGCTACATCCAAAGCTCGCTGTCTGCCTGGTAGGGTCCTTTTGTCCCATGTCTGGCACTCTGCACTCTCCACTCTGCTGCCCCGTGTACCCCGAGTCCGTCGTTCGTGTGCTCATGCTTGCCTTCTCTGGCCCGCTCTGCCCTCTGCCCCTTCCACCCAGTGATCCTCACCCGAGGATGCATGAGCCCCAAGGCGGCCTATCACCAACATCGTTCGGGTGTGTTTTGGTGATGTTGTTTGTTTCCAAATTTGTTGTTTCCTTCAGAGCAGAGCACTGCTCCCCCGCTGAGATGTTTTGATAGGCCTCCCCGGGGACCATGCCCTCAGCCCACCCTCGGGTGAAACCACCCCTCCCACCCCCGGGAAGAATCACTGCTGTGGATTCCCAACCTGACCCATGGAATGGACCGCCCCGCTCTCTCTCCTGCCGTCCACCAGCTTCCACTGACCCTTGATGCTGAAGGTCCCCAGCCCGCCTGTCCCCGCACTCACACACCCCCGGCCCTCTCGTCTTGGAACCGTCGCATTCTTTCTTAAGTGGACCCCTTCATAGCCACCAGGCCCCAATCCAGACTCTGCATTGGAGCGTGCGGCTTCCCGTCCCACCCTCACACCGTCCTGGCGGCGCACCTGTAGGACGCTCAGGCCTTGGCACAGTCTCTTAGGTCTCCGTCTTGTCAATCTGTTCCCCCTTGGTCCTCACGCCCATCTCCTCTCCAACAATCAGACCTCTGCCTGCCTTCTGCCTTTTCTGTACCCTCCTTCCTGAGTCCCCTGCGGTTGGTTTCCCCAGTCTTCTCAGCCATGGCTAAACCCCTAGTCAGGTCCCCAGCATGGGTGTGATTAGCGCCACAAGCTCACAGAGGGTTGGCTTTCTCAGATCCTGTGGCCTGGCTGCTGTCCGCGCCACCCCCCAGAGAGAGTCCCCTGAGCCACCGCTGGCCTCGTGCCCGTCCGCGTACTAGCCCCGCCCCCCGCCCCCGAGATCGGAACCCAGAGCCGAACCCCACCTCTCTCCTGCCACCCCTTCCCCAGGACCTTGTCTGTGGACCTGGCTGTGCAAAGCTTCCAGGACCTGCTACTGTGGCTCCGTGGAACGTTGCTTGATTCCACTGAGACCCCTTTGTTGCACACCCTCCTGACATTGTCCTCGGGAAATGCTTTCTCTCTTTCTCCTTCCTTTTTCCGTCACCAGGGGACTTTTTTTTTTTCTTTTTTTTCTTTTTTTTTTCATCTACCACACTTCTTTCCTCCCACGTGCCTTGACTACACCCGTCAGCATGGCGTCCTTTCTGGAGCTTCACCGTGCCCTTCGTCCTCGGGGACACTTGTCTTTCAGTTTGCTTTGTTCTCCTGTCTTATAAGGACGCATGGTTCCTCATACCGTTCAGGGTTGGGTCTTGTCCCTTCTGCCCCTTCCTCGCAGCAGACATCTTTTTGGCTGCTATGCGCTCACGGTCCAACCAGACATCTTCCTTTGGGTCTCCACTGCCAACTGCCTCCACTTTCCTCCTCAAGCATCCTCCGCTCTGAGACCAGCACGTCTGTGCTCCATTCCTTCCCCACTGGCAGTGAAGCCGACCCCACCGCCATCTGTCCTGGTACCTGCTAGGCTACATCCAAAGCTCGCTGTCTGCCTGGTAGGGTCCTTTTGTCCCATGTCTGGCACTCTGCACTCTCCACTCTGCTGCCCCGTGTACCCCGAGTCCGTCGTTCGTGTGCTCATGCTTGCCTTCTCTGGCCCGCTCTGCCCTCTGCCCCTTCCACCCAGTGATCCTCACCCGAGGATGCATGAGCCCCAAGGCGGCCTATCACCAACATCGTTCGGGTGTGTTTTGGTGATGTTGTTTGTTTCCAAATTTGTTGTTTCCTTCAGAGCAGAGCACTGCTCCCCCGCTGAGATGTTTTGATAGGCCTCCCCGGGGACCATGCCCTCAGCCCACCCTCGGGTGAAACCACCCCTCCCACCCCCGGGAAGAATCACTGCTGTGGATTCCCAACCTGACCCATGGAATGGACCGCCCCGCTCTCTCTCCTGCCGTCCACCAGCTTCCACTGACCCTTGATGCTGAAGGTCCCCAGCCCGCCTGTCCCCGCACTCACACACCCCCGGCCCTCTCGTCTTGGAACCGTCGCATTCTTTCTTAAGTGGACCCCTTCATAGCCACCAGGCCCCAATCCAGACTCTGCATTGGAGCGTGCGGCTTCCCCGTCCCACCCTCACACCGTCCTGGCGGCGCACCTGTAGGACGCTCAGGCCTTGGCACAGTCTCTTAGGTCTCCGTCTTGTCAATCTGTTCCCCCTTGGTCCTCACGCCCATCTCCTTCCAACAATCAGACCTCTGCCTGCCTTCTGCCTTTTCTGTACCCTCCTTCCTGAGTCCCCTGCGGTTGGTTTCCCCAGTCTTCTCAGCCATGGCTAAACCCCTAGTCAGGTCCCCAGCATGGGTGTGATTAGCGCCACAAGCTCACAGAGGGTTGGCTTTCTCAGATCCTGTGGCCTGGCTGCTGTCCGCGCCACCCCCCAGAGAGAGTCCCCTGAGCCACCGCTGGCCTCGTGCCCGTCCGCGTACTAGCCCCGCCCCCCCGCCCCCGAGATCGGAACCCAGAGCCGAACCCCACCTCTCTCCTGCCACCCCTTCCCCAGGACCTTGTCTGTGGACCTGGCTGTGCAAAGCTTCCAGGACCTGCTACTGTGGCTCCGTGGAACGTTGCTTGATTCCACTGAGACCCCTTTGTTGCACACCCTCCTGACATTGTCCTCGGGAAATGCTTTCTCTCTTTCTCCTTCCTTTTTCCGTCACCAGGGGACTTTTTTTTTTTTCTTTTTTTTTTTTTTTTTTTCATCTACCACACTTCTTTCCTCCCACGTGCCTTGACTACACCCGTCAGCATGGCGTCCTTTCTGGAGCTTCACCGTGCCCTTCGTCCTCGGGGACACTTGTCTTTCAGTTTGCTTTGTTCTCCTGTCTTATAAGGACGCATGGTTCCTCATACCGTTCAGGGTTGGGTCTTGTCCCTTCTGCCCCTTCCTCGCAGCAGACATCTTTTTGGCTGCTATGCGCTCACGGTCCAACCAGACATCTTCCTTTGGGTCTCCACTGCCAACTGCCTCCACTTTCCTCCTCAAGCATCCTCCGCTCTGAGACCAGCACGTCTGTGCTCCATTCCTTCCCCACTGGCAGTGAAGCCGACCCCACCGCCATCTGTCCTGGTACCTGCTAGGCTACATCCAAAGCTCGCTGTCTGCCTGGTAGGGTCCTTTTGTCCCATGTCTGGCACTCTGCACTCTCCACTCTGCTGCCCCGTGTACCCCGAGTCCGTCGTTCGTGTGCTCATGCTTGCCTTCTCTGGCCCGCTCTGCCCTCTGCCCCTTCCACCCAGTGATCCTCACCCGAGGATGCATGAGCCCCAAGGCGGCCTATCACCAACATCGTTCGGGTGTGTTTTGGTGATGTTGTTTGTTTCCAAATTTGTTGTTTCCTTCAGAGCAGAGCACTGCTCCCCCGCTGAGATGTTTTGATAGGCCTCCCCGGGGACCATGCCCTCAGCCCACCCTCGGGTGAAACCACCCCTCCCACCCCCGGGAAGAATCACTGCTGTGGATTCCCAACCTGACCCATGGAATGGACCGCCCCGCTCTCTCTCCTGCCGTCCACCAGCTTCCACTGACCCTTGATGCTGAAGGTCCCCAGCCCGCCTGTCCCCGCACTCACACACCCCCGGCCCTCTCGTCTTGGAACCGTCGCATTCTTTCTTAAGTGGACCCCTTCATAGCCACCAGGCCCCAATCCAGACTCTGCATTGGAGCGTGCGGCTTCCCCGTCCCACCCTCACACCGTCCTGGCGGCGCACCTGTAGGACGCTCAGGCCTTGGCACAGTCTCTTAGGTCTCCGTCTTGTCAATCTGTTCCCCCTTGGTCCTCACGCCCATCTCCTCTCCAACAATCAGACCTCTGCCTGCCTTCTGCCTTTTCTGTACCCTCCTTCCTGAGTCCCCTGCGGTTGGTTTCCCCAGTCTTCTCAGCCATGGCTAAACCCCTAGTCAGGTCCCCAGCATGGGTGTGATTAGCGCCACAAGCTCACAGAGGGTTGGCTTTCTCAGATCCTGTGGCCTGGCTGCTGTCCGCGCCACCCCCCAGAGAGAGTCCCCTGAGCCACCGCTGGCCTCGTGCCCGTCCGCGTACTAGCCCCGCCCCCCCGCCCCCGAGATCGGAACCCAGAGCCGAACCCCACCTCTCTCCTGCCACCCCTTCCCCAGGACCTTGTCTGTGGACCTGGCTGTGCAAAGCTTCCAGGACCTGCTACTGTGGCTCCGTGGAACGTTGCTTGATTCCACTGAGACCCCTTTGTTGCACACCCTCCTGACATTGTCCTCGGGAAATGCTTTCTCTCTTTCTCCTTCCTTTTTCCGTCACCAGGGGACTTTTTTTTTTTTCTTTTTTTTTCTTTTTTTTTTCATCTACCACACTTCTTTCCTCCCACGTGCCTTGACTACACCCGTCAGCATGGCGTCCTTTCTGGAGCTTCACCGTGCCCTTCGTCCTCGGGGACACTTGTCTTTCAGTTTGCTTTGTTCTCCTGTCTTATAAGGACGCATGGTTCCTCATACCGTTCAGGGTTGGGTCTTGTCCCTTCTGCCCCTTCCTCGCAGCAGACATCTTTTTGGCTGCTATGCGCTCACGGTCCAACCAGACATCTTCCTTTGGGTCTCCACTGCCAACTGCCTCCACTTTCCTCCTCAAGCATCCTCCGCTCTGAGACCAGCACGTCTGTGCTCCATTCCTTCCCCACTGGCAGTGAAGCCGACCCCACCGCCATCTGTCCTGGTACCTGCTAGGCTACATCCAAAGCTCGCTGTCTGCCTGGTAGGGTCCTTTTGTCCCATGTCTGGCACTCTGCACTCTCCACTCTGCTGCCCCGTGTACCCCGAGTCCGTCGTTCGTGTGCTCATGCTTGCCTTCTCTGGCCCGCTCTGCCCTCTGCCCCTTCCACCCAGTGATCCTCACCCGAGGATGCATGAGCCCCAAGGCGGCCTATCACCAACATCGTTCGGGTGTGTTTTGGTGATGTTGTTTGTTTCCAAATTTGTTGTTTCCTTCAGAGCAGAGCACTGCTCCCCCGCTGAGATGTTTTGATAGGCCTCCCCGGGGACCATGCCCTCAGCCCACCCTCGGGTGAAACCACCCCTCCCACCCCCGGGAAGAATCACTGCTGTGGATTCCCAACCTGACCCATGGAATGGACCGCCCCGCTCTCTCTCCTGCCGTCCACCAGCTTCCACTGACCCTTGATGCTGAAGGTCCCCAGCCCGCCTGTCCCCGCACTCACACACCCCCGGCCCTCTCGTCTTGGAACCGTCGCATTCTTTCTTAAGTGGACCCCTTCATAGCCACCAGGCCCCAATCCAGACTCTGCATTGGAGCGTGCGGCTTCCCCGTCCCACCCTCACACCGTCCTGGCGGCGCACCTGTAGGACGCTCAGGCCTTGGCACAGTCTCTTAGGTCTCCGTCTTGTCAATCTGTTCCCCCTTGGTCCTCACGCCCATCTCCTCTCCAACAATCAGACCTCTGCCTGCCTTCTGCCTTTTCTGTACCCTCCTTCCTGAGTCCCCTGCGGTTGGTTTCCCCAGTCTTCTCAGCCATGGCTAAACCCCTAGTCAGGTCCCCAGCATGGGTGTGATTAGCGCCACAAGCTCACAGAGGGTTGGCTTTCTCAGATCCTGTGGCCTGGCTGCTGTCCGCGCCACCCCCCAGAGAGAGTCCCCTGAGCCACCGCTGGCCTCGTGCCCGTCCGCGTACTAGCCCCGCCCCCCCGCCCCCGAGATCGGAACCCAGAGCCGAACCCCACCTCTCTCCTGCCACCCCTTCCCCAGGACCTTGTCTGTGGACCTGGCTGTGCAAAGCTTCCAGGACCTGCTACTGTGGCTCCGTGGAACGTTGCTTGATTCCACTGAGACCCCTTTGTTGCACACCCTCCTGACATTGTCCTCGGGAAATGCTTTCTCTCTTTCTCCTTCCTTTTTCCGTCACCAGGGGACTTTTTTTTTTTTCTTTTTTTTCTTTTTTTTTTCATCTACCACACTTCTTTCCTCCCACGTGCCTTGACTACACCCGTCAGCATGGCGTCCTTTCTGGAGCTTCACCGTGCCCTTCGTCCTCGGGGACACTTGTCTTTCAGTTTGCTTTGTTCTCCTGTCTTATAAGGACGCATGGTTCCTCATACCGTTCAGGGTTGGGTCTTGTCCCTTCTGCCCCTTCCTCGCAGCAGACATCTTTTTGGCTGCTATGCGCTCACGGTCCAACCAGACATCTTCCTTTGGGTCTCCACTGCCAACTGCCTCCACTTTCCTCCTCAAGCATCCTCCGCTCTGAGACCAGCACGTCTGTGCTCCATTCCTTCCCCACTGGCAGTGAAGCCGACCCCACCGCCATCTGTCCTGGTACCTGCTAGGCTACATCCAAAGCTCGCTGTCTGCCTGGTAGGGTCCTTTTGTCCCATGTCTGGCACTCTGCACTCTCCACTCTGCTGCCCCGTGTACCCCGAGTCCGTCGTTCGTGTGCTCATGCTTGCCTTCTCTGGCCCGCTCTGCCCTCTGCCCCTTCCACCCAGTGATCCTCACCCGAGGATGCATGAGCCCCAAGGCGGCCTATCACCAACATCGTTCGGGTGTGTTTTGGTGATGTTGTTTGTTTCCAAATTTGTTGTTTCCTTCAGAGCAGAGCACTGCTCCCCCGCTGAGATGTTTTGATAGGCCTCCCCGGGGACCATGCCCTCAGCCCACCCTCGGGTGAAACCACCCCTCCCACCCCCGGGAAGAATCACTGCTGTGGATTCCCAACCTGACCCATGGAATGGACCGCCCCGCTCTCTCTCCTGCCGTCCACCAGCTTCCACTGACCCTTGATGCTGAAGGTCCCCAGCCCGCCTGTCCCCGCACTCACACACCCCCGGCCCTCTCGTCTTGGAACCGTCGCATTCTTTCTTAAGTGGACCCCTTCATAGCCACCAGGCCCCAATCCAGACTCTGCATTGGAGCGTGCGGCTTCCCACGTCCCACCCTCACACCGTCCTGGCGGCGCACCTGTAGGACGCTCAGGCCTTGGCACAGTCTCTTAGGTCTCCGTCTTGTCAATCTGTTCCCCCTTGGTCCTCACGCCCATCTCCTCTCCAACAATCAGACCTCTGCCTGCCTTCTGCCTTTTCTGTACCCTCCTTCCTGAGTCCCCTGCGGTTGGTTTCCCCAGTCTTCTCAGCCATGGCTAAACCCCTAGTCAGGTCCCCAGCATGGGTGTGATTAGCGCCACAAGCTCACAGAGGGTTGGCTTTCTCAGATCCTGTGGCCTGGCTGCTGTCCGCGCCACCCCCAGAGAGAGTCCCCTGAGCCACCGCTGGCCTCGTGCCCGTCCGCGTACTAGCCCCGCCCCCCGCCCCCGAGATCGGAACCCAGAGCCGAACCCCACCTCTCTCCTGCCACCCCTTCCCCAGGACCTTGTCTGTGGACCTGGCTGTGCAAAGCTTCCAGGACCTGCTACTGTGGCTCCGTGGAACGTTGCTTGATTCCACTGAGACCCCTTTGTTGCACACCCTCCTGACATTGTCCTCGGGAAATGCTTTCTCTCTTTCTCCTTCCTTTTTCCGTCACCAGGGGACTTTTTTTTTTTTCTTTTTTTTCTTTTTTTTTTTCATCTACCACACTTCTTTCCTCCCACGTGCCTTGACTACACCCGTCAGCATGGCGTCCTTTCTGGAGCTTCACCGTGCCCTTCGTCCTCGGGGACACTTGTCTTTCAGTTTGCTTTGTTCTCCTGTCTTATAAGGACGCATGGTTCCTCATACCGTTCAGGGTTGGGTCTTGTCCCTTCTGCCCCTTCCTCGCAGCAGACATCTTTTTGGCTGCTATGCGCTCACGGTCCAACCAGACATCTTCCTTTGGGTCTCCACTGCCAACTGCCTCCACTTTCCTCCTCAAGCATCCTCCGCTCTGAGACCAGCACGTCTGTGCTCCATTCCTTCCCCACTGGCAGTGAAGCCGACCCCACCGCCATCTGTCCTGGTACCTGCTAGGCTACATCCAAAGCTCGCTGTCTGCCTGGTAGGGTCCTTTTGTCCCATGTCTGGCACTCTGCACTCTCCACTCTGCTGCCCCGTGTACCCCGAGTCCGTCGTTCGTGTGCTCATGCTTGCCTTCTCTGGCCCGCTCTGCCCTCTGCCCCTTCCACCCAGTGATCCTCACCCGAGGATGCATGAGCCCCAAGGCGGCCTATCACCAACATCGTTCGGGTGTGTTTTGGTGATGTTGTTTGTTTCCAAATTTGTTGTTTCCTTCAGAGCAGAGCACTGCTCCCCCGCTGAGATGTTTTGATAGGCCTCCCCGGGGACCATGCCCTCAGCCCACCCTCGGGTGAAACCACCCCTCCCACCCCCGGGAAGAATCACTGCTGTGGATTCCCAACCTGACCCATGGAATGGACCGCCCCGCTCTCTCTCCTGCCGTCCACCAGCTTCCACTGACCCTTGATGCTGAAGGTCCCCAGCCCGCCTGTCCCCGCACTCACACACCCCCGGCCCTCTCGTCTTGGAACCGTCGCATTCTTTCTTAAGTGGACCCCTTCATAGCCACCAGGCCCCAATCCAGACTCTGCATTGGAGCGTGCGGCTTCCCACGTCCCACCCTCACACCGTCCTGGCGGCGCACCTGTAGGACGCTCAGGCCTTGGCACAGTCTCTTAGGTCTCCGTCTTGTCAATCTGTTCCCCCTTGGTCCTCACGCCCATCTCCTCTCCAACAATCAGACCTCTGCCTGCCTTCTGCCTTTTCTGTACCCTCCTTCCTGAGTCCCCTGCGGTTGGTTTCCCCAGTCTTCTCAGCCATGGCTAAACCCCTAGTCAGGTCCCCAGCATGGGTGTGATTAGCGCCACAAGCTCACAGAGGGTTGGCTTTCTCAGATCCTGTGGCCTGGCTGCTGTCCGCGCCACCCCCCAGAGAGAGTCCCCTGAGCCACCGCTGGCCTCGTGCCCGTCCGCGTACTAGCCCCGCCCCCCCGCCCCCGAGATCGGAACCCAGAGCCGAACCCCACCTCTCTCCTGCCACCCCTTCCCCAGGACCTTGTCTGTGGACCTGGCTGTGCAAAGCTTCCAGGACCTGCTACTGTGGCTCCGTGGAACGTTGCTTGATTCCACTGAGACCCCTTTGTTGCACACCCTCCTGACATTGTCCTCGGGAAATGCTTTCTCTCTTTCTCCTTCCTTTTTCCGTCACCAGGGGACTTTTTTTTTTTTCTTTTTTTTCTTTTTTTTTTTCATCTACCACACTTCTTTCCTCCCACGTGCCTTGACTACACCCGTCAGCATGGCGTCCTTTCTGGAGCTTCACCGTGCCCTTCGTCCTCGGGGACACTTGTCTTTCAGTTTGCTTTGTTCTCCTGTCTTATAAGGACGCATGGTTCCTCATACCGTTCAGGGTTGGGTCTTGTCCCTTCTGCCCCTTCCTCGCAGCAGACATCTTTTTGGCTGCTATGCGCTCACGGTCCAACCAGACATCTTCCTTTGGGTCTCCACTGCCAACTGCCTCCACTTTCCTCCTCAAGCATCCTCCGCTCTGAGACCAGCACGTCTGTGCTCCATTCCTTCCCCACTGGCAGTGAAGCCGACCCCACCGCCATCTGTCCTGGTACCTGCTAGGCTACATCCAAAGCTCGCTGTCTGCCTGGTAGGGTCCTTTTGTCCCATGTCTGGCACTCTGCACTCTCCACTCTGCTGCCCCGTGTACCCCGAGTCCGTCGTTCGTGTGCTCATGCTTGCCTTCTCTGGCCCGCTCTGCCCTCTGCCCCTTCCACCCAGTGATCCTCACCCGAGGATGCATGAGCCCCAAGGCGGCCTATCACCAACATCGTTCGGGTGTGTTTTGGTGATGTTGTTTGTTTCCAAATTTGTTGTTTCCTTCAGAGCAGAGCACTGCTCCCCCGCTGAGATGTTTTGATAGGCCTCCCCGGGGACCATGCCCTCAGCCCACCCTCGGGTGAAACCACCCCTCCCACCCCCGGGAAGAATCACTGCTGTGGATTCCCAACCTGACCCATGGAATGGACCGCCCCGCTCTCTCTCCTGCCGTCCACCAGCTTCCACTGACCCTTGATGCTGAAGGTCCCCAGCCCGCCTGTCCCCGCACTCACACACCCCCGGCCCTCTCGTCTTGGAACCGTCGCATTCTTTCTTAAGTGGACCCCTTCATAGCCACCAGGCCCCAATCCAGACTCTGCATTGGAGCGTGCGGCTTCCCACGTCCCACCCTCACACCGTCCTGGCGGCGCACCTGTAGGACGCTCAGGCCTTGGCACAGTCTCTTAGGTCTCCGTCTTGTCAATCTGTTCCCCCTTGGTCCTCACGCCCATCTCCTCTCCAACAATCAGACCTCTGCCTGCCTTCTGCCTTTTCTGTACCCTCCTTCCTGAGTCCCCTGCGGTTGGTTTCCCCAGTCTTCTCAGCCATGGCTAAACCCCTAGTCAGGTCCCCAGCATGGGTGTGATTAGCGCCACAAGCTCACAGAGGGTTGGCTTTCTCAGATCCTGTGGCCTGGCTGCTGTCCGCGCCACCCCCCAGAGAGAGTCCCCTGAGCCACCGCTGGCCTCGTGCCCGTCCGCGTACTAGCCCCGCCCCCCCGCCCCCGAGATCGGAACCCAGAGCCGAACCCCACCTCTCTCCTGCCACCCCTTCCCCAGGACCTTGTCTGTGGACCTGGCTGTGCAAAGCTTCCAGGACCTGCTACTGTGGCTCCGTGGAACGTTGCTTGATTCCACTGAGACCCCTTTGTTGCACACCCTCCTGACATTGTCCTCGGGAAATGCTTTCTCTCTTTCTCCTTCCTTTTTCCGTCACCAGGGGACTTTTTTTTTTTTCTTTTTTTTTTTTTTTTTTCATCTACCACACTTCTTTCCTCCCACGTGCCTTGACTACACCCGTCAGCATGGCGTCCTTTCTGGAGCTTCACCGTGCCCTTCGTCCTCGGGGACACTTGTCTTTCAGTTTGCTTTGTTCTCCTGTCTTATAAGGACGCATGGTTCCTCATACCGTTCAGGGTTGGGTCTTGTCCCTTCTGCCCCTTCCTCGCAGCAGACATCTTTTTGGCTGCTATGCGCTCACGGTCCAACCAGACATCTTCCTTTGGGTCTCCACTGCCAACTGCCTCCACTTTCCTCCTCAAGCATCCTCCGCTCTGAGACCAGCACGTCTGTGCTCCATTCCTTCCCCACTGGCAGTGACCCCCCCCCCAACCCGCCCATCTGTTCCTGGTACCTGCTAAGGCTACATTCAAAGCTCGCTGTCTGCCTGGTAGGGTCCTTTTGTCCCATGTCTGGCACTCTGCACTCTCCACTCTGCTGCCCCGTGTACCCCGAGTCCGTCGTTCGTGTGCTCATGCTTGCCTTCTCTGGCCCGCTCTGCCCTCTGCCCCTTCCACCCAGTGATCCTCACCCGAGGATGCATGAGCCCCAAGGCGGCCTATCACCAACATCGTTCGGGTGTGTTTTGGTGATGTTGTTTGTTTCCAAATTTGTTGTTTCCTTCAGAGCAGAGCACTGCTCCCCCGCTGAGATGTTTTGATAGGCCTCCCCGGGGACCATGCCCTCAGCCCACCCTCGGGTGAAACCACCCCTCCCACCCCCGGGAAGAATCACTGCTGTGGATTCCCAACCTGACCCATGGAATGGACCGCCCCGCTCTCTCTCCTGCCGTCCACCAGCTTCCACTGACCCTTGATGCTGAAGGTCCCCAGCCCGCCTGTCCCCGCACTCACACACCCCCGGCCCTCTCGTCTTGGAACCGTCGCATTCTTTCTTAAGTGGACCCCTTCATAGCCACCAGGCCCCAATCCAGACTCTGCATTGGAGCGTGCGGCTTCCCCGTCCCACCCTCACACCGTCCTGGCGGCGCACCTGTAGGACGCTCAGGCCTTGGCACAGTCTCTTAGGTCTCCGTCTTGTCAATCTGTTCCCCCTTGGTCCTCACGCCCATCTCCTCTCCAACAATCAGACCTCTGCCTGCCTTCTGCCTTTTCTGTACCCTCCTTCCTGAGTCCCCTGCGGTTGGTTTCCCCAGTCTTCTCAGCCATGGCTAAACCCCTAGTCAGGTCCCCAGCATGGGTGTGATTAGCGCCACAAGCTCACAGAGGGTTGGCTTTCTCAGATCCTGTGGCCTGGCTGCTGTCCGCGCCACCCCCCAGAGAGAGTCCCCTGAGCCACCGCTGGCCTCGTGCCCGTCCGCGTACTAGCCCCGCCCCCCCGCCCCCGAGATCGGAACCCAGAGCCGAACCCCACCTCTCTCCTGCCACCCCTTCCCCAGGACCTTGTCTGTGGACCTGGCTGTGCAAAGCTTCCAGGACCTGCTACTGTGGCTCCGTGGAACGTTGCTTGATTCCACTGAGACCCCTTTGTTGCACACCCTCCTGACATTGTCCTCGGGAAATGCTTTCTCTCTTTCTCCTTCCTTTTTCCGTCACCAGGGGACTTTTTTTTTTTTCTTTTTTTTTCTTTTTTTTTTCATCTACCACACTTCTTTCCTCCCACGTGCCTTGACTACACCCGTCAGCATGGCGTCCTTTCTGGAGCTTCACCGTGCCCTTCGTCCTCGGGGACACTTGTCTTTCAGTTTGCTTTGTTCTCCTGTCTTATAAGGACGCATGGTTCCTCATACCGTTCAGGGTTGGGTCTTGTCCCTTCTGCCCCTTCCTCGCAGCAGACATCTTTTTGGCTGCTATGCGCTCACGGTCCAACCAGACATCTTCCTTTGGGTCTCCACTGCCAACTGCCTCCACTTTCCTCCTCAAGCATCCTCCGCTCTGAGACCAGCACGTCTGTGCTCCATTCCTTCCCCACTGGCAGTGAAGCCGACCCCACCGCCATCTGTCCTGGTACCTGCTAGGCTACATCCAAAGCTCGCTGTCTGCCTGGTAGGGTCCTTTTGTCCCATGTCTGGCACTCTGCACTCTCCACTCTGCTGCCCCGTGTACCCCGAGTCCGTCGTTCGTGTGCTCATGCTTGCCTTCTCTGGCCCGCTCTGCCCTCTGCCCCTTCCACCCAGTGATCCTCACCCGAGGATGCATGAGCCCCAAGGCGGCCTATCACCAACATCGTTCGGGTGTGTTTTGGTGATGTTGTTTGTTTCCAAATTTGTTGTTTCCTTCAGAGCAGAGCACTGCTCCCCCGCTGAGATGTTTTGATAGGCCTCCCCGGGGACCATGCCCTCAGCCCACCCTCGGGTGAAACCACCCCTCCCACCCCCGGGAAGAATCACTGCTGTGGATTCCCAACCTGACCCATGGAATGGACCGCCCCGCTCTCTCTCCTGCCGTCCACCAGCTTCCACTGACCCTTGATGCTGAAGGTCCCCAGCCCGCCTGTCCCCGCACTCACACACCCCCGGCCCTCTCGGTTGGTGCCATCACATTCCCTCCTAACTCCCCTCTTCATTTCCTTCCACTCAGTCCTCTCCCTTCTCCCTTTCCTGTAGCCTGTGTGCTGTGTCCTCTGAGGTTTAATTCACAGGTCTTTACCATCCTCTTCTCAAGCCTTAGCAATCACCTCAATGCTGGACATGGAATCGGTCCGCAGGCTCACGGAAAGATGGCTTTCTCAGTTTCTGTGTCTTGGCGCACGTCCCCAGAACATGCAAATCCCTTGTGTCCCATCCCTGCCCTTGTGTCCGTCCCCATCAAAACCCTTGCACACACAGGCCCAAACCCGTTATGCCCCTCCCACCCCTTCCCCGCCTCCCACCCCATCCCCATTCCCACCCCAACCTCCCACCCCGCCCCCATCTTCCCCCTCCCATCCTCCCACCCCATCCCTGCCTCCCATCCCATTCCCGCCGGATCCGTAGTAAAGAGCCTGGCCGAAAAGTTCTACCCTTGCCATGATTTTCAAGGTTATAGTAGTTTCCACTGTTCCCCACCTCTGCTAGCCTCTTTCTTTCCTGCTCCTCCTTACTTATGCCACTGCTCACATTGTCTGGCCCCGAAAATATGAACTTTCTTGTGCTTGACTCCTCTGAGGTTTGCCAGGATGCCTACTCTGCCACCTCCTTCTTCTCCTTGCTCCCCCTGTTGGTGTCCAGACTGTCTCCCTTGCACTGTGCTACACTCTCCATGCCCCCTGGATGCCTTGCACCTCCTAGTCTGTCTCTGCGAGGTGAGCCTTCATTGACGCAGCATCAAGGCCCCAAATGGACATCCTTCCAATGACCTTTCCTCCAACTATACATATTTCCCTTTCCCTCGGCCCAGGAATGTGCAGTCTCTTTGGCTCATGCATCTCAAAGCCTCCTAATGTCTGTTGTTTAGCCATTTTTGATCATCACTTTTCCTTAGGGGTGTGCTCCTTTCTGCTCTCACCATTCACACCCTTTCCTTCTTAACATGCCACATTCTCTCTTAAACCATCTGCTGTCTCTCATTTGGTCCTTCCACTGGCTTCAACCAAGATACTGCCTACAGGACTTTACACCAGGCCGCACTTGCTCCTCCTCTTCCTTCCTGCGCCTCCACTACTTCCATCTCTCCTCCACTGGGGCCTAGGTACATCCGTGCCAATACCCTTGCTACAACCCCTACACAACACCCACATGCAGACTTCCGTCTTCCTCTCACTCTCCTCGTACTGCATTCCCTAGCGTTACCCTGGTTTCAGCCTCGTTAACAAGAGCCTCCCACCCCTAGACTCCACAAGCCCACTCCTAGCTCTCTCCCTCTGTGCCCCGTTGCTGCCCATATTCTGTTCTCAGATTAGACCTGTGACACCCCACTCATTTTAAAGGTTCCCCCATTCTTCTCTGCTTCCCTGTGTGGAGTCTCTCTGGTACATGCTAGACCTCCACCTTGGTTCCTGTCTGCTTCTCCTCCATTTCTAAGCACATTCGCTACCCATGTACTAGACTCCTTCTGCATGACTCCATCCAAAATCCCTCAAGGTTACCCGTGAGTGGTTCCTGCTGGGTCCACCTTTACCCCACTTGCTCCTGATGACCCTGGGCCTTCAGGTTCCTGGGTTATGCTCCTCTGTCAGGACTTGGCACCACGTATGCCACCCTCTTTCTCCTTGAGTTCTGCCAACCGCCCAGAGCTCTTCAGTCCACCTTCCCCTTTTCCACCCTCCCAGTAACGAACCTGTGTCCCTCATATAGTCATAAGGTTTTCTCCCCTCTCCCGAGGCACCTGTCCCATTCACTTCCCGTCGACTCCCCTCACACAACTCGCTCTGCTGACCACCTTCTCATTGTTACCTGAGACTCCACTGTCTCTATGCCTGGGTGTGAACTGAATCTTGCTCGGCATATCCTCTGCTATATCTCCCATTATCATCCTCATCAGACCCTCTGTTTCATCTTTATTTTCCTACCCTACTGTCTTTACCACCTGCTAAACCTGGGATGGATTCAGTGGTTTTTTCCTTGATATCTGCTCCCTTCTGACCTGCCCTAATGTCCCCCCCACCCATTGCAAACTTCTTAGTCCCCAGTGTGCTGTACTGAATCCATCTGCTGTCCCAATTCAGCCCTAAGCACTGTACCATTTGGGGTCTACCATTTTGGAGAAGGTCCTTGCCTCTCTAAGCTTCTCTCTGACCTTTGTGTCTCACCATGCCCTACACTGACAGGGTCGTCCCTAACATTTCCAATGGGCCACTACCTCTACACATCCTTCTCTCACTCCTGCCACTTGTCCTGAGTTCTCACTTGACTTATCCACACTCATCTCTTCCTCCTGCATGGGCTTCTTCATGTTCTTGGTCCATTCATGGGAGCAAAGTTCCTGGATTCTCCACATCCACTTCCTCCTTCAGGCATCTGATCATCCCTCTTGGTCCAGTGTGCTCCCTGACCCTCACAACAACTCTGGCCCTGAGAGGCGCCATCACCTGCCCTTTCTCACTCTTCGGCTCACAGGACCATGTCTCCTCTACCACACTCCCCCAGTGTTCAAAGACTAATCTTTGACCTCCTGGGCCCTGTTTGTACATCTCTCCTGCTTTTTTATTGCATACATAGTAAAGGAACTGTCCTACCTGAGCCACATGACATTTTTTCAGCTACCATCTGTGAATCATCTGGCTAGATTCTAGTCTTCTCTGCTCCCACTACCCCACCCATTCAGTCGCTTGTGCCTTACATACTGTACTGAATCTGCATGCTGTGCCCACCAAGCCCTGCTCATAGCCCAGACTGTGGTTTCCTCCCAGGGCCTACAAATGCCACTCCTTATAACCTTCCATATCTCCATGTAGACTCTTCTGTTGCACACCCTTCTGACACAACTCTTGGGGAGCTTGTTCCTTTGAATCTCCTACCTTTTTCCTATCACCACAGGACTTTTGCCCTTTGCCCTCCCACTTGCCCCAATTCCTGCCAACATAACACACAACATGAAGGCACTCAGTCTCAAACTCCAGAGATCTGGGCAGTGATATCTGCTCCTCTTTCTCTTCTTCATCCCCACCTCGTAGCATCTCTCTCCCAGATACTCTTCTTCGGTGTTGTCTCCCATCCATCTGCCCTTCTTTCTGTGTGGGCATCCTGTCCAGTGCTCTGTGTACATATCCGCACAACCTGTTTTCCCCTTCACCACTCCCATCTCACTCAGCCCTATTCTTTGAGAGGCCTCAGCTCCAGGACCAAATCTTAGTGCTCCATTCCCTACCCACTGACAGCGAATCCCATGCCACCCCCATCTTCCCAGATACCCTCTTGGCTACATGCAACGCCTGCTGTCTGCCTGGTAGGGTCCTTTTGTCCCATGTCTGGCACTCTCCACTCTGCTGCCCCGTGTACCCCAAGTCCGTCGTTCATGTGCTCGTGCTTGCCTTCTCTGGCCCGCTCTGCCCTCTGCCCCTTCCACCCAGTGATCCTCACCCGAAGATGCATGAGCCCCAAGGCGGCCTATCACCAACATCGTTCGGGTGTGTTTTGATGTTGTTTGTTTCCAAATTTGTTGTTTCCTTCAGAGCAGAGCACTGCTCCCCCGCTGAGATGTTTTGATAGGCCTCCCCGGGGACCATGCCCTCAGCCCACCCTCGGGTGAAACCACCCCTCCCACCCCGGGAAGAATCACTGCTGTGGATTCCCAACCTGACCCATGGAATGGACCACCCCGCTCTCTCTCCTGCCGTCCACCAGCTTCCACTGACCCTTGATGCTGAAGGTCCCCAGCCCGCCTGTCCCCGCACTCACACACCCCCGGCCCTCTCGTCTTGGAACCATCACATTCCCTTCCATATCTACTCTTTTGACACCCATCATGTCTCAACCCAGTCTGCATTAAAGCATTCTTTTTCACCCCCACACCCAAAGCACCCCTCCTGCCCCCACTCTTTATGACTCTTAGGAATTGTGAGTCTCTTTAGTCTCAATTTTGTCATCCTTGGCCCCCGTGGTCCTCACGCTTCTCTGTGTTTCCCGCTAATCAGACCCCTCCCTTTTCCCTTTCCTACAGCTACTCTCCTGTGTCCCTGGGGTTGGATTCACTGGTCTTCTCTACCCTCTCCTTACGCTGTAGTCATCACCCCAACACTGGATGTGGAAACAGTCCACAAGCTCAGATGAAGAAATTGGTTTTCTCAGAGCCTGGCGTTTGGCTCATATTCCCCACCCCAACCCCATGCCAACTGACCCCAACCCTGCCCTCCCACTCAACCCATTAGACCCAACCCACACTCAGACCCAAACCCTGTCCTGCACCCCAACCCAACCTCCCTCCCTATCCCCACCTCCCACCCCCCACCCAGTCTCCCAACCACACCCCACCTCCCACCCCATCCCTGCGGATCCGTAGTAAAGAGCCTGGCCAAAAAATTCTACCCTTGCCACAACATTCAAGGCCAAAGGAGCAGCCACTGTTCCCCACCCACTGCTAGCTACCCTTTTTTTTTTTTTGCTCCTCCTTCCCCAAAGCTCTGCTCATGCTGACTGGTACTGACACTCTGAACTTCCTTCTGAGACCTACCCAGATGCCTATTCCAGCACCTCTCTCTTTTCCTTGCATCCTCTGTTCATGTCCAGACTGTATCCCTTCCACTTAGCTCTACTCTCTATCTTCCCCTGGTGCCTCCCATCACTTGTCTGTGTCTAGCATCAAGACCAATTGGACATTCCTTCCCGCTACTGTTCCTCATATACTTATTTCCCTTTCCCTCCTGGGCCCATGGAAAGCCTTTCCTCTTCTCTATACATCTCAAAGCCCTGTAGTACTTGTCATTTAGTTTCATTGTGTCGTCCCTTTGCAGGGGTGAGCTCCCTGCTATGACTAGCTCTCACCATGCACACTCTCGCTATCCCCTTGCCATCCACTGTCACTCATCAGGTCCTTCTACTGGTCCAGGTACCACCAAACTTTTGGCTCCCTTTGCTTTAACTTCATCTGATCTCTTCCTCTTCTCTCTTCTCTTCCAATCAAGCCCTTGCCCACAAGACTTTAGTCAGTCCTGTCAGGCCCAGGCCCTCATCTTATTCCTTCCCCCACCTCCACTGCTTCCATTTCTCTGTCAGGACCCTTGACCTCCTCTCTTCGTGGATACTGTCCAGGCCCCCTCCGCCCTCTTTCCTGCTTAGCCATGATCCCCTAACAACATCCATGTCAGATTTGGGACCCTCCTCTCGCTCTGTGTCCCCTTCTGCCTTGTCCCCTTTGTTGTTCACTGGCCACTGGTTCTCCAACAGGAACCCACCTCTAACCCCCAGTGTCCCACCTTTTGCTTTGTGTCCCTTTACTGTCTACGTTTTCTTCTCAGACTAGACCTATGATACTCCACAGGTTTTGAAACTCCCAAATTCTTCCCTGCTTCTCCGAGTGGAGTCTCTGTGTGACAGTTAGACCTCCACCCTTTACAGCCCTCGGTACGGCAGAGGCACACACTCAGTGCTCGCTGTGAAGCGTCTCCTCTGCGTTCATTTCCAGTTCATGCCATTGCTAAGCATATCTGTCTGCTGCACAACACTGGGATCCATTCCCGAGTCCACCCCAAAATCTCTGAGTCAGAATGTCTGGATTCTCAACGTCCACTTCCTCCTTCAGGCTCTTAGCCATCCCTCTTGGCTCAGTGGTTCCCTGATCCTCTGGCCAGACCTGCGAGATGCCATCGCCTGCCCTTCCTCACTCTTCTGGCCCGTTGGACTACGTCTCCTCTACCACACTCTACCACTGGTCGAGACCGCTCACCTGCCCTTCCACCTCCCAGGCCCAGTTTCATCATCTCTCCTACTTGGCTTCTCTGCTGCACACGTAGCAAAGGAACTGTCCTACCTGAGCCACGTGACATTCTCGCGGCTACCATCCATGAGTCTTCCAGCCTGAATCAGTAGTCTGCTCTGTTGTGTCCCTCCTAATCCTCCACCCACTAGTCATCCTAACTCAGTCTTCACTGCCTCACACATTCTGTACTGAATCCACACACTCCACCCACTGACTGATGCTCATACCCTGTGGACCAGGCTGTGCTTCCCTCCCGGGAACTACAAACGTCTCTCCCTGGAACCTTCCATGTTTCCATTTAGGTCCCTTTGTTGCACATCCTTCTGACACAGCTCTTGGGGAACCTCTTCCTTTGATTCTCCCTACCTTCTTCCTGTCACCATACTTCTGCCATCCCACTTGCCCCTGTGCCTGCCAACCCCACACCTGACACCACTGTGCTGTCTTCACCCGCACTGAGGTCTTGCCTACAGCCTTCCTCCCCTCCTCCTCTCCTGCCGAGCAGCATCTCTGTCCTAGATGCTCTCCTTCAGTGTCATCTCCCATCCCATCTGCCCTTTCCTTGAGCATGGACATCCCATCCAGAGCTCTCTGCTCACATGCAAACTACTACCAGGTGCCTCGGACCTACTCCTCAAGCATCCTCCGCTCTGAGACCAGCACCTTTGTGCTCCATTCCCTATGCACTGATAGCAGATCACACCTCCACCACCATCTTTCCAAGTACCTTCTCGGCTACATCCAAAGCTCGCTGTCTGCCTGGTCCAGGGTCCTTTGCCCCCATGTCTGGCACTCTGCACTCTCCACTCTGCTGCCCCGTGTACCCCGAGTCCGTCGTTCGTGTGCTCATGCTTGCCTTCTCTGGCCCGCTCTGCCCTCTGCCCCTTCCACCCAGTGATCCTCACCCGAGGATGCATGAGCCCCAAGGCGGCCTATCACCAACATCGTTCGGGTGTGTTTTGGTGATGTTGTTTGTTTCCAAATTTGTTGTTTCCTTCAGAGCAGAGCACTGCTCCCCCGCTGAGATGTTTTGATAGGCCTCCCCGGGGACCATGCCCTCAGCCCACCCTCGGGTGAAACCACCCCTCCCACCCCCGGGAAGAATCACTGCTGTGGATTCCCAACCTGACCCATGGAATGGACCGCCCCGCTCTCTCTCCTGCCGTCCACCAGCTTCCACTGACCCTTGATGCTGAAGGTCCCCAGCCCGCCTGTCCCCGCACTCACACACCCCCGGCCCTCTCGTCTTGGAACCGTCGCATTCTTTCTTAAGTGGACCCCTTCATAGCCACCAGGCCCCAATCCAGACTCTGCATTGGAGCGTGCGGCTTCCCTCGTCCCACCCTCACACCCATCTTGGCTGCGAACCTGTATGACTCTCTGGAGTTGTGACAATATCTTTGGTTCAAATCGGGGTCTTTTCAGCATTTTCCCTAAGTTACCCCTTCTCGTCAGATCATGGCACTGTCTTCCTGCAGAACCTGACCCCTGTGGTCCTCATGCCCCTCTGTTTCCTGCCAGCCAGACCTCTCCTTCCCCCTTTCCTGCAGCTGCTCTCCTGTGTCCTCTCTGGGTGGATTCAGTGGTCCTCCCCACCCTCTTCTCAGCCTGCAGTCATCACCGCAACACTGGACACGGAGTCAGTCCACAAGCTCAGTTAAATTAGGAG
Source organism: Eonycteris spelaea (assembly GCA_003508835.1). Classification (NCBI taxonomy): domain Eukaryota; kingdom Metazoa; phylum Chordata; class Mammalia; order Chiroptera; family Pteropodidae; genus Eonycteris; species Eonycteris spelaea. The sequence continues at coordinate 3,343 of PUFA01000310.1, read as the reverse complement.
ATGGTTTTCTCCAAGCCTGGAATTTGGCTCATGTTCCCCTATCCCCACCCCAAGCCTGCCTTTCCATCCAATGCCCTCAAACCCAACATACACCCAAACCTGAACCCTTTCCTCACCCCATCCCCTCCTCCCACCAGATCCATAGTAAAGAGCCTGGCCTGAAAGTTCTACCCGTGCCACAACACTTAAGGCTTCAGGAACTTCTACTGCTCCCCGCCCCTCCTAGCCACCTTTTTTTCTGTTCTTCCTTCCTTACCTCACTGCTTACACTGGCCGCCCCTCAAGTTCTGGAGCTCCTCCTGGTTTGCACCTCTGAAATCTGCAAAGGTGCTACTCTGCCATGTCCCTTTTTTTCTCACTCCCTCTGTCGGTGTCCAGGCTTGTGTCCCTGGCACTGCTCTCCACTCTCCACTGTCTTTGGGTGCCTTCTATCACCTTGTCTGCCTCTGGGAGGTGACCTTCCCATCTTGCTGCATCAAAGGCCCCTGTGGACATTCCTTCTGACGACGTTTGGTCATGGAATCCATTTCTTCTCTTTCCCTCAGTGGCCCAGGGAAAGTGGCCCTACCTCTTCTCTCAGGCTTGTGCATCTCGAAGCTCACTAATGTGTCATTCACCTGCACTGGCTCAGCCCTTCTCCACAGGGGTGTGCTCCCTCCTGTGTCACACTCTCACCGCTCACACTTTTTCCATCCCCTTACCACGCCGTGTTCTTTCTGAAACTACCTACTGTCACTCAGGTCCTTTCACTGATCAAGCCATTACCTTCCCTTTTTGCCCACTGTTCCTCAGCCTCGCTCCATCTCACTTTTCTTCCTTTTCTCTCTTCTTTTTTAATCAAGCTCTTGCCCACAGAACATTACAGCCACTCCTAACCACTTCCTTCTCTTCTTCCTTCTCTCATCTGTACTGCTTCCATTTCTCCTCCATCGGGGCCCTGGGATACTCCCCTGACAACTGCCTTACCTCCCACTCTCTGTGGACACTGGATGCCCCTTTGTACTCTTTCCCTCTTGGAAAGATTTGAAGACTCTCCTCCCATTCTCCAGCCCATTCTACCTTGTCCATTCTATTTTCCAGCCAGTCTAGCCTCCTGAACAAGAGCCCCCACCACCCACCCTTTGACGGCCACCCCTTGCTCTGTCCCTCTGTGCCCCTTTGTTGCCCACATCATCTTCTCAGACTAGACCTAGAACTACACTGCTTTTGAAGGTTCCATCCTCCCCTACTTCTCTTGGAGAGTCTCTCCACCACATCCTGGACCACCAGCCTTCCCAGCCATCCTAGAACAGCACAGGATGGATTCAGTGACCAGTGTGAAATGTCACCTCTGCCTTGGTTCCTGCGGACTCCCCTGCCATTTCTGTGCACATTTGCTTCCCACACACTGGCCTTCATCCACATGCATCCGAGTCCCAAGCCCTGAGGTTCCGTGCCACAGTTTCTGCGCAGTCTGTCTGAATGGACAACCTTGCCTGTTTCCTTCCTTTGTGTCAGTCATTGCATCTCCTTCTCCTATATGCCCCTTTGTGCCTCTAGCCTTCAAATGCCCAGGCTACTGTGTCTCAGCTCTGCTCCACTCCTCCTGTCTAGTCTCAATACCTCACATGCCACCACTGCTGCCCCTTGAGATTTGCTGATGTCCCCAGACTGGGCACACTTCAGGCCACCTTTTTATTTTCTGCAGTGTCCCTATTACCAATGCTGAGCCTCTCCCTTGTTCATAAAGTTCTCTCTTTTCTCTCTTGCTGCCTTTCTGTTGCTCTTCCCTTCTACTCCCCTAACTCTCTTTCCTACCACCTGCCAGTCATGCCATGAATTCACTGCTCTTTTCCTTGATATCTGCTCCCCTTTTAACCTGCACTCATGCTTCCTGACTTGCTTCTTCATCACCAGTGTGCTATCCTGAATGCCAGATCACTTCTAAGCACATTATTACTTCTGCCATTTTGGAGAAAGTCATTGCTTCCTTGGCTTTGTTCTTACCTTTCATTTTCTCACCATGCTACGTCCTCAACATTTTCCATTGACCACTCTCTACATGTCATCCTCCTCTCTCCTCTCACTCTCTCACTTCTCCTGTGTCCCCTGTTTGCCTGACCTGCTCTGTGCTCTTCTCCTGCATGGGCTTCCTCACACCCTTGCTCATGCAAGGGGGCAAAGTTCCTGGACTCCCCACATCCACTCCCATCTTTAGACTCTTTACCAGCACTCTTAGCTCAGTGGTTCCCTGATCCTCTGGCAGATCCTCTGCCATCGCCTGCCCTTCCTCACTCTTCTGGCCTGTTAGACCACGTCTCCTCTACCACACTCTACCACTGGTCGAGACCGCTCACCTGCCCTTCCACCTCCCAGGCCCAGTTTCATCATCTCTCCGACTTGGCTTCTCTGCTGCACACGTAGCAAAGGAACTGTCCTACCTGAGCCACGTGACATTCTCGCGGCTACCATCCATGAGTCTTCCAGCCTGAATCAGTAGTCTGCTCTGTTGTGTCCCTCCTTAATCCTCCACCCACTACTCATCCTAACTCAGTCCTCACTGCCTCACACATTCTGTACTGAATCCACACGCTTCACCCACTGACTGATGCTCATACCCTGTGGACCAGGCTGTGCTTCCCTCCCGGGAACTACAAACGTCTCTCCCTGGAACCTTTAGTATTTCCATCGAGACCCCACTGTTGCACACCATTCAGGGACAGCCCTTGGGGAGCCTCTTCCTTTGATTCTCCTATCTTTTTCCTGTCATCACAGGACATTTGCCCTCCTTCCTCCTTCTGGCCCCTGCACCTCTCACCTCCATGCCGGACACCATTGCCCCAGTCTCAACCTGAAGGGAACCATAGGTCCTGCTATCTGCCTCTCTCCTCCCTACCGAGCCACCGTCTCTCATCCCAGTGATCTCCGTCAGTGCTGAATCCTATCTCATCTACTCCATCTGTGTAGACCTCACAGACATCACGTGCTCTCTGCTCACATACACATAATCCAACTTTGCCACTCTCATTTTCTCACCTGTATATCTCAATCATAATCTACAGGACCACCATGCTGGCACTCCTATCCCTATCAATTAATTGTGAATCCCACCCCACCTAAGGTGCCTTCTTGGCTACATCCAAAGCTCGCTGTCTGCCTGGTAGGGTCCTTTTGTCCCATGTCTGGCACTCTGCACTCTCCACTCTGCTGCCCCGTGTACCCCGAGTCCGTCGTTCGTGTGCTCATGCTTGCCTTCTCTGGCCCGCTCTGCCCTCTGCCCCTTCCACCCAGTGATCCTCACCCGAGGATGCATGAGCCCCAAGGCGGCCTATCACCAACATCGTTCGGGTGTGTTTTGGTGATG